>CM057458.1:859737500-860987500 GCA_016271365.2 Neoceratodus forsteri | reverse complement strand
ATGCCCCTGATAAACTGGCCTCCTTAGCAATTGTCTCCATTTGTAATGGAGCCTTTATCAGATCCTCAACTGATTCATTTCTTATGCTACCTAAACATAACAAAACATGAGGGGCAAATGTGGTTTTACTATAGTATTGTCAAGAAGCATGTACTTTCTTCTGAAACATTGTAAATGTTGTAACTTTATGCTGTATTTTACTTATTCAATGTTTTGTCTGTGTTGTTGAGCATGGGCATCTTTGAAAATGGGCAGTTTTTTTCCCCCCAAAGACCCTTGTTTCAATAAAATTAAATGAATATGCATTCTTTCCTGCAGTAACTAGTTCAATTAAGGGAACCATGCTGTGTGTCTCTGTGTTTTTATTCCCATTAGAGAACTCAGTTTGGGTAGAGGAGTGGGGAAGTATGAAGCCTGACAGCTGCAATGGTAAGGAAAGGATCAGAGGTAATTTGTTGCCCCCGCCCCCCAGAGCAGATGAAGTACAAACTGGTCACTGACTCAAAGGCAATTTGTGTTCTCTGGAGAAACGGACATGGAGAACAGTGCTATTGGCCTCACCAGTGATTTGTGGATCATCCACATAAGAAGAGGCATTGCCAACAGTATGTTTCGCTAGGTGGAGATGAAGCTGGGTGGTGGGAAGGTGGGATGAACAGCAGGATCAATAGCAAAAGTGGTAGATGTTTGTTGAGTGTGACTGAGGCTCAATCATGAGGCAGGTGGGATCCTTCCATTTTTGAGAAAACTCACAAAGTGACTACAATACATAGTCTTGCCTATGGTAATTTCCGTAAAATACCTGAGTAAATCAATTAGTACTTATGGAATTTCAGAAACTGTAGAGGCAGTTTCAGAACATGTGGAATTCTGACATGTTACAGTGTTACCTGTGGAAATGTAATTGGTGTACACAGTGCTAATTTAATAACAAGAAGGGAAAATTAGCTTCAGGGAGACTCATGAAAGAAATAACTAATCAGAGCTAGAGCAGCACCACCACAAGCAGGTCCTGTAGTGTAATTTCAGGACTCTAGCTGACATGCACACATACAGACACATCAAGTGCACCAACATGCATGCACACGCATGCACACGCACACACACACACACACACACACACACACACACAAATGATACAAACAATGTAGCCCACAGGGATCCAAGAGATGAAAAATGGTGAGCACTTTGATCAACAGTAAACAAAATGGTACAGGGAAAAGATAACAGGCTCTGAAGCCCAAAATAGGAATACTGCTTTCCATTCCTCCCTGCTTGTTTTCAGGAAGTAAGAGCACTGCAATGGACTTTAAATAGCCCTAAGGGCTGATCCAGCCCACCCTCATGCAAACATCCATACAAATATTCCAAAATACATGCATACGTACAGACAAACACACCCATCTTAAACATGCAGACAAAGACACAGTGTAGATATCTATACACATTCACGTTATATTCACCCACTTACTATACATTACATTCACACATGCCACCCTACCGTTCATTATAGTGTTAGCCCAAGATAGAATCTCACTCTGTATTCTTTATCTGGCCAACACTAAAGGATAGAGAAGGCAGGTCAAGTATTGTGTTCAGATCCACATGGAAAAAAAATAATAAAAAACAGCACAGAGTGCATGATGGCAATCTGGTTGGGATCTAGAACATCTTGGAAAATAATTTAACAAGATGAGGCTGCTGCCAACAAGGCTGATCTTGTTTTTTATTTATACGAACATATGAAGAAGCCAGCAGAGGAAGGTCATTTGGTCTATCAATTCTGCTCGTATTGCAGGGTCCACAGCTTGAGCTAATGTCCCTGCCTTCCTTCCCCCTCCTCCCATCTTCCCTACCCATAATCCTTACTTTTCCCCTATGCCTATCCCAGCATCTCTTAAAGCTGCCCACTATCTTCAACGAGATGACCTTTTCCAGCAGTTCATTCCACGTGTCCACCACCCTATCTGTGAAGAAATGCTTTCTGACCTCCCCCCCTAAACCTCCCACCTTCCAGCTTAAGACTGTGTGCCTTAGTGGTATGGTTGCCACTCATCTTAAAGAGACTTTCCTTATCAACCTTATTTATTCCTTTCAAGTACTTGCAGGTCCCAATCATGTCCTGCCTCTCTTTCCTGTCTTCCAGGGAGTACATGTTCAGTGCCCTCAGCCTCTCCTCATATGCCTTACCCTGCTGATCCAATATCTTGCATTTCTGCCAAAACAGCATCCAAACTGTCAGCATAGACTTGTTATTATCCTACCTCATGAACCTGGTAGTAAAAAAAATTTCAAATCCTCAACAAAACTTCATTCAGTGGCATCAAAATGTCATTCCGCACCATAGGAGAAAAAACACATTTTGGCCAGGATTTGAAAAATGCCAGCCATTGTATTCAAGAGGTGGTGTAGAAAAATAGCTATGTTTATAATTTGGGGTCAAACTATTTAAAATTACCAAAGTTACGAGTGAGCATAGTGAAATTTCAACATATGCACATAACTTTGCCATTTTTACATATATTGACCCCAAATTTTCAACATAATCTTCTTATGACCCCACCTCATGAAGAAGAGTGGTGAAAAGTTTCAAATCTTGCCCAGAAGATGATTTTGCCAAGTGACTAAGTGTTTTTTTATAAATATTTTATAATCATATATCATGGGTGTAGATATATACTTGTGTAATGTTAAATAAGTTCTCATTTAATACTTCATTATTTGCACTTTGGGTATTGTAGGTTTATCACATTTTGCATTAAGACACTTTGGAAAATGATGTCATGAATTACCTGGCTACTTAAATGGACAAGTGTTTCCCTTCTGATCACACCCTCCCGAGGAAGGCTGGGAGAGCTGAAGTGCCAGGGACAGTGACCTCTGTAGTTCAAGATGAGCGGACGATAGCCACAGGAACTTTCGCATTAGCCTTTGCATTTATTTTCTGCACTAGCCACTTTTTACTGTTTAAATGCTATTACTGCCATGTCTGCCTATAAAGATACCTGAGCACATATTAAAACATTTTTCATTTTTAACTTTGTTCTGCTCATTGTCCTTTCGAGTGCTGCATTTGTTGACACAGTGTATTTAAGTTTGAAGGGC
Source organism: Neoceratodus forsteri (assembly GCA_016271365.2). Lineage (NCBI taxonomy): Eukaryota > Metazoa > Chordata > Ceratodontiformes > Ceratodontidae > Neoceratodus > Neoceratodus forsteri. Next base: position 860,984,395 of record CM057458.1, on the reverse strand, counting down.
TGGCTGTTCTTTGATGCGAGGCACCAAACCCTGATAATGCTGTAGCAGCATCCTCAAGGAACAGTGACACATTACAGAGCAGAAGTGATACTGTTTGCCACCACCAGGGCACTCACACCTCTAATCCTTTAATCACTCAAAATGAGGGACAATGAGGGACTATTTCCCTCATAATGATATACACATCCTCAAACATTTAGATACAAGCTCAGAATATGGGGAAACCATTGTGTTTACTAGCACAACATCTACTTTTTGATTTAGTATCTTAGAATATGATGAACTTCTGCTCTGAAGTCAAAATTCACAGCACGTTTTCTGTGTGAGCAGTACCTTTTAAGTGAGGAGGGGATGAAGGACAGAACAATTTTCAGCAGAAAAAAGAGGGACACCCCTCATAATCAGGGACAGCTGAAAGGTATGGGTGAACTCAGCACACTTATTTTAACAATAAGTTTGGGTGGGAGAGCACACACTGAAAACTTTATAGTAGGAAAGTGTTTTCCTTTTTTTTACTCTCCAAATAGCCTTCTTCATGTCCACTCCCCTTGATACACAAACACTTCAGTGCAACAGGCAAGAAAGAGGGAGAGATATGGAAACAATATCCTAACTAAAAAGCTTTCTCAATGATTTCAGAGACTCACCACCTCCTTATCTGTTTGCTCACAACCTGTCAGTTAAAAACCAGGGACAAGCGTAATGAGAAGCAGCTGATGATGACATAATGCTGCCTAAGGTGTTTTTTTGCCAAATCTAAATGAACAATACATACAACTCTTTGCATTCTGCAACACAAATGAATGCACATTATACCTCCATTTCATATGTTTCAATAATATATCATCCTCCTCTGCTCAGTCATATATATGCCTGGTGTTTTATCCATGAAGGTGTGATGACTGAGGGTTGGAATAACATCAGGTAATGCAACCCTATGTCATGAGGATGGAGGCACAGCTGTGGGCCTCATGGCCCTACAGTTAGATTAACAAATGTAGCACACCCCTAGAATGCCATAATGCTATTATTGGACTACAATATTTTCATTGTTTTAATGAATTTTGTACATGTAAAAGTCCAAAGGTTGCGCTATATATGACAGGCTGCAGCAGTTTACCTATTCTTTTTAGAATGCTGTGAGCACAGCTCTTTTGTCAACCACTTGATAACTGGTGTCAAACTGGATGGTTTAAGATAACTTTAAAAATAATGTTTCTTGAAATTTATCTTTAATGTGTATTGTGTCCTTTTCATTGTTTATTTTTTATAACTACTGCAACTCAAAACACGATCATGAAACCTATTAAAAAAGTGATGATACAGTTCTCCACAGTAAACTTTTTTTTTTACCAATTATTTTACCAGGTGAGACACACTCTTTGTTGACTAGGCTTGGTCCCCAGTTCCATTGCACCCCTTTTTCACTGCAGTTTGATGATTTGATTTTGCATGAGCAAAAGAGAGAGTCCAACTCCCTCTTTTAAGCATTTTCATGTCCTCATTGATTTAACATAAGCTCACAGAAGTCTTTTAGTAGACCTGTCACACTGTATTTATGATAATAGATAATATATTTATTTTACTTCTCAAACACTAACAAAACCCAAATCCCATTTATTTGTCGGTATGTATGCGAGGCTTTCCCATCATGGTCAGAGAGTGGTATTATAAATCCAACTATAAGGCTTGGAGTTCAAGTCTATAAAAAAAGAAAAAAAAAACAACTTAAGAAACTGTAATATTAGTGCAAACACCTCAGGATGGATTTTTTTTTTGTTCAACAAATCTTTATTAATTTTAGAACGACAGTGCACGATAACAGACACCAAAAAAAGAAAAGAAAAGTAAGATAAAAATAATAACAGCAAAATACAAAACCTGGACAAGTCAGGGTATACAGTACAAAAACTGACTGTATGAACTATGTACAAACCCATTTCTATCCCCATAGCAGGGGTCCATCTCGAAGAAAAATATATTCAGTTAAAAACTCCTATAACTAGGCTGTTGTTCCAACTCCCTACTGACAAAAAGTCACCAAATGTACAAACTAAGCATATGAATTTGAAGCTGTTAACATTCAATGAACTAAGACTAAAAAGGAAATTTAATAAAGTAGGAACAGAAGAAAACCCATAATAAGAACAAAATCCACTATGTCAACTATGCTACAGTTCATAAAGTTATCAGCCCCCTAACAAAAATCTAACACAGTCCCTAGATAAAATCGAGATGGAGCCCCGCTATGAACCCTATGTAGAGAGAGAGAGAGAGAGAGAGACCCATCCCTGCCAGTTCCCTAGAGGGCATACCTAATTAATCTTAAGTAATCTCCACATAATAACCTGGTTTCTATACCCCAACCCACTTACATGACCCTCCTGAAAAGAACGAAAATCAAAGCATCAGAAAAGAGAAGAAAAAGAAAAAGGAAATAAGAAAAGAAAGCCGCCTTCCTCATATCATAAAAAAATATTCATACAATTCAGGGAAGTGACAGACGGACCTATGGGAATCTCTGCAATAAATAGATTGCTTCCAGAGGATCCCACCTCTTATTATACAGTTCTCTATTCCCTTCACCCCAGAGGTGCCTCCTTAGTCTGCCCATTGAAGACACCAGATCATGAACCCACTGTCCGTAGCTATACTCCTGATCATCTTTCCAGTGTTGAACCAAAAAGGCTTTCACTAATGCAGACATCAAAGCTATGTGAAATTTAGGCAGCGTTCCCTTTATGCCTGAAAAGTTCCCCAAGATACAAACCTCTGGGGTGATATAATCTGAATAATCTAGAACTGGGTCCATACGATCCCTTATATCAGCCCATAAGGGGAAAATTTTAGAACACTCCCACATCACATGTAACAAATCTCCTATCCCCAACCCACACCTAAAACAAAGGTCCGTCTGTCCCAATTTCCTGCCATGTAGTTTAGCCGGGGTAAAATATAAGTTAGAGACAATAAAATATTGCATTATCCTGAACTTAGGTATAGAAATGTACCTGCAGTTTTTCCAAATTGACTCCCAACCATGATACTTGGAACCGAATATCCCATCCCACTACGCAATTCGTACCGGGGAAGATGGACCAATGAATTCCATCAACACCCTGTAAATCTGGGAAAGAGCATTTGCCCCTAGGTCTACCCCTTTCAGAGAATCCCACGTAAATGGCCCTTCTGCAAACCCTCCAACAGCTTTCTTCACTTTTCCTAATAAGCTTAAAAGTTGCAGTCTTTTAAATACTGGTAGACCCAATCCACTAGTTGGCGCCAGACCCTCCATATCCTGCATAATGTCCCTCACCTTTAAACCCTTCACCTGGAGAGCCCATTTCACACTAACCATCTGCCCCCTCCACCTTAAAGGTAGGATTTCCGGACAAAGGTTGCTCCCATGCCCTCAACTGGGTTTTCCTCTGAGCTGGAGTGAGAAAAAGCCACCACGCCCTCATAGATATTCCAATTGGGGTCCCACTCCCTATAGTAAAATCCTTTACAAAATTAGAATATAGCACTGCCTCTGGTGAAAAAACCCTCTCAGTCAGCATTTGCTCTCTATTTGCAACCACGCTGGGGTATATATTTCCATCAGACCGTCTAACCTCATCAGAACATAAGGGCCATCTGTCCCATGATATAATATATATGCAAATCCGGTAACTTAATCCCACCCCAAATGAGGTAAACGTAACAATTCCGTATTTCTTCCTAGGGGTTTTGAATTCCATAGGAAATCGATAAAAGCTTTTTAATAATCTTGAACCAGATAATCGGAATGTCATAGGGGCCATATATAATAGGTAGAGTAGCCTAGGCAATAGATTCATTTTGATAAGACCAAGTCTGGCCATGAAGTTCAAAGGGAGTTTATTCCATTTTAGTATGTCACCCTTAATTACTGGTATTAACCTCCCAAATTTGCTTCGCCCTTTTCCCCATTAGCTAAGATCCGGATGCCCAGATATTTAATCTCATCGGCCTCCACTGCAGATTTGAGAAAACAAAGTCTGCCTGATGCACATGAGGGTCAGTGGAAGGACCTGAGTTTTATCTAGATCAATTTATAATTTGCCACCTCCGAGAAGCAGTCAACCACCCCCATTACATCGCTCAAAACTAGAAGTTGGGTCTTGAGATGTAACAAAATATCGTCAGAAAAACTGACAGTTTAAGTTCTTCCCCCAGCTTCACCCCTTAATAAGTTGATCTCCTTAATAGCTCTAAGGAGGGTTCCAAATAAATATTAAATAATATTGGTGACAAAGGGCATCCCTGTCTAGTCCCATTTTTCAACATTATTTCCCGAGAGCTATACCCGTTGCATAGAACCCTAGCCGATGGTATGGCATATAGATGTCTGATGCCTCTCAACAGACCTTCTGGAAAACCCATCTTCCGCATTGTAGCAAAAAGAAAACCATGGGAAACCCTATCAAACGCCTTTTCGGCGTCGAGGGAAATTAGAACTAGAGGAAGTTGGGAGTCCGGAGCATAACTAAGGATATGGTGTAGCTTTCGGAGGGCATCCTGTGCCCCCCGCCCAGGCATAAATCCCACCTGTTCCTCACTGATTAAACTTGGGGCAATGCACAGAATCCTGTTCACTAATATTCTCGTTAGGATTTTAATATCCTGGTTCATTAGAGCTATGGGTCTATAACTATCTATCTTGTCTCTAGGCTTATCTGGTTTAGGAATCAAGGATATAAAGGCCTGGTACAGTAGTGGGTGTGGTAACCCCTCCTGTAAAATCATGTTATAAAATTCTAGTAGGATTGGTAAAATAACTTGGATATGAGTTTGGTAAAACTTGGCTGTAAGCCCATCTGGACCCGGGGTTTTACCTGATGGCAAGGATTGCACCGCCTCCAAGATTTCCTTGCCCAGAATAGGAGTTGCCAAATCTCTGGCCTGCATTTCATCTAGCCTTGGAAGGGGCACTTCCTCAAGGAAAGCATTAATTTCCTCCTCATCCACCACCGTACCAATCCCATAGAGATCAGAGAAGTGGGATGCAAATGCATCTGCCATTTCTTGTGGGTCTGTTAATAATTTCCCTTCATACCATACCGAAGTAATAATTCTACTTGCTTCCCACTCTAACCCTAGCTGCGAGCACACGGCCTGAACATCCCCTGCAATAAATACTTGGACCGAACCTCTCTAGCCAGAATTCCACCTTGCCATAACAGAGATCCGCCCATTCCTCATAAGGATTTAAGTTCTAGATCAATTTCTCCCGAGGAGCCCTCTAGATGGGACAGATATTCTAAGGCCCCCAATAGGAAATCCTCCTTTGCCTTCCTTAATCTATTCCTTCTAGCTGCAATATCCTGAACTGCCCCTACATACAATACTTTGCATGTTGGCCAGGCCAGTCTCTGGTCCTGCAACGACGGTAATTGAGATTGAATGAATCCCTTCAGGGCCTCATCCAACTCCTTCTGAACCGTAGGTTCAGAGAGTAGCAGATCATTTAGTCTCCATCTAACTGGCTTAGGGGGAGCAGAACTTGGTTCCCACAATACAGAGATAGGGGAGTGATCCGAAAGAGCCCTGACTCCAGTGAGAACCTCCTTTACTTCTCAAAGAAAGGGGCCACTAACTAGGAAAAAATCGATCAGGGAGTGGATTTTATGAGCTGCTGAGAAAAAAGTCGTAACACTGCCCTTGTTCGAGTGGGTTTTACTTGGATCTACCAAGGCAGTTACCTCCATCATCCTCCTCAGAGCAATCTGAGCCTTACTAAGAGGCCTACCAGATGGGGTTCCTATCATCCAGGTTACTGATGCAAGTATTCCAATCCCCAGCCAGGACAAGAGAATCAGTGGAAAGTGCAGATATATCTCTCTAATTGAAGCAAAAGTCCTCGGATGGTGGGGTGGGTCCATAGATAGAAGCCAACGCAATTACCTTCCCGACTAGGGCCCCCACCAAGTACAGCCCCCTACTGTCCTCTCTTAATAGTACTTGGTCAACCCTGAAAGGACAGTTACTACTTATTAAAATCGCCACCCCTCCTGATGCCTTTTCCCTACCCTGCCCATAAACCTGGCCCACCCACAGTTTCTTAAGACAGCTTAATTCTTCCATCAGGAGATGAGTCTCTTGTAGAGCAGCTATATGTGCTCCCAAGTGCTTAATATGTCTCAGAATTACCATCCTCTTCCGTCTACCCTGAAGTCCCTTAATGTTCCAAGAGGTAATATTAAAACAGGCCATTCTGTTTAAGAAAGGAAAAAAGGAAGTGGGTACAGAATAAAAAGAAAAATAAAGCCGGAGTATATCCAATAGCTTCGTGCCCAAACCATCCCACACTGCCCTCCTATGGAATTCACCCTATGGGCTCTCTCTCTCTCTAACCCCCCGAACCCCACCCCCACCCCCAATCCTTTGATCGACCTCCAGAATCTCAGCAGTCATGGATGAGCCCTCCTCCAAGCATCTCCTGCCCAGTACCATACTCTAGTGACAAGAGAATTTGGCCATCCTTAGCAATTTAAGATATTAAAATAACACCTCCCCAAATAGAGACACCGAACCTAAGCATAGAAGAAATCTTCTCCTAAAAGAAAGTAACTCTAGGAAATACCAGATCCAACACCACTGGGAGGAATTTCAATTATAGTAATCGGGTGCCTTACCAAAAGTCACCTGGTCAATTCCAAATTTTTGAAACCCTCTTTAGAGAGCTGAGCAGCCCCACCGGGACCCCAAGATCCGGCCCCATGGACCGCCCTCCTATCGTTAAACCAATTTTAATGGAGAGACCAAGGTCCCAGTCCAAAATGATATGCAAATGGGCAAATATACATCTAGTCGCCTTAATTGCCCAGAGTATAAGCAACTATCTGTCCATCTGTTAAAAGTCCACCTATAAATCAGGCCCTTAGCAAAAATTGCAACTCAGAAATCCACCTCAAGTCTGAGGTTTAAATAAGTTGGGAAGTTCAGTACTCAAGCATTCCAACGCGTCCCTCGCCATCAAGAATCGTTTCTCTGATTGCAGTCTCACCTGTGAGAGTTGCTGGGTACTGCAGACGAAAATTTAATGCCCGCTATATAAAGCTTTTTCTTTATGTCAGCATACCTCCTGCTTCTCCTGACAGAGGAGTTTGATCCCGGGAACATCCAGATAGCTGCTCCATTCCATTGAAGGGCTTTGTGCTGTCTAGCCTTCCCCAGCACATGCATTTTTCCCCTTGAGTTGAGGAACCTCATTATAATCACCCTGGTCTCACCCCAGCGGGCTTCCTAATGCTCTATGTGCCCTCTCCAAATTATAAGAGTCTCCAAAAGGCGACTGGCCCAACAGCTTTAGAAGTAAATCCTGGACAAACGAAACACAGTCTGCCCTTCAGATCTTTCTGGGATCCCAGCCAGAATTAGATTATTTCTCCTGCTCGTGGACTCCTGATCCTCAATACGATCCTCTAACTTCCTGATCAATCTTTAGCAGTGGATCGCCTCCTGCTCCAACATAGATGACTTTCTCTCTCTGAGAGGCTATCCTAGCCTCAGCGTCCCCCATTCGTTGCGCCAAAGATTGAAGTGCAGGCTTCACTGTTGCAAAATCTGCTACCAGGCCCTGTAAGAGCCTCTTAATATCCTGCAGATCCTCGCTGGGCTGAGGTATTGCCCCTCCACTGTTTAAATCTTCACCGAACTCCTTAAGAGTGGGAGATTGTGACTTGGGCCTCTTGGTTGCTGGGGATCTCACCGCCAGAGGCTCTGTGATTTCTGGCTCCATCATTACTCCCAACCTCGGTCCACCCGTGACGTTGCAGCACACACTAACGTGAGCACAAGGCCCGTGTCAAAAAAAAAAACTATTATCCGATGCAATCGTCGCAAAATCGTAATCTCTTATATGGGCACCAACCAGTACCCTGGTAACACTCACCCGCGGGCCAAACCTCGAGCAAAAAAAGCAATTTTAATAGTTCGGGCCTGGGAGCGCTGCAGAGGACGTCTGGTCCGACTCAGCACATCACGTGACTCAGGATGGATTTTAAATGGGGGCGAGGCTCAGGATTCAAATGTAGGGATAACTGAACAAATTAGTTTTAAATAATCTTTCTCTATTGTTCTGCATTCTGCTTTTTCACTGTCCTTCTTAAAATTGTGTTTCCTTCACTGAAGAGGTGATATTTCAAGTACAACATAATGACAGGCATTATCTTAAGTTCTTTGTAGTGTCCTTGATTTTGGTTTATTTGTCTCTGTTTTTTTAGGGCTGCAATGGGCAGAGCCCTGCAGTCCTTTTGCTTTCAGTAAAAAAAAAGACTCTACATTCTTTCCAAATGAACAACATGTTGGACATGCATCACAGTTGCCTCCACGTCCATGAAGCAGTCCACGTATGTTTCCCTATCGCTGCTCCACTGCACTGTTTTAGAGTGCTGGCAAAACAAAGGACACTCCATCATGTTTAAGTTGCCCACCGCACTCTACTGCACATTTGATAGCAGTTGCACATGCGTAATAGCATGTGGCAGCCATCTTGGTTACAGCAGAGTGGGTTGTGTTCCTCTATGATCACCTATTGTATTTATTTATTTTATGTATTTATTTTTATAGTATAAAATCCCCTCACCCCACCTCCCTCTCAGCACCCCCAGAAAGATAACTGAGACCCTGGGGTGTCCAGTCCTCAGTGTCATGATCAGGGATCATCAGTCTTTTCTCAGCACTGGGGGTGTGCAGTCCCTGGGTTTTGTGATTGCAGAGATGTACCATGTGACCTGCAAAAGCTCTTCCATGTGACCTTGAGACAAGCTGTTTACCAAATGCCTCTTTTCACAAAAAATTTACCTTTGGCAACACCAAAGCTAAGTTAGAGGGGAAGTCACAGTGCAAAGCTATACAAAGCAAATTTGTAACATCTGGGAAACAATTTGTGAAATTCTTTGCAAAGGAGGATTTCAGCAATCCCCTTGAACTTCACAACTGAATTATAATTTCACAGTATCTCTAGTGATAATGAGCAATTTACAACATATACTGTTAACACAGCTCCAAATAGTTTCGGGTGACAGAATGAGCAGGGGAAAATGGCTTGTCAGGAACAGGAATGGCAATTTACTTGGCAAAAATGATAAGAAACTCATCAATGGGATGGATAAGATAGTGCAACACTAACATAGACCCAAGAACCAAGAAATGCATTGGGGTTAAGTTTGACACAACATCAGAAAAAGGGACATAGTGGTCATCATTAGTGACTCCCCTAAACAAACCAGTCAATGTTACAAAGCCTTAAGCAAGGCTAACAGGATGCTGGGGTGCATCAGGAGTGGGTTCAACAGCATAGGACAGTCTACAGATGATTCAGGGCCAGGAGATCAGATCCTATCAGAATCAGCTGAAAGCAAACAAGTAGTCTCTCAAAGCCAGAAGAAAAAGGTGGGTATGATAGAGACCATTATGTTCCTAAAAGGAATTAACATGGTGGACTGTGAGGTGCTATTTATCAGGAACAGAGAAGTTAGGCCAAGTGGTCATAAGTGGAGGTTAATGGAGGGAAGGTTTAAAGAGGATGTGATGTAGTATTACTTTACAGAAAGAGTGGTTGAGCCATGGAATGATCTGCTGGCAGAGATGGTGGGTACCAAAAACACAAATGGCTTCAAACACAGTTGGTATAGACTCAAGGGGATATAATCTACTCAGTGGGAAGTGGGGATAGAAACACAGATAATAAAAGGGAGAGTAGTGTAAGGGAAGACCCCACAGAGATAAGAGATCATGGGTCATGATAGGGAATATGGCCAGACTTGATGGACCATCGGTCTTTTTCTGTGTTTATGATCTATGTTTCTTTTTTCCTATGCACAGTGTTATGACAGGTTGGCCTAGGCTAAGATGGGTATGCACATGTATCTAGTAGGCACAGTGAAACCTTTAGTGACTTTCGAAAAATTGAGTGACTAAGGGAGTGGCATACTGTAAGTTAGGTGGAAGGAAGTTCCAGTAAGTTGGAGCATAAACTGCAAAAGCCAGTTTCCCAAGACCACTGGTGCACTTAAGGAGAGGCTGGAAATCCAAAAATCTCAGACAGTAGGTTGGGGAGGAACACTACAGGTACAGTGCCTTCAGAAAGTATTCACCCCCCATTGGATTTTGTCACATTTTGTGATGTTGCAAACTCAAATTAAAATACATTTATATGGGATTTTTTTTGTCACGTATCTATACAAATTACTCTATAATGTCAAAGTGGAATGAAATTTTTTGTACATGTAATTTAAAATAAAAACTTGAAACGTCTTGATTTGATAAGTATTCACCCCATTTGCTATGACTCTCCAAATTGAGCTCAGGTGCATCCAATTTCCTTGTGAGATCACTCTAAAACTTGAACGGAGTCCACCTGTGGTCAGTTCAATGGTTGACATGATTTCAGAGGAAATACACCTGTCTATATAAGGTCCCACTGTTGGCAGTGCATGTCAGAGCAGAAACTTTACCATGAAGACCAAGGAGCTGTCCATAGAACTCCGTGATAGAATTGTGAGGAGGCATAGATCTGGGGAGGGGTATAAAAACATTTCTAGGGTTTTGAAAGTTCCCAGGAGCACAGTCAAGTCCATCATTAGGAAATGGAAAGATTACGGAACCACCCAGACTCTTCCTAGAGCAGGCCGTCCTCCCAAACTGAGCAACCGGGCAAGAGGACCTTGGTCAGAGAAATGACCAAGAACCCAGTGACCATGCTGACAGAACTACAGAGTTCCATGGCTGAGATGGGAGAACCTGTCCAGAGGACAACAATCTCTGCAGCACTTCACAGATGTAGCCTCTATGGGAGAGTGGCTAGACGGAAGCCACTCCTGAGAAAAGGACACATAATAGCATGCCTGGAGTTTGCAAGAAGGCAAGTGGCAGACTCTGAGACCATGTGGCAAAAGATTCTCTGGTCTGGTGAAACAAAAATTAAACTCTTTGGCCTGAATGCAAAGCGCTATGCCTGGCGCAAACTGAACACAGCTCATCACCCATGTAACACCATCCCTACCATGAAGCATGGTGGTGGCAGCATCATGTTATGGGGATGCTTTTCAGTGGCAGGGACTGGGGCACTTGTCAGGATAGAGGGAACAATGAATGGAGCCAAATACAGGCACATCCTTGAGGAGAACCTGTATCAGTCTGCAATAGACCTTGGACTGGGGCGAAGATTTACGTTCCAACAGGACAATGACCCCAAGCATACAGCCAAAGCAACACTGGAGTGGCTTCAGAATAAGAAGGTGAATGTCCTTGAGTGGCCCAGCCAAAGCCCACACGTGAATCCCATTGAGAATCTGTGGAAAGCCTTAAAGATTGGGATTCACCAACACTCCCCATCCAACTTGACAGAGCTTGAGCAAATCTGCATGGAAGAATGGGTTAAAATCCCCAAATCCAGATGTGCAAAGCTGATACAGACATACCCAAGAAGACTCAAAGCTGGAATTGCTGCCAAAGGCGCTTCTACAAAGTATTGACTCAGGGGGGTGAATACTTAAGTAAACAAGATATTTCAGTTTTTAATGTTTGATAAATTTTTGTTACACAATAAAAATATGTTTGCCCTTTTACATTGTTGAGTATGCTGTGTGAATCAAGTGGGAAAAAATCATTTCAATGCATTAAAAATTCTGGTAGTAACACAACAAAATGTGACAAAATCCAAGAGGGGTGAATACTTTCTGAAGGCACTGTAGGTGGCAAGGAAGCATGGGAAGCAATGCACAGTTGTTTGTCAATAAATTGGCCCAGAGCAAGGCATTATTAACCAACAGTAGAGAGCCAGCACTGACCAGTGTAGAGGAGACAGTGATGCATTAGCTTGGCTGAGGCAGGGGCAGAGCAAAACTCATTTTAAGCTATATACCATCTAGACAGTATGGATTTACTCACCCCTTGGAATATCAGAAGGCCATAGGTGGTACTTGAGGCTTGGAAAGAGCACCCTTTGATCTACTAACAGCCAGGCAGAAAGGGATAAACAGTGTTTGACCCTGAAAGCCAAGTCCAGCTTAGAATTAACTGATTAGCAGATTGAAACATAGAAACACAGAAGTTGTCTTCAGATAAGGTTTTATTGGCCCGCCCAGTCTGCCCTGTTTACCATGCCTACCGTGCCACTACAGACCCTACTTGATCTCTGGTTGTCTCCACCCTTTGCATTACTACCAAGGTCTCCTTGTATCTGTCCCATGCATGCTTGAATCCCATCACCATTTTGGCACCCACTACCACCACTGGAAGGCTATTCCAGGTGCCCACTACCCTCTCCATGAAGAAGTATTTCCTCCTATTTCCTCTGAGCCTGCCCCCCTCCAGCTTCATATGGTGACCCCTTGTTCTTGAGCTTCTTAGGTATTTTAATGTTTCTATCACATCCCCCTTTCCCTCTTCTCTCCCAGAGAGTACACATTCAGTTCCTTAGGTCTCTCTTTGTAGGGCTTTTGATGCAGGCCCTGAACCATTTTGGTAGCCTTCTTTTGACTGCTGCCACCTTATCAATGTCCTTGTGTCCATGTGGTCATTGAACTGTGCTGCACTGAACTTTCATTCTTTCTTTTTTTATATAGGTTTTTTTTTTATCCTTCAACCCTGGCAGGGGCTTTGGACCTCCAAAAGAGGGACTCTCTCTCTCTCAGGTCCTGCCGCACCACACTTAGCCTACTCCAGAGATTCCCCCATGGCTTACCCCCTGTGGCAGGGCCAGGAAGGTGGTGCCCCCTTCCTGGGGACCCAATCCTGAAGCTGGGGTCAGCCCTTGGTTCAGCAGACCATCATGGAGCCCTGCCAGGCTCTTTTTCCTCCTGTTTCTTCCTGTCCCTCCTCCCTACTGACATAACCTTTTTGGAGCACACCTGCCAACCCATATTGCACTCTAGTCACCACCAGAGGACCATCAGCAAGTGGGACAATGTGGAACTCTCCCCCGCCGACAGAGGAGATCAGTCCTCTGGATGCTCGATCCTATCTCCCCCACCAACCCCTGGTGGCCCGAGCCCATTCCTGAACCTGGGTTGCCGATGTGGCATGAGGTGTAGCATCCAGCACCTCAACCATCAGCGCCACTGGGCTGGCCTTGCACTGATGTTTCTAAGACATTAGAGAGGATAGAGAGTATGGCAATTGGGCAATAATTTTCCATGACTGAGATTATATGAGGGGAAATATCAAAGGATGGGGTTTATATACTTGAAACTGCTGACCTATTTTAAGGGTGATCCATCAATGCAGGTTAAGGAGAGTTTAGGGGAAGAGACATGAAGTTTCAATTCAGAAACAAAGAGCATGGCCTTTGTATTTTTGCTGTTCAGGATTAGATTGTGTGCATTGCAGTGTGAGGGAGATATTTTGACAGTAGGGACAGACGTGACACTGTGGTAAAGGATAATATCATCTGCATACAGCAGGGAGAAGCAGTAGAAGGCCACATGAGGGAAACTGTTGATGTAAATAGAGTATAAGTGTGGGCTGAGGATGGAGCCTTGTGGAACACCAACAGTTTTATCAGCAGGGTTAGAGGTTATCAGAGTGAAGTTGTACTTGCTATTTTCTACCATTTTGAAAGCTAATGAACCAGGCAAGGGCAGCAGAGGTGGACACCGAGTGAGGTGAGCTTGTTCCTGTGAGCTAAGTGATTAAGCGGGTTGAATGCCTTTTTGAGGTCAACGAACACCGTTCCAGTTTGACAAGTGTCCATAGCTAGGCTGATGTTGTTTGTTAGTTTGGTCAGAGCTGCTAAATGCCACATGTTTTCCTGAACCATGCTTGGTGGGAGACAGGAGGTTATACATGGCCATGTGGTCATTGAACTGCGCTGCACCAATCCTTTCTATGACATTAGCGAGGATGGAGAAGATGGCAGTTGGGCAATTGTTGTCCATGAGTTTGTGGTCACCAGCTTTAAAAACAAGCATTACCTTGGCAATCTTCCAGACATCAGAGACAAAACCAGAGGAGAGGGAGTGGTTTGGGATTTTTGCAGTAGAGAGATATGCTGCCATTCTTAGGAGCTTGGATTCAGTGCCATTGAACACCATATTTTTGTCTGGTGTTATGGAGAGTAGCAGTTTCCTAACCTCAGCCACCATTACTGATCAAGGGTAGAAAGGGGGAGTGGCTGGGCTTGGGAGATGAAGGGGAACTTCCATGGATACTGAGGCCTCAAGAACAGTGTCAGCAGCTCCAATGGAAGCTGAAAGGCTGGAAAATTTGTAGTTAAAGGTATTTACAACTGAGGTAAGGTTCTTACAATTTACACCATCAATAAATTCATCTGACAATGTGGATGTTGTAATTGTGCCCATGAGCTTTTTATGCCACTCCAAAATTTACAGGGGTATCCAACTACAGTGACAAATTTATTTTTTTAGCAGGAGCTTTTGCTAGACCAAACTGCTGACTTGCAAAAATTTCTTTTTTTAAGGTATTCAGGCCAATTAGATATATTTTTTCTGTATTGGTCCAGGAGTTTCTCCTTATTTTTAATTGGGTTAGGAGGTCCCTAATGTGTCAGTTTATGACTGAGCATCATAGCCTACTCTTGGTAACAGGAGTGTTCTTCTGCTCGACTTTGGAGAAGATGTCAATAAACCAGGTTAATGCCTCATTTACACAGGACAAAGGGCTTAAGAAGGACCAGTATATATTGACCAGGTCAGACAGAAAGCCCTTAGTGTTTAACTTTGAGAAGTCTCAGAACTTCAGCAGTCTAGGTGTTTTTTTTTTGGGGGGGGGAGGGCAGGACTTTCAGAATACAAAAATGGGGAAGTAGCCTGAGATGGCATCTGGCTGCAAGCCAGCTGAGTTAACATTGTCTCTCATGTTTGTAAGGAACCAGTTCAACAGTGTGTGCTTGGAGTTTTGCAGGGAGGGCCTAATGGGGGCAGTAATAAGCTGGGTAAAATTTAACTTTTAATCAGTTTTCTCTAAAGACTTTGTTTGGAGAGCCAGCCAGTCAAGATTTGTGATATGAAAGAGTAGTCTCTCCTTTGATCCAGCAATAAGGGGTACAGTAGTGTGAAACACAACAAAGACCACCCAAGGAATGGGTGCCACCAACAACATTCAGATCTGAATAGAAAATGTGGGCACTCACCACCCTGGTAACAGATGACTCTACTACTTTTATAATTCTTAGTGAAAAGTGCTCTTCTTATCTCAGTGACATGCACAGTATATTTTTTTGTTTTGTTTTGTTTTTTACATGGCAGCTAAATACAAAAGGAGCACTTTTCATAAAGAATTATAAAGGAGCAGCTTCATCTGTAGCCAGTGTTATGAGTGCCCAAATGTTTGGTTTTCTATTGGGGTACAGTAGTCCATCAGGATATATAGCCCCAACAGGCCATTACATGGGGGTTGTATATGCACACCTGGTGGAACTTCTTTGTTTTACTGAGCATGAGCACAACATGGAGGCATTCCTAGGAAATGGGATGGCTAAGCTCAGGAGGATGGTGAGAGATGTTTAGGTGATCCCTAAAATAGAATAGAACTTCACTTTCCCTATTGGTGGAGGTGCTGTTCAAGCGGGTAGAACTATAGCCATGAATACTGCTGGCTGGGTTGGCTATGGAGGGTTTCAATCAGTGTTCACTGAAACTCAGTATGTTGGGACTGTTAGAGAACATCTAGGCTTCCAGTTTGTCTTTGTTGGCCATTAAACTTTATATGGTATATTTAGGTGGGTTATTTTAAAGCCTTCTGCTGAAGACCAGACTGGGGGGTGGAAGCGGGGGTCGGGGTTTGATTCAGTGTTGCCAATATAAGTAAGGCAAGAATAACAAGTAAGAGAGCTTATCTGAGTGGATCATGAGTGGGGCGTACACACTGTATGTGGCTCAGGTCCACAACAAGGTTAAGGAAGCCTTTCTTAACCAGGAGTAGGCCTGTGGCATCAGGCAAGCTGCTGGTGGCAGCTAGTGGGTTTAAGAGGGAGTAATCAATTGAAGTGGGATGTACCTTCTCCCAGAGTGAAGATAAAATAAGGAAGGTGTCACACTGCCACAGTATAGACAGGAGTACAAATCCTAGAGCTACAAGCAGAGGAATGGGAGCCATGTTGATCAGCTGAAACTGCATGCATGCACCAAGCAGCTAGGAGCAAAAAATATGGGGGAGTCAAAATGGTGACTAACTGCTAGTCTGGTATTTAGTCACCACCCAGATAGGGAATGAGCCAGATCATGTAAAATGTGTGGAAGTGAAAGGGTAGCCAAGTTGCTGGATTCAAGATTTTGGTACCCTCCAGATAGGGAGTGAGCTAATTAATGGGTTGGGGCTGGACTTCATTTTATTCTGCAGGGGGATGTATAGACAATAAACAGTATAAGACAATAGTCTGAGACTAGTAATTAGACTGAACTGTAGAGCAGCTGTCTGATAATTTGTGTTTTGGCACCAACCAGATATGGAGTGAGTCTTGTGCACACTGTATGTGGGCTAGCCAGTAGTGTCTTTCAGCAGGCATGCAGACTGATTAGCATGACAACAACTGGAGAGAGACACAAATGCAGCTACAGTATTTTCATAAGCATAAGTCTGTGGTAACAAGCAATCAGTGCATATAGTTAAACAATTGTAGTTGCAGCCAAAAACATAATTTCATAGCAGCATGTGTACAGTTACTGACAAGCTAGAGAGTTATTTCAGCAGTGTGAGAGAAAGCATGGTCAGCTTCCATGGCTGCCTCCACAACTGACACTCAGCAGACACCAATTCACTCTGTTCATTGTGCTCCAGACCATAACACTCCAGATCGCCTGCGAGTTCAAACTTGCAAATGTTTTCCTCACCACTAGCCCACTAATTCCGTAACTCCCCCTTTCCATCCTGACGCTCGCCATGTTTCTACCCCTGGCTCTCACTCTTTCCCTATTAACTCTTCCTGCTGCACCCACCCTTTTCTGTCCACTCCAGCCTGGCTAAAGTCCCACCCTATCCATAGTAGTGTCCCAATTATCTACCCCTCCTCCATCACTATCATAATAAACAAGTACACGACAGCCATCGTCACTTTCTGTGGTTTTAGCTCAATCTTTCCCCAGGTCATCGGTAATATATCCCTCCTCTTCTTTACCTTTCTAACCTGCTACCCCATACATGGCCTGTTTCTCCTATATGTGTAGTTGCCGGCTGCCTCACTCAAAAGATCTTTGCTTATAACTGCTGTATGCCTATGGTTGATTGTACATCTGCTGACTTCTTCAATTGTAAAATAATGCTGTTTTTTTATTTATTTCAACCTTGTACTGTACTGTATACTCTGTTTATACATTTTCTTCCTTGTATATTATTGCTTTTTGTATACCTGCTTCTGTACTGTACATTGATGTATTCATGACCAGGTCCACCTTGCAAATGAGCCTTGCTCAATGGTGCCTGCCTGGATAAATAAAGATTTTGATTGATTGATTGATTGAAAAGGAAGCATATTGCCTCCCAATTGGATAAGAAGGCTGCAGGATACTTTGCTAGGAAACTCTGGTCCTGCTGCTCATCGCTGGTCCAAAGAAGTGGTTGGAGAGAAGGGATTGTAGAGTCAAGGATAGGCTTACACTCTTCATTCCTTGGCAGGCTCCTTGCTACTACAGGAATGGAGTGGAGAAGTGGGGAACATTGCCCTTCAGTTCAGTTCAAATTCATTGTGGGCTTTTATGCCCTGCCCATCCATCCCAATGTTGCATCTCAATTTGAGAAGGTTGCAGGAGGTGTGGGTAGGAAACTCTGGTCCTGCTGCTCATCACTGGTTCAAAGATTATCCCACAGTAGATAGATGACTTCCCCAGGACATGCACTGTGTCATGCAAATAAGTAAGGATTTTTAGCATAGTCTTTTTCTGGAAATAATCTAATATTTTTCTGGGATTTTCACATAAAGATGAATCCCTGACATGACTGGCCATCCATGGTGGTTCTGCAAATGTTTATGTATCTTAAGAAGGTTATATAGAGTTAGGTGTGATTGGTTGTTTTGACAATATGTATTCAGCTTCATGTTCACCTATGTGTATCTCTTCAAGTGCCCTTTCTACCAGTTCACTGAGTTCAGTGCTGAACTGAGCTGTGGACTCACCACTGTGTTTAATATAACTCTCTTCATCCTGCAATAGGTCAAATACCATTTTTATGTTGTCTTGCGCGCGCACAAGAAACATGTTGCAGTAACTTTAGAATAGCAGGTTTTGGAGGCGCAGTCATGTTGTGGCCAGTGGCACCACTGCTTTTGGGGCTGGGCTCCGTGGCATGAATTAGATTATACGCTATCTATGACAGCAGTGCAAAAGCGTGCCACCAACTTAAAATGTTTTAGCCACTGCAATGAGCATACCTTTCCTGGTGTAACATTTCAATCAGACATGGTGGTGGCTGTGCCGTCTGCCTTACACAGTCCCCAGAAAAGCTGACATTGGGGGTGATCAATCCCACTGTCAGCATCATCATGCCCCCCTCCTGAGTTCATTTGCTGATGCGGAGCCCAATTCAGGTCGGCATTATGTCCTGTGCCAGTTGTTTGTCAAGAGGGGTGCCCAATCCCCCTCAGCATCATCCATCCCAACACCTTTTATTTACCAATGGGGTGCCCAATCCCCATTGGCTCCAGTCCCCCCACACCAAAACATGCAGGTGGCACACTAGAAGCCCACTCCAGTGTGCCAAAAGTACCTTTTAAAAGAAAAAAACCTTCCCACGATGTTTATTATATTTTTTAACCCTGTAAAGTAGAAAATGGTCCCTCGCTGTCTGTGGCCCCTCCTCCATCCCACGCCCACCCACTGCATACCCTATCTCCCCACACCCCCTTCACCCCATACTTACCTCTGGAGTCTGGCGTAATGATCTTCTGTGGACCGGGAATATCTCTACACTCTTCAAAGCCTACCACAAACTGAAGAAATACCGGTCAGCTGTATAATGGCATAAATAATGTTTTTTTCAACTGTGGTGCATATCTAGGGTATTTT
This sequence comes from Neoceratodus forsteri, assembly GCA_016271365.2. Taxonomy (NCBI): domain Eukaryota; kingdom Metazoa; phylum Chordata; order Ceratodontiformes; family Ceratodontidae; genus Neoceratodus; species Neoceratodus forsteri. The sequence continues at coordinate 860,965,409 of CM057458.1, read as the reverse complement.
TTGGGAATTTTGGCACCAAAGTTTCAACAGGAGTTATTGGGACCCCTCCTCATGAATTCAATCCCTGTCATGGTGTTATTCAGTCCAAAAAGGTGATTTGGTGGTCACTGTGCTAATCCACCTTTTGGGACTGATTAATGAAATGACAGTGCCACTGTTCATGAGGTGGGCTTTCAAAAAGCCTGTGTTGCAAATTTGGTGAAAAAAATCAAGAAAATTACTCTTTTACAAGTGTGCATTGCACAGTTTCTAACTTCGCAAGTCTGTAATATTTTCAATCCAGATTTTCAACATTGGCATTTTTCCACACCTCCTTATGAACAGTACAGATGTCATTTTTCACATCCTGTTCGAAATGTGGTTTCACACTTCTGGTGCAGAATAGTGCGGTCGCTGTGGGAATCAGTGTTTGGGACAGATTAAGAAAATGACAGTGACACTGTTCATGAGCAGAGGTCCTAAAATGCCTATGTTGAAAATTTGGTGATGAAAGTCCATTAAATATCTGTGCTATCAGCGTGCATTGCACACACACCCTTGTAATTTCACAAATTTATAATATCTTCACTCCAGATTTTCAACGTTGCCATTTTTTCACACATCCATGTGAACAGAACAGCTGTCATTTTCCACATCCTGGCTGAAATGTGTTTTCACACTTCCTGAGCAGAATAACATGGTCACTGTGGGAAATCAGTGTTTGAGACAGATTAAGAAAATTACAGTGACTCTGTTCATGAGCAGAGGTCATAAAATACCTATGTTGAAAATTGGGAGACAAATGCCATAAAATGACTGTGTTACAAGTGTGCATTGTGCAGTTTCCATGCATGCTCGTAACTTCAATAATTTTTAATATTTTTACTCCAGAATTTCACCATTGCCATTTTTTCACTCCTCCATATAAACAGTACAGCTTTCATTTTCCACATCCTACCCGAACTGTGTTTTCGCACATCCGGCGCCCAGTGGTGCAGTCGCTGTAGGAAAACATTGTTCAGAACAGAGTAAGAAAATCACAGTAACACTGTTTATGAGTAGAGGTCCCAAAATGCCTATGTGGAAAATTTAGTGAAAAAATTCGATAAAATGATTACGTTACACGTGTGCATTGTGCAGTGCCCATGCACAGTCATATCTTCGAGAATTTGTAATATTTTCACTCTAGATTTTCAACATTGTCATTTTTGCACACCTTCTTATGAACAGTACAGCTGTCATTTGTCACATCCTGTCTGAACTGTAGTTTCGCACATGTGGCACACAATTGCGCGGTCACTGTGGGAAATCAATGTTCGAGGAAGATTAAGATAATCATAGTGCTACTGTTTGAGCAGAGGTCTCAAAATGGATATGTTAAAAATTTGGTGAAATAATTCTAGTAAATGACAGTGTTACGAGCATGTGATGCGATGTTTTCACACACTCTCATAACTTTGAGAATGTTTAATATTTTCACTCCAGATTTTCAACATTGCCATCACTTCACACCTCCTTATCAATGGTGCAGATGACATTTTAATGTGGTGCAGAATGGTGTGGTCACTGTGGGGAAATCAATGTTCGAGACAGATTAACAAAATCACAGGGACACTGTTCATGAGCAGTGGTCCCAAATGGTTTCATGAGGTGGGGTCACAAAAAGGCCATGTTTTAAAATTTGGAGTGCAAATACCAACACAAGCCCAGGGCGTTATGGTTTTTAACCATTACGTCCCACCCTGTACAGACTAACAGACATCAGGGGTGTGTCTTTGGATTGTCTGCTGTATTGCTGATGCCATTGGTCCTCCACCCCCCACCCTGCAGCCACTGATAGGCATCAAGGTGTGCCTTGGACTCTTCAGCCCCAAAGTTCAACCCATTCTCCTATGCTGCATCCATCTCAATGTACATACTTATGAATTGGGGTGAGCATAAGGCCAGATGACTCCAAGGCACAACGCAACACTTGTCAGACTCTGCTGGGTAGGGTGAGGTGAAATAGCATGAGCGTTATGGCCAGTGGCCCAAATGCACACCCCAATGCCTGTCACTCTCTACAGGGTGGGGTGGAGTTGAAGTCAGTTCTATACTTCACTGCAATTCCTATTATGCATCTCTCTTTACTCTAGCACTACCAACGCCAACACCAGCAAGACAACATTCTGCATTGACAAATGCTTGTTTCACATTGTTTTTTGTTCATAATCACTACATTATCCCCCATGTAAGTGTTTTTTTTAATATATCTCGATCTCTTCATTACATTTTTAGTTCTTCTAAATCATTCCTCTCAGGGGGTAATGTGATGTATACCAGTCTTTCTCTGCTCAAACATTTCACTGTTTTTACATATTAATCTTTTTAAAGGTGTCATTTTGGATATTACACATACATTTTTTTTTCTTTCATGTGACATAACCTTCTCTTTCTTCTTGTGAAATTTCAGTGTTATTAATTTCATCTTTCCCATCTTCAGCATTTTGTTCTAAATCAGTATCAGTAAATAACAGTTCAGTGTTATACAGAAAAGATCTCCCACTTGCTGTCTTTCCATTACAGGACTCACATAAATGTTCTTGAACAGTTCTACTGATTCCCAGATTGGTAGACTAATCATTAACAGATATTCCTATACTTGACATCCCCTGATTATTCAAGACTCTATTCCCACCATAATACTGTTGTGAATCATTTACTGGAACAACAAAGCTCCCCACCTCCATTGACAAAATCTTGTATGGCATCTACATGACCCAAGTCTGTTTTCAAACCACATTACTACTGACATGTTAATGAGCTGGCCCTGTTCTGCATACTCATTAAAAATCTGCCATTCAGATGCACCATCTCCAAAATCAAACTGTATGCAGATGACACTGTGATACATAGTGGCTCCAAAACACAGTCATGATATCAATTCCAAGTTTAGAGTTGAATTCTCATACTGTTATCCTGGTTTATGGAAAATAAGCTTGTTTCAAATAAAATGAAATCCAAATCAATGTGCCAAACTAAAGGGTTCCATTACCACTTGCAGATAAAGGCAAGTGATTCCTCTCCACTCAGAACTGTAGATTACTGTATATATCTGGATGCCCAAAAGGGCTCCAGTTTAACCTTTGACATTTAACATAGAAACAGGAATTTACTGGCAGAAAAATATTGGAACTCCATCCAAGCTGCCTAAAGACCCTCACAAATAACTGTAGCTCGTCCACACTAGCTGGAACATCCCCTTTGTGAACCACATTTCTCTTCTATGCCCCTCTCCTGCCACATACTGCCCTTTACCCACAAAGTCCTAACCACTGTTATGATATTAACCAAATCGCCATGTTGGTTACAAAAAAAAAACAACTAATTAACAATTCACAGATAAAAATGAACTGGAGACTGAAATCCATGTTGTACAAGAGCAAAAGTGTGAAGTGATCTGCCATTGGACCTGCATAACTTCAGCTTCAACAAATAGTTCACAAAAAAACTACATAAATGTTCTTGCTAATGCAAAATGTACTTATTTTGGTATTTAAACATGATTACTACACAGTATATCTAGTACAGAACCTTACTATGCCTTTTTCTCTGACTTAAATGTGCTTGCTTTGGAATTTAAAGCATGTTAAAGATCTACAGTTTCTTGGACAAAACCTTGCTATACCTTTGTCTGTCACCATGCTATTGGCAATCCATTGCTCACTGAGTTCTAGTTCTGGGTCAGTTCTGAAAAGGAAAACTTGCTTTTTCCAACAAGTTTACCCCATAAACAAATGAATGAATAGAAATAAATTTGTTTTTTTTTTCAATTGCTTGGAATTATAGAGAAAATTCCACAACATATCATCAAAATGTAAACCACAGAATTATTAAAATAGAAATCAATATTAACTGTGGGCATATTTAATTTTCCAGTGTACAACATGGAATTATTTTCTGTGGGCAGAAGTGACATGATAGTTTTCTTTTTTGGAGTCTCAGAACATAGTCTATGTGAAAGGTGGAGTTTAAATAAATTCTGCTGTAAAGGAATTTTCAAGTGTAGAAGTCAATATTTCTTGCAATATCATGGATTTCATAGAGGTTTGTATTCCCCAAAATTTGGTAAAAATGCAGCAGTTAGCAAACGTTCCACAGAAAGGGAATCTACAAAGATGGCTTCCTTACACCATACACATTCCTAGCTTCCCTCCAGTTTAATACATGTAAGGAAGGTACCATTAGATCTTGAATCCCTAGAGGTTTACACCACCTCTTGTATTTCCTGCACTCCATGCCTATGATATGGGAAAACCCCAAGAGTTGTTGCAGCAGTAGCCACATTTGTGATTCTCTCTGGTCTTTTGTGGATGGGTGTTTCTAGCATTCCTCAATTTCCTTTAGTTGAAAGGACAGATACAGTGGACAGCATTTTATTTGAATGGCACCTTTCCTGAGTTTAAAACACTTCACATAAAATAAGAAATAGAGTACCAAACTGAACATTAAATGCATACTTTAATGTTTGGTGAATAGAATAGTGCTTATGTGTACTTGTTAAACTTTGGCCTGTCTCTATTCCCACCCATGGTAAATTAGCCAGGTAGCATGTAGGGAATAGAAGGCCCAGCACCAAGGTTGAGCAGAGTGCTGGAGGAGGAGGAGGATGTGGAGGTTGGTAGTTGAATGAAAATACACTAGGCATGGGCTGCTGGAAGAGGCTGGATTTTATTTGAGATGTGAGAGGATCCATTCCACCACACTGAATCATTGTCTTTAGCCCTCCCATTCAATGTTTGGTGAACAGAATAGTGCTTGTGTGTACTTGTTAAACTTTGGCCTGTCTCTATTATCACCCTTCATGGATAAGAAGGGTAGAAGGTAGGGAACAGAAGGTCCAAAAAGACCTCATCCAACTCAGGGAGAGTGTGACCAGTAGCATTCAGGAGATGAAACAATGCCTGTGAAGGAAACCTCTGAGGACCCATGGCTACTGACCTGCCCTTCCTCTGGGCAAACTGAGAGGAGATGATCCTAAATGCTTGTAGTGATTTCTGGTTCTGGTTTAGGATATAGGATAGACAATGTGATGAGGCCCATCTTCCGAGTCTCTGGATGATGTCTGCAGGACTGCTATTTCTTGAGGCTGAAGAAGTTGTTCCAATCTGGATGTATGCCATGATAAGAATATATATGGATTAAGTCCAAGCTGTTGTAAAGAAAGGTTCAAACATGGTAAAGGAACCAATTTTGTGGTCCTAGGTACTTGTTTATGGGAGGTAAACAGGATGTAATGTATCTGATCATGAGGAAGACATGTGCTTGGCTAGATGAGCTGCTAGACTCCAATAATTACAGGATGAATAATAGGTTATATGAATTCCTTAATGAAAATTTGTTAGTCTTTCAAGAAGGTAACAGAGGATATGATGATCAGCCCCTGTTTGTAAATCAGTGATTTTAAGAATGTTGGCAGAGAAGGATGAAGACATAGTGTATCCTCCAGGATACAGGGATCCAAAGAAGGCTAGAAAAAATAGCAGAATAAATCGTGATGTTCAAGGTAGAGTTAAGTGAGTCCAATTTCTGTAAATCAACTATGTGCCATTAGAGAACCATCTACGGGAAGATGACAAGTTTAACTGTCTGAAGCTCTTTGGATACCTGGTAGAAGATGTGTAACTGAAGGACTGAAAGAATAGTAAAGGCAAGGATGGAGTATGCTGTGAGGAAAATAACTGGATACCTGATACGTATAGCTTAATTGTTTCATATGATAGTTTCAAGGCTTGATAGTAATGATAGAAGAGCTAGGACACATTTCACATGAGCAGAAATATTCAGGAAGGACTGCAATATGCAGAATGAAAGATGCTATGCATGCTGTCATATAGCAAGCCCGGGTGGCAGGAGCTAAGGTGGCCCACATGTGGCATAATTTGCTAGTCATTAATTTCAAACACATTCTGAGGTCACTAAATAAAAGGAGGAGTCTTAACTAAGTCTGCTGAGGAAACAGAGGCAATGAAAGGTCTGACATTGGAAATGGGACAACACATACTAACATACTAACGTACTAACATGCCAGCAGAATAGGCCTAATGGTCTTTCGTGTCTGCTTGTTTGATCAGCCTCCACCCTGGGAGCTGACCTTGCTGCCCCCCTCGCCTTCTCTGGCTTCTCCCTTCCCAGTTCCGGATATTCTCACTGCACTGGATTTTGCTTCCAGAACCCTTCCCCTGTACCTGTCCCACCCTCTCTTGAACCCCTCCACCATCTCTGCCTCCACCAGCCCCCTGGGAAGTGCATTCCATGGCTCCATCACCCTCTCAGTGAAGTAGCACCTCCTCCTTTCTCCCCTGAATCTTCCCCCTCCGGCTTTCTCCCATGCCTTCTAGTTGCCCCCTACTCCTTCCTTCAAAGCATCCTGACTGCTCCTCCCCTATTTACCCCCTTCATGTACCTGAAGACCTCTATCATGTGCCCCGGTCCCTTCTCTCTTCCAATGTGTACATATTTAGCTCTTCGAGTCTCTCCCCATAGGTCCTTTCCCCCAAGCCCCAAATCATTTTGGTTGCCCTCTTCTGGACCCTCTCCAGGAGTTTACTGTCCCTCTTTAAGTGTGGCCTCCAAAACTGCATGCATTACATGTGGTGTGGCCTCACCAAGCAGTTATTCAGAGGGAGTATCACTTCCCTCCTTCAGGAGGTGATCCCCCTAGCGATGCATCCCAGCATCCTGTTGGCCTTGGCTGCTGCCCTCCTACAAGTCTCTGAGTTGTTCATCTTGACATCCACCACCACCCCCAGGTCCCTCTCAGCTATCGAGGCTTGTAGCATTCCCCCCCCAGGGTGTACTCTTGGCCAGGGTTTCTGGCCCCCAGGTGCAGTAACTTGCATTTCCCTGCATTGAACCTCAGCTTCCACTTACTAGACCATCTTTCCAGAGAATCCAGGTCCCCCTGTAGGGCCACCCTCCCCTCCTTCCCATCCACCATTGCCCCCAGTTTTGAGTCATCCACAAAGAGACTCATATCACTCCTGATACCTGTCCTTATGTCAGAGACATAGGCATTGAACAGGAGGGGCCCAAGGACTGATCCCTGTGGGACCCCACTAATGACCCTCCTTGGGGATAAGACTATCCCGCCAACTATAACCCTCTGGGTCCAGTCCTGGAGCCAATTGTCTATCCATCTGATCATCTGGTTCCCCACCCCCATTTCTCCCAGCTTATCCAACAGGCTTTTGTGAGGAATAGAGTCAAATGCCTTGCTGAAGTCTAGAAAGAGGACGTCCACTGGTCTACCCAGGTCCAAGGCACTCGTCACCCAGTCATAGAACTCCACAAGGTTTGTCTGACATGATTTCCCTGGGATGAATCCATGCTGTCTATCATCCAGGCACCCTGACTTTTCCAGGTCCTCCCCTAGCCTCTCCTTGACAATGCCCTCCATCACCTTGCCCACCACCAATGTCAGGCTGACATTCCTGTAGTTTCCTGCCACCTCCCTTGATCCCCCCTTCTGGATAGGCACTATATGCACCACCTTCCAGTCCTGGGGTACCCACCCTGTCCTCAGAGAGATGGTGAAAAGCTCCGCCAGGGGTTTCGCCAGGACATCCACAAGTTCCTTCAGCACTCTGGGATGTAATTTATCCAGCCCCAGTGCTTTCTCTGTCTTAAGGGACCTGAGGGCTTCCCTCACTGTCTCTCCTGTTATTTCTGCCTCCGCTACCTCTTCTCCCTGGCTTAGCCTTCCCCCCTCCTGCCAGTGATGCCTCCCCCTCTCCCCAGACCCACCGATTGGTAAGGGCCCCCCCAGTATCACTGTCTCCTCCCATGTATGATGCAGCACCCCCATTTTCCTTGGTGAAAACTGAGGTGAAGTACTCATTTAGTACCTCAGCCTGCTCCCTCAAGTCTTGTGCCCATCTCTCCCCTGTTTCAATTCTGCTAATCTGCCCCTTATCCCTTCATTTTTCCCAAATGTATCTAAAGAATTCCTTGTTCCCTCTCCTAATTTCCCTGGCCAGTTTCTGCTCCTTCCTTGCCTTAGCCACCCTCACTACCCTAGTGGCCCTTCTAGCCATCAGTTTGTACTCCCCAGATCCCTTTCACTCCTTAAGCACTTGAATTGCCTGTAGGCTGCCTTCTTTCCCCGCACCACCTCCTGGACCTCCCTGGTCCACCAGCAGGGATTTTGGGCCCTACCGCATTTTCATCTTACTCTGGCACAAGTGCTTGTAGCATCCTGCACCCCTCTCCTGATTATTTCCTACCTACTGTCAGCGTCCATGTCTGACCCAATCACATCCAAATGCTCCTTAAGGATCCTTCCCATTTCCTTAAAATCCACCCCCCCTGAAGTCAGTTACCTCCGTCTTTGTGCAGCCTTCAACCCCTCCTAGATCCAGGCAGAACCAGACCGTGGCATGGTCACTCCCCGCCAATGGGTCCCTTACCTTTAGGCCCCCAATCTGGTCACTGTCTGCCAAGACCACATCCAGTACCCGTGCCTCTCTGGTTGGTTCCCCCACCTGCTGAGTTAGGAACGCATCTTGAAAGACATTCAACAACCTCTGTTCCCTGGCCACCGAGGATGTCATAGTCTTCCAATGTGTTCCTGGCATGTTTAAGTCCCCCAACACCACCACCCTTCCCCTGCCCAATCTGCAGTGTCTCCCAACATCTGCCACCAGACTCTCCTCCAGCTCCTCTGCCAGCGCAGGGGATCTATACACCACTCCTATTTTTACTATTTTGCCCCCCCTTGTTATCAAGGTGACCCAAATTGCCTCCACAGTTCCCTCCGCCTCCTCTACTCCCCTCTATGCCAATGCAGTTTTTGACTATTATTGCTACCCCTCCTCCTTCCCTCCCCCTTCTTCCTGAATATAGTGTAACCCTCCAGGTTCAGGTCCCAGTCGAGTCCTGCGGTGGCCCAGATCTCAGTGACCACTGCCACATCCACCGCTCCCTCAGTTAGCATCGCCTGGAGCTCAGGCATTTTAATGCCCAAGCTCCTGGCATTTAGCAGGACTACCTTCCACCCTTTCCCTATACTTCCATTTCCCCTGCTCGTGTTCCCATTGGGATTCCATTTTCCCCTGGTCTGCACTTTATCAGTTGGCCTTTTCCCACATTCCTCCTGCTCCCCAGGGGGGTGGAGACAGAGTCCCTCCTTTATTGGACCCCCTCGACAGCCTTTTCTCCCATTCCTCCCCCTTCACAAGTTTAATCCCCACTTTTCACCAATGAACCCCTCTATTTTCAACTTAAGGATTCTCCTCCCCTCCAAACTGAGATGGAGCCTATCTCCAGCATACAGCTCCTTATCCTCCCAGGTCTCCCTCCAATCCCCCATCAACCCATACTCTCTGGCCTCACACCACTCCCTGAGCCACTGGTTTATCTCCTTAATCTTCCTTTTGTGTTCCCCACTATCCCTTGGCACAGGCAGGATTTCCGAGAAGGAAATCATGCACTCTGTGTCATGACAGACCCTGGCAAGCTCCATGAACCTTGCCTGTATCTCTAGCTCGCTATTTCCCTCAATGTCATTTGTACCCAGGTGGACGAGTATGTCCAGGGAACCCCCACAATTCTTTGCCAGCTGATATACCTCGTGCTTGGCCCTCTGCACCATTAGTCCAGGGAAGCATTTTGTTCTAACTGGCCAGGCTTCCCCCTCCCTATCCCATTTGATACCTCTGGTCATAGAATCCCCCAACAGGATCACTCTGACTGCTCCTTTTCCTCCATTTCCCCCCTTCCATGTCCCTCATCCTTTCTACTTGCCCCTGTACCCAGTCGGCTCCTTGTTCCTCCCCCTATCTGGGTGCCACATGCCACCCCCCTAATTTACCCTGGCCACCCCCTCCTCTCAGATCCTATGCCTCTCCTCCTCCCCAGTATCCTTCTGTGCCTCACTAACTCCCCCCTCACTGCTCATGACTGGTCCTTCTCCCCATCTGTTAAACTAGCCTGGTTTGTCATCCCTTCTTTCCTGTCTCCGTTCAGTCCCTCCTTGCTTGTCGTGCTCCCCTGGTCTAAACCCTCAGCTCCCTTTACTGTATCCTCCTTATACTTCTGGTCCTTCTCCTTGCCCTTTCCTCCCAACTGGTCCTTCTCCTTGCACTTTCCTCCCTCTACCCCTGCCCCTCCTGCTCTGATCCACTGCTCCCCCATTTTCCTGCATTCCAGGTTCCCCTCTCTTCCTCCTGCTATCTGGGCCCTGCCTCCTACACCCCACTCCCTTTCCATCTCTAACCACCCCTGTCATGGCTACATCACCCCCCTTATCCTCAGGCAGAAGAAGAGAATTGAAGTGGTTACTGAGCATAAGGTCCAATCCACCTCCCCACCTTGCTTCCTTCTGTCAAGCCCCAGCCATCTGCCTACTTCCCTGAGAATGTTGTCCCTCTGGCCCCCCTTTATGAGGGTCCCCAGTTACCTGCCTGCTTCCTTGGTAGTGTCATCCTTTTGGGCCCCCTCTGCCAGGGTCCCTATGTGACCCAAGAGTATTCTCCTGCACTCCTTTCCCTATGCCTCCACCCCTATTGCTTGGTTCAACCCCGTGGGAAATACCCTTCCCTCTTCCTCAACCATACCTCCCCCTTCCCCCCGCTGTCTCCTAATCCCTGCAACCTCCACCCTAAGCTGTGCCAGCTGGTAGCACACTGGGAAACCCCCGAACTTCCAAGCCTAGTCCAGTATCATGGCTGCCCCACACCCTGTGCACCCCACCACCCTCCCAAAGATGCTGGCCCTAATAATGTGTGGTCCCATCCCCCTCCAAGTAGGTTTCCTTGGGTGAGCCACCATTCCCCACTAGTACAAGATACGCCCCTACTGACTAATCAGGTCACCCACTAATCCTACATACAGTCCCACAGTAAACTGGTAACCCTGTTACTAGGTGCAGTACAACACAGTAAACTTATAAGGGAAGTGAACAACTCCCTAAGCTCCTCTCTCCCAGCCTTTAAATCCAACCCCCAGTGGCTAGAACTACATGAGCTGCACCTGCAGCTTTTTCTTCCAGTTGCAGGGCAGGAGTCCCCCATAAATAAGCAGAGCTCTGGGGAGGGAGGGGTGGGGAGGTGGATTAGAGCCTACACCCTGACTCTCGAGAGAATGTATCGGCTCTGTGTCTGCCCCTCCAGGCCCAGCAACCAAAGAAACAGCCCCAAGTAAATCCCACCAAATTGGTTTTAAATCAGAAGAAATAGACCTCCACCAGCGCAGCCTGTTACACAGTGAAACATCCAACAAATGAGCCCACTTACAGCCCACAAACCAGTTTTAAACTTCCAACAGCCCCAAAAACAATACCCTGCTAGCCCCTTAGAAGTAGTAAGAAAGAAAAGAAATAACCTTCTACCAAGTAAAATCCACAAGAAACCCTATAAAAACAACAAGAAGCAGCTACTGTACTGAAACACATCTGATTCTGTCCCCTTCTAGTTCCTTCTGAGAAGCCAAAACAACTAACACCACAAACCTGATTCAGCTCTGCCTCTAGTCAATTAGCCAAGACCTGGCCAGACCATTAACACCCTTCCCCCACTATGCACTAACCTTTGCAGCTATTGAAGTCAGCAAAAAGGAATCAAAATTCAACTCAAAGCCCCAAAAATATGTTTGTTACCAAAGGAAACAGGTCTCCAATTCAATCAGCTTCACTAACAACACATCGAAACAGGCTTGAAATTAACTGATATAGGTCTCCAATTCAAATAACCAGCCCCAAGCAAATCCCACCAAATAGGTTTTAAATCAGAAGAAATAGGCCTCCACCAGTGCAGCCTGTTACACAGTGAAACATCCAACAAATGAGCCCACTTACAGCCCACAAACCAGTTTTCAAACTTCCAACAGCCACAAAAACAATACCCTGCTAGCCCCTTAGAAGTAGTGAGAAAGAAAAGAAATAACCTTCTACCAAGTAAAATCCACAAGAAACCCTGTAAAAACAACAAGAAGCAGCTACTGTACTGAAACACATCTGATTCTGCCCCCTTCTAGTTCCTTCTGAGAAGCCAAAACAACTAACACCACAAACCTGATTCAGCTCTGCCTCTAGTCAATTAGCCGAGACCTGGCCAGACCATTAACACCCTTCCCCCACTATGCACTAACCTTTGCAGCTATTGAAGTCAGCAAAAAGGAATCAAAATTCAACTCAAAGCCCCAAAAATATGTTTGTTACCAAAGGAAACAGGTCTCCAATTCAATCAGCTTCACTAACAACACATCAAAATAGGCTTGAAATTAACTGATATAGGTCTCCAATTCAAATAACCAGCCCCAAGCAAATCCTACCAAATAGGTTTTAAATCAGAAGAAATAGGCCTCCACCAGCACAGCCTGTTACACAGTGAAACATCCAACAAATGAGCCCACTTACAGCCAATAAACCAGTTTTCAAACTTCCAACAGCCACAAAAACAATACCCTGCTAGCCCCTTAGAAGTAGTGAGAAAGAAAAGAAATAACCTTCTACCAAGTACAATCCACAAGAAACCCAGTAAAAACAAGAAGAAGCAGCTACTGTACAGAAACACATCTGATCCTGTCCCCTTCTAGTTCCTCGTTTACATAGCCTGATCTGGAATCAATTGTGGTGTGAAATTGTGATAAGAAGTGTCAAAATTTCCAAGTGGGTACAGATGGACGCATAAACCAAGGTGTAGTCTTGCAGAATATACTTCTTTTATTACACAGGAACAAAAAATAAGCGGACTTGGTTTGTCAAAATAATTAAATAAAATAAACAAATCAAGTAATAACTTAAGTAGCTTAGTTTCAGCAACAACATACTCTAGGAACACAAAAAACTAGTAAGCACTAGTTCCTATGGATGCTGCTGCTTCAGCACTCCATCTGCATCTGAATTCATAGATTTAAACGTCTACATATATACCTTGAGAAATGTCCTGGATTGGCTCAAATCATCTGTCAATCAACTGGGGTTACATAACATGATTTAAACTTTATTTAATAACTTTAGAATTTGTTCAGCTTCATTTTATTAGCTTAAGCTTATTGAAATTCTGCTTTGGAGTATAGCAAATCCAATTTTATTTCATTATTTTAGTTATTTCAGAGGTAAACACTCTAATCATCCCTCCCACCAACAGGCTGAGCATAAATATGGCACTTCTTTGGCCAGCCAGCTCTAAAAGAGCTCTAGTTGCAGAGGGTATTTCATAAAGGCACTTGTAACCTGTTTAAGGTGAGCTTTAATTCTTTTTACTCCATAAAGACCTTTATTGAGGTATTTTAACAGAGTATACAGTGGCTGCCTGAGTTTGTGACCTATGTAACAGATTTAGTAGAGATTCAGAAGGTTTAACAAGCTCAGTTTCAAATCAGGAGCTCAGCTGAAAAAAGCCGGTGTTTTGCAAGTCGTCACGAATGTGCGCACTATCGTGCAGTTCCCACTATCGCATATGTGCGCACATTTGTGATGAAAAATGCCATAGATGAACGGGAGCATTTCTTAGCAGCCAGCCTTCAACCGGAAGCATAGCTATTTGTTTTTCACAGGTACTTTGGGGTGTTTCAACTACCTAATACCTTTATTTGAAGCATTGAAGCAGCTTGAAAATGAATATAGCTGCTCAATAGATTCTCTCTACAAAAAAATCACCCTATCACAGTGCAAACTGTTTACCCACCTTAGGGCAGCATATATTCATTAAACCTACAGTTTTATATGGGAATTATCCTAATACCATCTAACCTGCCAAGCTTACCAAGACTGGGGGGGGGGGGGACACAGTACAATGCAATAAATACATGGGTGGCCAATCCATGTAGGACAGACAGAAAAAAAACATAAAGAAAAAGGGGAATAGACACATAAGGGAATGCCCATCTTGGCAGATTTATACAGACCTAGAGGAATCATTCACATTCCTCCCTACCTAAGATAAAACCTACTTAGGTTTTGTCTCCAAATACCTGCAGAAACATCAAATCTCTCTAACAGAGATATGGAGCCATAGCCCACCCATCTCCTAAGGCTCCACCCCGGGGTCCCTTATTTTTTTTTCAATACAAAAACAATAAAGCTTCCTTTTTTGCCTAAAAAAATAAACCACACATTTTGTCAATACCCCGAGGTTTGATGTTTCACCTTTACTGTTTATTATACCTGGATAGGTAATCGGCATTCCCATGGCTTTTTCCCTTTCAATGCTTAATTGTAAAATGGTAGGGTTGCCATGTAAGATACCAGTGCATAATTCTAGGGTTCTTATCTTTCATTACCTGGAGCCAACACAAGGGGTTATGGTCTGTCCATATTTCAAACTTGGTGCCCCATAAATAGAATCGGAGGGTTTCTACTGCCCACTTGATTGCCAAACACTCTTTTTCAATTGTGGAATATCTGGTCTCTCTGTCATGTAATTTGTGACTTATATATATTATGGGGTGTTCCTCACCATGGATTACTTGTGTAAGTACTTCTTCTAATCCGCTATTGGATGCTTCAGTTTGTAAAAGGAAAGGTTGGGTGAAATCAGGCATCTTTAACACGGGTGAAGAGCATAATCTTGCTTTTATAGTCTGAAATGCTTCTTCACATTCAGGGGTCCGTTGTATTTTTTCTGGCCTATATTTGTGGGTAAACTCTGTAAGGGGGGCAGGGTATAAAAATCAGGTATAAAGTGGCGATAGTAGCTGGCTAATCCTAAGAAAGACCTGACACCTTTCTTTGTTTCAGGTCGAGGACATTCGGCTACTGCCTCCACTTTACTTTTCTTAAGCTCCACTTGTCCCTGTCCAATTTGAAAACCCAAATATTTTGTGTTTTGCATAGCTAAAGAGCATTTAGCAGGATTGATAGTAAGCCCTGCTTTTAAAATGGCTGATAATATATGGGCTAGGTGTTGTATATGGTCATTCCAGATGGGACTAAATACAATGACGTCATCTAGGTGAGCAGCACTGTAAGCAACATGGGGAGCTAAAATCTTATCCATTGCCCTTTGAAAGGTGGCAGGGGCACCATGTAGGCTGAAAGGCATTACTGTAAATTGAAACAACCCCAAAGGGGTGCTAAAAGCATTTTTTTCTTTTGCCTTCTTGACCAGAGGTATCTGCCAGCATCCTTTCGATAAATCAAGCGTACTAATGTACTGGGCATTGCCTTGATGATCCAGAATATCATCAATCCTAGGCATAGGATAGCTGTCAAATTGTGAGATATTGTTAAGATGTCTAAAGTCTAGACACAGTCTGACTCTGCCTTCTTTTTTTTCTTCCACCACCATAGGAAAATTCCATTCACTTTTAGATGGTTCAATGATGCCTAAGTCTTGCATTTTCCTTAATTCTTTTACTACTTCAGGCCTCAACTTTTCTGGGAGATGATAGGGTCTTTGACTAATGTGGGCTTCAGAGTTTACAGTGATATCATGAGTCACTTCTTTAGCCCTCCTGGAGTCCCTGAAAAGCTATCTTCATATATATGAAGCATGGTCCGTACCTCTGCTAACTGTTGGGAAGTCAAATCATGATTTATAGTGATCTCATCTAGTCCCCCAGGCTTTTCCAACCTCTGATATGCCTGTATTAGGGCACTATCTGGTTCTTCTGGATAGATAAAGGCACACATAGGATGAGTTCTCTCGGACCAGGATTTGAGCAAGTTTGCATGATAGATTTTCTTTTTAACAACTTTATCATGCATAGAGATCTCATAGGTGACAGGACCCATTCTTCTTAAAACTGTATAGGGTCCCTGCCACTTCATTAAAAGCTTATTGTCCGAGGAAGGCAATAATAACAAAACTTTATCCCCTTTTTCAAATTCTTTAAACTTAGTTCCTTTATCATAGTGATGCTTTTGTACCATCTGCTGTTTTTGGTTATGGGAGTATGCTTTCTGGATAAGGTTTAGTAGTCACTTACGTATCTGACACATATACTCAGAGGGTACTATCTCCTTAGGTACTTCCCCAGCTTCCCATTGTTCTTTTATAACATCTAATGGGCCTCTGGGATTTCAGCCCTATAATAATTCAAAAGGTGAAAACCCAGTGGATGATTGTGGCACCTCTCAGTAGGCAAACATTAGGTAGGGTAAGTAAATATCCCATTCCTTTCCTTCCTCTTGCACATATTTCTGAAGAATTGTTTTAAGCATTTGATTAAAATGTTTGACCAAGCCATCGATCTGGGGATGGTAAGAGGTTGTGTGTATAGCTGTTATCACCTGGCTCTGGTATAGGCATTTCAACAATACTGAACAGAAATTGCTACCACGATCTGTTAAGATTTCTCGTGGCATACCTACTCGACTGAATAACTTGTCTAGTTCTTCAGCTATTTTTGGAGCAGTTACATTACGCAAGGGAGCAGCTTCTGGGTACTTTGTGTCATAGTCACTGATTACTAAAATATACTTATTCCCCTTTTTGCTTTTTATCAAAGACCCACAATATCCATCGCAATACGCTCAAAAGGTGTCATTATTAGAGGGAGGGGTTGTAGAGGTACCTTATCCTGTTTACCCAGTTTAACCACCTTCTGACGTTCAATACAAGTATTACAGTAAGTGGCTAATTGATCATGAATTCAAGGCCAAAAGAAATGATATAGTAATTGCTTCAGGGTTTTCTCTCTGCCTAGATGTCCAGCTAATGGAATATCGTGTGCCACCTCTAACAAATGTTGCCTATATACTTGGGGGACCATTAATTCTTTCACCTCTTCCCCAGTTCTTGGATTTATACAGTTTCTATAAAGCAGTTCATTTACTAATACATATTTATGACCTGCAATAGTAATTTCAAGGAACTGACCCTGTGGGGAAAAAGGTTGTAAAGTGACATCACTACACTCTACATCTTTAAACTCTTGTTTCTGAATTTGAGTAAAAGAATCTGGTACATCAATACTATAATGTTTGTTAGTCCATTCAACTTTTTTGTTCCTCTTCTGTTTCTTGGTTTTCCTATCCTTACCAGGGGTCTCCATCAGTTCATCTGAAAAGGGGAACACTTGGTCCAGAGTCTCTTTAAGGGCTTGGGACCGAGTTACCATGGCACATATGTTTGGCAGTCAATACAGTCTCAAAATCTGGATGATCATGTCCCAATAAAATAGGCACAGACAAATGTGGTACTACTTCCACTGGTAACTGCCGGGTATGGCCTTGTATAGTCATTGTAATGTCCTGCAATGGATAATGATGAACATCCCCATGTATGCATGTCACGCCTGTCATTAGTCCTCCTACTTTAGGCATACAGTTTATAACATCTTTTTGTACCAGTGTCTGTCTACTTCTCGAGTCCAGTAACCCTTGCATGGTTTTCCCTTCTATTATGACTGGAACTGTATACTGTTCCCAATTACCCAATGCCAAATGAGTTGATTCAGTTTTCTTTTTAGGACAGAACCTTGCAATGTGCCCTTTTCCTTTACGCTCATGACAAATGATCCCGGCATTATACCCCTTTCCTGTTTTCAAAGGCTGTCTGTCCCCAAAAGTAACTTCACCTGTGTTTGGTCTTATCAGAGTTGGATGTATAGTGATGGGTGCTGTCCCTCTTTGTCTATTTGGTCTTGCAGCCAGATAGTCTTCTGCTAGTCATATGGCCACTTCAGACGTTTCTGGGCGGTGTTCCTTTACCCATAATTGTACATCAGGGTTCAATATCCAGATAAATTGTTCCAAAATGACAGCTTCGATTATTTGGTCTTTTGTTTTAGTAGTGGGCTGTAACCATTTGAGACATAAATCCTTAAGGCGTGTGTAAGCATCCTGGGGGGTATCTGCAGCTTAAAACTTATATGCGTGAAATCTCTGTCTATATGTCTCCTTATTAATATCATATCTCTTTAATATGGCAGATTTTACCCGGTCATAATCGTTGGCATGATTTATGTCCACATGGCTGTAGGCCAATTGTGCCTTTCCAGTCAAATAAGGAGCCAGTCGTATTAACCACTGATCTCAGCACCAAGTACATGCAAGGGCTACCATTTCAAAGGTCATTATACATGCTTCAATGTCATCTGTCGCTAATAATTTTACCAATTTAATGTCTTTATGTACATTACCAGGGAAAGCAGGGGGCTGATGAGTGCTCATGGCTTGAATGGCCCGTAAAGTATCTGTCCATCATGCCTCATTCTCTCTCTTGTCCTTCTCCGTTTGCTTCTCTAACTCCACTTGCCATATACATAACCATCTAAGCAAGTCCTGAGACTCTTGAGGGGGCTCTCCTATTTCCAGGGGCTCTCCTCCAGTAGCCTGTTCCACTTTCCTGTCTTCTTTACATTCCACCATTATGGGCTGTTGCTTTTCCTTTATTCTTACTACCAGGGGAAGCCCAGATAACAAGGGTATTTTGTATGCTGCTGCTGCTGCCCTTGTGGTAGTTGCCCTTGGAAACCTGCTGTCCTCTACTTTGTCCTGTGACATTAGCCATCCATCAAGATCTTCTCCAGATCCTTCCAGTGGAAATCACTTGAACCACTATATCACACTTTTGACACCGTATGTAAAAATTTCCAAGTGGGTACAGATGGACGCATAAACCAAGGTGTAGTCTTGCAGAATATACTTCTTTTATTACACAGGAACAAAAAATAAGTGGACTTGGTTCAGCAAAATAATAAAATAAAATAAACAAATCAAGTAATAACTTAAGTAGCTTAGTTTCAATGACAACACACTCTAGGAACACAAAAAAACTAGTAAACACTAGTTCCTATGGATGCTGCTGCTTCAGCACTCCATCTGCATCTGAATTCATAGAGTTAAACATCTACATATATACCTTGAGAAATGTCCTGGATTGGCTCAAATCATCTGTCAATCAACTGGGGTTACATAACATAATTTAAACTTTATGTAACAACTTTATAATTTGTTCAACTTCATTTTATTAGCTTAAGCTTATTGAAATTCTGCTTTGGAGTAGAGCAAATTCCATTTTATTTCGCTATTTTAGTTAATTTCAGAGGTAAACACTCTAATCATCCCTCCCACCAACAGGCTGAGCATAAATATGGCTCTTCTATGGCCGGCCAGCTCTAAAAGAGCTCTAGTTGCAGAGGGTATTACATAAAGGTACTTGTAGCCTGTTTAAGGTAAGCTTTAATTCTTTTTACTCCATAAAGACCTTCAATTAGGTATTTTAACAGAGTATACAGTGGCTGCCTGAGTCTGTGACCTATGTAACGTGTTTAGTAGGGATTCAGAAGGTTTAACAAGCTCCATTTCAATTCGGGAGCTCAGCTGAGAAAAGCCAATGTTTTGCAAGCCGTCGCGAGCGTGCGCAATATCGTGCAGGTCCCGCTGTCACGTATGTGCACACATTCGTGATGAAAAATGCCACAGATGAACGGGAGCATTTCTTAACAGCCAGCCTTCAACCAGAAGCATAGCTATTTGTTTTTCACAGGTACTTTGGGGTGTTTCAACTACCTAATACCTTTATTTGAAGCAGTGAAGCAGCTTGAAAATGAATATAGCTGCTCAATAGATTCTCTCTCTATAAAAAGAAAATCACCCTATCACAGTGCAAACTTTTTTAACCCACCTTAAGGCAGCATATATTCATTAAACCTACAGTTTTATATGGGAATTATCCTAATACCATCTAACCTGCCAAGCTTGCCAAGATGGGGGGGAGGACACAATACAATACAATAAATACATGGGTGGCCAATCCATGTAGGGCAGACAACAGTGCACATACAGAAAAAAAACATACAGAAAAAAGGGAATGGACACATAAGGGAACCCCCTTCTTGGCAGACTTGTACAGACCTAGAGGAATCATTCACAAGAAGTAGCCAATTCATTTTGCATGAATGGCATGATGGAGTAGGATGAAGACCTGCCCTTGCTGATAGCATGCACTGTGGGTTGAGTATGAAGAAATATGAATCCTGACTGAAGGGACCAGTGATGACCATGAGGAAGATGATTGGCATGAGTGGATAAATCCTGAAGAGGAGATGAAGATGAATTCATGAGACATTGTAGTGTCTGGAGGTCTGGGAGCAATGATCCAGGATTGCATAAAGATAGCAGGATAGCCACACAGTGGAGATGCATTGGTATATATTCTGAGATGCAAGAAGGAAGAAGGGTCTTTGAAGAACAGTAGACAGCCACTCCAGGAAGGTAAAGTTGGGACCACATAGCTAGAGCTCATTTGCTGCTGCTGAGATTTGGATATAATGATGCCAAGGGGAAAATGATGATGCCAGTGCCAATAGGTAGGAAACAAATAATAAATCTTGAGGAATTATCATCATTTCGAGTTGAGGTACACCAGGAGGGAAATAAGTTAAAATTTTGAAAAAGAGGACCAGTTCAAAGAGGACACCACTAAGGCCTGGATACTGTGGAGTGTATTGGGAGGTAATCGGGCTTCCATATGGTCTGAATCCAATAAGATGCTGAGGAGTCAAGGGGTATTGCTAGACATAGGTTTTTATTCAGTCAGAGGAACTAATAGTTCTTGGAACTGCTGGGGAGGAACAGTAATACCAGTCATTGAGGAGAATCTGGCAAATAAATCAGGAGAAAGTAATAAAGCAGATGAGTAATTGCTGGATGGCGACAAACATTAAATAATGCCCAAAACACATGGAGAAAACATGTTAAAGTCCTGGGCTATAGAAGAGCCAAATGAACAATATGCTGGAACAGAATAGCAGTTCTTCTAAAACAGTCCATAAAGATGCCAGTGAGATGGATGAATGGGGAATCAGCCAAAGTGCATCCAGAAATTGGCCATAGAGAGACAGAAGCCAAGGCCAAAGAATCCTATGATAGATATGGTGTCAGTGATAAGAGCTTAAGGTGCCGAACAGTCATCAAAGGGAAACCATGAAATAATGCCTGGGTTGGATGACAACAAAGGAGCAGACAGACCAAGGATGAGATGCTGCTGGCCAGAAAATATCCCAGGAGATATCCATTTGGAAAACATACTAACATACTAAAATGCCAGCAGAATAGGCCTAACGGTCTTTCGTGTCTGCTCGTTTGGTCAGCCTCCACCCTGGGTGCTGACCTTGCTGCCCCCCACACCTCCTCTGGCTTCTTCCTTCCCAGTTCCGGATATTCTTGCTGCATTGGATTTTGCTTCCAGAACCCTTCCCCTGTACCTGTCCCACCCCCTCTTGAACCCCTCCACTGTCTCTGCCTCCACCAGCTCCCTAGGCAATGCATTCCATGGCTCCACCACCCTCTCAGTGAAGTAGTACCTCCTCCTTTCTCCCCTGAATCTTTCCCTCCAGCTTCCACCCATGCCCTCTAGTGCCCCTCCTCCTTCCTTAAAGCACCCTGACTGTTCCTCCCTATTTACCCTTTTCATGTACCTGAAGACCCCTATCATGTCCCCCGGTCCCTTCTCTTCCAATGTACATATTTAGCTATTCAAGCCTCTCCTCATAGGTCCTGTCCCCAAGCCCAAACCATTTTGGTTGCCCTCCTCGACCTCTCCAGGAGGGTAATGTCCTCTTTAAGTGTGGCCTCCAAAACTGCACGCAGTACTCAAGGTGCTGCCTCACCAAGCAGTTATACAGAGGGAGTATCACTTCCTCCTTCTGGAGGTGATCCCCAGCGATGCATCCCAGCATCCTGTTGGCCTTGGCTGCTGCCCTCCTACAAGTCTCCGAGTTGTTCATCTTGACATCCACCACCACCCCCAGGTCCTTCTCAGCCATCGAGACTTGTAGCATTTCCCACCCCCAGGGTGTACACTTGGCCTGGGTTTCTGGCCCCCAGGTGGAGTACCTTGCATTTCCCTGCATTGAACCTCAGCTTCCACTTTCAAGACCATCTTTCTAGAGCCTCCAGGTCCCCCAGCAGGGCCACCCTCCTCTCCTCCCCATCCACCACCGCCCCCAGTTTTGAGTCATCCACAAAGAGACTCATCTCACTCCTGATTCCTGTCCTTATGTCAGAGATGTAGGCGTTGAAGAGGAAGGGCCCAAGGACTGATCCCTGTGGGACTCCACTAATGACCCTCCTTGGGGATGAGACTATCCTGCCAACTATGACCCTCTGGGTCTGGTCCTGGAGCCAATTGCCTATCCATCTCATTATCTGGTTCCCCACCCCCATTTCTCCCAGCTTATCCAACAGGACCACGTGAGGAACAGAGTCAAATGCCTTGCTGAAGTCTAGAAAGAGGACGTCCACTGGTCTACCCAGGTCCAAGGCACTTGTCACCCAGTCATAGAACTCCACAAGGTTTGTCTGACATGATTTCCCCGGGATGAATCCATGCTGTCTATCATCCAGGCAGTCCAGGCACCCTGACTTTTCCAGGTCCCCCCCAGCCTCTCCTTGACAATGCCCTCCATCACCTTGCCCACCACCGATGTCAGGCTGACAGGCCTGTGGTTCCCTGCCACCTCCCTTGATCCCCTCTTGTGGATAGGCACTATATTCACCACCTTCCAGTCCTGGGGCACCCACCCTGTCCTCAGAGAGATGGTGGAAAGCTCCGCCAGGGGTTTCGCCAGGACATCTGCAAGTTCCTTCAGCACTCTGGGATGTAATTTATCTGGCTCCGGTGCTTTCTCTGTCTTAAGGGAGTTGAGGGCTTCCCTCACTCTCTCTGCTGTGAATTCCACTTCCGGTACCTCTTCTCCCTGCTTAGCCCTCCGCCCTCCTGCCAGTGATGCTTCCCCCTCTCCCCAGACTCGCCGATCGGTAAGGGTCCCCCTCCTCAGTATCTCTGTCTCCTCCCATGTATGATGCAGCACCGCCATTTTCCTTGGTGAAAACTGAGGTGAAGTACTCATTTAGTACCTCGGCCTGCTCCACCGGGTCTTGTGCCCATCTCTCCCCTGTTTTAATCCTGCTAATCTGCCCCTTCACCCTTCATTTTTCCCCAATGTATCTGAAGAACCCCTTGTTCCCTCTTCTAATTTCCCTGGCCAGGTTCTGCTCCTTCCTTGCCTTAGCCGCCTTCACCACCCTAGTGGCCCTTCTCGCCATCAGCTCATACTCCCCTCGATCACTTTCACTCCTTGAGCACTTGAATTGCCTATAGGCTGCCTTCTTTCCTGCACCACCTCCTGGACCTCCCTGGTCCACCAGCAGGGTTTTCGGGCCCTACCACATTTTTGTCTTACTCTTGCACAGGTGCTGGTAGCATCCTGTACCCCTCTCCTGATGATTTCCCACCTACTATCAGCATCCATGTCTGACCCAATCACATTCAAATGCTCCTTAAGGATCCTTCCCATTTCCTTAAAATCTGTCCCCCTGAAGTCAGTTACCTCCGTCTTTGTGCAGCCTTCTAGCCCTCCTAGGTCCAGGCAGAACCAGACCATGGCATGGTCACTCCCCACCAATGGGTCCCTTACCTCCAGGCCCCCAATCTGGTCACTGTCTTCCAGGACCACATCCAGTACCCGCGCCTCCCTGGTTGGTTCCTCCACCTGCTGAGTTAGGAACACGTCCTGAAAGACATCCAACAACCTCTGTTCCCTGGTCACAAAGGATGTCATAGTCTCCCAGTCTGTTCCTGGCATGTTTAAGTCCCCCAACACTACCACCATTCCTCTGCCCAGTCTGCAGTGTCTCCCAACATCTGCAACCAAACTCTCCTCCAGCTCCTCTGCCAGGGCAGGGGGTCTATACACCACTCCTATTTTTACTCTCTTGCCCCCCCTTGTTATCAGGGTGACCCAAATGGCCTCCACGGTTCCCTCCGCCTCCTCTACTCCCCCTATGCCAATGCAGTTTTTGACTATCATTGCTACCCCTCCTCCCCTTCCCTCCCCCCTTTCCTTCCTGAACATAGTGTAACCCTCCAGGTTCAGGTCCCAGTCATGTCCTGCAGTGGCCCAGGTCTCAGTGACCACTGCCACATCCACTGCTCCCTCAGTTAGCATCACCTGGAGCTCAGGCATTTTATTTCCCAAGCTCCTGGCATTCAGCAGGACTACCTTCCACCCTTTCCCTATACTTCCATTTCCCCTGCTCATGTTCCCATGGGGATTCTGTTTTCCCCTAGTCTGCACTTTACCAGTCAGCCTTTTCCTGCAATCCTCCAGCTCCCCAGGAGTGGAGACAGAGTCCCTCTTTTATCGGCACCCCCTTGACAGCCTTTTCTCCCATCCCTCCCCCCTTCACAAGTTTAAACCCCACCTTTCACCAATGAACCCCTCTATTTTCAACTTAAAGATTCCCTTCCCCTCCAAATTGAGATGGAGTCTATCTCTAGCATACAGCTCCTTATCCTCCCAGGTCTCCCCCCAATCCCCCATCAACCCATACCCTCTGGAATCACATTGTGGAAAAGCAGATGAATGACTGCAGGTTCCTTCAGGGTACACTGGAGAGTACAATGTTTGAAGGCAGATGAGGGGATCACTGAGATGCCTGAGGGGTTGATGTGAAATGCAAGGGAGAAGCCACA
The DNA here is from genome assembly GCA_016271365.2 of Neoceratodus forsteri. NCBI lineage: Eukaryota > Metazoa > Chordata > Ceratodontiformes > Ceratodontidae > Neoceratodus > Neoceratodus forsteri. Next base: position 860,941,023 of record CM057458.1, on the reverse strand, counting down.
CAACAGATAGAAGGCTGGTGCCCTGCAGTCAAAAGAAAATCAGATCAGATCCTGTCACGGTATGTGTGGAACTTCAGACAAATGCAGACACAGTCAAATTCTTCAGGAGTCCAGGAGCTACAGACAGCAATATCATGGAAACAACTCTGCAGGACATGAAGTCTGATGTCTGAGGAATGGAATGGAGATGGCTGAGGTGGATGGCATGTGGACACATGGACAAGCACCAAGAGACTAGGAAGGTCAGGAACACTGCTGATGGACAAGATAGCAGAAGGAGCTGATGTGTCATAGGCTGGAGAAGGCAGAGCTGGGAAGTGAGCAACAAGTGCGGACATACTGGAGAGCAGGTTGAACACTGAAGAGACAAGAAGAGCCAGGAATTCCTAAACTTCAGACAACACAGAATTCTGGTTGATGGACAGGTTGGCTGGGACCAGGATCCTGACAGGATGAGGCTGAGAAGTTACGATAAAGCACAAGTCCTGGAAATGGGCAGAACTTGAGTACCAGAAACCCTAGAATGAGTAGGCTGGCAATGAGATGGGGAATGATCCAATCTTTAATGAAGTAGCTTGAAGTAGAAGCCCTACAGTGGGCTGGGGAGCTGAGGAATAATCTGAGGAGATGCTGCAGCACATTCTTCATTGTAGACTGTAGCTTGATGAAACAGGTTCCCATCCCCAGTTGAAAATGAAGCCACCAGCACTTTGATACCTCACGATGTATGAGGTAGGGATGGAGACTCTGGACTAATGATAAAGGCTGTGATTGACTGACACAGACTCCCATTCCTGGTAAACAGGGCAAGCCCAACTGCACTTCAATACCTCACAAGGTAGAGTTAGAGAGAGAGGCTATTAGACTGCAGGTATGACTGCCTATTGAGATGGGCAGAGATTGTTGGACTGATGATAAAGACTGTGATTGACTGAAACAGGTTTCCATCCCTGGTAGACAGGGCAAACCTACCTAGACTACAATACCTCACAAGGTAGAGTTAGGAATGGAAGCTGTTGGACTGCTGGTGTGACTGACTGGTATGACTGACAGACTGACTGACTGAAATGGATTCCAATCCCTTATAGACAGAGTAAGCCTATCTTCACTTAAATACCTCACAAGGTATGAGTTAGGAATGGAGACTGTCATTCTGCTGGTATGGGCTGAGCAAGGAAACAGCAGCAAGCTACTGCATTAATAAAAATAAGAAAGGAGAGCTGATTAGCATGAAGAAATGGAGAGTGGAGAAGAGCAAGAATGAAGGACAATAAATGATTGGTAGACAAGAGCAAGCATAAACAAACAGAAGACACATAAAAACAGAGTGGTAGAAAAATTATCTTAGGGTGTATTGAGGGAAGAGGACTACAATGCAATAGTCATGGTGTGATTGGGCTGTGAATAACATGAAACAGTAAGGGGTGAATGAATGTAGCGGTCAAATGTTATTGCAAATTAGTACCCAATGAGGACCTTGGAATGAAACATCTGAGCAACGCACATGGAGAAATCCAGGTAGTATGAGCTGAATGAATTGGAGCTAAGTAGCCATAGCAGTTAAGGAAGGTGCTAGTGATACAATGAATGTTGCATGTGGTAATGGGTAAAAATCACCAATACAGTATGAAAGTTGAATTGTAACTGACTGAGATAATACTTATTGTGAGGAGGCAGCTGGAAAGATGAGTGTTTGTTGAATGGTTATGCATGATGTATTCCAAGTATAGCCTGCAGCCAAGCACTAGGGGATGTTGTCATGACCCAGATGCTCTGGCTCAGAGCTGGAGCAGCAGTGGAACTGAGAGGGAGATAAGAAAGTGCCCAAAAATAAACAAAACAGGACAAAAATTGAAAGAAGAAACACAATGAACGAGGTAGGAGGAGAGGGCATTACAATAGGAAAAAACAGAAGCTGGGAGGAAAATGGAAAAGGGAGGGGGAAGTAAACACAGCAGCAGACGGAAAATGGGATGGTGGAGTAGGGGGGCAAAAGAGGGACAGAAGAAACAGCAGGTAGGGGAGAAAAATGGCAGCAGGAGGAGCAGAAAGGGGGACAAATGGACCACTGAGACAGAAGACTAGGGGAGCAAACTAAGCAACAATAATACAAAGCATGGAGGGGAGCAGAGGGAGAAACAAAACATCAGTGAGTACACAGAAGAAATGCAAGGAAGCTCAGCCCATGAGCCATGCAGGAGCCTGCAGCTGTCCAAAACATGCAGGCTTGGAAACACGTTAGGTGTGGGCTGCTGTTAGAGGTTGGATTTTATTTGAGATGTAGGAGGAGCAATTCCCCCACACTGAACCACAGGCTTCAGCCCTTGCAAAATATTAAAAGATTATTTTACAATTTAATTCAGCCTACAATCTATGGCATTCATTTTAAACCTTTTTCCAGTAAGCTAGGCAGATAACTCAACAGACGGAAGTGGCTACCAACATGGCTCTTACAGGAGGGTGCATCTGGCATCCCTATGCTGAATTTCTAACAATAAAATATATTAACCTGAATACAGTGGTGGTGTTTCTTTTTATTGTGGAGACTGAGTAGCTGAGCTGCTTCAGAATAAATTTAGGCATAGAACTCAATCAACTGTAAATGATATTTCAAAAACTACGGTCTTCAGTTAAAATTTAAAAACTTTAACAAGGAGGCAATATGGCTAGATCTTGGCACAGCATTCCAAAGACTATGGGCATTAACTGAAAATGCTCAGTCCCCAGCTGATTTTAATCTTGATGTGAGGACCTTTAAAGGACCCTATGCACGTAAAGAATTATTCTGTTCTGCCATTGATCTTTCTGGTGGGTTGTAAGTATCTCCCAAATATAGAGGATCAATCTGTTGTTGGCCTTAAAAACAAGATGTAATATTTTAAACTCAGCTCCCTATTTCTCCAGCAGCCAGTATAATGCTCAGAACAGAGCAGAGCAGATGAAACGTGTTCAGATTATAACTCTCCAGTTAATAATCTGGTTGCTGTATTCTGGATCAACTTAAGTCGGTGAAGCTGAGTAACTGGAAAGCCATACTAATGAGCATTGCAGAAGTGAGTTTGTGAGGTGACAGAAGTCTGTGTGTGTGTGTGTGTGTGTGTGTGTGTGTGTGTAGCTTTCCAGGATCATGGTAAGCACACAACTTGGTTATATTCTTTAGATAATAAAAGGCACATTGGACAACAGCTGCCATTTGACAATATAGTCATTTTTCCATTGAAGATGAAACTTATTTTGTGAACCTGCTCCTTCACTTACAATTTCAACCCATTAATAATGAAAACTTTAATCTAAAAAGGTAATCTTTTGAAGCCAATACCAGATGGACAGGGCCCAACAGAACAACTCAGTTATGGTAGAGTTATACTAGGGTTAAGACTCAGCCAACTTGCCATCATCCAGTCTCTAATCTCCAAGCAGCATTCTCAATTACAAATATGAGTTTTTCCTGCTAGATTAGATGTAGAGCTGAGAGGTAGAGCTTAATATTATCAGCATTGCAGTGAAAACACAAGCTATACCTTTAGGTCACATATTCAAGTGGTAGCATGTAAATGGTGAAGAACAGAGGGGAAAGGATACAGTCCTGAGGGATGTCATAAAAGACTGCAGAAGGAGCAGATTGACAATTTTTCAAAATCATAGCTTAACTGTGATCTTCCAGGAAAGGCCTGAACAATTTGCTCACAGTCTCAGTGGGTCCAAAGAAACTCCTCTGGTGCTCAAAAAAATTCTCTTGGTCCAAGGTACCAAATGCTAAGGACAGATTTTTGAGTTTCATACTGGTAGCTCTCTCTGATCTTTACTTAGGAGCATATTGTTCATGACTCTCAGTCTCAGTTTTGTGAAAAAATTGGAACTGGATTGGAAAGGCAATTAGAATTTGTATTTCTCCAGATGTCTATTCAGAAGGTGTGCACCACTTTCCCCATAGCCTTACAAAAGAAAGATTTGAGATAGGGATGTAATTTGCAAGATCACAAGGATCTAATTGTATTTACTTCAGGAGGGGTTTCACAATTGCATCTTTGATGGAGTCAGTATAAAAACTTCCCCTCAGAGAAGAATTTAAAATATTAATAGTACATAGGAACTAGTGTCTACCACACCACCCTTACCATAGGAGCAGTCTGGATCTATGGAACAAAGTGTACTGGCACAATTTGAATAGCATCTGGTGAATTTCTACAGAATTAGTTTGCTCAAAGTCAAACCATGGCAACTGAGATTCATTCACCTCAACTTCTTGGCTGCTGCACTAATAATTAGCAGTTCTGAAGGAGGTACACTTTCTGATTTCTGAAATCTTTTCTTTTTTAATTATTTCATAACCAGAGTAAGGCCAACTAGGCACAAGTGCCTGTTTTTAGAGGTTACCCGGGAGCATGGGGGGGGGTAAGTTACTTGTTCTTAGTCTTAGTGGAGACGTAAACAGCAAGCTTCTCACATCTGTCAATTTATCTTGGCTTCACTAAGGATCACTGGCAGTCTGGATTAACAGTGTTATATACCAGTCTGAAAAAGGTTGCAGGCCTGAGCCTACTGGTTACAATGACAGTAACATAACAAGCATTTGTCAAGGCTGAATGTTGTCTCGCTGGCATTGGCATTGGTAGTGCTAGAGTTAGAGACACATAATAGGAATGGCAGTGAAGTATTGAAGTGACACCAACCCTACCCCCACCCTGTAGAGACCGACAGGCATTGGGGTGTGCCTTTGGGGTGTCAGCTATAATGCACATAGCATTGCACCTCACCCTACCCTATAAACACTGACAAGTGTCGTGGTGTGCTTTGGGGTCTTTGGGCGTTATACTTACCACGTTCCATAAGGAAATACGCTGAGGTGGGTGCAGTATAGTTGAATGGGGTGAATGTTAGGGCTGAACAGTCTAAGGCAGATCTCGATGTCTGTCACTGGCTGCAAGATGGGGTTGGGGTGGAATGGCATGAGCATTACAGCCAATGATCCCAAGTCACACCCCTAACGCCTGGCAGTCTCTACAGGGTGGGGTGTTACAGTTGGAAACCCTAATGTTGTAGGCATTTTTTGGTATTTTCACTCCAAATTTTCAACATAGGCTGTTTGTGACCCCACTTCATGAAAAGTGGCACAATCAGTTTGTTAGCTGAAAGGTGGTTTTGCACAGCAGCTAAGCTATTTAGCGACACTGGGATGAAAACACATTTTGGGCAGGATATGGAAAATGACAACTGTATTGTTCATGAAGAGGCGTAAAAAAATGGCAACATTGAAAATCTGGAGTGAAAATATGAAAAATTGGTGAAGTCATGAGCATGCATAGAAACTGCACAACACACATCCATAACCCAATTATTTTGGGGAGTTTTTTAGCCATATTTTCAACATAGGCATTTTGAGACCTCTCCTCATGAACACTGGCACTGTGATTTTGTTAATCTGTCCCAAAAGTTGATTTCCCACAGCGACCACGCCATTGTGTGCCACAGGTGTGGAAACACATTTTGGGAAGGCTGTGAAAATGACAGCTGTACTGTTGATAAGGAGGTGTGAAAAAATGCCAGTGTTGAAAATCAGGAATGAAAATATTGCAGATTTGCAAAGTTACAAGGGTGCATGGAAACTGTGCAACACATGCTTGTAACAGTCATTTTATGGACTTTTGGCACCAAATTTTCAACATAGGCATTTTAGGACCTCTGCTCATGAACAGTGTCACCATCATTTTCTCAAACTGTCCTGAAAATGGATTGCACACAGCGACCATGCTATTCTGTGCCAGACGCGCAAAAACACATTTTGGCCAGGATGTATAAAAGGACAGCTGCACTGTTCATAAGGAGATATGGAAAAATGCCAATTTTGAATATCTAGATTGAAAATATTACAAATTCACGAAGTTACGAGTGTGCGTGGAAACAGCACAACGCACATTCGTAAAGCAGCCATTTTTTTGATTTTTTTTCACCAAATTTGCAACATAGGCTTTTTGAAAGCCCCCCTCATGAACACTGGCACTGTTGTTTCGTTACTTAGTCCCAGAAGGTGATTCCATGCAGTGACTACGGAATCACCTTTAGGGACCGAATAAAGCTATGACAGTGACAGAATACATGAGGAGGGTTCCAATAACCCCATGTTGAAAATGTGGTGCAAAATTTCCAAAAAATGACTGAGATATGCACCAAAGTTGAAGAAACCCTATTTATACCATTATACAGCTTATCGGCATTTCCTCAGTTCCCAGTCAGCTTTGAAGAGTGCAGATGTGTTCCCGCTCCACCAAAGACTGTTGTGCTGGCTCCAGAGGTAAGTATGGGATGAGGGGTGTGTGGGGAGGCAGGGTGCACAGATGGTGGTCGCGGAATGTGGGAGGGGGCAGGGAGACCACAAGTGATCGTTTTCTTCTTTTACAGGGTTAAAATAAATAAAAAAAAACATTGTGGGATGTTTTTCTTTTCAGGCAATTTGGCACACTGGGGTGGGCTCCCAGCATGCCACCTATGCATTTTTTTTGGGGGGGTGCTATAGCCGATGAGGATTGGGTACCCCATCGGCACACTATGAAAGCAGGAGGCAAGAGCTAAGGGGATTGCACACCCCTTTGCACATAACAAATGGGGTGATGATGCCAACAGGGAGTGGCTCCATCTATTGTACATTGGGGCAGGGCATGCCGACAGGGGGATTGGGCACCCCTGAAGTCGGCATTATGGCAGGCAGTGTGCCACCATGTTATGTTCTTTTTTTCACCAGGGAAAGCATGTTGGGAGGTCTGTTGTATATGACGAGCTTTGCTCGCATTGCGGTGGACCTTTCATTTGATGTGTTCACCACATTAAATATGCATGGTGTGGGGAATGAGGGATGCACCTACTGATGCATGCCATGCATTCACCCAACAGTGACTGTGCTTCCCAATCTGCTACTACCGCAATATGTTGGCTGCACATGTGCAAGCCAACATAAAAAGGGAGTCTCACATCAGGCATTGCTCCTTGGTTTAGCAGATAATGTGATACCAGGACAACTTTGTCTGAAATCAATCTTGATTTCCTCCATCAATACGCAAATCTCTGCCTACATCAATTAAGCCTAACCAGCTCATTCTTAAATCAGGGTGTGCTGTTGAGTTGGATGAACTGTGGACAGGAGCGGACTGGCAAAATGGAGTCAACCACAGCAAGGTGGCATTATTATATGACTCATCTGATGTGCTGGGTATCCTGTCAAGACAGCAACTTAAAAAGGGTGAGACAAACAGGGTGAGTAAAAAACAGCATTTGTCATTGCAGCACTGTGGAAATTATAGCACGTGTTAAGATTAGCGCTGCCAGAATTGCTCTTCTGATTGACTTTGTGCAGCTCCGAGATGGTTATACTTAGTTATGGGGGGTGCAGGGGGCTGACTTAGAACTGGGGAGTCACTGTGATTGTTCAGCACTGAATTGCACAGCGCTTTTATGGTTCTTGCTGTGTGTGCTCTGCATGGTTTTTGAGTAGCTGTCTTGATGTGCAACTGATGCACTGTACCCTCTGGAGGTGGCCAAAATCCCTGAAACATTCCCCTCAGCCCAAATAATTTCAGGGACCACATAATTAGAAACATGATATAAAACCTTTCTTTTATTTCAAAAGAAGGCATAAAGCACTGAATATAACAAAATAATGGATTATGTGGCAAGACAGACCATTGTTCAGCTACAGGTACACTGCAGGATAATATTGGTTACAGTTGTCAGGACAACTGTGCAGCGTGTACACAAGGGAAGTTGCAATGTAAGCACAGAAAAGGAGAGGTGAGACTTTAACTCTGTGAATCAGCAAAGGAAGGCATTATGAAGGTAACTACAAAATTATATTTGAATGCCCCTTTCACACAAAACCCTTTAATAAAATAAAAAAAGGTTGAAAGTTTGAGATATAAGAAAATAAGGTATTGTGTTGTAGTACCATGTTCAGTTGTATGAATGGAGCAGTATACGATCAGCCGCAGTTGTCAAGGTAACTGTGTCACCAAGAAATTTCTATGTGAGCGAAGTTGGGAGAAATTAACACATGTGCTAATATAATCTCAGTTTTAACTGACTAGAAGCGCTAATGGGGATAAGCAAGATATGTTTACAATGAATAAATGTATTAAGTATGCAATAATACAGGGATATTTGTTAAAATTCAAGCAAAGTTGTTTAAAATCTATATTTTAAGTGATGTTGTACCATAATATAATTATAGTTGCAGTGATTTTATTAAGTGTTAAATTGAATCATTTTCTATTGTACCAATCTCTTTAGTGAGCCTATCAAATTAATGTAAACCGGATCTTGTGAATTCCAACAATATTTTGGAGGTTTTTAATGCTTTTAATTGTCCAGTCATTTGATGATGTAATTTGTGATATCATGACACAATACTATTTAATGCAACCAGCATTCAATTGTATTTTACCTTTGATAAAGGACATAGATGTGTCCAAAACACATCAGGTAACCCTGACTGCTAGCCCTGTGGCAAAATCTTTTTTATTTTAAATAAAATGTTAATCTAAAAGTATACTTGCTCAGTGTATTTGTCCAATGTGAGAGAGCCAGAATTGTCTGTCTACCATAAAAATGGATTGTTTCCTTGGGGGAGAAACCAACATCCATTATTCTGAACTTCAACTAGTGCTGTGTGAAAAAAATGTTCTGCTGACAGAATTTGCATGAAAGTTGGACTTTCATTTCCATGAAAGTTTGAAAATCATTCTGGCAACTTTCATGGAAATTCCAACTTAGAATGGTGGACAATTCATACATTCATTCCACAGTTCAGTCAGTCACTAAAACTGTGGGATGAATGTAAATGAAACAATTTGAACTTCAGTGTGGTATCTGACTTTGTGGCTAAAAGCTACTGTTCAATATGAATGGTTTGAGTTAGTTAGGCTGTCTGCTACTGTTATTATACAAATGTGATAAGAGTTGAAACGCATATCTGGGTACAGTTTACAATAGATCTATAGACCCAGAGCATTGCAATGAGTAGAAAGGGCTCCCCTTCAGCTTGCCTTCCACAGCAGTCTGTTTAAAGCCAGGGCCATGTACACTTCTGCATTGATTCGTAAGTCTGTGAAAATTTGAGTTCTTGTTGCACTTTAGATTTTGTGAGAATACTTGTGAAAAACCTGTATCTGTTCAGGTTTGGGTGCACAAGTTGGTGGTAGTTGGCATGATTTCAAACCTTGCCATGTTAAAAATGAACCATGGTTTAATACCTTTTCCTCCATATATCAAGTACCACACATAGTATTGTATGGAGTTGTATTCCTGAAAACCATTATCAATTCCTAATAAGGGATATGCTTTTGGAATGCTGTCAGAGTTTATGGGAGCACAGGGATTTTAAAGGCCTCCTAAAATAAATATTGTTATAAAAAAATCAGTGGACAAATCAATAGAAGTCACTGCATTGTTGTGTCATGTGTCCTTACAAGCCACAGTTGGAAAAAAAATAAATACACACACACACACACTCACACACACTTCAGCAGCCGGAAGAAAAGCATAGAGGCTGGAAGTGCAAGTGCTCTCAATGCAGTCCTGTGTAATGTTTTTATCACCCTGCTGTTTCTTCAACAAACATGCGCTTTGCTTGGTCCACTGGTACTTTCTTCATTTTTTGACTACTGTGCATTACCTTTAAGTGGAAATAAGGGATATGACATAGGGCCATTGTTGCTGTCAGAAATACCTTAAATGAACATTGCTTGACCCCTGCAGTGATGTCTATAGGATTCACGCCAATTGCAGTAAAAGCTATTTCTGATAGGAACACTGGTCTCATGTCATGTTTGATTCTTACAAAATGGATTAAGAAGGTCTGGAGTCCTGATAGGCAGAGAAGATTAAAAAGTACAGAGTGGTTCAAGAATAGGAGCCACGCTGGTTCAAATGTCTTCTGGGAACCCTCCCAAAAATTATTTTAACGATAATTGCATGCTGCACCCTTGTATGCAGCACAGTAGTGGTGAGGAACGAAGGGCAGCCAAAGGGCACAATATGTAACAGTTTGTGGTTTTTATTTGTCAAACTCAATATATCTGTGTCAGAGGCATAAAGTGTTTATGTTTCACATGGAGGATGCCCTTACCATCTGCCCCATCATTAGTACTGTATCCCCCACTGTAATGAATTTTTGGAGTGTTGTCAGAGTTTATGGGAGCAAAGGGATTTTAATGGCCTCCTTCAATAAATATTGTTATAAAAAACAATATGCAAATCAGTGGATGTCATTGCATTGATGTATCATGTGTTTTTTACAGTTCCACCACATCAGTGCAACATCCCAAATGGGGACCAGCAATTGTGCTGCATGACTGCCATGTTACCCAAAGCACTGGGGCACTTCAAGGCTGTTTGCAGGGGACTTCACCACCCTCACCCCCTGCATCCCCTGAAACATTAATATAAGCACCTCCAGGAGGGGTTATAGATGAGAGAGGGCAACACTAGTGTGGTGCGCTGGGTATATGGCATTCCGACAACCAGTCCGCCACTGTGAGTGTTGACCTGTTTGAGGTGCACTGATGGCCGTTGAAGGAACACTGTCGCCCCAGTGACAGGATACCATTTCTTACCAGCCACAATTGAAAAAAAGCACATATATTTCTGTAGTTAGAGGGAAAGCATAATAGCTTCACGCACAGCTGCTCCCTATGCAGTCTGGTGTAATATTTTATTGCCCTGCTGTTTCTGCAGTAAACATGCACTTTGCTCAGACAACTGGAGTTTTCATCTCTTTTGGGCTGTTGGCTATGGCACCCTATATTTAGGAGTCACCCATCTTACTGCAGAGTTCACCCAGCCATTCATTCTTTGTACTATATGCAGCTTGTCTAACTATAGCAACTTCCAAATTGTTTAGGTCTCCGTAAAGACTACAACATAGATCTGGGTTTTCTGGCAAATCAGACAATACAGCAGTCTGTTTGATCTTGTCTGGTTTAACTAGCAGTATCCAGTTCTGTGGTAGCTGTGGAGATGAGCAAAAGTTGAAAACTCTGTTTTAGTGGATTGGAAGATTTCTGATTTTGCCAAAGACAGAAGTTCAGAAACTTCCGTGAAAGTTGAGAAATTTCTCAGAAGTTTTGCTAAAGTGGAATTTATAACTTTCACCCAGCTCTAACTGCAAAACATTGTTGTCAGACAAAACTCATGGGTGAACATATGTCATAAGGCAAAAGAAAACCTTCTCCCCAGCATGGACATGATAATTTAGTAGAGACACAAAGACAAAAGTAATGAACTGCATTGTCTACCCTTGAGAATGCCAAATAAGAAGCAGTACCACATATGATTTTTAAATGTTGCTGCAGTTTAATTTAAAGTACATAAACAGCCATTAAAAAAGCCAGAGAAAAGACACACAGACCTTCCCCAAAATGAGGACACCACACAGATCCCACAGACAAATCTCCGACTGGTTTCACCACTAAGGCATCATCAGGGCTATTTATGCACTTTAAATTAAACTGTGGCAACATTCCACTCCCGTCAATTCACTCCTGGTCCAGTTAGCTCAGATATGACCTATTAGACCTATATTCTGAACCCATACAATGAAACATTTCAGGCTCTGCTGGAAATGGAGTATGCGCTGGGCAAAGCCAAAACAGAGCTACACTCTCCATAAGGGAGCACCAAATACATTTGTAGTCATAGAAAGAAAAACAGTCCACCTGCCCTCTGCTGAAGAAATGAAGTATAAGTTAGAATAGTAATATTAGCTAGGGATAGCAAATAGGGGGATACCTGTATCTAAGAAAATATCAGCTTCCTTAAACCCCAACCATATAGTAACATGACCAGCTGCTCCCACTTTTAACCATTGACAGAAGGTAAAGTGCTAGAAATCAAATTAAAGAAGGAAGGGGTAGCAGACTGTCCGCATCCTGGACAGTAGCTGTAGACCCAAACAGAAGCAAGAGTTATTTCTGCAGCAGTAAAATATTGGTGCCATCTGAAGCAAAAATGTAAAAGTCAGTGTAGGTACAGGGTACTTCAGGTTGTTAGATATGGGACAGGCAGTTCAGGCAGAGGTTTCACTGATTGTTCAGGTAAGTCTGTGGAGGGGTCTTCTTTTTATATACACATACTGTCATGTTATTTTCAAGAAAATCCAAAATATATTTTGATTAGATGGGGTGAATTGATATGGGAGCGAGTTGTCATGAGAGCGAGTTGACATGGGGGTTCATTGATGGGAATGAAATGTCGGGGAGCAAATTGACGGGAGCGAACTGTCGTGTTCCCACTGAATACAAGCCAGCACTATACTCTTGCTCCTCGAAAGAGTGTGGAGATCATTCATGGCAAGACTGGTGAGTTCAGGGCAAAGTTACATCTACATAAGCACAACCGTTACATTCATCCACTTATTTAGAACAATTTCATCTCTGATTAGGTGGAAACGTGGGTGAATGTTCTGTTCACAAAAATCCTTATTTAGGCCCCAGTCTCACTCCTCTTGTGGCTATAACAAGCTGTATCTCATTCCTTTTCAGCTGATCTTTATGCACTCTTCTCTGTGGGTTAGGTACAATGGTCCATTCTAGTCTTCATTTTCCATTTGCAGGATGGAACCTGCTCCTCTGGCACCTTTCAAGAGGATGAAATGTCTTCATGACAGGACTGAAGATTCAAGGCCAAACTAAATATAAATATGCATGACCACAACTTTTATCTGCTTAACCAATGTGAAATACAGTTATGCAATTTCTCAGTAAGGCTTTCCTTTTGTAAAGTTTCAGTTCTTTTAAACTCCCTCTACAACAATCTGTGATATTTTCAGCTGCCACATGCAGTTTGGACCATTTAACGTAATTTGTGTGCAGAAGTTATTTATGATAACCTTGTGCATTTGTAGTAAAATAAATTCATCCATCTACAGTCACAAAAGTGTTATTTGACTTATTTTAATGTATGTAAAATAAATAAAAAAGTAAATGAAAGTTTAAATTTGGGCAAACATTCTTTGCTCAGAGATTTACTATAACTACATATTTACTCTCATTATTTATAGTAAAGTAGGCCATGTTTTATGCAAATTTCCTTGTTCTTAGTGCTTTGATTTTCTTTACATTAAAGTATAGATTAGAGATTTATGATGTATAATCAGTTTGATGATGGAAAGGATCCCACTAGTTTTGGCCCTGCCACCAACACACACAGAGACATGCTCCTGAAGATTATTTTTGTATTGGCCTTAGCTATGGATTCTCTGTAGATTAGACAGCACAGCAGGAGCTCAGCTTCAAAAATGCCTTTCTTTCTACTAAGACTGATTGAAGGGTCAGATGATAGGCTGCTGACTACCCACCTCAGCGAGTTAGAAGGCAGACAGAAGTAAGAGACATGCACGGTTGATGCTACTACCACCTTGACTAGCTTTGCCCACATCAGCAGGAAACCTCATGTTCTGAGGGAATACTTGAACCTGGGAGACTTGCTGCAATGCCACGTCTCCTCCAGTTAATAGCAATCAGTATTCTGAGCAGACCTGTCATCTTTCAAATGGGGAAAGTTCTTACATCAGAGGAGAAAAAGAGACAGTTGAGTGAGCTGATTCCTTAGAAAAGTCTGCAAACTGAAGACCTTTTGCCTCTATCATTTGCTTATCTCTTATCCAGTCTGCCTGTCCAAAGTCATTATGCTTATTAAAATAAGAGTTCAGTGGTTAAACTGAAGGCAAAGTGTTGGAAGTGCATCCTTTAGGCGAATTTAAAACTCTTGAGATGTGTAATCTAGAAATTAAGATCTGTGTAAAAGCCATACAATTTTCAAGTAATTTTAGGTGTTTTTTTTTCTGGGTTTCAAAAAAGTGCTAAAGGTTCTTAGTAAATGGTCTCTGAATTTCACCATTAACTGTGCTGCAATATGGCCTAGCAGCAATACATAATGCAAGCCAAATCTACAATTCATCAAGTGATTGAATTATTTCTGAAATATATGGCATCTGTCTCATGTTGAAAATAAAATAAGACATAAAGGATATAATTCATCAAGTAAAATACCCCATCACCACAACAGATTACTTGTATTATCCATCAGTGGTACTAGGACTTCTCATAGTGACAATGTTAATGTCCTGTAGGCATGCTGTTTCAGGTTAAATTTTGCAGACTTACAAACCACTGTTGCACACGATAGTTAGTACACAAACCAATCCTTCTGTCTCCAATGAAAGCCAGTATGTTTTTGTTTATATATGGTGCATAAACTAGGTTTCACAGAAATGCAATCCAAACTGCCTCCACAAACCAGGTCTTATGAGCTACTGACACTAAGCCTGGTTCCCCCCACCCTCAAACACCCTGCTGAGTGGTAAAAATATTTTCCTTTGTGTCCAGTGGTTCCCTGAGACCCTTGAACCCCAGATGTGATAACATTAACACTTCCCTGGTGTCCTGTTGTCCTCCCACCCTTTCACACACCAGCAGTATCCTTGCATTATTGTCCTGGCGGCTAGTTGCCCCCCCTCCCCGAACACCCTGCTGATGTCCTTGCCTACATGCCCTAGTGGTTAGTGGATCTCCCTCACACATTTGATTCTCCCCACCCCATTCATCCACTCAGTGCCTCAGCATGACCACCATCTTGACCCTACCCAACAATATCTCCATCCCCCCCCTTGGTAAACAGCACAGACCATCTACTCACCTCCATGACTGGCCACTGACAGCTCACAATCACCCTGCCTAGTGTAGTAACAGCTGTTTCTACATTAGGAAGCAAGATCACAAACTATCAGTCAGATGGTAGTCTTGGAATTGAGTGGAGGGTCTGTGACAGTCACCAGCGGGGAGGGGGTGCAGATACTGTAGGTGTGAGAGCTGGATGATAGTGGTATTGATGGGACTGAGCAAGTACAGGTTGGTTGGGGGAATTTGTACATGCGGGGTATCTTCTAATAACCAGGAAATATGGGCAACAATGCCAGTGGTAAGAGCAGATGGCATGCAGACAACTAGCCAACAGGGCATGTATGTAAGGATACCAGCAGGGGACTGATATTGTAATCATGGACAGAGGTTCATGGGTGGAGGGACCACTGGACACCAAGGAAATGTTATTGTAATCACAGCTGGAGGTTTTAGTGGGGTGCAGACCACTAGACACCAGGAACGTGTTACTGTAATCATGGCTGTGGGGTGGGAGGCAGAGGGGCACTAGACCAGCAGAACAGGCAGCCCTAACAGGTGATGGTGGGGGTCACTAATTTAGTTTGCTCCTGGCTTGTAATGAAGACCTAATGAGATGTAAACAACTCCATTTTGCCTTACTGGTGCTATGGAATATATTTGCGTTTTATGGCACATATGTGACAGATTGTTTCAGATAAGCAATCTCCATTAGTAGGCCATATTAGAATGATTGTGGTCCCAGTCCCTACAGCACCCTAATGGAAAGGTGATATACTTCCTGTGGCCATAGTGCCTGGCCAGTGTACTGGAATATGTCTTTAGTCCTCCCAAAGTAATCTATCATGTTCCAATATGCATCTTGTTTGGTCCAGGCACTAATTTGCTCCTGGAGCAAACATTTACTGGGCCCAGTCCAAGACCACTGAATATTCTGGGCTTTGAGTTTTATTATATTAACAGCTGCATAACATAAAAATTCAGTTTGAAGTTCTCTGAATATTATATAGCAATTCATGACCCAGGAAAACTACAAAGAATTCTGCAACTCAGTCATGTAAATAAGCAAGACATCTTATCCACATTTTTTCCAAGTATTATTCACCTCTTTTACATATTTTTCTGCTATTAGTGGGTAGGAAAACAGTGCCCATAATAAATATATTTATTGTAGTTTTTCTGCCTTACTCGGAGATGTCATTTGAAAAATATTCAGCACAGCTCTGAAAAAAGGAAAATCTAAATATAACTTACAGTTTTATAGAAATGAAATTAATGGTTCGCAGACAGAATCAGAACCCCTCAAGCTTTTTGGGTGTATGTATTATTTGCAGTTATAAAATAGGTCAAGATGTCTACCACAAATACTGGGCCCCATGCATGATGGCAATGCAGCAAGTGCAGTGGCTCATATATAGCACACATAGGTACCTACGTGAGATCCCCACGCACAGCATGCCAGAGAAGCATGCATGAAGCATGCTGCGGAGCAAGTTTAGGCAACTTGGGCACAGCACCTCGACTGCTATGCATGGCTTATATGTGGGAGTGTGGCCGTGTAGTGGCAAGCACAATTTCTCCATGTGCGCAAGCACGACACAAGATGTGACAGCCAGGTGAGTGGTGGTAGGAACGTACACTTATGGCAGGTGGAGGGCTGCCATAGATTTCCTCACAGCATGGCTGGTAGCCAAACACACAGAGAAACATGGCTGTACCCTGTAACCCCATGGCAGCATCACCACGCACCAGTCTGACCCAGACACCGGGAAATGTACCGGTGCACACAGTGAAAAATACATATGGGGACACACCATAAAACATGTGATGAGGGGTGTGCAAGCCAAAGAGGAGTACTGTAAGCAGCTAGCCCTGATGACCAGGACCACTGTAACACTGACCCCATACCAGGCACACCAACCCCAGTGCCTGGCCACACAAGCACACTACCTATCATGTGCAGAAGGTGCCTGTGGGACTGATTGCACCCATCCAGCAATGGAGGGTGGTGCACACATTTGAATGCAATCCCCACTGAGGTACAGACAATGCCACCAGTGTGATCTGACATGCCATGGTACCCCCACATCAAACGCAAGACTATGCAAAGCACACCCTGCACAGGGATGCTGACCCAATGGCCACTGGTAGACCCTGAGTCCCTGGGGTCCCTGGGGTGGACATTTATGCAGTGGGATGGCACACACAAGGGACAAAGCACAATGGTCTTGACATGCAACACCTGGATGGTGCAGTGACTCAGAGGCATGCATGCTGCACACAGCACAGTGCTTACCCCCTGAGCAATTCACATCACCGGCTAGCGGGTGACCTGGCAAGGGAAAACCTGCCATTCCACACATGGCGCACATGTGGGACAACCACATTATCCCCGTTGTCCCTGTGAGACCACCCCCAAGATCCCAGAGCCCCCCAAAGGACCTATCAAACCACATCATCCCACCACCCACAGTGCAGGAGACAATCACCACACAGGTATTCATTTTGAAATACTTTACTCAAAAACACAGGTACATACACAGTACAGGTGTTGACTCACAAGTACAATGCAAAACAGAAACAAGAAAATGAAGAATACAGGACACCCTACACAGCAATAGGCTAACAAACATTGCAAAACAGTTCACACCAATGCTGGTGCATCACATTCCCTAGAGACATGCGGTCATGGTCCAACTGATGGCATACACCATAGCTTCCGTCCTCCTCCTGGATATCCCCATTGTCACTCAGTGTCAATGAGTCTGAGCAGGACAGAGGGAACAATAAGAGGTGGTGGAGGGGTCCTCTGTAGTGCTGAAAGAAAAATAAAAAAGTTAGAAGGTGCACAGATAGGAAACATAGCAGGGACGACCATGGCAACAGGGTACAACAAGGACATGGCACAGGATTCCGAACCCACCTTGGATGGCACCACCACCTGCCAAAGCACACAGATGCCCAGGTTTTACAGCACATTATCAGTGCCCTACCAGGGAAAGGAAGCCAGGGTTGGCCTGCTGCCATCTCCCCCAATGTGGCAGTGTTCAAACGACATAGGGGGCTCTATCAGACTGCTCTACATGTGTCAGGACTAGCTTGTGAAGGAGGTCTAGGTGATCCTGTGAGGGATGAGAAAGTGAACAACCATTATCACCATGGACAGGAGACACACCCCACAGAGCCCCACAGCACACCCTATAGGTGAAGTACATATCTGCAAATGTGCATCCAGCCTCCACAAGGCTCCCCCACTAGAGAGGTCCATGTAGGTTTCCTCGGACTCCCTCCATAGTTTCTTGGGGTACATCCCCAGATGTCCAACATGAAACTCCCCTCAGCTGCAGCCATTACCCTCACCTCACATTGCAGTGCGTGCATGTGACACCTGCACTGTAGCGTGGGAGCGCATGGGCCTCCTGCCATGCTCACTTAAAGGTACACACAGGTGACCCAGAACAGATAAAGGGGCTCTGGTAGTATGTGTACAAGTAGACAGGGAACTGTAGAGGTGGGGTAGGATGTGTCCTTACCTCCTGTTGAATGTGCACCTGCATAATGTGGAGATAGAGTGGCGGTGGTGTGCGGAACCATGGCCAAGGGTCTTCAGACCACATTTGGATGCAGCCACACTGATGGACAAACACAGCATCAAGTGATTCAGGTTAACCTGAGTCATGATTGCAGAGCTGTGTGACATGGTCAGCGATGACACTGCACCACAGACATGACACTCCTGGGTGATGACAGTGGAGACCAAGTTATTACATGCCCTGTCAAACTATGCAAAAGGGTAATTCCAGCATTTGACTGGTGATGCCATCAGTGTAAGTCAGTCCTCTGTGTCATGGGCAGTATTGCAAGTGATGGATGCCCTGTTGGTACATGTGCAGGAGCACATCAGATTCCCAATGGCCTACTACAAAGTCTGTGTCATGAAACAGGCCTTCTATGCCATGCACAATATGCCAAATGCACATGGCGCAATAGACTGCACCATACTGGAATATTGTCACTGTCTGTGCATGAGAAGGCATACAAAGAACAGAATGGTCTTTCACAGTGTGAACTGTCACGTAGTTTGAGACACAGGCTGTACCTTCATGAACTATGTGCAAAGTACCCTGGCTATGATATGATGCATTCATACTCAGCTCATCACATCTCGGAGCCTTGCTACATGCCGATAAGCTGGAAAGATGGCTGTTGGGTGAGTATAGGGGTGGTAACATGTGCAGCACTGTGATGCATACTGCTGCATGCACCTCAAGGACTGTCTTTTCTGTTCTTTACACAAGTGACAGTAGTTACCCACTGCATCTGTACCTGATGACACCTTTCCTGGTGCCAAACAGTGCATCAGAGGAGGCATACAACCATGCCCACAGGATGACATGGAACATCATGGACTGGACTATCGGGCTATTGAAAATGCGGTTCTAGTGTCTGGACCATACTGGGGGTACAATGCAGCTGTCCTGGGGAAGGGCGTGCAAGGTGCTTACTGCTTGTGCCATGTTCCATAATATGGCCCTGCATCGCAATGTCACCATGCTGGCAGACCACCAGCAGGGCACACCACTGGAGGAGGACAAGGGGGGGCTGGCCAGGGGATAGGAGACACTGAATGGGTGTGCAGGTTACCATGCCCTTGTACATTGCAAGGTCCAGTGGTAGTGTTGTACACAAGCACAGCTTCTGGAGTGATGGACATGTGTCCTGTGTAGTGGCACTGTTGTTCTTGTGCCTGCAAAGTGTGGACATCTGTGTATGTGGCCGTTGTGGACAGTACTGCATCATGGCATGTGTGTGCACTGGCCATCATGGGTGGCAGGTGCGTGATGATGAAGCCATGCTGTGAGTGTACCCATCCAGGGGGACAGAAGCAGGGGCCTAAGTGTCCAGCTCAGGTGGGCATGTGGCACATGGGGTCACATGCTATGTAGTATGGATGGTGTGGTATGTCAGGTGTCATACAGGGGGATATGACAGGGGTGTTGCAATGTGGGTGGCCACTGTACCACACAGTGTGTGGTGTGCCTGCAACTGTGTGGTGGTGTATGCCATGCGAGATGTGTGCAGGGGCCACCATGTTGTGTCACAGGGTTTGTGTGGCATGTACCATGTTCAGGGTATTTACACTTCATGCATGTGCTATATATGTCAGGGGGTGCTCTGGTGGGGCATGCATGCGGGGTGTGCACAGTCTGCTGATCCTACATGGCATCATCAGTTGCAGTACTATGACTGCTGTGGTGAATGTTACCATCCTCCTGTGTGGTGGCTGTGTCATATCCCTGTGACTCCACACTCTATGTACTGGTAGTGTGCATGTGGTCCATGCATGTGCCCTGTGGCATGTTCACCAGAGTACTTGCCATGTCACATGGTTGGGTGTCCTCATCCTGGTCAGGGGGCACTATGTAGTGGGACACCTGTGTGTAGGCATGTGCCATGTGGCTTGGAGTTTGGGCAGACCTTCCTTGTGGCACTTCCCATCTGACTAGGTGATCCACAAGCCTATCATGGAGATCAACCAGTCAGTCGATCCCATGCTGCATGTCCCACATCTCACCGGCCAGGGCCACCAGTGCCTCTGTGTTTTGGCACTGTGCTTCCAGTCTATACTGCTCCAGCTGCTGCAGCTTCCTGTACTGTGCTGCCATAATGCTGGAAGTGTGTGTTGTATGTGAGCAGCCCATTGCCCTCATTGTCGGTCCTCTAGCACCACTGTCCCTAGGGTATACCAGTGTCCTTCCTCCCCTATCCATGGCATCTTGGCATTCATGTTCTGTGCCAGTGGCTGCAGACCTGCCCACTGCTCTTTCTTCAGCTGTCCGTGCATGTTGCCCTAGGGTGTGCTGGTGCACCTGGCTGCTGTGACCTCTGTCCACCACTTCGAATGGCTCCTGTGTCCCCTCTTCCAGGGCTGCCAATGTGGTTTTCTGGTCTGACTCCAGTCCCTGCTGTGTCTCCATCTCCAGCTTGGTACCTGTGGGGGACATGGGGTTGTTAGGCTGGCAGGGGGTGGCCCTTGCTGTTGCCCATTGCTGGGGTGCATGTGCACTGGTGAACACCTGTGTCTTCCTCCCCCTGCCAGGCATAGTTGCATTCCATATGCTGTGCCATTCTGTTCTGCCTGTGCGGAGATGCCTCAGTGGTCATGCATCCATCAGTGCCTGTGTCTGTGGGGTGAAACACATGGTTGTTATTCTGTGCATGCTGCCACTGCTGTAAGGTGCCCATGTACTGTCAGTGGATGTTTATCTTCCAGGGTGTCTACACCTTCCACCTCCCCATGTACACTGATGTCTGAGAGGGTGTCTGCCACCATCTTCTCTAGTGGTATCAGTTGTGTATCACTGTTGCGTGGACCGCTTCAAGTACCCTGGCATGCCCGTGCACCACAGTGAGTTTCTTTTTTTACCACTGTGCACAGGTCCTGCCACTTGTGCTTTATGGCTGACAATGTCCAGGCTTACAGACTGGCAGTGTTCACTCCAGCCTGGTTGTTCAGCCACAGTTGTGCCTTTACCTCGGGGTCTGTGGACAGGGATTGTGTCTTCTACAGCTTGGAATAGTGCATCCATATGTCACTGACCATGGACACTGCCTGTCACTGGTGAAATCTGGAGCATGGGAACGTGCACCGCCTCATGTCCAGACATTTTTGTGGTACTGTCGACCTGCATGGGATACCCCATTGGGCTGTGCACCCCTCTATGCCTCAGTCAATATCCTCTGTGGTCTCTGCATTCTGCT
This sequence comes from Neoceratodus forsteri, assembly GCA_016271365.2. Classification (NCBI taxonomy): domain Eukaryota; kingdom Metazoa; phylum Chordata; order Ceratodontiformes; family Ceratodontidae; genus Neoceratodus; species Neoceratodus forsteri. Next base: position 860,919,598 of record CM057458.1, on the reverse strand, counting down.
TTTCCACAGTATTCACTTCTGTAATGCTGTGCAGGTGGTGAACTTGCCCTTATATGGCTGGGTCAAGGTGATGGCATATCCTTGGCTCACCAGTATGCACTGAGCTGTCCACTATGTATCCCTTCTCGTACCACCTCCTGGGTCTGTGAGTCCTGCATGGTCATTTGTGCATACCACTTACCGCAGGTGCCTTGCATGTCATGTAGTTGTCTGCCATGTTTCAGATGGTTTTGCATGCATTTTGTGCACTTTCATGCACAGGCACCACCATTCTTTGTACCAAACAGGTCATTTGCTGTGTCTCTTCATACATACAGACACACAGTGCTGCATTTTGTAAGCCTTATGACTGAGTACTGCCTTCACTGGGTGACGAAGTCACTCCTCAGCTCTAAGAATCACACAGCCATTTGCCTTGTGCTTCATCACGTGCATGTAATTTGATGGGTTCAGACACATAAAAAAAGGATGAAGACAAATCATATAGTGAAGGAATTTATTTCTAGAGGTTCAGGTAAAACAACAAAAAAATATAAATGCACATGCATAAAGACAATAGCTGGTACACTAACTTTGGTTAGACAATGATTCTCTGTTCTTTCCACTGTCATACCTTGCAAGTGATCAGAAGCAAAACTTTCACTATTGCCACAGACACTTTTATCTGATCTCTAACCTAATATCTGTATGAGGAGCAGGGGCTCACTAATTGATATCATTAGGTTTATCACAAAACTGCCTCCACCCTGAAGGGTTACTATTATTATTATAAATAATAGAGCTAATATATTATATAGGCACAGTAGTGCCTATATATTACGACTGAGTAAACATTTAATGTTAAAACTCAATTTTTGCACCTCAATAATGTTGGCTTTGTTCAACTGATTTATGTGCAATTTGGAAAGGAGAGGGAAAGTGCTAGGATCACTACATCCACACAATCGTATCACAATCATTTCACCAGGAGCAAAGTTATGGAGGGTCAACCCTCCCCACAAATTACATCAATTAAGACCTTATTTTTACTCACATATAATAAAATGACTAGAATGATTTGAAACCTGAAACTTGAAGGTTTGATAGAGTTTGTCCCAGGTGGTATACTTTTGAGGTTTTTATCTCCCAGACTAAGGCACTTTTTAAACATTTAAGAAAAACAATTCAATTTCTGAGTATGAATAGTTAAAAAAAATCAGTATTCTAAAGATAACTGAATTTTTTCATGTGGTCATATTACAAGAATGTGTTCAGGTGGGAGGGAGCAAGACTGTTTCTATGTGTGCATGTGGTATTTTTATGTGGTCATTCAACAGGGATGATGCTACGTGTCAATGCGTAGCCCCACTCCTGCTGAACGTGTTGTGTGTGAGTTTCTTTTCTTTTCTCATGGCTGCTTCCATTACTCAGCCACATCAGACAGCAGCTTAATTAATTTGAAATGGACACTGGGTGACAAATCCCCAGTGCCAGCTAAATGTATTTTATTTGTTCATGTACTGACATGCGGGTGCCCATCCCCTGTGCTGATTCATCCCCCCCACCTATTTATTTTGTGACTGAAGCCAGCACATAAACACCAGGGTGCCCAATCAATGTGACAGTAAACCAGCAGTGTGGGGCACTGGGATGCCCACCCCCAGTGCCCCCAAGCCTCAAACCGACACTGAGGTTCACAGTCCCCAGTGTCAAAGGACTTCAGTGTCAGAAGTATCTAAAATAAAGAAAACTGTTCTGGCAGGTGTACTGGCATCCCATTCCCCATCACAAGCCTCCCACTCAGGACCCACCACCCCACACACCCCTAACCCTATACTTACCTACCAAAGAACCAATACGATAATCCTCTCTGCTCCAGAGACACATATTTGATCTTCAACACTGGACCAGAAACTGAGGAAATAAGGTAAGTGCTGTGTAATGTATTTCAGTGTATTTTGAACTTACTCATAACTTGGTCATTTTCTATTACTTTTTCCAAAATGTTCAACATGACCTTTCTGGGACTCCATCTCAGTGATAAAGTAGGTGAAATTCTTCAAATCCAGCCAGAAAGGTGATTCCATTGTCACGCTACAAAATTACACTTTGGGCAGATTTGAAAGTGTTCACCTACAAGGTTCATGAGGTGGGGTTGTAATAAGGCTATGTTGAACATTTGGTGTTGAAATATAAAAAAAAAGCTTGCAAGTGTACATTGACATTATTCAGTGCTCCCTCATACTTTTGTAATTTTCACTATTTTTACCCCCAAAAAGAGTTAGGGAAGAAGAATCTACATCTGATGATGACTGTAATAATGATGGTAAATGGTATGAAGTACAATGCACTAGAGTATGCAAAAAGGGTAGACAGGCACAGCAATACAGCATACAGTTGCACAATAGATCCGACCCTCTTAACACTCTTTCCCTCGATATTCCTGACATTAGTGTAGATGATCCCATCCCTATAAGAACTTTTGACATGGTTCCTACTGGTGACCCACCTTGTACACCAATTACCTTTACTTCAGGTCCCATTCTCACCCACATTGACCAGTATAACTCAGAAATAGTTGATGCACCACTAATTGATCTTTCAGCAGATTTACCAAGTCTAGCTTCATCTAATAGTACTATATTTCCTGGTGTTCCCTGCCCATGACAAATTTATGTATTAGGTGACTCCATCACCAAACATCAGGAGAGGTCAATATGTAACTCTAATAAAGCCAACAGGACCTGTTCCAGCTTCAGTGGTGCCAGGATTTCAGACCTTACTATAATGTTGAATAACATCATGAAAGATAGTGGAGTGAACCTTATTACAGTTATACACATGGAAGCAAATAATATCTTTTGGGACTCTGTTCAAGACATTAAAAAAGACTTTATAGCAATGACAAACAAGTTAGTTGAAATTGGGTGTGACATCTATTTCTCTGAAATTCTCCCAATCCCCCACTTTTCACCATTTCTTAATAAAAAATCAAAATTATAACTGAATGGTTACGTAAATGGTGTTTGCAGCAAAACATTACTTGTGTTACCCATCAGGAAGATTTTGACAATCACAATGAGTTATACTGTATTGATGGATTACATTTGAGCAGACATGGTAATGCTTTTCTGGGGAAACAGCTTCTATAAGTCATTAACAAATATTTAAACTATGCATTGGGGGAGATGAGGGACATGCCATTATCTCTAAAACCTATGACCATCAACAGTAAACTCTTGAGTCATCAGTTACATTGTTTAAGTTTTAATGCTAGGTGTTTGACCCATAAACTGGACAAATTAAAGCTTAGGATTCACCAAGACAATATAGATATTATATCTATGTGTGAAACCTGGGGAGATGAAAAAGCCTCATGGGAAGCCATTATTTCTGGCTTCACCACTTATAAACTCAGTAGGGAGAAAAGGAAAGGTGGTGGGATTGCCTTATTTCTTAATAATCAAATAAATTCTGTCAATATTACTAGCTATATAAAAAGTCATGATAAACAAAAAGGAAACTATCTGGGTCAAATTATTTCTTTCCCCTAATGATTTCCTTATATTAGGATCTTGTTATCATTCTCCAAACTCATCTGTGGATATATTAGAGGCCATACTCCATGAAATAGAACATGCCAGTGCATTGGGGAACAATGTAATTACTGGTGATTTAAATCTAGGTGAAATCAATTGGCACAACCTCACTGCTAATAGCAGCAAAGGAAACAAACGTTTGAGCATATGTTCTGAGTTAAATCTCAAGCAGAGTGTATTGATACCAACTACAGGATAACATATTTTGGACCTTGCTATCCATCACAATGAGCTATGTATTAATAACATAAAAAAATAATGACCCTATAGGTAACAGTGATCATAAAACCATTTCATTTGCCAGTATTAAAGACTATCCATATAATTCCAATCCCACTATCATATATTTATATGATAGAGCTGATTGAACTACTATAAAAAAATGTTATAAGTAAAATTTATTGGGACACTTTTTTATTAAATTCAGCCCCAGAACACAGTTGGGACAGTTTTAATCACATCATTTCTTATTTAAGAGATTCATTTATCTCATCAAAACAAAAAACCTTAAATCATAAGCAGGCATCCAATGGATGAACTACTCCATAAGAAAAATTATTAGGCCAAAACGTAAGAAATATAACATCTACCTTAAAAATAAAACTACAGTAAATTGGGATTCATATAAATAAATTAAAAAAATGTAAATCCATGATTAAAAAGGCTAAATCTAGATGGGAGTATAATTTGGCCAGTAATGCAAAAAAAAAAAAAAAAAACAGTAAACATTTTTATTTATACATCAATTCTTTGAAGAAACCTGAACGTCAAGTTGGCCCCTTACTTTAAAATAATCAATTTATACATAATCCTAAAACCATGGCTGATTTATTTAATAAAGAATTCTGTCAAATCTTTGCACATAATACCCAAAACATATCTTGTTCTAATGCACTAAATAACAACCCCTATATTTGTGTTTCCAAAGAAACCATTATAAAAAAAAGTTATTAATATTAAAGGGTAAATACTAACATACTAACATACTAAAATGCCAGCAGAATAGGCCTAATGGTCTTTTGTGTCTGCTCGTTTGGTCAGTCCCCAACCTGGGTGCTGACCTTGCTGACCCCCTCGCCTTCTCTGGCTTCTCCCTTCCCAGTTCCGGATATTCTTGCTGCATTGGATTTTGCTTCCAGAACCCTTCCCCTGTACCTGTCCCACCCCCTCTTGAACCCCTACACTGTCTCTGCCTCCACCAGCCCCCTAGGCAGTGCATTCCATGGCTCCACCACCGTCTCAGTGAAGTAGCACTTCCTCCTTTCTCCTCTGAATCTTCCCCCCTCCAGCTTCCACCCATGCCCTCTAGTGGCCCCTTCCTCCTTCCTTCAAAGCACCCCAACTGTTCCTCCCCTATTTACCCTCTTCATGTACCTAAAGACCTCTATCATGTCCCCCCGGTCCCTTCTCTCTTCCAATGTGTACATATTTAGCTCTTCGAGCCTCTCCTCATAGGTCCTGTCCCCCAAGCCCCAAATCATTTTGGTTGCCCTCCTCTGGACCCTCTCCAGGAGGTTAATGTCCCGCTTTAAGTGTGGCCTCCAAAACTGCATGCAGTACCCAAGGTGCGGCCTCACCAAGCAGTTATACAGAGAGAGTATCACTTCCATCCTTCTGGAGGTGATCCCCCTAGCGATGCATCCCAGCATCCTGTTGGCCTTGGCTGCTGCCCTCCTACAAGTCTCAGAGTTGTTCATCTTGACATCCACCACCACCCCCAGGTCCCTCTCAGCCATCGAGACTTGTAGCATTTCCCATCCCCAGGGTGTACACTTGGCCTGGGTTTCTGGCCCCCAGGTGGAGTACCTTGCATTTCCCTGCATTGAACCTCAGCTTCCACTTTCTAGACCACCTTTCCAGAGCCTCCAGGTCCCCCTGTAGGGCCACCGTCCCCTCCTCCCCATCCACCGCCACCCCCAGTTTCGAGTCATCTGCAAAGAGACTCATCTCACTCCTGATTCCTGTCCTTATGTCAGATACATAGGTGTTGAACAGAAGGGGCCCAAGGACTGATCCCTGTGGGACCCCACTAATGACCCTCCTTGGGGATGAGACTATCCCACCAACTACGACCCTCTGGGTCTGGTTCTGGAGCCAATTGCCTATCCATCTGATCATCTGGTTCCCCACCCCCATTTCTCCCAGCTTATCCAACAGGCCCACATAAGGAACAGAGTCAAATGCCTTGCTGAAGTCTAGAAAGAGGACATCCACTGGTCTACCCAGGTCCAAGGCACTTGTCACCCAGTCATAGAACTCCACCAGGTTTGTCTGACATGATTTCCCCGGGATGAATCCATGCTGTCTATCATCCAGGCACCCTGACTTATTCAGGTCCCCCCCTAGCCTCTCCTTGACAATGCCCTCCATCACCTTGCCCACCACTACTACCAATACTGTCCTGGTCTAGATAATATAGCTGGTTATCTTCTATTTCTACTAGCAGATACTATTGCCCACCCCTTAAAAATAATAGTCAAACTTTTTTTAGCAGATGATTATATTCCAAATGAATGGAAAGAGGCAAATGTAGTACCTAGTCACAAAAAAGGCCCAAAAAACAACTGGGAAAACTACAGCCCATAAGTTAGACTTCTTCTGTATGCAAGCTCCTAGAAAGTCTTATTAAGGATATTATTACCCATAATCTTGATAATCATGACCCTGAGCAACATGGTTTTAAAAGTGGTAGAAGCTGCCTCACAAATTTATGGTGTTTTTATGAATACATTAGTACCCTCCTCGACAATAGAATACTTTGCAACATCATATTTATTGATTTCAGCAAGGCATTCAATGTCATGCCACACTGGACTTTGATTAATAAAATTTGTAAAATTAACATTAACAGTTTTTTCATTAACTGGATAAATAATTGGCTGCAAGATTGGACCCAGTAGGTAGTTATCAGCCGGTCAAAGTCAAATAAGGATAGAGTATCAAGTGATGCTCCCCAGGGCTCTGTCTTGGGCCTCTGCCTCTTTCAAGCATTTATAGCTGACTTAACACATGACTGTCTATCCATTACTACAAAATATTCTGATGATGTCAAAACTGGGGACTCTTGTGCACATTTATCATAAGCCATAACTATACAGAATGACTTAGACATCATTGCTTCATGGGTAAATACATGGGGAATGAATTAAACACTTCAAAATGTAAGGTAATGCACTTGGGTTCAAAAAATTCAAACTATGCATACTCATTGGCCTGTTCATTGCTTGAAAAAGCATCCAATGAAAAGGTTTTGGGTATTACTATTTCAGATGACATGTCTCACAATAAACATCTGCAAGGTGTTATTAATAAAACTAATAGAGTACTCTAGTCTATTTTATGAAACATTGGATCTAGGGATCCTGAGGTGTTAATGCCTTTGTTTAGGGCATATGCAAGGCCATGTTTGGAATATGCCTCCCAGCTTTGGTGCCATTACAAAAAATCAGATGGCAACTCACTTGAAAAACTTCAAAGAAAATTCAGAAAACATATTTCAGGGCTTAAAATGGTGCCATACAAGAATAGACTGAAAACTCTAAACTTGATGTCCCTCTCTACTCGTCGTCTTAGAGGTAACCTTAAGTTTTTTTATGATATAATTCAAGTCTCATACCTTATGTGTGAATTAGGGTTGGACTTTAAAAATTATTCCCATGACATTAGAGGTCATCCATTGCAATTAGTAAGGAAATCATTCAACCATATTAGTTGTAAATACGTTTTACTCTCAGGACCATTGGACTTTGGAATAAATTGCCTCTATAGGTTGTTATAAGTGAGAATAAAAGCATTTTTAAATATTGACTAGATAAATTAATAGGTACAGGTTATGATCTTTCCTACTATTCGTTGGCTTAGTATAAGAGCAGTATGTGTTTCAGCCTTCTTGCTCTTCAACTTACCTTAGTACCTTAGTATGAACCTTAGAAAGTTTTCAACATAGCCGTGTTTTCACACCACTTCACGAACATGACAGTTATCATTTTTCAAATCTTGGCCAAGATGTGCTTTTGCACCTGTGGAAAATTATGTTTTGTACAGTATTATTGAATGGTACTGCCTCTATAGTTAGGGTCACTGGTGATGTCTATGTTAACCCATCTTTTAGGTTTGCTGCTTGTAGAAAGATAGTTTTAAATATTTACATGACATTTTCAGGATTTATTGTCCATGGCACAATCTACAAATGCAGAAAGTTTCATTAAATTGGTTTTGTAGTTTTAGAGACATAAAAGTGTAAAACAAAACATATTTTTTTGTTTTCATTTTCAGTTAACTTCCAACTGCATTTTTTGGAATATTTGCTGTCCTCTAAAGAAAAAATTATGATTTTTTAAATATTAAAATTTTGTACACTTGTGTAGGTTGGTGGGGAATGATTTTTAAGGGTCGTTTGATGTCTAGGAGTTTTGTATTTTTTAAGATACTCACATTTGAAATATTGGGTTGTGGCTTTATTGTGTTGCCTTCAAATTAATGTACCAGCTACACTGAAGAGTGGCTGGAGGTAATGCACTGCAAGTGCAGAAGGGTTTCAATGCACTTGAGTGGGATTTAGGAAAATGAAAGTCAGGATCAGCAGTTCAGCACTGCCATTCTCAAAAGTAACACTCTGCTAACCTGGGTTAATAAATAAATAAAATAAATGTATTGCCAATCTTCTGAATAGTTTAACGTTTTATCTAATCCAATTGAAATAATGTAATGTTCAGTCAGTTTTTGAAATTGTGTTAAATGTAGCTAGTTACTTAATTGTTTTTCCTGTTACAGGAGTCAAACAGACAATAACTATAGGAGACAACCAAAGAATGAACTGCACATATATATTTGCCTCAAGAAGTTAGTACACTTTTAGAAACTAAAATAAATGTATTTTTTTTAAATTGTAATAGTATGTTATTACAAATACTATTGTAGAGATTTCTTAAAACTCTCATCAGAAAGGTAAAGTAGAAGAAGGGCATGCCTTGTAAAAATAAAAGTTTTGCCTTATAATTTTACACTGCTCTTTTTTGAGATCTGTGGTGCTCAGTAAGGGTGAGTGAAGTATCCCAACAGCAACTGTAGTTCGGCTTAAACTTGGGGGGGGGTCAAAACTTGGCTCACCTTTTACACTTTAGCTGAATCACTTTAGCTCCAAAGTGGAGAAAATGTCCTGCAGTCAGCAATAGCCATGAATTACTATAGTTTATATGTGGCAGGGGGTGTTGGCATACCATGGCTGGAGATTGCCACAGTACCAAATGCATAGACTGATAAGCTGTCCCATAAAACTGTAATAATTCTTAATGTCCTATGGTGACATACAGGCTAATCCCCCATAGTCCCTGTTTGCCCTATGAATGTTAATTACTATGTTAGTTCCACAAAGGTTTTCAAAATAAATTACCCCACCCAAAAAAAAAATGCATCCTAAAAAAAAGTGCAATTACTGCCACAGTATACACACATAAGGGGATTGCTTTACCTACAGTTCTGTTAACATTCAAAATTTGTACATTTACTTTTTAATTTTTTGTATTTTTTGCTTTCTAAAATGTTTTGTTAATATTTAGTGCTAAGAGCTATAGTAATTCTTAGTTTCCATTGCTGACTTCAAGCCTCCCACCTGTAGTCCCTGTTTACCATTGCCCTTCTTGCCAATTACCATGTTAGTTGCACATAGGTTGTCCAAATAAATATCCCTGTCCACCAAAATACTGTATGCATCCCAAAGAAAATTGCAAGTATTACCATATAATACATATACAGTACAATGGCATTACTTTGACTAATTTGCTTTTCCAGAATTTGTATATTTACTTTTTTTTTATCTTTTTCTTTTCTTTTTTTTTAATTCTAGGAGCTATAGTAACTCTTAGATTCCTTTGCTGGCCAAAAGGCTCCCGCCGTGGTCCTCGTGGTCCCTGTTTCCTTTGCCCTTCTTTCCAATTACTATGTTAGTTTCACACAGATTTTCAAAATACTCTCCACTAAAAAAAAAAAATATGCATCCAAAAGAAAAGTGTAAATACTACCATACTATATACATACAAGGAAATTGTTTTGCCTACCTCACCTTCCCAAATTTGTGTAATTACTTTTTAATTTTTTGTATATATTTTTATTTATTTATTTTTGTAAACATTTTGTTAACATTTAGTGCTAAGAGCTATGGTAATTCATAGTTCCATTTGCAGACCTCATAGCTCCCCCATAGTCCCTGTTTGCTTTTGCCATTCATGCCAGTTTACTATGTTAGTTCCACACAGGTTTTCAAGAAAAGAAATCCCCTCAGAAAATATTCACTCCAAAAGAAAAGTCTGTGAACTACTATACAATATATATATATATATATATATATATATATATATATATATATATATAATTATATATATAATATATATATATATATATATATATATATATATATATATATATATATTCATGGCAAAAACTCTGTTTAATAAATCAGTTAGGGTTGTTCCACAGTGACAAAAGGGAAGAAATTTGATGTTAGGGTTCCCACCCCTTGCACCCCACCCCACCAACAGGCATCAGGGTGTGTATCAGGGTCATTGGTCCCAACTCTCACCCCATCCCATGTAGAAAGAAGCTGAGGTGGTGCAGTATAGAAGAATGGGGTGAGAGTTAGGATCGACGACCCCAATGCACACCCCGATGCCTGTTGGTGGGGGTGGGGTGCAAGGGGGTGGGAGCCCTAACATCAAATTTCCTCACTTTTGTCATTGAGGAACAACCTTAACTGATGCATTCAACAGAGTTTTTTGCTATGAATTTCCCTTGTTTTTGAGAATGTGCACTATAAATAGTGAAGTAACAGCAACGCAAATGTTAACGCACATGGTGACGCAAACGTAAATGATAATGCAAATGGTAATACAAACACAAGCACAAACATTAATGAAAACAGAAACACAAATGCAAGCATGTATGGAAACACAAACCGTAATACACACGGGCATGGTAACGTAATTGGAAATGCAGACAGTTATTTTAACAGCAGTGATGATACCAAAGGAAACACAAACAGAAACACAAATGCAAATGGATGTGTGTATGCAAATACAAATGTAAATGCACATTGTGATGCAAAAGGAAATGCAAACAAAAACAGTAATGGAAATGCAAATGTTAACAGTTACACAAGCGCAAATGAAAATGCAAAGGGTAACACACACGGTGGTGTAGACAGGTACAGTAGTGCAAACGGAAATGCAAATGCTAACGGTAACAGTAACAATGATACCAAAGGAAATGAAAATGCAAATGGAAGCATGTACGCAAACACAAATGATAATGCACACGGTGATACAAACTGAAACAAAAATAAAACCAGTAATGAAAACACAAATCTTAACAGTAATGCAAATGCAAGCGCAAATGAAAACACAAAGGGTTATGCACATGGTGGCGTAGACGGGAATGGTAATGCAAACAGAAATGGAAATGCAAGCGCATATGGAAACACAAATGGTAACACGCACAGTCACCGTACTGCAATACTAAACACAAATTCTAATGGTAACAGCAACGATGACTACAAAGGAAATGTAAATGCAAATGGAAGCGCATGTGCAAATGCAAATGGTAATATACACAGTGAGGAAAACCAAAACACAAACAAAACCAGTAATGGGAACACAAATGTTAACAATAATGCAAATATGAGCGCAAACAAAAACGCAAAGGATAACACACATGGTGTTGTAGATGGGAACGCTAACACAAATGGTTACAGAAATGCAAATGGGAACGCTAACTGTGACAGTAACAAAATCGCACACCCTTTTTTTCACCAACAGCTGCATAGAGAAACACAGTGAATACAAAGAATGTATGCATAATGGGCCTCGGAGCAGAAAATTACCACTTGGAATTCTAAATTGCTTATATCTCATGAACCGTACAATGTAGAAAAAAACTAAAATGTCATATAAATTATGACTTTCCTGGCTAGTTTTGTATTTTGCCTACTACTGGGGGGAGGGGTAAGCATTTTTCCAATGAAAAGTCCATATCTCGAAGCGTGCCTGAGATATGGACCCTGAAAGGCATGACGGACACTGTAATGTTAGTCGATGGGAAAAAGCATCAACTTCAGAGTATTGTAACTTTGCACCCCTGCAATATTTTGTCACCAAACCACATAAAGGCACATCTGTGGGATGTTGGCTTTCTTCCCTCCAAATTTCAGCCCCAAAGACCAAACTGTTCTTTTGCAGCAGGGTGGCAAAGAATTCCTGTTATTTTAGCCAAAGTGTCACAAAGTAGCGTCGCAAATCACGACACTTTGGCAAAAAAAAAATCAAGAAAGTGTTGCAAGTGCGACACTACTTTGCGACGCTACAGTTTACAAAAACCTCAAAAACATATTTCTGGGGTGTTTAGCCCCCAAAAATGACATGGCTAGCATCCTCTGGGTCGAACTAGGTGAACACAAAAAGAATGGTGTCCCTAAATGGTCCCAAATTTAAATGCCAAGCATTTCTGTGACCACTAACTGAAAAATAAATGGCTGACTCACAACACTACAGGGGTCATTTGAAACACTAAAAACTGCATTTGCGACACTGTTCAACTTTTTGTTCATTTTCCCCATTGACTATAATAAGGAACTTTTATTTTGAATAACTTTTGAACCGTTTAATATTTTTTGACAAAATCTTCAAAAGGCACATTGGGGACCCGGGCTGCATGTTCTCTGAAGTTTGAAGACCGGTCGCGCAAACCGTGTAACCTGAAGGTGCGAGCAAAAATGAGCAAAAAAGCATAAATGTGTTACGGAATGTCACTTTATAACTCGGCAGCTGTATATCCAACCGTTACAAACACTTGGCAGATCCAGAGATCTATGGTACCGCTCCATATCTGCCAAATTTCAGGCAAATCCATATGGTGGCAAAGTTATTAAGATGCAAAACTTCACACTTTAACCTTAAATGGGGTACTCAACCCTAATTATAGTGGCACTACCGTACACTCTATATATATATATATATATATATATATATACACACACACACACACACACACAAAGGCATTGACTTGCCCACATTACCTTCACAAATTTGTATGTTTTGTTTTTTTGTTAATATTTTTTCATTTTTAATATTTTTTTAATTTTTGTTTTTACATTTAGTGCTAAGCATTACTCTAATAGCTGCTGCTGCCCAATGGCAAGATCATTCTAATGTGTCCCTCCCAGATGGCCAATTCCAAGCTATCTAAGATAGTCATTGCCATCCTTTGCCAGTGCCAGTAGTTTAGGTGACATCACAGGTCTGATTTAACTATCAATGACTGTTTGTAAGGACTGAGGCTGAGTTGCACTGAGGCAGGCAGCATCTGCTACCTGCTAAAATTGAGCTTTCTGGTGATGGCATGGTAAAATTTGTTGCACTATTTTCTGGAGGACATGAGATGCCAGGGTGTGCCCAAATCCTTTCCCTGCGGGTGACTGTGCTGCTGTGAAGTGGAAGAGGTGAGTCAGACTGCAGTGCTGACAGTGCCTGTGGGAATGCAGGGAGACTTGCCTGCAGGAGGTATAGAGTTAGTTGATGATACCTGTTGGAAGCTGAAATAATCAAATAGCTAGGTGAAGTTGATATATTGTAAATCCAGTTTCCGAAAGGCTAGGAATTAAATACTGTCCAAAGACATGTGGTGAGGCAATATCCCCAGTTTTGCTGCAAAGCCTTTCAGGACCAACCAATGTTGGTGGACATCTCAGGAATTACAGAGCCACTTTAGCCAGTACAGACTAAATAACTTTTCCTGTCCTGCCGGAATGTAATGGCATCATTATTTTGTCTAGATAATGACCCTGCTAAATTAGCCTCCATCATGTAGTCTAATGTCATGCCTGTGCCTTCTTCCATAATGTCTTAAAAATGTCGGTACTGTGTGTCAAACAACTCGATATGTCTTCTGTTGTGTCTCCTTGAATCAGATCATCAATTTCTTCCTTTTCCCATCAGATGTTCTCCTCATCTTCATCACCACCCCATTGATGCCCCTTGATACTGGAAGTAAGTACTCCTAAAAGGAGGAGGAGGAGGTAGAGTTTTGATTTCTTTTTGTTGTCTGTTCTGCTGTACTGAAGTGTCTGCAGGTCTTCTTGTTTAACATAGTCAATGTGTACAGGAGGAACACAGACATCTTTATATCTGGGATCCAATAATGTTGCCATGCCAAATTGGATGTCCATTTGGATGCTTTAAAATAATTCTTCAAATTATGCCAGAAACATCTCTGTCACTGTGACAATAAGGATTGCTACCTTGTCCAGAACTAATATGCTGATCACCACTACTCAGTTAATTCTCATGACCTCCATCACCTCTGATGCCACAACCACCCATCTACCAGCACCACCACTGGCACCACTGTGGCTGGCCTTGCTTTGCTGGGTTGTTGCTGTGGTAGATGTCACAAAACATTGTATGTGTTGGTCAAGTAGATTGAGTATAGGCAGAACCATGCTTAGAGTAGCAGATTCAGCAGACAGGTCTTTGGTGGCCTGCTCATAAGGTCTCAGATGTGGAACCAGCCTTTTCTGCACCCAGGACGAGTATCCGCCACAAGGCATATCATCAAATTCCATAGTTCAGAACTCAGCTTTCTGTTCCATCAGTCTTTCCACTATGTAAAAGAAAGAGTTCCACCTTGTCACTAGATCTTTAATCAAGCTGTGTTGTGGGACTTTGGGCTTCTGCTGGTAATATTATAGGAGCTGAGCATGTTTTGTGGAATGATGGAAATATCTTGGAAAGTCCCAAATGGTGAGTAGCATTTCTTTTAACTGTGCCTGTTTCTCAAACACATAGGTAACCACCAGATTCAGTACATGTGTCAAGCAAGGTGCATTGCAGAAACTCCAATCATTCATGGCCATCAGTATGTTACTTCCACTGTCTGTCCCAAAAATTCCAACTTTCAATTTGTGAGGTAATATCCCAATGTCCCGCACTGATTGTATGAAGTGCAGAATGTTCTCCCTACTGTGTCTCCGTGACTGACATATTAAGTAAGACACTCCCTATAGCACTGTTCCTGTGTGTTGTTGTCAATAACTCCTGCTGGGGCTGGTGTTGGTGGTGGAGATGGGGATGTGGTGGTGCTGCTGGTGTTTGACACAGCTCAATAAGCAGCAAGACTCATGAAGTTTTGGTTTTCAGTACTTCTCCATATGTCACTGGTGAAATGCCCATATCTGCCTTCTGCCTGCTTCAGAAGGATCACCATCTATGTGCATACATTGTCATAAGTTGCAGGGATAACATGCCAAGAAAATATGAAGCCTGATGGAATGCTGTATTTTGATTTCAGCTCATACAGTATAACAGTGTTGAAAGCTGGTGTCTTTCACCATGGAGAATGGCCGAAGACTAAGTGCCATCATTTCACTAGTCAATTGAATGATTTGCATAGCAGCTGAATATATAAGTGGCAGTTTTGTGTGGGCATTGTTATGCCTGGATTCCACACCCACAAAATTGTAAACCAAGAACCCTAACTGTACCCTACCCTCTGCAACTTATTCCACTACTGTGCTTATCACAAGTGGGTTCACAATATTTCAAGAACTTTACCTTTCTTCAACAACAATCTAAATAACTGCAGCTGTGGCTAGGCCCAGCTGCACAACAAATTAATTATAATTTTCATTCCTGTACTCTGAAACAAACTTTCAGTCTACATTTGTGCTGTCGTTTAAAATGTATTTTCTGCATTATGCTCAATACTAATATTGTTCTGCTGCAGAAATATTTATTTTTTATGCTGTTATGTTTTGATATACATCTTGCTACACTTTATCAAGTGTGTACTCAGAAAACTGCTGCACATCTATGAATGTTTTAGTGCCTTAGGCCCATTTAGGGTTATATCTGTCCAATCACCCATGGATGAGATGATAACACTACCATTTTGGGAAAACAAATTAGTTGTTTTCACAACTTACTGCTGTAAGCCTCATAACAATGATTCAAATCAAAGAGGCTTCACCATGTCCTCTACCCATAACTAATTCTTTACTTAGGTTATGTGCCATAACCAAACCCAGTAAAGAGGTCAGCACTGCTGCCTCACCTACATTTCCTCAGCAGAGGGAAATCCTATCTGGTATGCCCCCTGAACAGTGACATTTCTACAGCGACATGCGTCGATATTGACAACAGTGCCATGTTGCTGTAGAAGTGCTGGTAGGACTGGCCAACCCCTTCCCCTGACCTGCACCCCCTCCCAGAACTAACTTTGACCTGGAGTTAGAATGCTAAGTATGGGGGGTGCGGTGGGAAGAGTTCTCCATGTTTGGGGTTCGAGGGAGCAAAGCACCCCGAAGAAAAAACACACACTGATGTGTGTGGCTCCATGCTGACTGCAAATCGCTGTCGACATGTAGCCTGGCGCTGGGATGCCGGTCAACATTTTTTTGTCGCACCGGCATCGTAGAGCCACCCTATCCTATGTTCCAAACAGGAACCCAGATCAAAGTTATCTGATTGTCTCACCACTCCCAGGTACCCTGACATATAAGTGCAATCCATGCCCTTTTTGTGATTTTTAAATCTTAACTATAATATGGCAGACTTTAGATTCTGCTCAAGAACCTGTTATGAAGCTATAGTTCAAGGTTTCATAGTAGGTCCTTACCAGGTCCTACCCTACTCAGTATTTTGGAGTATTTCTCTATACAATGCAAAGAAAGTAGACCAATATTTGACCCCTTTCATTTGTCACAGGTGCAATAGGCACTATCACCAGTTGGTATAGACCAACAATATATTTACTCAGCTATGACATGGTGTAACTGGCATACTGCCATAAGCTACATGTCTGCCTGAAGTGTGTTTTTGATATAATACAGAATGTTATAATAAAGGCCTCAGTTAGGCCTGCCAGAAACACATAGACAGGGGCATCATTTTAATCACTGTCAGAGCATCTTCTGAGACCTGGAAGCAGGGTGTAACCCTGATATTGTCATGGGATTCACAGATGGACAGATGGTATTATTGGACCTCAGCCTGCACCTCCTTGTGTATGGCCAACACTTCTATTTTTCCTCTACTCCTTCCACATTTGTCAGGAATTTAGGCTCTGTCATATCACACTTAAAAAAAAATCATTGGTATAATAACCTTGTTATTTTCCCTTCTCAATAACTGTGTGTGTTTTATCAACTGAGTTTCTGAAAAACTTTACTAGTTTGCAGGTTTCAACAGAACAGCCTATCAGATCTTCATGCAAGACATCTACTTCCTTCACTACTGGTGCTCCAACCCCTGGCTGGCACCTCATAGTGACTGATTGTTCATCTATGGACTGTCAATACCTCTGCAGGAATCTCATCTATTACAAAGTAAAGTAGGAAAAACAAAACCTCAGTCATGCCAGTATGTCTGGTCATTCCATTAAGGGACTCCATGAGCCATCTCATGCATCTTTTACCAAGGTCTCTACCTATCCTGCCATCCAGCAGTTAGCCACTTGAATTCTCTTGCCTTAATGGTGTTTCATCTTCAACTCAATGTCAGTGTGCCATATGAATGTGCTATTTTGCAGGCAATTGCATCCATTTGTGGTTCATCACCTGAATTTATGGACTAGTCATATACACTTAACAATGACCTGTATGCAATGAACATTGTTGGCAGATTCTTCTATCAAGCTCAAAAGTCAATCCCGCCTCTGGGAGGGGGGGTCATACCTCAACTGCCAGATCGTCAATGCCTATGTCAAATATCTTATCCACTCTCAAAATGGACTATGTGAACTGTTCTTTATCAATGGACATTGTTATGTCATTTTCTGTTCTGTTGTACAATGTATTCAATAGTTTTTTGCACCGTTATTTGGTATCAAACGTCTACAACCTTTCATACATATCAGTTATGTTGTTTGCATCCCTAGATTCTGCTCTGTGCTTTAACACACCATTTGTGTTTCATCTGTGACCACCCCTTACCAACTCTTGAACAGGTCCATTTTTGACTGCAACCCTGACTGTTTGCTTTATACAAACTACATCAACTTTTGTCTGCATTTAAGTTTTTATCTGTGATTATCAATCAGACTTGTAACCACTGTTTCATTTTTATCATATTTTTAATACTAACACTTTGCTGTCTGTGTCGTACTCTCATTCAACATTGTGAGTGACTTAAATTCCTTTACAAGGCTTATGCCTCTGGCTTGTAAATGATTCCAGCCACTTTCCTATGGTTGTGTTGCCTTTTCTAAGGCAACAAGGAGGGAGATGTCATGCCTGTGATCCACATCCTTTACACCCACATGCCCACATCAATGACAGATGATTTCATCACTACTGTGATATTGCTGTATTGGACTAACATGTATAATAGGTACCCACAGTACAAGTTTGGATACTAGGGATTATGCTTGCTATTGTATACACTATATCATATACACTCATTGTACAGTGTTATTTATTTATTTTCTTTTATATGCAATATCATATATTTTCATTGTGCTTATAGTTTCATTATACTTGCTGTGCTTATGTTTTACTGTTATGCATTTGCTTATATGAGGTATGCGTTTAGAATCATGTATATTATGTGTGCATTCACTGATATTCTGTTGTAATCATGTATTCATATTGTATCTGCTTTGTGCCTGCTGTCATGATCATATCCTTTTACCAAAGAATCATTCCACATGTATTTCTTTATACTCTGCATTTCCTTTCTTCTTAGTTTGTAGCTGACAATGCCCTTTCTTTGTTCTAAGTTTCTGGCTAAATCTACTTTTTTCCTGCATACGACTATATCCAAGGGAGAATCCTTATTTACAATTTTTGGCCAATAGGGCCTGTTTACTGTATCTAGAATGTATTTTTTATCAGTAGTATTTAATTGCTTGCACAGCCATCCTCCTCAGAAAGAGAGACTAAGCCTGAGGGCTTAAGGAAACTGTTTCCCTTGTGACTGCTTTGCTTCACTTGTAATGGCTTGACTATATGTAATAAACTGTTTTATTATATTCTGCTTGTTGTTACATTCTTTGTCCAGCATCACTATCCAAGAACCTGATGTTTGTGCTTGTCATAGACATAACAGTATGTAAATACACCTGAATAGTGGTTTGCTTGGTGGCAACAAATTCTGGACTGGCACTGGTGCTGCTACATGTGTACACTACCACTATGAACCCTGCCTAGTGGTGATGCTGCTTGTGAAAGTGTTGGTTAGAGTGGTGTGCTGGAAGGAGCACCACTTGTGTCAGTTGTCTCTGACTGCTGCTGCATTGGGGGCTGCATAATTTGAACAAATTGTCTGATACCACCAACCCTACCTGGCTGCTGCTGCTGAGTCTGACCTGTGAGTGGATTGTAAAGGGCTGTGACTGTTAGCAAAATGCCATGTTCATGCTTTAGATGATCAGCCAGAACATTGGTTCCCAACGTACATGTGACTTTAGCCTGACAGATCTTTTTCTCACACACACTGCCTGGAAACATGCTCTCAGAGGATTTGTGTGGTCACTCCTAAAATACTACCATACTCTCATGGCTTTGTTAGATATATGACCACCAGACTGAGGAAAAGGGGGCCTTAGAAGAACTAGGGTGACTACTGTGAGATTTATTTTTTTCTGGTCATGGGGAGGAATTATGTGACTGCTCGACATGATCACCAGAAGCAATAGCAGTAGCAGTAGTACCACATTTATCAGGAGGGACTGGGAACTTGTCCTGGGACATGGATTTTCCTGCTTCATCAAGTGGCTTTTGTTCTTTTCTCTGCTTCATTTTTTTCTCTTACTTTCCCAAGCTTGTCTAGGCATGGGTGAATTGTGAAATGACCAACCCTTAGGATTACTTGCGGGTACTTTTAAACTACCCAAAATTACTCTAAAAATACCCAAATGGAAAACAAGTCATTGGTTATAGTTAGGTAGTTGTAGCTCCAAGCTTGGGCCTGCATCATGGCTCAGTAAAATAACACCCAAATAAATGCAGGGTAGGTGGGACAGATGTTCATGCAGCAGCACCAAAGAATGGATGTTCTTATCATAGTCACACAACAAGCCACCATGGACATAAAAAATTAGAGGGTCAACTGGACCACGAGGCCGAAAGGAGAACCAGGAGGCCGGGAGAGACAGCCAGCAAGCCGACCCTGCCCTCGAGCACCCAGAAGCGCATGGGCTCTGAGCTGCCAGCGGGCGGGCAGCGACCACGAGGCCAAAAGGAGAACCAGGAGGCTGGGAGAGAGCCAGCAAGCCGACCCTGCCTCGAGCACCCAGTAGGCTTAGGAGTTCGGCCGCCAGTGGGCGGGCGGCGACCGCGAGGCTGAAAGGAGAACCAGGAGGCCAGGAGAGACAGCCAGCAAGGTACGGGAAAGCCGCGACCAATCGGAGGGGGAGCGCTACCTCAGCCTTGCTTCCAATTGTTCCTCCTTCTTCACTGATTTTGCTCTAGCTTGCACTTCCAAATACTGCCCGGGAATAGTGGGTTTTACCTTAATTTTTCTCAAAAAGAGCTGTTTTTACCAAATTGTTT
Organism: Neoceratodus forsteri; assembly: GCA_016271365.2. Lineage (NCBI taxonomy): Eukaryota > Metazoa > Chordata > Ceratodontiformes > Ceratodontidae > Neoceratodus > Neoceratodus forsteri. The sequence goes on along the minus strand of CM057458.1, from coordinate 860,899,486 downwards.
AAAAATTCTATGTTTTATGTTGTTTTTCTTGCAAATGTCTAAGTGATACAGTCCTTTGTTGGGATTTCTGGTGGGCCAGATGCTAAGGCACCGTACCCCCCCCCAGTCTTTTGTTGTGCAAAACTTTTTAGCACCTCATTGCAGAATCACTTGATTACTGCAATTGTGCTTTCCTGACTGTCCTCTCCTCTGTCTCCTTCACTTTAGCCGACCCTGCCCTCGAGCACCCAGTAAGCGCAGGGGCTCCGAGCCGCCAGCGGGCGGGCGGCAACCGCGAGGCCGAAAGGAGAACCAGGAGGCCGGGAGAGACAGCCAGCAAGGTACGGGAAAGCCGCAAAATTTTTGCCCACCCCCCTCCCCCTCTTGGGTGTTTCTTTTATACACTCCTTCCCGCCCAATTTCCTATCTCCGCCCATAGCCAAATTCTAGCCAATAATCTGGAAGCAGTCCCCCACTGCCTTCACTATTATTAACCCTTAGTTACCGTAATCATGCTGATGCTTCTCCTACTGCTTCTTTCTCTCTCACCTATAATATATCTTGAGGATGATACCTTTCCAGTCCATGCCCTCTTGAAAAATGTGGCTTGCCAGGGTGACCTTCCTGTCTCACCTCCAGTGGATGATTATCAATTCCTCAAGTATGCACTACCGTTGCTTCATTGTAATCCATGGGGTAGCCCTCTAAAATGGTCACAACCATTCATGTATCCCTTACGCCCCATGCTCATATCTTGGCTCTATAGTGCCCCCTTGTACCTGTCCATCAAGTTGGTACTCTGTGAAAATTTATTAAGCCTCAACCTATCCTGGACCGTCTCTAAAGATTGGACCCCGAGCAAGAAGAGAAAACCCTCTTTTGGTCCCTCATGCTATCACTTGAAGCCCTTATTAAACTATTACTCTTCTTGTTGATCTGCGCTGGCAATATTGAAATCAATCCAGGACCCCCAGAAGGCTTTACCTCCCCATCAGATCTAGCCTCCATTAAAGGTTTAAGCTTCCTTCACATCAATGCATGCAGCCTCCTAAAAAAAAGATCTCATTAATCCAGGCCTGGGTCACCCACACCTTGCCAGACTTTCTGGTAATCTCTGAGACATGGCTTAAACCTGCTACACAGGACAGGGAAATAAATCTACCCAACTACCAGCTATTCAGATCGGACCGCCTGACAAGGGGCGGTGGAGTGGCTATCTATGTTAAATCAAATATTTCTGCATCTTGCCTCAGTGTAACATCAGTGCCCAAAGAATTCAAATGTTTATCCCTTAAAATAGCTCTCTCCAATATGACAGCTTTTAAATTAGTTGTCTGCTATAGGCCCCCCTCTGCTGGCCTTCAACTCCTAAACCACTTGGGAAATATAATTAATCTGGGCCCCGAGGACACCATCATTTTAGGTGATCTAAACTTTAACTGGCTCTCCAATGCATCTGCACCCCTAGTATCTTTTTGTGACACATATGGATTCACTCAATTAATAAATGAACCGACAAGATTTAACTCAAAAAAACAAAAGTAACAGCACCCTACTTGACATTATGTTGGTAAACAAACCGCACCTGTTTTCCCATGCTGGAGTGCTTTTCAGTGATATAAGCGATCACTGTCTTATTGCAGGGATAAAATCATCAGTCAAGCCATCCAACCCTGCGAAATTCCTCACAAGAAGGTCTAAAAAAAACCTTAACATCGAAGGATATCTCCATGACCTATATCATTCCTTACGCTGGCAAGAATTCTATCACACAGCTTCTGTGAAAACAGCACTCAGGGTGCTAAATGACATTATCATAGGTGCCCTCAATACTCATGCACCTTTCACTAGCGTTAGAATAAAAAGCAAATCCTGCCGCTGGTTTTCTGCCGATCTTAAATTTGCACTGCTTGCTAGAGATAAACTCTGGAAAAGGGCTAGAAAGACCAAGGATCCGTCTGACTGGCTTCAGTTCAGAAAAGCCAGAAAGAGCTGCACCAAAAAAGTGAGAGAAGCCAAAGCTGCCTTCTATACAGCCGAGCTTGATGCCTCCTACCTTAACCCAGCCAGATTCTGGGGCACCATCAAGGGGATCCTAGGGCAGGACTCCAGTACTTCCTTGCCATCCCAAGTGCACCTTAACAATGCTGTTATCACTGACAAGCGTGAAATCTTAGATGCATTCAATAATCATTTCACTACGGCTGGCCTAGCTTTTGATTCTCCCAGCAAATCTACTACGGTCACAACTTAAATTCCAGTCTATCGATGGTCAGAGGCTGCCTCTTCATTCTCCTTCTCAAGCCCATTTTATTAAAACAAGTGGAAGACCTATTGCTACTTAGACACCAAGAAAAGTGCAGGTGCAGACTCTCTGACCCCTACTTCTTAAAATTGCTCTACATGCCATTGCAGTTCCCCTAACTCATCTTTTCAATCTGTCCTTATCCACTGGTTCTGTTCCTACATTGTGGAAAACAGCACAAGTGTTTCCCCTCCTCAAATCAGGGGACCCCGTGGATCTCAACAATTATAGACCTATATCCATCCTACCTGTGCTGTCTAAAATGTTAGAAAAACTGGTGAGTATCCAACTAAGAGACTACCTCAATGCTAATAACCTACTTAACCCTGCTCAATCTGGGTTTAGGACCAGACACAGTACCATTTCTGCATTAGCAAAAGTAACAAATGATTGGCAAACTGAGTTAGACAAAAAAAAAACAGCATCTGTGCTGTATTTCTAGACCTAAGTAAAGCCTCTGATACAGTGGATCATGAGCTGCTAATTTCCTCACTGCACTCCTTAGGCCTGGATTCAACCTCTCTTGGGTGGTTCAGATGTTACCTCACTGATAGAATACAGCAGGTGAAAAATGAAGGTGTCCTATCCTCCTCAAAACCACTTCTAGGGGTACCGCAAGGATCCATCCTGGGCCCTATCCTCTTTGCTGTCTATATCAATAACATTGATTCCAACCTCACTGTTGCCAATGTCCACCTTTTGCTGATGACACTGTCTTGTATGTCAGTAACCCCTCACCATCAAAGGCCTGTGAGTTATTACAATCAGAATTCTCTCTGCTGCAACATCAACTACTTGAAAAGAAACTACTATTAAATGCCAAGAAAACAAAGGCTATGTTCTTTTCCACCAATATATATTCTACCACTCTCTCATCAAACATTCTTCCCCAACTATCCACCATCCTTGGAGAAAAACTTGATTATGTGGATAAATTCAAATATCTAGGGGTATGGATTGATAATAGACTTGATTACACTCAACATGTTGAGGAGCTCCTGAAAAACTCAGACAGAGGCTCGCCTATTCTTCAGAATCAAACATTATCTAACCAAAGAGTCTAAACAGAGACTAATACAGGCATCATTTCTATCTCTCATCGATTATGCAGATTTCCTATATGGCCACTGTACTATGTCCTATTTAAGTAAATTGGATACCTTGTACCACAGAGCTCTAAGATTCATCACAGATCTTCCTTCAACACTCATCACTGCTTTCTTTATAATGCTGTTGGCTGGACATCCTTACACCTTAGGAGGAATAAAAATGCTGCACTATGGATTTACAAAGCTCTGTCAAACAAACTTCCATCTTATATTTCTGATTGCTTTACCCTGGCTACACCTAGATCATATGCCCTAAGAAGCAATAACCTTATCACCTTGAAGATACCTAAAGTCTGTACCCGGCATGGGAGATCTGCAATCAGCTACTTCTTAGCATCTACCTGGAATTCTCTGCAGAAGACCCTAAAGTTGAACACCTTCATCCCTATAGCATCCTTTAAAAAGCTCTTCATAAGTCTCTTTCCTGAGATATGCAACTGCTTTCACTAAGCCTAGTCCCTTTACCCTTTACCCCCATTTTTTTTTTTCTATCACAGTTTATATACTTTTTCTAAACTTAGCTACAATATACCCTAAAATCCATTGCCATTCCCTTCCTTTTTTTATCCCCCCATTTCTACTTGCTTAAGTATCTACTCAATTACAACACAACCTGACCAATTCCACAATCCCAATACCTTACAGTCATCTGGGTCAAACCTGTCTGAATTATTTTGTTTTGTGGTCCAAAATCATTAGCTACCTTGCTTGTATATATGTTTTTTTTATTACTGTAGCTGTTTATTTATATTTAAGTCTTTGCCTCTTTCTCTGTATTTGTTTATGTATGCTACTGTACCTTATTTTGATCTTGACCTATCAGGTCCATCTTGTAAATGAGCTTCGCTCAATGATGTCCGCCTGAATAAATAAAGATTTTGATTGATTGATTGATTGATTGATATAGAAAAGAACTCCATTGCCCAGGGGTGAGAAATTAAGGAAATTCAAAACAACACCAGGGATCAGCAGGCCATCATATGAACTCTGCTAATGAAGGTGGACAATGTGGAGAACCACAGCAGGTGGAACATTCTGTGCCTGCTGGGTTTTCCAGAGGTGACAGAATGTAAAGACACCCTTTCTTTCCTCCCTGCAATCCTGCACATGGCACCACGGTTCCACCTATACACTGAACAGGTGTGCAAGATGCTGGCACCAGCTCCAGGGAAGGGGAAAAGGCTGAGGCCGATCCTCATAAAATGTTTAAATTACAATATCAGGCAGCATTTTCTCATGATATCTCAGGAGATGGGTCACCTTGGCTAGCAAAGGCACCCAGTCTCCATCTACCAGGATTTTTCTAAAGACCTATCGGACAGACACAGGGAGTAGAAAGCCACACAAAAAAAGCATGCAGCAGTTGGGCCTTCAGTACTTCCTGTGGTATCTGGCCACAATGAGCATGGTCCACAATGGTGTGCCCAAGTCCTTTGAATCCCCTGCAACCCTGGAGGAGTACCTGAACAGTTTCCAGACAGAAAGGGAGGACAGACAAGATCTGCAGGCCAGGGGCTGCAAAATCCCTAAACAGACCAAATGCCCAGACCATATGGTGAGAGGAGAGGAAGACCACATGGAGACTGAGGAACTGCGCCAGTGGGGAGGAGACAAGGCCCTGCCAAGTAGCGCCAGAAAGAGATCTTCACAGAATGGCCATGTAAGACGGGACCTTCCCCAAGCCAGAACTGAGTCAAGTGAGCATCATGAAGATCATGAACTCCAGAGAGAAGCATCTACAGCCCTGGTTGGCTACAAGACCTGAACCAGGTAAGAGTCCCTGAGAGATCCATCACCGGAGGTGCCAGAAATGACCACAAGGCCTAAGGAAGCAGAGCACCAGGATCCTGCAACCACCCCAGGAGTGATCGTCATGAAGAAGGAGGAACTCTGCACCATGACCACCACAGATAGGAAAGCTACATCGGAGGGGACCACAGAACTGCTATCTGCTCCACCAGCTCCCTGAGGCAAACAGCATCAAGAAGAACTTTTGAGCCTGGAATTTGTTTAGATAAGTAGACTACGGCACTGAGATACTTGTGGGGGTTGAGAGGGTGTTGATGTATGTTCGGGGAAAGGACTAAGGGGGAAAATATGGGTTAGATCTAGCAGCTGAGACACTGGTTTATTCACTGCAGGCTGCAAGGCAGCACAAGCTTGGGGTACCACCTTTGGGGATGCCTTGGAGGGCCCAGGGGGAGGAGCCTGAGATGACCCAGCTTTGGAGTCACAGATGTGCAAAACCTAACCCCCCATAGATGGAGGGGAGGGTGGAAGGCCCTCACTGGGGGACATGGATGCAAGTTTAGATAAGATCCCACCATGCAGCTACCATCAAGGTAAGGCCCCCACTCACCATCACTCACAGGACAACAAATATAGGCACAAACAGCCACTGGGAGGGGGTAGGAGCTAGACATAGAACAGGGGAAATACAAAGAGATCTCCATGCTATAGCGCTGCATGGACCTGCACCTGCCCAAGGGAGATGGCCCCCCAGTATGAATAGAACATCTATGACCCCCCAGCCATGTTATGGAGGCATGAGAGGTGGATAATGGTTGGGGAGGGGGAGATGGCCAAATCCCAGCTGAAGGAAGGGTGCCTGGTTCCCAGACTACAAGTAGTTTAATGCTGGGTTAAAGGCTGATCATACAACCCTGTGCACAGCGTAGATATCACCACCCCTAGTTGCAAGACTACTAAGGTATGGGAATAGAGCTAGTGAACATAGCCTCATGTAAATACACTGCCTCAGGATTCACTTGTTGTGCCTTGAGCTTCAGCGAAGGGCAGTCAGCAGCAAATACCCAATATATTCAAGTGTGCACCATGGTGTGTAACGTATATAGTTCTACACAGATTCAAATGTTGAAATGTATAATGAAAATGCTTCAAGAAATGCCAAGAGGGTATATCCACACAGCAGAAGGGGGTCACAGACACCCAATAAGGGGTCCAAACCACAGTACAGTCAGATGCCCCTACCCCAAAGGGGCATTGTGGCATGGTTGTCTGCAAGTTGGCACCTTCTCTTTCGATCACCAGCTGCTGAGACATCCAACAAATGCTGACATATCCAACTCACAATATGGCTAATCTAACCTGTATAGCATGTAATGTGAGGGGTATGAACACACTGATGAAGAGGAAGAAGGTGTTAACATATTTAAAAAAAAACAAAAAATACAGTTGGCAATGCTACAGGAAACCAAGCTCTGTATAAGGACCAAGAGCTCCTTAAGAGGGGTTGAGTGGGACAGGTGATGCATGCCTCTGCCCCCAAAAAAGAATTGAGGGGTCACAATACTGCTCCATAAACAGCTGCAATGGTCCCTCATCAAGACTCAGTCAGATTCCCAAGGGAGATGGCTACTTACCAAATACCAGACCCCAACACAGCCTATCCTGCTAGGCAACTTATACTCACCTAATGAGGATGACCCAGGTTTTTTTTTCACTCAGTAGCATAGAAGCTTCTGAATATGGTAGAAGAGATCACCACAATCATACTGGGGGGGAGGAGGGATTCAATCTAGTACTGGAGACGAAGTTAGACAAAAGCTCGGCTGTGGGAGTCACACATGTCAAAGGACACACAGCCCTACAGAGTCTGATGAGGGATCAAGGCCTAGCTGATATCTGGAGGCTGCTGCACCCCCACATTAAGGATTACTCCTTTTATTCCCCTGTCCATGGAACATACAGCTGTGTTGACCTTTGGCTCATATCTCCCTTAATTACATAGGTGGCAATAGCTGCAGAAATACTTACCATACTAATATTGGATCATGCCCTGGTGCTGCTTAACCTCTTGTGGGGACCACCCCTTTGTCCACTCTGTGGAGACTAGACCCCTTGTTAACAAAAGACCCCAAATTTCTGACTTGGGCAAGAAGGGAGGCGGAGACATTTATTCAAGAGAACCCCATACAAGACACCATGGCAGAGAACACATGGAAGCTCTCCAAGGCCCCCCTATGGAGCAGGATTATTGGGTTTGCAGTGGCCAGAGGAAGGCAGCAGGAAAAATGATTGAGGGTCTGAAGGGGGAACTGAAGAAGGTGACTGGGCAGTGAAAAAAAGGAAGTTCAGCCCAATGACAGGTACCCCCAGCTAGGAAGGCCATGAGACTTAGAATGGAAATCAATGCACTTCTGACCAGGAAGGTTGAAGCTGCGATTCTCCATCCAAAACACAAGTACTGGGAAGGTGGGGAGAAAGGGGGAATGGTGCTGGCTTTCCTACTTATAAAGCAATAAATGGAGAGGCACATAACAGGACTTAGGGACAAACAAGGTACAATGCACACCTCGCAGAAGGGGATGAACCAGATCATGGAATCCTTTTACACCTCCCTATACACTTCCTCAAGGATTGGGGACCCCCTAGCCACTAGGAGATTCCTAGGCTCCATAACCCTTCCCACCATTACAGTGCAACAGGCAGATGGGCTGGATGTGTAGATCACCAAGGAGAAAGTGAAAGAGGCCCTGCTCTCACTCAAACATGGGAAGGCAGCAGGGGGAGATGGATACACAGTTGAGCTATTGTAGGCTATTGCCAACATAATCTCCCCGGTGTTACAAAAAGTGTACCATGAGGCAGAAATGGAGGGAATCTTTCCACCTATGTTGAGGGAGGTGATCATCAAGGTGCTGCCCAACAAGGGGAAGGACCCCATATCCCCTGGAAGCTATAGCCCTATATCCATAATCAATGTTGACAGTAAAATTTTCACAGAAGCTATAGCCCAGAGACTGAACCCCCTCCCACCCCAGCTCATACATCCAGCTCAGGTAGGATTTGTTCCTGAGTGGTACAGTACTGATCATATCAGGACATTGTGCAGTCTAGCCCACAGGACTGGGGATCTTGGAACACCCACAGCTGCAGTGATCATAGACTTACTTCAAGAAGGCCTTTGAGTCCATGGAATTGGGCTACCTCCAGGCTGTTCTAGAGCACCTAGTAATAGGACTCAGATTTACGGCATGGACCACCCTTATTGTATGCAGATGACCTGCTGGTAATGGTGGCAGACTGATCTGGTGCCCTCCCACCCATCCTGGAGACCCTCAGGGCCTTCCATAACTTGTTGGGCCTACGTCTAAACCCAACAAAGACAGAGGTACTCCTACGCAACTCAAAGTGCTCTCCTGGAACACTAGGAGGCACAGGCCTAAAGTGGGATGGGGAGTGCATTACCTACCTGGGCATAACTTTCACAGTAGACCTTTCAAAAATATGGGACCGTAACATCCAGCCCTTGCTACAGGAGGTCGTAGATGACATGAACAGGTGGAACAAGATACGCCTCATGCTAGTGGGTAGGATAGAGGCAGTGAAGAATATTATTGCACACAAAGGTTTCTACAAACTAGAGCATATTTATTTATTTATTAAAATGTTTCATCAGGAAGGCACACTGAGCAACAAGTTGCTCATCTCCCGGTGTGACCTGGGGGGAAGGGGTATAATAGGAGTGAGACATTAAATATTCAAGTTACAAGATCAACATTAACATACAGTTGTAAGACAGGTGATACAAGCAGTGCTACATCAATGTTGCACATAATAGGTAGAAGAGTGGACAATAATAAGTGATGGGTTAATAAGTATGGTGTGGCCCCTAAGTTCTTGCTAGCTCTACCCCCTAAATGGTACCAAAGAATAGACAAGTAGTTGGGAAGATTCTTGTGGGAAGGTAAGCCCCCAAGATACAGTAGAAATAAATTGAGGGACTCCTGGAGAGTAGTAGGGTGGAATGCACCATGGCTTGAGGGATATAAATGGGTCTTTCAGGTATCACAGACCCTCCACTTGTTTAGGTCATCTGGAGAAGGGCATCCCCAGTGTGTGGATATGGAAAAAGTGGTCAGCCAAAGGCAAGCTTGACCCTGTTGATCTATAATGCCCTTGGGATACATATGAAGAGCTACCCCATGATAGGCCCCTCCCCAAGGTGCTGGGCCAAGGAAGAAAACAAAAGATGAGGACCAACCTTTCACCACTAAGAAACACACCACTATGGAGAAATGAGCATATACCTGTAGACAGGAGTCCTATAAGATGGTCAGACTGGGAAAACAAGGGGATAGAGCAGTTGGGAGCCATAATGGTTCAGGTATGGACAGGGACAGACACCTTCACTAGCCTGCAGGATTGATGGGATCTCCCAGAAACCAACTTCTGGAAGTATCTACAAATCCACAGTGAGGCCCAAGCTCACCTGAAAACTGTAACTGAGAAAGCTCCCACTACACTACTACCACACTGGCTAGCCATGACTAAGGGGGATAGCAAGTAAGACCTATGCAGGGGTTAGAGATGCACTGCCCAACCAATCTGAAGTATCCAAGGGGAGATAGAAGAAGGCCTTCCTGTTCAGTAAAACCAGAGAACAGTAAGGACTTTGGGGATACGAGGAGTAGACTCATACGGAATACAATTCTGCACTTCTGGTATCGCACGCTAGTGAGGGCAGGAGTTCTTAGCTCGGATCAATATTAGAGATGTCAGGGGAAGAAAGGCGATCTTCTACATATCATGTGGGAATGTCCCCAAATGCAAGGGCTGTAGGAGTATGTATGTGACCTAGGGGCCAAAGTTCTCCACAAGGCCATCCCAAATCAGCTAAGCTCCTCCTCCTAAGTATGAAATCAGAGGCACCTCACCTCAGGGGCCAGGAACTCAGGTGGCTGGCCCTGCTGGCAATGCAGGTCAAACATTTACTCTTCTGTAGGTGGAGATCCCAGGAGGTTCCCACAACCCTGGAGGTCACAACCTCCCTGCTACAGATTGCTTCTTTGGACTAACTGAAACATCTGGCAAGTATCACAGAGGCAGAATATGAGCTGTGCTGGGCCCCCTTTACAATGTATGTATCCTCCAAAGCAGGGATAGGTTGAAAAGTTATAGAAAGGACAAAATGAATGCCTCTGAGATATATTGTATGTTACATGAAGCTGACTTGAAGTTAATCACTGTATAATCCCTGACTGGATATAGTTTATGTTAAGTAGTGTGTAGATGGAATAGTGGTTCTTTGTGTTCTGTCTGTATAGGGAGAAGGTTGCCATGAAACTCTGACAGTCCCTTAAGGACATGCTGACAAGGAAGTGGAACACCGATGCCTTGACCATCCTCCTTGCCCACACAGTGCTGGAACTAGCAGGTGAGTGCCTTATATGTCTTAATGATGTGCCCAATGGTTGTATATGTAATCACAACCTTCACCCTGATCTCTACTGTGCAAAGTTTTGATTTATGTCTGTAAAACTGAAAACTCAATAAAAGATCTAACTTTAAAAAAAAAAGTCAGGTAGTTCCTACTGATTCATTCTACTATCCTATTATATGACCATAACCATAACATAAACCATGTGAAAGTCTGTTTTTGACTATAAAATTGATTGTTAGGTGACTTGAGCCATTATACTCATGACTGGCATTGCAGAGGCAGGTACAAGAGGTGCACCTACTCATAGCAAACCTGCTGCTTTTTCTAAAAATGATATCCAAAGCAGGCATTGTTCAGGCAGGTATGAAAGGCACAGCTGCTCTTTGTGAGTCTGCTGCTGCTTCAAAAAATTATATCCATGGCGGACATTACTGAGGCAGATATGAGAGACACAGCTGCTGTGAGTGAGCCTGCTGCTGTTTCCAAAATGTATACCCATGGCAGGCATTGCTGAGTTAGGCAAGAGAGGTGCAGCTGCTCTACTGAGCCTGCTGCTGTTTCCAAAAATTATACCCATGGTGGGCATCAAGCATGATCAATTGATGACTGACAAAACTAAAAGTAGTGTGGCAGATGTGGCTAGCATGGTGGCACTGGTAATGGTTCTATTCATTTCATAAACAACCTAGTCATCATATTCAATATAATACAAAGTCACACATGCCCCCACAATGCAAAGCATCATGGGCTGCATATGCAAATTACCTAATCACCACCATATTCAATATCATTGTTTGCAGGATGTTGTTCATGTTCAGGGTCAGAATTGCATAATTCAGTGTTTGAGGCAACTGGGAAACTGTCATCAATTATTTTGAAAAATGGAAGCCATTCCACATTTACATGACTTAGCAGTGTTCTTTGGTCAGTGACTATTTCTCCAGCTGCATTAAATGTGCATTTTGAATGTATGCTTAAAAGTGGAAAACTAAGGTACATCATTGCAAGATAGAAACATAAAAACATAGAAGTTGACGACAGATAAGGACCACAAGGTCCATCCAGTCTTCCCATTTTTTCTGCCTTATGAATGTGCAATAAACCTTTACTCTGTCAATGGCCTCTTTATTCATACTCATTTGTATTGCCCCTTTATGCCTATCCCATGCCTGTTTGAATCCCTGCACTGTATTTATATCCACCACTTCCTGAGGTAGACTGTCCTATGCGTTCTCCACCCTTTCTATGAAAAAGAACTTCCTCACATTACCCCTTAATTGGACTCCCTCTAATCTCATGCTGTGTCCTCATGTCCTGCTACTTTTCTTGTATTGAAACATGTCAGACTCTTTTACCTTGTTAATGCCGTTAAGATATTTTAATGTTTCAATTATATTACCTCTGTCCCTCCTTTGCTCTAGGGTATACATATTGATCTCTGTTAATCTGTCCTCAAATGTTTTCTGATACAGCCCCTGCACCATTTTGGTTGCCCTTCTCTAGACTGCCTCCATTTTGTTAATGTCCTTATGCAGGTGTGGCTTCCAGTACTGCACACAGTACTCCAAATGGGGCCTCACCACTGTCTTGTAAAAAGGGATTATTACGTCCCTCTTATGACTTGTGAAGATTTGATAGACCTGGACATATTGTTTTCTTTTGTTTCCAATAGAGTAATGAAGCGGCCTCAAGACCAATCACAGTTTTGTCTGCAAAATACTCTTTTGTCATTGTGCTGCATGAGATGGTCACCATTCTGGTAGATGAACCAGCTGCACTTTCTGTAAAGGATACTAGTCCATGTTGTTGCAGGTGACTCAGAATTGATTTGCCTTTCTGACCCTGAACATAGGGTGCCCGAGAAGTTGCTGTAGATGTCCTTTCCCTCACTGATGACATTAGTGATGGTGAAGAATCTAAAGATGTGTTATTGTCTGCTGTAGATGTGCACGCTGATGGTTTGGCAGAGTTTGTTGTACATCAGTTTATGGTGTTGGTGGGGCAATGTAACATTTTGTTAGCAGAAGATCTCTCCAATACTCATTGCTTTCCCTTGCATAATGGATGGCTTCAATGTTCCCCTTAAAATGGGGGTATAGCAACGTAGCATACACATAGGTGTCATTCTTAAACATGGCATTTATTCATTGATCAGTCAACAGTCTGAGACTCAAGTCATCTGCCAGCATAACAGTGGTGGTGTCTTCTTTTGACTGAAAGTCTTTCATTATGTCATCAAGAAAAATGTGAAGAAATCTTATCTGAGAAAGATTCTGATGCAGAATTGCACTGTCTGTGCTGACATCTCTTGTGGCAGCCTTAAATGACTCCAGTAAGGTGCCCAAAGATTCAAGTAGACTCCGTCTGCTGGAACTGAGCATGATGTCTACTTTACCCATTTGATTCTGCATGGTGCAATCATGTACAGCTTTTTTCTGTTCAAAGAGCCTTTCCAACATGTAAAATGTTGAATTACATCAGATTGGAACTTCCTGCCTTAATGTTTACAGTAGTACGTTTTCTGACCGCTACAACCCCTTCAGGATTTTTTGTGCTTTCACAGAGTACCTAAAATTCCCACACATTTTCCTAGCAAGACCTAACAGGTTTTCAACATTTCTGTTTACATTATGAAATTATGGATGAGGAGATTACTGCAAAACAATGTGCAGAACAAGATATGTGTTGGCAGTTGCCATCTCTAACAGCATTGACTATGTTGGCACCATTGTATGACACTATGAACCCTGGAGATAAGGAATACAGAGTAAGCCATTTCTTAAAAATGTTTTTCCAGTTCCTGCAAAATATTCACAGCAGTCTGGTTTTCCTTAAAAGTGGTGACACATAATACAGCCAGCTTCCTACTGTTTACGGTAGAGTGGGGATAATTACTTACTGACAGAAAACTTACCCAATAAGCTGTAACAGTCATGTAGTCAGTTGTCTGATTGCAGATCTATATATCAGAAGTTACAGTATGTGAACCTGCTTCACCTCAGACAGTTTCATACAACTGTGGAACAGCCTTTTTTTGAGAATTATGTTCAACAGTAAACAGTGTACCATAGTTCAATCCAGTTGATGAAGCTGTGGAACCCTTTTCAGGCAACCGAAGCAGATGGGAGTTGACAACTGGTCAACAGCTTTGCAGTTGCTCTGTTGCTGGCATGTTGGATGCTTGTGGGTAAATTTTGGTGTCCTCACAACACTTTCTTTCAATGTCACTTGACAAGATCGAGATCTTTTTAATTTGTGGGGAATGTATTTTTCACATGGAGTACTACTTTGGGATTTTCCAGTACTTGATGTCAGAAAACAATGTTTGTCTGCAAAGACTGCAAGGAAACATCAGGTGATTCAATGTCACTTTCTGCTAACAGTTCATTATCAGCCTTGTCATCACCACAACCACTATCTTCACTACCACCCATACCAACCACACAGCCCCTTGCCCTGCTCCACTCAATTGGGCATTTTGCCTTCGCATGTCGCAACATTACTGATATTCCAGAGTTTGCTGGATTGCCACCACGACCGATGCTCTTTTTGCACAGACTGCATACAGCTCAAGATTTGTCTGCAGAGTTAATATGAAATAAATTCCACACTAAAGATTTCCCTTTTTTGGTTTGTGCCATGGTACCAGGCACTACTCCTTGTACAGTCAAGGGACCTGGAGGAAACCATGCACTGCCATTTCATTGCTGAGATGAATTGTTCTCATTCAAACTCAGCTTCTTATTCTTACATTTAGCATCTGATTTTTTTTCTGCACTTGTCTCTCATGCCTTACAGCAGCATCCTTTCCCTACCCCCTCATTGAAACTAGTGCCAACCTCATTGCCACAAGATTCAGAAGAATTGGAAGTGCCATCATCATTATGTGGGACATAGCCTGAGCTATCCAATTTCCAGTCCCCACCATCACCACCATCTCTATCAGCATTTGCTGCCACAGCATCTGAGCTTTTTTGCAGGAGATCTAGTGGCAGTCCTGATGATGTTATTATTATTGCCGCTGTGTTCTTCATTAGTGCTAAGATTCATATTGTCCATATCATTACCAGCTGCATGTGCAGCAGCAGGGTGCTTCCTTTTAGTAGACTTAGACTGGGAAGTACGAGACATAGTAGGCACAGCAGTGAAAGGATATTGTTTCAGTAACTGTTGGACAGACAATGTAACTGACTATGTCACACTAATAATGACAGGGCTCAGAGGCACCTAACAAACAGTGTAATAAAATTGTAAAAGGATTTCACTATGCTACAAAGACAGACAGTGAGCTGACTGTGTCACAGTAATAAATGGCAGGGCTCAGGGCACCTAACAAATAAACAGTGTAACACAGCCGTAAAAGGCTTTCACTGTCCTGCAGAGACATACAGAGTAGTTATGTCACAGTAATAAATGGCAGGGCTCAGGGGCACTTAACAAACAGTGTAGTATAGTCATAAAAAGCTTTCACTGTGTTTCAGAGATAGACTAGCTATATCCCAATAATAAATGAAAGGGCTCTGGCCACCTAAGAAACAAACAGTGTAATACAGCCATAAAAGGTTTTCACTATGCTGCAGAGACATACAGAGTAGCTATGTCAATGTAATAAATGACAGGACTCATGGGCACCTAAAAAGCAGTTTAATACAACTATAAAAGGCTTTCACTATGCAGCAGAGACAGAAGTGTAGCTAACTATGTAACAGTAATAAATGACAGGGCTCAGGGGCACCTAACAAACAGTGCAATATAGTCTTAAAACACTTACACTGTGCTGTATAGACAGACATTGTCGCTGACTATGTCACAGTAATAAATGACAGTGCTCAGGGGCACCTAACAAAAAAACAGTGTATATATTTTAATTTTCAAACCAGTTGCTCAGTGCCTTCTGTTTTTATCTCTGTCATATTCCCCCACCTTGCTCCTTCTTTGTTCTCTCCCCAGTCCCCAGCACCACCCCCATGACTGAGGCTGACCCTCCTCCTCCCTGGCTGTGATCATTTCAGTCAGTCCCTCACCCCTCTATTTTCCTTTCTACCTTTGCTCCTCCTTCATTCGTGACTAAGAGTTAAACTTAAAGTCTTCTTTTGCAGCCAGTTGGTCACAACCTATTATCGATTTGTGCTGGGCTGCAGTCTACAGCGAGAGTGCCCATGGAGCTGCTGCTTCCACTGCTGCCTACTGCACGCCACACAGGCTCACACTCAGAACAGATGGAGCACATACATCACTGACCAATCAGGTGTCAGCCCAGTGTCATGTGCTCCTATTCTACTGTAGGATCCATGAAGGACTGTACAGGCTGCCCTTTTTGCCTGTTTCCAAGTTCTATACACGTTATCAAGTCCTTTACCCATAACCCATTACCCGTGTCAAATTACCTGACACAAGAACTAAACTGTCAAGTCGGGTAGGCTAATAATTTACCCAAACTACCTTACCCAGCCATTTTGAATATAGCCCCCAAATGGAGTGCACTCACCATCAGGGCCAGCAGCTGCAGCATCAGTCGGGCTCCTTCACCATTTTAAATATAGCACCCACATGGAGTGCATTCACCATCAGAGCAGGCAGCTGCAGCATCAGTCAGGCTCCCTCACCATTTTGAATATAGTGCCCAAATGGAGTGCACTCACCAGCAGAGCCGGCAGCTGCAGCATCAGTCGGGTAGGCAGACATCTCAGCAAGCTAACTGAAGTATCGTCTGCTTGAGAGTGTTGAAAGATATTTAATCTGTGTACTGTACTATCTATGTAAGAGATTTACTGTCCCCATATATGTTTAGATTGTTTCTGGGTACTCACTGTAGGGAGGCTTACTTGTCTTTTCCTGCTGATGTTAAGGGTGCTTTAAGTGAAGTATTTAGTGAGTGTTTTATTTGGGATTTGAACCATTTGTAACTGAGAATATTTTACCTGTTGCAGAGAAGAAGCTAGATTCAGATTCCATCTGTATGTGGTGCTGGGCTTGCTCATGCACATTTGTGACCCAGCCCCATCCATTGTCTGTCCCCTCCTCCATGTGCTAAGACCCATTCCCTTTGTTCCACGGGCTCCTCCACCATTCTGAATATAGCGCCCAAATGGAACACACTCACCATCAGAGCCAGCAGCTGCAGCATCAGTCGGTCGGCAACCATCTCAGCAATTTAACTGGAGTATCGTCTGCTTGAAAGTGTTCACCTGTTGACACTTCACGTCAACTCTCCACCCACCCCCCTACCCAAGCCTGACCCTCAATTTAACATCACCTGTGATCACATGACCACACCCATATAGTTTTAAGTGTCTATTCTCCCATTTGCAGATTATACTTCATGACCAGCAGGTGTCAGAATTGAGCCTTGTTCTGTCCAACTCTTCCTACTGCCATGTTTAACCCAGCCCTCCTTTTCCTTCCTTCTCAAGTGGCCTCAGCCTATCCTTTAACCCTCCTCTTGTGCATGAACCACCCCACCTAGGACTGGAATCAAACCCTGCACCTTCAGCACCAAAGGCTGATACCGTACCACTGAGCCATTGTGTTTGTCCATTCCTCTCTCACCATAACTCATAATCACTCTTCCTAATGCCTTATAATCACTTAGTGTAATCACCCACCACAATACACAATGATACAACTATGGCCCATTCTGCTATCACTTTGCTGTATGCCCACCCTCCTCACGTCTGCAGCCCAGTCTGCCTTATAACCCAACGATATATACCTTTCCCACTATAGCCCCAGGCACCACATGCCCTGCATTTAGGACTAAACATCCCTTATCCCTACCCTGCCTATCTGCCCCCCCTTTACACCTTCCCCATACTCTTCTCATAGACTCTTTGCAAACCAGCCCCATCCCCCACTTAGTGATAACCCCACCACGAATCGCAATATCTACCATTTAAAATTTAAACCACTAAATCTGCCATACTGCTTCATGTCCTCTTTCTTATCCACCTCTCAGGCAATGTGCACCCCAATCCTGCCCACCCAGCGGCAACTTCTCACATCAAAAAAACAGACTATTAATTGCCAACATTAACATCCGTAGCTTACAGAAAAAGCTCTGCATCCTCCAGGGCTGGCTTGCTCTTCACTCCCCTGATGTCCTAGCCCTCACTGAAACTTGGCTCTCAACAAATACCCCTGACACTGCAGTTACTCTAATTATTCGGGACAGACAGGCTTGGCAAAAAAAGGGGGGTGCACAATCTATGTTAAAGACACCATACCAGCTATTCCAGTTCCTCCCCCCCATGCCAAGAATCAAAAACCCTCACAGTCAAACACTTTCTGGGTAATCCAGTCAAGACCCTTTATCTTATGGTCGCCTATATCCCCCCTCTTAACCAAACAACAACTTTCACAGAAATCTTAACGCACATATCACTAGTACCCTCCAATAGTGAGATCATATTAGCTGGGGACTTCAATATTAATTGGTTGTCTCCCTCATCTGCTGCCTATAAGGACTCAGCTGCAGCCCAAGCCCTATCCCAGGTTGTCCAGACCCCGACCAGGATCAATGACAAAACAGACATCTCATCCCTTATTGATCTGATATTCACCAACTGCCCCCAGAATATATCGTAGATCAAAGTCCTCCCAGATACCCTCAGTGACCATTCTCCTGCCACATGCCAATGGTCTCATAAGTCTCACCCCACCCCACCCCACCAATAATCTCATACCAAAGACGTCTCAAAAAATGGATATCTCATGAAGCTTAAGTCCTACCTCAGTGACTGTGACTAGTTCCCCATCAACCCAGCCCAAGATATAGACACCTCCCTTACCTATTTTATTGACACCTTTAACTCTGCCTGTGACATCTTTGCCCCTTCTCTAAACAATATGCCAAAAATAAGAATACACCTTGGATCTCGCAAGCTGTATTTGACCTGATGCATCACCAGGATAACCTATGGCACAGAGCCCTCGACTCTTGTCATCCCCTAGATAGGCAACTATATAAAGAAGCCAGGAATAAATACACCTGGACCATCCACCAAGCAAACGTCTTCCACTACTGTCAAGCCCTTATGTCCACATGGAGCTCGGGAAGGGATTTCTGGAAAAATATTAAAGAGCTTAGTGGAAAGGCAGTATCCCCCCCAGCTCAACTTAATATCAATGAGACCAGTGTCCAGGATCCTCAAGTCATCTCAAATATCCAAAATGAAACCTTCTCAGACCTTAATAGCATTCTTCTCCCAACTGCTTCGACTCCCCCTGCATGAACAACCCTGGGCAACACTCGACTAACAATATTCCCCCCTTTCACCTTTGGATCATCTCCACAAGCACTGCCAGAAGATACCTATCCAATTTCCTTAACAAATCACAAAACAGTGGTGACACTCTGGACCTAAAACTCATCCACCTCATGTTAGATGAGATCCTCTCCCCTCTAACCAAAATCCTAGACAAGACTCTATGCCTTGTACAATTCCCCATGCCCTGGAAATGAGCAGTTATAACACAAATAAATAAAGGTGGGGACTGCATCTCTCCAAATAAATACCAACCCATCTCGATTCTCCCCCCTGCCTCAAAAGCCCTGGAAAAAATCACCTCAGATCAGTTAACAGACTACCTCAGTAATCACAACCTGCTGTCATCCACACAGCATTGCTTCCAATGGGGACACAGCACCACCACTATGCTCCTCAAATATACATCCTTCATACGCGGTGCCCTCAACAAAGGACACCTGGTAGGACTGGTCTATATCAACCTCACCAAGGCGTTCTACACCAGTAGTCACAGTTTGCTTCTTGACACTCTCCCCTCCCTGGGCATCTCACAAGACTCTGCCTCCTGGTTCTCTAGCTATCTAACCAACAGGACCCAACAGGTCAAGATTGGCACCACGCTCTCCACCAATCACCCAGTTCTCTCTGGTGTTCTCCAAGGCTTGAGTCTCATCCCCCTCCTTTTCAGCCTCTTCTTATACTCACTCATGAACTCATGTCCTGGTAATCTACTACTTTATGCAGATGACACTGTCATTTATATGAGTCACCCTCACCCCTCAATGCTCCAGCACACCCTACATGACCTTTTCACAGTCATTGAAAAATGGTTTCCGTCCCACAGGCTAATCCTAAATTACAATAAAACCAAATCTATGCTTTTCTCACACTGCCAGAACACAAATGGTAATTACCACCTGAACATCCAAAACTCTGTAAATGCCCCCCTTGAGCAAGTATCCACCCTTAAGTACCTTGGTATCTTTCTCGACAAATCACTCACTTTCTACCCCCACATTCAGAATCTGTCTACAGCCCTTGACACCAGGATTAGCCTCCTGTACCACAACAAACACTACCTCACCCCTGAATACCTCCGCTTAGCAGTTACCTCATCAGTCATCTCCCTCCTGGACTATGGAATCATAATATGTGTCATTACTGACCAGACTACACTCCTCTGCATTAAAACCACACTTAACAAAACCTGCCGGATAGTCACAGGGTGGCTCACATATACCTGTGAGCTCTACAAAGCTGAAAACTGGCTCAGTTTTGATGGCAGACTAAAATATCACACTTGCCTCCTGGCAAAAACAGTCTTCCTCGGATAAGCCCCACCTGGTCTCAGCCCAATAGTCAAGCAAGCTCCTGCCTCTAGAGTATCTAGGAGCAATTCCAGAACACTAATCTCAGTGCCCCACTGATGGATCTCTCTATGCCAAAGAGCTTTCCTTTATTGGGTGCCAAAATGGCTAAACAACCTCCCCACTGCCATCACCTTGGAAACTAAGCTGGGCCCTTTTAAACTTGCACTGAAAAGTCACCTCTTAATGGACACCATGTGTGACTGCCCCCAGGCCACCAGGTCCCTTAACCCCCCAAACTTTGCATTTTACCTTTTGTTTCAGAATGGATTTCAAGTCATTATCACCATACGGGGCACCTACTTTCTTTTTTGACGATGGGTAATTTAACCACCCTAGTTAATGTTCTCTGCTCATTGTTAAGCCTGACGCCTGGTCTGTACAATCAAAGATTACTTGATTGTTGCCCCTTTACTCACCTATTGTATCCTGTATGTCCTCACTCATATGTATCTACATGAATTTGTTAAAACCTCTGTATCACCTTGAACAACCTCTGTATTATTGATGTGGAGCCTTTGCAAAGGAGTCTGTGACTCAAAAGTGTAATTCTGAATACGTATAAATAAATAAATAAATAAATAGATGATACCCGCACTACCAGTCCCTGCTACCTGGCAGGTAGTCCATGCCTACTCTTGTTCTCCCCTATTGCTGGTGGTGGTGGTGGTATGGGGGTCCCCACTCCTCAGAATCATAGTCATCATCTGAAGAGCTTGCTGTAAGTGAAAAAAGACTTTCAACCTCCACTTCTTTTTTCCCTCCTCCTGCTTCCTTCTCCAATTCACCCTGCTTCTCATCCACAACTTCTCCTTTCACAACCATCTTTAAATCACTCTTTCTGTGCCCTTTTCTTGCAGCATCCTCTTTTTCCTTTGCTTCTGCTTCCCCTTCTATATCAGCAGCACCTCTCCCTCTTCTGGCACCTCCAATTCCATAGCCTCTTACTCTGTGGCAGTCTCCTTCACTGCACCTAGCTGTGTTGATGGTGGACATGCTACTGGCTTGCTTTAATAAAACAGAGGGGTTGGTATACCATAAGCAGCACCTCACCATGTACACCAAACAATTCATTTTGCACAGGTGACAGGATAACAGTAGTGTCAGACTCCAACACACTCCCTGATTTGGGGCCGGTGGACACATTCAGAGGAAAAATATCATATAGTGCCTCAAGCCAGAGGCGGTGTACAGTAAATTGCCCATCATGCTCACCATGTTGCAGGTGTAGAAGTTGCTGAGTTGGCACCCCACCTGGCAATTCCAGCTACTTTTGTATGTTTTTTACAAGATGAACAGGATTGCCTGTACATCTCCAGAGTGGTATAGGTTTTACGCATGGGTTATTCCTCCTATCATCCCACATACACCTCACACTGTATTCCTGGTCTATTGCACTGTGATACTGCTTTTTTGCACTAACATTGTAGATATGAGCACACATCATATAAGAATGGGTGCTAGGAATGTGATTTGCTGCTAAGATATGCTAATATTGTCCTGCATGATTTATTATGCTTCACTATAATACCTTTATCTCGATTATGTTTGTCTTTTATAGATATTCCATATATAATCTACCTATTCACTTATAAGATGACTCAGAGGGATCATCAGTGATTATTGTATACTTATATTCTCATATAATTATATGTAGTGTGTTTTACACTCAGATATGCCACGTGTAACAGTGCCCTGTCATTAGTTCTCTTTGTCTAAGCAAGCTGACAGAGACAGAAGGCCTTTCTTATGTCTTATGTTTTATATTGTATGTAAGCAAGAAATGGTGCATGTAGTTTGAACTGTCATCATTTCTTTTGTCCAAGCTATCATGCTAATGGAAGCATATTCTGTCTCATATGATACACATTAGTAATTCTGTCTCCTAAGTCATTCTCTAATGGAGAATGACTTAGGACCAATACATATTGTTTCGCATATCTGTAACTATGTTGTAATCTCTGTTGCTATGCTGTTATCTGTAGTATTTAGCTCTCTGCAACCCACTGTAGCTTTTCTAGAAGGGCAGAGAGCTGGTGCATGGGGAGAGATAGAACAAGATCTTAAAGAACCTGAGATCTACAATTCTGGAGATTATGTACATTCTTCAGGAGTTGTGAGAAACCCACCTCCCTTGTGATTTTCTCTGTCACATGATTGGCGTAAGTAGTATAATAAACTTTATTAGTACTCCTTGCTTGTTTACAAAAGTTTCTTGGCAGACTCTGAGACATAAGAGTCTATATTATTATTATTTTTATTGTTTACCCTACACACCAAGAGTGTTTAGACAACATAATGATGACCACGAGCAGAGTCTGGATGTTTTTGCCAAGTCTCATTTTTAATTTTCTCTGTAAATTAAAACACTGGGTAAGAAATCCCCATTAACAAGCAACAGAAAGTGTCTAATGTTTCAATTTTTGGGTCAGTTGTGTGTTCCACAGTGCAGACAAAACAATTTTTTGGCAGAAATTCAAGTTGTTTTGTTTTTATTTTTATTTTTCCTATTCTTTCTCTGTGGGAACACAGTTGTAAAGGGATCCAGAACAGACATATAGACAGCTTTTTTGTGGATTCAAATCTTAATGTTTATATACTCATTTAGGAGTCCACATACGCCAAAGGCTGTTTGTGTCCTGTCATGAACTTTGGTTGCTAACAAAGTTTTTGATCCACAGACAGTTAAGGGTTTCTTATCTTACATGACATGTCTAAATATATCAGTACTGAGTTGAGGCTGGATGCCTTAACAAACCAAACTGCTAACAGTAGTTGGTTTGATTTTGCTGAGGTAGCAAAATCCAATGGTAGTTCTTTAATGGACATAATTGCCCATTATGGGGAACTGAAAAGTGGTACCAATGATCCTGAAGGATTATTAATTGCAACATTGTTTAATTGTTTTGATCCTGTTCTAAATAAGATATCTGTTTTGAAAAGTGAGTATATTGTATGCAAAATGGAGAATTCTTCCTACAAGCAGGAGATTAGTCTGAAAAGGTCTTCTCATACAGTAAAAATAGCTGGACTACTGTCTGAGTATAATCTGTTCATCTAGAAACTGAGTCTCTCTTTAATGAGAGAAGCAGCCACAACCTGCATGCCTTAATAGATAACGCTAAAAAGGCAAAACTTAGAAAAAATGTTTTTATAACAAATGGTGTTCTGGCTAGTAACACTGATTCCTTACGTTTTGAAAACAAGAAATTTAGAGATGATAAGTCTGAAGTAATTACTGAAAAAGTTAATGAGCTGGTATTTCAACACCAGACCTTGACAGTACATCATGATTCAGTATGTTTTAATTACAGCAGACTTGAAATGAAGGCTTTAAATATAAACTATGACACAGCTTCTGTTGATAAAAAGCAAGTTTTACAAGATGTGAATTAAAACAATGCACTTTACAGTGTGCTAACTCCTGTATCTGAGCAGTTAGAATGTAGGAGTAAAAAGTCAGATACGGTGAACCTGAGCCGTCAGCCAGAGGTATTGACAGGGCATACTAACTTAATGCCAAAAGACCTTGCCTCTTCTCATGTTGAAGAGTTTGATTTTGAACACTCACAGTAAGCTGTG
This sequence comes from Neoceratodus forsteri, assembly GCA_016271365.2. Lineage (NCBI taxonomy): Eukaryota > Metazoa > Chordata > Ceratodontiformes > Ceratodontidae > Neoceratodus > Neoceratodus forsteri. The sequence continues at coordinate 860,875,712 of CM057458.1, read as the reverse complement.
GGGTGGACTAGAACAAAGGCTAGCCACTTGTTTTTCTGTGATTCACAAAGTGGAGAATTGTTAGAGTCTCAAAATGGTGGACACACATGTCATCAGGTTGCATCCCCATACCATCCCCAAGATGGCCGCTCTAGGTCATGCGATGATGGACATGACACAGTAACCCATGATGTCCATAAGGTAATCCAAAATGGCTGACCACCACACCACGGAGATATGATCCTGCAGTCACAGGGACCTGTGATTACTGTCATAACTAAACAAAACATACTGGAGTATTTTGGCATAATTAATAATGTTATCAGTAACACTAGTGTTTCTGAGGGACAGAAGATTCTCATTAAAAATGATGCTGAGTTACTTTTGAATAAGGCTGATAGGCAATCTGTCATGAAGTCAGCGCCCGATGCTGCAGAAACAGCTTATGTTTGCTTTATTAGCATGGCCTTGGTTAAAGAATACATTGAAGTTAATTACATGAAAGGTGGTTTTCATTTCCTATGCAATTTAACATCAGCTTTCCCTGAGAAGACTGATCATACTGCTTTTCCTATGCAGTGCATTAATACCTTAAACTGCAACATTAAAAACAATGTTGCTACCATCCAGCAACATTCCGGTGGGGAAACCCACTTTACATTTGATGGGGGAGGGGACAACCCTGATTCTGAAAGCCCTGTGGCTGTGATATTTTCAGCATTACAGGCCACGTTGGGGGGGAGGGTTACAGGTTTGATTTTCTGAACTTGAACTGACAACTGTTTCAGCATTACTTTCTCCACCCCTCATAGCTACTGAACCACAATCCAAGCTGGATAACTATGTGCAGCTTGCACGCCACTTTTCTCCACTGTGCAGACACCCTTGATAGTGCCAGCACTCCCAGCACATGATGCAGAACCCCCTCCATCAGTGACACCTGGATCATCCCATACTATGGCTGCAATGGCAGGAACTACAGGTAAGAAGGTATAAAGTATCCTAATACTGATATCATTGTCTTTTCTTTTGGGCTCACTAACCATGGTCCCAGCATTGCTTAATCCTAACACAGCTTTAGGGTGTTATTTTGAAGCTGCTACCTCAGCTATAGCAATCTCAGCAGTTTTAGCCCAAACATACAATGGACACATCAGATCCATTGCTTATGCATCCCAGATGCTTGCCCCAGTGGAACTAAAATACAACCTTTGTGAAAGGAATCTTTTGGCTACATACTGGGCAGTGAGATACTTTCTGTACATCATTGGATATGCACCCATTGTGCTACATTCCAATCATTTGCCAACTAACTTTCTGTTGTCAGACAGAGTAAAAGATGACTGTATCCAATGCCAGACTTACACACTGGTCTGTCATTTTACAGAATTATGACATCACTGTCCTTCCTATCAAAACTCCATCCTTGTTGGCCCATGGCCTACAATTTGCAGGAGAGACTCATGATTGTTCACTCTAATCCCCTGACCTACCTGTCCCAGTGCCCTTTCTGACAGAACCTCAGAAAGTGTTAAAAGACACTGCTGTGTGTCAGGTTTTGACTGATGACTCAGTCACACACACCAACGAGGTTCAGATAACAGGGTTTAGAATTCTTTTTGTACATCCTAGGGATGACAGGGTGTGCATGGCTAGAAACTGCATCATCGTGCATGTACGATTTTCTGGTTAAAACATGCCTGCCAACTAAAATGAAAAGCAGGGAGGCGAGGAGTCTCCTAATTACCACAAATATTTGTGAATGGTTTAGAGAGCTGGAAAGTCCTTGCGAGAGACACAGCTTGTGTTAAGAAAGGAATAAAAAAGATTTTTCCTTACATAAAATGATACCAGCACTCCATGAAAGGATTAAGTTCTGCCAGCATCAAGAAATGTCCTTGAGATAATTACAGAAAGCACTGCAGATACAATGTTTTATTACAGTTTCTAGTTGAGTCTGTTTCTCTCTAAACTGAATTTCTTTGGCAGAAGACAAACTTCTGTTCCAGCACTCTATAGTATCGCTGTGAAATACAGTGACTTGCTTGTGTATGTCACAACACTAACCAGTTTAAATACTGTACATTCATAAGGTTCAAGCATATTTTAAACATGAACTTTATGCTCCGTAAGAAGGACACTCATTTGAAGGCAGTGTATACGTTCCTTAATAAAGGAAATGAGGAATAATTTCCAGAAATAGCTCTTACAAGAAAGTGAAAATGACATTTACCTATCCAGTGATGGCCTACTCATTTGGAACATCACTGCTGTAACACTCATGAAAAGTTACGGGCAATTCCTGAACACCTGAGAGTAGATTTTATCTACAGTACTGTACCAAATACTTAATACTCCAACTGGTGGACACCAGTGAGTCAGTAAAAACACTAGACAGACTGAAATCCTCTGTCTTGTGGCTACACATGAGAAATGATGTAGAACACTACATTAGTAACTGTCTGATCTGTACACAGAACAATCATATACCAGCTAGGAAAAATACTTTTTTACCCCATAGGCAAAAGGCCCCGGAACAATATCCAGTTTGACTACATTGGGCCTATACCAACCACTAAGAACAACTAGTTTGCACTAGTGATCACCGACCTAGTTTTCCAAACAATTTAAAGCTATCCCAAAACAGAATAACACAAAGTTACTGCAAATGTCTTGGTAAACCAGCTATTTACCAGGTAGGGCTTTACCCCTAAAGGTAAATCCTGATTACAGGGATCTGGTTTTATAGCCAAAGTAATGCAAGAAATTCTAGATTTGCTATAGGTAAAACAAAAGTTTTATATCCCTTATCACCCACAGTCATCAGGACTGGTGGGATGTGCTAACAGGCAGATCAAAGTTATGTTATTATAAACTTGTTCAGAAAACCCAAAAGGACTGGAATTCCTTATTGCCTTTACTCCTTATGACAACAAGAGGGACATCCTCTGCAGGTACACAGCATACCCCATTTTTGAAATCATGACAGGGCAGTCCATGAGACCTCCAGAACATGTACTTCTGGATCTGTGTACTGTCACTGATGATGTAGCATCAGTAAATAAATATGTTAAATATCTCAAATGAGACATCCAAAAAGTACACTTGTTTGCTGCACTATGTATGGCCAAGGCCCAACAACAGGCCTATCCCATTGTAAACAAACCCAGTCCAGCAGTCTACCAAGTTAGACTGCCTCACAATAACAGTCATTGATAAATAGCTATATGCCAATCAAATGAACCTGTTTAAAGGATATTAATTTACTTTTCCATACCCCAGTGGGAGGAATAGTACTAAACTAACTGTGTTTTTCTTTTCTTTTTTGTTTTAGGTTCCAGAGAGAGAGAGATGCTTGCTTTTATGCTTATTATTCTTTTAAAAGTATGGGTCTTCTTACAAACCCAAACTGTACATTTTATTACTGATAAGAACCAGTGACTTAATCCTAAACAGATTTGTTGAGGCAGAGTACCTCACAAGCCCACATAATCTAACTGCATCCTGTGGAATTCACACTAAAGTCCTAAAAGACATGTTCATTGTCCAGAAGGATACTGAATGTTATGATTATTGCTTTGGATCAATCCTAGAAGTTAGACTTGATCTGAACTCCTGTTTACATTTTATTGATAATCAGGAATTTTGCATCCAAATTTATATGGTAATAATATGGTGATCTGGACTCCTGTTTATATTTTATTGATAATCAGGAACTTTGCATCCAAAATTATATGGCAATAGAAGTCATTAGATTTTAAAGGTTTTTACCCTATAATGCCCCATAATTTGTGACACCTAATACTTAGTGCCCAAAACAGAACCCTGACCCAGCCAGTGGTCTAACAGCCACTTCCAAACCAGGTACACTAGTTAATAATGTGCAGTTCATACACATCCCAGTGATTTTTAAATCTCACCTTTTAAACTTGGAATGATTTGTTTTATGTTTCACAACAAACATTTCCCACTTTTTTTAAAAATAATGATGTAATTAAATACCCTGGCAGCATACCAGGTACTCAGTAAAGACTCCCTATGCAGGGACTGTTAGCACCACACATACACACACACACATAGGATTTTCACATCCTGACTGCTAGTGGTACATCTTATGACTGTAAACCTACCAAAACACAGGTTTAGACTCAGGCCTACTTGGCTCTGACACATCTATTTGAAATAGGGCTGATATAGACAATATTCAAGCACATATGTTAAAGGTTCACGATAGTATGAAATATATCATACCCCACCCCCCACTGCATGGTATACATGATTTTGCTCAGTAGGAGTGATTTACATTTACAGTATTAAGGATATTTAGAAGGGGTTTGACATGACAAATGTTCATGTTAATAAATTAATTTCTGCTCACATTAAGGAACCATATAAGCATCACATAGCTAGGAAAGTCCTTTGTACTGCCTATAGCTATTATGTTCTTACAACCCTTTGGTTACCTCTTCTGGGATCTGGAATTAGGATATATCCTTGATCTCATATATGACAGATGTATGGGTCAGTGGATTTGCCACATTTTGCACTTCTATTGTATGTGTTAACAAATGTTTATTTGAATCTAGCACCATTCCCTTGTCAATGGCAAGGAACCTTGGATATGTCACCACACACACACCAGTATTGCTACGTTTTGAAACTTATTCCTGCACAATCCAGGAAGCCATGTTTGTTACTCACAGTGTCATTGCCACATCTTCATCCGGCAACATCCATCTCTGATTGTCTGGTAACTGTCCATTCTATTGATCATCTTGATGGGAACTTTATCATGAAAAGGTTGAAACCATCTCCTTTCCTTGTTTACCATGAGGTCTTGGAATTGTGACTGACTCTGAACATTGATTGTCGTACCTGAAAGGAACATCATCTTTTATGCAGATGTGACATCTTCCAACTTGTGTTACCAACTTGTGAATACTGGCCTAGTAACTGAAATTAGGCTTCCATTTGTGAACTTTCAAATAAACTGTATTCTGTCCAGCCAATTAAGATTCTACAATCAAGCTCATTGTTATCCATACTATGAAGCAAGTCTGGGGTAGGGGCAATCCCCTAACTCAGCAAGAAGACTCTTCTTTGATCTAGAATCAAGAAATCCATTTTCTTCACTGCTTGTATTCCAAGCCTGGCTGACACCTCATACAAACTGAGTACTGCTATTAACCTTTACACTTTGTGCAGTCGTGTGATCTTCTTCAACAGAACACTGTTACTATTCCATTGCAAAACTCAATGTGCAATCTAATGCACACCCTTCTGAGACCTATGAAAATACTGATGCCTCCAGAACATTTTGATCTACCTTTGGAAAACCTGAATGCATCGAATATGAACTATGAATTTTCATCTAACACTTAAAGAAACCCCGGATTTATCCCTGGAACTGTTTGTAGTTTATGTCTTGTGGACATTGATATTTCATGTCCTGTTCAACTTACCAACTGAAAAATGCCATCCTTCAAGATAGTATATTCTGCTGATGAGGAACATTGTGTGTTTACCAACTATACATTCTTCTGATATGGACTTAAAGTTATGCAAAGTGAATCTGTCTAACTTCTGATTTTACTCCCTAACAGATAATAGATTATACGGTAGTCACACCTGTTCCCATCCCAGAACCAGATATCATTAAGTATAGTCCTAACTATCTTGATGCTCTATCTCGATTTTTACTTATTTTTAATATCCATACAGGCAACTTAAGTTTGTCTCTTCAATTTCTTCCCAATAGGACAGATACACACCTGATACATATCAGCATTTACTGATTGTTTTGAAGATATTGGAAAACCCCATTGTGAAGTTTTATTCCAAATATTTATAGTAATACAAGGTTTACTAACATTTTCCCTTATAATTACTGTACATTTTGTTGTTGAAGGAAAACCATGAAACACCACCTTGTCGAGTTAATTCCTCTATCAGGTTTGTGCCACGGGCCTGTAAATGAATGGTGCCTAACCTCCATCTTTTTGTTGTGTTGCCACTTTTGCAATTAGGGAAACAAAGAGCGGATTGTTACGCATGGGTTATGCCCCCTATCATCCCACATACACCTCTCATACACCTCACACTGTATTCCTGGTCTATTGTGCTGTGATACTGCTATTTTGCACTAACATTGTAGATATGAGCACACATCATATAAGAATGGGTGCTAGGAATGTGATTTGCTGTTAACATATGCCAATATTGTCATGCATGATTTATTATACCTCACTATAATACATTTATCTAGATTATGTTTGTCTTTTATAGATATTTCATATATAATCTACCTAATCACTGATAAGATGACTCAGAGGGATCATCAGTGATTATTGTATACTTATATTCTCATATAATTATATGTAGTGTGTTTTACACTCAGATATGCCAGGTGTAATAGTGCCCTGTCATCAGTTATCTTTGTCTAAGCAAGCTGACAGAGACAGAAGGCCTTTATTATGTCTTATGTTTTATATTGTATGTAAGCAAGAAATGGCGCATGTAGTTTGAACTGTCATCATTTCTTTTGTCCAAGCTATAATGCTAATGGAAGCATATTCTGTCTCATATGATACTCATTAGTAATTCTGTCTCCTAAGTCATTATCTAATGGAGAATGACTTAAGACCAATACATATTGTTTCTCATATCTGTAACTATGTTGTAATCTCTGTTGCTATGCTGTTATCTGTAGTATACAGCTCTCCACTACCCACTGTAGCTTTTCTAGAAGGGCAGAGAGCTCGAGCGTGGGGAGAGATAGAACAAGATCTTAGAAAACCTAAGATCTACAATTCTGGAGATTATGTATGTACATTCTTCAGGAGTTGTGAGAAACCCATATCCCTTGTGATTTTCTCTGTCACATGCTTAGCGTAAGTAGAATAAGAAACTTTATTAGTACTCCTAGCTTGTTTATGTTTCTTGACTGACTCAGAGACATAAGAATCTGTATTATTATTATTATTTTTACTGTTTACCCTACACACCAACAGTGTTTAGACAACATAGGGACCACTGAGGATTATATCACCACCATGGGAAGTAGGGGAATGCAAGGAATTTGGAGGAGAAGGAAGAAGAGGGGGTGGAGGAGGAGGACAATAAGCTTTGGAAGATCTATGTGTTTCTGCTTCACTCTGGCTGGTTTTAGCACCACCAGATGCACCACTGGGCACTGACTCTGACTGACTGAGAAAGTTCCTGGTTAGAGTGGGCATATAGCCAGGTGACTTCAGCAGACTAACAAATCTCCACAGTTTCTTTGAATGCACTATAATATGACCTTCCTAGTATGCCTATCAGTCTCAGATCCACCCCAACCAACACCAGCACCAACACCAACACCACTCTCTGTCCTTCTCCCTCTAACATCCTCACCATGTACATCATCTCCACTACAGGAAACAAGACCACAAGTGATACTTGCAGAACAGCTACTTGTTTTGGGAACAGTTACCATAGTGGATCCTTTCCCTGCTGTTGCTGCTCCTCCTCCTCCTCCTCGCCCAATGCTCCCCACTGCCTTTTCAGAACATCCTTGCTTCATCTTTATGGCAGTTATAGGCAGTTTGCTGCAATCAAAAAAAGCCTTTAACAACACACTTTGGAAGAGCCACTACATCTGTAAATGCATTAACTAGATAAGGATGGGCTTAAATATAAACATGAATTGCTGTTGCAAACACTAACTAAATCAAAGTACGGTGCATTGAGAAAGGGCAGATATAAAAATAATGTCACCATCTGTATTACAGTTACCTATATGTTTCACATTTTATTCTATGCACTGTTATAGCAATCAACTCAACAGAACTGGGCCATCATATACATGAAGGTAGTGCACCTTAATTGCAAACACTGCTGAGACTATATATTGTGACAAGGTGGAAGAAAAACACAATGTTGAGGCATGTTTTTGAAGACATTTGATGTGTTTGATTTTTTTAGAGATTGCCATACAGTTCACATACATAATTAGCAAAATATAAAAGTACTTATACTCAAATATCAATGTAAATCTTACACATTTCATTACAAGTAGATCTCTTGAAGAAAGATATTACTGTACAAGACCTAAAAATGGGTGTTAGGTAAAAGTAAACTGGGGTAGGTGTGCTATTGAGGGTGTTGCATAGATTATCTTTTATTGCTGCTCCACCCCAGGCACACACAATGTGAAAATCAACAGCCCCTTGATATGATGCAACAGAAATTAGTTAGTACATGGACAGAAACAAGTAGGAGTCTGAGTAAGTGTGTAGACCAGCATGAGTATGGTAAGTTAAATAACATTTCAAACAGTCTCACAATTATAATTCATTTTTTACAAATGTGTCTGCACAGTTGACAATTTTTGTAAAAATTAATAACAATGGGAGTTATTTCCCATGTCTAGAGATGCCACGCATTCAGGTGGAGGGATATGAGGCCCTAATGCACCAGCCTGCCCTACTCCTGAGTCAGAAGATCATGGCAGAGAGGCAGAAGTACTGGGGGTTCCATTGATAGCTGTTAAAGCAGAGGGAACCAAATCTGATGAGGCCAAAGAGGGGCTATTAGAATCATGTGAACCCCTTCTGCCTGTAGCTTCTGGAGAACCCTCTGAAGCACTGGGAAGGGAGGAAAGGCATACCAGAACCTCCCTGTCCAGCAAGGAGACAGTGCATCTTACCAGAAAATACCATGCCCAGGAATGAGCAAGCAAAAATTGGGTAGTTTTGCATTGGATGGGGAGACAAAGAGGTCTATCTTCGGCTGACCCCACAGGTCAAATAAGCTTTCAACCACCTCTTGATTTAGCTCCCACTTGTGAGCCCTGACAGTGGTGTGGCTGAGACTGTCTGCCAGGATGTTGCTGATGCCCAGCACATGAACAGCAGTCAGGTGGAGGTGGTGCTGGACTGCCCAGTACCATACTAGCATTGCCTCTTTGCATAGAGGGTATGAGGGAGTTCCTCCCTGTTTGTTCAGGTACCTGACCACAGACATATTGTTGGTCTGAACCAGTAGTGTCCCCAGATATAGAATAGGCTGGAAGACCTGAAGGGCATACTGTACTGCCCTCATTTCTAACACACTAAAGTATAGAGACACTTCCAGCTGAGACCATGTTCCCTGGGTCTGATGGTCTCCTAGGTGGGCTCCCCAGCCTTGACATGAAGCATACATTGTAAGGGTCATGGTAGGAGCAGGGGGTTGAAAGGTGAACCCCTGTGGAGAGATTGGACAACTCCTGCCACCAAAGAAGATCCTTCTTCATGTTCCCAGACATTAAGACTCTGTGGTCCAGGTTGTCAAGCAACTAATTCCACTGCACAGGAAGAGTACATTGGGTCACCTTCATATGCAGTCTGATTAGAGGAACCATAAGGTTTGCAGCTGCCATCAGCCTGAGAAGATGGAGGATCAACCAGGCTGTTGTCCAGTGTGACATGGTCACTAATCTGGCCTGTTTCTGCTGGGTGGTCTTTGCTCTGCCTGATGGGAAAAAGGCCTGCCCTGGACTGTATCCTGCATCACCACAAATGAACTGTAGTTGCTTGGAGAGGAGAGGTGGAACTTGGGGTAGCTGACTGTTTTTCCAAGTCTGGAAAAAGGTCCAGGGTGAAAGAGAGTAACTTCATCAGACTGATCTGTGATGGGGCTGATAGAAGCCAATCATCCAGATACAGGCACAATTAGATTCCTCTGCAGTATAGGGACACAGATACCACTGCTAGACACTTGATAAAAAAACAAGGTGCTGTGGATCAGCCAAAAGGGAGCCTTGAACTGGTAATGTTCCCCCTGGAAAGCAAACTGAAGAAAGTGGTGATGGACCTGGAAGACAAGGATGTGCAGGTAAGCATCCTGCATGTCCAGTTTCCAAAGTCAATGTATCCTGTGGAGCAGGGGTAGAAGTCTGTGGATGGTAAGCATGTGGAACCTCTTGTACATGACACATAGGCTGAGCATGCTGAGGTCCAAGATGGGTCTTAGGTCACCCATCTTTCTGGGCAATAGGAATAAATTAAAGAAGCACTCTTTTCCCTATCTGTGCCGGAGCCATGGGCTCTCTGGCTGACTTTTGCAGAAGAGCCAGGATCTCATCCCCAATCAGAGACAGGTGCCTTGGAGAATAATGGAAGAGGCATGGAGGGCTGGGATGTCCAGAGGCCTGTCTAGGAACTCTGTGGTGTGACCTCCTGCTATTAAGTGAAAGAACCAAGAGTCCGTGGCAAGGTCCTTTGACACTGGAAGGTGGATGGCAAATCATCCTCCCCACTGGTTAACTTAGAGGATCTGGAGAAGATGGGGGGGTTCCCCTCAAGTCAGGAGGCTGAGAAGAGGGAGTTGGCAGCTCCTCTGGGGGTCTTCTGGGACTTGCCAGGGAGAGTAGGGGTTCCTGATGCTGGATACCAGCATTTGGCCTGGTGTTTTGCAGGGGCCTCTTTGGTCTGGCATCTCTGTTGCCATAGAAAATGCTTTTTGCCTTTGTTACCCCCTCGGTACATGAAGTGGATGTAGTGGATGGATTTACCTAGGTCATTCAATTCAGTGATAATATCTTTCTTTAGCATCACGTCTGAATAACACGGGTCCCCTAAAAGGAGCATCCAGGATGGAGGACTGGAAGTCTTGTGCAGGGTCAGCAATCCTGAGCCACGAATACTGCCTAATGCAGACAGCAGTGGCTGTGGTGTAAGCAGCTGAGTATTCTGTGTCATAAATGGCCCGGAGGGCATGACAACAGAAGATTTTAGCCATTCTCAATGTCTTGGCAATCTCAGCCTTAAGCTCCTGGTCCTGGATAGCTTCTATATTTGACTCAAGTGAGGCAAGGGAAGATTTCGTATAGAAAACCATATGAGCCACATAATTAAGGGACCCTTGGCTGCCAGTGGAGGAGGAATGGATCTTGTGACCAAAATTGTCCAGCTGCTTAGACTCCTTATCAGGAGGAGACATGCTCAAATGTTAGGTTTAGAGGACCCGTCATGGGCAGCCATGGTAACAACTAAGCCTGCATTAGGATGCACAGTAAGGTGTGTGACCCCATCTGGGGGGTGGTACACCCTGTCTGCTTTTTTTGAAACAGCCAGAATGGAGGAAGGCTGTTGCCAGATTGTGGATGTCAGGTCTTCATGGGGCCCAGTACAAAGCAGTATGGGCATAGGAGCTGTGTTAGTCATGTCTATATGCTCTGCAAGCCTTTTCCACTTTGGATCCTGTTCCTGGATAACCCAGTCACAGGCATTTTGTATAGTTATGAGAAGTTCTGCAAAGGAAGAGCCCTCTGGAGGGGACTTCAGGACTCCTTAGGCTGAGGATCTATAGGTGTTTGCTTACCAGAGCTGGAGGACAAGTTGGAGTCAGAGTCCAAAGAGTGCCTGCTGGAATCTGAATCCTTTTTAGAGGAATGTTCTGGGTTTTATTCCTGACCTGGTGTCTAGAGGAGCCTTCTCTGGAAAGGTGGGAATCCACAGGAGAGGCTTATCTAGGGGTTGGAAAGGAGGTGAGAGTAGAGGCCACCACTGGTTTCCAATGGTCAAGCTCCATGGCTAGTTGAGTCCTGTCCTCCTGAATCAGGGTCTGAAACACTACCTGGATATCAGCCTGAGGCTACTGTGGAGGCAGATGCTGAGGCTGAGGAGGAGGAGGTGATGGAGGAGGAGGCTGGTATAATGGATAGCCAGGCATCTGATATTGAGGGTATCCATGAGCCTGATTGGGGAGGAAAATCCAGAAATAGCATTCCCTTGATTAGACATAGCACTGCATCTGGTATCCTGGTACATAATGGGGTTGATGACCAGGTTTTAGATACCCTGATGAAGGGAATATTGGGTATTTTGGGGGTGTATAGCCTGGAACATTGCCTATTGGTCCAGCCAGACGTGGAGCTGAATGCCCAGAAGGAGGTGGGGCCAAAGGCTGGACAGGAGGTCCAGAATGACCAGGTGTCAGACCCATAGGGACATTCAAAGGTGCTGGCACTGGATCAGGCACAGAAATGTCCAGCACTGGAAGAGTCTGTGCCTGGGGGCTTGATGCAAGGCTGTCCAGCATTTGAGGAATGGCAAGAGTGCAAGATATACCCCAACTCGGTGAAAGGTCACATGGTGAAGGGTCAGTTGGTGTCAGGGTATGAGTAGAACTCGATGGAAGACCTGCTGTAGTCTGAGGAGTCAGAGTCCAAGATGGTGGAACCTGATTGTCCAAGGGGGCTTGAGTTGGGGAGGTCCCAATAGAAGGTCCTTGGAGGGATTAACAATAGGCCCAGTGAGCAAATCAGGAAGAGACTGACCCAGTGAAGGTGAGGGAACCTCCAGTTCAGTGCCCACCTCTGGATCTTGATCTTCAGGCAAGCCTGGAGGGTCTGGTTGTGTCAGTGGGAGCAAGGAACCCTCAAAAGACTGTTGCATGTCCATCAGCTGGCTCAACTCGATGGTGGGGTTATACTGCAACCCCAACAGGAGAGCTCTAGCTGTGCAGTCCTCAGAGGAACTAAGGAGTGACTTATCAGCCGTGGCAGTGCAGACATCAGAGGAGCTAATGTCTGACGTATCGGCCTGGGACATGCAGACAATAGCAGAGTTGGAGTCCAGTTTACCAGCTGTGACTGTGCGATCCTGAGCGGGGCTGAAGAGCAACATTTTGACCTCCCTGCTGGCAATAGACTCTGAAGAACATATGGACGTAAGGAGCGCAATAGGGTTCCATTGTCCAAGAAGAGCCCTAACTGCACCGTGAGTAAAGCAGGCAGGGAGGGTGTGGTCTGATCTGCCGGAGCAGTAGGAGACCTGGCAGTAGGGGTATTTACCGAAGTGGAGGCCCCTCCAATGTCAGTGGTGCCAGATGGTTGCCACCAAGTGGATGGAGACCTATCCTGGTCTTGGTGCCTCTCCTTGTCCTTTTTCTTCATTTTGGGTTCTGGCGTAGGTACTTCTCCAGAAAGTGGGCTTTCAGCTTTTCCTGGTGCCTAATTTGTGTGGCCTGGTTGAAGGATTGGAAGGGTGCACAATCCTTGACCCAGTGTTTGGGCTGTGGCAGATCACACAGTGGGAATGCTCATCAGCATGCAGGATCTGGGTGCCTCAGGACTTGCACTTCTTCTTTTTGATGCATCACTCAACTTTTCAATGTCCTGACTTGTACCTCCAACTATATCCCATGCTGTAAATTTGTCACTGTTATTTATTTGCTTCCTCTTTCATCTGTAGATCCCTCAAGATCTCTTTATTAGAGCTGTTTATACTGTGTTTTACTATGTAATTATTTGACCTGGTGTTCTGTTCTCTTTTTATGTTAAACTGGATGTTTGTATAAATGAGCATTTTTGCTCACATACCTTTCAATATAAAATAAAGATTGATTGATTAAAAACCTGACTGACAGACCTGAAACAGAACAGTTCTGTAAAAATCCAAACTGGCCATACTGGGTGCAACTTGCACAAATACTGCTGGTCCAGTCACTCTTGTTGCACTGTTCAGTCTGACTTTTATGTATCTGGTCCACTCCTGGAAGTCTGTTTTTCAACCATTCCTTGACAGGATTGAAAATGGAACCATCAGGACCAGAAAAGATAGCTAAAAGCTAGACCAGATCATCTGGACTGAGTGGATCAGCAATATTTGCACAAGTTGTGCCCAGTCCAGATGTTACTGCTCTGGTTCTGGTCTCGTGATTTGTTTTTCACCCATACCTCACTGCATGTGGTTTAGTGACATACTGTACAGATGGATGCAGAGTCTAAAACATTGAAGGTTGAAGTTTCAGAAAACCATTATGCTAAAAATACCAAGACTCACTCCCCCGCCCCCAAGTCAGACTTAGTCCTCTACCAAAGTCATGCATAAATATCGGTGCCTCTACATCCACACAATTAAGCTTTTAATGCCATCATGCCTCTCCTGCTGCCATGAGCTCCCTCATCCATGAAGTCCGATTCAGCTTGTGGCAGCCCCCCACCCCAAACCAGGTAATTTTCCAGGGAGCAGCACTTTATACCACAGCAACTAAATTACTGCTATATTCCTTATTTTTAAACATTTTGTTGAGGAATTTTTGTTTTAGTATGCCCATGGTCAGGGGTCTATGTGATAGCGGTGAATGTCTAAAGGTGATCACAGTTATTGCTCAGTCAGAGTGCTGAACACATTTTCGGCACTCTGACAACCCTGGCACACCAGCACAATGGTTCCAGGACATATTTTTACTACTTTCTGTGGGGCTGCACCACCCACCCACACCCCTACTTAAGGATTCTCAACCCAGGGGGTGCATGTCGGGGGGGTTGAAAGTAGTAAAAATATTAAAGTTCAGACTGGGCACAATAAAAATTGCACCAGCACACGGACCCAAACCCAGTACCTCAGCCACCCCAGTCACTGCCCAATCCCTCATGCCACACCGCAGCTTGACCGACGACCACAGTGCCACCCCCTACAACCTCTCCACCCCAGCCCACACTCTCTGTGCTAGCTGCTACCCCCCTGCACATACATACAGTGACATCCTGTCACCTAGTTTGCTCACCCCCTCATCTGGTCGCCCTACCCATTGGTCGCCATGAGTGGATTGTGTGAGGAAAGTGTCGTACTATGGACGGCACCCTTCCTCATGCACCCACTACACGGGTTACCCATGGTCAGGAAAAATGAATTTGTAAAAGAAACCAAAGCCCCCATTTATCAGTTCATTTAATCACAATATAGCATGTTATGAACTGAACAGATTCTATGTGTAACTTAAGTCAAACAAAAATTAGACACACACACACTCCTACCTATTTGCAAGTGAAGCAAATGTGGTTACTATCATTCAGTTGTAAACACCTATAGTCACAAATTGCAGGTTAAGAACATTCAGTAGACTATAAACAGTAGCCCAGAACTGCCTACCTGAAAAAATGAAGTTGATGTATTATTTGGAAATAGGCAATACTGGTACTCTTGCTATAGAATGTTCTGCAAAGTAGCAGAACGGCTTCTCTTAGGATGGTGGTGTCATATGGCTTAATGAGGTGTTCATGTGGGCTTAAGGGACAAGCAGAGCTTATTTGTTATGCAGAAAGCTCCAGGAAGTGTTTAACCCATTCTTCATCCAATAGCTGTCTAAGATAGCTGTACTATCCATTGGTAATCTGACACACAATGACTGCCAGAAGATGAGTTAACTTTCTGTGGGCTCAATTAACTCCTTGAGCCAGAGGAAATATAGTGCTCTACAGCTTCCTATACACACCCAGGCAGAGTAGTAATGAGGTTTAAGTGGAGGAACCTTTTCTTAACACTCTTATCATGTTGTTTGGTAGCAAAAATGACATCAGCCCTTTTCACAGCGCAAAACACCTGCTGGGCTATGCCCACAGTCATAAAAAGGAGCCCAGAGGCATTGCTCACTGCCTGTCACAAAAACTACATTGCAACTGGATAAAGTGTTTCACAAGATTCGGGGGTGGGGCTCCGACTCTTTCAGCAGGAAGGCTCCCACTGCATGTCATGAAAAATACACTGTAATTGGATAAAGACTTTCACAAGATTTAGGAGGGGACCTCGGGCAGACACCCCCTGCCATTTACCAAAACTACACTGAAATTGAATCAAGTATTTCACAAGATTTTTAGCAGGATCAGACAAGCTAGAAGCAGCCTAACCCAGCCACCAGCAATCACCAAAATAACAATTTGATAAAGTTATTGACAAGATTTGGGACTTAGACACCCAGTAAAGAAAACTACGCTACAAAATGTTTGGTTTGGAGAAGATTTGAGTAGAAATGCACAGCTTAAGTTAAGTGTTTGCACAGCACTGAGGGCATGCTCCCTCTCCTCCCCAAGCTTGCCTTCACAGTGCTCTTTTTCTTCCCCTTTCCTGCTTAACAAAATCAGTGGAACCAATTGACATAGCTTGCACCACTGCAAGAATCTGCTTCAAGACTTGCCTGCAACACTTTTCCTTTTTCTCATAAAAAACAGCACAGAGTGAGCAGCCACACATTAAGGTCCTTGCCACACATTAAGGTCCTTTCTCTATGACACCAGAGCTGCAATGGGACACAGAGCTACAGAACTCTCAGGTTTTACAAGTTTCCACATCCTTGATTGGTTACTGAAGGTCTGGTGGCTGCCAGAAAGTTGCACATGCTCAGTGTGGGCTCTCTTAAAAAAATAAATCTGTCATACTCCGTGAAGTGCTGAAAAGCCAAAGTTAAGCAGGAAATCTTCACTACTGAAGTTCAACACTTTACCAAATGCCCCTTCAGCTTTGTGCTCACCCTCAGTACTCAGTTCTTCAAACCTTAAAAACTGGGTAAAAAGAAACAATGGCAGCAGCCTTGCAGGGACTCAAGAGCGAGACAGATCTTATTCTCCTACAACTGCTTCTAGGAGCTGGTGAGGTAGGAATATTTTTCAATAGATTTTTATTTATAAAGGGGTTCTTTCAATGATGTGTGATCAAAATCCAATGTTTTATTCCCAATAAACCTTTGAGTTTTGATCATTTTCTGCAATCAACTGAGTGGGTACAGTAATTTGATTTGTGCTGCTAAATCATTTACAGTGATGCTGTCATTGATTCATCATAGGATTCATCATTATGTTTCTCCTGGCACTCCTCGGCAAACCTTCAGGAGTCAGAACAATTCATTTCTTTACGTTCCAACCCTACCATTTGTATAATCCTAATTTAATTATACATTTAAATACAATTACCTCTACACCCAACTTCCTACCCACATCAAGTACAGTACTTGCTACTGAAATCCCAACTGGCTTCAATGCCAGAAGTCTGGTAGGATTAGAGATGCCAGGATTTTTTTTTCTCTTGAAATAAAAAAATGCAAAAATTAACTCTCAGCTTTCAGGACAAAATGGAGTGGTGAGTGGAATCCCTACTGCCTCTACTCTCTGGGGTCCAGTCATGACAACAGTTACAGAATGTTTTGAAAAGGCACCAATAGATGCCCCCCTCCCACCCCACCAATGCATGCCTTTACTGACTGTCAAACTGATTTACATACTGTACAAATTATAGTATGCTGTTTTATTTATTTTTAAATTTAGAGCCAGCAAATGAGCACAACCATCACACTGAGGACATCTCTCTTGATTGGCATCACTTGCAAGACAAAGGATGGCAGAAAGGTGCCAGTTTTCTGTTGCTGTTTTTTTTTGGAAAGCAAATATTCCAATTCTCTGTGTATCCTCTGCCCCCCCACACACACCAACAACTGCACACAGACTGTCCAAAACATGGATCTGCATGCCAGCTGCATTATCCGTGGAGCAGTCAGCAGAAATCTGACAGTAACATGTTTGGTTTATTTTTAGTTAAAAAATGCTATTCATTGAAGTATAATATGACTTTTA
The DNA here is from genome assembly GCA_016271365.2 of Neoceratodus forsteri. NCBI lineage: Eukaryota > Metazoa > Chordata > Ceratodontiformes > Ceratodontidae > Neoceratodus > Neoceratodus forsteri. The sequence goes on along the minus strand of CM057458.1, from coordinate 860,858,359 downwards.
CTATGGGTTTAAATGTAATTACCACCACTTGTACACACCGAGGCTCAGATAGTCAAACTGCACCCAAAAAGTGCACAACAGCAGGAGCAAGCGCAAGTCCATTGCACCCATGTACAAGAGGTGTGATATTCAAAAACTGTGCTGGCCAAGATGCGCCTACAACCAATGACTGAATATCGCACCACCTGCACCATAGTTCAACTAGGGAGGGGAAGCTGAGCATATCTGATGCGCCGTAGCGCAACAAGGGATGTTCAGCTCAGCAGTCCAGATGCACCATAGTGCAACCAGGGACACCCCCCCAGCAGCAGGGCAGCAATGCAACAGCACAACAAGGGATGCAGGGGCCCACCACCCATGTCACAGATGGGCAGAGGAACACAGCAGAACAGACATCATCCCCCCACATCCCATGCACTGCACAACTGGTGGAGGGCTGGAATAACCACTGGCCCATGAAGACAAGCAACCAACCCACAGCTGGGCCATGGTGCACCATCACACCCCCTGGCAAGCTGTGACCGGCACACAAGGAGGGCCAACCACCCCATGCCACACCATCCCCCCAAAGCAGAGCACACCCTGCACCATGACCCCCAGACACCCTGCCCAGGAGCAGTGTCCACCAGTGCAGGATACCTCATGCATGACACGACCCCCACTGTGACAATGCAACCCTGTGCACCACAGAACCATGCAAGGCAGCCCCACCACGAGCACCCATCAGTGAGTGGCAGCACACAGCGATGCAATGACAGCATACACAGTGCCACCAAGCACAGCACCCCCGAGGTACAGCTGAGGACTGACCATGCATCGGCACATGAGGTACCCCACACATGACAGGGCATGCCCCAGACCCCACCACCAGTGGTACATCACCCTGCACACCCTCCCAAGGACACACCCCAACCCAGCACTGGCCACAACAGCCAGCGCAGACACCCACAGTGGTGCATGGAAGCATGCACCACACCGGATGCAACACAGTGCATAGACAAACACCCACCCATACCCAAGGCTACCAACACAGGGATGCAGTATTGGGGCAACCAAGCCCCCAGCGTGGGGCCATGGAAACTGTATACACATGGCCAGCAGTCCTCCATGGCACAGTAGTGCCAGCCACCCTGCGCAGGCACTGTGGAGATGTACGCCACCAGCATTTGCCCGGAGCACAAGTCACAGACAGTGGTGCACATCCTCTGCAACACACACAAGCCACAGCATGGAGGTGGGACAACAACAGCGGTGGCCACAGTGTCACCCGAGGCAGACATGCACCACAACAGTGACAGAAGGCAACCCAGCATTGTGATGGGTACAGTGGCTGCCCTGCATGGACAGCCACCACTGACATGCCAGCAGACCATGCAGGTTACAGACATGCAAGGGTGTCAGCTGAACAGGCCATGGATGGGCTGACAGGTGCACCATGGACACAGAGCATGCACCATGGACCACTGCATGCAGTCATCCAGTGCACAGGGAACAACACACACACCACAGACAGTGACTGATAGCTACTCCCACACCATAGTCACTTCCCCACGGACACACACACACACACCCATGACTGCACCACCCCTGACGCCATGCCCACCACTGCAGCTGAGCACCTATAGCCTGCTGCAAATCAGAGACCACCACAGTAGTCATATCAAAAGAACTGTATTCAAAAACATCCAACAAAACTATGTACAATATTTACAAATGTGTGGGGGAGGGCCACAAAAAAGGTAGGGGTGGGTAAGGGATAGGGGTGACCAAATGGTACAGGGAAGGAGGGGTGTGATGGTGGGTCCAAGGGGGTTGTGGAAATCAGAGATGCTCAGTGGGAGCCCCACTTCCCGCTCCAGCTGCTCCTTCTTCCATGCAGCCACCTGATCCCCAGACTCTCAATCCTCTGCAGGATGTCCACTGATGCCCTGGCAACAGTAAGGATTTCCTGCAGCACCTCCTTGATCATGTGCAGCTGCTGTCCACCTAGGATAAGGGAGCAGAGTCAATAGGTGTGAATGCACAGCCCCATACAGCCCACCCACTGTGCATGGCATACGGCTGTGGGACATGCCTCTTTGATGGTGTGTGGCCACCCACAGTGATTGTGTCCACAAGACCTGCCCACCCAGGTGGACACAGTCATGTGGACAGCTGCACACACCCACCAGCCAAGTCCTGCACAGCACCACCATGGCTGTTTAGTGACATGGCTATGTGGTGTGAAGGCAGTGGCACAGCCATGTACCCGGTGCACGCATGGACCACCATTGATGCACTCCCAGACATGCAGTGCCACTGGACAGTGCTGACTGTAACAAGTTGCATGCATGGCAGTGGTGTCAGTGGATGGTGGCCATTCCATGCTGCCTGCCCCGTTACACAGCATGAAATAGTAATCATGGATATTAGGCACTCACCATCATCAGGCTGGTCGCTCTGCTGCTGTGGACCTTCGCCCATCCTGGTGTTCCAGTCGTCCAGCTGGCACCTCTGCTCCTTCACCAGCTGTCTCTCTTCTGGGCCTAATGTGCAAACATGGAGAGAGGAACATCAGTACAATCCTGTAGCAAAGTCCCCCTATCCTATGTGTGTGCAATCCCACACAGCCAGACCCACCCACCCCACACCCTGATAATACCACCATAGCCAACACCAGATGGTCCCCCCCATGTTCCAGACACATGCAACCATGATACCCATATGGAAGATAAAAGTATATGGACATTACACCTACCTGGCCATGGCACCGTGCCCTCCTGGCACGTGCCCGCAGGCAGGCAAGCAGATCCGGGTCCCTCCACCTCAGGTCCTCATACCTGTGACGGCACTGCTCTGCTGTCCGCCCCATTCCTGTGGCCTCCTCCAGGGTGTCGGCAACCTCCTGCCACACCTGGCTTCTGGACCTGTCCAGGGGTGCCTCCCCAAACAGTGGGCCAACAAGTGGCTCCACAATTGCAACCAGGTTTGCCATTTCAATCAGGCTCCACTGGGCAGCTCTCCTCTGCGCCATCTCTTTTGCTCAGTAGGGTCAAAATGGCACTCTGCAGCATGGTTCCGCCACATGCAGATGCTGCGTGGTACAGCACTGCCATTCCCTATCGCGCTGTCACTGAACAGTGCAATAGTGGTGCACCCATGCCTGATGCATGGTGCCTAGGGGCAAAGGTCGGGCACAGGGTCAAGGGTCTCTGGTGCACAGACAGCCACAGCACAAGTGGTACCCAATGTGTGTAGCGCAATTGGGTGCCTGTGTGCTACCTCCAGTAGTGGCCCATCGTGCTGTTTCCCCACTGCGCCTATGATGCCCCAGTGCCACAGTGCCATATAGGTGAACATCGCTGTAGCGCCACTGGCACAATGGTGGCCATGCCCTGCATTGGCTCTTGTGCACAGCAAGTCAGCAGCATGGCAGGCGCCTGTGTCGTCAACCCGGGAATGCACAGTTAGGTGTATACTGCGCATGTCACAGAACTGCACCCCTGGCTCAGCACGTTCAACACAACTGCGCAAAGCACAAAGCGCGATATTCAGCCGTCATATGCAAATCAGCTAATCAGCCATTCAATGGCGCAGGACTGCAATTTGCATCCACTTAAAGTTGTGCCTCACCTCATTTGCATGGGTTGTGCTATAAAAGTGCAACTTTGGGCTGCATTGGCCATAGTCGGTACTGCAGTCTATTGTTGAGTTGCATGCTGTTTGGGAGTGTGGACTGTGGAATCTGGGACATGCATGGGACTGCACAGTCACAGGTAACAACTTTCATTCTCATAGGCTGAATCATGACCGAGCGAGTTGTGGGAGAAGAGGAGGCCAAATTTCACCAAGGCCAAGACGGATGCCCTGTTTGAGGCCTACCTGGACCAGGAGCCGCTTCTTAGCGGATGCCAGGGAACACCACAGGCCCGTGCTGCTGCATGGGAGGAGGTGGTGTGTGCTGTGAACCTGCATGGCAGCCACCAGCACTCCGTGCAGGAGTGCAAAAAGAAGATGGGCACAGACCGGAGGAGGATTAAGGAGAAGGTGGCTGCCATCAGGACAGCACTATCTGCGACAGGTGGGGGACAGCCAGAGGTGCTACACCTGACTCCACAGGAGGAGAGGGTTGCTGGCAGCATGCAGCGTTGTGCCATTGAAGGTGTTCTGGGCGGTGGCTTCCAGATGGGTGGTAGCCTGTCACTGCATGGCAGGTCATGGTCTGTCTATGGAGGGGTAGGGTAGGTCACATGCAGTAACACAACTTTGTTTTCCCTTACAGATCCTGAGTGTCTGCATGGGTCAGCAGTGGTGAGCCTCTCCACTGAGGCCAGTGAGATGGAGATGAGGAGGGCTCATCCACCTCCACAGGGATACACATCTCAGTGTGACAGTGGGCCCACCTGGATGTCCAGACTGATGTTGTTGGAACAGGTGTGGAGGAGGGCCCACCCGTGTCCCAGCTTGCCAGCATCCATGGATGCCAGCATGCTGTGACTCGGGCTGGTGCCATATCCGTCACTGATGGTGATGTCGCTAACGTCATGGGCAGTGAAACGTGTGTGCCACAGGATGGCCACACAGCAGGTAACATCGCGGCCATGGCTGTGGGTGGTGCCGCCGCAGAGGCCTGCGTGTCATCACAGTCCCAGCCTGTGCCTGTCAGCACCGGTAGAGCAGCACTGGTGTGTGTACAGGACAGTGGGACAGTTGCGGCCACTGTGGCAGCACCAGTGAGCCCTGGGGAGAGGCAGCTGGAGGGGCAGCATCAGCAGTCGGCCAATGGGCTTGGGGGTACAGTGTCAGGGGGCGGCATCAGTGCACCACCTGTGGACATGCCCAGGCCTGGTCCTGGTGTGCAGCGCCCACCCTCAAGGGGTGCTGAGCATCAGGGCCATGCACACTCTGAGGGACAGGATGCCAAGCAGGCAGATGGCCTCATGGATGAGCACACCCGCATACTGCAAGCATCAGTCAACCAGCAGATGCGGCTTGTGACATCGGTGGATGCACTGTGTGCGGCTGTGGAGTGGGCAGAGGAGTGTCACAGCAGAGACATCGCTCTGATCCTGGCAGGGATGGACCGGTTGTGGGAGGATCTGACCGCTGCCATTGACAGGCAGACACAGGCATTCACTGCTGTCATGACCACAATGGGCACAGTTATTTACCCATGCGTCACAGACACCATGCAGTGCACTGTCCACTCCCCATTCCCGGTGTCGTACGACACCATCCTTGTCGACACCGGCTTCAGCTGTGGACATCCCGAGCATACCTGGCGCAGGCATGTTCGGTGTGCTGCAGATCCCTGCGTGAGCACGGTCATGTTCATGCAGTGGAACCCTTGGGGGACCATCATTGCCACCCCATGAGGCCAGTGGTCAGCCTGTCAGTGCAGACGGGTCTCAGCAAAGCCGTCCATGCATCTGTGGCTGTCAGGGCACTGTGATGCGTGACTGACCTGTCTCCCAATGCGGCTACTGTCTGATGCTGCCCTGTGTGCATTATGTCATTCAGCGGGCAATGCACAGGTGGGTACCTGGCCCTGCACACAGACACACAGTCCATCTGCACACCTTCCCAGCTGCTGTCCACAGTTGCTTGTGCATGATGATGCCTGCATTGTGCTGTACACCAATGTGCAATGGTGCTCAGCATCTGACACACGCACAATGACAGGCAGTGGGTGTGGTGGTCTGTGGACATGTGTGTGGCTAGGAGTGGCATTCTGGGTCAGTGTGCCTCCTACCCTTTGTGCATGCCTGGTGTGTTGTGTGTGTGTGTGTGTGTGTGTGTGTGTCTGTCCATGTGCCATGTTAGACCTCACCCATCCCTGGTGGTGTGTGTGGTTCCATGCCTGGCCAGTTCCCTTGACGGCATGCACCCCTGGTATGTGTCCATGTGTGTTTGTGGGTTGTGCCTTAGCCACTGGTGGTTGCACATGGCCCCATGACTTACCTGGGTTGGCTGAAGTGCTCCTCCGTGATGGTGTACCGGTGCAGCTGTGCCAGCCAGAGCAGTTGGGGGTCCTGTCACCCAAGGGGGGGGCTGCCCATCACCATTTTTACCGGCGTCCTCATCGTCCCCATCGCTGTCCCCCTCTTTGACCTGTACGGCTATCCCACATTTGTTGGCCATGTTGTGCAGGATGCAACAGGCCAGGAATAGCCAGCAGGCCTTTGAGGGGCTGTACTGTAGGGCACTGCCGGAGGTGTCCAGGCAATGGAAACATGCCTTCAGCGTCCCGAACACCCGCTCAATGACATTACGTGTGGTGGTGTGTGCCTCACTGTAGCGTTGCTGTGATGGGGTCACGGGCCGCTGGTAGGGTGTGAGCAGCCAGGGATGGAGTGGGTATCCACTGTCACCTGTGTGTAGATGGTGGAGGTTAGTTTGGTGATCAGCATCACCCTATCCCGGGCCATGTAGGCCACTACCCATGTCACCTCTGACCATGCCCTCCAGGCCCTCTGATTGTCCATGTAGTTTGCATACTCACCCACTAGGTGGCCAGTGGGGATATCCCCACTCTTGAATCTGTGGCACAGTGCTGACTGGTGCCAGATGAAGGCATCATGTGCTCCTCCAGCGTGCGTGGTACAGACATTGATTATACGCCCCCTGGCATCGCACACCACTTGGCAGTTGATGCTAGCATAGCCCTTCCGATTTATATATGCAGTCCCCTCAGGGCCAGGTGGTGTGTGGATGGCCACATGGGTGCAGTCTATTGCCCCTAGCACGCCAGGCATCCGTGCTACCCTGTGGAACTCCTGTATGTTTGCTGTGCGCTCCTCCAGTGTGCTGAGGAAATGGATGTACTCTGCAGCATGTGGCAGCAGTGCACTGAGGAATTGTGTGAGGTGGCATGATGCGGCTGACTGGGTTATGCCTGTGGTGTCCCCAGTTGGTCTCTGGAAGGTACTCATGGTGAGCAAGCACATGCAAGCTGTCACTTTCATCTCCACTGACAAAGCATGGCTCTGTTGTGTGGGTGTCTGCATCACATCACTGCACAGCTCACAGAGCCGCCTCAGAATGGCCCGATTCAGGTGGTACCTGCCCACGATCTCCGTATCACTATACAGCTCGAAGCTGGTGCAGGCTCAGTACTGCCTGTTGGGGTCATACCACTGACGGGCCCTTCCACGGCCGCACCCCCCTGCTGCCCACCTTCTCACCCCCCTCATTACTGCCTCCATCTGGATGGTGGCACTGGCCATTTCCCTGGCTTGTGTTCACCCCCTGGCAGCTGTTTCTGTGTTCCTCCCGCTGTCCTGGCTGCTACTTCCCCTGCACTGGGAACACCTGACTGTGCTGGCCTCACTGCTGTTTGGCAAGTACTTCCCCCCTCTGCACTGTGGCTCCCCACACCTTCCCTGTGCCTGTGTGTTCAGGGTGCCCTTTCCCTGGCCTGCTCTGTGTGTCCCTCCTGCCCAGTTTGTCTGGCTAGAGTTCAGCCTCATGTGCCTTCCCTGTAGCGTTCTTGCACCTCTCCCTTGCTTCTTTTTATTTTGCTCATTTCCCCTATGGTGCAACTTCTGCTTGCTCCCCTATTGTGCATGGCGCATGTTGTTGAATATCACACTGCGCCATTTTTGCATGGTTCTTCCCCCTTCAGTTGTGCATACATTCATTATCATTGTGCTGTTGCTCAGCGTGATTTGGGGGGCGCAACTGCCTCCCACTGAATATCACAGAATGCCGCATTTTCAGACTTGCGCTGGCGCAACCCTATTGCGCATGGCGCAACTCTTTTGAATATCTGGGCCCAAGTGTGCAGCTGAGACCTTGACTGATCTCATTAGCAGTAGTCCAGGCAGGGCATGGATGCTTAAAAAAAGTCCAGTTTACTTCTGATCCTGCCCATGCATATACACCAATGACTGTACACAGACTGTCCCATAACATGGATCTGCATACCAGCTCCATTATCAGTGGACCGGTTGGCAGAAATGTGATAGCTGTTTCTTTTTTTTTACTTGAAAAACCTACTATTCACTGAAGAAAAACATGACATTTTATTATGACTTTAAATGTAATTACAACCACCGAGTGTGCAACTGAAATCATGACTTGTCTCTTTAGCAGTGGTCTGGCCAGAACATTGATACCTGGATTTTTACTGTGTATTATACAATAACCCTCTCACTACCCCATCCCTCTTCTCACCCATACAAACATAGACCCTGCTATTCAGCTATCAACCTTCCTCGCTACCAGGAGTTCAGTTGTGTCAGAAATGTATGACGTTTTTGTTTTTTAAATACTGTAACCTTACCATTAACACAAGCCATTTCTCAAACAGGTACCGATTGTGCCACCGACATTCAGACCACCAATTTTCATGGGTTAAGATGGGACAAGGATAGCCAATTTATTCTCATATTTTATTTTCTATATAGGTTTGTCTCCCTTTAGAGTGCTGGGCAGGCAAGTTGCAGTCCTCTCTCAGAAGATTTCAATCTGCCTTGTTGGCTTCAGGGCTTTTTTAGCCTGCCTTGGTGCCCCATTTTCCATTTTCTTGCCGTTAATCCTGGAACACCGGTACACAGTCATCCGTGCATGTGGAGGAGCATATGCACTCCATGGCTCCGGTGACAGCCCCTTCCTCTCACCCAGTCTAATACCTATTTTCCCTTGTGGCTTGGCACTGTTAACTAGCCTCCAATGGGTGCAGCCAAGAGCCAGGGAAACCAACATCCCTGTCCAGAAGAGGAGAGCTGCCTTCCAGCCACTCAATCTAGCAACTTGACACCCCCCCCCACTGATCCTCGATGTCTCAGGCTCGTTCCAGAACTTTGGTCACCAGCATGGGAGGAGGTAAGGCTCCCAGCGCCTTAGCCCTCCATGCCACTGTACTGGCTCTTGTATTTTTTTTTATATAATACTCCCCACAACACTATTCCTGGCCAAACCGAGCATCAAGCATATCAATTAAATCATGGCCAGACACAGTATCTGCAGATTGATCAGGTAATGAATGCCAGTATATGTATTTTTAAATATAGTAAATCTACTCCAACTGCTTTCCACCCGCACCAAACACTTAGAGTGACAGTCACATCACAACATGCCATATTAGATCTTAGGTTGAAGCAAGGATAGCAGAATTTTTTTTAATCCAATTACCAACCCCACCCAGAACCAGCAATCCTTGAAACACTTAGTGAAGTGTGTACAATGGAAAAACTAGTTGGACCCACTATTTTAAGTACAGTCTGAATAAGACTGCAAGAATTATTCTTGCTTTCTTAAAATACTATAACCCCAACCCCTACTCTTTCTCACTCTGAGTGTATATTTGACATCCTAAGTGATTCCATTATCATAGTTTCAGTATGGAGAAAAAATAATGAATGCTTGAAAATAACAAGCAGTTTCAAATGGCTGACTGATGTGAAACATCTCAACCCCACCAGCCCCCACCCACTACATTACCTAACAAGATTTATTCCTTAGTCTTTGTAGTATGGCTCACTAAGGCATGAGATAACTAGGTTTTGTTTACACTCTATGAAATAAGTGGTCATTTCCAATAGTTTAGATGTCCTCTGCTTATGCAGAAATTACAAAGTATCTGTCAGTGTTTTGAACAATATAAATATTAACAAAAATTAATATTGTTGCCCATTATACTTTGCAGAACTTCCACAATTCATACAACACATAATCAACTGGGTCTAGTTATGAAGCAGCTTCATCTCCACACACACACACACACACACACACACACACACACACACACACACACACACACACACACACACATACACACACACCTGCTGGTTGAAATGACTGTAACATTAGATATCTAATTTCATTCCGTAATCTCCATTTTGGTTTAGTTCATCTAATTTACGTTCCCCCAAGTTCATTTTATTTTGAATGTTTGTACTACACTATGTCATTAAGTTTGATGCTAGAGTTTCATTATTTAAATATAACGCCCCACCCCCATCATTCTGCAAATGGCAGGTGGTATGCTGTTTGAATTTGACAGCAGTACCAGGTGGGGACTTGGTTCAGGGAGGAATAGGTCACTCGGCACAAAGGCTAGATTCAGCTACTTTGCACAGGGGTACCCAAGTAACTCCGAACACAGGAAGCAATAACTGTAATGTCCAATACCAGGAATGGGATTCTAAAGTGTGGCCTTTATTCACATCCAAACAGAATAAACAAACCATAGATGGACCCCCACAGGGCTACACTTCTGGTAATGCAGATTAAAAGAAACAAGAACCCTTCTACAACACTTCAGCCCTCAGGCTCTGAACCCACCGGGCACACAGCCCAGACATGCATACTGCTTTGGGTACACAGCCTGAACTTGTACACTGTTCTGGGATTTGCCAGGCTCGGGTCCCTTGCCAGCCATTCAGACATCTTCCATATGTTGTGGAAACATTTTCTGGTGGCTCCCTAAACCACCTAAGAACACCTCAGCTCTATCAGGGAGTTCTCCTTTTAATCCCATATCTGGGTACTTTCCTCAGGCACTGGCCAAGTACCTGAGAGAAAGTAAAGGTGCCACAGAGCAAATCTGTAGAGGTGAATTTGGTTACTACTGATGGGAGTTTCCAACCTCTCACTTCCACAGTTCATACCCGGCCATTTCTCTGGACATTAAACATCTCATTTTGTAAAGCTTGGCGATGTAGATTAAGGCAAAATGTATGTCACACTTCCTCTACTTGTCTTGCTTTCCCATTGTGCTGGACTTGAACATACTTTTACTTGGCTTAGCCCACTGCTCTAGGCCCCCCACTGATTAAGCAGTCCAATCCCCATTTTACTTCACTCTTTGTACTGGACTTGAACCTACTTGAGTTAACCGGCAATGTCTATTACACTAGACCTCCTACAGATTAAGTAGTCCAATCCCCATGTTTCAACAGTTCAGGTGAAAAACATAGGCCCTCTGTCAGAGCGAACTCACCCTTTGGTTGCAGGTGCCCCACAGGCGATTTCTCACAAGAATTTCTCTCGGATAGCTTCTGGTGCCACAGCACAACTTGAAATAGGCAGCGTCTTCCTTAGCCGGAACTAGGAGGGTTGACCCTGGAAAACAAGCAAACCTTTCCACCACCATCCCCTCAGGGATGGGGCACATGGACCAGTAACAGCAGTCTCCACCACTTCAACAATCAGCTTATTGTGTTCCTCTTTCGGTGGAAACACACACCTCCCTTACAGTAGCTCTAAAACAGAGCTTAAGGCTCTGAAAGCCTGCACACAGACTACTGTGCTGCTCCTCTCTCCAAGACTGCACACAGACTCTGTTCAAAAATCCCCAACATTCTATCCTAACTTCCAACTGCAGCATTCCAGTGTGGCTCATGCAGCTGCGAAAGTTCTATGATGATGTCACTCCTCAGTCTCAGCTGAGACTGAGAACAGAGTGAGACAGTGTGAAATCCATTTAACTGGAGTTTCACAAGCTGCCTTCCCTGCCTACCACTAGGTCTTACTGGGATTCTAGTAACCCTGGGTAAAAGTGGGGTTACACTCACCCTGGGCCAGGAAAATGACTGTCCTCAGTCATTACTTACCCGGCTTTTGCCATCTCACCCCATATGATGACTACAGAGAGGTAGTGCTACCTTCTCCCCACCTTGTGCCAGCACAGGCAGACAACACTAAGGGCCTAGAGGCCGTTGGCTGATGCATCAGCCTCTACTCTACCCGCTGACTATGGGTACCTAGTGGCTCCAGTTGAACTGCCCAGATCATAGCCCTAATAGATCAGCACTGCAACCCCTATTGCAAATCAGGGCCACAGACTGTCTATCCCCCCTAGTCCTCTAGGGAAAACCTATGTGCCTTTAACTCAAACCCCAAAACAAAACAAACAAGGGACCTCCCCGACCTTGGGCACCATGCAATCACACACCAGGAGCTAATATCATACCATTACATTACTCCCTCACTTCTCCACAACCATACCTGTGGAAGAAAAGGGTTACTACACAGTAACAACAACAACAACAGTACTTTAAATACTACACACTAAAGTACTAGTGAAGAACTCTGATGAGTCCCTCCTCCTCTTCTTGTCTTCTCTTCTATCTTCTTCAGGAACACCTGCAAGAAAAAGAAAGACAACACACACTCCTAATCTGCACACACAGTCTATCTAAACCCCTACCATCAAAACACCGGAGAATCCCAGAAATATATATATATATTTTTTAGAAAAGGTATAAAAACAGTATAAACATTAGAAAACAGTAGAAAAACAATGACATTATTTACAATACACATTTGGGGGATGGAGTGCCCTAAAGGTCCCATCTAGTGACCACAGTGCCCGAAGGCAGGTCCATTAAAGAGTATCTCCTGGGCCGCAGCCCGGTGAAGTACAGTTCTAGCAGGCCAAAGTCCCAAAGGGGAGAGTCTTTGAGGACAGTTCACACATCTGGAGTCTGCTAGTGTAGGGTGTGTACTGCAATGTCATAAGAATAGAAAAGTTTGGACTTACCAGTCCCTTGTAGAATGAACAAAACACCGACCTGGTCCTCGGCCAAAGAATCTCCCTGGCTGCACTCTTCCGATACAGCTGGGAGGACATCTTCTGGGAATGACAGGAGGGCACACCTGGAAACTGCTGGGTTGATGTCATCTTTGGAGATGGAACCTTGGAACAGGAACAAAAAGGAAAACAGCTGGTCTGACCTCATCCGGTTACCAGGCGATGAATCAGGATACAGCTGGGCTGGCATCCTCTCTGGATCTGAAGTCATCTGGTGGGCCAGTCAATGGATTCTGGAAAGTCAGTACATTGTAGAACTGATGAATGTGGGGCACCTGAGTCTTGGACATCCATACTGGTGGAACAATAAAGGTACTGCAATGGCTGGAGTGGCATCACTGCCTACCACTGCTCTGCTTTCCAGTTGGTAAGCTTGGGCACATTTGCAGGGAGGTCTTTGCATTGTAGCCAATAGCACAACAAGTCAGGAGCTTGAATTATTACCCATCTGGGTGCACATAATTCACACTGTGAAAGGTTTCATGTCCCTCTCCATCCACTATTTGAACAGTGTCCATTAACAGTGTCCTGCCTCTTTTCCATTGGCTGTATTTTTCAAGAAACATTCTGTTCCTGACATGCTTGTTTGCACCAGGATGCACACATTTCATTGCTTCAGCCCAAATCCAGGATTTCCTGCTGTTCTCAATCTTCTCCCAGACTCTCTGAGGAGAGGTAGGAAAGGACATCCCATAGATTTCATTCGCCTTCCTACGAACCAGTATCTCCTCTTTACTAGCTTTGGTCAACCTGAGACAGCTGGCCTGGCTTGGGGGCAGCCAGTCCTGGTTCTGCCAGATATGCATTTTCAAAGAGACAAAGAATGGATCCCTGACTTCTTCTTGCACAGCCAGAGCAGTGGAATCACCACTCTCTTCCATGCATTCCTCTGAGGCAAGAGCTTGAGGCTGTGTACCCGTTCCTTTTTCACAAGGCCACATAGGTTCCCCCTCTTCTTCTTCCTCACTGAGAATCTGTGCCCAGGAGTGAGCCATTGTCTTCACTCCTGAGACTATCCAGTCTCCGCTGGGCACAGAGGTCAATACCTCCCATTCAAAGGCCTCCCTCATCTCATCTTCTCCTATGAGACTTGGGCTAGGCCCCCCTCTCCAAGGGTCTACTGATGCTCTGCCTGAATTGTCTCTCTGCGATCCAGCATCTGAAACATCAGCATATTGTTCTGTCTGCAAATCTGTACCCCTCTAGCTTTGTGCCACACTCCCCTGAGGGGCCTTCTCCAACAGGCTCTGCCTGGTGCTGTGTGCTGCCAACTGCAGATTCTTGAACTTTTGTCCATGTGGGAGCCAAATTAATATTGGGCGCTTTAAACAAGCCGTATTTCTCTAAGCACCCCGAACAGTGAGTTACCATGAAGACGTCCCTTCCAGCATTTAAGCATATTAATGCAGCAGTACTATGAAATCAGGAAGTGATCTATCAAAATTCTGTTTTTTGGCTGTAAGCATGCGGCCAAAGTTCCAGTTTCCATGCCTGTAAATGTATTTTCCAGTCATTTTTAGTTTTTTTAGATATTTGAAATTTATTTGAATGGTTGTAGTGCTACAACAGATATGGCGGCTGACTAATTTTCCGTGCACTTTCTCTTCAGGTCGCATCACATCTTTTGACAAAGCAGAGGGACCCTCTGCTGACCATTCCTGCTGCCTCTGCAAGTCATTTATATGTGCAGTTGGCAGCAGAGGGAGTTCCAGTGCAACATGCTTACTGGCAGAAATGTAAACAAAAGCAGAGAATAGTTGAACAAATTACTCAGAGATAGTACAATGCCGGCGAGAAAGAGTACCAGGGATAGGATTAGCAGGGCACAGGTAATAAACTGTCAAAAAAGAGCAGGTTTTTTTTCCGTAGTATTGCTGCTTTAAGCACACTTGCACTGGATATCCAGGAATCACCACATGAGGAGGCAGTTGTCCTCCGTAGAAACACATCTCAATGTCCCTTAACTTGTTTACTTCTGCTGCTACCACAGCCCGGGCATGATCTGAGTATCGGGATGGTCCTGAAGCCATGACTGCAGAGAAAAACAAACAAATGCTCACTGTTATTGAAAGTCCTACATCACTGAACACTTTCTTTCACTTTCAAAATGGTTCCTGTGCGGCTGTGTTTAGATTACTACCCCACCCTGTAATGGCGGCGGCAGCACTCCTACGCATCAGCATTCTGAAATTGGGTCAAGCCACTGCACATCCGATTTACGTACTCTACTGATAACTTTGCTCAAAATGCACAAACTTGCACTGTTCTTTTTCCTAGCACATTTATATGATTTACCACAGACTTTTCACTTGCTGAAAACATTGCTGTAGCTCCCAGTCCCTTAAAGCCTTAGTATTTCAAGCACAGGATTGCCTGTAACTCTTGCTGCATAACTTGATACAACTCACAGTCTCTCTCATGGCTTTGAAACTTACACTGACACTGAATCCCATAACTATGCTCACAGTTAATGGCTTAAAAGGCTTGCTTTTGCTGATAAACTTAACACAGTCTTTGATTGCAACGCGATTACATTGCTGCACACAGATTCAGCTGGCTTTTGGCAAAAATCACTTGTTTGAGCAATTATTTCTGTTGGTACTCACTGTTATCAGTAGCTGTTTGCTGCAATGGAAAACAGCCTGCAGCCAGTCTTGGAGGCCTCGGGACAGAAGCGGGTTGGCAGTCCTGCCAATCGGCCCTATGAACACCACACTCACAGTCCAGTTGATTGATATGCGGGTTGAGCCCAATTTTAGATAGAAAAGTCTGAGTTTTTAAACTTTTACAGCGCTTTCAGTCACTGCGACGCTCCTCCGATAAGCCAGTACACGCACTCCACTCACAATCCCTCTTGAATGCTGGGTAGTCACTGTAGAGCTGGCTTCGGGGTGGGACTGATTGCAGTCTCACCAATCACACGATGTCATGCAAATGAGCCTCTTTCCCTCGCAAGTGCTCTTCTTCTCACAGCGATCATCGAGCAGGTAAATTTAAACTGTAAAACCACTTTTTTTTTTTTCTGAACTGACTATATGGCGGGAGCCCATTTCAACCATTAGTCATGGCCATTAACACAGCAAGTCTCTCCATTCACTAGAAAGCATTTCCAACGTCCAGGGCACAATTTTCCTGTTGTTACCCCTAGTCTTCCACACTTTTCTTTGTCACACATTTTTTTTTAAAAGCTGGCAAAACGCTGTAAATTTTTGATGTACAACAAGGGCATACTCTCTCAGGCTTTACTGCTCCTTGGTAAACAGTTGGCATTTAACAGCAGCACATGGACAAGAGCACACAATGACACACTAGTTAACCTTGCTTCAGCTTTTTGGACTACCCTCTGCCAGATAACCAAAATGCTAGCCCCCTGCCCGAGCACCTTTCCTCTCCAAATTTAAAATCCAAAGCAGTGCCTCCATTTTGTAATGCCCCACCCCCATCATTTTGAAAATGACAGGTGGTGTGCTGTTTGAAGCTGACAGCAGTACCACGTGGGGACTGGGATCAGGGAGGAATAGGTCACTGGGCACAAAGGCTAGGAGTGGCTACTCTGCACAGGGGCACCCAAGTAACTCTGAACACAGGAAGCAATGACTGTAATGTCCAATACCAGGAATGGGATTCTAAAGTGTGGCTTTTATTCACATCCAAACAGAATAAACAAAGCATAGATGGACCCCCACAGGGCTACACTTCTGATAATGCAGATTAAGAGAAACAAGAACCCTTCTTCAACACTTCAACCCTCAGGCTCTGAACCCACCGGGCACATAGCCCAGACTTGCATGCTGCTTTGGGTACACAGCCTGAACTTGTACACTGTTATGGGATTTCCCAGGTTCGGCTCCCTTGCCAGCCACTCGGACATCTTCCATATGTCATGGAAACATTTTCTGGTGGCTCCCTAAATCACCTAAGAACACCTCAGCTCTATCAGGGAGTTCTCCTTTTAATCCCACATCTGGGTACTTTCCTCAGGCACTAGTCAAGTACCTGAGAGAAAGTAAAGGTGCCACAGAGCAAATCCGTAGAGGTGAAATTGGTTACTACTGATGGGGGGTCTCCCACCTCTTGCTTCCACAATTCATACCCGGCCATTTCTCTGGACATTAAACATCTCATTCTGTAAAGCTTGGCAATGTAGATTAAGGCTAAATGTATGTCACATTTCCTCTACTTGTCTTGCTTTCCCATTGTGCTGGACTTGAACATACTTTTACTTGGCTTAGCCCATTACTCTAGACCCCCCACTGATTAAGCAGTCCAATCCCCACTTTACTTCACTCTTTGTACTGGAACCTACTTGAGTTAACTGGCAATGTCTATTACACTAGACCTCCTACAGATTAAGTAGTCCAATCCCTACATTTCAACAGTTCAGGTGAAAAACATAGGCCCTCTGTCAGAGTGAACTCACCCTTTGGTTGCAGGTGCCCCACAAGTGATTCCTCACAGGAATTTCTCTCCGACAGCTTCTGGTGCCGCAGCACAACTTGAAATAGGCAGTGTCTTCCTTAGCCAGAACCAGAAGGGTTGCCCCTGGAAAACAGGCAAACCTTTCCACCACCATTCCCTCAGGGATGGGGCACATGGACCAGTAACAGCAGTCTCCACCACTTCAACAATCAGCTTACTGTGTTCCTCTTTTGGTGGAAACACACACCTCCCTTACAGTATCTCTAAAACAGAGCTTAAGGCTCTGAGAGCCTGCACACAGACTGCTGTGCTGCTCCTCTCTCCAAGACTGCACACAGACTCTGTTCAAATATCCCCAGCATTCTATCCTAACTTCCAACTGTAGCATTCCAGTGTGGCTCATGCAGCTGAGAAAGTTCTATGGTGATGTCATCCCTCAGTCTCAGCTGAGACTGAGAACAGAGTGAGACAGTGCGAAATCCATTTAACTGGAGTTTCACAAGCTGCCTTCCCTGCCTACTACTAGGTCTTACTGGAATTCTAGTAACCCCAGGTAACAGGGGGGTTACATAAAGAATAAAATTAATTTTCACCAACAAACCATATCTCTTCCCCATGGACGAGGAGACACCTAACCATTGAAATATATAGAATGGAAAGAATCTGTGCAAGTCTTGCAAACTGCATCACATTGTTCGAACTTAACCAGTGTAAGTGGGTCCTTCACCAATTAGACAAATATGTTGACTTTGTGACATAGGCCAGATGCATACCTTCTATACCTCTCAAACCAAAACTCCTTCCATAGGAAGTCCAAATCTCCCTCCCCTCCAGCCTATCTCTCTAGAACAACTGACCAGAGACTTCAACCAACAGATCCCTCCCCCATAACCATTTTTACTAACACTTTCTATCTCTCTGACCTCAGGAAACATACCTGAAGAACGACAACAGTTCCTATTAAGGTCTAAATAACAAACACGCTGTACTCGTCCCAGTGCTGAAAAATAACTGGCATACTAGACAGCTCACATAAGGAAGTTAATGGAAGAATAACGTCAAGCTCAGGCCTGAAGATAAAATGAGAACACCGGAGCCTTCACCTTACCATATGAACAATATCCAGTGACCCTGATGCATTTCCAATGAATGCACTTACAATGTAAAAATGAATGTAACTGAAACATGTCTGTACAATTTAAGAAAAATAATAATTTTTGTTATAAAAAAAAAATCATCATGCATTCTACATATAAAACAGGCTAGCAGATTTTGTGAACTGTAACCTTTAAAAATGTAATTCAAAGTTGTGCTGCAAAAGTGACTTATAAATATGAGGAACAGAGAGCTAGTAAAATATTTTTTGTAAGCAATGCCAGCAGCTTATGGAAACTGGGACAACAAAGGAAAATTCAAAGTAGGAAGCACTACATATGTCAAAGCAGTGCTTATTAAACAACAATCATCCAGCAGATTATAAAATAATTAGTTTAACAAGAGAATTACACAAACCCAAGGTGCAGTTTTGCAATTCTGCCCCCCCCAAAATCTCATCACCCAATAATAGAAGTGGTGCAGTTTAATGAGGAATTGAGGGATGAACCTAAGCTAGAGCAGGAAAGAGATAAATCAGTAAAAAATAGAGACCATCTCCATGCACAAAGTAAAGAGGAACGTTCATCTGAGTTTGTAGCAAAGGCCCGTTCAAAATCTATTGATGCAAAGTCCTTTTCACAAGATTAAAAAAATTTTATTTCCCCATACAATAAAATAATTAGTTTTGATTCATCATCAGTAACCGCAGCAGATATATTGGCCGGGATATAGAAAGGGGTTGAGCATGGCACAACAGAGTTGTGCTGGTGCAACACCACATTGTAATAGTATAGTGTATAGTATAGTCAGGGCTGGCAGTATAGCCTAGAGGTTAAAGGAATGAGGTGTGAACGAACTTGTTACATCCAGCAATCCAGACCTGAGTTTGATTCTCACAACCTCCACTTGCATACTGTGTGACTCTGAGCAAGTCACTTAACCACCCAGTGCTCCCAGGTCGCCCCTGAAAACAGGCACTTGTGCCTAGTGGGCCTAACCCAGTTACCAAAGACTAAAAATAAAAAAATAAAATAAAAATAAATGTGGCGCAGATGCAGGGGGCGTGCCCATGCATATGCGGCACATCCTGATATTCAGCCCAGGATGTGCGGTGCATATGCTAGCACAGCCCTGCAGTGCACCACATGGGGCGGGCACAAAGTTGAGCCCATGAGAGCTGGGAACAACTCCAGGCCACCCACAGGGGGGCAGATGTATTGCAGGGTGAAGCACCGACCCTCCCAGAATGCTGTCTACAAGCACACACATATCCCTGGTAGTCCAGTGGACACCCGTCCCAAGTCCCCAATGCCCCAATCACTGTAATGTTTGACTGTCCCTGGTAGTCTAGTGGCCTCCCTCCCTCCCGTGTTCCCGATCACCAGATTATGCCATTTTGTAAGTCCCTGGTAGTCTAGTGGTACCCCCTCACCCATTTCCACGATTGCGGTACAGCACCATATCATGATGCCCTGGTGATCCAGTGGCACCTCCACCCCTCCCACCTGCACACCATCCCTGGCCCACCCTGCTCCCCCTGCCATCATTGGAGGGCTGCCACAACCCACCCACATACCGCCTGGCCACCCGCCGAATGACAGTTACAGTATGGGCTTGCAGGGCATACTGTACTAGACAGTCCCAAATATGTGAATTCCCTGTCTGCCTATCTGTCTGCTGAAGTGGCATCCTACACCATCTGTGTTGCCCAAGCCATGGTGCGGCCACATTGGGACTACAATACAGTGGTTGCTGCAGCTTATGGGGCACGTGGTTGCACATCCATGTGGCAGCCTGCACACTACAGTACAATGCTGGCACACATACCCATCCATGTTGGATGCTTGCGGCATGGCCTTTAGGTGGTTGGTTGTCCATGGTATCATGCATGTAGCAGGAAGTATGGCTGAGCCTTCTGCTATGGGCCTGTCAAATGCACGTTGGCCACTGTTTGTGCTGCTGCCAGCGGAGTGGCTTACATGGCTGTTTACGACTGTCCCTGGCCACGTGTATCTGTGTGCACAGTGTGGCATGCATATACACACCTCACACATGGTCATACATGCACTGAGAGCTCCACTATGAGCCGGATAAGCGGGCCCACCCCCGCATACAAGGTGCATGGGAGGATCATGTGGCTGTGTGTTGTTACTCTACATGGTGCCTTGCATGCACACCGCGCATGCTTCCGCTGACTTACATGCACACACGAGGCATGTATCCACCCCTGCTGGCTATGCACGCACGCTGTGCATGCCACGCAGGCTTCGTGCATAGGGCCCATTATATCTTGTAGAAGATTGCCATTAGTTGTTCCATTCCCACTCTCTTGAACTCACTGCAATCCATCCTAAAACTGCTAGTTTTGGTAAACCCAAACACCTTTAAGAAGCTCTTGGAAAAATTATATACTGAAACCTGTTTGTGTGGCTAGTCCTTACCGAGGTTATGTGTGATAATATGATGAGGTACTCAAACCCTGTGTATTAGCACTTGACTGCAGCAGTGTTGTATATGGTGTGGTAATAAAAGAGCTATATAGTATATAATCTGCTATTTTTTCTGTTTCCAATAGCTTGTGTAAAATGGAAATGTTATACAGGCACTGAATATAATTGTATTATTTTGCGAGGTGATCTATGCTGATATCTTTATGCTCTATACCTCATTGTATGCTGCCCTATCCAGGGCCTTCTTGAAAATGAGCTTACTCAGCTGAGCCTTTTCCTTGTGAAATAAACAAATGAAATGAAATAAATCAATGAGTCATCAGAACTACAAGTGAATTCCGATTGAAGCAAACATATGGTAGAACTGGATCCAAGAGATTGTAACTTAATTAAGCAATAAGGTATGACAAGGTGTGTGTGATCATATAATAACGTCACTCCTAGGGTGGGTTGAAGCACAAGGTGAAGCCGAGTGCTTCCACCACCCCAGGAGTGACATTATTACACAATAATACACATCTTGGAGTGCCTTATTGCAATTATACAATGGCTCGATGATATACAAAATAAAAAAAAATATTTAAAAAAGGTTTTAGTAGATTTTTAGTGTAGCAATATATCTTTGTTTCTGAAACAGGCATCCAAACAACAATCCAAAAAATCAATACAGTGATGTTATTGTGTAATAACATCACTGTCTCAGGCACACACTGACCAATCAGAGCCCTGGATATTTTCTTGCCATTGTATAATGTGTATTATACAATGGCAATAAAAAATCCTGTTCTCTGATTGGTCAGTGTGTGCCTCGGACAGTGCTGATATTAAGCTATAACATCACTGTATTAAGTCCAGGCACACACATATGACCCTATAACAGGAATCATGCTACCACTCCTAAAGTTACCGGTACTCTGAATGGTCAGTAAAGCCGTGACAGCTTCAGCCCCTTCCCCCCCAAATTTCTTTTCTGTGTCTGGCACTCACACCAAGTACCCACAGTTCAGCCCCAGAGTTCAGTCCATAAAACAAATAGATTTTTTTGGCAGCATTTTGTTCCCGAACCGAGTGCCTTGAGTGAACCGGGCTAAGCACAACCTACGATCACGTGTGTCACTGAAGCTGCTCATTTTCAGGACAAAATGCTGGCAAAAAATAACTGTTCCTTGCGTTGTAACCCTAATTAGCCTCTCACTTCTCTAGCTGCCACAATATTGTTTAACCAGTGAAGCTGTCACAGCTTCACACATTCCCACACTTCCCTTTGGTCTTCATCGCGACCGCAAAATAACAGAAAGTGTAAGAAGCACTGTGAGTGCTTACCATACTCGATTAACACAGCGCTGACTGACTTTCCCTACCGTGCTCCACTTGCAGATGACAGTTTCCTTCTCTCCACAGACAGCGCCACCACGCTTCACAACATCCCCAATGTAAAACTAAAAAGTAACCAAAAAACCCATAAAGTCAAACGAGTTTTCACCCTCCCTCAAGAACACCTCAGTGAGAAGCTCTTCATCACTGGAAAGCAGCATCACTCAAGCAACAGCGCCACCTAGTGTTGCAAAAAATAGGGATTTTTTTGAAATGTATACTACCACATAAAAATCAAATAAAAATAAATAAAAATTACACTTTTCCTTTTCTTCTTTTTTGTTACCACAAGCCATTGTATAATAGCAATAAGGCACTCCAGGGATGTGTTGTGTGTAATAACGTCACTCCTGGGGTGGAGAAGCACTCGGCTTCGCCTCGTGCTTCGACCCACCCCAGGAGTGACGTTATTACACAATAACACACACCCTGTCGTGCCTTATTGCTTAATTATCACATTGACTGTCAATACATAAAATGTGTAAGTTAGTAGCTTGTTATCATAACTAAACGTAAATTCAGTTAGGCAGATACATACAATCACTTGGGACTATAGTAAGTGATGTTATTAATGAATTGGAGTAGTTAACTATAAAACTGTCATACTCATTTGGTTTAGCTAAGTATGTATTTAAAATCCAACCATCAGGTATACCCAGTAGCTTAAAATTCAACTCATGACATTACAGAATGAAACCTATACTAGATCATCTTGTGATACAACATTGTTAAATGTTCCAATTAAATGTTCATCAAATGGTCAGCGTGCTTTTGGTTATATGGCACCTACAGTTGTGAACAGTTTATCCTTTCATATTAGGAACATAGCAAGTTATGCTCTGTTTGCTAGAACCTTAAATACATATTTTAGAACGTTGTGTAGTTGTGACTGTTTTTAAAATGACTGTCTTATTGATAACATGGAATGTTCATTTCCTACATAATTATGTATTATTGTATGTTGTCATTTGTACTTTTGTAATTGTGATATGTGTATGTTGTTGTACTGATGGTGTAAAGTTACTGTATTTTTATTATTGACTATGGGTCGTACCCGTAAAAGGGATTGTATCCCAGTGTACTAAAGCGTATACAAATCAAATCAAATCAAATATAAGATATTGTGGATTCTCATAAATTATCATAATGGAACATTTCAGACAGATATGGTATCCCCATATACCAAAAACATGACCCATCACTGTGATAATGGAGGTTGCCTCATAAAGGGCAAGCTGGGTTGTCAGGGGATCCCTAAAAGGAAGGTAGACTAGGAGGGGGAAGGGGTAAGTTTTAGGAAAGTGGTGGAGCTAAAAAGGGGAGTGAGAGAGAGAAAGGGGGGGTGGGGTGGATGAGGTCTGAGGTCGGAGGGGCATAGCCAGGTGAGTGGCAGATGGGCACAGGAGCAAGGACTGTACAGATGCAGGACAAAGGATGGGGCTAGAGAGGGCTAGATAAGGGCACACAGAGAGCAGGAGACCTTCTTTCTCTGCAGTTTCAATTGGAAATCCCACTCACTCACTCAATTGTTGGGGCTGGTTGAGCAGAATACAGTAGAGCAGGTTTCAAGGGTTGCCAAGTAAGGGCACTGGATTATGGATCCATGAAAGACATGGGTTGCTAGATGAAAGCAACAAAAGAAAAATGGGGTTGGGGGAATAAAGGGGCCTGACTGGGTCAATACCCAGACAGGTGGGAGGCCCTCATGGGGTAGATACCCTGGGGAGGAAAGGGCTGGGGATCAGGTGGGACACCTGACCTACCCCAGGGAGAGAGAGAGAACCAAATGGAGAAGTGTTGTGGTATACACCCGAGCCAATAAGAGCACCAGGCAACAGCTGTAAATAAAAAAGACTGTCATTCACAAAATGTGTAAACAAAGGGACCCCCCTCCGAATTCATTATGTAAATAAATGTGAAAGGTGGTAATGTGAAATCTATGAAAAGATGTTGGATGTGTATGTAAATAATTGTGAAAGAAATTCTGCTCAAAATAAAAGGTCATTTGAACCAAGAAGCTGCTGGTGTGATTGCTTTTGAGAGTCCCAATAACACGTTGTTCTGATGACTCATTTGCAAGATATCATTATCTTACCCTGATATTTATAAACCCCAACAGCTCTAGTATTTTGAGAAAGTAGCTTTTGGAACCAGGATAAAAATATTTCAAACACTTTATACATTTTCTCTGTTGTGGGATTATAATGTAAGCCATGTATCTTTTAGTTATGATCATAGTGGACTGGGGTGTCAAGAACTGTGTGACTATTTTAGAGAATGAGCAGTTAATTACGTTACATTCTTGTATGTAATGGACCTCAGCTAGTTCAGAATGTTTTTTTTTTAATATTATTGTTTTCAGAATTTTGTGTATTAGATCATATACATCCGTCTAGATCATTACAATCATTATCATAAAAGTACGGTCTTCAGCAGTTCTTGATATTACTATATGAATGTATTAATGGCAGGTATAAAGCTAACCTATGGTTAGTTCACATTAATGTATAGATGTGTTGATTAAGAGCACTTTATAAGCACTTTACTCACAATCCAGTCCCACCTCCGGAAGAAGCCTTATTGCATTATATGATACTTAGTGATAACTGGGCAGTGTTGTGTAGACTGTATGCACTCAATAAATTAAGCTTTTGTAGTTTGCAGTTTCGGGGATGTGTGCACTGTTTTTTGACTCTTTTCAAACTCTTCTGCTTTGTAAACTAACTCTCACTCCCACATTAAAACCACATAACATTATCATGCCTAAAAAATCTGATCAAATTCCATAGAATACCTTCCAGAATCTGTATTGGAGTGGAAAAATCGGAACAAGCTTTCACAGTCATCAAACAGGGGAGCTTTATTTTTATATTTGCTCTGCCTTCCTCAATAATGGAAAACTATTTTAGAAATGTCTGTCTTTTTGTGGCAGCTAATCTGCAAATTGTGTTGCTATACTGTTTACTGTTTTTCTTTTGACTTCTGAAGCTTGATACTTTGGTTCTTACTGAGCATATTGATTTACTGCTCAGATGTTTTATTTTATTTGGTTTTGTTCAGGGGTTTTGGATAGAGATCTCTGTGCACTGTATAGCTTTAAGGAACTTCTTAGTGTGGTGGTGATAATTATTGATTGAGGCATTGACCTTTAGTTTTTTTTTGTTTTTTTTTGATGACTTAGTTTCTACTCTGTGCCTCCAGGGAACTCTATCCGCATCTGCCAAACCGTGCGCTCTGCCTCCCACCTAAAGTTGTCTCCTCACCCTGCACAAGCCTGGCAGATCCCCCAGCTCTGCACCCACCGAGGTGGGGCCACTCTATCTGCCCAGGGTGCTCTATTTGAAATCTAATGTACCAGCTGGGAAGTTGGCCCTGGAGAGGTGAGAGGCCCGGTGCTGGAGTGTGGCTCGATGGGGCAAAGGTACCATCACCTATCCCTGAGGATGGGGATTTTCATAGTATATTTTCCCCCAGGAATGCAAAGATTCAATGATGTTGGCATAGCTTGATGCCACAGACATCTGCCAAACTCCTCCTACTCATCAGCCAGAGCATGTGTAGTGCCTCCAGCTTACAACAGTGGTCACTACTTTGCTGTTTGGAATGGACATTATATCTAAAAAAATAACTACAAATTAATGGGATCACTATGTAATTTGTTTAGGAATTTCCTTCAGATACATCTGGGTGAAAAAGGAATTATAAACTGGAAAGAAAAGAAGACAGCTCCCAAATTGATATATGGATAAAAAATGAAGACATGGTCCAGTCTCTCCTTGAAAAAAGCCATAAGCTGGATAATTTGGGCTTATATTGAGTTGATAATGATATCTTCTTGAGAAAAGAGGATCAAAATCCATATCTGATGAGCAGACTAGGTGGGCCAAGTGGTCCTTAGCTCCCATCAAAGTCTATGTTTCCATGTTTCATATAATCCTCAAACATATCAAAGTCCACAGACACGGTTAAAGAATAGACATGAAGTATTGTCTCATCTTAATGACTGAATGGCTTTTGAGCGTACTGGGGCATTGCTTTCACAACATGAACGAAAACAGGAAACTATCATAGACATTACATTTGTAGAACATTTGACCTCTACAGTGAATGGGAGTGGAATACAGGAAGTTACTATTAATGCTATTAATATATTGTCATGGAATATTGCTGGTTTCATGTCTAAGCTTTGAGATATACAATTAAAAGATGTTATTACTAAGTATGAAATTATTAATGCACATGGATCTTGGTATACATTGGACATGTATGAGGCTATTGTGATAAATGGGTATAAGCTTTTACAATACCCAGCACAAAAAATTTTAAAGATGGGGAGACCCTAAGGTGGTCTTCTAACTTACATTATGGTCCATGACAAAATAACAGTTATGTTTGGTATATTAACGGTAGGTAACACCCCGAATGACAACCAACAATTGAGTTACCTAAGAGTTTATATGTATCTGTATATTGGTTCTATTGTTGTGTGCTCTGTATTTTTTTTTCTGATCTAGATTAGTGGAGGCTGAAGTGGGCTCAATTTGCTCCACAAAGTGATTCATGGATCAATGGTGAAATCGCAAAGTACTCCGCAATGCGAAGCGGAGTAATTTGTGTTGTAATGGGTAACGTGAAGTACATTGTTTTCAATGCACTTCATCTTTAAAATTGGTGGAGTAGTGGTCTGGGAAGACAGAGTAATGTGAAGTCATTGTTTTCACCTTTTTCACCTTTCACCTTTTCACCTTTTCACCTCACTTCATCTTATTTTTAAGCTCTGAAGGCAAATTTTGCAGTGATTCATGGGATTTCAGGTCACATGGGCTCTACATTATTCTGTACAACCACAGTTCAGTGTAGTGTGTGTAGGAAGCCGTAGGAGACAGTGTGTTCTGAGAGCTGTCTGTGATTCAAACCTTCTAAAAGCTGTTAAAAAAGCCTTTTTGAGTAATTTTTTTTTTGCTCAAACTTTAGTTCATTGATTGTAGGAACCTCTCCTGTGCTCATATCATTGAGCATTTATTGTTTGAGTGTGAATTTTACATGTTAATGCACAATATTGAATCTGTGTATTAAGAGACAGTGAAAGTGTGCTTTGGGGGAGGGGCGTATCTGTGATGTAGGTAGATTTAGGTTGGAAAAATAGGGAGTTCTTTGTTTTTTGGTTATATTTTTGTTATATAACTGACTGTGTTAATGTACACACAGTAATACTGTCAGTAATTGTTGAATTTTTTTTGCTGTGTGGATCTGGTGCGGCAGTTCATAATTTCAGGTTGTTTACAATACGTGGTATATTACAGAAGTTTTCAATTTGCTACGCATTATTTGCAGACAAATTGTGTGTGTGTGTATGTGTGTGTGTGTGTGTGTGTGTGTGTGTGAGTGTGTGTGCGGTGCATGTCATCAAAGAATACACCTTTTACTATGCTACAGTGTAACTGCAGGTGCAGCACTGTGAACCTGCTATCCCTGCAGCTACATTATTTTGTACTGCCATTGTGGTATCTTTTCTTTATTTTGCTGCTTGCACTGCCATAAAAATTTGCAGTTAGTGCCCCCCCACTGGCAAAAGGAATTCTATTCCAGATTGGATTGTTTGTGACTTCAGCACCACTGGTTAGTTAAGGTGTTGTTGGACTTGTGAATTTGCATCTGTATCTGTTGCTGAACCCATAGTTATTTTTTTGGCTTCACATCCAGCATACCCCCACCCAGAGTGAATGTTCCAAATCTAAATTTGTTTAGAATATAGTTGTTGATCCCCCAAAATGCCCGCAAAGAGTTGTGCAAGCAAAGCTGTTTCTTGCCATGGCAATCCTGCCAGTGGTAAGATTGTCTTTGGGCGTGGTAGTATGCAGATGCCGAAGTGAATTGCTGATGTGAGGAAAGGTATTTCTCTTGAAATGTCTTTAACAGCCCAATCAGTAGCTTCACTTAGTTGGAGGAGATGATGTTGTCCCAGCTGGTGGCATTAGTGCAGTTGCTGGTGGTGGTATGAGTATTGCTGCCTCAAGTTCCACTTCTGACCAGTGTACCATATCCAAAAATATAGTGGAGTGTGAAGCAGTGTGAGTGAGTGGCAGTGTGGATGATGTCATACTTCCCAGCAACATCCCAGTAATCGAACATAAGGATCCTGATAATGTCAACAATAGCATACAATGTAACATTTCTTCCATCGCAGTTCAGGTCATGCATTTTCTATGCAGTGATTCACACTGTGGTGAAAAATATCAGGTAACGCTGGTGTTGATGATGATGATGAATCTGATGATGATGATGATGTTGCTGTGGTTGCAAAGTGCAGTCCACATGCCAGCATCCAAGCAGAGGATGTGGATGTGGGTGATGTTGATGAATATGATGATGTAATTGACCCACTTGGGAACAGGAGAAAAACAAATTCAAGGAGACTGTGTCTGGGTCTATTTGCATTACCCCCCCATAAAAACTTGTGATTTACCAGTTTCAGTTGATGATGATGATGATGATGATGACCCAGTAATAATGATAGGTAGTCATGGTGGTCAGTTGCAGTCCAAGTGTGTTCTACCCAAAAAATCATGTAGCACACCTCCAACTTCATGGCTTAAAAGAACAGAGTCCTATAAGCAGCATCAGGGACATGTTAAAAGTAGAGCAACACAATCTCTTGTTTGGAATTTTTTTGTGCAAGATGCAAATGATGAGTCAGTTGCAGTCTGCCAGGTTTGCCATGTGTGTGTGAGTTGAGATAAAAAGGGGAGCCATCTGGGCACAGGAGGACAGCATAAGCATCTTAAGAACAGGCACATGGCCTGTGGACCAAGCACAAGATGGCAGATAATACCACAGTGGGGCGTTCACCCTCGTCATCAACCATAACGAGCATGTTATCCCCTTCCATGACTGTTAAATCAAGTAGGAAACTAAATGTGTGCAGTAGTGATGAAATAAGAGCAGAGGATTACTACAGACATGATGAGGTGGAGAAGCATAATGATTTTGAAATGTTGTCCAGTGCTTGTGAGAGTAGCAGTTTTTGTGGTGGTGGTGGTGGTGGTGAATGCAGTATGTCTAGTGCAAGTGGTACATCAACCCTGGTTGGTAAATGTGGCGAAATAACTTAATTTGTGGGTTTGTCATTATCACCTGTGCACCCATCTTTATTAAATGTTCACACTGCACCCCCTGCCATTCACAGAGCAGAACCATTTGTCATCACACCCCATGTAAAACATTTAAGTCAGCCCTTGTTACAGAGTGTTTTTGCACGTAAGCTGAAGTACCCACCCAGTCATACAGTGTCACAGGAACTTAATGCTGCTGTAGCTGAAATGCTGCCAATTGATCTTTTACCCTTCTCCTTAGTGGAGAATTCTGGGTTGCGGTGGTTTGCTGTACATGCCTGTCCAAAATGGAAAGTCCCATCCAGGACATACTTTTTGACCCGTGCTGTCCCTGAGTTGTACCGTACTGTGTCCAACTCAGTAAGACATGCCCTTCAACATTTCTACTCTCCATTCATCCATTTAAGTATGGATATGTGGACAAGTGGCAAAACAGTGGGGAGTTCATGTTTGTGTATAACTGCACACTGGGCGCAGGTGCCGGGGGTTGTTTGTGCTGTTGGTAGTGTGAATAATCAGTGCAGTAAGGTGGAGTGTCATGGTAGCAATCTTCCAGGAATTCAACAGCATGCAACGATTGCTATGTGTATGTGACCTGTTCACACACTGGTGAAAACATGTTGGACATGGTACTGACTGAAACTGACAAGTGGCTGAACCCCCTGTCTCTGAGAGCTGGGTTCATAGCAAGTAACAATGGGTCAAATGTGGTGAAATGCATCATGAATGGTGGCTTTTTTCATGTTCCATGCATGGCCCACTGTTTAAATCTTGTGGTGCAGGAGTTTCTGCAGCACTCTGATGTAAAGGAAATGCTGACAGTTTCTCGCTGTTTCTGTTCTCACTTTTCACGATCTGCAAAGGCCCGTGAGCTACTTCGGCAGTTGCAGATGTGAAACAGCCTCCCTCAGCACTGCTCGAAGCTGGGAGTTGTCACCCTGTGGAACTCCACTATATACATGGCAGAGAGGTTTTATAAACAATATAAAGCCATCTCAGAATATCTTCTCATACAAACTAGCCGTGACAGTTCCGGGGCCTCCATGTCTATGATGACTGAACAGTGGCACCTCATGGACTCTGTAATAACAATTTTGCAGCCTTTTGAACATGCCACACAGGCAGTAAGTGCCTCCATTAGCCAATCAATTCCACTGCTGTGGGTGCTGAGGCAGACATTGGTGAATGTACAGCATTGCCTTGATGTTGCCGGAGACAGTGCTAGCAGTATGTTGCTGAAACACATGCTGACAGTATTTGACCAGAATCATCACATCTTGAGCATTCAGCGTAGTGACAACTTTGCAATAGCAACAATGCTGGCCCCACGATACAAACGTGGAATTACCTCAGTACTGGAGGGAGGGCCTGAACAGGTAAAAAATGTCAATGGACAAATGGTGCGCTTGGTTCATGGGGCACAGAAGTCACATGCCAAGGTCAGTAAACCTCAGCAGCATAATCAGGCTGCAGGTGCACCTGGACGAGTATCAAGCATATCCTTTGAGGGGAAGGGGACTGAAGTTCCAGGTGGTCTGTCATCCAAAGCAGTTGGTGTCAACCCACTTTGAGAGGCTTTGTCCCAAGTAGGGATTTGTGAAATAAATGATTCCAGAGAACAGGATGATGCATTAACCACTGGACTTACTGTGGCACAGAGAATGGTTGAGTCATATTTGTCTGAAAACAGGCATCTGTCAATAACTGATAATCCTCTTTTATACTGGAGTGGAAAGTTCAGCGAATGGCCAGAGCTGGCTGCAGTGGCACTGAAGTACCTGACATGCCCACGCTCCAGTGAAAGTGTCGAGAGGGTATTCAGCTCAGCATGTGCAATAGTTAGGGATTGTCAGACAAACCTCTCTCCTGCAAATGATAGTTTGCTAACATTCATAAAAATCAATTACAGGCACATACCAGCATAGACTGCAACCTCAGTATTTGTACCCCACTCTAGTCATAGTTTTAGTGATGTAGAAATGGACAATCCTGGTGGCAATTTCAGTGGCAGCATGAAACAGCATACCACTGATGTAGATGATGACACAATGGAGAATGAATTTCCCAGTAGTCAGACTTCAGACATAGATGACTGTGAGGGCAGCTTTCTTTATGAGGATGATGATGAGGATAATGTTGGCAGGTTTTAACTGAAGTTGTTAAAAGGCTGTGACATTTGCTGTATGATTCATGTTTTGTTTTTCATGCGGTTCAATGAGTATCCCACTTACAGTGTGACTCAAATTCCATATGTCACATCGCATTTGTAACGGAGAGCACAATATATCCTGGCCCCTGTACCACCACCATAAGACCACTGTTAGCCATTGCCACCACAGGTAATGACTTTGTGTGCCCCCCCGGACCACAACCATCATGACCACTGTTAGCCACTGCCACCATAGGGATTGATCTTGTCTGCCCCCCATACCACCACCACCATAACTGCTTTTAGCCACTGCCACCACAGGGAATGACTTTGTGTGCCCCCCATGGACCACCACCATGACCACTGTTAGCCACTGCCACCTAGGGAATGACTTTGTGTGCCCCCATGGACCTGCACCATGGTGACTGTTAGCCACTGCCACCACGGGGAATGACTTTGTGGGCCACCTCGGACCACCACCACCACCATGACCGCTGTTAGCCACTGTGACCACAGGGAATGACTTTATGTGCCCCCCAGGACCACAAACATTAATGTGGTTACCCACTGCCACCACAGTGAATGACATTGTGTGCCAGCCTGGACCATCACCATGACCGCTGTTTGCCACTGCCACCACAGGGAATGACTTGGTGTGCCTCCCATTGCACCACCACCACCATGACCGCTGTTAGCCACTGCCACCACAAGGAATGACTTTATGTGCCCCTACTGGACCACCACCATGACTGCTGTTAGCCACTGCCACCACAGGAAATGACTTTGTGTGCCCTAACTGGACCACCACAGGGAATGCCTTTTTGTGCCCCCCCAGACCACCACTATGACTGCTGTTAGCCACTGCCACCACAGGGAATGACTTTGTGTGCCCCCTTAGACCACCGCCTTCATAACTGCTGTTAGCCACTGCCACCACAGGAAATGACTTTGTGTGCCCCCCAGAACCACCACTATAAGACCGCTTTTAGCCACTGCCACCACCACCAGATGCAGGAAGATGTCAGAGGGAATGTCATCATGTGCTGCAGCTATGACCACAAGCACCCACCACCAGTGTCATTCTGACAATGTTTTCCCATTATACTGACCATGCCAAGGCAGAGGGAGTTGAATCGGAGACCACATCCATCAGCCTCAGCCACAAGGCTTCTTAATATTGAAACTATAAAGTGAGTATATGTACTAATGGTTTTTATGCTATTTAACTTCCTTTAGCTGTGTGTTTTGTCTTTTGTTGCTTTTCTGAGCTGCAATGCTCAAACACATAGAAACATCAAAACATAGAATTTGACGGCAGATAAGGACCGCTTGGCCCACCCAGTCTGCCCATTTCCCTACCTAATGGATAAGCTGCAGATCCTAGTTAACCACCAGCTTACTTCTTTCTACCCTCACCCCCTAGAATTGCCTTATGACTGTCCCATGCATGCTTGAATTCAACCACTGTTTTTGACTCCACAACCTCCTCTGGAAGGCTGTTCCATGCATCCACAACCCTCTCTGTGAAAAAATACTTCCTTACATTACCTCTGAGCTGCCCCCTCTATCTTCAAATTGTGCCCCCTTGTTCTTGCACACCTCTTTTTTTGAAAGATGCTACCCTCTTGGACTTTGTTGATTCCCTTGAGGTACTTGAAAGTTTCTATCATGTCCCTCCTCTCCCTCCTTTCCTCAAGGCTATACACATTAAGCTCCTTTAGTCTCTCTTCATATGTCTTCTGGTGCAGACCCTGCATCATTTTAGTTGCCCTCCTCTGGACAGCTTCCGTCTTGTCTATGTCCTTGTGGAGATTGGGTCTCCAGAACTGCACACAGTACTCCAGATGGGGTCTCACCAGCTGTCTGTACAGAGAGATAACAACTTCCTGTTTTCAACTGGTGATGCCTCTCCCTATGCATCCCAGTATCCCCCCAGCCCTCCTTACTGCCCTCTCACATTGCTTGCCCACCTTTAAGTCATCTGCTCTGACTACCCCAGGTCCCTTTCCATTTTTGTTGTTGTTAGTATCTCACCCCCCATTGTGTACTCTTCCCATGGGTTTTTGTTTCCCAGGTGCATTACCTTGCACTTCTTAGCATTGAATCTTTGAACACATATGGTAAACGTATTTTGTTTTTTACAGGTTAACAAAAAATGACTCTCCTTCGCTAAAAGTTGGTATCAATGGTACTGCAGCAGTACCATACACATGAACCTATGGAATATCCATTTCAAATCCATACTGGTAAGTTTATTTATTTTATTTCATGTCTTCATTTTTTTTAAATGAGTGCAACAAATCTGACTGAGGATTCATAAATTAGGTGACATGTGTACGTCGAAAAAACTATTTCTGCAACATAACATGCACTGTATTCCAAACTTGCAGCTGTTCAGCCATGACAGTGTTGAAAATGTTGGACACAGGTTTTGTTACTTGACAAGATGTGGGTTTGAAATGTAACTAGTTGAGAACCAGGGACACTGGCACAGTGTATTTGTTACACAGCCTGGTACTAAATTAAGTTGTGATTGATCTGCTGATTGCAGTGTGACAGCTTACTATCTGTGTTAGTAATCCAGATACCCATGGAAACACCATGACTTAAACATAATGTATATCTATCAACTCACCAAGCCTACTAATAGTGTACAGACAACGGCGACCCTTCCATCTCGTTGAGGTGATCGCATCGCATTTGCAGGAATCATAGCACCCTTTGGACCAGCAACAGTTCTCTCATGGTCATCATTTCTGATGGATCTTTGCATGTGGTGTAATGCTCCCATTTCACTTTGTTAGCACTTGTCAACTTTCTGGACACAAGACAGATGCATTTTGGGGATGCAGAAAAAATCTGGGGACTCTGTGTGACCACTGTGTGCAGGAGTGACTGTGCAATAAATTCTGTTTTTTTTTACAAGTGGTGTAATGCTCCCATTTCACTTCGTTAGCACTTGCCAATTTTCTGGACACAAGACAGATGCATTTTGGGGTTGCAGAAAAATTCTGGGGACTCTGTGTGACCACTATGCACATGAGTGACTGCGTAATAAATTCTGGGGGACTTTGCATGTCATGTAATGATCCCATTTCACTTCGTTAGCACTTGCCAATTTTCTGGACTCAAGTCAGTTGCATTTCGTTTGTTGTGATTGTGAGCACATAATGTCATACTTAAATTATAAATTAAAACAGCATTGCAACAATGTAGTGACAATTTTGACCTATTCTTTTTCATGCTATTTTACATTGTCAGCCTCTAGTTACCTCCTGGCTTTTTTGATACCCTTCTTTTCACAATTTGTGTCTGCTTTACTACTTTTTCTCATGTCTGAAAAAAAAGGAGCATGCCTTTTAATATTGTTGTGACCAGGTTTTTATCCCTATTTGCAGCTATTTTTGAATAAATATTGTTCTGTGTGGTCATAAAACACTGCCTGCTGCATAATTGCTAATTTTACAACAGAAGTAATATATAACAACTGAAGGAGAAAAGCAGCGGAAAATACTGACAAAGACCTGGTATGCACCGTATTGAAAGGAGTGCTCCTTTTATTATTGCAGATATGAAAATAAGTAGTAAAGCAGACTCAAATACTGGAAACAATAGTATCATACAAGTCAGGACGTAAGTAAAGTGGCAATGTAAAATAGCATAAAAAAGTATAGGTCAAAATTTTCAACAGATTGTTGTACTGCTGCTTTAAAGAGATTAACCAGGACACATAGTTATGGTATTGCACCCAATATATGGGTGTCTTACATCCAGGGAAATCTTTCTTGCTCCACATGTCCTTACATAAGGCAATACTTTTCTGGCAAAAACGCTAGAAATTTCGTTAAGCTAGGTCACAGAGGACTTTCCATTCTGAAGAGCTGCCAAAGTTCTGTCCCCACTCAGCAATGTTATGACGTGATTCCAGGGAGAGAGTGGGGGTGTGCTCCATTATACTGAATGGCCGGCAGCTTCTGAATGTTTCTTTATATTATTATGGTTAGTTTGTGGTGAAACCTGGGCACATTTCCACTAACAAGGTTCTTGTTAGTTGAAACATGCCCACGTTTCACCACAAACTGACCATTATAACATAAAGAAACATTCAGAAAGCTGATGGCCATTCAGTATAATAGATCACGCCCCAGCACTCTCCTTGGCATCACGTCATAACATTGCTGATCGTGGGGGGCAGAACTTGGGCAGCTCTTCAGAATGGAAAGTCCTCCATGACCCAGTTTAACAAAATTAAGAGTGTTTTTGCAAGAAAAGTATTGCATTATGTATGGACATGTGGAGCAAGAAAGATTCCACTGGAGGTAAGGCACCCATATGTCAGGTGCAATGTTGTAACTTGGTGAATCTCTTTAATGTCTATTTCAAAAATGAAACATTTATGAAGCCTCTGTAATGTTTACTTGTGTCGAGACTCATGATTTGAAATGTTTTGCAAAAAGCATGACTGAGCAGTGCAAGTATGTTGTGGCAAACTGCATGCATGCCACCAGTGTTTTTTCCCGTGTGTGTATACATTGTCCAGCTTTGTGCAAACATATATATGGTGTGACTTGTTGCAGTATCTCAAGAATGAGGATAAGAAAAAATATATGATGTATATTTTATTTGTACCATCAGCACCAGCGGAGTAAGTGATATGATATTTTTTCAGAGGTATCGGGTAACTGTGCACCTCAGTCACTCACAGTGCACACATGACTTAGCGGAGATCATAGCACAGAAAACACATGCTCTCCTAAAAGTCATGTGTGCAGTATGTGACTAAGGTGCACTCTGGCCAGACACCTCTGTAAAAGTATCATATCACTTGGTCTGCTGATGATGATTTTGACAATAAAATATACATTATTCAGCTCACTATTCTTTATACCATAAACCCTACAACAAGTCAGCAATATATGTTTTCAAGAAGCTGCACAATGGCTGATGTCACACACATACACACACACACACACACACACACAGAGGAATCAACACTGACTGCACACATACAGTTTAGCACATCATACTTGCTCTGCTCACACCAGCTTTTCCACAACCACTTCACAACAGAAAGTAAACATTACTGGGGCAGTGGATTATAACAACAGGGCAATAAGGAGCATGTATGACTGTCTGTTATTAAACATAAAAAAAATACAAAACACTACAACAGTGGGAGAAGAGGGAGGTGTCCAGAAAAAATAAGTTAATGGGGGATCCAATGATGTTGCAGCAGTAGATGGAGCATTGACACTATCTGAAGCTGGTGTTGCTCAATCTGCTCCACCTGCTGCTGCACAGCACCCACTCTCTCATTGCTTTCCTCCAGCACTGCCCACTGCAGTGGAATGTCTACCTGCATTACAGGCACTGTAGAAGGGTCCACTGTGGGGGAAAGTCATGTAGTGGTGGTGGTGAGGGTGGTGCTGGTGTCAGTGGTGGGGGTAGTGGTGGAGAAGCTGCTGCTGTGGCCCTCCTCCCGTTGCGGTGGTGAGGCACAACACCCCCAGCACCCTCTGCCACTGCCACAGAAGGGCCAGCAGGTGGAGGTCTGGCCCTTTTGGTGGCAGCCTGCCACTCCACCTTGTGGTGGTTTATCATAGGTGTGCACTGGCCACCAGTCCCCAGATGTGTCCCCCAGGGGCCACAGTGCACCTGCATACCACATAGCTGACACACTACAATGGTGCTGTCCATCCCCCACACACAGTTAAAAAACTGCCAGACTGGGGAGCTGTGGGGGGAGCAGGCACAGGAGGGAAGATGTAGTGCTGGCAGCACTGTCACACACCTGGGACTCCACCTGCTGTTGTGGAGGTGATGGAGGTGGTGCTGCTGGAGCCCCTGCAGCTGCTACTGGTGGTTTTGATGGTGGTGGCAGAGTTGGTGGATGTGCTAGTGGCACTGGTGGTGTTGCTGCTTCCAGAGGGGGAGAGGCAAGACCAAACAGTCAGGAGTGGTCCAATGACACCTGATGATCCCCATGCATGTGCACTCCCCTCTGCCCATGGCCATGTGCCACAGACTCTCCCTGGTCCATTGCAAGACCCACTCTTTCTCTCTCTGCTGTGTCATGTGGTGAACGACTTCTTCACACACACTCATAGTCACACACACACACACACACACACACACACAAAACAAAACTTATAAAACAAAGAAATCTGTAACAAAAAAGAACAGAAAAAACACTAAAAAAACTAAAGATTTAGCAAGTTGCATGTTTTTATGCTGTATGCACAAGATACGAATGACTAACACTCCAGACTCTCCTCTCCACACAAAAAGCTTCCTCCTTCTACTTCTGCAAAGGAGAAAGTGAAACTATCTGCTTGTATGACTCACTTCCTTCCTACCTGGCTAAAGCATGTGACTTACAGTACTGTAAGCCATGTGATGTATGGGGGGCTGCCTATATTGTTGTCACTTCACCTTATTTCACATTAAGGTGGAATGACAACATGAAGTCATAATGACAAAGCAAAGTGAGCACTTTCCAATGGCCACTTTATGTAGCATTATGATAACGCAAAGTGGCCACTTCATGTCCACTTCACTGGCGGATTTTAAATTTGCTGCATCTCTAATCTAGATGCTCCTGTCATGTACACAGTTTCTATTGTAAATACTGTAACATTTTGCAAATAGTGTTTTTACCATTTTGTCTCTATCATCAAATTTCTGTACCACTAGATGTTTGTGAAAAGAGACATTTTTGCTCACATACTTTCCAGTTTAAAAATAAAATTTAATTGAATTAAACTTCTTATTACTTGCTACTGTTACTGGAGATAGGGAAAGAGATAATATTAATTTGTAATATTTATAACTCACCTAACTCATCTCCAATATATGATATTAATTTGTTCAACAAGCTTATTGTAGAGATAGAAGAAGCTAATAAAACATATAATGATCCAGAAATAATAATTACAGGTGATTTCAACATTAGATATGGATGTGATAATATCATGGGTACATCTTTAATCCAGTTATTATGTGAAGTGCATGGGATAGACCCAAGAAATATGATAGATAAAAAATACAGATAAAAATGGGCATATGAGATTACTTTTAGATGCAATAAACTTATTAATACTTAATGGGAGACTACCATTAGATAAACATGGTGCTTTAACTTGTATTATGAATAATGGTGAACTTACAGAACAGTTGATTACATACTCGACTCTTCTTTTCATTATTACAGATATTTGGACCTTCACGTATTACCCAGACTGGAAAGTGATCATTCCCCCCTTGTTTTAAAGAGAACAATAAAGGAAGAAATGTATACTGGTATGCAGGAACAAGTAGCAATTATTAACAAAAAGAAAATAATAAGATGGAATCAGATTCCCAAAACTGAACTAGAGGTTAAAATAATTAAATTTTGACAAATAATAAATCAAATACTAAGTATAGAGATTGACCCAATAAAAATTTATGATAACATTATACATCAATATAAAAATATCTTACCACAGTATAAAACTGACAATAAAACAGATAAAATAAAATATAATAATGGGTTCTACAAAAATTGCAGGCTTCAGAAAAAATAGGCAAGTTGGTTAGCTACAGTATGTAAGACAGTTTATATCCAAAGAAAACTTTAAAATTCTGAACAGATGCAGGACTAAATATAGAAATCACACCCATAAACAAAAACATCTCTATATCAGAAGGAACTGTGGGAAAAATGCTTGATACAACATATAAAAAGGACAGCAAAACTTTTGGGAAAATAATAGCAGTGGGAACAAGTAACTACAAAAGTCAATATGAAGCTTCAATTACTGCTACACAACGGGAAGCTTATTATGGAAACATATTTTATAAGAAGCTAAACATCTCTCCTAATTATTCTAATCTGATAGGCACAGAACTTATTTGGATCACATAACAGGAAACCCTTATAGTAATC
Source organism: Neoceratodus forsteri (assembly GCA_016271365.2). Lineage (NCBI taxonomy): Eukaryota > Metazoa > Chordata > Ceratodontiformes > Ceratodontidae > Neoceratodus > Neoceratodus forsteri. The sequence continues at coordinate 860,819,316 of CM057458.1, read as the reverse complement.
ACAAGTTGTAAAATCTAACAAATAGCAAGGTCCAGATCAAATTTCAGTAGATTAATATAAAACTGAAATAGAATGATGGCCTGTCACACTTAGGAATGTAACAAATTTATAATGTATGACTACACCCCCAACCAGTGGAGAGGGAGCTACATTATTCCAATTTATAAAAAAAGGGATGGAAATAACTTAGTCAATTATCACCCAATAAGTCTTATTGACAAATATGTCTAAAATATATTCTAAAATACTGTTAAATAGACTGCAAGATTGGGTTACTACAAACAATACAATTTCCCTACTGCAAGCAGGTTTTCAAAAAAGCAATGGGGCATCAATTCAGATATTTATATTGTCACACATTACTGCAAAGTATTGCAAGATAAAAAAAATAAAAATTGTTTATAGCCTTTATTGACTTCTCAGCAGCTTTTGTTTGCATGTCTAGAGAAATACTTTGGCATAAACTTGAAGAAATGGGAATTGATTCCAATTTTTTTTACTTTAATTAGGAGGATTTAGCAGGCCTGGTGGCGCTGAGGGTTGAGGCACTGGAGGCCACACCTTACACCATGCCCACGACCTGAGTTCGGGAACAAGCTTGTGCACCGGTGGTCAGCAGGGGAGGGAGTAGGATCGAGCATCTGATGGACTACTCTCCTCTCCCTGGGGAGGGATCCAGGGGTTCTCAGGTGCAACAGTATCTCCCAGTAGAGACCAGCAGCATGGCCTGCACTCACAGCAAAGCAGGGGAGGAGCATGGTGGATGCTTATGGCACAGCCCTGCTGGCATAATGGCACAGCCACACTCCCAGGAGGAAACAAAGCCAGAAAAACACCTGACCCTGGATAGATGATGGCTCTCCTCTGATCCACACTGCCATACACCCTTCCACTGTATCTCAAGCTGCTCCTCCATCTCTACAGCTGGCATACTCAATTGTAGATAGAGAGTCGGAGTGGAGGCGACTCTACCCAAGAGGGATCAGAGCTGGGGAATCCAATGGCTGGAGGATGGTGGAGGGCAGGTGGTGTCAGGGAATCAGGTGGGCAGTAGAGCAGTGCTTGGTCAGCAGGAGCAGCCCAAGAGAGTTCCAGAGGAATGGATACTAACAGAAGATACAAAAAAAAAATTTGAAGGATTTATTCTAAAACATGGATAACAGTCAAATATAATAATAATGGTGAGCTTATGGACAAGAACGTCAAGAGTGCAATTTGGCACCAACTCTTTCCACTCTCTACATAAACAAAATTTTAGTAAAATATAATGATCCAACTCATCACGTTCCAAAATTATTACAATATTCTGTAACAGTACTTGCTTATGCAGATGATCTAGCCCTTATTTTGACATCTAGATTAGGACTGCAAAGAAATCTTAATAAATAAAAAGCACTATGTAAAACTCCACACTTAGTTCCAAACATCTAAAAGAGAAAAACTATGGTTATCGGTACACAAAGAAAATATAAAACACTTTATTTGAATTCACAACAGTTGGAATTTGTGAAGCATTTTACATATTTGGGAGTTACTATAGCAAACAATATGTTTTGATCAAACCATATTAGCAATGTAATTTCTAAAATGAGAATCACTGCATCTGCTTTTTCACATTTTAATAGAATTTATGGGGATATAACCATTGAACCAATGATAAAAGCTGTCAATGCCAAATTAATAAAGTACTACATGTTATAGAAATCTGGGAAAACAGAAATTTTCAAACTATAGAAGCCATAGTTAACACAACCTATAAGAAAACATTAGGCCTTCCCAGATCCACTTCAAATTCACTTGTTCGAGCCCAGCTGGGTCAGATTTTGTTTACGGAAAAAGCACATACAAGATTAATCAATTTTTGGCTAAAGATTACATCATCTCCTCAAGGAACATTGACTGCATCTTGTCTGAAAGGAAAAAAAATCTATTTGACAACAAATAAATATGGGTGGTTAGCTAATATTTACCAACTGTTGGAGAACTATGGTATAGCTCACTTGAAATATTGGAGCAGAACGTTCTATTACAATTCATGTAAATTACACAAAAGTATTAACTAAGACTCTTTATAATATAGCAAAAGAAAAAGACCTAATAAAAATTAAGCAACTTAGAGTCTCAAATTGGCTATCTAATAATATACAGGAACATTCATTAAAACAATATTTACTCTTAATTGAAGATCCTGGTTATAGACAAGCCATAACAGTATATAGAACTGAATTCTTTTCTAGTAACGTTCTAAGTGCCAGGTACCATAGGTTTCAACATATCTCTGAAAATTGTCATTTCTATTAAAGTGAGCTTGACATTCTTCATCACGTAGTTGTGAGATGCCCTCAGTACACAAAATAAGAAACAAATACTTGGCTAAACATTTTGCATCATATATTATACTAGGATTCATACTATACTAGGAACGATAGATACACAAAAGGCCAAAGCCCATACGTGTGTATCTCCGGCCATGTATAGCCTCAAAATATTTCTTGGACCTTCTTTTCAATTCAGAAAATAAACAACTATTGATGGATTTAGAAATGTTCTTGGTTTCTGCTAAAAACAAATTAGGAAAATAATAAATGCAGAAGATTGATAGAGAAATACTGTACCCTTAATTAACCCACTTTGTTGGATCTTTTCTTCTCATGTTATTATATATATATATATATATATATATATATATATATATATATATATATAGTAGATTACAGTGTATATTATGGAATGTAGGTAGCCAGACCTGAACCCAGTATTAACTGTTTACACACTACTTTTCTATTTAGAAATAGTAGAGTTTGTTAAGGTATGAGGCTTACACAGTATGACCCCATGTCTAATGTATACAACATTTGCACAACTATATGTCTGTCATACTGATGTACTGTAAGACTGTCTTGTATTCAATAGTAATGGATTATATTTGCTCAAAGTATTTATTTGTTATACTGACACACTGAACGGTTATTTGATGACCAGTTTTTATTGTGTTAATTGTATTTAATGTGTATTATGATTGCATGTTTTATTGTGTAATGATTTTTTATGTCAAACAATAAACTTGATTGATAGTAAAGAAAAATGTTATGGGATACAGCTTGTTGCATTTCTTAGACCATGAATATCAGACTGGAATGTTTTGAAAAAAAAAAGTCCATTATGCTATAACATCTTTTCAGACTCAGAGAAGAGAAGACCAAAATAAGTAGCCAAATTCAGAATAATGCTCAGTCATCTGTGTGCTATGAGTTTTGTTACACACTTGAGGTGCATGATGACCCATAAACCTGGAGAGTGAAGCTTGAGAGGTTTATGAGGTCATCACAAATTAATGGTGCATAAAAATAAAACTCATAAACACACAGATGACCTTCATGTTAGCTTTATAATAACTGATACCTTGGTCAAACTACTTTGACAGGAAGAACAGTGCCAAGTGACAGTCATGGTTACACTTTCCCACTGTACACCTCTGGTATGCTAACACTGACTGTAGCTTATGCTGTCAATTCACAGCTGTTTCTCAAGATTCTGAGTTAGCGCTCCTGTAGCAATGGTGTAATATCTGGATGTGACATTGCTCCAAGTTATTATGTCTTTTCATATCAACTACACTTAAGTTAATAAAGCACCTCAACAGTTATTATTAGGAAATTGCATATGGTTACAATCTGTGTGGCAGTGGTTCTGGCAGGATTCAGACCTGTGATATAATGCTTTTCAGTTAAAGTATCTGACCAACAAGAAAACAATCCTTTATGCATCACATATGTTCACCAATAAAACTTTTATGGTATTTACAGTAGTTAGTCTTATTCTGTACATAGAGATCAGTGGCTTCTCAAGAGTTGTCATGCATGTTCTAAAAGTTCTGCACATTCCAAAAGTTGTTACTTATGTTCTATCATCAGTGCACTTGTATACATTCTTGTGCTGAATCCTGCTTTTGTTTTTACTTAGTGTAACTTGTGCAGGCTGCAGCCTGCCTTAACAACCACATTAGAGGTTCACTATGCTTGCTTCAGTCTATGTGAGGGGATTCCCCTTGACCATGATAGCACTTACTAGATATAGTCACTTCTCAAGCTTGTAATATTTAGTAAGTACTTACTCAGCAAAGACACTTCTCAGCTCTCTTTCTCTGTACCTCTGTACTGGCACTTAGCACCATTTGATAGTTCCCCACGTAGAACCATAAGCTATAAAAATGTGAAAATGGGTGACCATAAACAACTTGCCTTGTGCTCCATCTTGGGGTTGAGATGACAATATTGACCTTTTGAGTTGCACTCTTGAGGATCATTTGCTGTTATCTCAACCCCTCAATGAAAACACAGGCTTTCTGTGTATGGTCAACCAGAAATTATTCCTTATATCTTCACTTAAAATGTTTAAACATATGTGAGGTCTAGTGTGAACTGGATTATGCTAGTTCATGGTCTATTTGTTGGACTCTTACTAACAAAAAAACAAAACAAAAAAATACAAACTCAGATTGCAAGAATCAAGGTAGATTGGTTTCATGGGGGAGGTCATGTCAAACGAATCTGATAGATTTCTTTGATAGGGTGACTCAGAATTTAGATCAGGGTGGAGTGGTGGACATGGCCTACCTAAATTTCAGTAAGAGTTTCAACACCATTGCACATAAGACACTAGAAAGCAATCTGGGTAGCTTAGAAGTGGGTCCAAAGACAATAAACTGGAGATGAAGCTGGTTAGGATAAGGACATAAAAGCACAATTGGCCCAGTTGGAAAAGCAGCACAGATATCACTTAGGAGATTTATCTCTGTTGCAACGTGTGTGAGATCTAAGGTTTCAGATAGTTGTATTAAATAAACAGCAGGCACAATTTACATTGTTTAGGACTCACCAGAGCTCCTGGGGAGCTGGATGGCTGTTAGCATACTTGTTGAAGCAATGGAGGTAATTAAGAAAGTCCCTGGAATACAGAAGGGAAATAATATTATCCTTGACCCTGAGGCAATTATTAAAGCATTCTGAGATTATTATGCACAGCTTTATTCATCTAACAGAGACCCAATGGATTTTACAGGTGATAGCTTTGAGTTTTTAGACTCATTATCCTTATGTACATTATCTGAGGACCATCATTGGGAGTTGGAGCAGCCTATTTCACTAAGGGAAGTTCAGTTAGCAGTACAACAGTTAAAAGGAGGTAAGAATCCAGGACCAGATGGCTTTCTAGATGAATTTCATAAAGCAGGAGGCGACTTGGTTGAGCCCAAATTAGTAGTATTTTCAAAGAGGCCTGGCATTTGGGAGAATTGTCCATAACAATGTCCAAAGCAAAGATCACAGTATTACAGAAACCAAGGAAGGAAGGACCAATACCACTGTTCTAGCTACCACCCCACCTCTTTTCTCAATGTGGATTATAAGATTTTAGTGAAAGTTCTGACTTGTTGTTTGACCAATATTTTACTGGGGTTGATACATACCGAGCAAGCTGGGTTTGTAAGAGGGAGAGATGGAGCGGGCCATATTTGTAGGTTGGTAGATTTAATTTGGTATTCAGGTTCAGTCCAGAGGGGAATCTGTGGTCATCACTTTGGACACAAAAAATGCATCTGACTTGGTTCAATGGGTTGATGTTTCTGCGGTTTTGCAGAAATTTGGCTTTAGCTCCAAATTCCTTTGATGGATATAAGCTATTTATTCATCCCCCAGGCAATGGCTCATACTAATGGGAAAATCTCTGCTTCATTTCAACTAAGGCTGGGCACCCAACAGGGGTGCCTGCTGTTCCCTGTGCTATTTGTATTAGCTATAGAGCCATTGACTGAAAACATTAATGACCCCCATTAGATATCAGGCATTGTCTTTGGACAGAGAAGTTATAAAACCTTGTTATTTTCCAGTGATATTCTCTTGACTTTAAGGCATGTAGCGTCCTCACTACCAAAACTTGTAGATCTTGCGTATTATTTCTCTACATTATTGGGGTTGAGAAATAACAGGGGCAAGATGGAGGTAATCCCTTTGACTCCTTCTGTGAAGTTGTTCTTGTTGGTCCTGGAGCTTTCTTGGTCATCTTGTCCTATCTGGTATTTGGATATACTTATATCACCTCGGTTATTGGATTGGCCCTCTCTGAACTTTTAGCCCTTACTCATTGTCCTAAAGGCAGACGTGGTTCACTGGCATCATCTACAACTTTTAATTTGGGGTAAGGTCCATGTGGTAAGGGTGATGTTCCTCCCTAAATTGTTTAATGTTATACAGTAACTACCACTTATCTTATTTCCAGTTTTTCTCTCCTTGCAGCCACTGACCTGCCCTATCTCCAGCAACCACTCCACTTCCCCTGTTGACCATAGAGGCACATCTTCTTGTGCCAGCTAGCATATGCAGCTGTACCTGCGAAGGGGAACCCCTCCTTGGTCCCTGCACCAGGCCAGGCCAGGAACTAATACCAGCCCTGGTTCTGCACCACGACCCCTGCCGGGCTCAGGAAGTGTGGCTATCAAGAGGCCATAGACAGTGCTGCCATTTTTCCTCCTGATTAATCCCCCAGGAGTGCAGATGTGCAATGATGTCTGAGCACTGACGTGCTGACATCCGCTGCACTCCTCCCTCCATTGCATCAACTCTAGCAGTGCCTCTGAGTGTCCCCAGGGGCTGCTGCAGAGTGGTGGAGACCTACATTCCGCACTCAGGATAGGAGAGCAGTCCTCCGGATGCTCAATCCTATCCTTCCCAGCTGATCCATGACAACCCTGGCTCATGTACGACCCTGGGTCACCAGCATGACATGAGATGTGGCATCCAGCACCTTAACCCTCAGCGCCACCAGGCCAACCAGTATCTACCCCTTAAATTAGAAGATTCCTGGTAGTAGCAATCTGATTCTGTTTTTTTACAATTTTATTTGGAGGGTAAGAAGCCTCCACTCTCTGCTATATGGTTTATGTCTGTATACTAAAGATGGGTTTCACTCCCCTTGGCTAAAAGGCTGCCATATTGTGGTAGGCTTGTCCCAAATCTGGATGTGGTTACACTCTGAACGATTTGGTGCTTTGGTTCATTGGCTTGAGTTGGAACATAGGTTAACTAGATTACACTCATGTGTGCTTTTAGATTCTATGAATCTCAGAAACATGCTGTTCATATCTGGAAGAATCCCAGGTCTTGCTTTGACTTGGAATGGCATATTCCTATTCATCTCTGGCACTTATAATCTAATCCCAGAGTACTAATTGAGGATGCACCTGTGCATTGGTTGGTGCAAAAATCTGCACTCTACCTGCATGATAGGGGGGTGCAAGTAACAGAGAGCATTTCCAGAATAACATGACTAATTAGCTGTTTGTTAATTGGGAATAAAAACTAATGCAGTTAGCTTAGGGACATTTTTTTTATTGTTCGTGCCTTAGCTTCATGCCCAAGAAGAAATTAAAAAAATATATGTATTCTTTTATATTTAGTCAGGCTTGACTATTATTTGACAGTGAGACTTGTCATCTCAGCATTGGTGCAGTGATAGAGAAGAAAAAAAATGACACCCACTACTGAGTGGTGTTTGTAGAATCACAACATGTATTCACAAGAAAAGCACTACAATCTGATTCAGCACTCTGATTGAAGTTGTCTTCTTTATTAAATAATTCTTAAAAGCATTCAATCAATCCAAGTGCAAGAACAGCATATTCAACAGTCCAAATAGATCCAAATAGTGCAAACAGTATAAAATATAGCAAGCCCCACAAGCCACAAGGGACCACATTTGCCCAATTGCTGCAGCGACTTGAATGACCTGATTTCATAATAAATATAATTTAAATTTAATAGCAGGAATCTTGCTGAGAAGAGCCCAGGCTTGGGTCCCTCCATAATCACTTAAATGAGAATGAGAGTGAAGTGTAGCCGGTAGGGAGGGACTAGTCAGCTGACTCCAACAACTTGTTAGCTGCTTTCCTGTTCTGTTTATGTGTATGATAGTGCACTCCAGACATTTTTCTAAGTGTGTGGCTGTGTGCTAAGAAGAGATTTAAAAAACAATATATATTTTTTCTGAGAAAAATTAAGTTAGTTTTGACTGTTAGTTAACAATTAGACTTGTCAGCTCAGCATTGTTAGGGTTGATTAGGGTGCTCAGTGTTGAACCCCTAAGTTTGCAGTTTAATAACTTTGGTGGGGTTTGTCAAAATAGCCTACAAATTTATGTTACAGTATTGTGAAAAATGTGGCTTTACATGACAGCACCTTGTGCAGTTTTCAAGTTCTGGATACCCCTTATTTTGTAAAATTCATATTTTTCCTATACTTAACATGTTTTTTTTTTTTTGCTCTCATGTACACAATACACAGTACTGAATTTCTGCACAAAACTTTCATTGTACATGTGGTTGGTGCTGATGTAATGTCTTTTGAAGGTTTGATGAACAAATATAAAATGGCTCCTAAGTTATAAGGATTTAAAAAATAGCACCATCTGAACCAGAAATTTCTGGTTCTTGAAAGTGTTTTTGGTTTGCAAATTTGATGTATCAAGAACCAAACATGGGTTTCACGAACTACTTTTTTTTGTGGTTCACAATAACTGCCATCTTGTTTCCTTATTTCTGTTGCAATTGAAGTTGGAAAACAGTTGTAAAGACATACTTTCAGAAAATCTGAAACATGCTTGGTGTTTTCCCTAAGCAAGATTTTGTAGTTTGTTTATTTGGAAATTTGGCAAAATCTTATATTTCACACATTCACGATCTCTCCTGAGCGAATTCTTGTTCGGGTTTGAACTAAAAATGTTCTGGTTCACAAACCAGGAATTGTGGTTTGAACTGACAAACAGTAAAAGCACATACAAATTACATATTAAAAAAACAAAAACAGACACATCAACCTAGCTAAATGGGACCTGTTTAGCTAGATTCTGGCATTTGTTTTTTCTAAAGTTGCCAGAAATACCTTTACTGGGCTACCAAAATGCAGGGTACCCAGCTTAGTGAGAGGAGCATTTCACCCGCATTCTCTGTATGAGAACAGTGGGACTTTCCTGACCTCAGCAGCTGCAGTTGGAACTCATGCTGTGGGCTACAGTGAGAGCAATGAGTCACCAATTACCTGGTGTCTAGTGGTGTCCTCCCATTGCCTTCTCTTTCAAAATGTTACATTTCTATGGCATCTAGTGGCACCCCCTCCCACATTCCCATCACCATCCCCATATCAAATGTTGTCTTTACCTGGTGTTTAGTGGCAACCCCCCACTATCCGATTCCCATCCTTATATTACATGTTGTCTTTCCCTGGTGTCTAGTAGCATCCCTAGCCTCTGTTCACCATCCCCATAGTAAATGTTGTCTTCCCATGGTGTCTAGTGTTTCCCCCTCACCCTCCAATCACCATCCCCATATTAAAAGTTGTCTTTCCCTGGTGTGTAGTGGCCCCCACCCTCCAATTACCATCTCCATATTAAATTTTGTCTTTCCCTGGTGTCTAGTGGCACCCCCACCCTCTAATCACCATCCCAGTTTTCAATAAAGAAAACCATCCCTCGATGTGTATTTTTTTTTAGTCCTACAGAAAAGAAAACAGTCCCTTGTTGATCTGGTCCACCACCTCCCACTCTTCACCCACCACCCCACATCCCCAGTACACCCCCACACACCCTCACTCACCTGAACAGGTTACAGGGAAAGCACAACTCTGACTGAAGACATGTATTGCTTCAGGAACCACCAACTGCAATATGGGAAAGTAAGGTAAGTGTGGTTTAATGTATTTCAATGGGGTTTTGAATTCTGATGCAAAACTTTGACATTTTTGTATATTTTTACCGCATATTTTCAACATGGGCTTTTTGAGAGCCCACCTCATAATCAATGCTATTGGAAATATGCAAATCAAGCCTGAAAGGCAATTTCATAGTTGCTCAGTCAAATCACTGTTTGAGCAGGATTTTAACATTTTCATGGCCCTTGTTCATGAGGTGGAGTCATAAGAAGGCTATGTTGAAAATTTGGCATCAAAATATGTAAAAATGGCAAAGTTATTCACATACATTGAAATTCTACTACACTCACTCTTAACTTTGGTAATTTAAAATATTTTGACTCCAACTTTTCAACATAGCCATTTTTTACAGCACCTCATGAACATGACAACTGTCATTTTTTAAATACTGGTCAAAATGTGTTTACACACCTATGGCATGCAATGACATTTAAAAGCCGCAGAATTACATTTTAGCAGGCATTTGAAAATGTTCACTACTGGGTTCATGATGTGGGGTAATAATAAGGCTATGCTGACAATTTGGTTTCTGCTTTTGCACAAATGCAAGTGCAGGGCCTCTCCACAGCAATGTACAAGTAAGCATCTATGAAGGGATGGGATGCTCCCACTGGCAAATAAGGATATGACTATACTATCTTAAAAAGTGAGGAAATTCTTTGCAAAAACACTGCATTAATTCAACAGTTAGAGTTAAAATTAAACCATCAAAAAAAGTAGGAAAATCTGATGCTAGGGTTTCAATCCTTAAAACCCCACTCCCACCCTTGAAGCAAATGATGGATGGAGTTTTTCTTGGGGTTGTCAACCCTAATGTTCACCCCATGCTATACACTCATGAAACATACACACCTGTCTCCATCACATCTTAGTTTCTTTGTTGCTGCAATGGGGTAAGGGTTACAGTTGAAAACCACAAGGAAGACTCCACCCCTCATTTCCTTCAGTGGTGGGGCTGGGGTGTTAGGGTTTCAAACCCTAACATCAGATTTCCCTACTTTTATTGGTTTCATCTGAACCCTAATTGTTGCATTAATGCAGGTTTTTTTTTACAACATATATATATATATATATATGATACATGATGGGCATGAGTGTGATATGGGAAATATTTTCACTCCTGTAGAGTGACCTCTGAATACTCATGAGTGGTGAAGCCATGAGTGAGGTTTCAGAGGTCACTGTACAGGACTGAACATATTTCCCATATCACTCAAGTGCACATCATGTATCCTATTTATACAATGGGGGCCTCATTGTTGCAAAATGTACAGTTTGCGCAGCTTTGTGTGGGTTTAACGTGGGTTTGGGGGTGTAATAAATGGCATTTATTTTAACTCTGCTGATGTCATCAGGACTTATTTCACTGCAGTGAAAATAACTTGTTTTATCTCACTGGGATATGTTTCACCCCATTGTGTGTGTGTGTGTGTGTGTGTATGTATATATGTATATATATATATATATATATATATATATATATATATATATATATATATATATATATATATATATATATATATATATATATATATATATATATACATTCTTTGCAAAAAAGTCATTAATGCACTAGTTAGCATTCCAGCATCAAATATAGAGAAATGTTGTGTTATGGTTTCCAACCTTAACGCCCCATCTTATCCCTGCATTTAGCAACAGGGTTGGGGTGTGCCTTGGGTTGTCAACTCTAACATTCACCCCATTCCATGAGTAAATAAGCTGAGATGGATACTACATGTGAGAATGGGGTGAGTGTTAGGGTTGGCAAACTCAAGCACCCCCCCCATTACTGCCTGCAGGGTGGGGTTAGGGTGTTAAGGCTGGAAACCTTAAAATGGCATTTCCCTACTTTTGATGCTATTTTTTGCAAAGATTTTCCTTACTTTTTGAGACTGTATAATTGTATCCTTATTTGCCTGTGGAGGTGAAGGGCCCTCTGGGCCTTATGCTAGTAACTATCCATAATTTTTAAGATGATTTAATCATACCATTATTTCTCTGTGGGAGCACAGGACCTGGATCGGCCATGATAGTATTTGTATTTGAATCCATTCATAATTTTAAAGATGCTGTAGTCATCTCCCATCCCATGCTGCAAGGCACCAAAGAAAGACCTTAGATGGCAAAGTTATCCTTAGGGAATAACAGCACAATTTGAAACCTGTTACATAAACAATCTCAGATAGTAGAGTAAATAATAATAATACTAATAATACAGATTCTTATGTCTTTGGAATCTGCCAAGAAACATCCAGAAACAAGCAAGGAGTACTAATAAGGGTTTATTATACTACTAATGCAAAGTATGTGACAGAGAAAATCACAAGGGAGATGGGTTTCCCATCACTCTCCTGAAGAATGTACATAATCTCCAGAATTTCTAGGATCTTATGTTCTCCAAGATCTTGTTTTCTCTCTCCATGTGGAGCTAGGTTGCAGACGGCTATATACTACAGATAACAGTATAGCAACAGAGATTACATCATAGTTATGGATATGAGACATGTTATGTATTGGATAATGACTTAGGAGACAGAATTACTAATGAGTATAATTAGAGACAAAGAATATGCTTTTGCTTGCATTATAGCTTGGACAAAAGAAATGCTGACAGTTTCAAACTACATGTGGCATTTCTTGCTTATGTATAATATAAGGCATAACAAAGATTTTCTCTCTGTGCCAGCTAGCTTGCTTAGACAAAGATAAATGTTGACTGGCCAATACTACATATGATTATATGGAATATATATATATATATATATATATATATATATATGAGAGAGAGAGAGAGAGAGAGAGAGAAAAGAGAGAGAGAGAGTATAAAGGAATCACTGATGATCCCTCAGAGTCATCATATCAGTAATTAGGTAGAGTATATATGGAATATATGTAAAAGACAAACTTAATGCATTATAGTGAGGTATAATAATCATGCATGCTCTAATCCTATAAAAGAATGTAAACATTAGCAAATATTAGCAGCAAAGCATATTCTTGGCACTCATGCTTATATGATGGGTGCTAAAATCTGCAAGATAGTGCAAATTAGCAGTATCACAGTATAATAGACCTGGAATACAGTGTAAGGTGTATGTAGTAAAATTGGGGGCATAACCCATATGCAAGAGTCCCCTCTTTGTTGCCCTAATTGCAAAAAGTGTAAATACAACAAAAAGACAACATTTAGGCACCATTCGTCTACAGGTCCGAGGCACGAGCCTGATGGAGGAATTTTAACTGATCACAGTGGTGTTTCAGGGTTTTCCTTAAACAACAGGATGTAATTACAAAGGAAAATGTTAGTAAACCTTGTATTACTATAAACATTTGGAATGAAAATTCACAATGGGTTTTTCCAATATCAGAACAATCAGTAAATACTGATATGTATCAGGTGTGTATCTATCCTATTGAGTAGAGATTGGGGGAGACAACATTAAGTTGCCAGTATGGATATTAAAAATAAGTAAATATTGAGATAGAGCATCAAGATAGTTAGGACTAGACTTAATGGTGTCTTGTGCCAGGATAGGAATCGGTGTGATTTAAGCAATAATGCATGACAGGGTGTGTGTCATGCTGGGATAACGTCACGCCTCAGGTGGTTGGGCATGAGGCCGCAGGCCGAGTGCATCCAATAACTGAGGCATGACATTATCCCAAACGACATACCCTGGAGGGCATTATTGCTATTATACAATGGCTCGTTGTTATACAGAATAAAAAAAATCATTTTAAAGATGTTTTTGTGTGGAAAAATATTTTTGTTTTTTAAAAGAAGATGAACCAATGAAGCACATCATCAAGCACATCAAGCAGCACATAATCAAGCAAAAAGTTCATCTACAGGTTCACAGTGAGGCTGAGACTAGACCCATGATGTTGTACTGGGATAACATCACGGGTCCAGCCCAAGACTGACCAATCAGAGTCCAGGATTTTTTCTTGCCATTGTATAATACTGTATAACCTATAACCTGTTTAGGAAGTAAAAATAGAAGTTAAGTCAAGTCCAAGCAGAGTCCCTTACCTCCAGCATAACAGAGCAAGAGATAGCTGAAGCGATCTCCTCAGCGAAAACTTTAAAATCTCCAGGTCCCGATGGCTATGGGAGTGAGTTCTATGGGGCTATGAGGCAACAAGTATCTACTCAACTCCTTACTCTGTTCAACTCCATACTGGCAGGTGAACCCCCGTCCCCATCGTGGGCTCTCGCAACAATCTCTGTGATTCCGGAGCCGGGGAAGAATCCTCAGCACTGCAGCTCATATAGACCTATCTCGGTCCTAAATTCAGATTATAAGATGTTCATGCATATATTAGCACGTCGGCTAGACAAGATTATGCCCATGTTAATAGACCAGGATCAGACAGGCTTTGTCAGAATGCATTCTACAACAGATAACATCAAGCATACGATGCATATAGTGCATAGTATGCAATCCGGCAATGTTCCATCGGTCCTCATTAGCCTTGATGCTGAAAAAGCATTCGACAGAGTAGCGTGGCCCTTTCTATACAAAGTCCTGGAGAAACTTGGCATTCCCAGCAGTATTGTGGGGGTTTTACAAAACATTTACGTGGGCCCTCACGCCTGCGTTAAGGTGGGGGGCCATCATTCTGAGTACTTCCCACTTAGAAGGGGAACCAGACAAGGGTGTCCATTATCGCCCCTTTTATTTGTGGCCTTTATAGAGCCCCTAGCCCAGTACATTAGAGAATCGCCGGATATCACTGGCGTGAATATGGGCGACTCAGAGCATCGAATAGCGTTGTATGCAGATGATGTCTTGTTATACCTTTCAAACCCAGAACAATCCCTACCAACTATAAGGACACTCCTTGACCAGTATAGTCAAGTTTCCGGTTATAAGTTGAACTTATTAAAAACAGAAATTCTGTCATTCCACTACCTTCCCTCACCACATATAAACTCCATTTTCCCATGCAACTGGAATCTAACAAAATTAAAATACTTGGGGGTATGTATTTCTAAAAATTTTGCTGAATCCTTCCAAAATAACTATGACCCCTTTACCGCTCAGCTCAGGGCGGACCTAGGGGCCTGGGCTACATTGCCTCTCACATTAAGCCATAGAATAGACCTAATAAGGATGGTAACCTTACCTAGGGCCCTGTATCTGTTCCAGAATGTCCCACTATGCATAGAAAAAAAAACATTTGTGGAATGGAGCCGTCTTATCTCTAAGTTTATTTGGGGGGGCAGAAAGCCTCGTGTCCGAATGAGGATACTTGACCTTCTGCAGGGCGAGGGAGGTTTAGCGTTACCAGATCTGCAACTATATTATAGGGCTGCTATGATGACCCATATTATGGCAAGACAGAACGAGGTAGGGGAGCCACATTGGTTACAAATAGAACAGGCCCTTATGCCAGATAAAGACTACTATCAGAACTTATACGCTTCCAGCCCCAGGCTTGTTCCTCGGCTCCCTTCTGATCCGTGGCTCAGAGCACGAAGTAAGACGTGGCAACTAATTAAAAAAGTACAATCCCTGTCTCCTTTCTTGGCTCTGATCTGCCCAATTTCAAGGCTGGGAGATTTCCTCCTTAACTGACTTGACCATGGCTTCCAGACCTGGGAGAGGTATGGACTAAGATATCTTACACAGATAATGTCCCAGGGAGAAATATGGCCCTTTAATACAGTACAAAGTAAGTTTAATATTCTGAATCGGGACTTTTACAGATTCCTAAAGTTAAGGCACTATTGCCGAGGGCTCCCCAAGACCGCTCATAGTCCGGAGAGTTACCCTGCTTTGGTAGTAGTCCAGTCTCTATTAAATACAGGGGCAGATAGGCTTAATTTAATATCCCATTACTACAAGGCCCTCAATTCTCAGGGAGTGGTTCACACTGGGACCATACGAGCTCAATGGCAGGAAGAACTTGATTCTCCTCTCACACAAGAGGACTGGCAAAGAGCATACGAATACTCTTCTAGGGTCGCAAGCTCCCATCAATGGTGGGAATTTGCATGGAAGAACCTAATTAGATACTTCAGAATGCCAGTAATGACTAGTCACTACTCGCAATCAGCTTCGGCAGGGTGCTGGAGATTATGTGGTGAGAACAGAGCTACACACACCCACATTATGTGGTCCTGCCCGAACCTCAAGCCCTTCATGGATCAATTGCAGGGTCACTTAAGAGAGATATTTGACCCTCAGCTACAACTCACGGGGAGGGTGTATGTTTTTCTTGACACTCCAAGGGGGTACAAAAACCCGAATATTAGATACCTCTTGCATTTGCTGCTTACGGCGGCTAAAAAAGTGGTTACTAAGCTTTGGCTGACTGACAACCGGCCCACGATCCAACAATGGTGGGAGGTCACTAAACAGATTTACCAGATGGAGCAGATTACCCATGGGTTAAATCAATTAAAAGAGAAGTTCTCTGATAGGTGGTCCCGCTGGTTAGTATATTATATGAGGTATGATGACACCTTTATACCTTGAGAAGGATGAATAGGTCTGAAAAGAGAAGTTGCACACTTGGCAGAAGTGGCCACTACCCTTGGAGTGAGAGAGGGCGATAGGTAGACAACCTGAAATCAACTCCTGCCCAGGTACAGTCCTACAGGCTGGTGACTCTGGAGAGAGTGGGGAGGGCTGAATGATTTGGTAGGCCTCGCTTGGGCTTGGTGCCCGCAGGTTTAGGTGGTCCCGGAAAGGGAAAGCTCTGATGATGTTAGGGTAATAAGGATTCGATATCCCCATATGAATTAATGGAAATTAGTGATATCAGATGTCCATTTATAAATCTCAAATCAATTTACTGTAAACCAACAATCCTGTCACTGTTTGTATGTATGTATGTTTGTCGAAATATGAAAAGTCTAAATAAAAATGAGAATTATAAAAAAAGCACATCAAGCAGCACATAATCAAGCAAAAGTTCATCTACAGGTTCACAGTGAGGCTGAGACTAGACCCATGATGTTGTACTGGGATAACATCACGGGTCCAGCCCAAGACTGACCAATCAGAGTCCAGGATTTTTTCTTGCCATTGTATAATACTGTATAACCTATAACCTGTTTAGGAAGTAAAAATAGAAGTTAGAAAAGTTTACTTTGCATAACTTTTAGTCCATATCAGAAGAATGTATAATTGGTCACCACACAATGTTCCACATCAGCAGAATATACCACCTAAAAGGATGGCATTTTTCAGTTGGTAAGTCGAACAGGACATGAAATGTCAATGTCCACAAGGCATAAACTACAAACAGTTCCAGGGATAAATCCAGGGTTTCTGCAAGTATTAAATGAAGATTTATAGTTCAAATTCAATGCATTCAGATTTTCCAAAGGTAGATCAAAATGTTCAGGAGGCAACAGTATTTTCAGAAACCTCAGAAGGGGGTGCATTAGATCGCACGCTGAGTTTTACAATGGAATAGCAACAGTGTTCAGTTGAAAATGATCACATGGCTGCACAAAGTGTAAACATTTCTGACAGTACTCAGTTGGTATGAGGTGCCAGCCAAGCTTGGAAAACAAGCAGTGAAGAAAATTGATTTCTTGATTGTAGATCAAATGAAGAAGAGTCTTCTTGCTGAAGTTAGGGGAGTGCCCCAACCCCAGACTTGCTTCATAGTATGCATAATAATGAGCTTGATTGTAGAATCTTAATTGGCTGGACGGAATACAGTTTACTTGAAAGTTCACAAGTGGAAGCCTAATTTCAATTATTAGGCCAGTATTCACAAGTTGGTAAGACAAGTTGGAAGATGTCACATCTGCATAAAAGGCAGTGATCCTTTCAGGTACAACATTCAATGTTCAGAGTCAGTCATGATTCCAAGACCTCATGGTAAACAAGGAAAGGAGGTAGTTTCAATCTTTCACGATAAAAGTTCCCATCAAGATGACCAATAGAATGGATGGTTGCCAAACGATCAGAGATGGATGTTGCTATATGAAAATGCTGCAGTTATACTGTAAGAGTCACAAACATGGCTTCCTGGATTGTGCAGGAATACGTTTTGAAACATGGAACATTACTGGTGTGTGTGGTGACATATCCAAGGTTCCTTGCCATTGGCAAAGGAATAGTGCTAGAATCAAACAAACATTTGTTAACACATGCAGTAGAAGTGCAAAATGTGACAATGCCACTGACCCATACGTCTGTCATGCATGACAGCAGGGATATTTCCTAATTGCAGATCCGGGAAGAAATAACCAAAGGGTTGTAAGAACATAATAGGTGTAGGCAGTGCAAAGGACTTTTCTAGCTATGTGATGCTCATCTGCTTCTTTAATGTGGGCAGAAATTAATTCATTAACATGAACATTTGTCAGGTCAAACCCCTTCACAATATCCTTAATATTGTAAATGCAAATAGTTTTTTATGAGCAAAATCATGTATATCATGCAGTAGGGGAGGTATGATATTATATTTCATACTATCATGAACCTTTAACATATGTGCTTGAATAATGGCTATATCAGCCCTATTTCAAACAGATGTGTAAGAGCCAAATAGGCCCAAGTCTAAACTTGTGTTCTTTTTTTTTAAAATAAAACAAAAACAAAATTCCTAGTGCATTTGTATAGGTTTACTATTATAAGATGTACCACTAGTGGTCAGGATGTGAAAATCCTGTGTGTGTGTGGGGGGGTGCTATCAGTTCCTGTATAGGGGTCATTATTAAGTACCTGGTATGTGGCCAGGGTATCCAATCACATTATTATTAAAAAAGGTGGGAAATGTTTGTTGTGAAATATATAACAAATCATTCCAAGTTCTAATGGGTGAGATTTTAAATCACTGGGGTGTATGTAAACTGCACATTATTAACTAGGGTACCTAGTTGGGAAGTGGCTATTAGACCACTGGGTGGGCCAGGGTTCTACTTTGGGCACTCAGTATTAAGTGTCACAAATTATGGTGCATCATAGGATAAAACCTTTAAGGTCTAATGGCATTTATTGCCATATAATTTTTGGATGCAAAATTTCTGATTATCAATAAAATGTAACTAGGGGTCCAGATCATCTCTAGCTGCTAGGATTGATCCAAAGCAATGATCATAACATTCAGAAGGGCCTCACTACCCTCCTGGACAATGAACATGTCTTTTAAAACTTTAGTGTGAATTCCACAGGATGCAATTAAATCATGTGGGCTTGTGAGGTAATCTGCCTCAACAAGCTGTTTAAGTTTAGGTCACTTGTTCTTATCTGCAATACGATGTGCAGATTGGGCTTGTAAGAAGACCCATACTTCTAAAAAGAATAATAAGCATATAAGCAAGCATCTCTCTCACTCTCTCTCTCTCTCTCTCTCTCTCTCTGGAACCCAGAAGGAAAGAGAAATGAAAAACATAGTTAGTTTAGTACTGTTCTACCCACTACGGTATGGAAAAGTAATTTAATTTCCTTTAAACAGTTTCATTTGATTGGCATGTAGCCATTTATCAATGACTGTTATTGTGAGGCAGTCTAACTTGGTAGACTGCTGGATTGCATTTGTTTACAATGGGATAGGGCCTGTTGTTGGGCCTTGCCCATACATTGTGCAGCAAAGAAGTGTACCTTTTGGATGTCTTGTTTGAGATATTTAACATATTTTTCTACTGATGCTTCATCAGCAGTGGCAGTACACCGGTCCATATTTAAGTGTTCTGGGAGTCCCATGGGCCGTCCTGGCATAATTTTAAAATGAGGTATGCTGTGTACCTGCAGAGGGTGTCCCTCTTGTTACCATAAGGAGTAAAGACAATAATGAATCCCAGTCCTTTTGGGTTTTTCTGAACAAGCTTGGATAACATAACTTTGATCTGCCTGTTAGCCCATTCTACCTATCCTGATGACTGTGGGTGGTAAGGGATATGAAACTTTTGTTTTGCCAATAACAAATCCCAAATTTCCTGCATTACTTTGGCTATAAAGCAGCATCCCTGTAATCAGAATTTATCTTTAGGGGTAACCCCCACCTTGTAAATAGCTAGTTTACCAAGACATTTGCAGTCACTTTGTCTGTTCTTAGTGGTTGGCATCAGGCCAATGTAGTTAATCTGGATCTTATTAAAGGGGCCAGATTGCCTCTGAGGTAACAATTTATTTTCCTAGCTGGTATAGGATTGTTCTGTTCGCAGATCAGACAGTTACTTGTGTAGCGCTCTACATCATTTCTCATGTATGGCCACAAGACAGAGGATTTTAGTCTGTCTAGTGTTTTATTGACTCCCAGGTGTCCACCAGTTGGAGTATCATGTACTTGATACAGTAGATAAAATCTACCCTCAGGTGTTCAAGAACTATCCGTAACTTTTCATGAGTGTTATGGCAGTGATGCCAAATGAGTAGGCCAACACTGGATTGGTGAACGTCATTTTCACTTTCTTAGAAGGGCTATTTCTGGAAGTTATTGCTCAGTTCCTTTATTAAGGAAACTATACACTGTCCTCAAATGAGGGTCCTTCTTTTGGAGCATAAGGTTCACATTTACAAAATACTCTAACTGTATGAATGTACAGTTTGTATTTAAACTGGTTAGGTTGTGATGTACACAAACAAGTCTATATTTCACAGAGGTAATATTAGGAGTATTGGAACAGAAGTTTGTTTTCTTCCCAAAATAAATTCAGTTAGAGAGAAACACACCCAATTAGAATCTGTAATAATAAAACAGTGTCTGCAGTACTTTCTGTAATTAGATCAAGGCCAATTCTTAAAGTGTGCAGAACTTAACCCTCACATGGAATTCTGGTATCATTTTAGATAAGGAAAAATATTTTTATTCCTCATTATTATCACAACCTGTTTCACTGAAGGATTTATCAGCTCTCTAGACCATCCACTGACATTTGTGGTAATTAGGAGACTCCTCTCCTCCCTGCTTTTCATTTTATTTGCCAGGCATGTTTAAACATTGCCTGTGAATCATACATATATGATGATACACACTCTGTCATCACCAGAATGTAAAATAATTCCAAACCCTACCCTCATTGGTATGTGTGGCTGAGTCATCAGTCAAAACATGACACACAGTGATGTCTTTTAACACTTTCTGAGGTTCTGTCAGAATGGGCCCTGGGACATGTAGGTAGGGGGGTTGGAGTGAACAATCATTGGTCTCTCCTGTAAATTGCAAACCATAGGCCAACAAGGATGGAGTTTTGATAGGAAGGACAGTGATGTCATGATCCTGTAAAATGAAAGACCAGTGTGTAAGTCTGGCATTGGATACAGAGTCATCTTTTACTCTGTCTGACAACAGAAAGTTAGTTGGCAAATGATTGGAATGCAGCATAATGGGTGTGTATCCAATGATGTACATAAATTATCTTATTGCCCAGTATGTAGCCAAAAGATTTCTTACAGAAAGGTTCTATTTCAGCTCCACTGAGGAGAGCATCTTGGATGCATAAGCAATGGGTCTGATGTGTCCATTGTATTTTTGGGCTAAAACTGCTGAGATTGCTATCTCTGATGTAGCAGCTTCAGTATACCCTAAAGCTGGATTAGGATTAACCAATGCTGGGACCATGGTTAGTGATCCCAAAAGAAAAAACAATGATATCAGCATTATGATGCCTTGCTCCTTCTTGCCAGAAGTGCCTGCTATTGTCTGTGCTGGGAATAACCCTGACTGTTCCTGGCTTGTGTCTGCGACTGCAGTCACAGTATGGGATGATCCAGGTGTCACTGGTGGAAGGGGTTCTGTATTATGTGCTGGCAGTGCTGGCACTATCAGGTGGGGCCTGCACAGTGGAGAAAGTGGTGTGCAAGCTGCACATAGTTCTCCAGCTATGGATTATGGTTCAGTAGCCATCAAGGGTGGAGAAAGTAGTACTGAAACTGCTGTCAGCCCAGGTTCAGAAATCAAACCTGTAACCCCCCCAACATGGCCTGTGATGCTGAAAATATCACAGCCACAGGGCTTTCAGAATCAGAGCTGTTCCATCTCCCATCAAATGTAAAGTGGGTTTCCCCACTGGAAGATTGCTGGATAGTAGCAACATTGTTTTTAATGTTACAGCTTAAAGTATTAGTGCACTGCATAGGAAAGGCAGTATATTCGGTCTTCTCAGGGAAAGCTGATGTTATTTCACATATAACATACTTCACAGCACTGTGTTCCTTAACCAAGGATGTTCTAGTATAATAAACATTGTTAACAGCAGCGGCTTCTGCAGTGTCAGACACTGACTTCATGACAGGCTGCGTTCTAGTCCCATTCAAAGTACATCAACATTATTTTTAATGAGAATCTTCTGTCCCTCAGAAACACTAGTCTTACTGGTAACAACATTAATCATGCCAAAAACCTCCAGTATGTTTTTTTTTTTTTGGTTATGGCAGCAATCACAGGTCCCTGTGACTGCATGATCCAAACTCTGTGATGTGGTGGTCGACCATTTTGGATTACTTCATGGGCATCGAGGGTTACTGTGTTATGACCATTATCACATGACCATAAGCAGCCATCTTGGGGATGGTATGGGGATGCAACCTGATGACATGTGCGTCCACCATTTTGAGATGCTAACAATTCTCCATTTTGTGAATCACAGAAAAACAAGTGGCTAGCCTTTGTTATAGTCCACCCCACAGCATACTGTGAGTGTTCAAATTCAAACTCTTCAACATGAGAAGAGGCAAGGTCTTTGGGCATTAAGTTAATATGCCCTGCCAATACCTCTGGCTGATGGTGCAAGTTCACCATTTCTGTCTTGCAATTTATATGATCAACCTCAGATTTGGTATCACACAAATTATGCATAACGTGTTTCTCCAAGTTTCTACATACTGTGGTAAGTTGGGCATTTTCCTTGCTCTTACATTCTAGCTCCTCAAAAACATGAGCAAGCACACTGTGAAGTATTCTAACTTCAGACAGCAAGCTTTTCTCACAGTGTGAAACTAATCTGTTATCAAAAGAAGCCATATCACATTTCATTTTCAAAGCATACATTTTACATCGACTGTTTTCATAACTACTTAGTAATGAATCACATTGCTTAGTAAAAGTCCTGTTTTGAAATAACAGTTCATTAACTTTCTCAGTAGACTTGGCATTTAACACACTCATCTTTTGCCTGTATGTAGTGTAATCTGACTTCAGAGTATCATATTTTTTATAGAAAATTCTAGGCAAGCAAATAGCGCTACGATTAACAAATTTTCAGGAATATCTTCCTTGGTACCATGTTTTAAGTGACTATAGTTTTCAGAAATCACCCTCATGGGACTGTTTCTGTTTTTTGCCACATTGGCAAAATCTTTGAAACCACCGTAAGCAGTTTGATTTTGTGAGGCATCCAGCCTCAACTTCAGTACTGATTTTTAGACATGTCTTTTAAGAAATGAGAAACCTGTAGCTGTTTGTAGATCAAAAACTTTATTTGCAACCAAAGTTCATGACAGGACACAAACAGCATTTGGCATATGTGGATTCCTAGTTGAGTAAAGACCCATCAGGATATGAAACCACAAATGAAAGCAGTCTATCTGTCTGCTTGGATCTCTTTACAGCTGTGTGTTCCCACAAAGAAAGAAGAGAAAAAAAACAAAACAAAAATAAAATAACTCATTACACAGAGACTGAGTATCTGCAAAGAGATTGTTTTGTCTGCACTGTGGTACACACAACAGACCAAATAGTTTTAAACAGAAGAGACTCTCAGCTGCTTGTTACTGGAGATTTCTCACCCAGTGTTTTAATTTACAGAGGAAATTAAAATGTAACTTTGATAAACACCCAGACACCTTTCATGGTTGCCATGTATGTTACGTAAACAATCTCAGATAGTAGAGTAAATAATAATACTAATACTACAGATTCTTATGTCTTCGGAGTCTGCCAAGAAACATTCGTAAACAAGCAAGGGGTACTAATAAAGTTTATTATACTACTTACGCCAAGCATGTGACAGAGAAAATCACAAGGGAGATGGGTTTCTCACCACTCTCCAGAAGTATGTACATAATCTCCAGAATTTCTAGGATCTTAGGTTCTCCAAGATCTCATTCTGTCTCTCTCCGTGTGGAGCTAGATTGCAGAAGCCTATATACTACAGATAACAGTATAGCAACAGAGATTACATCATAGTTATGGATATGAGAAACATTATGTATTGAATAATGACTTAGGAGACAGAATTACTAATGAGTATACTGTGAGACGAATATGTTTCTGTTTGCATTTTAGCTTGGACAAAAGAAATGCTGACAGTTTCAAACTACAGGTGGTATTTCTTGCTTATGTATAATATAAGACATAAGAAAGATTTTCTCTCTGTGTCAGCTAGCTTGCTTAGACAAAGATAAATGCTGACTGGCCACTACTACATATGATTATATGAAAAAGAAATATATATATAGTGTATAAAGTAATCACTGATGATCCCTCAGAATCATCATATCAGTAATTAGGTAGATTATATATGGAATATATGTAAAAGACAAATGCAATGCATTATAGTGAGGTATAATAATCATGCACAATCTAATCCTATAAATGGATGTAAACATTAGCAAATATTAGCAGCTAAGCACATTCCTGACACTCATGCTTATATGATGGGTGCCGATATCTACATATTAGTGCAAAATAGCAGTATCAGCGTATAATAGACCAGGAATACAGAGTAAGGTGTATGTGGTATAATAGGGGGCATAACCCAGGTGCAACAAACCTGTATAACTCTACACCAAATGAATATGTTTTCAACAAACCAGCAAAAAGCACATTTACAGAGCAAGCCTTATACACTGAAAATGTTATACAGAAATTGGAAACCTTGTCTTCACAGCAGAATGACAAAGAAACAACTACGTATACCTCACATTACAATGTTATTCTATGGGAAATTAAGGAAAATTTAAATCCCAAGAATTCCAGAACAAAGTCATTTACTTTCACAAAACTAGCACAAGGCACATCCAAGGAGCAAGCCGTTTGCACCCTGAAAATTTCAGACCAAAATTACAAACTGTTTCTTCAGCGTGAAGTGACAAAAAAAAAACTGTACAAAAATTATTTTTTTCTTGCAAATTGCAAAACAGGATCCTATTTTGAGTTTTCTTTTTTCACAATTTGCAAAAAAGAAAAATCCTTTTTCACAAATTTTGAAACAATCCTGTTTAGTTTTCTTTTTTGCAATTTGTGAAAAAAGAAAAATCCTTTTTCAGAAATTGCAAAACAGGATCCTGTTTCATGATTCTTTATTCATAAATTTGTGAAAAAGGATTTTGGCATGTTGAAAAACACATTTCTAGGTGATTAATGAATAAATTAATACCAGAATCTGATAAAACAAGTCTCAATTAGCAGAACACCTGTGTTGTTTAATTTAAAAAGCATTATTTTCTTCTGTTTTTTTTTTACTTTGCCTAGCTAAGAAAATACAAGATGGTGGCAGCACTAAAACATGATTACACATTTGCAACAAAGGATTAATCATTTGCCACACAGGACTGCCCTTTTGTGACACATAATCCTGTTTCAAGGCTCACATTCCTCTAAAAATAAAGGGACATTTTAAAATGTAATAACTTTTGAAAAGATTAATATCTTTTCACCAAATCTTCAAAATGCAGATCTGTGTCCCAAGACCTTTCCACCAAAAAACATTCAGACCAAAATCCCAATCCATTTTGGCACAGCGTGTAACAAAGTATTTTACAAAAACATAGTAATTTTTACATTTTGTAACACTCCATATCTCTGCACCCACACATCCAACCGGAATGAAACTTAGCAAATCAAGAGAACTTCATGCTTTGATGGTGCTTGCAAAATGTGACACAAATCAGTTCAACAGTTGCAAAGTTATTAAAGTGCAACATTTCAAGTTTAACATAGAAGTGAAGGTTGAAGCCTAACTACAGGGGCATGACTGTGCCCCTATATTAACACTCCATATCTTTGCACCCACATGTTGGATTGGAATAAAACTTGGCACATCAAGACAGCAAAATTTTATAGGAATTGGTTGAATAGTTGAGAAGTGATAAAAGTGCAAAAAGCACAAAAAAGATTCCCCATTTGTGACAAAGGATTACCCATTTGTGAAAAAAAAAATTCCCATTTGCAACATAGAATTCTTTTTCGAGGAGAACATCTAAGTTTTCCCATAGGGAATAATGGGAAACTTTGAAATTTAAAAACTTCTGAATTAATATTTTTTCACCAAACCTTAAATACCCTAAAAATGTCAGAGCAACATTCCGCACAATTTTTTTGTAGCAGTGTGACAAAGAATTTGAAAGAAAATGCTAACTTACATGTTTTTTGACACTCTATATTTCCTCATCCACCCATCTGACTGGAGATAGGCTTGCCATATCAAGAGACCGTTGGTACCTGATGAAGAATGCAAAATGTCAT
This sequence comes from Neoceratodus forsteri, assembly GCA_016271365.2. Classification (NCBI taxonomy): domain Eukaryota; kingdom Metazoa; phylum Chordata; order Ceratodontiformes; family Ceratodontidae; genus Neoceratodus; species Neoceratodus forsteri. The sequence goes on along the minus strand of CM057458.1, from coordinate 860,793,178 downwards.
GCAAATCGCTTAAATAGTTGTAAAGTTATTAAACCTCAACACTTTAAGCTTAACATAGAAGTGCAGATTTAACCCTAATTACAGGATCATGACTACACCCCTATAATATGTATATTATAGGAACAAGGTAGCACTCCATAGTTAGGGCTGTACTAGGACTTCTATGTTAAACTCCAATTTTTGTACCTTAATAACTTTAGCATTCTTTGACAAAATAGCTCACTAATTGGCAGGCATGGCCATTCTGCCATTGTCTCAAAATGTGGTAAGTTTTGTAACAGCATCTTGTATGGTTTCGGAGATATGGAGTGGTACAAAAGTGAAAAGTTACCACTTTTTTCCTATATTTAACATTGAAATTTTTAATCTTATCTACAGCCCAAAAAAATTTAATTTTTTCCTGAAAGTTTCAGGGACAATGGGGTCTGTACCAAGGGTGTGCCTTTGGATAGTTTGGAGAAAATATGCCTCACCATTTTTGAATTCAAATGATTTCAGTGATATTGCTAGACATGCAGATAAATGAAAATAGTTTCAACTGTTAATTATTAAGGATTTACCGTTCATGCTCAGAGAAATACTGTTTGTGCTTCCACCATCTTGTTTCTTTTTTCCTTTTACAAATTGATCTAAAGAAGTCATACTTGTCAAGGAATGACTAAGACCTGTATTTTGGTCTCAGTCACATGCTTAATTCTGTTATTGTATTATTATTTAAAACTTTTGAAGGCAAATATGTATTTTTTTGGCGAGAATCGTATTGCCCCTCACTCGCTAAATTATGGATTAATTGATTGAAAAATAACCATTCGCAGTTCTTTACAGTTCAAACTTTACTGTTCAAGCTGAAAATACCATGAACAGTAAAGGTCCATGACAGTTCAAACTGTCATAGCTCCCTGGTGTCTAGTGGCACCCCAAACTGCTGATTATTGTTCTCTCAATGTAAAATTATTTGTCCCTGGTAGTCTAGTGGTCCCTCCCCCTACCCTGTCTCTGATCGCCATCCGATATCTTTCTTTTTATATTCCCTGGCTGTCTAGTGGTCCCTCCCCTATTTTCCAATCATGGTCACCGATGTTTATTTTTAGACTCCCTGGTAATCCAGTGGTCTGCCCTCCTCCCCCATTCTCTGATCACCATCCCTATGTTTTATATATAGTTTGTTTTAGGCCCAGTGGTCCCTCCACCCTCCCCTGGTCTGTGATCATGGTTCCTGATGTTTATTTTTAGATTCCTCGGTAGTCACTTGGTCCCGCTCTCCTTCCTCATTCTCCTATCGCCATTTCATATGTTTTTCTTATATTCCCTGGTAGTCCAGCGGTTCTGCCCCTTCCCCATCTCTGACCACCATCCCCATATTTTATATATAGTTCATTGGTGGTCCAGTGTCACTCCACCCTCCTCAGTTCTCTAATCAACTGTCCCTGTGCTGCCTTGTGTCCCTGGTGTCTAGTGGCAACCCCCCTCATCATGTTGGGTGCCTGAAATAAAGAAAATCATCCTTTTTTTCCCCTGCAAAAAACAGAAAAGGTGCCTTTCCAATCAGCACCCCTACATCCCACTCAGCACTCACCACGCCACCCCTCAGTACACCTCCACACACCCTCATGCATCTAAACAGGTCCAAGGTTTGAGATCCACTCTCTGATAGAAGGCATGTCTTGCTGCTGGAACCAGTGACTGCAATATAAGAAACTAAGGTAAATGCAGTTTTATGTATTTCAGTTCCACAGAATGAGAATAACAACTGAACTTGTTTTTAATACAGAGATGGAAGCATGTGTCTGAATGAATGAGGTACAGACATTGGGTCCCACTCCCAGAAAGAGCGGTCCTGTCATTGTTTAAACTTTCCCACTCTCCCCAAGCACACTGACTATGATTTAAGCAAGTAACACAAATTTTCTAATGTAGAGTCTGAAAATTATTCAGAAAGGATTCCACAACATAAAAAACTGCATATTGTTTTTCCCCCAAGGAAAAAAAAATCCCTCACCAATCAGCACTTCCTTCCACTCAGCACCCACCACCACACATTCCCCAGTACACCCTCACCCACCCACACTAACCTGAACAGGTCCCAGATTTGAGATTCACTCTCAGATCGAAGACATGTCTTGTTGCTGAAACAGGCGACTGCAATATGAGAAACTAAGATAAATGCAGTTCAATGTATTTCAAAGGGGGGTTTCAACTTCTTCACATAACTCAGCCATTTTTTAAATTATGACACCAGATTTTCAACATGGCCTTTTGGGGACCCCACCTCATGAACAATATGACTGTCATTATGCAACTGCAGCCCAAAAGGTGATTTTGAATTTGCTTGGTGAATTCACCTTTCAGGTGGGACTTGGAATTTTTTTCTGTCCTTGTTCATGAGGTGGGATCATAAGAAGTCTATCTGAAAATCTGGGGTCAAAATACGCAAAAATGGTAAAGTTGCACCCATTCATTTCAATTTTGCTGTGCACGCTAGTGACTTTGGAAATTCTAGATATTTTGACCCCAAATTTCCAACAGACCCTTTATACCCCACCTCATGTATGTCAAAGCTGTCATTTTTCAAATCCTGGCTAAAATGTGTTTTTACACCTGTGGCTTGGAATGGCATTGCATTTGTGTGGAAGTATGATTTGGAATGGATTCAAAAAATCTCGGCACCAGGTGCATGAGGTGAGGTAATAAGATGGCTATGCTGACAATTTGTTTGCTGTTGTTCTACAAATGGAAGCGCAGATGCCTTTCACACTGACATACAGATATGCATCTATAGAGGCATGGGACCACTCCCACAGGCAAATAAGGCTATGATTATACTATCTCAAAAAGTAAGGAAATTCATTGCAAAAAACTACATTAATGCATCAGTTAGGGTTCAGAATAAAGTGACAAAAGTATGGAAATATGATGTGAGGGTTTCCAATCCTAAAACCCCTATCCCACCCCTGAAGTGAAAGATGGCTGGGGTCTTCCTTGGGGTTTCAACTCTAACACCCACCCCCACTGCAGTACCAGAAAAGCTAAGATGTGAAGGAGACAGGTGTGTATGTTTCATGAGTGTATACAATGGGGTGAGCATTACGGTTGACAACCCCAAGGAAGACCCCAGCCATCATTTGCTTCAGGGATGTGTCAGGGGTTTTAGGGTTGGAAAACCTAACATCATAATTCCTTACTGTGTCTGTTTATCCAGAATCCTAACTGATGCATTAACAAAGTTTTTTTAAATCGCACCCCTATGCTTAAGGTTCAATGGTCACTTCTATGTTAAACCCCAGATTGTACACTTGATAACTTTATTTATTTATTTTGTTTATTTAAGAGATTTACCAGGAAGGCATGCTGAGCAGAGCACCGCTCGATTCCAGATGTGCCCTGGGGTTAAGGGGTTACAGTGGAACATGATACAATCAGAACAAACATACATAATGTGTTTAGAACAAACAGTGGGTAACATACATAATGTGAATAGAACAAACCGAGGGTAAGCAGTTATAGTACAGTAGCATAAGTACAATTTTTTTTTTTTTTTTACATTTCATATAACGACTCAGACCGACAATGGAGAACCAGACTGGTGATATCACTGGATGGATTCAGGAGTGAGGGGGTTGCTGGGGGGTTACAGGTGCAGGTGGTAGAGAAGTATGTTTTGAGAAGGGCATTTAGTTGGGGAGTACTTGTGGAGTGCCTAATATTGGCTGCCAGGGAATTCCATAATTTGGGCAACCTAAAGCTGAAAGCAGCCTGGCCAGACCAGGTGGATCTGTGTGGAATGTGCAGGAGCCTGGTGTCGATGTTACGGAGCACATAGGTAGGTGGGGGTAAGGCAGTTATGGAGGATGACAGGTAGGAAGGGAGTGACTGTGACCAGAACTTAGCCGAGGTTCTAGCGCAGTGAAGCAATCTTCTGTTGTGTAGAGAGGGGAGGTCCAAGGATTGGTAGAGGGCACAGTGGTGGGTGTTGGGAGGACGGTTCAGCGAGAATCGGCAGAAGGAGTTAAATAGGGGGTTGAGCCTAGCTAGGGAAGTTTGTGGGGTGACACAGTAGACAATATCACCATAATTAATAATAGGGAGGATAATTTTTTTGGACTATTGCTTGCCTGGTTGGCAGGGGTATGCAATTTTTGTTCCGGTAGAGGGCTCCCAATAAGGGATGCAGTTTTTTGTGTATAGCATCAATGTGAGCGGAGAAGTCAAGATGCTTGATCTAACCAGACACCTAGATATCGATAAGAGGTGCAGGCCTCTAGTGGGGAGCTGTCCAGAGTGTAGAATGTAGGTGGTGCAGTAAGCCGGGTTAGTTTGGGCCGGGAGCCAAAGGTGAGGGAGACTTTTTTTTAGAGTTTAGGAATAGTTGGTTCGAGATGAACCAATGTTGGACGGAGCCGAAATCCTTCTGTAGGCAGGCTGACACTACACTTGAGGATGGGCCAGAGGCAAACAACACCATATCGTCTGCGTACATGTGGATGGCCGAATGTGGGCAGGCTGCAGGCAGGTCATTGAGAAAAATAGAGAATAACAGTGGGCTGAGAACCGACCCTTGGGGGACTCCACAGGTGACTGGGAGTGAGGTGGATGTAGCCGAGCCAATGCGGATGGATTGGGACCTGTCGGCCAGGTATGAGTGGAACCAGTCATTTGCAGTTTCCGACAGACCAGCTTGAGTGAGTTTTGCCAGTAACAGGGGGTGGGAGATGGTGTCGAAAGCTTTCTCCAGGTCTATAAATATAGCAGCTATTTCCTCTTTGTCCATACCCGTGAGGATAGTGTTTGTGAGATGGAGGAGGGAGGTGGTGGTGGAGTGATTTTTTTCTGAAGCCGGCCTGGTAGGGGGTGAAGAATGATATGGTCTCAAGATAGTGGTGGATTTGGAAGAGGACAAGGCGCTCTTGAATTTTGGCTGGGATGGTGAGCAGGGATATAGGGCGGTAGTTGGATGTTGAGGAGAGGTCCCCTCCTTTGGGAAGGGGAATGACTGTGGCTTGTTTCCATAGGTTGGGGACTGCCCCGAGTTTAAATGACAGGTTGAAAAGCAAGGTTAGCGGGTGGGCTGTGGCAGGTGCTGAGAGCAGGAGCATTTTGGAATCAAGGCCAGAAGGACATTTACCTTTGGCTGGTTTGAGAGACTTCAGTATGTTTAGCACCTGACCAGATGAGACTGGGCAAAGAGAGAAAGAGGCCATGGAGGGTACGATAGGGGGAGAAGTGGGCGGGGGATGGGGAAGGGAGGAGAGAAGGGATGAGGCAGCAGAGGAGAAATAGGAATTAAATTCGGTGACAACCAAGCAGGGATCCATGAAGTTTTTCCCTGCAATGTTAAGTGAGGGGGTAGGGGGTTGGGCCAGAGGGGAAAGAAGGGATTTTATTGACTTCCAGAATTGAGTAGGGTGAGCGAAGTTGTTGTTGGACACAGTTTTAAATTAATTTGATTTGGCTTGTCGAATGAGCCTTGTGCAGGCATTTCTTAGTGACTGGTAGTGTTGCTGAGCTGTTTGACCACCTGTGGCCATGAAAGATTTCCAGGCGCGGTCTCTTAGCTCGTAGTTGTTGCATAAGGTTTGTTGTTACCCAAGGTAAATGGGATCCTCTTACTCGGGATCTCCTGAGTGGAGCATGGCGGTCCCAGATGGTGAGGAAGTTAGTGGAGAAAAATTTCATGGCATCGTCAATGGAGGTGGCCCTAGGGATGAAAGACCAGTCAATGCTGGTGAGGTAGTTTAGGAGAGCTGGCAGATCAAGGGACTTACAAACTCCGTTGAGAAGCGTACGGGGTGGGGGGGCCATGGGTCTGAAGATTTTACGCACCATGTAAATCATATGGTGGTCACTAAGGGAGTCAGGAAGGAGGCCAGCTTGAAAGATCCGATGAGGGTGGGTGGTTAGCACCCAATCCAAGAGTGTGTGTTTGTTGGATTTGTGGTTTAGGTGGGTGGGTTCAACTATTTGCTGGGACAAATTTAGGGCATTTATTTGGTGACGCAATTAGGAGGCTGCACTGCCTAGCCAATTCTGATTGAAATCCCCAAGTATGTGAAGTTAGCCGCCCTCCGTAAGGGACCTCAGGTTGCCGAGATGGTCAAGAATGCTACCCAGTGGTGTTTCAGGTGGGCAGTAAGACCCCGCAATGTATACTGGGATGGAATGGGGCAGTGGAATTTTGATTAGGAGGGAATCTATAGGTTGTATGGGGGCCATCAAGGTGATTATGGAAAACTGAAGAGTTGAGGAGATGTATATGGCAGTGCCATCACCCTTCTTTCTGCCATGTCTATCCTGGTGGATTGGGGAGAAACCAGGTATTGAGAATTCAACATCCCAGTTGTGTGGCTTCAGTCAGGATTCAGTGATGATTAAAATGTCAGGGCAAAGGGTAAGGACCGTGGTTTGTAAGGCAGCAATTTTATTTAGGATGCTGCATATGTTTAGATGGACAATCTTAAGACCTTTAGGGAGGTGCATAGCTGTTGTGGGGGGTTGAGCAGCTTTGGTTGCAGGTGGTCCTGAGTTGCGTTCAATGCTACCATTCAACTGATTCAAGTGAGATTGTGCATGCTCCATCAAAGACCAAAGTTCTCTTGAAGTGTCAAGTTATGTTCTAGTTGGATGTGCAGGTGTGGAGATGTGGAGTGTCAAACAATGTGAAAATTACCATTTTTTTGTGTAAATTCTTTGTTATGCCATTTCTTAAAAATGGCTTGTGGATTTGGTCTGAATTTTTTAGGGTATATCAGGCTTGGGTCACAGATGTGGCATTTGAAGGTTTGGTGAAAACAAATATTAATCTTCTCAAAAGTTAATAAAATGTCAAGTTTCTCTTTATTTCCTATGGGAAAAGTTAGATGTGACATGCAAAAGAGGATTTCTTGATTGTGAAAGTAGTATTCTCTTTTGCAAATGCAGAATTCTCTTTCATGCTGCAGCCATCTTGTTTTCAGTTAGTGAGGCAAAGAAACTTAAATACTTAAAAACAAAGTGGCAATTGGTAAACACCAACAGTTGTGTTTCCTAATTGGGGCCCGAAGAATCAGATTCTGGTGTCACTTTTCCCAAAACCTGTCCAGGAATATGTTTATTTTTTATTGAGGGTTTTTAGCCACAAACTCGAAATGTGTTTACGAAATAAGGAGCGAAAGACAAATTGTGAAAAGTACTCTGTGTTCTGAAAAACACAATTCTTTTCCTTCAATTTGTGAAACACCATTTTTATACATATTTATTTCTTTGTCATGTTATAACAAGGAAAGACTATGGACTTTTGGGCTGAGATTTTCAGAAGTCAAAGGGATTTTGCTGCTTTGGTGAACATTATCACTTTGCCTAGTGTTCTGCTGCTTTACATTGTGCTTGTTGACCTGAACACAAGTTGCAATTTCATAGGAAAATGCAGTGCATGTCCCTGATTCAGCACCCCCCGGCCCCAATCCCCCATCGGTATATATATAAAACTCTCCCCCGTCCCAGATGTCATTTACTTTTTAATATACATTTTTCTCAGGTCTAGTGGTCCTCCTTCCCTGAGCCCCAATATTACTATTAGTTTTAATTATTAGTATTTCCTGGAGGTCAAGTGGCACTCCTTCCCCAATCCCCAATGCACATTTCATTGGTGGTTAGTGGCATCCCCCCTCACTCCCATGTTCTTTGTATGTTGAAAAATAGAAAACCATCCCTCGAAGTCTTTTTTAATTTTTTTTAGCCTGTAAAAAAAAAGTCCATCACTGATCACACCCGCAGTCCCAACCTGACCACCCACTATGCACTCACCTCCCCACACCACCCTTAACATCCCTACACACCCTCATTCACCTGAAAATGTCTGAAGTTTGAGATACACTCTCCTGATCAAAGACACATTTTGCTGCTTTAACAGGTGACTGCAATATGAGAAACCAAGGTAAATGCAGTTCAATGTATTTCAATGGGGTTTTCAACTTTTATGCATAACAGTGGCATTTCTTTGAGATTCTGACCCCAAATTATCAACATGGTCTTTTGGGGACCCCATCTCATGAACAATAGCACTGTGGTTATGCAGCTCCCATCAGAAAACTGATTTTGCGGTCGGTGGGCAAAATCACCTTTCTTGTAGGATTTGTGTAATGACAGTCATATTATTCAAGAGTTGGGATCAGAAGAAGGCTATGTTGAAAATTTGGGTCAGAATTATTGCAAAAGGCAGAGTTATGACCATTAGTTACAATTTCACTATGCACGCTCGTAACTTTGGGAATTTTAAATATTTTGACCACAAATTTTTAACATAGCCTTCTTATTACCCCACCTCGTGTATATCACAGTTGTTATTTTTCAAATCCTGGCAAAAATGTGTTTTTGCATCTGTGACATGGAATGGCATTGTGCAGAGTTATGTTTTGGTGGTGATTTGAAAATGTTCTGCACCAGGTACATGATGTGGGGTAATACCATGTCTATACTGACAATTTGGTCACTGATGTCCTATAAAGGGAAGTGCAGAGGCTGGAGGGACCTGCCCTTCCACAGCTACATACATATACAGATCTATGGAGGGATGGGAGCACAAACAACTCAGTTAATGCATCAGTTAGGGTTAAAGCTAGAAAAGTAGGGAAATGTGTTATGAGGGTTGCCAACCCTAACACTCAACTCCCACCCTCCACATGTCAGCAGGCATCAGAGGTGTGCCTTGGGGTCATCAGTCCTAATGCTCACCTCATTCTTCTATATTGTACACATCTCCGCTTATTTACTTATGAATGGGGTGAGTGATAGGGCTGACAACCCCAAGGCAGACCTCCGATGCCTGTTGGTGCATGGAGGGTGGGGGTGCGGTGTTATGGTTGGAAACCTTAACTTGACATTTCCCTACTTTTCTCACTTCAAACCTAACTGATGGATTAACAGGGTTTTGTTACAACCAGAATACATTATACCTGCACGGTAGTGCCAGTATAGTTAGGGTTCAATGGTCACTTCTATGTTAATACAAAAAGTTGCTCTTTAATAACTTTGCAACTGTACAACTGATGCACACAAAATGTTTCATGCGCCATCAGGTACCATAGATCTCTTTATGTGGCAAGTTTCATTGCAATCAGATGTGCAGTTGTGGAGATGCATAGTGTCAAAAATGTGAAAATTACAATTTAGGTACATATCTTTTGCCGTTCTGCATGTCTGAAATGGCTTGGGGGTTTCAACTGAAATTGTTAAGGTATATGGGGACTGGGCCACAGATGTGTCTTTTGAAGGTTTGGTGAAAAAAATATTAATCCATTCAAAGTTACTGAAGTTTTAATTTTCCCATTATAGCCTATGGAAAAAATTAGATGTTCCATGAGAAAACCCTTTTTCTGCCTCAAATGGTATCAATAGTGTCATGCTGCTGCCATCTTGTTTTCAGTTAGCAATGGGGGAAAAACACCATAATTCTAAAAATACTACCCCTTGGTAAACACCAACAGTTGTGTTTACCTAACTGGGACAAGAGGAACATGATTCTGGTCTTAGTTTGTGAAAATAGTGGCCAGAAATGTTTTATTTTACTCAGCCATTGATAGTGTCACTATTTTTGTGAAATTACAGCAAATTGCAGCAGTTTTCATGCAACTTAATGGTACTATTGCATGAAAACTGCTTCAAATTGCTGCACTGTTTCATGAAAACAGCCTCAATTTGTGGCACTACTTCAATAAAAAAAATGGCCCCTGCTAAATCCCAAAAAGTGTTCTGCCAATTTTTTCAAAAAAATAAGGCCAGACTCAGATCCCTAGGTCCCTGTTCAGGTAAACATCTGTTGGTGTTTACCTAGAAAAAGGATCTTTTATCTTTTCCTGCCTCCAAGGGGGCTGATACATGTTTAAATAAAGAAAATGCTTTTGCCGACATTGGGGTGCCAATTCCTGTGTTAGTATTTGGCCCCCCACAGTAGTGTTGGACACTGGGGAGCCCACTCCCAATGTCCCCAGTTATGTCCCCTCAGTATTGTTGGACACTGGAGAGCCCACCTGCAGTGTCCCAAAGTATTGCTTTATGTTAACCTGTAAAAAAAATAAATCCCAGTTTTCTTTTCTTATGCTCTGCTGACAGCAGGGTGACCAATCCCCTTTGGCACTAGATCATAACCCCCCACCCAGGGCTTTATGTTTGCCTGTAAAAAGAAAAGAGTCCTCCAATGTCTTGTTTTAACCCTGAAAATGAATACAGGCCCTCATCATCTCCTCATCCCTTCCCCATCACAACCCTCCCAGTGAGCATCCACCACCCCACACCCACCACCACCACTTTTTCAACATGGGTTTTTTGGGACCATATCTCATGAACACTGTAATTGTTGTTTCATTAATCTGACCCATAAGGTTATTTCACAGTCACTTTACAAAATCAGTTTTTGGTACCAAACAATGTAATGAAAGTGCCAATGTTCATGGGGTGGGGTCCCAAAAAGCCCATGTTGAAAATTTGGTGGAAAAATTCAAAAAAATGCCTGAGTTACATGTAGTTGTTGACATTTTCCTACGCACACGAGTAACTTTGGCAATTTTTAATATTTTCACTACAAAATTTCAACATAGCTATTTATTCACACCATCTGATGACTAGTATAGCTGTCATTTTTCACATCCTGTTCAAAACATGTTTTTCGCACATGTGTTGTGGAATGGTGTGGTGGCTGTGCTAAATCACCTTTCTGGACTGAGTAATGAAATTACAATGGTAGTGTTCATGAGGTGGGCTCACAAAAAGGCTATGTCAAAAATTTGATGCATAAATACATAAAAATGCCTAAGTTACACGTGATCATTTGAATTTTTCTATGCATGTGCATAACTTTGGCAATTTGTAATATTTTCACTCCAAATTTTCAACATTGCCATTTTATTATACCACCTCATGAACAGTAGAGCAGGTCTGTTTTCACATCCTGCCCAAACCCTGTTTTTGCACCTGTGGTGTGAATGGCGTTTTGCAACAGATTTAAAAATCATCACCTATGGGGTTTATGAGGTGGGATGATCAGAAGACTGTTGAAAATGTGGGGTCAAAATATGAAAAAAATGACAAAGTAATGACCATTTATTGCAATTTAGGTTTGCCCACTCATAACTATGGAAATTTACAAAATTTTGACTCTAGATTTTGAACATAACTTTTTAATTACCCCACATCATGTATGTCACAGCTGTACTTTTGCAAATCCAGGCCAAAATGGGTTTTCACACCTGTGACATGGAATGGTGTCACAGTTGCGCAGAATTATGTTTCTTTGGGGTCGTTGTTCCTAACTCTCACCCCATTCCATGTGTACAGAAGCTGAGATGATACAGTGTAGGCAAATGGGGTGACAGTTAGGCCCGATAACCCCAAGGCACACCCCAATACATGTTGGTGTGTGGAGGGTTGGTCAGGGTAGGGTGGTAGGGGTGGGGGGTGTTAGGGTTTGAAACCCTAACACCTCATTTCCCTACTTTTGTTGCTTCAATCCTAACTGAGACATTAGTGATGTTTTTTACAATGAATATCCTTACTTTGAGAAAGTGTAATCTTATACTTATATGTTTGTAGCCCTGCACTCCCATCAGTCTATTGTTTATTTATTTAGTTTTTGTTGACTGGGTAATTTATTTATTTTAGTTGTTTAACCAGGATTAGCACACTAAGCTGAAAGCTTTTTTACAGGAGCGACCTGGGAGCACAGGGAAGTTAAGTGACTTGCTCAGGGTCACACAGTATGCAAGTGGAAGCTGTGGGATTCAAACCCAGGTCTGGTCTGCTGGATGTCACCAGATTTGCAGCTCAGAGCCTTAAACCACTGCACTATACTGCCTCCCAAGTGCAAGGGTAAGTGCACTAGACAAATCCTGCCTATTTTCAGGCACGACCTGGGGGAAGGGGGATACAGATGAATGCCAACTGACCTTGAACCAGATTAAGCTGTTGGTGGTATTTTTTTTTTAGTGAATGAGGGAAATTTGGCCAGGACACTGGGGAAATTCCCCTACTCTTTTCAATAAGTGCCATGGGATCTTTAACATCCACCTGAACTCCCACCAATCCAGGCAGATGGGACCTCGGTTTAACATCTCATCCGAAAGACGGCACCTCAGAAGTGCAGCACCCCTCTCATGCTGCACTACAGTGTCGGTACTGGGATATTAACCCAAGTGCCAGATGTGGGAACTGAACCCACAGTCCTCTGATCTCCTGGCCTCAAAGGAGAGTGTGCTACCTACTGAGCCACTGACATTGCGTGTGTTGTGGTTTCATATGCCTGTGGACCCTGCACTCACATCATGCTCTCATCACTCCATAATGGTATCCCTTTGTGGGAGTGTAGGGTCTCATGGGCCCTGTGGTCCCATCTATCCATAACTGTAGAGACATTGTAATGAACTGTCATCTTCTTGTGGAAGCACAGGGGCCTCCAGGCCCTGTGCTCCCAGTACAGCACAGTGGAGTGCCCTGCACTCCCATTACTGTAATATGGTATCCATGTACTGTATGGGATCACCTGGTCCTCTGGCCCCTGCACACCCACCTTCCCATAGGGGTAGAGACACAGCACAGACCTAAAGATATCTCAAGTAAGCCTTGTAATGCAGATGGTGTAATATCTCAGTAACCATAGCAACCTTGGAAAAAATTCCACCGCAGTTGTAATGATGTCCTGGCAACCTTCACACATGCTTGGTACACCTAAAGGTATACTAAGCTGCGTTTATTGGAAAATCAGTATCTCAAACAGTTTTCAAGATATAGGCAACAAAAGGTACTGTGTCTTCCACAATGTAATCCTATGGGAAATTCCCAAACTTCAAAATGTTATAACTATGGAAGCAATGTAACTTTTATCACTAAACCATCAAAAGTCACATTGGTGGGGCAGGCCCTTTCAGCTCTGAAAATTTAATCCCAAAATTCCAAACAGCTTTTTTGCATTGAAGTGGCAAAGAAACAGTAAACTTTAGAAATCAATTTTCTTGAGCTGTCAAAATTCATTTTAGTGAGCTGAATCCCTTTTCCTGAAGTGTTAAAATCCCTTTTCATGACTGTGGAACTATATGGCCCTGCCAGAAATCCCTTTGGAATTCAGCTCACGAAAAGAGATTCTGACACATCACAAAAAGGGATTTGGCTCATGAAGAGGGATTTTGACAGGTCATGAAAAGGAATTTGAAAAATTAATACCTTTTCACAGGTGTCAAAATCCCTTTTGTATCACAAAAAAGAGATTACTCGCAGGGCCATCTGGTTTGACAACCCAATCTCTTTTCATGACCTGTCAGAATACCTTTTCACTAGCTGTCAAAATCCCTTTTCACTTCATGAAAAGGGATCAGAAACAAGTCATGAAAAGGGATTTTAAAAATCAAAAATAAACATTCTGGGGCCACAGTAAAGTAAACCAAAGGCAGATAACTGTAAAGGACATCCACATGAACAAAAGCCATGCTTGGATGTCTGCAGATGACATCCCTAGGTAAAGTTACAATATTTTGTTTGGGCAGAAAAAATGAAAACAAGATGGCATTTCGCAAAAAGGGAATATTTTTCTCACAAAGAGGGATTTCATAAATCCTTCTTTGCAAGCTGTTAAATTCCCTTTTCATGAGCACTAAATCCCTTTTTGCACTGTACAGCTATCCAAAAGACTGAACTGAGCATACTTAGAACCTAAAATTTCAAAATTTAATAACTTGAACGGTTTCATATTTTTCACCAACCCAACAGCTTGTTCGTTGGGGCAAGCTCTTTCTACCCTGACAATTTCAGACCAAAATTCCAAATGGTGTGGCCACAGCATGAAGAGTCAAAAACAGCCAAAACAGGTGCAAAAAGCGACTTTTACACTTTTTCAATATTCCCAGCATGAAATCTGCAAAACCAAACTAGGCACATCAAGAGATCTACCCCACAGGACAGCACAAACCAAATTTTATGCAAATCTGTTGGATTGTTGCAAAATTAATAAAGTGCAAAATCTGAGATTTAACATTAAACTGCCTACTCAGCCCTAGCTATAGTGGCACTATACAGTTATGTTTACCTAACTGGAGCCCAAGGAACATGATCCTGGCATTACTTTTTCAATATAATGCCTGGAAATATGGCTTCTGAGCTTTTTCCACCATTTTAGTTGCGGAACTTTCATGAAAGTTCCATGGAATTTCATGAAAGTTCCATGGAATTTTGCAAATGCCCCTGTGAAACATTAGCAAATTTGTGAATGTATACCCCCCAAAAAAAGTTTCTTTGCCACTTCATAGCCAAAAAAAAGGTTAGGATATTTGGGCTGAAACTTGCAAGGCAGCAAGAGCTTGCACCGCAGCCGTGCCCTTTGTTGGTTTGGTGAAAAAATATAAAATGGTTCCATAGCTATAACATTACAAAGTTTTGAAATTTCCCAAAGGATAACATTGTGGTGTCCATGCCACCTTTCAGTGGCTATATCTTAAAAATGGTTCGAGATATGGCTTTTTCACTAAATGCAGCTAGCATGGAGGTTGCCAGGTCATGATTACAACTGTAGTGGAAGTTGTTTCCAAAGTTCCTATGGTTGCTGAGATATTGCCACATTTGCAGCACAAAGGTTACCTGGAATGGCTGTAGGCCTGCACTATGTCTCTACACTTACGGGTAGATGGGCCCTGCACTTCCACATATGATTCCCTTTATGCAATAATGGGAGTACAGGACCCTACATTATGCAGTAGTCCCCCAGAGAGATGCAAGCTCATTAAAATATGTCTAAACTTTCCCACGTGAAACTCAGAGACAATTACAAAATGTATGCATGATGGGAGTGCAGGGCCTCACAGCCACATACGAGTAACATTGCACTTTCTGAAAAGAAGGGAAATTCATTGCAAAAAACTCAGTTAATGCATCAGTTAGGGCTGACATTACAGCAACAAAAGTTTGGAAATTCAATGTTAGGGTAACCAACACTACCATCCCCCCAACCTCCTCACATCAATAGGTATTGGCCTGTGCCTTGGGGTCAGCAGTCCTAACTCTCACTCCATTCTCCTATACTGTACCAGCCAGCTTCCTTACAAATGGAATAGGATGATAGTTAGGGCCAATGACCCAAAGCACACCCAAAGCCTGTTGGTGTGTGGAGGGCAGGGGGGGTGGTAGGGTTGGTAATGCTAACACTGAATTTTCAAACTTTTGTCAGTGTAATGTCAACCCTTGCTGATGCATTAATGGAGTTTTTTCAATGAATATATATATATATATATATATATATATATATATATATATATATATATATGTATATTATACGGTGCAGTAGCACTCCTATAGTTAGGTTGAGTAGGCAGTTCAATGTTAAGCTCAAAATGTTGCACCACAATAACTTTGCAATCGTTTGATGAATTTGCAAAAAATTTGGTTTGCACCTTCCTGTGGGGCAGATCTCTTGATTTGCCAAGATTTATTCCGGTCAGTCTCCGAATTACGAGAGGTAAAAATAACATGTTTTCACTGTTTGACAGTGCTGGGATTTTTCTTTGAACTTGCCTACATCCCAGAGGGTTTGGTTTTTGGATATGAAATTTCAGGGTAGAAAGGGACTACCCCACAGATGGACCTTTTGCTAGTCTGGTGTCAAAGCAATAAGCAGTTTTCAAGGTACTGCAATTTAAAAAAAAAAACTGTTTCTAAGCGTGCTCAGTAAGCAGTTCAAGGTAGCTGAATGAAATGAAGTAGGAATCCTGTGCCATATGGAAGAATTTCTACTTCATATGGCCACCATCATTTTTTCAGTTTCACCCAAAACATGTTTGAAGCCTCCCAAAATGATATTCTGGGGAGAAACCAACACATGTAGCTTGCTTATTGGGACCCCCGTTGGTGCATTCTGCACTTTCCGGGACAAAATATGCCTGTAAAATGTGTTTATTTAATCATTTTAATCCTACTTCATATCCCCGTAATACAACCTAGGATCCTACTTCGTATGCCGAGATATGACGTAGGATCCTAGGTCATGAGCTGAAAATAGGATTAAGATAAAAAAAAATGTGATGTCTTGGAGTGCCCAGCCCCAGTTTTGGCACTATAGGACTCCCACCCTCACCAGTATGGGACATTGGGGAGCCCACTCCCAGTGTTCCCAACACAAAACAACCATGTCCGACAATGGGGTGCCCAATCCCCATGTCAGCAGTATCTTCTATCAAAGCAGGACACTTGGGAGCCCACTTCCAGAGACCCCCATTATAGCATGCCCCTTCCATCACTACGAGTACTGCCTGAAATAAAGAAAACAGTCCCCAATGTCTTTTTATATTAAAAAAAATCCTAAAAAAAGAAAACGGTCCCTTATCATCTCTCATGTCCCCCCTCCCCATTCCCACCCTGCCTCTGTGCACCCACCTCCCCGCACCCCCTCCTTACTCCATACTTACCTCTGGAGGTCAGTGGCTATTATCTTCTCTGGACTGGAACATGTTTGCACTCTACAAGGGCAAACCACAAAGTGAGGAATATGTAAGCACTGTATAATGGCTGTCAATGGGGTTTTCAAATTATGTTTATATCTCAGCCATTTTTGGGAATTTTGACCCAAAATTTTCAGCATGGGGTTCTTGACACCCCTCCTCATGAACATTGGCACTGTTATCTCATTACTCGGTCCTGAAAGGTGATTTCACTGTTGCTGCACAGAATCACCATTCAGGACTGAATAAAGAAATGACAGTGCCAGTGTTCATGATGTGTGGTTCCAAGAACCCCAACTTGAAAATTTTATGCAAAAAGTCCCAAAAATAACTGCATTATGAGTGTGCACTGTGCAATTTCTATTCACGTGCATAACATTGGCAGTTTTCATTAATTTCACTCCAGATTTTCAACATTGCTCCTTTTCTACACCTCCTCATGAACAGTACAGCTGTAATTTTTCACATCCTGCCCAAAACATGTTTTCACACCTGTGGTACAGAATGGCACTGTTGCTGTGCAAAATCAACTTTGGGAAGGATTAATGAAATTACAGTGCTAGTGTTCATGGGGGAAGCCTTAAAAAGCTTACGTTGAAAATTTGGTGAAATAATTCCAAAAAATTACCACATTAGGAGCGTGCATTGTGCAGGTTCTACACATGTGTATAACTTTGACAATTTTTCATATTTTCACTCCAAATTGTCAACATTCACATTTTTCACACCTCCTCAGAGTCATAAACAGTGGTCATTTTTGCATCCTGATAGAAACATGTTTTCACAACTGTTGTGCAGAATGGCATGGCTACTTTGTGAAATCACCTTTCGGGACAGATTAACGAAATGAAAGTGCCAGTGTTCATGATGTGGGGGGCTGTCAAAATTCCTTTTTGTGAGCCAATCCCATTTCATGAGGTGACAAAATTCTTGTTTGTAAGATCAGGACTAGATGGCCAAAATCTGAAGAACAAGGAACTCTTACGAATAGGGATTTTGACAGCTCGCAAATGGGGATTCACCTTGTGAACGAGGATTGATTTTTGATACCTCACAAACAAGGAATTTAAAACCTTTCCCAGTGTACTGCTAATAAACTTTTTTTTTTGCTTGAAATTTGCAGGGTACAAAGGGGGTGTCCCACAGATGTGAATTGTGCTATTTAGGTGCAAACTATTAATCAGTTCCATAGCTATTCCATTAGGAATTTGAGATATTTCCCATAGGATAACATTGTGGCACCCATAGCACCTTTCTGTGCCATATCTCGAAAACAATTGGAGATATGAATTTTTCACTCCAGGCAAGTAAGCATGCCTGGAGGTTCCGAAGCCATGATCACAACTGCAGTGGAATTTTTTTCATAGCTGCTACTGTTACTGAGATATTGGCACAATAGTGTTACAAGGGTTCCCTTTCAGCCCTATAGGGCTGCTGTATGGCTCTGTAGTGATGTGTAAGTGGGAGCATAGGGCCCAAAGGGTCTGCACTCCCACATACACATATCATTATGCAAAAATGGGTAGCTTGAAGGGAGCATGGGGCCTGGAGGGCATGCACTCCCACCAGCACATACCAGTTACCAGTTACATTACACTTTCTGAAAAAGTAAGAAAATTCATTGCAATAAACTTTGTTAATGCATCATTTAGGGTTGAAGTGACAAAAGCATGGAAATTAGATGTTAAAATTGAGCCCCAACACCCCTATCTCTATCACTCCTCCCCTCAAGATCTTTCCACACACTGACAGGATCTGGGTGTTATGGGTCATAGGCTCTAACTTCACCCCATTCTCCTATATTGTGCCATGTCAGCCTGTTTACACATGGAATGGTTGAGAGTTGGGGCCTAATGACCCAATGGCACACCTTGATGCTTGTTGGTGAGTGAGGATGGAGGGTGGTGTGGTAGAGGTTGTTAGTTATGGTGTCAACCCTAAAGTCTTATTTCCATACTTTTGTCACTTCAAGCCAAACTGATGTGTATATATATATATATATATATATATATATATAAAATATATATATATATACATGCAGTGGCATGGTAGCACCACTATTGGGCTATGTTAAACTTAAAATTTTGAACTTCAGTATCTTTGCAACTGCTTAACTGATTTGACCAAACATTTGCATGCATGGTCTTGTGGGGGTAGATCTCTTGATATGCCAAGTTTTGTTTTAGTGGGGTCTGTGGATTCCGAGCTGTTCCTAGTGAAAAAACTTAAAAGTTCACAGTCTTTTGCTGCTTTGTTTTCAGTGTGCTGTGCATAGACAGTTTGGAATTTTGGTCTTAAATATTCATGGCGAAAAGGCTTGTCCCATATAGTTGCTGTTCACTAGTTTGGTGAAAAAATATTAATCTGTTCCAACGTTATTCAATTTTAAATGTCCCATTATTTTCAAAAAGATTTTCACTCTCTGGATAGCTTCCTGGAATGAAACAGTTTCATTATGGGCCACTCCATTTTTGTGAGAAAAAATTTCTTTTTCATTTTCAGCCATCTTGTTTTCAGCTTAAAAAAAAATATTCATAACACATGAAAGTGAGGTGCTCTGCAGACAAAAACACATGTATCTTGCTTATTGGAACTCCAATAGGTGGATTATGCAATTGTCTGTTGACAAAATGAGCCTGGAAATGTTTTTATATTTAAAATCCTTTTCAGTCATTCGCTAACATCCTTTTTTGTTTAAATGAAAAAGGGTCACGAGTCATGAAAAAGGATTTTGGACTTAGTTTTTTCTGTTATTTTTTATGACACCTTTTTTCTTTGAAAGAAAAAGGATTAGGGACTTAGTTATTTTTTCAATTCTTTTTTTCTATGACAAGGTATCCTTTTTCATTTGAATAAAAATATCGAATGAGAAAGGATCCCTTGAAACAAAAAAATAATCATAAAAATCACCAAGTCTCAAATCGTTTTTCATGACATGGGATCCTTTTTCGTTTCAATGAAAAAGAAGTCATTAAAACTGCTGGTAAAAAAACTAAGTCCAAAATAGTTTTTTGTTTCAAGGAATCCTTTTTCATTTCATACAGGAAAGGATTCTTGAAATGAAAAAAGATTTATTGTCCTGTTTTCTGTACTCTTTCTTCATCGTGCCTGGTGTTAAGTGGTACCCCCAATTGCAATGTCCATAATTAAAATATTTTTCCATGGGTTCTAGTGGCACCCTCCACTCTCTGATCATTGACTCATTTTTTATAATTATAGGGTTGTTGTTTTTTTATCACAATTTTACCTGGTGTGATTTTTTAGTTTCCTTGGTGTCTAGTGGTACCCACCACCATCTAGTTTTGTCCCAGTCACCATAAATATGTTATATATTAACCCTGATGTCTAGTGGCACCCCCCACCCTATGATTTCCCATCACATAGGAATTTTGTTATCCCTGGTGTCCAGTAGTGACCCCAACCCTCCTGTGCCCAACCCCCAAAATTTAAGTTTTATCCCTGGTATCTAGTGGCACCTCCCACCCTTGGATTCCTGCTGCCCAGGTGTCAAGTGGTAACCCCTCACCCTCCCAGGTCCTTGTCATGTTCAGAATAAGAAACAGTTTCTCAATGTCTTTTTTTTTACTCCGAGGAGAAAAGTCCACTGCTGATGCACACCTGCACCCCCACCTGACCTCCCACTGTGTGCCGACCATCCTGCACCTCCAACAGACCCCCCCATACATTCTCACTCACCTGAACTGGTCCCACACTAAAGAGCCACTGTCTGACTGAAGACAAGACTTGCTGCTGGAACCAGTGACTGCAATATGAGAAACTAAGGTAAATGCTGTTCAATGTATTTCAATGGGGTTTCAACTTTGGTGCATAACTTCATCATTTTTCAACATTTTGACACCAGATTTTCAACATGGCCTTTTTGAGTTCCCATCACATGAACAATGTTGGTTTCATTTCCTACATCCTGCCCAAAAGGTGATTTTGCAGTCAGTTGGTGAAATCACCTTTTTAGGCAGGATTTCAAAATCTTAGCTATACTTTTCAAGAGATGTGGTCTTAAGAAGGGTAACTTAAAAATTTGGGGCAAAAAGATACAAAAATGGCAAAGCTGTGCACATCAGTTCACATTCCGCTATGCTCACTCATAACTTTCTTAATTTTCAATATTTTAACACCAAATTAACAACATAGCAATTTCTGTACACCACCACATGAATGTCATAGGTGCCATCTTTCAAATCTTGCCGAAAATGTGTTTTTGGGCTCTTTGCATACAACAAGTCTGCAGTTGCACAGAATGATGTTTTGGTGGGTATTTCACAATTTTTACTGTAATGTTCATGAGGTAGGGTAACAGGAAGTCTATGTTGACAACTTGATTGCTGTCCTCCATAATCATACATACAGTATATGCATTTATGGAGGGATGGGAGCCCAGGAAACAGAGGGCCCTGTGCTTTGTCAGACAAATAAGGATACAATTGCACTATCTCAAAAAGTACAGATGTATGGGAGTGGAGGGCCTGGAGTGCACTGCACTCCACCAGGAAAATAATAGTATGATTACACTATCTCAAAAGGTAATGAAATTATTTGCAAAAAACTGTATTAGTACAACATTTAAAGTTCTGGCTAAAGTAAAAACAGTAGGGAAATGTGGTTTTAAGGTTTTCAATGCTAAAACCCCAACAGCACCCCTAAAGCAAATCAATCAAGCAATCAAAATCTTTATTTTGCCAGGCAGAACATCATTGAGACAAGCTCATTTACAAGATGGACCTGGGGCAAAACAATTGCCAACAGGGTTAAGACATAACAGGTTGAGTGAACTCACATAACAATTACATAGTAATAATAACAACATAATAACATATAACTATCACATGTGACAAGATAGTTACACTAGAACATAGCAATAGTTTCAACAGAAGGTAGTGCCATTTAAATACAATTGCATGGATACAGATATATGTACATAAGGTAATGAGCTAAAACTTATACAGTAAACATCATTGGAGGAGTCATGGTGAGCAGGAGTGGCAGTTCCTCTAGCATCAAAGTGCAAAGAAGATTGAGATATAAGAGTCCTTTGATAAGTACTGTAGACATGTCTTGGCAAGTGGGGTGGGAAGGGAAGGGGGGTATAGGGAGTGGGGAGGGAAGGTCAGATGAGAGAGGAGAGGGTTAGACATTAAGGCCTAGGAAGGAAGGACTGTTCAAAGGGAGAACATGACAGATGCCACAGGCAATGGTTGGGGCTTAAGTCCAATATTTGAAGCAAGGACTGATCATGATGTTGGGACCTTGATTTGGACAATGACAGAAGGGAGGACTCAAATGATGCTGCAGGCAATGGTTGAGGTTTAAGTCCAGAATTTAAAGCATAACAAATGGTGATGTTAAGACCTTGACTTGAAGCAATGACAGGCCTCAGAGAAGGTTCTCAGGAATAAGGATTTGAAGAGAGAGAGAACATGATAGGGGAAGCAAGCCTTAAGGTTTTCTGGATCTTATTCCAGAGCGTAGGTAGAGTGAAGCTTATTGAGGCTCTACCAAAGCACGTTTTAACTTTAGGGATAGCCAGAGATAAGATGGTAAGACTTCTGAGAGAACAGGCACTAGGGATGCAGGGAGTTAGGCAGCTTTTGAGGTACTGAGGTAATTTATGAGTGATTGCCTTATATGTCCATAGAATAGCATCCTTTTGCATCCTGAAGCTAAGGGAGCTCCAGCCTACAGAAGAATAGAGGATGCAGTGAGGCGTGTCATAAGAGGCATACAAAATGAACCAAAGGGCTCTGTGGTATAGGGCATCATGCTTGGAGACAGCTGTTTGCTAGTACTATGGTCATATAGGAAGTCCGCATAGTCTAGGAGAGGCAAGAAGGTAGCTTGGACTAGGAGTTTTCTAGCCTCCTGGGTTAGTGAGTGCTTGATCCTGAAGAAAATACCAAGCCTTTGATGCAGTTTCTTAGTGAGTTCTTCAATGTGATCAGTGAAGGACAATTTGTAGTCAATCTAGAACCCCAGGTATTTGAATTGTTCCATGAACTCCAAGGCTTTTCCCAAAATGGTGCTTATGTGAGGAACCTTATCTGTTTGTTTGTTTGTCTGTTTGTTTGTTTGTTTTTTAGATGAGGGGCCAGTGGAGAGAAACTCATGGCCTTAGTTTTTTTGGCATTGAGCAGGATTTCAAGTTGAGTAGATTTTTTTGGAGGATGTCAAAATCATTCCAGAGGTCCAAAATGGCTTGATCCAGAGTTGATCTGTCAATGTATAGCACTGTGTCATCAGCGAAGAGATGGATACTAGCTGACTTTAGGACAGTGTCGATTTGATTAATATAAATGACAAAGAGAAATGGACCAAGTATGGATCCTTGGGGAACACCTCTAAAGAGTATTTTTTTTGGTGATAGGTCTCCTTCAGCCTTGACATGCTGCTCTCTGTCCACAAGACAGTTTTCAAACCAACTTAGGGCCAGGTTGTCCACCCCAGCTTTCTTCAGGGTCACCAGGAGTAAATCGTGGTCCACCTTGTCAACAGCCTTGATAAGGTCCAAAAACAAGGCACATATATATTGCTTGTTATCAAGTGCGGACTGCCAGTCATTTATAACCTTGGTAAGGGCAGTGGAGGTACTATGCATTGGATTGAATTGGGTTTAGTAGATTAAAACTTTCCAGATGAGATCTGAGTTGTTCATTTACTACCTTCTCCAATAGTTTTGACAAGGCCGGGAGCAATGAGATTGGGCAGTAATTATTTAGGTTGCAGGGGTCCCCTGATTTGAATAGAGGGATGATATGGGCCATCTTCCAGACCTTGGGGAGGGAGCCCTGATTAAGAGACAAATTGAAAAGGTGGGTAATGGGGGGGGAATATAGTAGGCCAACTTTAGGAAGAAAGGCTCAATCATGTCTGCACCTGCACATTTCTTGGTATCAAGCTGAAGAAGGAGCTCCTCAACCTTTTTTGATGGTGACCGGACAGAAGGAGAAAGAGTGGTAAGGGTCAATAGAGTCTGGATCATGGCAATCAGATGACTGACTAAAGAACTGTACCCTGCTGGCATTTGCTGGGGAGATATCAAAAGCCATCCCTGCTGTAGCAAAGTGATTGTTAAGGAGGTCAAGGATCTCATTTTTATCTGTAGTGTGGGTACCACCAGTCGAAATTTTGTGGAGAAGTGTGCCAGTGTTGTTATGGCCTTCTACCTCCCTTAAAGTTTTCCAAAACTTAGTAGCAGAGTTAGTGGATGCGTTAAGCTCAGAAAGGAAATATCTAGACTTTGCAGCTCTGATAGTTTTCGTGCAGAAATTCATTGTGTTTCGGAAAGCAGACCAGTCTGTGGCCAATTTAGACTTCCTGGCTCTTTTCCAAAGAGCATCCCTGTGCCGTAAGGCAGTCTTTAGGTTATCCATGAACCAGGGACAGGATTTTCTTATGTTTCTGCTTTTTATAACCGGGGCATGGAGGTCTAGGGTCCCGGTGACTATTTCATGAAGTACCTGATGTGCCCTTTCCACAGAAGATGTGAGGTAAAATTTCTGCCAGTTAGCATACTTGGGGTCATAGAGAAAAGCATCTGGGCAGAAGTTCCATTTGCATCTCTTGTGGGTGTATTTTGAAGAAGAGGAGGTTTGGAGTTGTGCCGACCTTACGCATGCAATAGCACAGTGGTCACTGATGTCATTAAAGAATACACCTCAGTGGAAGAAGAGGTGAGGCTTGCTTACAAAGATTAGGTCAAGAAAGGGAGTTATGCTCTGGGTTTTTGGTGTTTGGGCAGGTAGCTTCATTAATGATCTGGGTAAGTCCATGGGCAACACAGAATTATTTCAATGGTAAGGAGACTGGAGAGAGCCAGTCAAGATTGAGGTCTCCAATTATGGATACTTCTGATGAGGTGGTAGCTAGTATGTCACTTAGGTGTTTGAGCAGAGAGAGGCTAGCTGAGGGGGGCCTATAGCACCCACTAATGCACATAGAGGAAGATCTGAATGGTTGTATTATTAGCATGAAGCACTCTAACTCCTTAGGGACTGTACTCTTGTCCACCATAGTTGCAGTAATGTTGTCAGGGGTGGAGTCTTCCTAGGCATTGTAGACTCTAAAGGTCACTCCATTCTATGCACTGCAGAAACATACACGCCTAATGGGGTGAGACTCAGGGTTGACATCCACTAGGAAGGCTCTGCCTTTGATTTGTTTTAGAGGGTGCGGTTGGAGTTTTATGGTTGAAAACCCACAAATCACATTTCCTTACTTTTTTCACTTAAGCTGGAACTCTAAATGTTGTATTAATGCATTTTTTTGCAAAGAATATATAGTAGCCTGGTTTGACAGTTACCTGTCCGGTAGAAAGCAGACCGTTGTCTTCAATTCCGCCTCTTCGGATCCCTCATCTATTCAAGTTGGTGTGCCCCAGGGTTCCATACTTCGGCCTTTGCTTTTCTCCATTTTCATTAATGACATCCCGCTGCTTGCTTCAACCTGCTCAACCCTCCTTTATGCAGATGACCTAGTAATTTATCACAGTGCTAGGAACCCACTTGACGTCAACCAACCTCTTAACTCAGACTTCACGTCCATTCAGTCGTGGCTGATAGAGAATAAACTCATTCTCAACATTAGTAAGATGCATTCCATGCTCTTTGGATCACTCACCAAACTCAAAGTAAACCCTGATGCCCTAAAAATCACCTGTATCACCGGTTCTTCACTTAACAGCACCAAATCCTTCAAATACCTGGGCATCACTCTGGATGAATCCCTTAACTTTGACCTACACATAACCAACACATGTAAATCTGTAAATGCAAGATTAGGTGGTGCCTACCGTACCAGCTATGCCCTTACCCCCTCGGCTAGACTTGCTATGGCTCTAGGCTTTCTACTCCCCACCCTGGCTTATGGATCAGTCACTTATCTATCTGTTTCTAAATCCTCCCTCCATAAGTGGGACACCACCTATAACAATATCTGCTGGTATGCCTCTGCATCCCCTTGTTTGACACACCATTGCCAACTCTATTCTGACCTTAACTGGCATTGCCCCTCTGGCCATTGACTCCAATCCCTTGGGTCTCTTATTGACAACACAGTCCGCACTGGCATTCCATCTTCTCTCACCTGTCTGCTCCACTCACACCCTCTGTCCTACGAGCTCCAATCTGCTGACCTAGCCCCCTATCACATTCCCAGATGTAAAACCAACATGGGCTCACATACCTTTGCACATATGGCCCCAAAATACTGGAACTCGCTACCTCCAAATATTCATGGAGCACGTACCCATGCTAGCTTTAAAACTCAGCACCGGGAACATCTACAATCAATCAGCCAATACACCTGCTTTAATCCACCTTAGACTTCATCATTCTCCCCTCTCTCACCATAATACTTTCCTCCTCTACATTCTCTTTCCCCACCTCCCTACCTATCTCTCCTCCCCTCCACTTTCTCCCCTCACCCCTCACTCTCTCCACCTTTCCCTCTCTCTTATCATCTCACCCTCAATTTGGCACTTACTGTACTTTGTTTTGTATAAACCTTTCATTGCTAATGACTGTTTCACTCACTGTGTAACTCTAGTTGTTTATGTTACCTAGATGTCTTCTCCAGTTTTGCCTCCATTGTAACACTCCCTCTAAATTTTTCTAATGTGAACTGCTATTTGAATTTATTGTTCCAGTTGTTGTTAGCTGCCTGCATTCTTCACTGTGTTCCACCAATTTCATGTGCTGCGTCACATGTATGTTTCATTTTGTATGTTTTAAACTGTCTTGTCCCTGGTTGTGCCTGAAAATAGGCATTGCTATACCTAGGGTACTCACCCGGTTACCAAAAGCAAATATATATATATATATATATATATATATATATATATATATACATACACACAATTGCACATACCTCAATAATACAAAGCATCATGGGAAACATATGCAAATCCCCATGAGAGAATTTGGACTGGCTCAACTTTAAGCAGATTTGCATAATGCCAGAAGGCCTTGCAGTGCAATCAACAAAGGATAAAAACAGCAGACACATACACATGTTTCATCTTCATTTGGACTCATCAATGTGCCATATCTGTGTCTTAGTCCAGGGAGAGAGAGCCAGTCACCCTTTATGGGAATGTTATTTGTTTTGGCCATGGGGACCCCAAAATAGAGAAAGAAAAGAACTACAAAAGAACCCCAGAGCAAATGCCCTGAGGCATGGTTTATGCCTGAGGATATTGGCCTTACAGTCAAATTTTAAAGAAAACACAATTGCACATACCCCAATAATGCAAAGCATCATGGGAAATATATGCAAATACCCATGAGAGAATTTGGACTGCCTCAACTTTAAGCAGAATTGCATGGTGCTGGAAGGCCTCACAGTACAATCAGCAAAGGCTAAGAACAGCAGACACCATGTTTTTCTGCTTTAAAGTCGAGCCAGTGCAAATTCTCTCATGGGGATCTGCATATGTTTCCCATAATGCTTTGCATTATTGGGGTATGTGCAATTGTGTTTTCTTTAAAATTTGGCTATAAGGCCAATAACCTTCAGGATAATATATGCCTCAGGGTATTTGCTCTGGGGTTCTTTTGTAGTTCTTTTCCTTCTCTATTTTGGGGTCCCCATGGCTCAAACAAATAACATCCCCTAAAGGGGTGGCTGACTCTGTGGGTTAAGACACAGATATGGCACACTGATGAGTCCAAATGAGGATGAAACATGCATATGAGTCTGCTGTTCTTAGCCTTTGCTGATTGCACTGTGTGGCTTTCCGGCACCATGCAATACTGCTTAAAGTTGAGCCAGTCAAAATTCTCTCATGGGGGGATTTACATATGTTTCCCATGATGCTTTGCATTATTGGGGCATGTGCACTTGTGTTTTCTTTAAAATTTGACTATAAGGCCAATATCCTCCGGGATAACCCATGCCTCAGGGCATTTGCTCTGGGGTTCTTTTGAAGTGTTTGTATATATATATATATATGTGTGTAATAGATAAACCACTCTTAGGTGTGTAGTTGCGCTCTGATATAGGCATGCCTTGGTGTGCATTGCTACGCATGAGGCCGCATGCCGAGTGCATCAACCACCCCAAGGCATGTGTATATCAGAGCGTGCCTGCACACCTCAGAGTGGTTTATCTATCCTATAAAATGTCAAAAATGTTTTGGAGGAGGTTAAAAGTGGAGGTGTGTAGTTGCGTTCTGATATACGCACAGTCATGTGGTGGGTTTTATACAATCAGAAGTTTGGATTTGGAGGATATTATTATCTCCATTTTATAAATATATATATATTTATTTATTTGTTTTCCTGAGAAAGTTAGTCAAGCTTGACTACTAGTTGACAGTGAGTCTTATCAGCTCAGCATTGCTGCAGTGTCTTGAGTGACTTGACTTCATAAGAAATATAATTTCAATTTTATATCTGAACTCTTCCTATGAGGAACCAGGACTGTGTTCCTGCACAGCCACTTAAGTAAGTCTGACTGCAGTGTACCTGAGTGGGTAAAACTTGTTGGCTAACTTCCACTAGCCACCACTGCAGTTAGCTGCTTTTCTGTTCAGTGTGTGTGCATGTCTGTGCACTTAAGACATTTTTGTAAGTTTGTGACTGTGTGTCAAAGAACAGATAAAAAAAAGATTGTTTTTATTAAGAATTTATTTAGTTAGGTTTGACTATTAGTTAACTGTGAGACTTCTCAGCTTAGCATTACTGCAGTGGCTTGAGTGACTATGTTTCATAATAATATAATTTAAATTTAATACACCATTCTGTAAGCAATACAACTATGTTAGATGGCGAATGTAGTACCAGAAAGCATAGCTGGTGCAGCAGCCTCAGCAAAGCTGCAGCAGTTATACAGCAGCAAGTAGGAGGAGACAGTGCGCAGCATACTGCAGAGTGACACAGGGCACATTTACCACACAAATTGATACTTTATCACATCAAAGCTTGCAGTCTTCACCAGCACCAGTATGATGTCAGCTAACATCAGGGAAAACAGTAAAAGTAGCATTCAAAGTTCTAGTAGTGCTGCTAGGAGGACACTGTCATTAACTACCACTGATTCTACTAATGTGAATGCATCCTCTTCATCTCTTTCCACTGCCACCAGTACCACCAGGATGAGGACATCATCCTTAATATCCACCACTGCCCAGATCCACCACAACTCCACTGAGACTACTAGTATCCCAACTTCTTTTGTAACAGTGGCTTGCCAACCATTGCTGACACTGTGACTGAGACCACTCTTGCCACTGTGACCCAGACCACTCCTGTTATTGTTACTGAAACCACTCCTGCCACTGTGACTCGGACCACTCCTGCCACTGTTACCCAGACCACACCTGTTACGGTAACCATGGTGACCACAAGTACTGCTACAGTGACACCAGCCACTACTACCACAATGGCCCTAGCCAGTTGCATAAAAATTTCCTGTACTGTGTCCACCCCTACTGTGACACATCTTGTTTCTCAGGCTGTCTGTTGTCAAACTTGTCAGTGCAGATGAGGAGGAGGCACACTCATCCACATCTAAGTATTTTCCAACAAGAGATTGGCCCACCAACACATCATCTGAAGAGACTAACCTAAGTAGCATTGATGATGATACAGAGTATGGGGAGTACCTTGAAAGCAGTAAAGGAAGAAAGTCAGATGGCCAAACAACCTCAACCTCTCGAGGTTGCAGTGGTGGGAGAAAGAAGGATATGGCTCCTCCCAAAAAAATCTTAGGGAAGCTACCCTTCAACACTTTGTTCAGCAGGCTCTATCCCAGACTGAACAGCTAAGTAGAGCAGGTGCAGGGTGCCAATGGTGCCAAAGGAAAATCCACATATACAGGCCCAAACAAGAAAGGTTAGTGAGGACCAAAAGAGTGGTGGTAGTTCTGGTGACACTAGCTGCATGAGATGGAGAAGAAAGAGCTTGGTATGCTTGCATTTCATGTTACTAAAGGAAGGACACAGAAAAGCAGCGTGCACACTGTGCAGTACGACTATGAGCAGAACTCTGGTGAATTTAACAATCACCTCTTTAATGAACTACACAAAGATAAGACATTTTCAAATTGTCAAAGTGTCTAGGACTATGCCTGTCGTACATTCAGAATTATCTCAGTGTGATAATGCAGATAGTGGTGCTGGTGGCACTGGCAATGTCACAAAACATTCTGCATCTGAAAAAAAGTTGCTGCACCTGCTGTTGCTACCACTTGATCTCCCTTAATACCAGAGTCTTCCATGCACCCCAAGCACTCCTGTCAGGCATCAGTCCCCTGTTCTTTGCACACCATCTGGAAAACATTGAACATACCTCCTTTCGTGTTCAATGCCAACAGTGGAAACATTCCCAGCCAGAACTAAGTAGCAAGCATCCCATCTAACAGCTCAACACACCACAGAGCTCAAATGTGAAATGATGGTGTTGAATCTGCAACCTTTTTCACTTATGGGAGACATTGGCTTTCACAGACTTCTACAGCACTTGAAGCCTCAGTAGCAGTTCCAATCACGTTCTGCATTTTCACACAATGTGTTGCCAAAGATATATGAGGATGTGAGATTACCAATTGCCATACTACTCTTGGAGGCTGTGGGAGGAATCTTTCACTACACCTTAGACATCTGTATCAGTACAAACTCCATGTGTGTATATCTCTCCTTGATCACACACACTGGTGAGTGCAAAACTCTATGTCTCCTATTGTGGATTCTTCCTTCTCTCCCTGTGTCACTGGCTCTCCCTTCATCCCTTCACAACCTGGCAGTCACTCCAGGTCTGCACTTCTAAATGTTGGGCTAATGGAGAAGGACCACATGCCAATAAACATCATGGCATTCATTCAAGAAATGCTGGAGTCATGGACAGTCTGTACCAATCTGTATGTTTTTTTTTCTTATCACAAATAATGGCACAAATATTGTCATAGTAGTTGCTGATGGAAATTTTTTCAGCATTTGTTGCTTTGCACACACCTTAAATCTAATGGTCTATGCTATGTCAGAGTACTGAGACTAGCAAGACTGTCTCCACAGCACACTCCATCTGCTCATTTTCATTGCTCCGTCAAGGCAACTAAGTAACTATGAGAAGTGCAATAACACCTTGGTCCATCTCAACATTGCTTAATACAAGATTTCAGTACCAGATGGAATTCATCATACCTGATGCTGTCTACACTGCTAGACTAGAAGTGAACACCTCATAGCATGACAATGGAGTACAACACTGGATGAGTAGTAGACCACCATGAGTGGGTACTGGTTGATGTCATGGCAAGATTAATTGGGCCATTTGAGCTCAGCACCCATGACCTAAGTGCATCCATTGCCAGTGTGAGTCAGATGATCCCAGCAGGGCATATACCGAAAGCAACCATGAAGAAATATGTACAGGAAAATGAAGATTCCAGGTGGGCTAGCTGTACTCATTTAAAAGCTGCAAGCTGAACTGTATGCAAGATTTGTAAAAGTGATGGATCGTTGCATCCACATTCTTGCTGCCATGCTGGATCCCTGGTTCAAATGTGAAATACTTCACATGGCTATGGATAGCCAGAGAGTGATTCATTTTTTACAAGAACCGTGAACCTAGTTGTTGGATGGTGCCTGAAATTATAGGCAGATTCAGCACTCCATCTCTCCCTAACTGGCTTCATCTCCTGGAGATTTGAACTGCTTGGCACAGTCCCCTGGAGCTCATCTGTCTGCAGCCTAAATTTCTTTTTTCCTAACCTCTGCAACTAAATCTATGATGTGTCTTTGTACCCACTGCTGAATTTGAATTAATAGTGTAGGGAACTACAACCCCCTTTTTTGAATAGTTAAGAGTAGGAAACTATAGCATTTTTGAAGAGTTTCAACTGCCTTCAGCTATTTAAGTATTAACAAAGTTTGAAGTTAAAAACTGCTTTGTCTAACTGCTGAATTGCTCTTTCTCCCATCTGCCCCCCCACCCCTCTTGCCTTTTCCTCTGTATACTGGTGATGCTGCTGGTGCCTTAATACCAGCCACTCCCACAGCCATTCTCTCCCTCTCTGGCTAACTTAGCACCCTTAATTTCTCACCTTGTTATAGAATTCCTTTTGTCTCCTTCCTTAGCCTGCCTCCCAAACTCTGAAGCCTTTGTTCTGTTGGTACATATAAGCTGATTTCTCCCTTCTCTTCTTTTCTCTTCAGGATTCCCTGAGGGGGATTCCATCTTCTGCACTATCGGTCTGGTGCTGAGCGCAGCCAGCTCCAGGGTGCACCCCAGCCTGCCCTCAAGAGCAAGATTCCAGGTACGTTTCAGGAAAGCAGCTCCAGTCCAGCTTCCTAGCCATGAACCCAGCTGGTGGATGGTGCCTGAAATTATAGGCAGATTCAGCACTCCATCTCTCTCTGACTGGCTTCAGCTCCTGGAGATTTGAACTGTTTGGCACAGTCCCCTGGAGCTCATCTGTCTGCTGCCTAAATTTCTTTTTTCCTAACCTCTGCAACTAAATCTGTGATGTGTCTTTGTGCCCACTGCTGAATTTGAATTATTAGTGTAGGGAACTAGAACCCCTTTTTTGAACAGTTAAGAGTAGGAAACTATAGCATTTTTGGAGTGTTTCAACTGCCTTAAGCTATTTAAGTATTAACAAAATTTGAAGTTACAAACTGCTTTGTCTAACTGCTCAATTGCTGTTTTTCCCATCTGCCCCCCCAACCCACTCGCCTTTTCCTCTGTATACTGGTGACTCTGTTGATGCTTAATACCAGCCACTCCCATAGCCATTCTCTCCCTCTCTGACTAACTTAGCACAAGTGCCCATTTTCTCATTTGTAGTTTATACTGATCTGCCACTAGAGGCATCTTATTTTTCCAATTAATCCTCCAACCTTGCCTCTGCCATTTCCTGCTCTAATCACCGTTATCTCCTGCCTTGTTCTCTTTTTTAACATATTGTACTCCGAAGAAAAAAAAAACAAAACTACTTCACAAAGGTAGTCACACTCACTAAAGGTCAGTTATTCCCCTTACCCCCCCCCAATAGAAATAGCAATAGGCAGCACAGCTATCACACTCAGCTTACTCATGGTTACCTTTCTTGCTCTGCCCACGTCCCATCCTGCCCCCTACCCTCCACCCAGAGCCCCACCTCCTCTACCACCCCACAGGAGCCAACCCCCACCCTGGCCACTCTTAATTTTCCATGACACCCACCTCCAACCAATACTCCCTATCCCTGGACACCCTGGGCCCACCTTCTCCTTGCCATAGCTACTCCTTCACACCCTACCTGTCCCTTGTACCCCCACTAGTAGGACCTCGCATCGGTACCTGGCTAATGGTCTTGGTCGCCACAGACCGCTCATCAGATTAATTGCTCTACTCCTTCTGCTCTCTCGGAACATACACCCCAACCCCAGGCCATTGTCAACTAGCCACCCCACACCCCACTCTAGTACTGGTCTCAGCATTGCATCCATAAATATTTGCAGACTCCTAAAAAAATCTGCCACTCTTCAGTGCTGGGCTGTACAACACCATCCTGATGTTATAGCACAAGTCAAGACCTGGCTCTCCAGAACAACTCCCAACTCAGTTATCTCCCTCCCTGGCTACACTCTGTTCAGGAAAGACCATATAGGCAAATGTGGTGGCGGGTGTGCAGTCTTTATGCGTGACACACTTTTAGGCCATGATCTTCCTGCCCCCAAGCTTGGTTTTAGTGCCCAAGCCCTCACCCTCAAGGTTACCCCTGACCCAGCCATGGGCCCTCTTTTTCTCACAGTCTCTTTCATACCCCCGAGGGACCAGGGACCAGCTGTCCACTCCCTCATCGATTACCTCACCACACTCCCACACAAGGCTGAGCAGCTCATCCTAGGTGACCTTAATATCAATTGGCTGAGTACCATTGCCCCCATATCAGGGACTCCTTCGCTGTCCTAGATGTGACCCAACTAGTTACTTCACCCATTAAATTTAACTGGTCAGGCGGCTCCAGCACCCTCCTAGATGTAATTCTGTCAAACCGCCCCCATAAAATCAGGAATATTAATGTACTACCAGACTCTCTTAGTGATCACTCTCCTGTCCTCTACCACTGGTCATCCCCCACACCAAAACCAGTGTCCCAGGTCACCTTGCACTGGCTCTTTCACCCAGGGGGTCTCAGAAAGCTAAAAGCACACCTAGCCCAGCTTCACTGGTCCCCAGTTCTACTCACAATGGATACTGACTCTTCCCTAGCCTATTTCTCCAGTGCCTTCAGCAAGGCCTGTGATCTTTTGGCCCCCCTGACCAGAATCTGTACCAAGAAACACAATGCCCCATGGATCTCCCCATCCCTCATCCAAACACTGAAACAAAGAGATAATCTATGGCATATTGCTGTCAAGACAGACAAACCCTCCAACAGACAAGCCTATAATGCAGCACCTAACAAGTGCACCTGGGCTATAAGGCAGGCTAAGGCCAGATATTATCAAGTCACCCTTGAATCCACTTGGGGCTCATCCCATGAGTTCTGGGACAAAATGAAAGAGTTCAATGGACAGACCCGCTCCCCCCTCACCATCACTGCTCTCCACAGACAGTACCGTCACTACTGGTCTTCCCCGCATAGTTGAGTGCCTAATATGGCATTCTCACATCTAAACTCTGTCCTCCCCAACTACTTTTTCATCCCTATCCCTGCCTCCACCCCCCCACCTCAGATCACCTGCCTTTCTTCCTGCGTGCCATATCACCCCTTGAAGCCAGGCCTCATCTGCAAAAAGCCTTAGCTAGCAACAACCCCAGCTGTGATCCCTTGGACTCCAGGATTCTCCAATTAGTCCTAGATACTGTACTAGCCCCTCTTACCCACCTTTTAAATCAGTCACTATGTCTTGGTAAATGTTCCAGCACCTGGAAAATTGCAGAAATCACCCCTATCCATAAGAGTAGACATAGAACCTCCCCTAACAATTTCAGGCCCATCTCCATTCTCCACCCTCTCTCCAAAGCACTAGAAAAAATATTCGCCATTCAGCTCTCCAAGTATCTGGTCAAATATGACCGGCTGTGTCCAGAACAACATGGATTCTACCCTGGACACAGCACCACTACAGCCCTCCTGGAGTTCTCCCAGCACCTTCACTCTGCTCTCAACTCTGGTCATGTTGTGGATGCAGTGTTCATTGACCTCTCCAAGGCCTTTGACACTGTCTGTCACCCCCTCCTACCTGACTCCATCCAACAACTTGGCTTTTCCCCGGCCCACTGGCTTGGTTCACCAGTTACCTCTCTGCCAGATCTTAGCACGTGAAGGTAAACAGCATCCTGTCCAGTACCCTGCTCGTTTGATTGGGGGTCCCCCATGGTTCCATCCTGGGTCCCATTCTATTCAGCCTATCTCTCAGTACCCTCCCCAGCTCCTGCTCAGGCAATATGGTACTCACTACCAATGATGCGGTTCTCCTTGCCTCCCACTCTGAATCCGCATCTCTACAGGAATCCCTGCAACACACATTGAACCAAGTCAAAAAGTGGTTCCTTGACCACTGGCTGGTCATTAACCTCAAAAAAAAATCTATGCTTTTTTTGCACCAGCAGAATAAGGCCAAAAATGCCCCCTTCTGCATTCTCCCCAGTAATGCTCACCCTCTCGAGCAAGTGTTATCCTACAAGTACCTGGGCATCACCTTCGACTCAGCTCTTACATTCCACACCCACATCAACACCATTTCTTCCACCACAAACTCTCAGATTGGCCTTCTCTATCGCCACTGAGGTTGCCTCCCCCAAACAGCTCTCCGACTGGCCATTATCTCCTCTGTCCTGTCCCTAGTGGACTACGGCTTACCAACCTATGCAGTGGCCAACAATACCACCCTCACCAGAATCCAGACCTTGATAAACAAGGCCTGCAGGCTCCTGAATGGCACATCCTTCTGAACCCATTCTTGCCTGTTCTATTCCACTGACAACCTGCTCATTTTGGAGGAGTGCCTGCGCTACCAAACCTGCTTAATTGCCAAAAAATCCCTGCTAGGACTCTCCACACCGGGGGGCACCACATCCTTGCAGCTTGCATCCCCATCCATTGCCACTTGTAGCTCAGTTAAGGCCACCTTTCTGGTGCTCCATACCAAAACCTCCCTAGCACAAAGGTCCTTCCAGTACCACATCTCCACATGGTTCAACTCCCTCCCATTCTCCGTCACTAAGTCTACCAAAATTGGTCCCTTTAAAGTCACTCTCCATAACCACCTCTTTGGTGCCCGAAGCTGTAGTTGCCCTTAATCAACCTAATGTTGGGGACCACTCCCCGTTTCTTGCCCATAGCCTTGACAATGTTCGTTGAACTGCTCCCCCTTTCTTTTTTTCATATGATTGCTATTTACTGCATGTAACTTTGTCCCGTAAACCACTGTTATATTTGTGTTCTTTTTGTTATCTGTATTGCACCTGTATGTTACCACTGTTGTATCTCACACTGTAACCATGTCTACCCTCCCTGCGATGAGATGCCTTTGTAAATGAGTCCCTGACTCAAAGGTGGCAAATCCGACTTTCAAAATAAATAAATAAATAAGCTGATTGTTTGCAGGCAGGGACGGTTGTCTCTGGTGGGTGGCACAGAAAGTCATGAAAGACAGGGAATTCTTTTTGGTAAGAATGGTTCTACTGATGGAGATGGGGAAGAAATACTGGTTAGTGAAAGTAGCACTGTTGGGAGTGAGTTGGCACTTCTCAGCACTTTCTTATGTCAAGAGCAACAGAAGAGGACACAGTCACATACTTTTTTGTGGAAAATATCATGAATGGATATTTTGTGTAGTCTCCTGAGTGATTTCAGGTTGATCCATTAAGGTACTGGGAAAAGAAATGCATTCATCCACTCTCTTGGAGCAACAGGATATGGGATACATCAGTTGCCCCCCCCCCAACTAGTGTGCCATCTGTGAGGATGATTAGCACAGCTGGTGATGTTGTTAGGCATCATCGATCAGCACTAAATGCTGTGCATGTGCAACAGTCTGTTTTCGTCTAACCTAACTTGACATTACTTAGATACAAATATGAATTAGCTCCATAAAAAACAGTAATATAGTCTCTCAAGTCTGCATTTGCTGACTGTTTCCCTTCATAAAGTTAACTTGTGTGTTCCCCCATGCATCCTTCCTGCTGTGTTTTATGCATGTACCTTCATTATAATAATTAAATAACTTTTTTTCTGAACCAGATGTAACTTCTCTTGTTGTTTTAATACATTATTATGTATCATACAAACAGCAAGGATGCAGAACAAAAACACTACTAAAAGCCCCAAGATAAATCAAAACCCAGTAATTTTTAACTTGCTTCTCATGTTATGACTTCCTAACAAAGAGGTTGTGAAAGTGGGTGCACTGCTCAGTGCACCAACATTCTCCATTTTGCTTTTGCATAACACTTTAAAAAACAACATTCCCAAAAGCATCATGCTTCTCACTTCCCACATCACCCCAATGTTTTGCAGACATTGCTTGTTTAGGGGACAGATTTTGCTCCTTTCATCATTTTGCTATCCTTTACTTGTTTGCAGTTTTTTATCTCACAAAGAAAAAAGGCTGCCTTCTTTTATTTTTCTTTTGAAAATACTTCCATTATCTTTTTTTACATGTCAACTTTGCTCAGCTGCCAACACCCGACAGCCAGCTTATGCTAGTGAAGCATGGCAGTCATACAGTGGGGACACTTTCTGTGCCTCCATTTCCTGAGGAAAGAGCCATCCATGGAAAGCCCAATCCTATCTCCCCGGCTGGCCCCCGAGAGACCAAGGTCTATTCTGAAACTCATTTTGTTGAAGTAGTTAGCAGCAGTACTAATGGTACTGTAGCACTACAGTGCTGGCTCTTTGTTTTCACTTCATAAACCAAAACATTGTTTGTTTTTCTTTTCTTTTTTTATTTTCCCCTTCTGTTGTCTACAAAGGATATACCCTGTAGTCAGATTGGAATGTCCCCTCAAAACAGACTGGGATATAGCATGTCCTATAATCAGGAAGGGAATGGGATATACCCTCTTTAGGATCTAATAGCCATCATTGAGACAGCAGGGAGGTTTTATTCAGTTAGTGGCCCATTACACCACACAAGGCCCACCCACCTCTGCTCATTCTGAACCTGCCCCATTTGGGTGGCCACACAAACAAATCATTTTCACTATGCTATGTTGGTCTCCTAGTGGGTTGGGGATCCCTGCAAAGAGACTAACATGGTGCTTTAGAAAACATGTTCTGTGAAGCCTTGTCTTTGGGCTCTCTTTGAAAATGAAATGAAAGTATGTAAAAAAAAGAGACATCTAAGCAGCCAGACTTTTTTATTTGTGTGATACATAAATTATTACAAGTAAGAAAGGGATAGCAAAGTGATGATAACAGTAAAAACACTCACCTAAACTAGTCCTATTAGTGAGACTTTGGGCTTTATATGTGTGGTTTTAATGGAAGAAATTTAACTACTTGATATTGGAAATGTTCTGCCTTTTCTGGGTTTGTGCCAATTGCAACTGTTGACTGAATGAGTGGCCTCTCTTAAGCCCTATCAGCCAGGCTGTGACTGATTGTGTTTACTTGCAGAGCAGAAGCAGGCCTAGAATTTAGGGAAAAAACACTGCTATCGGTTCTCATGAAAAACAGTAAAACTCATGTTTTACACAAATGTGTGACACAAATTTGCCTGTCAAACTTTGGATTTAGTGAGGGGAACACAAAATGTCAAGTTTTCAGATTTTTGTCTAGTTTTAACAAGTGGATGGAAGTAGATTCTTTCTCTACTGCAGCTCAAGTAATCTAGCTCTCCTGTCTGAAGCTTCTGTGAGTGCTGAATCACATGACCTGCCTTCGGTGAGCTTCCAAAGTGATCACTGATTGGACAGAAAGTCTCAGGAGATTTTGTAATCTTACAGTCAGTTCCAGTGGCTGAATAGCACAAAGTGAAGCATAAATAATGAATAATTGGAACCCCCAAATATAGACGCTCAGCAAATATTTAAAATAAAGGTATTCACACACTCCTACTGCTTGAGTCTCTGAATATCCAGCCCTAAGTATGCAGTCATGGAATCGGTGACAAGGTTAGTTACATGTAGTATATTCAGAGAAATCTGAACTTGCTCCATGAGGCAGATAACATACTCTGCCAGTAAAACTTGATTTATCAGAACAGACCACACAGAGCAAGCTGACTTTTGTATATGCAAATGTGTATCTAAAGACATAATGAGTGACTTTACGCTCACTGTTAAAATGGAAATCCACAAATCAGAAGCTAAATATATGTAACCAATTAAAAGTCACATTCTCTCCCAATGGCCATTTTGGGCTGGGTTCAGCAATGGATAGTATCGACGCCATATGGTGGCTACGGGACTTAACAAGTTAAATACTCCTGTTTCATCTGCCAATCAAAACTTCATCTTCTGCATTTACTGTATGTATTATTTTGAGCAGCAGAACTGTCACTGTCAGTTGTGCGTATGTGTGGAGATGTGATGAGGATGATTGTTGGGCAGTCCATCTGAGTTGCAGTCATGAAGAATATTTTCACCAGGCTTCATTTTGACAATCAGATTTCACAAAAGCTGACATGCCAGATACATAGATACAGTGGCAGGGTATCTACATTTACTTGTTTGTTTTTTTGTCTGTGTAAAAGAACAAGCTCTTTAATTAGAATGCCATATGTATTAGCTGTTACAGTACTCAATGAATAGTCTAAATGGTGAAATAAACATTGGTGGTTGTCAGGAAAATCATAAACCAGTGGGAAAATAGCAACATTCATTTTTTTGTCAAATTTTCATCGACACATAAGTGCAAGTCTACAGATCATAGGCTGCATGTACTTTGTGTGAAAATGTCACTCCATAAATGATGTGAATGCAGACCTGTGTCTGTGAGCATTGGAGAAAATATGCTGTCCTGAACTTCAGCGACAGCCCAAGATAAAAACCATGCAAAGGTCAAATTACAGTTAAAAACTGTAAAATAGACACACTTGTTTAAACAACTTTGTTGGTGTAAGTGGAAGATCAAGGACCCCATTAGTTGTTTAACATGCCGCTATGCAACTAATCCTGTAGTACTTACAGCACTAAAAGTGTCTCTAGAAGTTCTATTGTTGTACCATGGACAGTTAGTAAATATACAGGCTGTACTACACTATGAACAATGTCATGCTATAGTGCTAGCAGTGGCAATCATAGCGGAGGGAAGTGACTCGCTACCTAAGTAAAAAAAAAATTATAAATTTGGGGGCAAAGCCCACCATTTTTAACAAAACATTCATATTTAGTTTTTTTTGTTTGTTTTAAATGGGGGCTCTGCCTGCACACTACTCTTATAGGGGTAGCAAGCCTGGGATGGATTCTGGTATGCTACTGCAGTAGTGTGGCATTCTCCTAACGCCTACAGTGGGGTCCTTATTCATCCATGTGCACCGCTTTTTTTACCTCACTGGATGTAACTAGAAGAAGTAAACTGACAAAACAAAAATCAGCATTACCATTGATCTTTAAGCAACCGACTGTCATAATGATTGGTTTGAGAGTCAAAAGTCATGCTCTAAAAATTGGGCCAGAGTGTACTGTATGCTCTGTTGCAAAAAACAAGTCAAGTTACTTTACTGGGCATGTGAACAGTACTGTGCATTTTGAAAAACATGGGGCACAACTTGTAAACAGGCAAAGGCTTTAAGAAACCAGGTAAACAAATTTTCTAATTCAAAAATCAAATCAGAAAAGGATGGTCATGTAAACATGAGGAATGTTATCAAGGAGCTTATCAGCTCACCTGACATCGATGCATCTACTGGAACTGTTGTTGACAAGTATGTTAGTGACAGTGACATTAAGTTTGTTTGTCTGAGTCAGCTGATCAACTTGGCCTGGTTGGGAGGCTCGGCTCCTTTTGTGTGTGTGTGTGTGTGTGTGTGTGTGTGTGTGTGTGTGTGTGTTTTGTTCTGCTACATGCTTTCAGCAAGTGATTCAGAGCTGCAGTCAAATTACATGTCCACCCCTATCAATGCCCCTGCCAGAGGTGGATGTCAAAAGCAGCAACTTCATTGGTGGGACTTTCAGAAGTTACAAAAAGGAGATTGACGGAGCAGGTAAGAAAAACATGAATGTGATGTGAGTGGGGAGAGGGATGTGTGTACTGAACATTGTGACTCAACTGCATGTAATGTCTTGGCAAGAATTTTCTCTGTGGGCATTTCAGTTGACAGGCAGTTGAAAGGGTCAATGTGACTGTGCTGAGCCCTGTTTAGCTGAAGGTACTTTTTGCCAGACTGTTGTGCTGGAATAACAGTGGTGCAGTAAGTACATATCAACCAATCTTGAACCAGCATTTTTTTATATATTTCTTAGTTATGCATATTACTTTCAGTTTGTCTCCCAATCACAGTTTGTGCTACCTTAGTTCCATCCCATGTGCCAGCCTAAACCCCTCAACAATGACATTATCAGTGTCAGTCATGTAGTCAAAGTGGCTCCCCTAGAGCCCCTGGTGATCACGAGGGAGAGTCAGGGGTGTTCTTCCCCTCTCCTACTTGACTAAGCTGGATTTATCAAAACAAGACCTTAAAATACCATTAGGAGTTGGTGATCATTTCCAATGCTTCATCCCAAAATGGTTCCATTAAGTTAGTCTGCCATTGGCTGGAATGGGTACCCTGGGTCACCCTTGTGGTGCCCACCAGCCTCCAATAACAGTCAGCATATAACTAGTAGTCACCCACACAGTGTTGGAACTTCACTGTACAGCTATCTGATTATTCACAGATTACTCGACCCCATGCTGTACCTTAAGGGTGTTGATCTTTCTTGACCAGAATGTTGAAAATGAGACAAAATGATTGTAATAATGACTTACTACTACATCATACTTTGTAAACACCCTTTATTTGTATGAGCTCTGGCACATGTAGATGAAGAATTGTGGTTGAATAAAAATATATTTAAAAAAGAAAGATGGAGCATCAGGGTGCTATATCAGCAGCAGCAGCAGCAGCATTACCATTTGTGACATGAGCTGGCACATCCTCTCCATCATATCATCATCTTCATCATTATCATGCTGCTCCTTGGATTTAGCAGACTGAGGTAGTATCCTTTTCAGCTTTAGCCTGCTGCTACCTATATTCTTTGACAGTATGTTGCTGTTTGTCACCAAAGTAGTAGTCTGGACAATCCAGCTGTTTCCTCTGTGTACATCCTTCTCAGGATTCCCCCATGCAACCTTGTTAGGGACAGAAATGATGGCAGTTGCATAGAAAACAGCAGAGGACCTTTATTTATTTATTTATTGGGAGAATCGGAATTACAATCCTTTGAGTCATAGACTCCTTTGCAAAGGCTCCACGTCAGTACAGGAAAGCACAAACATTACATTTAATAACAGTTTTACATAGGTCACACAGCGCAGTATTTTTACATAATATATTAGTTACCACCTCAAGGACCTAAGGAGACCCTGTGTCATAGTTTTGAGACAAGTCTAGTTACAGATTTGGAGGGTCATTAGCAGAGCCCTGAGTGAGAGTTTATTTACAGCTGGATTGTGGGATCTAAGGATGTATTCAGGGGATGAGCTAGACTTTTATTCTTAACTATGCCTTCTTTTGGGATACGGACAAGGGGGAGGAGTACTGGCTACAGCCATAAGCGTCAGAGTCAAAGAGAAGGTTCATGATACCAGTTTTGAATTGTCCCAGACTAGGGGCCAGGGAGATGGAGGGTGGTAGGTTGTTGAGCCTGAGGGTAGCATGATAACGGAAGGACCTTTGCCCTAGTGAGGTCCTATAGTGGGGAACAAGGAGGGAGGTACTTGCAAGGCATCTAGTTGCCCTCCTATGTGGGACTGGCTAGATGAGGGGGTGGAGGCCTCTGGGTGTTAAGTTCGTATTTTTTTGGCTTGGAGGCAAGTGTGATACTTAAGCCTCCCTTCGGAAGTCAGCCAGTCCACCAGCTTGTAGAGCTCACATGTGTGGGTTAATTTATTACAACTTGTCAGATGGCATGCCCTGTTGAGGGCTAGGTTGATGCAGTGTAGGGCGGTTTGGTCAGCAGTGTCATAGATTAAAATCCCGTAGTCCACCAATGAGATGACTGAGCGGGATACAGTGAGACATAGGGCCTGAGGGGGTAGGCAGTGCTTATGTCTATATGGAATCCCCAGCCTGGTGTTTACAGTGGAGATGAGGTGTTGTATGTGTGTGTGGTAGGTGAGGGATGTGTCTAGAGTACACCCAGATATTTGAAGTTTGAGACCTGCTCGAGAAGGAGACCCTGTGAGTTGGAGATGGTTAGGGTGGCACTACTGAGAGGGCTTTAACGGTGGGCAAAGATCATGGTTTTTGTCTTGTTGTAGTTGAGTACTAAGTGATGTTCAGTGAACCAGGATTCTATTTCTCTGAAAAAACCTTGTAGGGCAATTTGGAGGGAGTGAGTATGGGGCTGTTTCCAGAAAACTACTGCATCATCTGCATAGAGTAAGAGCTTCCCACTGCAGGATTGAGGGAGGTTGTTTAGGAAGAGACTGAAAAGCAGTGGCCCTAGAATAGACCCTTGCCTGACCCCAGTTGGG
The DNA here is from genome assembly GCA_016271365.2 of Neoceratodus forsteri. NCBI lineage: Eukaryota > Metazoa > Chordata > Ceratodontiformes > Ceratodontidae > Neoceratodus > Neoceratodus forsteri. The sequence goes on along the minus strand of CM057458.1, from coordinate 860,750,165 downwards.
ACTCTTTTATTGGTGGGGATGGTGGTGCTGATTTTGACCTGTTGCATCTGGCCGGTGAGATAAGCTTTGAACCAGGAGATGGCCGAAGGGGAGAAATAGTAGGAGGGAAAGGAGTGGAGAAGTAGAGCATGATTGACAGTGTCGAATGATTTTGTCAAGTCGACGTAGATTGCACCTGCTACTGACCCTTGTTCCAAGGCCTCATGTATGTAAGATGTAAATTCGAGCAGGGCAGTGGTTGTGCTGTGACCTCTTCTGAAGCCGTCTTGTTCTTGGCAGAGCAGATTATGTTTGGCTAAGTAGTCTGTGAGTTGGTCAGACAATTTTTTCGAGAGCCTCGGGGGGGTTAGAATTGAGATGGGTCGGTAATTACTAGGGGAAGTGGGGTCACCACTCTTCAGGATTGGTGTTATAATTCCTTTTTTCCATAGCATGGGGAATTGGCTGAGGTGTAGTGACCAGTTAAGTATTTTGGTAAGATGTGGCAAGGTCACATCCAGTGTTAGTCGGAGTATTTTGAGGTCGAGGGAGTCACTGCTATAACATGAGTTTACCAAGACTTTGGAGAGGTAGCACATAGCCTCCCTGCAGGAGATGATTCACAGCTGAAAGGGAGGGGGACCTTAGTGTCTGAGGTGCCCGAGGGGAAGCTAGGGACTGGGTCAAAGAACTTATGTGGGAGTATGTGACTAAGGTCTGAGAAGGTGGTGTTTAGGATATTGGAGATGGTAGTGGGGTCCTGTGATAGGGCCCCCTTGACTTGAAGCTGCACAGGGGCAGAGGAGACAGTTTTCCCTCAAAGTTCCTTAATATTGTTCCAGAAGTTTTTCCCTGAGCCCCATGTGGTGATGAGAGATTGCTTGTAGTAGTTTGCCTTTGCTTGCCGGATAGCCCAGATGCATTTGTCTGTCCTGGGGTAACTGGGAGCTTAGGGACCTGTGCCAGAGGTTGTCTCTATAGTTCATCTGGTCAAGCAGGGACTGCGACATCCCCACGGGGTATCCCTGTTTTTTAGAATCTGCTTTGTGAAGGGGGCAAAGATATCACAGGCTGTATTAAAGGTGATAATAAAGGAGATGAGGACAGCATCTAATGATTGGGCAGCGTGGATGGGTGACCACTCACATGATGTGAGGTACATTTTGAGGCATGAGAGGGCATCTTTTTTGAGACACCTTTGGACCGTAATTTTAGGGAGGCTGGGTGGGAGTTAGTTAGACCACCAGCAGGTGACTGGGGAGTGGACACTTATCATGTCCAGTAGTACTGTAACCCTTGAGAGGTTCTTGGGGTGGTTAGTAAGGATGAAGTTGATGAGGGTGGAAGACCCAGTTCTGGGGTCATGTCTGGTAGGGGAATTGGACAACCTGGTGAGGTCATGAGCAAGGATAGCATCTTTGTAGGTAGTAGATGTGGGGGATAGCCAGTTCACATTGAAGTCACCCATTATAATTACTTTGCTCCTGGGAGGGAGATGGGAGATGCTGGTCAGTATAGAATCAAAAGCTGGCTTTTGGTACATGGGGAGATGTATACTGACATAATGTATAGTGTTTTACCAGGATTGTCCCTGGTGACCTTAACGGCTATGGCTCGGGCATCATGGGCTGGTGGGGAAGGAGGACTTAGAGGGCATGCAGAGATGTTTCAACATAGATGATACATCAATCTCCCTGCTTGCCTAGCCTGTCTGTTCAGAAGATGTCATAGCCATTGAGGGTGATGGAGGCATCAGGGATGTTTTTAGAGAGCCAGGTCTCTGATAAGGCAAGGATGTCTGGGTCATGTTGTGCGATCCATCCCTGGAGAGGGGTGAATTTCCTTAGTAGGCTACAGATATTGAAGGAGGCCAGCAGTAGGTTGCCATGTCTATCCTCCTTGGAAGCTCCAGCCGAGAGGAGTCGTGGATTAGGATGCACATTACCTGAAAGTAGGAGGAGGAAGATATGCCGAAGAATACCTATCCGGTGCAGTTTGGATGTGGAGCGATGGAAGATAGGAGCAGAGTGTTTTTTGGTGGGCCAGATCCATACTGGGAGGGTGCAGACAAGGTGGGCTGTCAGAGCTGGAGCCATAACTGGATGTGGTCTGCTTGGGGGACGTCTGGTGGCATGAGAGAATGAAATTTCAAAGTGGTCCTGACGATAGTGCAATCTATGTGGTGGGTATAGTTGTTGCTGACTTGATTTGGGAACATAGGAAATTGAAAATATCTTGTGATGGGCACTCCACGATGGCCATTAATTGACCAGGGTAATGTATCCTATAATGGAGGGTCTTCCACTGCAGGAATGGGAGGGAGGAAAGAGAAAAATGGGGGCATTGAGGTGCGTAGGATAAGCACTGGCAGGTAGGTTTTCATGTTTTTCCTGACTGAATTATTTAAAGGCACTTGGATGGTATGGTGACCTCTAGTGGTGAGCAACTATAGGCTGCTGATGGCAAAGTGGACCGATAGGTTTTGGTCGATCATGAAATCCTGGCTATATCAGTGAGTGTTGAGCAAGAGTGGTGGTGGGAGCGGTGGGGCCAACAGTAGAAATCAGAGCTTCTAGGCAGCGTACGAGCAGGCTCCTCCAGGGCTTTGTTTCTGCAATCTGTACCTGCACACTTTCGTCGTGGGGAAGGGCAGCTTCGAGACTGTCACAACCTCACAGCAACAGTGGTCGGGCTGTGGACAAAGGAGAGGTAAAGAGGAACAGGGTTATGTACGGTAGGAGAGCGATGGGTGGGCTAACAATTCAGAGCAGCTTCAGGAATGCACCAATTGCTGCAGAGGCACCACAAATGAAACCGGAGCAAAGCTATGAGGTTGCTGAGCTGCACTGACTTACACTCCCAATTTTTAATTTAACATAAGGCCGACTTTACTACAGGCAAAAGTATATGTAGCAGCACCTGTTGAAAGGCAGACCTGAAGCCTTGAATTTATTATATGAATTTAAATAACTTAAGAGCAAGTTTTGGGCTGGTGGCAGGCTGCTTAAATTGAAATGGATTTAAAAGGCAGGTAGAACAGGCAGCCCGATGGAAATTAGGTGAGCTATACTGAATTTAAGATCAAGTTTATGCTGATGGCAGACTATGCTGCTTAACTTTAAATTAAATTAAAGGCATTTGGAACAGGGAAGTTGTGAAGTCCATCTGGCAGGATTTATGATGAGCAACTTTTTAAACAGTGTCTCGGTGCCAAAAGCAAACAACCTTAAATGCAGCTACAGGCAACTGGCTACAGAGAGTTTTGGGCAGCAAAAGAAATAAAAATGAACTATCTCCACATGTAAGGGGACAGAAAGTTAATCCCCATTAAAAATGTTAGTCTTAAAGTCCAACAATCAACAAACAGTAGAAATCAGAGCTTCTAGGAAGCGCGCAAGCAGTAACTCAGTCAGGCTCAACCAGGGCTTTGTTTCTGCAATCCGTACCTGCACACTTTTGACATGGGGAGGGCAGCTTCAAGACCCTTGCAACCTCACAGCAACAGTGGTCCAGCTGCACACTTTCAGGGTGGGGGAGGGCAGCTTTGAAACCTTTGCAATCTCACAGCAATAGTAGTCCAGCTGCACACTTTCAGTGTGGGGGAGGGCAGCTTTGAGACCCTTGCGACCTCACAGCAACAGTGGTCCAGCTGCACACTTTTGACATGGGGAGGGCAGCTTCGAGACCCTTGTGACCTCACAGCAACAGTGGTCCAGCTGCACTCTTTTGGCATGGGGGAGGGCAGCTTCAAGACCCTCATGATCTCACAGCAACAGTGGTCCATCTGCACACTTTCAGAGTGGGGGACGGCAGCTTCAAGGCCCTCAAAGCCTCATAGCAACAGTGGTCTAGTTGTGGACCTTTGTAATGCCAATGGGCAGTTCAGGCTCATCTATGCAGGTTCTAAGTATGGCACTGATAACACTGAGCTTCTTTTTAGTGTCACCATGCTTATTTGGTTCCCTTCATGCAGGTTACATTGGTAACACTAGAGTCAATGGATTCAACTGCTTTACAGCTTCTTTCCGTTGACCTCTCTGCTAGGGAAACACTAAATGCCTCTATCTTGGAGTCCAGTGTGTTCTTAGTTTCTTCCTTTCAGAACGCCACTATATTCCTCCCATAACTTCTCCCTCACCCTGCTATATTTTTGAATTACACTTGTTTTAGAGCCTTTCCCAATGAAGGACACCGCACCTAGTATTGTGTTGGTTGCTCAGTCAGCATACCATTCATTCAAAATTTTAACAACTCATTTATTCACATCATATAATGCAATAATGAGTTCCTTTGTTTCACAAACATTTAAACACTTTATTCCATTTAATTTATAATGTTGCATGAATTCTTTACTAAATTTTTACATACTCATCATCATTTCAGAATATCACATCCTTTTCCTTCTCCCCAGATATAAACTTGAGAGGGTCTTTCTTTATTGTACATGTTTTCCTTTTTTACCCCAGACATAAATCTGAGGGGGTAATTTCTTTAATTCAGGGCCAGGTGTTTTATTTTTTATTTTTAATTGCAAAATGTTTCACCAGGAAAGACAACATGAGTGAAAAAACAGCTAATTTCTAGAAGGTATCCATTACTGCCCCCATGTTTCTTTTCCTTGGTGTCCACATCCCATTCTCATACCCTACCTTGATGGGCCTAACAATTCCCCCACCCTAAATGCCCCTCAGTATATGGCTGTGAAAATTGCCTTAAACAGGACTACTTCATAGGCCGAATAGCATACTTGTGGCAGGACACATATAAACTTTTTCAATAGGTGCTGCGATATGGGCCATCTCTTTTCCTGCTCCCTTCCCTTTACCCTCTGCCACCCCATCATCATGCATTCCACGATTAACCCCTTAGTGGGGTCCCCCAACCCTTCAGGGTACTAATCCACCCTATGGTGGCAAAATGGACTCCCATAGTGGCATGGGCCAAACCCTTTTGCCAGCTGGATACTAAAGACTTGGCTACCTCATCCTCTGTGACTGCCCCACTTACCTCCATGTTGTGCGAGGCCCAGAAAGCCTGAAACCCTCTCCAGGAGCCCTCATAGGCATTTAAGGTGCTGTCTGCCCAAGAGTTCTGAAAGAGAAACTCCACTCTTTCCAACCAGTCTCCATTAAGCCCTCTGGAATATTCATCCCTGTCTTGTCTGCCTTTGTAATGACGGCCCAGAATTTGTCCATCTGTAGACAGGAGAGACTGTCAGCTATGTGTTCTGTATTCCCTCAATGTGTCTGGCCCTAAAACTCGTGTTATGTTTTAAGCTTTGCAACACTAACTGCCACAATACACTCAAGACTGTACTTGAATTAGCCCTTTTTTTGTTTAGAACATCTACCACTGCCTGGTCGTTGTATTAAAATGTCACCCTTTGGTTCCGCAGTACCTATCCCCCATACATCTGTTGCCATCCATATTGGAAATATCTCCAATAGGGTGATATCCTTAATGAGCTCTCTCCTTATCCACTCTTGTGGCCGTGGTTCCGAAAGCCATTGACCCCTAAAAAAGGCTCCAACCCCTAATCCCCCTGAGGCATCTGTGTAAAGTTCTAAATCCATATTAAACAACCATTTTTCCTGCCAGAAGGTTATTCCACTATATGATTCCAAAAACTGTTCCCACACCATCATATCCTCTCTGACCACCTTACACAATTCTACCCAGTGGTGTGACCTCCTTGCCCCTCTTATACACCTGGCCAAGTGATGTGTAAATGCACACCTGGACCTGATGGCCATACAAGTGAAATTCAAATGGTCTAATACCTGCTGAACCTTCTGCAGTGTCACCCTTCTCCTTGCTGTTATCTCCTTCAACAGCTCCCTCAATTTTCTTACCTTATCCTCTGGCAGCCTAAACATCCCCATCTCTGCATCAGTTTCTATTCCTAGGAATTCTAAACAATGACTAGGCCCTTCTGTTTTATCCCTTGCCAGTGGAACTCCTAAAACCTGGCACATGTCTTTAAAGTCCTCCAACATTTTTCCACCCATAGCTTTCCTTCTCCTATTAACAGAACATTATTTACATAATGTACTACTGCCCCATGTCTGTATCTTTCCCTTAAAACCCATTGTAACCATGTGCTAAACATTTCAAATGTAACACATGCCACCGAACACCTCATGGGCACGGCCTTGTCAAAATAATATTTCCCATCAGCCTGGAAACCCAGCAATTCCCAGTCCTCCTTCCTAACTGGTTGCAGTCTAAATGCCAATTCAGTGTCTGTTTTAGCCAGCCAGGCCTCTTTCGAGGCCCTGATTAGTCCTACCGCATCTTCTAATGTCCCATATGACACCCTATTATCCTCTTCAGTAATGTAGTCATTTACCGAATTCCCTTCTGGATACGGTAAATGATGTATCACCCTACAGCATATTCCCCAGGTTGTTTTTTGGGCATGAGCGCCAAAGGGGAAACCCTGAGGTGGTCCATAGGAGGGTCCTGGAAAGGTACCTTCCAGCCTCCTTTTCCTTGGCAATCTTCTGCCTTAATAGGGCTTCCTTCCCCTTGACTGACCCTAGGTTTTTGGCCCATTTCTTCTCTCTCTTGCCCCTTGATAGCTCAGACTAAAGCCATTTTTGAAACCCTCCACAAGTGCATATCCTGCTTTTTTATCTGGGTAGCTTCCCATCCAGTTCTCCACCACTTCCATCTTAATTGGGGTTCTTGCTAACTGAAAATAGCCCCCTACCCTCACCACCTCCCTCCTTGATTATAACCCCTACCTAGTCCTCCACTTTCCTAATGTCCCCCCAGCCACCCCGAAAGGAGTGTTCCGAATGTGTCCCCCTGCATTATTGACCACATATAACCTGCACTTCAATGCTGGGTGTGTGCCTCCACATTGCGAGCATGTGTGTGTCTAAACCTACAACTGGGGAAGGAACAATATGCCAGATTATACCCCCAGCAGCAGTTCTGATGGTTTCCCAGACCCTTTTGTCCACTCCGCCTCAGATCCCCCAGCCACTGTCATTGTCTCCCACCAGAGATCTGAATGTCTGGTGGCCCAGCAACAATCCAAACCATAATTTGCCATCCTCGTCCTAAATTTGTCATCAAACTGTAGCCAATTTATGCCCCCCATCATCCTGTAAGCTTTTCTAATTATCAAGGAATATGCTAATATTATAATCCCCATTTCTTACTTCTTTTCTTGTACAATGGTGCTATAATAAGTGAAACCCATGGTCCAGGCTTCCCACATCTTGCCTTTATAACTTGGCAATTTTGGTTCCTCCCCTTTCTTCACTAAAATTACTGCCGCTGCCAATTCCTGTTTCCCAAAACCTTCTTTCTCCTCATATTGCTCAGCCACCCTCTTGTCCACTGGGCAAAGATGCCCACGAATTCCACCTTCCATATCTTCTCTTATGTGGCTAGAGGTATATGATCCCCTGTTTGTACCCCCAACGTGCTGACGGACTCCCCTGTAACAATTGCCTTATCCACATCCTAGGGCTCTGATACATTCTAGCCACCCTTCCCTTTTTCCAATTCAACCAGTACTGTCTTTAAAGTCTCTATCCTATCTCCCCCATACCGACCAATAATTGCTGTATGTATTCTTTCATGCTACTTTCTATAGTAGGGTCACCTGTACCTGTATTAGCCTTGGGGACACCTGATGGTCTTGGCAGTGGTTCTAGCACTGGAACTGGTATTGGTATTGGCTCCACTGGACCTAGCACTGGTGGCTGCTGGAAAGGTATTGGTATTGGAACAGGCTCCAGAACTAGAATTAGAATTGGCACTGGTCCTGCCAGTGGACCTGGCTGTGGTACTGGTATTGGGAAAGGTGCAAGGACAGGTACCGGCATCGGTTGTGGTACTGGCACTGGTATTGGTTCTGAGATTGGTGCCTGAAAAGGCCCTAGCATTGGCTGTGGTACCAGGACCAGTGCTGGGATTGAAAGAGGAGGTGCCCGCAGAAGAACCAGTCTAGGTGCAGGTCTGAGCCCTGGTCGAGGGCTAGGAAGGTCAGGGCTAGGACCCTTCAGTATAGGTGCCCTTGGGGCCCCTCCCTTAGGTTGTCCTTGGCCCCTCCCTCCAGAACTGGCCCTGTTCTTCCTCTTTCTCCCATTCACTGCCAGTGCCCAGTTGTTCAGCTCTGAGACATCCACAGAATCTAGCACCCGGTCAGCCCTGTCCACCAGGTCCATAATTAACTTCATGTCATCTGTCTTCAATACATGTGACCCTCTGGTGTCCATGATACTTTTCAAAAATGCCTCTGAAATATAAACAAAACCACATGTGAGCATCTTAATCTATTTCCATTTTGTTACCATGGTCTTCTTGTGTCCTTGTTACTATCCACTTGGTCCCCATATTGGCCAAGTGACCACTTTTTTGACCATTCTAACACCAACAGTTCAGTGTATTTTTATATAAACATACATATATAGTATTACAATTTTTATAATACATATTAATATCTACAGTCACATAATATTAATACATAATTGCATGACCCATCAACTTGTGGGAAATCACTACCTTAGGATCCCACTTCCACCATTTCAAGCCCAAATGAATGAAATGTCAGGTTTGTTTCTGAGGTTACTCCTTACGTGTTGTACACTTGCATATGTCATATTTCCTCTGTCTAGAGCTCGCAAATATTCTCCAACTCTAGTCTGTAATTCTCTGGTTGTACATCATACAAAATAGGCTCCTCAGCTAATATAAGCAACCTGCCAGGTGTATCCCAAATGGGTGGATGCCTCGCAGTCCGCCCTCTGACAAAATGACAGCTGCCATGCGGTCCGCCCGATCCCAAAATAGTGGCAGCCATGTGGTCCGCCCTCCATCAAGATGGTGGCCACCACGTGGTCTGCCCCAACTGCTTTTTGGCTGCCTGGCAACCTCTCATTATTTCCCCACTTGCAGATCTGTTCGTTTCAAAGTGCCGGCCAGTCTTCTCGCTCCTGTGCCTCGGATGGGACCTCTCCTACAAAACCTCCCCACCACGTTCAGTAGTCCTGTTTTCCCTCCATGTGGTCATGACTTCCATACTGTCGGGTGCCCCTCTCCATAAATTCTGGGCTCCTGACCCAGCCGCATGCTGTAAAAATTCAAATTATTATTTTTCCCCTCATGGGCTTTAGCTCCGCTGTCCTGCTCCTTGCATCTCTCTGTTTGGAAGTTCGAGTGGTGCAGCATTTTTTCCTCTTTGATCTGACACCCAGGCCCCTTTTAGTACACGTCAGTGATGTATGGACCATGTGGGCTGCTAATTTGGTGCTGGCACTCAATCATTGCTTCCTTCCAGGCGCCAGACCAAATCAATGTAAGTAAAAGAAAAAAAACGCCACCTTTTTCTACAAAAAGCTTGCTGCCAAATACCTGGGCATATAATAAACCTTTGCTTCTTCTGACAGATGCCTGCCACAATCTCCTGCATTTTCTGATACTTCCCAACTAAAAATAACATCAAGCCCACCAACGGTGCTCTCGGCTGTGCCCAGAACCATCTCAAGCCTCCTCAAATGAAAAACAAACCTAGTACGCAGCCTAACAATGCTCTTGGTTATTACCCACTACATTTTTCATATAAAACAGATCAGTGGTTTATAGTTATGTCCAACATGGGAAAAAATCAATGATTTCAGTAAGAAGAAAAAAAACAGAACCCATGTTAGAGACTTGGCTCATCCCGACTTGCAGTTCTTTTGTACTACAAATCCCTTACGTTCTTTACAAAATGCTTGGTACAGTACATTTGTAATGTAAGGTCATGGAATAAGCCTCAGAATTCTCCAGAGATTATCAAAACCCCAATAGCTTATGGGGGACTGGAGGCCCCAGACTCTCAGCCTATTAGTTGGAAATTTTAGGAGGAGGCTGAAGCCCTCTAATGTATGTAAATTCCAGAAACCCCTCTGATGGATGGAGAGACAAACATAATTCTATCCTCCCATTTGGAAGGAACTCTGTTAATTTGCAGACAGTTTAAATAATTGTCAAGAGCCCAATTTTAGGAATGTGTATCATATTTCCATATTTCCTTTTCACCTGCACTCTATAGTTACAGTCTGATAGAATGGGACTTATTCTTAAATAAATAGACACAGAAGACTGTTACAGTTTTGTAATTATAGAAAGACTTGCCAGGGCTTGACACACTTAGCTCTGAACTGATCCCCCTGCAGAGTATAGCTCTCACATCACTGCCTTTAGTTCTAATGGGGAGAGGGAGTTTTTAAAGAAGTGAACTCTAGAAGCTCCCCTCCTGAAGTTCATAAAGTGTAAATCTGAAACTTGACAGAACCCCTTTCAGGACTGACATCCTTTTCACCGAAGCAAGACCAGCTTAAGGAAAAAGTCCAACATGACCCATAAGTGCATGTCTTCAAAAGGACAGCATCCCTTGTTCATATGTTGTATGTGTGGATGAATCTCTGACCTCACACGTAGTTCTCATTGGCTTTGCCTGCACTTATTAAATATTGTAGGTGTAAATGAAGCCAGATTTTGATAAGTGTGTGTAGATATGTGTGTGTGTTGAGTGGGGGTGCAATTTCTTCCAAAGAAGTCCAGCAGAAATTTTCATGTGATAAAAAAAAATCTGCCCGGTGAGGGGAGTCAGATGTATATGTGATCCTTACAAAATCAGCTCCTTCAGCTCTGACATGAAGCGCACATACCAACAGCACAACACCAAGCACAGTTTTGGCTTGCCCTCCTTGTCATCACTGCTGCTCCCCTCATTCTATGGGAACAGTAGCCTTGCACAGCTTAAGTCCATTGACAGTCCCTGCAACACAATGAGTTATCCAGTCCCTGCTTCAGCAGTAATTGAGAGTCCATGTTCAGTTACTATTGTAGGGGATCAGCATCCCTGCTACTGAGAACCTGATCATGCTTATCCATTGCAGGCAGTGAACAAGACTGAAGCTCTGAAATGACTTGGCCAAGCTTCTTTGGTAGTAGCCAGTACACTTCAGAGAAATAGACTGATACTGGCCCTGCTCATAGCAGCATGCTGTCAAAATAATACTACTTTTGCCAAATGATAATGTTTCAAATGTTATTTTTTTTAAAATAAATAACTAAATAAATTAAGTTGAAGCCTGTTTGATAGATATGCCCTTTCAGTTTCATAGAATGTTAAAAACTGTTAATTTCTAACAGTGGATTAGGACATTGCATAACGCTAGGCATAAGGCTTCTATTCTCTGTAGTCCTGAGTGCACTTGGCAAAAGTATTTTATTTTGACAGCATGCTACTACTAGCAGGGAAAGTGTCAGCATGTTTTTCATAGAACACACCATTATTAGAAGTGGGGATTCACTGTATGCAGTATGTATCATTTGAACCAAGTTATCAGATGTGACTGACTTGAAGAGGAAAAACTGAGCTAGAGAGTTTAGCATCCCTTTGATGAGCATTATGCAGGCACATGCCAGTGTAACAGTTTTTCTCTCTATGAGACAAGGATAGATTATTTTACAAATAGGCTGCAATCCACATTGTTTGATCTTTTACAGCATTTCACAGCTAATGTACAGCAGCAAAATATCAGTAGTGTTATCTAAGCCTTACACTAGGAGAAGAAGTGGCATGTATTCCAGGAACCACACACACGCTACATTGACAGTAGCAACATTTGTTGTTTCAAAGGTAGTCTGCTTATAACAGAGTGAAATGGCACTGTGACAGTTTAAATTTATTTACTGTGAGAAATAAATGCCATTTGTGTCCTTAACATAAGTTTCATCTCAGATTCTCAGCTACTTTCCATATAGCAGAGTATCACTTGCAGGAACAGTACTGAATGACATTAAAAGTATCTTTTACAAAGGTGGTTGAATGCCTCAGGGATTATATGGCAGGGGGATGGCCTTGGTGGTGTGGAGGAACAGTGGGTGAGGCTAAAAGAGAGCACACTAAAGGCAAGAAGCCTCTGTATCAAACAACTTAGCAAAAGCACCTGGTCACCTGGTTTGGGAACTACTTGTCTCACAGGATACAGTGCATAAGAATAAGAGGGGTAGCAACTTAACCTATCAATGTGACTCTGCGGGTTCCCCAAGGCTCTAACTTGGGACCCCTTCTTTTCAGCTTATTTATCAACACATTACCATGTGCCTGCCCAGCAAAAATGCTACTATATGTGGATGATGCGGTAATCTCTGCATAAGGCAATCATACTGCTTAAATAACTGATGAATTACAGGAAAGCTTTAATAAACTCAAATCATGGTTCTCATATAATAAACATCTCCTAAATTACAAAAAAATGAAGGTACTAATAGGTGACACTATAGAACAAGTTAAAATCTTTAAATACTTAGGCATCTACCTAGATGACACCCTCTATTTGGTCCCCACATAGATCATGTCATTAAGTCAGCCAACATCACACTTGGAATACTCTTTTGACATAGTCATACTATGACCCCTGAGGCTCTAAATCTGGTGACTCAGAGCTCAACACTGTCTACCATTGATTACGGACTTATCATCTATGGTGCAGCCTCTGAAACTGCCTGAAAACAATTAAACTACTCATTAACAACCCCTGAAGACTAGCCCTAGGAGCCAACCGCCTCATGCACACGTGCAGCCTTTACAAAAAGTCTGGATGGCTCCCTCTGCAGCAAAGAATCTTGTACCAAACATGCTTGATAGGGAAAAAGGCCCTTCTAGGCCTTATGGCTAAATCAAATGTTGAATTATTCCAACATAATTTAAACACAAAATTAACCAGAAGAGCTACAAAGGGTGTACTCCAGGTACCCTACAAGAGTATCTTATTTGCCCAAAGAGCCCTGGCAAACTGAGGGCCCGTGTGGTTAAATGACTTCTCCTCCTCCATCTTAGATCACTGCAAGATTGGTCCATTCAAAAAGGAACCTTCATGGCTATCTTGCCCTAGCAAGCCTATGTAATTGCCCTTCCTAATGGAAAAAAATAGCTCACCCTTCGAACCCTAACCCTATTCACCCTTCTCCCTCCACCTCCTACTACCTCACCCTCCCCTCCCCCCATCCGACAAAGTCTCCTGGCTACTACTACCCCACTGCTCTGTATTTAGCAACTTACTATATGTTTCATAAGTTTATTTCATCTGTAATTATTTCATCCTGCTAGATTAATGATGTTACCAATCATTGTACACAACGTCATTGTACCCATTGAATCTTTTACTGTTCCATGGTATCTGCTTATACTGTTTGTTTGTATTACTTGTTTTTGTTTGTGTCTTGTCATGGAACCTTTGAAAAAGAACCTTTGGCTCAAAGATGATTAATCCAAATCTGAAATAAATAAATACAAAAAAGCAAGAGGAGCAAATTCTGACCAGAACTGATAGGGCTGTAGATGTGGAGTTCGGGGTAAAAATATTGAAAATTACCAATGTTATGAGCCTCTATTCACAACATACAGTGCAGGACCCCCGATTGGTAAATAAGGGCTTGGGGAGGGTGGTGGGTGCTTGGTGGAGGGAGGGTGGGTATTCTAATGGCTGTCAAAGACATCTATGGATGGTTTTTTTTACAGGTATTTAAAAAAAAAAAGACAGGATTTCTGCACTGGGGGATTGGGCACCCTCACAGTGTTACTATTACATTTTGTGGGGGTTGGGGTGAAGAATTTAAAAATAATAAATAAATAACCACGCATGCACTGTAGTAGAGGGTGGTCACAATAAAAACCAAAAACAAGATTGGTGATTGCATCACTAGGGGACTGGGCACTCCCAGTGTCACTGTTATGTCTCTGGGGGAGTGGTGGATGCTAAGAAGGAGGGTCAGGTGGGGGTGAGAAAAATCCTTATAGTGACAATGGGGGATTGGACACCTACAGTGTCACTCATATGTTTCTGTGGGGGTTGCAGAGAGGCAGGGTCATAGGGGGGATATGTATAATAAAGATAAAGCAATCGGTCATCACAGTGGAACACAGCACAGTCTGGTGTGACCAAGATGTCTGCCGCATTATACTGCACATGCACTAGCAGCCACATATTTGCAATACTGTTTGGCGACCATCTTGGACACGGCAGAGTGTGCCATGTTCCACCTTGACCATTGACATGGTAAAAATAGTGCAGTGCTACTTCCAATCAAGACAATGAGCAAAGTGCTTCACAGACGTGGAGGCAATTGTGGTGCAATTCTTACATGTTGTTCAGTTAAAAGAAATGCACTGAGTCCTTTTCTCGTAGCAAAAGGTCTGCAGGTCTACACCCACTGCAGCCATAAAAAGGACATTAACCTGCTGTACACAGTCCAGAGTAGGGCAACAAACATGACTGTGGGTCAGCAGGGTAAAGCATATGAAGAGAAATTGGGGGCTTTCACATGTACTCCCTGGAGGAGAGAGAGGGGGCATGACTGAGACTTGCAAGTATTTAGAAGGGATACATAGGGTGTATAAGGAGGATCTCTAGCTACATGGCAACTGAAACATGAGGAGGCACAGTCTTAAATTGGAGGGGGGTTTAAGAGAGAGGCTAGAAAGCACTTCTTCATAGAGAGGATGATGGTCAGTTGGAATGTGCTGCCTGAAGAGGTGGTCTCATTGAAGATGGTGGGCATCTTCAGTAGAGGGTATATAGAAATAAGAGGAAAGTAAGGGTCATTGGAGGGGTGGATGGAAAGGATGGGAGGATTTGGAAGGGGTCAGGGTCAGTAGCTACACCTGTGGACCCTGCAATATGAGCAGACTTGGTAGACCAAATGGCCTTATTCTGGTGGCATCTCCATATGTTTGTATCATGTCTGTATTCAGCAAGAATTTTTTTTAGGTCATTTGCATTAAAGCATGGTGCTGCACAACAGGATCAAGCCATCTGGGTGAGATTTCTCAGCTTATTTGGAGACAAAATACAGCAAGTGCCGTTGGATTATATTAAGTTAATTCAGTATCTTGGAAGATATCACAACAAAAACCTAGATGAAAGTGATTGACCCAGTGGCTGGTACTGTAGTTAAAAGTGGTATAAGATGAAATGTTAGGGGAAAAAATAGCATTTTAATAGCTAGAATTCATTTGAGATAGGTTCATCCAGGGAAGGGAGAATAAATGTACTTTATGGTGTTCCTTTGGCAGCAAAAACATCATAACCTGAAAAAAATTAATTGGAGTATTATCATACCATATTAGAATACATCACATCTAGTTATTTTCTTATCTAAATTTCCCTTAGCCTATCTGTATACATTTTAAATAGCTTATTAAAATAATAACTTAAAGAGTATCAGACTTAAATAGGTCCTATTAAGGGCATTAACTTGACTGACAAAGGGTTCGTTAAGTGGAAACTATACCATTTATAAATTAGAAACTGTGACATCTTCAATGTGCTTTAATTGTACCATTTAGTAGTAGCCTTAAGGCAGTTGGTCCCTATAGCATTTTAATATCTGATCCTAGCACAATTTAAAAGAACAGCATGTTTTGAGGAAGACAAGGTTCACAATTAAAACTGGTAAGCAAGAAAAAGTTTGGAAGTAGTAGATGAGAGAACTGAAGATGACATTTCATTATCTTTTTCCACATTATAAAATTGTGTTTTTTTAAACTCTGAATGTGCAGCATTTTTATGCACACAGTAGTGAATGTTTTTCATTCACTGGGTAATATTCGCAATAAGTATTTCTGTAATCAAGTTTAAACAATACGGTAGTTGTAGAATTTTTTTAAAAAGCAAGTACAACATAAAATAAGACGTTTACATGCAGGTAAGCAATAAATATGAACTGGGGTGACAAACAAAGTACAATCATGTTTATCAATGTTGTTTGCTTTTCTACGTAACTCTTAAAAAACTGCAGCCTACTAAAAACAGGTGAAAGACCATTTTTGAAACCTATTGTATTTTTTGTTATTTTTATTTTATTCTTTTGTTAACTGGGTAAGGACCAAGTCCCTGTTTTCCAGGATGACTCAGGAGCACTGAGGTGGTTAAGTGAATTGCTTAGAGTCACACAGTATGCAAGTGAAGGTCTTGGGAATCAAACCCAGCCCTGCTGGATGTAGCAAGCTCATTCACAGCTGCTCATTATTCTAACCTCTAAATTATACTACCAGTCCAGGAAAGCTATTCAGAAAGTCAAGTACAAAATACATTGCAATATCATAAACTGTGCAAAAGTTAATTTTATGGTAGCATTCATAAACTTCAAAAGTTTGCTAATGATTGAGTAACATAGCTTTCACCAAATAAGCTAGAACTTTGTTAATGCTTAATTTGCTGAATAGCAGGAGGCAACCCTAAAGCTGGTATCTGATGAGGTAGCAACTGTTTGCATTATTAACATAAATAATCAGTATTACAATACATGGTTAGAAATTATTGTACACAGAAAACGGTGGCTTTCAAATTCTTGTTGTAGGGCAGTTCAAAGGTCAAAAAGTTGTTGTACTATCATTCTGACATCACATCGATAGTACAACAACTTTTCAGCCTTGACCTGCCATCTGACTGGCTCACTCAAGTGGGTCTAAAAGGAAAAAGTAGCAGGAACATGGCAGCGCAATGCAATGAGCGCCAAGCAAAGGACTGGGATTCTACTTGTTCTGACATGATAAGCAATACATGGCTCCATGTTCCAAAAAGTGAATTATTTTTTTTTTATTTCATTTTAAAAACAAACAGTACCTGAAACAGGCGCTAACAGAAGCTGGAGTGATTGTAAGCGGGCAGAAGCCAGAATGAGCAGGAGTGGCTAGTGGCGGCAGGACCAAGTAACATAGAAGTCAAGTCAGATGGTAACCAGCAACTAAAAAAAAGAATAAAATAAAAATTAACAGGCAACCATATACTATACAAAATAGTGAATGGGTGACCATCCACAACTAAGGCTGTGTTACCATCTCAGGCGTTGATGACATCATGGAGACCTCTTGAGCTTTGCTGTCAAGGTCTCTGTGATATCATCATATATCATATATGGTGAATGCACATTTTAATAGTAAATCACAATGAAACAAATGAACCAATTATGCTGTAGGTAATTTTCTGTTTAGTTTTTCAACAACTTTATTACAAATGCAACTAACTGATCTAGAGCCTAGCACAGGAGCTAAAAAAAAAACAGATGATTCCCTGCATTTACCTTTAGCACAATGATGCAATAACCAAGCAGAAGTTTGGTGTTTGAAGAGATAAAATCAGTATATGTTTTTACACCTAAAAACGGTGTCAGCACAACTCGGGGATAGAGTTAGCCATGTACATGAGTATTTTAAATTCTGTGACTTAATATAAGGTGGGGGATGATAGCCAAGAAAAAAACAAACGTGATAATACAGATAAAGACAAGCCAATACAGTTGCCCATTAACTTTTTTGGTTACTGGGATGTTGCATGTGGATGTCTTCAGCTGATTTATTGTACCACCAGTTAATCTGTCTCTGTCACACTGGCATTAGCACTGCCATGCAGGTGACATGAAGCTTGTCAGTGGGAGACCAGTAACTTGAGCTTCAATTCCCAATGACTTTATCAGTGAGCTAAGCCCTATGACAAGCAACCATCATGGACTGAAATGTCAACATGCTGGACATGACTTAAAAATTAAACCCAGAGATGTGTGCTATTCCTTACTTTATTTAGATTTTTGACTTTGAATTGGGTAAGCCCAAACTGTGGCCCTTCACACCTAAGAGTTACTTTCTTGGCTCATTTTGTATCCATCAGCTCTATTTCATAGCAGCTCTTTGAAGTGGCATGAACACAGTAGGTTAGCGTCATCTCCCAGAGTTGGCATTGTCTCCCACAATCTTGTAATCTATTACTATTTTCATCAAAGTTATGGCTACACTGGCATAACTCTTGCTTGAATTTAGCTGCCTTCATTTTATTCTGTGCCGGGGTAAGATATAAAGAGAGGAGTAGCTTGACGATTAGCTTGACATGTACTTTCCAAAGGTTTAGAATGCCTTTAACCAAATGGGAAAAGTGATTTGATGGCAACCCCTCACAGGCTTCTGCATTTATTTTATACTGCTTATCTGAGATCGATTAGGAATACCATTAACCACTTCTCAGAAGCCTCTTTCTTTTTTAACAAATTGAACACAAAGCAAAACATCCAAAAGGGACGTTATTAACAATGCCTGACATTCAGCATGACAGCCTGTCATTGGATTTTGGCCTAATGCAATGCTAGATGCAAAGAGCATTTGTTGTTTGTTATCATATTATTACAAGGAAAAGCTCATACAGTACTTTCCATTACAGAGGTAGGAACAGCAGATATTTCAAAGTCCCAACCTTGAAGTGACTCTTACATTTAGGTACAATATCTCTGAGAATCAAGTAAGAGTCAATATCCGACTTGGCTTCTCATCTGTTCCTGGCGGGAGGCGGGGCTCATGCATATTCATTAGCAGACACCCACCTCTCTACTCTCGCTAGCAGCAATTTAAATGGATGAAGAAGTGTTCCCTGTTACCAGCAGCTGCTCAGGATGTGAGTTATTGGCAGTTTAGTCAGTTGGGGGGGGGGTTCCAAGTCCAGAGACAGTTTTGACAAATGGGGGGGATGCATGAATTGCAGTTAAACCAGGGGAATCCATGTACCCTGGACCCCCCCACCTGGCTACACCCATGCATGAGTGGTCACAGACCACTGAACAGCTGGAAACAAAATGCTAGCATGTGAATTGTTTGGACAAAGAGGTGACTTTTTTTGTCACCCCAACAAGCTGTTTCTTTGCAAGGAATGTGGAAGTCCTTTTCAAAGCAATAGGTCAACAGGGCTCCACCCACTGCAGTCCTAAAATGAGACCACTATGGTTCTTGAAAGAGTTGGCTGAAAAAGAAAAGACTAAAAGTGTAGCATTCTGGAAGTATAAGGAGATGTAGATGGAGGTGAATAGGGAGGTGTACTAAGGAAACAGAGGGATGCAGGGAAAGCAGTAAGAAGTGTAATGGTGCCAACTGAAGAGAGAATAGCCCAGGAGGTAACAAAAGGGGACAAGACATTTTTGGAATACGAAAATGAAAAGAGGAAGACTGGGTTTGGGATTGTTAGGTTAATAAGGGAAGGTGGGGCTGTGCAGACAGGGACCACGAAAAGCAGACATCCTGAACAAATACTTTTGTTCAGTGCTCATAGAGGAACAAGGAGGGGAAGGGCCATAAAAAAGTAACTTAGGCTTGGGGGACGAAGCTGGACATTAGTCCTTTTTCAGAGGAAAGAGTTCTGAAGGTCTCACTAATCTGAAGGTAGACAAAGCAATGGGACCAGATGGGGTGCATCCAAAGGTATTGAGAGAGCTCATGGAAATACAAGCTGCACCTCTATCAGTCCTGTGTAAATCCTCATTGGAAACAGGAGAGATTCCAGAGTACTGGAGCAAGGCAAATGAAGTCACACTACACAAAAGTGGTATCAGGGAGGAGGTTGGCAATTATGGGTCAGTCAGCCTTCCATTGATGGTGGGAAAATTAATGGTATCACTACTGAAGGAAAGGATTGTGGAATATCTTGAATCCAGTGGGTCACAAGACCCAGAGCAGCATAGTATCACAGGATGGAGGTCATGTCAAATGAATCTGATAGATTTCTTTGATTCGGTGATAAAAGAGTTAGAGCAGAGTGGTGTAGTGAACATGGGATACTTAGATTTCAGTAAGGCTTTCGACCCCATTCCTCACAGCATACTAGTTAGCAAGCTTGGCACTGTAGGTTATGAGTGGGTCCAAAGGTGGTAAACTGGGTAAGAAAGTGGTTAAGGAATATGCATCAGAGGGTGGTGGTAAATGGATATCACTCTGGGGAAGGAAGAGTGACCAGTGGGGTGCCTCAGTGATCAATGCTGGGACCGGTTCACTTTAATATCTTCATAAGTGACATTGCAGAGGAGCTGGAATGTAAGGTCTGCCTCTTTACAGATGACACCAAAATCTGTAATAGTGTGGACACTCCAGGGGGAGTGGATAGGATGACCAGACACCTGAGAAAACTAAAGTAGTGATCAAGGATTTGGCAGGTGGGTTTCAATGCAATCAAAATTGCAAAATAATGTACTTAAGGCACAGAAATGCAGGAACAGAGTACAAAATGAGTGAAGTGGTATTGACAAACACCAAGTAGGAAAGAGACCTTGGGGTAATCATATTAGATGACCTATATTTGGCCAAACAGTGAGACAAGACAGTTAGGAGAACTAATGGAATGCTGGAGTGCATAGGAAGGGGTATTCCAACAAAAAGAAGGAAGTGGTGTATACTCTGTATAGATCTCTGGTAAGACCCCATCTAGAGTACTGTGTGCAGTTCTAGAGACTACATCTCTGTAAGGACATAGACAGAGCGGAGGCTGTCCAGAGGAGGGCAACTAAAATGGTGCAGGATCTGCATCAAAATCCTTATAAGGAAAGACTAAAGGACCTCAGTTTGTACATCCTGGAAGAGAAGATGGGGAGGGGGATATGAAAGACACTTTTAGATACCTCACAGGGGTAAATAAGGTACAGGACAGATGTATTTTTCAGAAGATAAGGTGCTCAAGAACACGGGGACATGCTATGAAGCTGGAGGGGGTAGATTCAGGAGAGACATTAAGAAGTACTTCTTCACAGAAAGAGTGGTGGATTCATGAAACAATCTTCCATTGGAGGTGGTGGGGGAAATGCCAGTGGCTAGGTTGTAGAATGCATGGGACAGGCATAAGAGAATCATAGTGGAAAGGAAGGGGGCAGGGAGAAAGACCATTTGATCAAGTATGGTCTGCTGTAACAATGTAAGTAGGAAAAAAAGGGCAGATTAGATGGGCCAAGCAGTCCTTATCTGCCATCAAATTCTATGTTTCTATGGTTCTAGTTGAGAATGTCCTGTGTAAGCAAGATGGTAGGATTTCATTTTTCTGATATCTGGATCACTGACATCTCAGTTCTATGCAGAACCCAGCTAACAGCACTATGAAACTCTACTAGCTGGCTTACACAGAATATGTGTGCATTTATGTAATAATAGAATTAAGGCACTCCATGGGTTGAGGTTACTCTATCCCTAAATAATATAAATAAAAAAGTGACCGCATGGTACCTAATCCCACTCACTCCCCCCCCCATGCAGCCACCGAGAGGTCATTCCAGTGGCACTGTTGTCTCTCCACATCCCTCCCTTTCTGACATTTATATGCTTATACTGTAAATGCAACTGCTGTAACCAACATAACTCAGTTTGACTATTCATATTGAAAGTGTCACTACTGTAACTAATTCACTATACTATAACAGAGGACAGCTTTGCAAATAAGACCATGGTGGTCCTATCAGTTTTATCTTGTAAAAAAAAACACTTTTGCTACTACATTTCTGACCTGAGCTGTTTTGCTGAAATATTGCACTATGATATAATCCCATTTGACCAATGGCATTGCTTTATTTTTCTATTAAATATATAGCTAATGGACAACCAGCAAACAAATGTCAAGGACTTATGTACAAGATAAAAGTGAAACTGTATAGAGTAGTTTGAGAAACAACCAACATTTAAATTCAATGGTATTTGTAAGGATTACTGAACTTGATGAAGTGCAGTCATCTGTGAAACATCAGGGAGACTGATAAACCAAATATACAGCCAGTAAGATCCAGACATAGCAAAACAAAATAAAGTAATTATTTAATAATTATTGGGAGTGTTGTTGCAGTTATTTGACTTCTCTTCTTATTCTAATCATATATTATACATCCAGGAAGTGCTAAAATGTGTCAAAATAAAAGAATTAAAAAAAAATACTCAAATCATGTCAATTTTAGAATAGCTGCATGTGAAATGGTCAGCTATGTGCATCATCTTAGGTTGTTTCTTATAACAAAAAACATATTCATCTAAATTAAATTATTAGTGACATTATACTGAATCAGATATGTCTATGGATCATTGAATATAATTAATTATTAAGAGTTAGCTCACAGGTGCAGCAGTAGTACTACCACTCGTGACGCTGACAACCCAGGTTCAAGAATGAGCCTGGGTCATTGGAGGGCTGGGAATGAGGCGATTTGGTCATCTCAGAGGATGCTCTCCACTCTGCTCCTGCCACCTGGGTTGAGCTCAAGTGACAGTGCAAATACGGCCATGGGACTGGGCGGACACAGACATGCCCCAACATACAATGCATGCATGTGCATGCATGCACATCAAGGATTCCATCAACGTTCCATGGGGAACTGGGCCAGAAAAATGGATATACTGCCAGGTGCTGCAGGAGTATGTCCACCCATCACCACAGGCCTCCCACCACCCACAGAGAATGGCACTCATCTCCCAAGATCATTGACCAAGTCTCTAGCAGGGGTAAGGCACCCTCCAAATGGCCCAGCTGTGGGGGGTGGGGTAAACCAGGGCATCTTTAGGAGATGGAGGGTGAGGGCATTGGGTGAGGGGTCTGGGTGTGCAGGTAGAACCAGTGGAGGACTGCTACTATTAGTGGAAAAAGTACAGTAAATATTTAATTATCAAGACATGTTTTCAGGACACAGAAACCCCTGTGATTCTAACCGTGGGGGGTCATCTATAAGCACTTTTTCACAGAAAGAGTGGTAGATAAATGGAATAGATTTCCTGAAGAGGGGGGTATGGGGGGTTAAGGACAGAAGGCTATTAGGACCTTCAAAGAGCAACTAGGTAAGATGATCAGACTGTATGGGCCCCTGACCTTTTTCTTCCATCATTTTCCATGTTTCTAGGCCATGACATATGGCATACTCATGTGTCTTAATCCAATAGGTTAAATTAACAAATCATAACCCAACCCCTTGGATGCCTTACTTCTGTTATTACTTAAATGCTCATGTAGTCTGTGTAAGCAAGTAGTAGAGTTTCATAGTGCTATTATGAACATACGAAATCTTCCAGCAGAAACAGGCCTCATGGTCTATCAAGTCTGCTCGAATGTGCAGCTAGCACTCTTACATTGCATCTGCACCCTCCCCTCCCCCATCATTGTTACCCCCACCACCCTGTTCCATCCCCTTTTAAAACTGCCCACAGTCTTACAGGATACCACCTCCTTGGGTAGTGTTCCATTTAGCCACCATCATCTCCATGAAAAAATGTCTCCTCATCTTCTTAATATATCTTCCCCCTTCCAATCTAAGGCCATGCCCTTTCATGTCCCTCACCCTCCTCAGCTTAAATACCCCTTCCATACCTGTCTTGTTTATTCCTGTCAAATATTTAAAGGTCTCAATCCTATTCCTCCAATTCCTTCTCTCCTCCAGGGAATACATATTTAACTCCCTCAGCATGTCTTTGTAGGGTTTGTCCTCCAATCCCTGGATCATCTTTGTGGCCTTGCACTGTATACCCTCCAGTAGTCTGACATCCTTCTTTAGAAACAGACACCAGTACTACAAGCAGTACTCCATGTGTGGCCGGATCACCTCCCTACGTCTGGAGGAGATTCCTCTCACAATACACCCCAGCATCCAGTTGGCTTTAGCTGCCACCTTCCTGCACTAAACTGAGTTGTTCATAATCCCTGTTATACAGTAGCAGCCACAGACACTGCCAGCTATTTCCCGAAATTTCTGTGATATTTCCAAAAATATCTCCTGCTTTCTGCATTTCCACAGTAGAGGCAGCAGAGAGAAACTCTTCAGAAATTTCACTAAATATCTGGAAATAGCTGGCAATGTCTGTGGCTACTACTGTAACCATCCCTAGATCCTTTTCCTCCACGGTTATAACTAACTGAACCCCTCCCAACTGGTAGCTCCTCTATGGATTCCTTGCTCCAAAGTTCAGTACCTTGCACTTCTTAGCAATGAACCCCAACTGCTACTTTTCTGACCACTCCTGCAGTTCAGTCAGGTCGTCCTGTAGCCTCTGCCACCCTACTATGTCATCCACCACTGCCCCATCTTGGTATCATCAGCGAACAGACTGCTCTTACTCCTGATGCCATGTGAGATATCTGATACGAATATCCCTAAAAGCACCAGGCCCAGTAACGAGCCCTGTGGAACCCTATTTGTCACAGCCCTAGTGGATGAGAGTCTTCCCCCCACCAGCACCACCCGTTGCTGCCTCCCCTTTGGCCAGTTCATGATCCAGCTCATCATCCTTGCCCCCACCCCCTCATATTCCAACTTTCCCCCCTACAGCCAGTGAGGCACTGAATCAATGGCCTTGCTGAAGTCAAAATACAGGACATCCACTGCATGGCCCTTGTCCAGTTCCCTTGTCACCCAGTCATAATACTCAATTAGGTTGGTCTGGCAGGATCTTCCTGAGATGAATCCATGTTGCTGATCGTCCTGGAGTCCATTGTCTTCCAAAAAGGTCACTAGCCTCTCTTTCAGGATTGTCTCCTTTAGTATTCCTGCAATGGATATGAGGCTTACTGGTCTGTAATTGCCTGGCTCATCCTTTGGGCCACTTTTGTGGAGGAGCACCATATGCGCGCCATCCTCCAGTCCTGTGGTATGCAGCCTGTGTCCAAGGTGGTATTGAACAGGTCTGCCTACAGCCCCACCAAGACCTCCACCAGCTTTTCAGCACCCTGGGGTGAATGCCATCTGGTCCTGGTGCCTTACCCACCCTCAGTGCCTTGAGACCCTCCAGCACCCTGTCCTCCATAATTACCTCATCTGTCACCCCCTCCTCCCCTTGCCCACCTTCCCCTTCCCCTGTGGTAGCTGTCTGCCCTTCTCCTTTGTGTACACAGAATAACAGCACTCATTTCCCTTTCTCCACCCTCCCCATCCTTCCTAATCCTAACTATCTGGTCCTTGCAGCTCCTTCTCTCCCTTATGTACTTGAAGAAGTCCTTTTCTCTGTCTTTTTTTTTTTAGCACTCAGTTTATGTACCCTGACTGTTCAGCCCTATCTCTCTGGAGGGTGCCCCCAGTCCCATCCCCCAATGTCCACCAGCTGGCACCAACCATTACCCCTAGGGATCTCCCCCTGGTGGGGCTCTCCAACACCTGACAAACACTGGATCCAGTGTGGCCAGCACCATGCCTATTTGGGTGTGGGACCTGCAAGGCCCCCTCCATCATCCACCAAGCAGTCTGTTTTTCTCCTTGTGAGCGTGTGGGTATAAACAACTCAAGAAGCAGAGACTTGAGACAGTACTTCAGGTTAAACACACATTTACTTCATGTGTGTTGTTTATTGAAAACTCAAAACAAAATAAGTAAAAGGAAAAATAACACTGCTTTGGATGAAAAAATTACAAATCAAAGCCTGGCTCACCAAGAGCGTTTCAGCTACATCACAATAAAACTTACACCATAGAGTGGAAGTTGCAAAAAGATCCCCCTACATCTATGGTATTTCCCTGGAAGAGAGGAGATCTACTCTCTCCCATCAAATCCATCTCAACTGAGCACAGAAGCCTCTTAAATATCTTTAAAGACAGGTAATAATGGACATGTGACTGGTCTGATCCGCCCCTAAATCTAAGAACAAAGAATTTCTATACTAATACAACATGTTGGCAGATCAGGCTGTCTAGATTCTATGGCTACCATTTAAGTAAACTTAAAAAGCTTCTTTCCACTCAAGAAAATAAAATGCCAAGCAAGAAAACAAATATGCATAGATAATTGAAAATTAAGGACCTGAGGCTCCACCCCCAGGAGGTGTCATGCTACCTCTTGTCCTATAAATAGGCTTCATATTGGGACCCTGTTCCCTAGTGGGAACCTATCCCTTTAAGGCACAGGACCAAGATTTAGGTAGCAGCAAAATGATTTTGTTACATACATCACTTATTCTTACTTCTTAAAAGACCTAATAGTTTGCTTTAACTACCTTGATTAATGTGGCACAAATAAATGTAAATATAAATGTTTTCTCCAGAGAAATTGTGAAATGCAGACTTTTGCTTGCTCTACAGCCGACTCCCTTTTAAACCTAGAGAGAAGATGCAGGAGAATGGCTGAAACTGTACAGCAGACTGGCTAGCTGACTGCTGCCACTGCCATTACCAAAGTGTGTTTGACTTCATTTAACAATTAAAAGAAGGGCAAGAGAAGCGGGTCCTCTTGTTTTATGTATCAGGGTAAAGGCAGTTTCACTGTAAAGTGCAGGATTAGCGTTGCTTTTCCCTTTACAACACAACCTAGCACTTTCATCTGTAAAAGCTATATTTAGCCTACTAATACTACATATTTCAGCATAAGACTGCTTATTTGCTAAAGGGGGGTTTTGAAAGGAACTTATTACTTTCTTTTATTGGTGCATTTTCAGATGAAGCTAAACGACATCTCTCCCCCCCCCCCATTTCTGAGGAAACTATATCCCGAGGCAGGAAAAGAAAAACAGTGGGGAAAAGAATAGTAAGGAGCTATAATAGGAGGCCACCCTATTATAGTGGGAAAAGGGGAAGTATAATAGAAAAGAAAGACTGCTGCAGCAGATTTAATAAAGAGTATAGGGCATAGAAAAGGGGGAATGCCTCGAGATACTGGGACAAAAAAAACAAACAAAAAAAACAAAGACAAACCCTTAATTTATAGGGGCAGAACTGCCACATACCCCCATGGTTAAGTAGAAACCTCTACAGGTTTCAAAGACAACCTACCTCACATCCTAGGGGTAGGATGGAGCTCCAGCCCTCCCTTACCATGGAGCTCCACCCCAGGGTCCCTAATCAAATTAAACAATAAGAATAACTACATAAGTATTCTATTTTCCTAGACTTATTACCCTGGGGTGTCTAAACCAATGTCATACCTGGAATCTAGACAAATAGTCTGCATTGGCATGAGCACTACCTGCTCTGTGAGGTACAGAAAATTTGAATGGCTGTAATGCAAGGTACCAACGCATAATCCTGTTATTTTTGTCTTTCATCTGAGACAGAAAACAAAGAGGATTATGATCTGTAACTAGTGTAAAGGGAGCCCCCCACAAGTAAAATCTTAAAGACTCAATTGCCCATTTGGCAGCTAAACACTCCAGCTCTACAGTACTGTATTTACGCTCTCTATCATGTAATTTTCTTTATATGTATAATATTGGATGTTCTTCCCCATTAATGGTCTGGCTGAGTACGGCCCCAGACCTGTGCCTGAGGCATCTGTATGTACTTCGAAGGGGTATTCAAAGTTAGGACTTCTTAAGACAGGGGAGGAGCACAATGCCGATTTGATGGGCAAAAAGGCGTGTTCACATTCCTCAGACCAGGTTACTGTATTGCCACATTTCTTTTTGGTCAGATCTGTGAGAGGAGTGGCAACAGTTGAGAAATTAGGGATAAAATGTCTGTAATATCCCGCTAATCCAAGGAAAGATCTAACTTGTTTCTTTGTGTGAGGCCTTGGACTATTAGCTACAGCTTCAAGTTTGTCTATCTGGGGTCTGATAAGTCCATTGCCCAATAGAAAACCTAAATATTTGGTTTCCTTCATTGCTAGGGCACACTTTGTGGGGTTTATTGTCATCCCAGCTGTTTTGATGGCATTTATGACAGCGCACAGATGTGATAGATGTGATTTCAATCTTGACTAAAGACCACCACATCATCTAGATAAGCAGCACAAAATGCTGTGTAAGGATTTAATATTTTATCCATGTACCTCTGAAATGTGGTTGGCCCCATGGAGTCCAAAGGGCATGGTGCAAAATTGGTACAGCCCTTTTGGAGTGCTAAAAGCAGTTTTTTCTTTGTCAGATTCTGCCAAAGGGATTTGCCAATATCCCTTTGTCAAATCCAAAGTTGAAATATATTTAGCATTCCCTATTTTATCCAGAATGTCATCCACATGGGGCATTGGGTAGGCATCAAACTGCGCAACTTGATTTAGCCCTCTAAAATCTAGACATAAGCAGATTCCCCCTTCCTTCTTTGGTACTACTACCACCAGGGATCCCCATGCACTGTTAGAAGGCTCAATTATGTGGAGAGCAAGTAGCTTATCCACTTCTTTCTGTACTTCCTCCCTAACTCTCTCAGGAAGTCTGTACGGCCTCTTTCTAATGGGACCTGTGTGTGTTCGAATATGGTGTTCTATGTTTTTGGCTTTACCCGGGGTACTAGTAAATTAGTAGAGAATGATTGTAGAAGGTGTTGTAGTTCTGTGTGTTGTTTCTGATCCAGAGAGGGGTTACAGAAGACATCCTGAGGACCCTTTGAACCTTCAAGTCATCCATATGCAACTTCTAGGTCCGTTTCCTCAGTATCAGGAATCACCATTAGACTAGTCTCCTGGGGTACTCTCTCATACCACTTCTTTAATAAATTAACATGATAAATCTTTTTGCTAGGGCAGATGTCAGGGGTGGCAATCTCATAATTTACCGGGCCGGTCTGCCTGAGTACACGGTATGGACCCTGCCATTTCATTAGTAGTTTGTTTTGGGAGGAAGGTAATAACAACAACACTTGTTCCCCACTTTGGAAATGTTTTTCCCCTCTTATCTGCTGGTCGTATGCCTGTTTTTGTATATGTTGTGCATATTCCTTATTCTCATGCACCTTTTTAACATAGGAAACCAGCCTCTGTCGTAAAGAATTCATGTACTCTGCAATGCTGGTGGTTCTCGTCTCCTTCCCTCCTTCCCATAACTGTTTCACGACATCTAATGGTCCCCTTGGGTTCCTACCATACAGTAAGGCAAATGGAGAATACCCTGTCGATGCTTGAGGTACCTCTCTGTAGGAAAATAAGAGAATGGTAACAGTTTATCCAGTTATTCCCTTCCTCCTGCACAAATTTCCTTAACATACGCTTTAGGGTCTGGTTGAAGCGTTCAACAAGGCCATCCATTTGTGGGTGGTAGGGAGAGGTTCGTACTGCTGCAATGCCCAATAGCCGATACAACTCTTTTAACAATGCTGAGTTAAAATTACTCCCTCTATCAGAGAGTATTTCTTTGGGGATCCCTACTCTACTAAAGAGCTTTATCAATTCTTCTGCCACCTTCTTAGTGGTTACTGTGCGTAGGGGAATTGCTTCTGGGTATCTGGTTCCATAATCGCATATGACCAGGATGAATCGGTTTCCACTAGCACTCTTAAGCAAGGGCCTACAATATGTATCCCAATCCTTTCAAAGGTGTGTCTATCAAGGGAGGGTACCATGGGTACTATTTCTTTATGTCCTACTGGACTAACTTGTTGACATTCTTTACAGCTTTGACAATATTTGGCTATATCATCATGAATGCCTGGCCAATAGAATCTTTGTAATAATCCTCCCAAGGTTCGATCCCACCCTGCATGTCCTGCTAAGGGTATATCATGTCTCAGATGTATTAAATTATTTCTATAAGAAGTGGGTACCACCAGTTGTTCCACCTGTTCCCCTGTGTCTCCCCTTGGTACAAACCCGATATAAAATTTTATTTTGGATTACAAATCCAGGGGTACCTGGATCTGGTTCCTTTCCCACCTGTTGAAATAGAGGTAGCAATGATGTATCTGTCCTTTGTTCATTGGGAATGTCACAATCTATAAAAATAGAGCTAACAGATTTTGATATTCTATCTTTGTCCTTTCCCCATTCCCTTTGCATTTTCTTCTTGGCACTACGTGTTTGTTTGGTTTTACCAGGGGGATCATATAACTCTTCTTGAAAAGGAAACACTTCTCCAAGTTGTGGTGACTGTCTACTTTGTGCTCTTGTGGTGACCGCAGTTATAGACTCTCTATTGTTTAACAATTAAGTAAATTCTGGATAGTCATGTCCAATTAATATGGGTACTGGTAGTTTAGGTACTATACCCGGCAGTCACCTCGGCACTTTTTCCTTCAACAGTTACCCCTATCTTGATAGTAGGATAGTGATGAGTATCACCATGGACACATATTACATGCATATCAGACCCTGTTCATAATTTTGTTCTGGTAGCTAACACATCTAGTCTTATCAAGGTATGTTTGCTTCCAGAATCAATTAGACCCATGACCTTTCGATTTTCTAACTCCACCGTGGTCATAAAATACCCAGCGTTTAACAAGGCTACATGTGTACTGTCTGACCATTTGTTATTGCAATATCTAGCTATATGACCCATTTTCTGACAATTGCGACAGATTATATCTGCTGGAAAAGTTAGTTTTTTAGAGTCATTTCTATTGTCCTTTTTAAAGTCAATAGTACTGGTCGCACCAGGCCTTACCCCAGGTATCATTCGCCCCATATTCCCATCTTGAGGACGAGGATTCATTCTTCGATAAGGCTGGTGGGTGGTTAGAAAATCTTCTGCCAATGATATGGCCTTCTCTGCAGTTTCTGGTTTGTGTTCCTTTACCCAGATCTGTACATCATGGGGAAGGATTTGTAAAAATTGTTCTACAATAAAGGTCTCCATAATAAGTGTAGTTGTCTTTCCCTCTGGTTGGATCCATTTCCAACATAGTTCCTTTAAACGAGTAAAAGTCTCTCATGGGTTGTCTTGGGGTTGATATTTCAGAGCACGAAACCTTTGTCTGTAGGTTTCTGATCTTATATCATATCATTTCAAAATTTCAGTTTTTACTGCATCATAATTCTCTGCATTTCATGTGTCCATATGACTGTACGCTAATTGCGCTCTCCCTGTCAGATAAGGGGCTAATCGTACCACCCATTGACTCTGGGGCCAATTACATGCTCTGGCTACTCTTTCAAAAGTTGTTAAATAAGCCTCTATGTCATCAGCATTGGTCATTTTAGTTAGTTTGATGTCTCTAGGGTTGGAGGTAGTAGCATCTCCACTAGCCCCTCATTAGTCCCCATTTGCTGTAAAAGTTTAACAGTTTCAGCCCACCTTATCTCTTGTTGCCTCATCTCCCTCCATTTCCTGGGCTTCTTGGTCACGTTGTTTTCCATTTCCATCTGGCGGATGGCCAGCCAACGTCACAGGACTCGAATAAGTCCTCTGGTGGTTCTTCTCTGGGCAGTTTCTGCGCTTCTCCTCCTCCATCTCATCCTCACTTGCTGCATCTTCCTTAACTTTGGCATCCTTTCTCCGAACAGCTGGGTCCAGTCCTGGATACAGAGGTTCCCCAGTGATGGCTGTCTGGGTCCTGGTTACCATACCAGTCTTCTTCTCGTCCACACCGGATTCCATCTCTGCATAGAGTTGTTGGGTACCTGGTCAGGTCCCCCACTGGTTTCTCCCTTTTTGCCACAGACAACCAGTAAACACCCCACTCCTGGTACCACTTTGTGAGCATGTGGGTATAAACAACTCAAGAAGCAGAGACTTGAGACAATACTTCAGGTTAAACACACATTTACTTCATATGTGTTGTTTATTGAAAACTCAAAACAAAATAAGTAAAAGGAAAAATAACACTGTTTTGGATGAAAAAATTACAAATCAAAGCCTGGCTCACCAAGAGCGTTTCAGCTACATCACAATAAACTTACACCATAGAGTGGAAGTTGCAAAAGATCCACTACATCTATGGTATTTCCCTAGAAGAGGGAGATCTGCTCTCTCCATCAAATCTATCTCAACTGAGCACAGAAGCCTCTTAAATATCTTTAAAGACAGGTAATAATGGACATGTGACTGGTCTGATCCGCCCCTAAATCTAAGAACAAAGAATTTCTATACTAATACAACATGTTGGCGGATCAGGCTGTCTAGATTCTATGGCTACCATTTAAGTAAACTTAAAAAGCTTCTTTCCACTCAAGAAAATAAAATGCCAAGCAAGAAAACAAATATGCATAGATAATTGAAAATTAAGGACCTAAGGCTCCACCCCCAGGAGGTGTCATGCTACCTCTGTCCTATAAATAGGCTTCATATTGGGACCCTGTTCCCTAGTGGAACCTATCCCTTTAAGGCACAGGACCAAGATTTAGGTAAGCAGCAAAATGATTTTGT
Source organism: Neoceratodus forsteri (assembly GCA_016271365.2). NCBI lineage: Eukaryota > Metazoa > Chordata > Ceratodontiformes > Ceratodontidae > Neoceratodus > Neoceratodus forsteri. The sequence continues at coordinate 860,718,412 of CM057458.1, read as the reverse complement.
TACATACATCACTTATTCTTACTTAAAAGACCTAATAGTTTGCTTTAACTACCCTGATTAATGTGGCACAAATAAATGTAAATATAAAACATGTTTCTCCAGAGAAATTGTGAAATGCAGACTTTTGCTTGCTCTACAGCCAACTCCCCTTTTAAACCTAGAGAGAAGATGCAGGAAGAATGGCTGAAACTGTACAGCAGACTGGCTAGCTGACTGCTGCCACTGCTATTACCAAAGTGTGTTTGACTTCATTTAACAATTAAAAAGAAGGGCAAGAGAAGAAGCGGTCCTCTTGTTTTATATATCAGGGTAAAGCAGTTTCACTGTAAAGTGCAGGATTAGCGTTTTCATTTTTCCCTTTACAGCACAACCTAGCACTTTCATCTGTAAAAGCTATATTTAGCCTACTAATACTACATATTTCAGCATAAGACTGCTTATTTGCTAAAGGGGGGTTTTGAAAGGAACTTATTACTTTCTTTTATTGGGGCATTTTCAGATGAAGCTAAATGACATCTCTCCCCCCCCCTATTTCTGAGGAGACTATATCCCGAGGCAGGAAAAGAAAAACAGTGGGGAAAGAACAGTAAGGAGCTATAATAGGAAGCCACCCTAATATAGTGAGAAAAGGGGAAGTATAATAGAAAAGAAAGACTGCTGCAGCAGATTTAATAAAGAGTATAGGGCATAGAAAAGGGGGAATGCCTCGAGATACTGGGACAAAAAAAAAACAAAAAAAACAAAGACAAACCCATAATTTATAGGGGCAGAACTGCCACACTCCTCCATGTTCTTCCCTAGAGGTGGAATGTGCAATGATTCCAGCGATGGTGGTGAGCACACTCCTGTGCACCCTCTGCCAGGTGCCTGCCTCATCTCTCCTCACATTCGCAGCATCGGTGCACAGCCCCCAGCCTCTGCTAGGGGCCCATCATTCACTGACCACTGAAGCCCCCCCTCCCCAGAGAAGGAGAGCAGTATCTAGGATGCTCGATCCTTCTCCTCCCCTGCCAACCCCCAGTGGCCTGTGCTCATTCCTGAACATGGGTTGCTGGTGTGGCATGAGGTGTTTTGTCCAGCGCTTCAACACTCAGTGCTACCTGGCCGACACCTTTTCCCCATCCTTGATGCCCTGTATCAGCCTCAGCTCTCTGGAAGCCTTGGCCACTCTGACAAGGCTGGTTACCTCCTTGGACTTCTTCACAAACAATTCCCTGTCCTCCACTCTCCCAGATGTCTTGAACCTCCTAAATGCTGTTCTTTTTTTCCTCATCCCTTCCATGACTTTCTGATTCAACCAGCTTGGTTTCTTAGCCCATCCCTTCTTGCTCTGTCTCTTGGTACAAGTTCCAGTACCCTCCACCAGCTCCAGTTTGATCATTTCCCATTTTTGGCTTGCATCTAAGTGTGGATGAATTTCTGCCAGGTGCCTCTCCAAAATTTCCCCCATCTTGACAAAGTCAGCTTGTCTGAAGTCAGTCACTCTGGTTCCCGTACTTACAGATTTCTTGCCAATATTGAGTATGAAGTCACTCCCATCCAGTGGGTCCTCCACCCTCAGCTCTCTTACAGCCTCCCCGTTAGACAGTGATAGGTCCAAAGTTTTTCCCACCTGAGTCAGCTCGCTAACCATCGATGTCAGGAAGCTGTCCTGGAATGCTTCCAGGAGGACCTATTCCCTTGCACCTGAGGTGGTTTGGTTGCTCTAATCTACTACTGGTAGATTGAAGCCTCCCACGATCACGTTGTTCCCCTTACCACAGGCCCTCCTAATCTGCTCTGCTAATTCCCTGTCCAAGTTCTCTTCTTGAGCTGGGGGCCTGTACACCACTCCCATCCTCAGTATCCTACTTTTCAAATCATGGAATTGCATCCATAATGCCTCTGTCCTCCCCTCCTCCCCCTCTTCCCTTACACACCTTATTCCTTCCCTTATGTAAATCACCACCTCTCCCCTATCCCCTTGCTCCTATCCTTTCTGTATATCCTATACCCTGGGATCATCAGATGGCAGTCCTTTTATTGGGTGGCTCAAGTCTCCATCATGGTCACAATGTCCACCACTCCCACTGCCAAGAGAGCCTGTAACTCAGTTGATTTGTTCCCCAGGCTTCTTGCATTCAGCGAGACAACTCTCCAGATTGTTCCCTTCCTTAACCCATTTCTCCCCATCCTTAATCCCCCCTCATGACCCTTCCCTGGTCCCATCCCTTTTAGCTTGGGGGGTAAGCTCATTCAGCTCCCTTCTCCAGTGGCTCTGCATTCCTGCTGCATACTCGCCTCCCCCCACACCTAGTTTAAATCCACCTTAGTTGCTATGTATTCCCTCAGCTTCTGTTTCAATACTGCCTGCTCCACTTTACTCAAATGTAAACTGTCCCTTGTGAACAGGTCACTTTTATCCCAGATGTTTCCCCAGTCTCCCACTAGACCACACCCTTTGGTTTTTCACCACTCTCTCAGCCAATCATTGAACTCCCTTATCCTTACTTTCCTCTCTGTGTTTGCCCTAGGTACTGGGGGTACTTCTGAGAAGTCTACTGATCTCCCTACATCCTCACACAACTTCCCCAGCTCCTCAGATCTCTGCCTTACCAACTTGACCATATTATCCCCAAAGTCATTTGTAGCCAAGTGCACCACTACATGCAGTTTCTCCCTTCCTCTACTTGCACACATGAGAATAGACTGACCCACCCTACCGGCTGTCAGTCCAGGTACTGATTCCACCTATATTCAACTATGCTGCTCCCCTTTACTTCCCCATCTGATTCCTTTTAGGATTGAGTCTGTTAGTTGGGTTCTGCACAGAACTGAAGTGTCAATGATCCAGATACCAATGATAATGTATGAATCTCACCATCTTAAGTACATAGAACATGCTGAGTTAGGGTCATTTTAAACCTAACCCAGCATTTCCAGACTTTTTGAGGCTTGCCCATGACCCTAGTATTATCATAACATAGTTTTTGAAAACATTGTTTTATAAATGACACCTGTCATTCAGAATAGGGGATTAAAAAAAAGACTATGTTGAAATTTTGGGGACAAACAGTAAAAAGGCCCTGCATGATGAAGAATACAACAGATTCTGTTGGAGACATGTGGGAAGCCATACTTGTATACCTTTGTAGAGTATATCACCATGATGCATTGGCTTGGAGCAGAACCTTGTGCTTCAGATAGTAGGTGATGGGCTGGGGAAGAGGTGTGGGTATTAGGATTAAGAACCCCAAGGAAGACCCTATCATTGATTCACCAGTACTCGGGAAATACAAAACTCTAATGTTTTTTTTTTTCATTTACATCCTTTTTGCACTTTGCATTTTTTAACCTTAATGTCTGCTTTAATGTCATTTTTCACTCAAGCTATCTTTATTTTAGACTGGAAAGTATGTGAGCAAAAATGCCCATTTTCACAAATGTCCAGTTGTTCAGGATACATTTTATAAAAGGGGAATACAGGGTACAAAAATAAATAGGTTAATACATTGTAAATAATACAGTGTACATAAATAATTAGGTTAATACATCTTACAAAGTGGGGAGGTAAAGTACAATATATACACTACCATAACATGCTTTATTATAGCAGAAGAATACACATAGAGAATATTTAAAGCAGAAGCTAGAAATCCTTAGAAACAATCTAGGAAAACAACACCCAAGGCCACGGCTACAGTTTAGGGAGACATTGAGAGGAAGCAGGGGAGGCATAGGGGTTGCAACTGGGGACAGGAGTGGGAAGGTTTGTAGGGGTGAGTTACAAGAAATGAGGAAAGACACAATATTTGGTTAAGGGAAGGTGACACAATAATTTTGTACAATCAGAGCAGAGGCTGCCCTGGGCAGGCACAAGCAGTAGATTTGAAGAGGTGGTCCTTAAGATAGCAGCTGAAAGAGCTAATAGTGCTACATGCAAGAATATCAAGGGATAGATTGTTATAAAACTTTGGGCCCTCATAGGCAACTGAATTCTGTGCATGTGTGGCCTAATAGAAAGGGGTGTTGAAAGTTTGACGATAAGCCCCTCTTGTGCAGCACTTGGGAATCAATTTGGGGGAAAGGGAGGTGACACTTCCAGCAGTAGGTTAAGGTTCAACTTGTGTAAGAAAGAAAGCATTTTAAAATGGAACCTGCCCTTGAGGGTGAGCCAGTTTAGGGGATGGTGCAATGCACAGTGATGGGTATACCACAGACGGCCAATGACAAAGCTTGTGATTCTGTTATAAGTGGACCTGAGTTTATGGAAGTGTATGGGGGTGGAATGCGGGTAGTAGACAATGGAGCCATACTCAAGGAGGGGTAGGAGTAGGGTAATAGACAGAACTAGTCTGGCGATGGGGATTAGGAACTTTCTGATTCTGCGTAAGAGATCCAACCTCACATAGATCTTCTTGATGAGGTTGGTAATATGGATATTGAAAGTCAGGTGTGAGTCGAGGAACAGATCCAGGAATTTAAATTTGTCTACTTTTTCAATAAGGTTTCTGAGATTGTCTGTGAGGGTGTGGCATGAGATTTTGTTTTTTCTTGGGCCAGAGATCATATACTTGGTCTTCCTGGAGTTTAGGACCATACCTTTGTCAGAAAAACTAGAGTGTAGCTTGTTCAAATCCACTTGCAGGTTTCCAAACATTGTGTCAATGTTGTTGTTGCTGTGGCAGTATAGAGCCACATCATCAGCATATAGGACAATTGTGGTGGTGTGGCAGATATCAGAGAGGTTGTTAATGAAAAGGGAGAATAGGAGTGGGCCAAGGATGGACCCTTGGGGTACCCAGTATTTAATTTGGCAGTCGGTAGAAAAATGACCATTTATGGTTGTTTTCTGGGATCTGTGGGAGAGGTAGCTATCAACCCATTTAACAACATTCATGGTGATTTTCTGGCCCTTGAGGGCATCCAGAAGTATGCTGAGGTCGACTGGGTCAAAGGCCTTGGTCATGTCCACAAAAACAGAACCAGTTTACTGGCCTTTTTTTTTTTTGTTAGCATTTTGAATATTGCTGGTGAACTTAGCCAGGGCTGTTTCTGTGCTGTGCCTAGATCTGAACCAATGCTAGGCTTCTGAGAGAAGGTTGTGGCAGTCGAGAAAAGTGGTGAGCTGTGGATGGACTACTTTTTTCAATGATTTCGGAGAAGGAAGCAAGCAGAGAGATAGGTTGAGCATTCCTGACATCATTCCTGAACCCTGATTTGAAGAGTGGCTTTATGATGGTGGTTTTTCCAGATGCTTGGGAAGTGGCTGGAACAAAGGGAGAGGTTGAGTATGCTGGTGAGAGGAACCGCTAGAGGTATAATGGTGCATTTGAGGATTTTGAAGTCTGTTTCATCTGTCCCTTTGCTGGGTTTAGGGTTGTTTCTATGGATAAGCATGATGGTGTGCAAAGGCTTAAGGGCCCGGAAAAAAAAATTGGGGACAGGCTCATCGGTGGGGTTGGAGACAGGGCGGAGGGGAAGGGGAGGGGGGAGGGGGAGTGGATGGTTTATATTTTTCAAGGTCTCCGAAAAAGGAATTGAAAATGTTAGCAACTTTGGAGGGTTTCTTAATCTGCTTATCACCTTGGATAAGTGTGATAGATTTTGCATTCTTGTTCTTCCTGAGTATGGAGTTGAGAGTCCCCCCATAGTTAATGAGGATTTGCCAATTCTCTGAGTTGTTTGTTTTGGAGATAATCAATTTTGGTCTTTCTGATAGAGGATTTGCACTTGTTTCTGAGTGCTTAGAGGGTGAACTGGTTAGGCTCCCTGTGCTTAGTGTAATGGACCCAAGCCTTATTTCAGTTTGATCAATTTGATGATGTCGGGAGAGACCCAATCATTAACAAGTCCCCTGACCCTTATTTTTTGTAGCAGGGTGTATTTATTGCAGACACAGTTGACGATAGAGGAAAATTTGTCTAGTACAGTATCAAGGTCTCAAGAAACAGAGGTGAAAGATCAGTCGACCTGGTGGAATGCACATATTATTTCAACGATACTGTTATTGGTGAGGTATCTGGAGAAAATGAACTGGGGGGGTTGGGGCATTGGGCTGACCAATGGCAGAAAATGGTGCTGTGATCGCTTAGACAGTCAGCTACTACTCCTGAGTCAGTGATATGGGATGGGTTGGAAGCAACTATCAAGTCAATAGGTGTTTGGGTTTCAGTCTTATAGTTTGACCTGGTGGGTGTAGAGATAAGCTGGTGTAGACTGAGGCCTGCAATGCAGGATTTGACTATTTTGGCTTGGCTGGAGTCCCAGTTTAAGTTGAAATCCCCAATGAGTACTCACTTTCTGTTGTGGAGGACGGAGTTTTGTAGGCCAAGCAGGGTCTCCAGATCAGAGGAAGGGGTTCCTGGTGGTAGATATGTGGTTGTGAGGGTAAGGGTGTTGCTTTGTCTGAGGAGTAAGTGGATGGAGTGGGTCTCAATCATGATGAACTCTGTGTTAGGACTGTATTCGGTGAAAGAGAACTTGTTGGAAATGAAGACCATGCAACCGCCTCCCCCCCCTTTCTTCCCTGTCTGTCTTTTCTGACAAAAGTGTAGCCACTGAGTTCAATCTCCCCGTCGGATATTTTGTGAGAAAACCTGGTTTCGGAGAGCACTATAATGTCAACATCGTTCAAACTGACCCAGGCCTAGAAAGCGTCTTTTTTAGTAGGGAGGCTCTGAATGTTGAGGTGGACTAAACTAATGTGTTTCCCTTTGGTGGTGTAGGATGGGGGAGAGGGGCTGGTGTTTCCAGGGCTGGGGTTGGGGTGAATGGTTCCAGTAAAGAGTAGGAGGAGGATTAAGGTCCTGGACCACCTGGTGCAGAAAGATTGCGATGTGCATGTGCAGAAACTCAGTTGTTTTACCTGGGTAACAGAGATGCGCAAGGTGGAGAGACAGGAGTAAGAAAGGAGGATGGGGAAGGTAATGGATACCATCTTCCAGAGGTGGTACAAGGTGGAGGAGTGGATACAGGGTGTGTTTGGTATGAAAAGAGATGGTGTAGGGGCTGGGGGCTGGTAAGGATCCAGAGAGAGGAGAGAAAGGAGTAAGGGGTAGGGTGTCATTGCACCCAAGGGAAGGGGTGAGGAAGGGGGGATTGAATTAGTAGCAAGAAAAGCTTGAAATGTGCCATGGTGAGGTCTATGTGCCAGTTGGTGAGGGAAAAATAAAAGCAGAAAGTGGGGTATGAGATGAGTGCTCAGACTATGCTCTTTAGTGGTGAGGGTGGGTCAGAGGGGATGGGTAGTCCAGTGGGCTAGCTTTGGATACAAATTATTGAAAGTCTGGTCTGAAAAGAGTGGTTTCTAAGAAATGACAGGTTTAGTTTATTTTCCTTACTATTTAGTTTATCTCTGAAACTTACAAAAGTGACATTCTGTGGGTAAAAAGAGGAGATCTAGGGAAGTCACTAGTGAAGAAACATCATATGTTGTAAATGGCAATTTGAGGACTTAGAAAAAAAGAAACACATTGACATTTCATAGGAGATTAACCTTTGCCCCTTGAGGTCCGACTATATAGCTGTGACAACCACGGGTGGGTGGGTAGCCATTGCGAAGCAGCTGTGGGTAGTTCCCACTGTAGCACTGCCTCTGAGTCCAAGGTCTGGGGGCAGCTTGTGGAAGCCCTGAGGTTTCTAAAAAAGAACAACCCTGAAAAGGAACAGAGCAGCCAGGTTAAATCAGGTAAAGGGAGGCTGTTGAAAATATTCAGGGGAGGGACTAGCAGGCTACTGCAGGACAGAGTTTCCAGCTCTGAGCAGGTGCTGCAGGGGAAATTAATTAGCAAAACAGAACATCTAAAATAGCAGTAGACTTTGAAATTGTTTTGAAAAACTCAGGAAACAGCAGAAAATTGGTAAAAAAAAATCGATCAGACACACAGTAAAATTGATTACACTATAACAATAGGCTAAACAGTTTAAAGGCAGGATAGTACATATATAACAATTTATGACTCGTGGAGATATTGTGGATTAGGGTTTTACTGCGAAGGGGGATTTTCCAAAAAATGGCACCAGATGCCATTTTAAATGGACAGAAATTGGGCAAAGTAGTGGAGGAGAGAGATTTGGGGGTTAAAGTGACAAGTGATTTCAAGTTCCACCAGCATTGCAGTCAGGTTATAAAATCTGCTAGTAGTACTCTTATAAATATCAAGAAACATATAAACAGTAGGAAGAGGGAAGTGATTGTGCCTCTCTTCGGTGCACTGGTGAGGCCGCAGCTGGAGTATTGTGTGCAGTTCTGGTCACCTGGTTACAGGTTGGACATAGGAAGATTGGAGAGGGTTCAGAGGAGGGCTACCAGGTTAGTAGCGGATGTTAGGGACCAGGACTATGGGGATCGATTGGAGGACTTGGGGATGTTCACGTTGGAGTATAGGCGCCTGAGAGGGAATATGTATATGGTGTATAATGCACTTAAAGATGCAAAGCTAAGGGTCAAATTGGGACTTACCCTGAGGGAACAGTGATATGACACTAGGTCACATTCATGGCAACTTAAGGGGCATAATTTTAAGACCACGAAAAGAAGGCACTGGTTTAGTGTTAGAGTTATTCCAGTATGGAATAATCTACCTGAGAAGGTAGTCACAAGTAAGACGACAGTTGAGTTCAAGAAGAAACTGGATAAGTATTGCAAAGCAAATAAAATAGGGGGGTTTCAAAATTAGAATTAACAAGCGAGCACAATGGATGTAAGTCTTCTTTGCTCTGAAATCACCTATGATACCTATGATACCTGTGATGCCGAGATTGGCTCCTAGAGGCTACCGTATTTGTTTCCTGATGTAGCACTGCCGCTGGGTCCAGGAGCTGGGCGTAGCTTTTTGAAGCCCCAAGGTTCCAAAAGAAGAGCCTTGAAAAGGAGTAGAGCAGGCAGGTTAAATCAGGTAAGGGGAAGGGGGAGGCTGTTTAAAATATTCAGGGGAGGGACTCATAGGCTACAGCAGAATGGGGTTTCTAGCTCTGATCAGAGGCTGCAGGGGAACGTAATCAGCAAAGCAGTTAATCTAAAATTGTGGTAAACTTTAAAACTGTTTTGAAAAACTAAGGAAACAGCTGAAAACCAATAAAAAAATTGATCGGACACAGTAAAATTGATTACACTATAATAACAGGCTAAAACAGTTTAAAGGCAGGACAATACATATAAAACAATTTAGGGCTCCTGAAGAGATAGTGGAATGGGATTTTGCTGTGCAGGGTGATTTTTAAAAATGTCCCCATATGCCAAGATGGGCTACTAGAGGATACCTTGTTTGTTTCCCGCTGTAGCACTTCCACAGGGTCCGGGGGTTGGGGGCAGCTTGTGGAAGCTCCGAGGTTGTAAAAGATGGACCCTTGTTTGTTTCCCACTGTAGCACTGCTGTTTTTAACCCTGATGTCTGTATTAATGTAGTTTTTTTGAAATTAATATATATTATATACCGCACCTCTATAGTGAGGGTTGCCCCCTGAGGAAGGCAAGTCACCGAAGCTCTGGGGCAGTGTGGCGTGTACTGCAGTATGCAGTTGGAAATAAAATCCATGAACTTTACTTGACTTTTGTGTTGGTCTTTTGGAGCACTGTTCCTTTTTTGAAATAATATAGTCAGGGTTCAGTAGACACTTTAATGTTAAACCTCAATATTTTTAATTTAATAACTTTGCAACCGATCAATGAATTTGTACAAACGTTTACATGTACAGTCTTGTGTAGTATATCTCTTGACATAACAAGTTTCGTTTTGATTGGATAGGCGGATTTCAAGCTGTGCATAATACTAAAACATTAAAATTTGCTCTTTTTTGGGCCCTTTTTTGTCATTGCGATGTGCCCAGACAGTTTGGAATTTTGGTTGGAACTTTTCAGGGTAGAAAGGGCTTGCCCCACAGAAGTGCCTGTTGCTGGTTTGGTGAAAAAAAACATTAATTAATTCCAAAGTACTTTAATTTAAAAGTTTCAGGTTCTGAGCATGCTCAGCACAGTCTTTTGGATAGCTTCCTGGAATGACAAAGGAATTTGGTCTTACGAAAAATAATTCTTTTTTGTATGGGGCCAATCCTTATACATCAGGAAAAATTCTTGTTTCATAAGCCACCATCTTGTTTCTCTTTTTTCCAAAAGGAAAAACAATTGAAAAGCCGCAAAAATTATATTCTGCCTACACACCAACACATGTATCTTGTTCACTGGGACTCTGATAGATGCATTCTGTTGTTATCTGGTGGAAAAATCACCTTACAATGAATTTCTTTAACATTTTAAATCCTTTCTCTTGACTCACTAACTTCCTTTTTCGCGACTACAAAAAATGATTTTTGAAAAAGGATTGCATGTTGTGAAAAAGGATTAAAAAAAAGTATGAAATCCTATATTGCAAGACGAGATCCCTTTCAATTATCACTAGAAAGGATTTGCAAAAAGTTTTATTTGTATTTAGTTTTTGTTAACCAGGAAGGAAGGAAGACTAGACAATTTTTTGCCTATTTTCAGCCTTGTCCGGGGTACAAATGGAAGCCAATTGAAATTGAACCAGATTTTAAGATGTTGGTGGTATTTTTACTGAATGGGTGAAATTTGGCCAGGACACCAGGGAAATACCCCTAATGTGTTGGTAGGGGGAGCTACTGTCCTCCTGTAGGATGGCAGAAGCCAGTCGGACGTTGGAGGAGTTGGATGTGCAGCAGGCTGAGGTCCATTCCCCAACCTCTGCCTGTGTTTTGCCAGGGGATGAAGCTGAAATGCTGGGTAAATCCAATGTAACAGTTGCAACCAACACAGAAAGTAAAATGGAGTGTGAATTACCTGATATCTCTGCATAGCACAAGACAGCGGAAGAAATGGAAACAGAGGATATTTCCTCAGAAGATGTGAATATTCCAGCTATTCTTTATGGTGCTAATCCCATGGAGACAGTGAATTCATCATCAGCCCAGACAGTGGCCAGAGTTAATTTTCATCAACCTGACAAACAGCTAATAGACGATGATGTGGCACTTTCAGAATGCCAGTCAAACTCCTCTCGATCATGCCCAGCTGTGTCAACTTCAGTATCGCAGCACCTTGCAGCAGCTTTTGGTCTTACAGCTTGACAGATTACCCAGGAGATCAAGACTGGTCTGCAGACAATGTGTTAATAAATTCAGGATGGTTACGTATATTGGATGTGTGCTGAATCACAGACACAAACTGGACTTTGGACTCACTGGACCCTTCTTCATTTATGGGGGCCCCCTCATCGGTAACAGAGAGCACTTCAACAAATACAGGGCACCAGGCCAGTGTAACACCTAAAAACATGAAAAAGCAGGTACCAGTACACTCAAGTACATATCTGAACAGTTGATAGGTTAATATTTATTTATTTAGTTTTTGTTAACCGGGTAGGTGCACTAGCCATAAAATGACTATTTTCAGGCACAACCCGGGAGAGTACAACAAAAAGAGAACAGTTCAACAACAGCAACATGGGTACAATAATACAAATAGAGCAACAGTACAGCAGTGCTACAAAAATACAATGGTTAGAAACAACAAAAAATAATGGCAAGCATTATACAGATAATGGCAGTGAGATATATAATAAGTGCAAAAACCATGGATCCAACCTGTGGAGTGAAAGGGCTAATAAGATAGTAAGGTTATGTAGAGAGAAATGTAAGGAATGTTCAAACATAACAAGAAAGACTGACAGAAGGAAGGTCAGGGGTGGTAACTGGCAAAACAACAGTGGATGGTCAGCAACAAGGTTCGAGAAGGAAGAGAGCTAGCAGTCAAGAAGTTATTTACAAAGAGAAGGAAAAATAGGGGAATGGGAAGAGGAGACAGTCTTGGAGCTTGATTAGAGCAGTGGTGACATTACTGGTAAGTCTCAAAAGCTTCAGGTTGGGTCAAAGCATGTACAAGCATCAGCTAAGGATAGATAACGATGATATTCACTTTCAAATCCAAAGTGAGACTGAGACAGCCGGATGTTGAGTGGAAGAGCATTCCATAGCATGGGAGCAGAGAATTGGAAGGCCCCTGTGCCTTTAGTCATCTGACATCTCGGAACATAGAGCAAGGATTTGTCAGCTGATCGCAGGCCATGGGAGGATGGTTGAGGGACCAGCAACGCCGCCAGCTGGGATGTTTTTTTTTCCCAGATGATCAAGTCCATTAGTGATCCTAGGTAGTATTGTCTACTGGCAGAGGATGAGTGCCAATTCAGATCCTTATAAAGAAGGCAGTGATGTTTGAGTCGAGGCGACAAAGAGGCAAATCAGCATATATTGTTATAAGTTAGTCCCATTTTAATAGGGAGGATTTATGGGCAGAGGTAAGAATAGAGGCACCATAAGTAAGGGTTGGGAGCAGAATACCTAGGGCAATTGCTAATTTGGCCGAGGGTGTAAGCATGTAGCTCGGTTTGTAAGCTACTCCTAGTTTTGAGTTTACAGCTTTGCATGAGGACTGAATGTGAAGATTAAAATCCAGGGACTGGTCCAGCAGGATCCCAAGGTACTTGAAGGAAGTAACATTTTCAAGTGAAATCCTCCTGGGTGAAGAACCTCCCAGCAAACTAGAACAGGTCTTAATCTTCAGTGCAGAACTAGGAGCATGGCTTTCATTTTCTTTTCATTTAGTACAAGCTTACAGTCTAGTAGCCAGTCTAAGACCTTATTGAAGTCTGAAGTAAGTGATGTGTTTATGCAGGCAATATTAGAAGAACTAGTGTAGATGATCAGGTCATCAGCGTAGAGAATAGCTGAGCAGGATTCCAGGACCTCAGTTGCATTGTTGATAAAAATTGAGAACAGAAGGGGCCCAAGGATTGAGCCCTGGGAGACCCCAAGGTTGATAGTAGACATGTTGGACAGGGAGGAGTTAAATTTAACAGCTTGTAACCTGTTTGACAGGTAGCTACAGAACCAGTCCACAACAGGTGTAGAGAAATGGAATTTATGGAGAGTGGAGAGAAGCAGGGTATGGTCTACAAGGTCGAAAGCCTTAGTGAGGTCAATGAAGATGGCACCTGTGAGTTTTCCAGAGTCCATGTTGGACAGAATATCAGTAGTTAGTTGAAGAAGAGCCGTGGTGGTGCTATGACCTTTTCTGAAACCATGCTGGGTGTCTGAGAGGAGACTGTAGCGTGTAAGGTAGTCAATGGTCTGTGATGCAACTATTTTCTCTAGGATCTTGTTAAGGACAGAGAGAATTGCTATAGGTCTGTAATTGGCCATGTCCTTTGGGTCACCTTTTTTAAAGACAGGCGTTACTCTTGCAGATTTCCATAGGTCCAGCACAGTGTTATGGATAAGGGATAAAGTGTAGATTCTGGCAATTGGAGAGGCAATGAGTGGAGCAGCCAGCTTAAGAAAACGAGGTTCCAGTGAGTCAGAACCAGAGCTGGTATTGGCAGATATGGATCTCAGTAATTTCAGAACTTCCGCTCTTGACATAGCCTTGAAATAGAATGGTGGCACTGGAGGAGCATCATACGATAGGGCAGTATGGTTGTCTGATGGTAGTGTGGTAGGTAAATTGGAGTGTCATCCACTAGGTTGTAAAGCCAAGGTATAGTATGACAGATCAGAGAAAAGATTGTTAAAACTGTTTGAGATGGTCCTAGGGTCATTACAATGTGCCCATTTATGATCATTTCATCAGGAGTGACCGACTGCAAGGTACCGAGAAATGTTTTGACATGGGCCCAGAATTTTCTTGGGTCACAGGCTGAGCTTTGTAGAAGGTCCTTGCAGTATTTGCTTTTAGCGGCTCTAACTTGTCTCTTACATCTGTTCCTTAGTTCACGATAGACAATAAGATCTGACTGTAGGCCAGTTTGTTTGTAGCGAATCCAAAGTTTGTCCCTCTGGCGCAGATTAGCAAGGAGGTCATTATGCAGCCACCTTGTCTGTTTTCCTCTGACCCTCCTAGTAGTCTTGGAGGCATGTTTATATTGAATGGTAAGAAATTCATTTATGAATATCTGTAGAGCAACCTCCACATCCTTTGTTTGATAGATACTTGCCCAGTCGATATTGGAGACATCATAGAGAAATGCATCCTGATCAATATGAGCTAGATTTGTAAATGTGATTAGTCTTGATGGAGGAGATGGAGGCACAACCATAGATAGGATACAAAAAGTGGGTGAGTGGTCTGTTAGTGCATCTGCAAGGATTCCTGCTTTTGACACATGTTCCATACGGTTAACCATCACCCAGTCTAGGAGTGTACCCTTTGATGGGATGACATGGCTCTAGTTGCTTCAAAGATCAACTGGTGAAAATTATAACTAGGCATGAGTGATTGCTAGGATATTTGAGCTGACCCTAACCAATTGAGTTTAAGATCACCTAGGATGACAGCCTCATTATGATTTGCAGTCTGGGAGGTGATGTCAAGGAGTTCTTGAAGACCTACTATTCCCCCAGCAGGGGGATTATAGGCACAGATAATATGAAGCTTCTTTTCCCCCAATACAATAGTTGCCTGTATGAATTTGCACACTGCAGGAGAGGCAGATGTTGGGACAATAGAGATGTTGAGGTGGTTTTTGAAGAATAGGGCAACTCCACCTCCACGCTTGGATGAGGATCTATCCCACCGGAACAGGGAATAGTTAGGCAAGGAGCATACATCATCAGATATTCTGGGTTTTAGCCAAGATTTTGTGAGACAGAGTACCTCAGGATTGTAGAGTTTCACCCAGGCCTCGAGTTCCGCATGGTGACAGGTAAGACTTCTGATATTGATATGGGCAATTAATAATCCTTTCTTGGATATGCCAGATAACTCATTTGAGGAAAAGAAACAGGAAGGTGGACCTGGATTTAGTTTGACATCCCCAGATAGCAGAATAATGATCATGGCTAAGAACCAAAGCCTTGCACAGTGGCAGGTTAGGGTGAAAGCACATCTCCATAGCAGCTTCCTCCTGGCATGTAGAGGGTAATAGATGCTGCCTCTAACAAGGATGATAGGGTTAGGTTACAGATCAGGCTTTGTCTCTGCAATCAAGTTAGAGAAACTATAGTTGCGGTAAGCCTCTGAGGAGTCTTTTACCATTTGGTTACATGGGAGAGCCCATGTGGCAGTGTCCAGGCTGAGTAAAAGGACAAATGACAAGAGTGCCCATAGCAGACTATACTTCGCCATAGTGTTACTATTTGACTTGGGTAGGAAGGCTAGTGGTATACTGAAACAGAGGATTAGCTCTTAGGGATAAAGAGATAGTGTGTGTAAAATTAAGACTGCCAAGGGTGACTGTGTTCCACCGTTTTAACCCTTGGCAGAAATTAGAGATAGGACAAAAACAATGAAGTGTTTCCTGCTAGCATAGCAATTATTTAGAAGAAGTGGATCAGAGAAGCAGAAAGTAAAGCCCCACAAAGGTTAATTAGGAAAGTAGACCAGCCGGAGGTTCTACTTGTGGTAAAGATTGCAGTGAGGAAATGAAGATCTATTCAAGATATGTTAGACGGCACCCCTAGTGGCAGAATTTTATAAGGAACCAATGGGAGAATAGCCAGATAGCAGTAGTGTTCAGCAAAAGTCAATGCAAAGCAGAGGGTGCCAAAGCCCAGAGACTGATAATCCAACTGAGAAAAGGCAGGGCCAAACAGTGGCCAAGCAGAGAGCAGCAGTCCAATTATAGGAGGGTGGCAGCAGGTGGCCGCATATCAAACCCACACAGTGCTAGCCTTAACCGGATTTGAAGGTGTCCTGTTCATCAGGAGGATGGGGGTACGGGCAGCTGGCAGGATTAGCCACGCCGCTCACTGGGAGCACGATCAGGCACAGTGGATCTATTTTAAGATATAAAATGTAGGTTAAGATAGGATGTTATTAGCTAGGCCCGGGGGTACCAAGGCAACTTGAAAATTACTCGGGGTAGCAAGAGAGGAAGCCCAGGTATGGAACTGCACAGTAGATAGCAGAACAGGCACTAAGCAAAGCTGATAGGCAAGCAGATGGTGAAAATAGGAAGATGCCTTTAAAGGGAAGACAGGACAAGTGTTAGGCCTGACAGCTGCACTCTGTATCTTTAAGAGGAGTTGCAATATTAGTGAGAGGGAGGATAAACATTGCTAGGGGTGGTGCTGAGGAGGAAGGAGAGTATTTAATAAAGGCTGGAGGTGCGGGATGGTGGGATAAAATTCAAGCAGCAAGGAGACAGAAGGACAGAAAGTGAAAGAGAAATTGAATTATTTGCAGGGCAATGCTTACAGCTGTGACCCAAATGGAATCTGGTCTAAAGAGAAAAAACTGTATCACTTTAAACTTAGTTTCTGATCCAGGGTAGCTTACCACTGGACCTTAAAACAAAGAGAGCTGTAATATTTTACAATCTACAAACCTGCAGCCTAAATGAACTTGCACTTCAAACTACCCTTGGAGTGCAAAATTGCTGTAAACAGGCTTAAGTTCATGTTTAAGTTAGGATTTACAAGACAATTTGGAGAGACTTAACTAGTACCACAATCAGAATATAACATTAGCTTAAGGTCCAGAGGAAACAGCAGTAGCAAAGAATTAAAGAACTGCAGCAACCCGTCAGCAGGCAGAGTCGATGGTTCTGGACAGTCCAGTTTCTGCAGCGTACCTTTGGTCTGGTAATCGGCGGGCAGTACAGCGAGGAAGGCAGCCAGCGGTTAGAAGGTGTCCGCCTGGCTGCTTGAAGCAGCAGAGGCACCCATGTCAAGGGTGAAGTTTCTGTCTGGTGATCGGCGGGCAGTACAGCAAGAAAGGCAGCCGGCGGACAGAAGGGGTCCGCCCGGCTGCTTGAAGCAGCAGAGGCACCCGTGTCAAGGGTGAAGCTTCGGTCTGGTGATCGGCGGGCAGTACAGCGAGGAAGGCAGCCGGCGGACATTAGGGGTCTACCCTGCTGCTTGAAGCAACAGAGGCACCCGTGTCAATACAGGACAATGAATCGGGGTCTGACTCTGAACATGAATTCTCCCCGCAGAGAAGGGGTAAAATAATAATAGAGGTCCTACTTTCTCTGAACATTTTAGAAATAGAGGTTCTCAGGCACCCAGGAAAAATGCTGTGAGATTAAGATATATGGGGGGATTGGAGATTCACCCAGACTGGGTATATTTAGCTAGAACATTGCTTAAAAATTCTATGTTATTCCAGGCTTCAGACATCTACGCTTTAATTCATGTGTCAGGAGAAGATGTTTTTGATGTAAGTTTCAAGACCTTTTCTCTGTTAGAGAAATTTTGGGGTAAATATGAGAAGTTAAGGTTATCTACCCTATGAGCACCTTTTCTTGCTATCCCCCTAACCAAACCTCTCCTCAAAACTGTTACTGTCATGTTTTGAAATGAGGGAGTGTTTGTACATGATAAACAATATTGTTTAGGGAAGAAATGCACTGTACTAGGCCCTCCTGAAGCCATCATAGACTCAGAGGGAATTTGGACATGTGGATGGAGGTTTAAGGTTAAACTATTTTATTTTTTTATTTGATTTAATTCTCGGATTGCAACCTTTGAGCAAGAACTCATTTACAAAGGTGCCACGTCTTGAAGGAACATACAATAATGAACAGTAGTGATTACAGCAGGTAAGGAATGTAAAGATTACAAAAGGTCAAATTACACATTCATGATTATAAGGCAAAGAGAAAAAGTAACTAGTTCCTATTGCAATGTCGGCATCTATAGTAAATGAAAGAGGAGTTGAGGTATGCAGGATAGATCCAGTAAAGAGTAGGGGGTTGAGGTGGACAAAAAGAAGGGAACCAGGAGACCTGATTGCCATTGTCAATGGGGGAAGTGGAAGGGGTATAAGGGTAAGGGGCAGAGGAGGTAGGAAAAGGGGGTGAGGGGGAGAGGAAAAGGTTGGATGCCAGGGGGGATTACAAGAAATGGGTTGGGCCTATAGGGTGACAAGGGGAAGAGGGGGGAGGAGGAAAGGGCAGGAGTGGAACAAGTGCCAAAGCAGTCAATGTCAAAGCTTAGGCTATAAATGCAGTAAGTGTCAGGCCAGTGTGCAACTATCTAATGATGGATTATTTGGAGCAGCTACACTTCATCTGGCTTGTGAGGTGTAAACAGAGTTTTGCTTTAAAGGGTCCTAATTTAGTTTCTGTTTGTAGGTCTAATGGGATGGAGTTGACTTAGTTGGGGGCTCTGAATCCAAAAGATTGCTACCCTAGGGAGGTTCTATAAAAAGTATCTTGTAGGAGTTGTTTAGGGTCCCTTTAGTCAGCCTGGAGGGAGCAGCTGGGCTAACCAAGGTTTACACCCCAGGAGGGGCTAGGCTGAGGGTAGCCTTTTTAGCCAAGAGACAGAGTTGGTACCGAGTTCTGTGTTCCATGTCTAGCCAACCCATGAGCAAAAAAAGGTTGCAGTTGTGGGCAAGGCATCGAGCACTCAGCACTAGCCTGCAGGCTTTATTGAGTGTTATTGAAATCCTTTTTAGGGACGTATCGTAGGCAGCACTGTATACTACAAGACCATAGTCTATTACTAAGAGGACAGTGCTGCAAATGGTGAGTTTTAGGGCATGCTCTGTAAGGCAGTGCCTATGTCTATATAGTTGACCCAGTTTCCTATTGGCTGATTTGGTGACCTGATCGATATGTTGTGAGTATGTCAGGGAGCTGTCTAATGTAATCCATAGATATTTGAATGTGTGGACCATCTCAAATAATTTGTTTTGATTATTATGAATGACTAGTATGGATGATTTGTATCTGCTATGAGGGGATGCAAACAGCATGGTTTTAGTTATCGTGTAGTTTAATAGTAACCATGTGTTGATGGACCAGTCTTTGATGAGCTTGAAGTTATGCTGCATAAGATGTTCCAGGATTTCGAGGTCTGGATGACTAGTAAATAGAACATCATCATTGGCATAGAGGAAGATGCCATTTTGACAGACTTGAGGGAGTTTGTTCAAAAAAAGACTGATCAATAGAGGGCCCACAATGGATCCTTGAGGGACTCTTGTGTTGACACATAAGCTGTTGGAGTGCATGTTGCCGATTTTTACCTGTTGCACCTGATCAGAAAGGTAACTATGAAATCAATGTAGCGTGGTCAAGGACACGGTTGAGTCCCCTAGACTAGTAAGAAGGATTTTGTGGTTGACCATATCAAAGTCCTTATTGAGGTCCATGAATGTAGCCCCCACTAAGTGCTCCAGATCAAGGGAGTCATGTATGTGCCCCGTGAACTTGAAAAGAGCTGTGGTAGTGCTATGCAGTTTCCTAAAGCTGTGCTGCTCTTTGCATTAGAAATGATATTTATCCAGATGGTCAACTAGCTGGTCATACACGATGCGCTCTAGGGCTTTAGAAATGGGTGGTAGTATGGAGATAGGTTGATGTAGTAGTAGTAGTAGTAAAAAGTTTATTTCTGATATCAGAAACAGGATAAAACCCAATTTAGCATCAGCTAATTTACAATGGGGTCCTACTGTACAAAAATATTAGTTTCATTCTAAAAACTACAATACATACATTATACATACATATGTGCAACACGGTACATACATAGATAGAAAGAAAAAAAAATTACAACAATATACTATATGTGCCAATAGTTTGTGTGTATTATGCTGTAACCAGCTTTATGGACTGGGGTGACGATCACGGCTTTCCAGAGTTTTGGGAATTACCCGCTTGTGAGGGAGATATTTAATATTCTAGTGAGAGGGCCCAGGATAACTTCTAGGGTGAGGAAGATTAGCTTCAGGTCAAGGCTATCACCGCTATGTCTTGTTTTGCCTAGTACTTGCAGCAAGTATTTTTTTTGCCTCGGATCTAGAAACAGTCTTAAGGTAGAACTGGGAAGTTGGGTTAGTGAGTTGGAGACCTGATGGACTTCCTTGTGCCCCATTGATTGGGTTAAGATAGTCAGGGGGAGCATACTGCTTAGGTTGGTGAATGCCATATTAAACATATTGGCAATGGTAGCAGGGTTTTGGGTTGTCATACCTGTTACAGTCAGGTAATGATTTGCTGCATATACCTAATAGTTTCTACCATGGGAAGGCTAGGGGAGTCTGCTCTTACCCCAGCCAACCTAAGGCCTGTTATAAATGTGGGTGTAGAACACATCTAAGTAGCTCCTGTAACAAACTCCATTGCACATTTTGCAATAAGTTTGGACACGTCAGCCTGGGATGCAGAAATTTATCTAAATGTGCCTTGTGTGACGAAAAAGGACATCCCTATCACCAATGTCCTTGGGCTGGGAAAATTAATCCAAATAACATCAGTCAATAAGAACTGGTCCAGAATGTGCAGGAATCTAGGCAGGAGGCCTGGGAGAGTCAGAGTCTCAGCAATATCCATATGGAAAGTAGGGGTCCAGCTAGTCAGACAGGGCAAGGCACAAGCAGTGCAGCCAGCCATTGCAGCCTAAGAAAGACCTAACATCCACTATAGAAACAAACTAGCAAGAACTTGTTTTCCCCTCCATACAGAATGTAGGAGGTTCCCACCAACCTATGGCCAACCCCCCATCTCAGTGGACCCCTCAAATGAAATTCCCCCACAGTAATCACTCAGGAATAGGACACAGCCCAGAGTGACATCCCTTGCATGAGTACTCCTGGAGATTTCTTAGTTCCCAAAAAAGTAACCAAGGCCTCATCTAATCAAACAGCGCATACTGTCCAGGTCCACAATCCTTACCAGGCATTACAAGAGAAGGAGAGGGGTCTCTCTGATATGGAATCTGACTTCTCTTCATGGTCAGAAGCCACCTCTGAGCTAGAAGGGGAGGAGGATGCTTCATTAAACACAAAAGAAACATAAAAAAAGAAGGGAAATAAAAGAAAAGAAAGCTTAAACAACTCCTATAGATGGCCTCTATACAGAGTTCCACCATCAACATATGCAGTATGAAAGCTTATAAAACAAGCATTTGTCAATACTGAATGTTTGCTTGCTGGTATTAGCATTGGAAGTGCAGTAGTTAGACAGATGCAGAATAGGAATGGCAGTGAAGTATTGCACTTCATGCCAACCCCACCTCCACCCTGCAGAGATGGACAGGCATTGAGGCATGCCTTTGGGTCATCACTTCATAACGCTCATGCCATTTCACCTCACCCTATCCTGCAGACACTAAGTGCTGAGGTGTGCCTTGGAGTGTTCAGCTTTATAGTCACCCCATTGCATAAGGACATACTCTGAAATGGATGCAGTATAGGAGGGTGAACTCTGGGGCCGAAGAGTCCAAAACACACCTCAATGCCTGTCACTGGCTGCAGGGTGGGGGTGGAATGGCATGAGCATTAAAGCAGGCAATCCAAAGGCACACCCTTGATGCCTGTCAGTCTGTACAGGGTGGGCCGTTTTGGTTAGAAACCCCTAACACCCAGCGTGTTTGTTAGTATTTGCACTACACATTTTCAGCATGGCCTTTTTGCCGCCCCCCACCTGATGAAAACATTTGGGACCTCTGCTCATGAACAGTGGCACTGTCATTTTGTTAATCTGTCCCGAACGTTGATTTCCCGTAGCGACCATGCCATTCTGTGCCAAATGTGTGAAACCACAGTTTGGGCAGGATGTGGAAAATGACAGCTGCACCATTCATAAGGATGTGTGAAGAGAAGGCAATGTTGGAAATCTGGAGTGAAATATTAAAAATTCTCAAAGTTAGGAGCATGCATGCAAACTGTACAATGCATGCTCATAACACAGTCATTACCAAATTTTCAACATAGGCATTTTGGGATCTCTGCTCATGAACAGTGTCATTATGATTTTCTTAATCTGCCCCAAACATTGATTTCTCACAGCGACCAAGCCATTGTGCACCAAATGTACAAAAACACATTTTGAGCAGAATGTAGACAATGGCAGCTGTACTGTTCATAAAGAGGTATGTAAAAATGGCAATGTTGAAAATCTGGAGTGAAAATATTAAAAATTCTCAACATTACAAGTGTGCTTAGAAACTGTACAATGCACGTTTGTAACACAGTCATCTTTTGGAATTTTTTCACCAAATTTGCAACATACAATTTTTGGGAGCCCACCTCATGAACAGTGGCCCTGTCATTTTGTTAATCAGTCCAGAAAGGTGATTCCACAAGGTGACTGTGAAATCACCTTTTGGACCAAATAGCACTATGACAGTGACTGAATTCATGAGGAGGGGTCCCAAGAACCCCATGTTTAAATTCTGTGCCAAAAGTCAAAAAAATGGCTGTGATATCTACATAAATTAAAAAAAAAAAACATTTATGCCATTATACAACTTACCGGCATTTCTTCAGTTCATGGTTGGCTTTGAAGAGTGCAGACATGTTCCTGGTCCACCGAAGATTGTCGTGCCCGGCTCTGGAGGTAAGTATGAGGTGTGGGGAAGTGAGGTGCACAGAGGGGGGGTGCAAGTTTGGGATGGGACCCGGTGGCAAGGGACCATTTTCTTTGCTTCAGGGAAAAAACAAAAAGAAACAGAAGATGTTGCAGGAAGTTTGTTTTTTTTTGCATGCTTGCTTTGGGCACACTGGGTGTGGGCTCCCAGTGTTCCACCTGCAGTTACGGGGAGATGGAACTTAAGCCGATGGAGACTGGGTCCCCCATCAGCAAAGAAAGCCTGTTTGAGGGGGCATGATGCCGAGGGGGATTGGGCACCCCCCTCGGCACATAACAAATTTGGCAGGTGACATTATGCTGATGGGGATTGGGCTACCCATTGGCAAATTAACTGAGTCAGAGGCATGCTGACAGGGGGATTGAGCACCCCCATTGGCTTTTATGGGGACTGTGAGTGGATGGTGATAGCTGCCGCTATGTTCTTTTGAAATGTTACACCAGGCAAGGCACCGCCCTGCAATGACGGTTTGTTCCCTCATTGCAGCGGCTAATTTGTTTCAAGTTGGTGGCATGCTGGCTGAATTAGTGTCAGCAGCACTGTGCCACCACATTAGGAAGTGAGGGACAAGCCCAAGAATGAAGTGGTGGCATTGGCCACCACAGTGTTGCACCTCCAAAACCAGCTTCTCTCCTAAGTTGCTATATAATGTTTCTTTGCATCCGTGCAAGAAAACATAGAAAGGATATCTATTTTATCCTACTGCAAATTCTCTCTACATGATATCATCTTTTTACAGTAAACTAGGTTCTCCTCTTTACATGATATAACACAAGCCAAAACAACATGGGCTGGATATTCAAAAGGGTTGCGTCATGCGCAATAAGGTTGCGCCTGCCCAAGTCCGAGATTGCACCATTCTGCGATATTCAGCAGGAGGCAGTTGCACCCCCCCATGTCATGCTGAGCAACAGCGCAATGCTAATGAAGGCATGCTCAACTGGAGGAGGAGGAACCATGCATAAACTGCACAGCCCGATATTCAGCCGGGCTGTGCAGAATTGTGCAGGCGCAACCCCCAACCTGCACCTGCACAACTTTGAGCCAAAAAAAAAAGGATTAAGTCGAGGGCCACCCACATGTGAGCTGCCGCATTGCAGGGCACAACACAGCAGCTTCCACCTATGGGTGGCCCTCCACTTCTTCCCTGTGCCCCCCCTGCAGCCCGATCGCGGGCGTAATAGTAACCCCCATCCCGTAGCCCGATCACGGGCAGAACACACTCCCCACTAGCCCGATCGCGGGCAGATCTCACTCCCCGACTGGCTCAATCGCTGGCATAGCATAAATGAACAACCCCTGACTGGCCCAATCACGGGCATAGCATAAAATGAACAACCCTCGACTGGCCGATCGCTGGCATAACAGAAATGACCCCCACTAGCCCGATCGCGGGCGAATGCAGTTCAACCCCCAAGACCAATATCCCTGGTGGTCCAGTAGGCGAAGCCCGATCGCGGGCATTAGAGTCAAACCCGCTCCCAAGGTCCAATTTCCTGGTGTTCTAGTGGCCCCCACTGCACCAACTTCCACGGAGCCTCACCACCCCTGCTTCCCACCATCAGCCGGTGGTGGTAGCACTTACCCGCTTGCCGCTTACTGACTGATTGTTGGTAGGGTTGCCATCATTGCTCAGAGCAAAGTCACGGGCGAGAGTTTTATAACAGTCAGAGCAGTTCAGATATGTGAATGAATTCATTCATTCACATATCTCGACTGTCTTGTAGACGGTATGGGTTGCATGCCCATTGGCTCTTGCTCTGAGCCAATAGTCGCAGCCTCATCGTAGCAGTCAGTCGGCGGGCGGCAGGTGGTGGGTGCTGCCGCCCAGGCTGACGGGGTGCGGGGTGGGGGCTCCATGGGTGGGTGGGTGGGGCCACTAGATCACCAGAGAAATTGGACCTTGGGGTTTGACTCTAATGCCCGCGATCGGGCTTTGCAGTCCACTGGACTACCAGGGATATTGGTCTTTGGGGTTGAACCCATTCTGCCCTTTGATCGGCTAGTGGGGGGCTTTCTGTTATGCCCGCCATCGGCCAGTGGGGTTGGGCAGTTCTGTTTTGCCCATGATCAGGCCGGGGGTCGTTTCGTTTTGCCCGCGATCGGGCCAGTGGGGGTTAATTGTTATGCCCACGCTCGGGCCAGTGGGGGGGGAGATTTACTTCATGCCTGCGATCGGGCTGTAGGGGGCGCTGGTCCCCGATGGCTGCTGCCTGGCAGGGTGCCAGGCGCAAGTTGTCAGGGATCGGCACACCTGCATGCTAATGGCATGCAAATGGGGCCGTAAGTAGATGCAAATGGCCCCCCTGCTCCTTACATAACTTATGGCCCCATTTGCATGTCACCTTTTGATTATCGGAAATTTGCGCATGGCGCAATGGAACTTGCGCCACTGCATCTTGAATGCTCCACTCTGACCACTTGCGGTGGCACAAGTTCCACTGCGCCATGCACAGTGGCTGTGGCCGGGGGGCGATATTCAAAGGAGTTGCTCAATAGTGCAACTCCGCTGAATATCGCCCCGACCACACCCCTGCACAACTTTTTTGAGCAGCGCAAGGGCTTGCGCCAAAGAATGGCCCAGTTTGAATATCCAGCCCCATGAGTATGGGGACCTTCCTTTTGGTATTTTTGTCAAAACACAGCCAGTGGTTTGGGGATTTTATTTAAGGACACATCAATTACAGTCGAAAAAATCATTGATATATGCCCAGGTAGCACTTTACTGCTTGAATGTATTCATCACGGTTTTTCCTTCAGGTTTATAAACACTTATGCTCCTCAGAGCAAGACAGGGAGAGTTGAGCTTTTCGAGAAAATCAAACCTTTTCTGTTTATTGCAAAACAAATAATATGGGGTGGAGCCATGAATTGCATCTTAGATACCAAAATGAAAGATAATATTAAAAAAAAAAGTATATTGCAACTCCAATGCCTTAAAAAACATGATCTCTACAGCCAACTTAGCAGACTCATACAGAGCTCTTACTAAGGACCCAGGGTATACTTACCATAGAAGTTGCTATGCAGCTAGGATTGATTTTTTATTTTCCTCCGAGTACCTACAACCTTTTAAAGCCAAGGTCACGCCCTGTGAATTTTCAGATTATTCCATCTTAACATGTCACTTCTCTTTGGGCATGATTCCCCTCAAATTCCCCTCCTTTGTGCAAAGGTGGAAACTGAATTCATCCCTCTTTTGCAATGAAGATATTTGTCAAAGCATTTTAAACCATTTTTTTTTTTTTTTTGCAAGAGAGTCTGTGCAATGCTTACATGATTCCATAGGACCTTGGTAGAATGACACCAAACTAGCAATACAATATTTTTTTTGGCTTTTGGCAAAAGCAAAAGCAAACAAAGACTATTGAACTACTTGGATTAAGGACACCATTTTATAAGCTTATGTCCTTTCCACCATTTAATACAGCTCTTTATAAATCACAAACTGATCATTTAAAAGAAAAAAAATGTGTCAATTTCAGTATGATAGAGCTTCCTCACTGGAAGCTGAAATGAGATTCAGCTCTAGCAGTCAACCTTATGCAGACCCTTTACCTGCCTGTAAGCAAAGATTAGATGCTAAATTAATGCAGGGCTTATATGATATCGCAGGGATAGTTAGGAGGTCGGATGCTGAAATGCTTGATATCATGCATGATTCTTTACACCAAACCTTTGGTTCCGCTTACAAGGCCCCAGACTCAGTAGATAAGATTATAAAATTCAACGTGCCTAGTATCGCTGTAGCATTTCACTCTGTTAACAGAGTCTAACTCTATGGATGAAGTTAGTGAAGCTATCTTCAACCTAAAACCAAGAATTTTCCCAGTCCCAGATGGCTTAACGAATGAGCTATATAAAGCTTTCCCTCAGATAATGAGGCCCGGATATTCAAACTGCGCCAGGCTGTGGCGCAAGCCTAGGCGCAGCTCAACTTTGTTGCGCAGGGGTGTGGCCTGGGCAATACTCAATGGAGCTGTGCTATGGCACAGCAGCTTTGAATATCGCACCCTGACCACCCCCACTATGCATGGCACAGTGGCACTGTGCCAGCGCAAGTGGCCAGAGTGGAGCATGGAGATGCACTAGCACAAGTGCCATTGCGCCATGCACAGCACCTGCAATATTCAAAAGGGGACATGTAAATGGGGCCATGATTTATGCAAGGCGCACAGAGGGCCATTTGCATCTCATTATGGCCCCATTTGCATGCCATTAGCATGCAGGTGTGCCAATCCCCGATGACTTGCACCTGGTGCCCTGCCAGGGAGCAGCCATCGGGGACCGATGCCCCCTGCAGCCCAATCGTGGGCATTCGTCTAAAAGAACCCCCCCCGTCCAATATCCCTGGTGGTCCAGTGAACTGCTATGTGCCCGATTGCGGACATTTGTCTATAAGAATAAGCCCCCGTCCTATATCCCTGGTGGTCCAGTGGACGGCACTCTGCCCGATCACGGGCATCGGTAATATCACCCCCTCCACGTCCAATATCCCTGGTGGTCCAGTGGACCTCTTTGTGCCCGATCACGGGCATCAGTAATATAACCCCCCCACGTCCAATATCCCTGGTGGTCCAGTGGACCGATTGCTGCCTGATCGTGGGCATCTGTAACTCATAAAATACTCCTACTACCCTGGTGGTCTAGTGTACCCCTCCCACCCGCCCACGAGCCCCACCGCCCGCTCCCCGTCAGCTGGCCGGGCGGCAGCACCCCACCTGCCTGCCGCCCGCCCGCCTGCCTGACGACAGCTTCGGTAGGACTGCCGCCCATTAGTTCATAGCGTGAGCCAATGGGCTGCTAGCTCATTATATTATTTCAGTCCAGATATGGAATGAATTAATTCACGTATCTGGACTGAGTAGTAGTGGGTTGCACACCCATTGCTCACGCCAGAACCAATAGGAGTGCAGCCCTACTGAGCTGTGGGATATTGGACGTGGGGGGCTGATATTACCGATGCCCGTGATCGGGCAGAGTGCGGTCCACTGGACCACCAGGGATATAGGAGGGGGGATTTTGCTACACGGATGCCTGTGATGGGGCATGGGGGGCGCGCAGCCAGGTGCGGCAGGTACTCAGGTGGCCACCCACAGGTGGCAGCTGCTGTGTTGCAGCCTGCAATGTGGCAGCTCACCTGTGGGTGGCCATCACTTGTTCCTTTTTTTTTTGGCCCAACTTTGTGCAGGCACAGGTAGGGGTTGTGCATGCATGACTCTGCACATCCCAGGCTGAATAGCAGGTTGTGCAGGTTATGCATGGGCACGCTCCACCTGTGCCTGCATGCAATACTGATGTGCTCGGCACATTGCAATTGTCTTGGCCTTTTCTTTTTTGAATGTCGCGCGGGATGCATCAGTGGGTTGTGCATGGCGCAACATTTGTTGCCATGCACAACCCTTTGAATATTTGGGCCTGAGTCTTTTAGTTCAACCTTATAATGAACTCATAAAACACCCTTCTGCTTACCCTGAATTTTCAAAATCTATCATGATTTTTACATATAAAAAAGGGGACAAATTTAATTGACAAAACTGGAGACCTATCAGCCTACTAAACATGGACTATAAAATCATATCTACCATTTTCTGCAACAGAATGAAGAAAGTAGTAGAATCAATTATCCACCCAGTCCAAACTTGTTCTATACCAAATACTGTAGATCTATAGCACAAAATTTACAACTCTTAAGAGATATTTTCGAGCTTAGCAATCAAGGAAGACTATCAGGTTATGTGTTGGCTTTGTACCAGTCCAAAGCTTCTGATAAAGAATCCCATGAATTCCTCTTTAAAATTTTACAATTATACAGTTTTCCCTCTAAATTTATTTCCTGGGTAAAACATTTATATATCACTGCATCCATGTTTCCCATCTGTGAATGGTTCATTAGGAAAAGAGATATCAGTAAAGAGAAGAGTCAGGCAGGGCTGCCCTCTGAGCCCCATCCTGTACACACTGGTTATTGACCCAGTTATTAAACAAATCCTATGGGATAATGATGTTATAGGTTTATCCCCACATCTGTCAGTTCAGAAAAAAAAAAATCACTGCCTATGCTGATGAT
Source organism: Neoceratodus forsteri (assembly GCA_016271365.2). Classification (NCBI taxonomy): domain Eukaryota; kingdom Metazoa; phylum Chordata; order Ceratodontiformes; family Ceratodontidae; genus Neoceratodus; species Neoceratodus forsteri. The sequence continues at coordinate 860,690,034 of CM057458.1, read as the reverse complement.
CTGTGCCTATTAATAAAAAAAAAACAGAATTAGGAGAAGCAGCCATAAGTCAACTTAAAACCTTTTCTATGTATTCAGAGGTCAAAATCAATTTGGATAAAAGTATAGCTACTGCCTTAAATATAACAGACACAGCTACCTCAGAAATTGCCCAGATTCCTCTATCCCAGACACCTATAAAAATATTAAGCCCTTTCTTCGGACAAACTGATCTAGCACCCCTAAACTGGGCAATAAAGACAGCAATAGGAGGGGAGAAAATACACCTATGATAATCATAGATTATCCAAAAAAGAGGGTAACTATTATTAAGCAGTTCATACTTCCTATTTTTACATGTGTCAGCCAGATCTAACCCCCTCCCCACCACACAGTTTGATACCAGAATGTACTGCATTTCCTTTCAGATGCTATGGGGGAGCCATTTAAACCCCATCAAAAGAGAATTTTCTTACCTAAAGAGAAAATTGGGAGGGCTTGAGATGATACACCCCTAGTGTTTTACCACTCCTTTTTTTTCCATAACACCTTAAAAAAAGGATGAGATACCTCACAACATCCGTGGGGTCAGTGGACAATATTTCTGTTGAAACCCCTACTAGACAAATGGCAGGTGGAACCTCCTAAAATAGTGGGTTCTGTAAGGACCCCCAGTTTTATTGAACCAGCTATTAGAAAAGCAAGACGATGGAAAGTGGAAAAGATAGATATAACCAGTTTAACTAGGAAAAATCTGTACCAAAAGATAATGGAGGCAAACTCAGCTACAAGGGCAGATTTTCCCTTTTGTCCCCCAACTCGGATGTAACCAATTTTAGCAATATTAAATGACAAAAGGTTCCCCCCTAAAGTATGGGATTTTACCTGGTTAAGCTGCTATGGGAAGCTAGGAGTCAAAGGGAACATCAAACACAAATCATTAGATGATATTGCTTTAGGCAAGAATGTGTACAGAAAGAGGAGACTCAGGAAAATGTTTTTATCTCATGCCCTTATACAGCCCATTTATTGAAAACACTGGTACAGACATGGAACTGTTTTTTTTTCTGAGAAATACAACATACAAAATACTCATATTAAGCATTTATTCAGGAAGACTCAAGAAATTCCATCCTAGTACTTTGAATATTATTTTTGCCTGCATAAATTTCTATATGTGGCATGCCAGGTGTCAGCTGTTGTTACAACACATACAGTCCACTGATGTGTCTATAATTTTACAAATTGAATCTGCCATTAGATAGGTCAAAATGCAAGATTTGTGCCTATTGGACAGACAAAAAGTGGAGTCTCTATGGGCTCACATTAATTGGTTGCATTAAAGTCCTTGATTTAGAGTGGTAAAACAAGGCAAGACTATATGTACGGCTTGGAATAAGGGTATTTAAAATGAACTACAGTATTGAAATATCCAGGCAGTTTTCTTATGGGTGTAAAAAGGGGGAGGGGGATAGGGAATAAAGAAAAATGTCTTTAACTAGGAAAAACTCTTTGAGGGAATGAAATGTATGCTGTATTAATATTAGTTTATTCTTTTTGGAGTGTTTTCCCCTTTTTTATGTTGCCTTGTGCATGCAGCACAAGCAATATTTTGTGACAGCTTGCTGGAGTAGCAGGTTGTGGAGGTACGGCCCTGTTGTGACCAATGGTGCCATTGCTTTCTTGTGGCACCAATGAATGAGCATGCTGTCTATGACAGCAATGCTGAAGTGTGCCAACAACTTGAAAGAAATTCACCGCTGCAATGAGGGAGCGCCTCGTCATTGCAGAGCATGCCTTGCCTGCTGAAACATTTCAATAAACATGGTGGTGGCTATTGTCGTCCACCTCTCACAATCCTCAGCAAGCTGACTTTGGGGGAGTCCAATCCCCCTGTCAGCATGCCCTCTCCCCAGTTTGTTTGCTGATGGAGGAGCCCAATCCCTGTCGGTATAATCATCCCCCTTGTTTTGTCTGCTGAGAGGAGTGCCTAATCCCCCTTGGCATCATGCCTCCCCACACAGACACTCTTTCTTTGCCAATGGGGGGGCCCAGTTCCCATTGACTTCAGTCCCCTGCCCCAAAAAACATAGCTGGCATACTGAGAGCCCACCCCACTGTGCCCAACAGTTGGTTTATTACACCTGTAAATAAAGAAAACCTTCCTGCAATGTCCATTCCTAAAAAAAAGAAAACAGTCTGTCACTGCATTGGGAGCTCCCCCCTACCCCAACCTGCACCCATTTCATGCACCCCACCTCCCAGCAACCCCCTCACCCAATACTTACCTCCGGAGTCCAGCGTGACAATCTTCAGTGGAGTGGGAACATGTCTGCACTCTTCAAAGCTGACCATGAACTGAAGAAAATCACAGTAAGCTGTATAATGGCATTGATGGGGGGGGGTGGGGTTCAACTTAGGTGAATATCTCGGCCATTTTTGTGATTTTTGGCTCCAAATTTTCAACATGGGGTTCTTGGGAACCCACTTCATAAACTCAGTCAGTGTCATTTCATTATTCGGCCCCAAAAGGTGATTTCGTGTTCACTTAATGGAATCATCTTTTGGGACCAATTAACAAAACAACAGTGCCACTGTTCATGAGGTAGGCTCCCAAAAAGCCTATGTTGCAAATTTGGTGAACAAATTCCAAGAAATGACTGTGTTACAAGCTTGCATTCCACAGTTTCCACACATGCTCATAAGTTCAAGAATGTTTAATATTTTCACTCCAGATTTTCAACATTGCCATTTTTTCACACCTCCTTATGAACAGTACAACTGTCATTCTTCACATCCTACCCAAAATGTGCTTTCACACATCTGGCACACATTGGCACGGTCACTGTGGGAAATCAATGTTTGGTACAGATTAAGAAAATCACAGAGACACTGTTCATGAGCGGAGGTATCAAAATGCCTATGTTGAAAATTTGGTGAAAAAATTCCACGAAGTGATTGTGTTACAAGCATGCATTGCACAGTTTCCATGCACACTCATAACTTCAAGAATTTTTAATATTTTCACTCCATATTTTCAGTATTTCCATTTCTTCACATCTCCTTATGAATGGTACAATGGTTATTTTTCACATCCTGCCCAAAATGTGTTTTCGCACATCTGGTGTAGAATGGTGTGATCACTGTGGGAAATCAACGTTTGGGACAGATTAACAAAATGACAGTACCACTGTTCATAAGCAGAGGCCCCAAATGCTTTCATGAGGTGGGGTCACAAAAAAACCCATGTTGAAAATATGGAGTGTAAATACCAACAAATGTCCAAGACGTTAGGGTTTCTAACTGTAACGTCCAGCCCTGTAGAGACTGACAGGCATCAGGGCTGTGACTTTGGATTGTCAGCTGTAATGCTCATGCCATTCCACCCCCACCCTCACCCTGCAACCAGTGACAGGCATCAAGGTGTGTCTTGGACTCTTCAGCCCCAAAGTTCACCCCATTCTCCTATACTGCACCCATCTCAAAGTATTTCCTTATGGAATGGGATGAGCATAAGGCCCGATGACCCCAAGGCACAACGCAACACTTGTTGGAGTCTGCAGGGTAAGGTGAGGTGAAATGGCATGTGCATTATGGCAACTGACCCAAAGGCACACCTCAATGCCTGTGAGGTCTGCAGGGTGGGATGGGGTTTGCATCAGTTACTTCACTGCCATTCCTATTATGTATCTCTTGAACTCCTGCACTACCAATACCAATGCCAGCAAGATAACATTCGGCATAGACAAATGCTTGTTTTTCCTTTGTTTTGGTGCATTTTTTGGATATTGTTCTTTGCCTATAATCAAATATGTAATTTGTTGTTTTTTTTTTTCTGCTTTATATATTCATGTAAAACATATTGCCTTTGTTTTTGATTTCTTTGTAAATAAAATGTGTCTACTCTTTTTGAGAAGTTCTTTGGGATCTTTAACATCCACCTGAACTACCACCAGAACAGGCAGATGGGCTCTCGGTTTAACATCTCATCCAAAAGACAGCACCTCAGGAGTGCAACACCCCCTCATGCTGCACTACAGCGTCAAGATTAGGATTTAACCCAATTGTCTGGAATGGGGATAGAACCCACAGCCTTCTGATTTTACAGCATCAGAGGAGAGTGTGCAACCTGCTAAGCCACTAACATTGACAAAGGATCATAACTCGTGGAAAAGGAGTGAAAAAAAAAAAAAACTAAGCCCAAAATCCTTTACTATGAAAATAAATCCTTTTTTGCAAAAACGGAAAATGCTAGCAAAAAATTATATCTTATCACAGGAAAGGATTTTTCTCTATTTCCCGTGCATTTCAATTATTTTCCCTGGTGTCCAGTGGTACCCCCCCACCCTCCAATTGTGCCTTCAGTCCCATTAGTTCATATTTAGTAGCTCTTGGGTGGGATATTCAGAAATGCACCAGAGGAAGGTGCAAGACCTGTGCAGTGCAAATCCACTGTGCCATGGCGCACCGAGTGTGATATTCAAAGGTTGCGCATGACGGCATGCACCAGCGCAACATGGCTGAATATCGCACAGATGTGCCATAGTCCAACCAGGGCTGCACCTGGGAGCAAACCAACATGCGCAACAGAACAACCAGGGATGTGCAAGGACACAAATGGACTGGCAACAGGCACATCAAGGAGCATGCCACTGGAGCGGAAGGTCCTGCCACCAGTGTACCGAGGGTGCCAGGAGCAAGGCACAGCAAGCACATGCCGTAACACCACCCAGTGCACATGGGGCAGCAGCAGGTCCCCACCCACATGCACCACCATGGGCATGGAGTCAGGGTGGCACCAATGGCCACTGGTGAACAGCCACTGGCAATCCCCCATAGGAAGGCACACACCATGCCACCCAAACCACAGCCAGCAACACAGACAAACAGCACACATTGCACACACCACCCAACCTGAATAGAAAGCCCACAGCTGCTCCAGGGCACAGCCACTGACCAATGGGTGCACACCACCAGGCACAACCCCCAGGCCACCCCAGGTGCACCACACAGCCACCATGCACACCATTGCAGCATGACTCCCAACGCCAGCTGCAAAGCAGACCCAGACACAGATGTGTAACCATAGAAAACAGTATTACAATGTATAGAAAATACAACAATTTACAATAATACAATTAACAGGGGACAGGGACCAAGCAATGGGGAAGCTATGTACAAAACAGGAAGCCAGAAAAGGGAGGTAAGGGGACAGGGGTCAGAGCTAGACAAGGGGACAAGGGAGGGCAAGGGAAGGGGACACAGGGAAGAAGAATGATCATGGGCCAATGGGCCCTACGGTCATCCTCGCCTCACCGGTGCCTTGTGCTGTTGCCTGTGCATCATCCTCCGGAGCAGCCTCTCCCCCTGTAGCATGGCAGTGGTGACCTCAAGGATCTGTCTCAGGAGATGGGTGTTCACTGCAGGCCGACAGACACCTAGGACAAAGGAGGGTATATGGTATGAGTATGTGTCTGGAACACCCTAGCCCACCCACTGTGCACAGCAGACAGTGGTGACATGCAACCCTGAGATGGCATTCAGCCAGCCACAGTGTACGCACCCACACGTGCCACTAACCTGGCACACCACAGCCATGCAGAACACTGCACACCAACACCACTCATGGGCCACACACCACCACCATGGCAGGCGGCATCATGGTACAGAGGCAGGATGGCAGCAGAACAGCTGTCAGCCAGATGCACCACAGCCCACCTGCGGCAGCCACACACAAGTGTGATAGCCACAGCATGACACAACAGTCACTGTGGGCAATGCACAGCTGCAATGGCGTTGTGCACAAGGGACCATGGCCCACCCCCACCCACGCTGCCCACCCTGCACAACAATGTAGCATGTAACAGTGCCTACCTGCACTCCGGTGCGCACATTGTACCGGGCCAGCAGCAATGCCCCTATGGCCTGCACCCTTTGCCAGTATCCCAGCGGTGGCCTACCTTGGCCCACCCACAGCACCAGTGAGTCGGGCTCTCCTCCTGTCCTCAGGGCCTAGGAAGAAAACATAGGGAAGAACACATCAGTACCTGGCATCACCATAGGCCCCCCAGCACAGTGTGCACCCCTGACCAGCTCAGCCACAGCGTGGTGGCACAGCACACACACATGGTGCACTGCCCTGGGCTACAGGGCATACGGCCCCAGCCCCCCCCAGCATGGTGTGCCACCCTGCCGGCCCCACAGATCACTGGTTGGGCACAGACACGTTTGAAGCACACATACCTGGCTGTGCATGGCACCCTTCCGAATGAGTGCCTGTAGTGTCTGGAGCCTATCTGGGTCCCTCCACTGCAGGTACCCATATCAGTGGTGGCACTGTTCTCTGGTGCACTGGACACTGGTGGCCTCCTCCAGCCCATCCACCACCTCCTGCCACACTCTGTCCGTGGCCTGTCAAGGGGCACCTGCCAAATTGGCCACCTGCATGTGGCTCCACCAGGGCCAAAAGGTTCACTATTTATTTATTTATTTGTTTTTGTTAACCAGGTAAGTACACTAGACAATGAGTGCCTATTTTCAGGTGTGACCCGGGAGGTTAAAGTACAGAGAAACATGGTACATATACAGGGTAGCATAGAGGCCCACAAACTACAAGTGGACCAAATGGAAAGCAGTACCCAGGACATTGAATGGACAAAAGAACAGTCTCACCCACACACAAGTGGGGCCAGAGTAACAGCATATAGACAATAGTACATGGTCAAAGCAACAAACGAGAATACAACTACAGGCTCGTTAATACATAAGTTCACGTTTGTGGCAGGGTACGGAGAACAACAAGTACAGGGGGCAGGATGGAGGGGAGGGGCTGAATCTGCTGACTCCCCATGTGGTGGTCAGGAAAAACGGGCAAGGGGTGGCAAGATTTTGCAGTGGGCAGCATTGAGCTAGAAGGTGAGGAGCCCAACCTGGAAGACCACCACGGCAAGGCAAGCACGAGCAGCAGGGGAGTACTGCCCCATTCCAGTGGCAGACCCCGGTGGGCAGGTCGGGGGATAGTGAAGGGACCTTCGGGAGCCCTGAAGGAGGGAGCAAGATGGGGAGCAAAAAGAGGAGGGGATCCCAGACAGTGTGGGGGGGATGGTGTGTGCTGACTGGAGGGGAGCAGTAGGGGCCAGGAACTGCTTGAGGGTGGGGAGTAGGGTGGCCACGAGAGCGAAGAAGTGCGGGGGCAGAGAAGTAGTTGGGGCCAAAAACCTATGGGTGGAAGAGGAGACGGGCAGCTGGGAGTGGCAGCTACACGTTTCCACAAGGACAGGTGGAGGCCCCTTTGAGGAAGTTCCAGAGGGATGTTTTGAAGCCGGAGTGGGAAGGGGTGGCTCGAACTGGAGCAGGGAGGGAGTTCCAGAATCTGAGGGCATAGGCAGAGAAGGCCCAATCTAGTTTGATCTGGGTCCAGTTAGGGTCCTTGGCTCTGCTGCGGCATGGTATCACTGACTCACAGTACAGCATACAAAATGGCACCCTGTAGGGCATGAGCCTCATGTGCTGGGGATGTGCGCATCACATGGAGATGCGCTGCCAACCGCTATCACGCATCCCCAGAGATGCATGATCCTGGCATGGTCACACTGGCACATGGTGCAGGGCTCCCTGAGGGGCAAAAGGTACACCTGGGGTCAGGGGTTAGCATGCACACAGTGCGTGACCGCGCTATTGGGACCGCCATGCAAGGTGCACAATAGGGGCATGTGGTCACCAGGGGCTATGGGCCAACAGTGCCCGGGCACCGTGGGGCTAATGGCACCCGAGCACCACATGTACAATAGCAGGTGAGCGCCGTGGTGCATATTGCGCAGTGTGCTTATGCTGTGTCATTGTCGTAGATGCTGGTGGTGCATGCATGCATACTGCCTGGCCTATCGAGCATGTCACAATGTTGCGCCATGACTTGAGCATGCACAAGTCCATTGTTCAATGTGCAAAAACACGATATTCAACCGGCATATACAGATTAGCTCATCAGCCTATCCACGGCACATCGGGAGCATTTGCATCTCATTATTGTTGCGCAGCCCCTCATTTGCATGTGTTGCACTATAAAGGCACCGCAGGACAGCACAGGACATGGACCAGTATTGCATCCTTCAGAGGTAAGCTGCAATGCTGAGGGGGTGAAGGAACAGTGGTTTTGGTGGGTGGTGTGGGTAGTAGCAGTCACAGACCACATGTCATCATCCACAGGACACAGCATGACCAATCACGAGGAAGGTGAGGAGCGTGGGCCTGCACGGAAGCATAGGCCCAACTTTACAAAGTCAGAGATGGATGCCCTGTTTGAGGTGTACCTCTACCAGGAGCCTCTGCTGAGTGGTTCAACAGGCACCCCACACGCCAGGTCAGCAGCATGGGAGGGGGTGGCAAGGGCTGTGAAACAGCAGGGCAGCCATCAGAGATCTGTTCAGGAGTGCAAGAAAAAGGTGGGACAGACAGGTACAGGATTAAGGAGAAGGTGGCAGTCTTCCGGGCAGCTGATGCTGCAGGAGGAGTTGGTGTTAGCCACCTTGCAGCACAGTGCCATCGAGGTGGTGCCTGGTTTCGGATTCCAGATGGGTGGCTGCCCATCACTGCATGGTAGGTACAGAAGCATATGGGGCAGTGGGGCGGGGGGGCCGGCTGGTGTGATGGTGGCAATAATGCAACTGTATTCCCTTTCAGCTCCAGAATGGCAGCATGCGGTGGCAAGGGCAGGGGTGTCCACAATGGGGAAAAGCCTGGACCTGGAGGACCATCCATCCACCTCCACTGTTCTTTGGGGGCATGATCAGATGCAGTTCAACACTGCTGTCTGGCCGGATGCCCATGGCATGGTTATGGACAAGACCCTGGCTGTGTTCCACCATGATGCCAGCCATGGAGTACAGTATGCTGAGACACAGATCTTGGCAGGGTCCGACACCGATGATGATATGACCATCGTCCTGGGTAGCAGTGTTGCCATTGAGGGGGAGGCACCCATACCACTCACGCACCACGGCAGTGCAGATGGTGCCCTGGTGGCGGTTGTCTGCCCACCGGCCATCGCCCCCGGTGTTGCTGTGGCTGCCAGCAGTGTGGCACTAGCTGATGGTGGTGGCATTGGTGGTGCAGCCGCACGGGTGCTGCATGGCACAGAGCGGCCGGGGCGGCAGTGGCAGCTGGATGGGGACATTGGGGGGTCAGGTACAGCACCCACCAATGGTGCACCAGTGAATGTGCAGCCTCAAGAGGGCTCTACTGTGCAGTGCTCACCTACATGGGGGGCTGGACAGTGGGGTCGGATGCCACCCGGGGGTTGGTGCTTCACCCAGGTGTCCCTGGGTGCCGACTCCTTACCTGAGTGCACCCTTCTGCTGCAGGCCTCCATGGAGCAGCAGATACTGGTTGTGGCAGGGGTGCATGCAGTCTACGCTGAGATGCACCAGGCTGCAAAGCACCACACTAGGGACTTTGATCTGCTCCTGGCCGACAACAATCAACTGCGGGAAGACACGACTGCAGCCCTGGATTAGCTTACCGCTGCTGTCACAGCAGGCCTAGCCCCACTCTCCACCATGATGCATGTCCATTCTCTGCAGACCTGCAGAGTGCATTCTCCACCCCTCAGTCACAGAGTCGAGTGACCCCCACGGTGTCAATGGCAGAATCTGCTGTGGGCATACTGGGCATGCCTGGAGCGGGCTTGTTTGGGGGCCTGCAGTCCCCTGCAAGGGCTTGGTCATGTTCCCACAGTAACACCCCTGGGGGACAGTCACAGACATACTCTATGGCTGTCACACCACCTGGGTCTGCTGGCAGTCTCAGTGGGGCTGTCCAGATGTCTGCAGTGGCTGTGCAACTGTGCGATGGTCCAGAACTGCCCACCTCCCTCTCCGGTCTCTGCTGCCACCCTGTGTGCACATTGGTGTGGTGTGTGCGTGCGTGTTCCATGGACATGGCATCCATGGTTGTCACCGCACACAGGCCATGTGCACACCCACCCAGCTGCTGGCCAGTGTGGCACGTGCATGATGATGCCAGCACAGCACTGACTGCTACTGTGCACTGATGCTAAGTGTCTGACACACGCCTGGTGCCAGCCTCTGCGCGCATGCCTGCAGGTGCCTGTTTGAGTCTGTGTGTGGGCAGAGGTGTGTGTGGGGGTGTGGGGGGTGTGTGCTGTGCTGCGTGTTTCCACGGTGTCCCGGCCCACGCCCTTTCATGCTCCCCTCCAGCCGTTCCTGTCACACAGCTTGCCCACACATGCCAGTGTGCTGTGCATTCTCACCATTTCGTTCATGGAGACATGTTCACCTACCTGTGTGCACCATAGTGCTCCTCTGCAATCATGTCCCGGTGCTGCTGGGTCATCCTGTGCAGCTGGTGTTTCCTTCACTGTGGGGGGTACCCACTGCCACATGGTTCAATGGCCGCATCGTCCTCACTGCTGTTCCACTCTTCGACCTCGACAGCTATGCCACAGTCAGTGGCCATGTTGTGTAGTATACAGCAGGCCAGGAATATGCTGCAGGCCTTTGAGGGGTTGTACTGTAGGACACCACCAGACCTGTGCAGGCAATGGAACCATGCTTTCAGTAGCTCAAACACATGCTCAATGATGTTCCATGTGCTGGCATGTGCCTCATTATATTGCTCCTGTGCAGGGGTCGACGGGTGCCAGTATGGGGTGAGCAGGCAGGGCCAGAGTCAGTAGCCACTGTCACCTGTGAGGAGAGATATATGGTTAGCATGGTGGACCATGTTGCTGCACCCCCCTTCCTGGCCGCATCCTGTGGCATCCCTACCCTGGCAACCCCCACACCATGACCTGTTGTTCCAGGCTGGCCGTATTCACAGCATAATCACCGACTAGGTGGCTAGTGGGGATGTCCCCACTCTCAAACCTGTGGCACAGTGCCGAGCTGTGCCAGATGAAGGCATTGTGTGCTCCCCCAGAGTGTGTGGCACAGACATTGATTATGCACCCCTGGCATTGCACATCACCTGGCAGTTGACACTGGGGTAGCCCTTTCTGTTGTTGTAGGCTACCCCTTCAAGGCCAAGTGGTGTGTGGATGCCAACATGGGTACAGTCAATGGCCCCTAGCACACCAGGCATATGTGCCACCCTGTGGAACTCCTGCATGTTCCCTGCACACTCTGCCTGTGTGCAGAGGAAGTGGATGTATTCTACAGCATGTTGCAGCAGTGTGTTGAGGAATTGTGTGAGGAGCTGTGACATGGCCAACTGGGTTATGCCTGTGGTGTCCCCTGTTGGTCTCTGAAAGGTACCCGTGGTGAGCAGGCACATGACAGCCATGACCCTTGTCTCCAGCATCAAGGCGTGGCTCCATCTAGTGGGTGCCTGCATCACTTCACTGCACAGCTCACAGAGCTGCCTCAGAATTGTCCAGTTCAGGTGGTACCAGCCCATGATCTCTGTATCACTGTATCATTTGAAGGTGGTGCAGGCACGGTGCCACCTATTCCAGGCATACTGATGACAGGCCCTTCCATGGCCACAACATTCTGCCTCCTGCCTCCTCACACCCCTCATTACCACCTCCATCTGGAAGGTGGCACTGGCTATGGCCTCAGCTGTCGTGAACCCCTTGGCAGCAGACACCCCAGGACCCCCTGGCTGTGTGCTGCTGCGTGTGCATTTGTGCTGGACACACACCTGTGTATTGTGCTCCCTGCTGGCTGCCTGTGGGCTGTGGCCTCTGTCTCCCACCTGTCTAAGCACCTGTGCTGCCCCTTGTGTGCTGGGTGTCACAGGCACACACTCTAGCTGATGCTTCCCCAACTGTCTCACACACACCCACACGCACACATACACACACACACATGCACACACACTGACAGACTGACACACGCCCACTCTCTCACTCTGTCTCACTCCATCACTGCCTCTGTCACTGTCTTGTACCCCACCTGCTGTTCAGCCTGGCCACTCGATCTCCATCTCTCTCCTGCTCCCCTGTGGCACAAGCATCCTTCCCCTGCTTGCTCCTGCATTTTATAGGCTCAAGTTTGCTCTGCACAGTTCCCATTTGCTCCACACTTGCGCTGTTTGTCTGGCATTGAATATCACACTGCACCGCTTATTCATAGCTACGCCCTCTGCACTTGCACATGCATGCACTACCATTGTGCATTGGCACATGGCTAATTATGCTGTGCAGTTGCTGCCACCAAATATCACTGTCCAGCACATTTTTGCAGTTGCACAGGTGCAACCCTGTTGCACATTGTGCAACTGCTTTGAATATCCCACCCCTTGTGTCTAGTGGCCCCTCACCATCTGATTGCTATATAGTGTTTTACTTCATATTTCCACTGGTGTCCAGTAGTACCCCCCAGTCCCCCTTATCCTGAAATTCACACAGTGATTGCTTTATTTGCATTAGAGTCCAGTGGTAACCCTCAAGTTCCTTGAGCCTGAAAATAAGAAAATGGTGCCTCGATACATTGCATTTTTTACCTGTAAAAAAAAGGAAAGTCCATTGCTGATCATACCTGCACCCCCCAACTGACCTCCCACTGTGTATGCATCTCCCCCACCCTCATAGTCCCCCACACATACCCTCACTCACCTGCAGTGATCCTACAGTGAAGATCCACTCCCTTTTGGAACACATTTTGCTGCTAGAATCGGCAACTGCTTTCTCAGAACTAAGGCAACTGCAGTTCAAGCAATTTCTGACCACAGTTACCTTACTACTCATACAGCAGTCACCTGTGACAGCAGTAAGATGTGTCTTCAATCATAAAGTGGATCTTCACTGCGAAATCACTGCAGGTGAGAGAGACTGTTTGTATGGGGGTACTAGATGGGTATGGGGAGATGCTTGCACAATGGGAGGATGGTTGAGGGTGCGGGTCTGATCAGTGATGGACATTTTTTTTACAGATGAAAAAAATACAAGACATTGAGGGATTAATCAAAGTTAGAATGTGAAGAACTGGGAGAGGCAGTGCCAAACTAGTTAAATGAAATGAAGACAAACACTTATAGCTGGCACTTACAATCAGCCGAGGACATCCAGTATCAATCCAAAGTGTGGGCAAAACTCTGCTAATTATCACTTGACACCCACTGCTTTATGAACAAACTTTAGTCAGAGCTGATATGGCTGCACTGAGCTCTTACCTGTTCAGGTATCAGAGCGGTGGTAGCATGGCTCGCAGAGAGCTGTACCAGCGGTCACAGCGGCGGTGACAACGGGACTGCTCATGGAGCAGTGGTGAGCAGTGACAGCATGGAGCAGAATGGAGTGGTGACAGTTGTCATCCAAAACATGGTGATGGTGGCATGGACAAATTGTTCATGCGCGATAGTCGGACCTGCACAGTGAAAGCAGAAGTGCGACTATGAAGTAGTGCGCTGTGGGGAGGGGAAGATCATGCTTCTAAGGGAAGCTCCATCATGGAGGAAAGTCACAAATAAGTAAGCACTTCACTAGCCAAATAAAGCACACCAAAAGTGTCACATAAGGAGCAAACAAATCCACAGCACTAGCACCCTCGGCGCTTCATGTCCACTCCAGGACACTTCTTCAGGAGGTCATTGTGAAGGACAGCTGCCATAGACTAAATGCTGTCATGACATTGTCTCAGCACTGTAGGAGAACACAGGCTCACATTCTGGAGCCGACATCCTGTTCTTCTACAGTGATGGCATGATGTCTGCGGAGCTCCGCCCATGCAGCCATAAAAAGAAGGAAGAGAGCATAACTGGATATATTCACCCACAAGTGCTTCACTTTATTGTGAACTCCATAAAGATATTCATATTTGTGTGTGGAGCACACGGTGCCAGCCATCCATCCATAATTGTTGAGATATTCTAATCGTATCTCTACTTTCCTGTGGAAGTACAAGGTCCTTTGGGCCCTGCTCTCCCATCATTCCTTAATGGTATCCATATTTGCATGTGGGAGTGCAGTGCCATCCAGAACCTGCACTTCCATCCATGCATAATTTTTGTGATTGCGTAATGCTACCCTTCTTTGCCTGTGGGAGTACAGGGCCCTCTAAAAAACACCTGACATTACAATGTTGGAAACCCTAACTCTACATTTCCCAATGTTTGTCACTGGATCTGAAACAGATGCATTGACAAAGTTTTTTGCCATGGATATATATCTCTATATATCTCTATATATACATATGTATACATATATCTATATATATATAGATATATGTATGTATAAATCTATATCTATCTATCTAGCAGTGTCAGTGGCTCAGTAGGTAGCACACTCACCTCTGAGGCTGGGAGATCTGAGGGCTGTGGGTTCAGTTCCCACATCTGGCACTTGGGTTAATATCCCAGTACTGACACTGTAGTGCAGCATGAGAGGGGTGCTGCACTTCTGAGGTGCCGTCTTTCGGATGAGACGTTAAAAAATGAGGTTCTCATCTACCTGGATTGGTGGTAGTTCAGGTGGATGTTAAAGATCCCATGGCACTTATAGAAAAGAGTAGGGGAATTTTTTATTAAGACTGAAAAGCAAACTAAATACACAGGATGTTACAGCACACCAAATCATAATACAAAATTAAACATTTAATATAAAAGGTAATACAGCATCCAAATGAACAAAAACAAATATCGAATTTTTAAAGTCCAAAAAAAAGGAAGAAGAAATAACCAAAGCTAAACAAAACTCCTCTAAAACAAAAATATGAGAAAATTATATATACAAAAGTATTACTGTATACTAAATTATAATACAAATAATAAAGAGAAATATGTATTTCATCATACATGCAATGGAAAAAAGGAAAAACTCTGTCATTAGAGTCCTAAAACCCAAGTAGTAAATGCTGAAAGTCCTCCCCTCCTTACTTAAAGGAGCCAGGGATTCTATGAGAGAACCAAAATACCAAAATTGTATGACAACATACAAAATAAAAAAACAAAGAAAAATAAGTATACAGCATACTTTTTGTCCCTTGTAAACCTAAAGGGAGAAAAATAAATGTGAAAATAAGATGAAAAACATAAACACAACATTATCCCATACGTAGTAAGCTGAAATAACCCCCCCCCCCGCACATGCATACCACTATATGGCAGTATGTTTTCCCAACTCAAAGCACGTCATATAGAATTAACTAGTATCCACAACATACACTTCAATAATATACGGATTCTTCATGTTCCTAAACATATTTTTTTAAATTAAACCATACTCAAAATCAAGAATACTCCTCACCAGAAAATAATTAATTTCTACCAGAAACTGCCACTTCTCATTAATTAAGACCAGAAGAAAATAACAGTGAAATTACAAAGAAAAACACTCAGTACCACATATTACTAGTCATAAGCAAAAGTGGAATCATGCAATGACTGAAATTTATCTCAAAATATACCCTACCAACTCATAGCCAATCTATACTGTACCACCAAGACTGGAAGATTTCATATGGCACTGACTTCCTTTCAGTATTTTTATGACTAAGAATTGCAGTAGTAATCATAAGAAATAATTGTTCCTCTGTATATTCTAATTGTTGCAGTGTCAGCCTACACAAATACTGAAAGGAAGTCAGTGCCATATATAGAATTTAAAACACACCAAAAATAACCAAAGTGTAACCCTATCATGTTTAGTCCATTTGAATGGAAGAATACCCAAGTATAAAATCTCAGGGGTTAAATCACAAAAGGGTGATGTAGGCCATTTACCCCGTAAAAAATTCCAAAACCGCTTTACAAAAGGACACAGAAAGAACAAATGGTCCATGGATTCCATCACCTCAACACAAGTCTCCCTAGGGCAGTAATGATGTTCTACACTTTTATGTTTTAGGTTTCCTTTGACATTGAGTTTCCCATGTAGGGAAAGCCACATAACATCCCACATATAAACCGATATACGGGTAGATGTCAACATTTTCCCAATCAATATTTTATCTGAAATAGGTTTAAAGTCAAAACAGGCTGTATCGTGAAAAATAGTAGATAGAAGATGTGCATATAGTGTTTTCAGGTCCTGTTGTGAAAAATGTTCCAGTACTAAACACCAAAGTTTTATTTTCCCAAAACATACCCTTAACATTTCTGGAATATTATACAAAGAATGCTGTTTTGGGATGCACGAATGAGGACACCAGAAGGGGAGTATCCCTGCCAAGGAATCCAAAACCCATGGGATCCAAATACCCTCAGATTTCAATAATAATGGTCTCAAGTTTACATTAGCAAAAATTGTAAAAAAGAAAACAATGGGATTAATCATTTTAATACCCCCAATTTTTTTCTCTCTAAACAGTAAACACTGTTTAATTGGATTCAGTCTACTACCCCAAATGCCTAAACAAAAACAACCATACATCTGGATCTCCAGCTTAGGGGGTAGACTAAAATCTGCAGCTAAATACAAAAAAATTGGGAGTAAGAAGGTCTTAATCATATATACCCTTTTTAATTTGGACAATCTCCACTTATTCCACAGTAAAATTTTCCCATATGCAATGTCCAATTTGGAGGACCAATTTAAGAAGGCCAAATCCCCGGTACCAAAAAGAAGTCCAAGAATTGTACAGGTCCCTGTCACAACAGGGATCCCAATTACCGTAGATTCTAAAAAACTTTCTAATCCAAAGGGAAGGCATTTACTTTTCCTATAGTTAACTCTGGCTCACGTGAATTTTGAAAATTCCCAAAGTATTTGTCCCACTAAACAGGTCGAAGGTAAATCCCCCACAAGAAAGCAGATGTCATCTGCATATGCAATACTTTTAATTTCTTCTGAGGTGCTAGAAAAAGAAACCCCCTGAATAGCAATATTATCATTAACGTGACGAATTAAAGGGTCCAGTGTAAAAAGATAGAGAAGGGGACTCAGGGGACATCCCTGTCTAACTCCCCGGGTAACCATGCATGCCCTCCCCATCCATCCATTACAGTATGCTAAAGCTTTAGCATTAGAATAGCAAGATTTTATCCAAAAAATAAAAGTACCCAGAATCCCATAACTAGCCAAACAGTCCCAAAGATATTCATGGTTTACCCAGTCAAAGGCCTTTTCCTGATGTAAACTAAGAACGAAACCAGTTAATTCTCCAGTCTCCCCCCGGGACAAAATTTCTCTTAATAAAATTAACCCATCCATTATACTCCAGTCAGGAATAGTACAAGTCTGA
Organism: Neoceratodus forsteri; assembly: GCA_016271365.2. NCBI lineage: Eukaryota > Metazoa > Chordata > Ceratodontiformes > Ceratodontidae > Neoceratodus > Neoceratodus forsteri. The sequence goes on along the minus strand of CM057458.1, from coordinate 860,672,917 downwards.
GAAGAATGTATCAGAGTAGATGCACAAAGCAACAACCTGTTATTCAACAATTTGGTATACAATTTAAAATCAGCATTTAATAATGTGATTGGGCGCCAATTTGAAAGGTCAGTCCTGTCCCCAGATTTATACATAAAAACCACCAACCCATTACCCATTGAATCAGGCAAATTCCCTGAAACCATCTTATCCTGAAATAACTCTAGGATTTCAGGTAACAAAACTTGCAGAATCACACTGTACAATTCATATGGAATTCCATCTGTTCCAGGTGCAGAATTCTTTTTAACCATTGCAAAAGTGGTCATTATTTCAGATTGAGTAAGTGGTGACACCAGTACCCATTGATCGGATGACAAAACTTGTGGTAAAATACATTTTTCCAACCAAACCTTATGACCATCCTGGGAGGATTCCTGATGACTAAATAAAGACTGCACATGCTCCTCTATGGCTGTCATAATTTCATACCTTTTGGAACAAAGACACCCCTTAGAATCCTGAATTAAAGACATCCTCTTTTGATATTGTCGTTGAGCACAGAATTGAAATGGATTCATAAAATCCTGTGAACCCTGGGTTCCAAATTTCCATTCCTGTTCTAAAGATCTAAGTCTATTATATTGTAGATCATTCATTTTTCGTCTGGTTTCTGCTAATTCTGCAAGAATCATTTTATTTCCTTGGGAAGCTTGAAACACTAAATTCTGAAACTGTGTTTTGTAAATACAATATTGGTCCCTCTTAAATTTCCCATTTAATCTACCTATGTGTTGAAAGTATCTTTTAATATCTAGCTTTGTATCCTCCCACCATTCCTGTGAAGTATCATATAACATTTTAACTGATTTACGTGCTTCTAATAAGGAAATAAAACCATCCTTAACAGTTGGAAGAGACAACAGTTCCAAGTTCAACCTCCAATACCCAGGCCCTTGTTGCATACCATCATAATTAAAGACTGTCAGTTCTATGATGGCGTGGTCAGATGGAGAAACAGGATGGGTCTTGGTATTTTTAATCTCCAAGGCAGGAGATATAAACCAGAACTCAATCCTAGTAGCTAGGTTACCTCTGAAATAGGTCTTATCTGGCCAGCCAAAAAAACCACAAGCATCAACCAAACCAGTCTGCGAAATCAAAGCAGCCAGGCAATTGGTATCACAATATAATTTTTGGGTTTGAGGACCCCTATCCTTTAAATACAACCCACAATTGAAATCTCCTCCCAAGAAAACATAACGAGATGTAAACAAATAAGGCTGTATAGTGTTAAAAAGCTCAATTCTAGCTGTCTTTGTTTGTGGGGCACATACATTAATAAACCGACTGTGCAATTTATTTAACATGACATCTAATAACAAAGCACAGCCCTGGGCTATGTCCATTACCTGTATAGATTATGCCAAAGGGGAATTTAAACAAATTCCAACCCCACAACAAAGATCCTCTCCAATAGACCAATAAGTCACTCCTCATTTCCATCCCACAGAGGCTCTATCCATCTCTTGTCTGCTATGTAATCGAGTGTCTTGAAAGAATACCACATCATGAAAAAAGGAATCAAATCAAGCATATACCAAAAGTTATTTTCTATCTGACTGAATACTGTTAGTATTTAAAGAGGCCACAGTAATACTAAATAACGTATCCATTGCATATAAAAACAACAACAAAAAATTAAGTGTTAACTAAAGGAGAACTAATTAATCCTGAAAAAAATTGAAAAACATTAGGATTTCTTCCTGACCCATTTACGGGAACCCATCCTAGATTTATTTTTTGGAGGGATAGTAAAAATCTTCTGTAGAATGCTCAGTGTCTGATCCTCCATCCGCTTGAGAGGAGTGAACAGAAACCGAGTCTGATTCTGTACCTACATCAGGTTCTTCAACCTGCAAGGTGGAAAATGTGTTTCACATTGGGAGATGGAAGACTTCTGAAACAGATGCTACAGTTTTCTTCTGTAAACTCCTTCTTCGATTATTAACTACAGTGAAGGCACCTTCTGGTGGAAGGGGGGGCATAGAACCTACATCACCAGATACCTCTAGTACTAAAGGTTCTGCCTCAGATGGAGGCATGTGAGAAACCAAAACAGAAGTGGATAAGGCCTCTGAAGGGGGATTAATAGGCCTTTCAGGAGGTGCCCTCTTAGGTGGGGGCCCATATTGTTTCAAAGCCGATTTTAATGCAATATTAAAATAAAAAACCTGAGTGGTATAATCCTTGTCCGCAGTACTATGGGCTGCCAAAGGACAATCCATAAAGGAATGCTGTTCCTCACAAAGACTACACTTGGGAGGATGATGACAGTCAGTCATAATATGCCCCACTTCCCCACATCGAGCACATTTCATTGTATCACAGGTTCGACTCAAATGTCTACTGGAACTGCATTTATAACAATGGCGTGGCTGTCCAGGATAAAAAACAAAACCCTTGTCACCACCCAGGTAAAAACAACTTGGCAGATGTTGAAGTCCATCCTCCGTTTGTGGTAAAGTCACCTTATACCTCCACCCTCCCTTCCAAAAACCTTCAGAATCTAAAATTGGTTCCGGATTCCCTTGTATTTGACAATGTTTCTCCAGCCAGTATGAAATGTCCATAATATTCACCCCTTCGTTCCTGAATAAGACAGTGATCACTTTAAAAGTTTGTTTTGTTAAAGGTATAGCTTGAAAGTGGGTCCAAGCTGGGTTCATTTTAAACAGGGCATACTTCATCCAGAAATGATTCAGGATGTCAGGGGAACAAAAACTTATGTCACATGTAGATTCTCCCGGTGTATGAATCGAAGTATACACTTCTGAGGGAGAAAACCCCAGCATCTGCTTCAATAGAACTTTCCCCACATAAAAGCAGCCTGTCATCGTGTCCGCTGGTCCTAAAAACCACAGCCGAACTGCATTCCTGCATTTAGCTAAGGAAACAGGTTTTTGAAATAAACTAACGAAAGTGGGAGCTGTCAGGGCTGGGGTTGCTGACTCATTGTCAGGAGGTACTATAGGCATAGATCCAAGCACTTCTTCTGACTGGGGGGAATCACTAGCCACAGTAATGTTTTCCATAGGCCCCTGCTGTGCTGGAGACTGTATAGGGGAGAAGGAGATTGAATCCGCTTGTGAAATGGGCAAGTCCATCATAACTATCTCTGCATCTGTATTAGCAGATAAAGTGTGCCCTGAAACAGGGTCTAAGGCTAGCACATATGGTTTAGTAAACAGGACTTTATCAGGCCTGTGCATATTGTGTAGGAGACCATCCACAGTTTCCCCCATTACCCCCGTGACACTCCCCGAACCTGGAAGCGGAATATTGGGATCCACAACCCACTGACCTGTTTCTGTTTGGATCCAACCAGCTCATTCCAGTGCCCATTCTGGAGACCATGCCGAATCATGCTGTGAGTGATTTTCCAATCCTGTGTCTTTCCCTAATGTAGTATCCTCTATTAGATGGCCCACTGCAAAAACTTTTGCTGTAGATGCCGTAGAAGGCGACGGTGAACCTTGAATTGAGAGTTTCCTTTTTTTCCTTCGGCATGCAGTTTAGCTGCTCTGTAATCAGCCTCAGCCTGTAATAAGAGGTCCTGTTTCACACGGACCACTACATCTATATCTTCATCACCCTCCACAGGTATGGGGCCTGCTCCGGGAGTTCCTGTAACACCTAGTGTCACCATCGTAGAGGAGTGTAGCAAAACTCAGTTTTCGGTGGATCCTCCACCCGTTGCTATCACAGCAAGCAGCAGGGACTGAAGTACGATATGCTAGCCACTCTGAGGTTGCATTCCAGCCATACCATGTTCCCCGCTGAGCCTTGCTAACTCACCAGCCACAGATGTCCTCCTCCACTGTCCTCCTCCTCCGCCATCTTGGCCCCACAGGAAAATGGGTCCCCCCTGCTCACAGGAAGCAGGAAGTAGGGGAATTTCCCCAGTGTCCTGGCCAAATTTCTCTCATTCACTAAAAATACCACCAACAGCTTAATCTGGTTCAAGGTCAGTTGGCATTCATCTGTATCCCCCTCCCCCGGGTCGTGCCTGAAAATAGGCAGGATATGTCTAGTGCACTTACCTGGTCAACAAAAACTAAATAAATCAATCTATCTATCTATCTATCTATCTATCTATCTATCTATCTATCTATCTATCTATCTACTGTACCACAGTAGTGGCACTACAGTTAGGGTTGCACAGCCACTTCTATGTTAAACCCCAAATTTTGCATTTTAATGACTTTGTAACTGTTTGTCTGATTTGCCTGAAATGTTGCATGTGCTGTCTGGTACCATAAATCTGTGGATCTGGAAAGTTTCATTCCAGTTGGATTTGCAGTTGTGGAGCTGCAGAGTTTTAAAATGTGTGAAAAATCCTCACTTGTTGGCACATTCTTTGCTTGTCTCTACAGCCCAAATGGTTTGTCCATTTGGGGCAGAATTCACAAAGCTTTGCCCAGGCACAAAACCAGTTTGGCCAGGGCAAACAGGGCTTTGTGAATAGCTGGTATTTACAGAGCCCAGTTAGCTCCTGCAAACCGGGTTTGCACCCAGGCAAAGTAGTGAGGGGCCGGCAATGCAAATGAGTGGGAGGGGATCTGAATATCTCCACAGTTCCATTCACAAACATTTGCTCCACACAATGGCTGTCCATAAAGGCCATTGTGTGGAACAAATTACCATTCAGAAAAACCTGGCATTACTCCCCTCAAACTGTAGAGTGTTGTGGCGGTACTACCCCCTCATAGTCCCCGGTCCCTGTTATAATAAAACTATAGGAATTCCCCTTTTCCATAGTGTAAGTGGCCCTCCCCTCTTCCTGGTCCCTGATCCCTGTTATAATAAAAAAAAAGGAATTCCCCTTTTCTGTAGTGTAAGTGGCCCTCCCCTCTCCCCAGTTCCCAATCCCCATTATAATAAAAATAAAGTATTTCCCCTTTTCTGTAATGTAAGTGGCTCTACCCCTTCCCCGGTCCTGATCCCATTATTAAAAAAGAGGTGACCCCATTTCTGTAGTATAGTGGTCCCCCAACCCCCCACACACTCTGTGATGTACACACTGCCCCGCTCCCCCACCCCAGTAGGGCCCAGGTCAGCGTTCATCACAGCCCCTCAAACACCTTCATGGCTGCCCGCTGACTGAACTGTCATTGAATGACAGCTTACTGTACTCACTAGAATCCAACTGGTTGACATTGTTGACCAATGGGCTTGTAGTGTGTACCGTCAGCTGCCATTTACAAAGTTGTTGACTTTGTGAATGACTGCCTGCAGTACACACTACAAGCCCATTATACTGGGGATCAGGGACCAGGAAGGGGCCACTACACTATGGCACAATCTGTTTTTGTTTACCTTTGGGTCAGTGATTGTGGTAGGGGTGGACACTACTATGCTTTGGGGACTGCAGCTGCATGGAGCTTGGGCTGGTGGGAGTGGGGGGACGTGCCTCAATAATGGCATGCAAATGAGCCCACAATGAACATGCTTATGGCCACTAGTGCCTTGCATGCCCAATGAGCTCATTTACATGCCTGTGTATGTGAATATCACAGTAGCGCCTGAGCGCTGTTAGCTCCAGGGCCATTTTCCTGGCTGGCTGTGGGGGCAGCGCTACCATGTGTTACACTACTTTTGTTTGGATTAGAGCTGCTCCCCACTGGCCCCTATTCAGAGTCAGATAGCCCACTGGGCTATCCGACTGTGAATAGCACTGTTGCCCACCAGCACAAACAGGGAGCACAGTGCAAACTTTTGTGCTTGCTTTGCACAATCTTTGTGAATCCTACCCCTGGTCTGAAATTTTCAGGGTATATGTGGATTGGGTCACTGATGTGCCTTTTGAGGGATTGGTGAAAAAAAGTATCAATCCATTTAGACGTTTTTAAAGTTTTTAATTTCCCACTATAGCCTATGGAAAGAAATATATGTGCAGCATGAAAATGATCTCAAAAGCCCTTTTTAGTATTGTGCTTGGGTTTTTTACTTTTGTGCTGCTGTCATCTTATTTTCCATTAGTGATGCAGAAAAAACAATGTAGCTTAAAAAAATACTGCCCCTTGGTAAACACCAATGGTTGGGTTTACTTAATCAGGGCCCTAGGAACACAATCCTGCCTATAGGTTTTAAATAGGATGCCCAGAAATATGATTTCTAAAATGTTTCTCCATTTTAGCTGTGGAACTTTTACGAAAGTTCCATGGACTTTTGCAAAAGTTCCCCGGTACTTTTGAGAAAGTTTACAGTGCTTTCATAAAAGTCCATGGTTGGTTCATGAAAGTCCCATAGCTAAACTAGCAGGACTTTTGCAAAAGTCTGCTGTACTTTTGTGAAAGTTCCACAGATAAACAGCCCCAAAAAAAACAATTTATTTGTCACTTCATAGCAAAACAAAACAGTTAGGACCTTTGGGATGAAATGTGCAGGGTAGCAAGGGCTTGCACCACAGTTGTGCCTTTTTCTGGTTTGGTGAAAAGATATACACTGGCTCCATAGTGACAGCACTCCAAAGTTGTGAATGTTTTCATAGGATAACATTGTGGTGACCACAGCACCTTTTTTTTGCCTCTATCTCGAAAATGGTTTGAGATACAAATTTTTCGCTAAGCACTGCCTAGTACATCTCTAGGTGTACTAAGCATGTATGGAGGTGACCAGATCATGAATACAGCTGTGGTGGAATTTTCCAAAAGTTGTTATGCTTACTGAGATATTGCCACATTTGCAGTACAAGGGTTACTTCGAATGTCTCTTGGCCTGCGCTATGGGTTTGTACTTATGGGTAAGCGGAAGCACAGGTCCCAGAGGGCCCATGCTCCCACCTATGCAAACCATCTATGCCAAACTGGGAGCACAGGGCCATCCTGTACTATGTCTTTACACTTATGGGTGGGTAGGAGTGCAGGGCCCTGAGGGCCTGCTCTACCACCTATGGATCCGATTATGCAAAAGTGGGAGAACAGGGCAATCCTGCGCTATGTCTCTACACTTATGGGTGGGTGTGAGTGCAGGGCCCAGAGGGACAGTGCTCCCACCTATGGATACCAGTTTGCAATATATATATATATATATATATATATATATATATATATATATATATAAAGTGCAGTAGTACCCCTGTAGTTAGGGTTGAGTAGCCTGTTCAATGTTAAACCCTAACATTTCACATTAATATCTTTGGCTCTGTTTGTCAAAATGAGCTAAACATTTGTATCTGTTGTCTAGGAGGCAAGGTCTTTACATATGGAAATTTTTGTTATGACAACTGGTGCAGTTTCTGAGAAATGCATGTGTCATTTTTTGTAAATGTCTAACTTATGTCCCATACTTAACATTTTTGGTTTTTGCTGTCCTCTACAGCCTACAAGGAATATAATTTTTTTCCCCAAACTTGCAGAGGACATGAGTCTTGTCCCAAGGCAGTGCCTTTGACAGGTCTTTAAAAAAATATTAAAGGGTTCCTGAGTTATAAGGCTTTAAAATGTAATACTTTCCAACCTGCACACGTGCAGTAAGGTTTTTCAGATAATCTGTAGCAAAAATAAAAATGTGATGCCATAAATGCCTGTTTTTGCATTCAAGCCACTTGATTGGCAGGGCACCAAACATTTTTTGTGCTGTGCTAACCACCATCTCGTTAATTTTTTCCACCACATAACAAAGGTGGAAAATACATAAAAATGCTTGGATTTTAAAAATCAAATATCAGAACCTAGCTACACGGGACCCATTTAGCTACATTCTGATGGTTGTTTTTTAATAAGCTTTCCACAAATACATTTTCTGGGCACAGCAAATTCCGGGTGCCCAGCTTAGCAAGAGGAGTACTTCCCCCATGTTCAATGTATGAGAACAGTGGGAATTTCTTCACTTCTACAGCCACAGCTGAACTCGTGCTGCGAGCTGCAGTGTAAAATGTAAATCTCCCTTGCCCTGGTGTTTAGTGGCACCCCCTACACTCCATCACTGTTCCCTAAAACATTCCTTGGTGTCTAGTGGCACCCTCCACCCTCCCATTTCAGACATAACCTTGTAATGATGAAAACTGTCCCTCAATTATTTTTTTAAACCTGTAAAAAAATGGTCACTCACTGATCAGCCCCCCTCCCACCTCCCACTCAGCACCCCCATCCCCCAGTACACCTGCACACACCCTCACCCACCTGAATAGGTCCCAGGTTCAAGATCCACTCTCCAACTGAAGACAAGTCTTGCTGCTGGAACCAGTGACTGCACTACGAGAAACTAAGGTAAATGTGGTTCAATGTATTTCAATGGGGATTTCAACTGTTATGCATAATTTAGCCATTTTTTTGAGATTTTGACTCCAAATTTTCAACATGGCCTTTTGGAGAAACCAACTCATGAACAATATGACTGCCATTATGCAACTCCTGCCCGGAAGGTGATGTCACATTAGCTTGGTGAATTCACCTTTTGGGCAAGAGTTGAAACTTTTTCCCAATCTTGTTCATGAGGTGGGTTCCTAAGAAGGCTACATTGTAAATTTGGAGTCAAAATATGAAAAAATGGCAGTTATGACCATTTGTTGCAATTTTGCTATTCATGCTCGTAACTTTTAAAATGTAAAATATTTTAACATCAGATTTTTAACATAACCTTCTTATTATCCCACATCATATATGTCACAGCTGTCATTTTCAAATCTTTGCCAAAATGTGTTTCTGCACCTGTGTTATGGAATGGTGTTGCAGATGCACAGAATTACATTTTGGTATAGATTCAAACATTTTCCATACCGGGTACATGAGGTGGAGTAATAAGATGGCTATGCTGACAATTTGAGGTAGTATAGTGCAGTGGCTTAAGGCTCTGAGCTGCAAATCTGGTGACATCCAGCAGATCAGACCAGGGTTTGAATCCCACAGTTTCCACTTGCATATTGTGTGACCCTGAGCAAGTCACTTAACTTCCCTGTGCTCCCAGGTTGCTCCTGTAAAAAAATCCTTCAGCTTAGTGTGCTACTCCTGGCTAAACAACTAAATAAAAAAAATTGTTACAATGGCAAAGTTATGCCTGGAGGGCCCAATAATTCCACAGTTACATACATGCAGGCCTCTATGGAGGGACAGGAGCACAGGGCCTGTAGGGCCATGTGCTCCCAAAGGAAAATAAGGAGATGATTATACTAGATCAAAAAGTACAGAAAAATTGCAAAAAGCTTTGTTAATGATCTAGTTAGGGTTGAAGCTACAAAAGTAGGGAAATGTTACATTAGTGTTTCCAAATCCAACACCCCAACCCCACGCTGCACACACCAACAGGTGTTGGGGGTGTGCCTTGTGGTCATCAGCCCTAATGCTCACCCTATTCTCCTACACTGTACCCATCTCAGCTTATTTACTAAGGAATGCACTGAGCATTAGGGCTGATAACACCAAGGCACACCCCCAATGCCTGTTGTTGTATGCAGGGTGGGTGTGGGATATTAGCTTTGAAAACCCTAACAGCACAGTTCCCTACTTTTGTGACTTTATCCCTAACTAGAGAATTAATGAAGTTTTTTGCAATTTATTTAATTACTTTTTGAGATAGTATAATCATATATTTATTTGCCAATTGGAGTGGAGGACCCTCCAGGCCCTGCACTCACACCCCTCCATAGATGCACATGAGTATAGCTGTGGAAGTGTAGGGCTCTCTTGGCCCTGTGATTCCATTTATAAGACAACAGTGACACAGTTATCAACATAGCCATCTTATTACCTCAACTAATTTACCCAGTACAGAAAAGGTTCAAACCCCCTCCAAAAAATAATTCTATGAAACAACTGCAACACCATTATACGCCAAAGGTGTGAAAACACATTTTGGCCAGGATTTGAAAACTGACAGCTGTGACATACTTGAGGTGGGATAATAAGATGGCTATGTTGAAAATCTGGGGTCAAAATATTGAAGCTTTCCAAAGTTATGAGCATGCATAACAAAATTGCAATGAATACCTTTGGCATTTTTTCATATGTTAACCCAAATTTTCAGCACAGTCTTCTTATGACCTCACCTCATAAACATTGTAGCAGAAAATTTTCAAATCTGTGGCAAAATGCCATTCCGCACCACAGGTGCAAAAACACATTTTGGAAAGGATGTGAAAATGTCAATTGTACTGTTCATGAGGTGGTATAAAAAATTGGCTATGTTGAAAGTTTGTAGTCAAAATATTGAAAATTACAGAAGTTATATGCATGCATAGAAAAGTTTCAATCAACGCGCATAACTCAGCCATTTTTTGAAATTTTTTCCTCCAGATTTTCAACATGACCTTTTTGGGACCCCACCTCACGAACATTGGTGGTGAAATGTCATTATTTGGTCCTGAAAGGTGATTTTGCTCAACGACCACAAAATCACCTTCTGGGACCAATTAACAAAATGACAGTGACAGTGTTCATGAAGTGTGGTCTCTAAAAAACTATGTTGAAAATTTGGTGAAAAAAGTCCTAAAAATGGTGAAGTTATGAACATGAGTTCCAAACACCATTGACATATGTTATACAGTAATTATCTCGATTCCTCAGTTCATGATTCAATTTGCAAGAGTGCAGATGTGTCTTGGTCCACTGAAGAAAACAGCCAATGACCTCAGGTGGAAAGTATAGGGTAACGGGGTGTGGGGTGGTGGGTGCTCAGTAGAAAGGTCAGGATGTGGGAGTGGGACGGCAGGGATGACGAGGGACCATTTTCTTTTTTTCATGTTTAAACAAAAGATATCAGGAGGCTGTTTTATCTTTATAAGGACAAGTTAAATAAATATTTAGGGACACTGGGGCTGGGCTCCCTAGTGTCACACACTGCTGGGGGGATTGTAATACTGACACGGGGATTGGGCACTCTGATGTCAGCACTGTAAATCAAGCAACAGGCTTCCAGGAGGAGGTAATATTAAATAGAAATTCAGGGACGGCAATTGGAGGGTGTGGTGTGCCACTAGACACCAGGGTCAGAGATCAGAGGGTGGGGAATGCCACTAGACACCAAGCACAACAATCAGAGGGTGCAGGGTGCCACTAGACAATTGGGAAAAGGGTGGCTCACAGCTAACACTGCAGCCAACAGCATGACTTCAGCTGCGGCTGCAGAAGTCAGGTAATTCCCAGCGTTCTCATATAGAGAATGCTGGGGAAGCACTAATCTCACTATGCTGGGCTCCAGTATTTTAGGGACCCAGAAAAGGCATTTGTGGACATAATTTTCAAAAACAATCATCAAAATGTAACGTAACAGGCCCCGTTTAGTTAGGTTCTGATGTTTGTGTAGTACAGTCCCAGCATTTTTTTTTATTTTCCAAGCTTGTATGTTTGTGAAAATAATCAACATGATGGCTGTTGGCACGGCACAAAAAAAATGTTTGGTGCCATGCCAAACAAATTGCCTGAATCCAAAATGTGCATTTGTGGCACAAATTGTTTACTTTCACCACAAAACGTTATCCAAAAAAGCATACTGCGCATGCACTAGTCAAAAAACATTAAAACATAAAGCTTAATAACTCAGGAACCCCTTGAAATTGTTTCACTGGACCTGTCAAATGCATTACCTTTGGACATGACACATGTCCCCTGCAAGTCTGGGGTAACAATTCATTTCCATGTTGGCTGTAGGCAAGAACAAAAAAAAAAGTTAAGAATAGGAAAAAATGCATTTTTTTCTTAAAATGACATGTGTATCTCAGAAACCGCACAAGATGCAGTCACAAACATTTCCACACATCAAGACATTTCCTCCTAGGCAACACATACACAATTGAAGCTCATTTCATCAAAGGGAACCAAATATATTAATGTTCAATATTTGAGGTCTAACATTATTACTCAACAATAACTATAGGGGCATGATATATATTCTTTGCAAAACCTTAGTTAATGCACTAGTTAGGGTTAAATCCACAAAAGTGGGGACAATTGGTGTTAGGATTTCCAACCCTAACACCCCACCCCCACTCTGCAGGCACCAACAGAAGAAACCATTATGGTTTCCCCTCTCCTGCAAGTTCACAAATTAGGTGTGGGGTGTGCCTCGGGGTTGTGAACCCTAACATGCCCCCCATTCTCATGTACTCTACACATTTCAGTGTCTTTAATAATAGAATAGGGTGAGCGTTAGGGCTGTTCAATCTGAGGCACACCACACACCTGATTTGTGAAGATGCAGGAAAGTGCAAACAGTAATGGTTTTTCCTGTTTCTGCATGCAGGGTGGGAGTGGGGTGTTGGGGATGAAAACCCTAATGCCCATCCCCATACTTTTGTGTCTTTAATCCTAACTGATGTATTAACAAAGTTGTTCTGCAAAGAATGTTCTTACTTTTTGAGACAGTATAATTGTATACTCATTTGCCTGTTAGAGTGTAGGGCTGTTCGAGCCCTGTGATCCCATCCATCCATAGATGCAGACATGTATGTTGCTGTGACCCTGTGTTTGCATTTGTAGCAAAACAGCAACCAAATTGTCAGCATAATCTTCTTATTACACCACCTCAGGAACCCGGTACTGAAAATGTTCAAATCCCCACCAAAACATTATTCCACACCACCAAAACATCATTCCATGCCACAGGTGTGAAAACACAGTTTGGGCAGGATTTAAAAAATTGACAGCTTTTACTTTCGTCAGGTAGAGTATCAAAAATTGCTATGTAGAAAATGTGGTGTCAACCCAATCCCCACACATTTTGAAAATATGCTATGGGTCTTATTATGTTTTCTTGGCAGAAGACACCAGGAGAAAGGACTGCTGTGTGACTGAACTTCTCTGCTGGGACTATATTGCTCTCCTTCCTTCCCCTCCACCCAAAGCTAGTTCTATTTTTATAGGCACAGGATTTGACTGACAACAGGAACTTCCTGTTTAGGGGCAGGAAGTGAGTGATCACTGAACCACCAAGGACCCACCATCCTAGAAGGCAAGTAGCTCCGGCCCCTCTAGCTGCTGGAGGTCTGCCTCTGAGCAAGTAAGTGGTCTACTGAGAAATATAGGATATTCTTGTCTCAGAACAGGACAATCAGGAGCTTAAAGGGCACACAGGCAGAAAGCAAGAAGAGAGAAAAAACAGAGGAAAGAGTAAGGATTGCAAACAGTTAAGGGGCCAGAAATAAGACATGTTTGGAGTGGTGCAGTGCAGTGGCTGTGGAGCAGCAGTCTTCCGGGAGATGTTCTGGAGGATGCGGTGTTGTCCCATCTGCAGACACCTCTCTGGGCTGAGGAGGAGGTTGCTCATCTCAAGCTGAGGAGTTGGCCAGGATTTGGGGACCTCCTCTTCCATCCAGGGACCACCAGTGCCACTACTGTTGCCTCAGAGGTTGCCAAGAAAGAGGAGCGGTTGGACCACAGTGGGCCCAGGGAGGTGAGGGTGGTGGAACAGAGGCGCATCCTCCAGTTGTACCTCCACAATCCCTATGCCATTCTGGCAAAGTGTGGTTCCTCTATGGAGGCACCCACAGTGGAGACCAAGGAGGATGCTGGGAACCTCACAAAGGAGACCCACAGGAGGGTGGCAGGGGACCCTGCAGGGAAGAAACAACTCCTGGTGGGGACCCATTGTTAGGAAGGTAGAACTGGGGAGGAAGGGAGAGGGAGGTAGGCCTGCCAGGCGCCATGGCTTGGAGGGACAGGAGAAAATCCTCAGGATTGCCGGAGCAGCTGCACAGGGGAGGGAGCTGGATGTCATTGTCCACCTAGGGACAAATGACCTGGCTAAGAAAGGGATTAGAGAAGTGCAGGAAGAGTTTGTGGAATTGGGGAGGGGCCTTAGTAAAATAGCGCGCACGGTAACCTTCTCGGAGGTGCTACCCATCTATGGCATAGGAGAGGCTAGGGTGTTCCGCACCATGGGATTCAATCAGTGGTTGAAAAACTGATGTGGAGCTCAGGGATTTGGCTTCATTGGGACTGGGGTCCACCTGGAGTGATGCAAGCCTATACTGGCATGATGGGCTGCATCTGTCCGGGAGGGAACCAGGATCCTAGGTGATAGGTTTAAATGCTTCAATGGCAAGCTTTTTAAACCAGCCAAGGGGAGTCACTGAAAGGAGCAGGAGAATCTAGCCCCCAAATAATCATGGTAGAAGTGCAGCAAACACCAACATAGAGGTGTCGATAGGAGAAGGGCAGGGTAAATGGAGAAAGTGACAAAGGCAAGAAGGACAGGGATGGGGCAAAAGGGAGTAAGGCCATCAGGAAATGGAGGGTAATGAGTACCAATGCCCGTAGTCTGGGCAACAAGCTCCCTGAGCTGATGGCCTTAATGGAAGAGGGATGCCTGGATATCGTAGCAGTCACAGAAACATGGTACACAGAGAACCATGACTGGGATGTTAACATACCAGGGTACATAACCTACAGGAGAGACAGGCAGGGAGAAGAGGGAGGTAGCTCTCTATGTAAAGGAAGGGATAAAGCAACTGAACAAAAGAGTAAACAGGGAGGAGAGGAGGCACTGTGGATCACCTTGGAGACTGGAAAGGGCACCACAATCCGCACACAGGGTTGTGTACAGACCCCCATGTCAGGGGGAAGGAATGGACAAGGATATGATAGAAGGCATTCTTAGAATGGCAGAGAAAGGGGAGATACTGTTGATGGGAGACCTGAATATGCCAGATGTTAACTGGAGCACATTTGCTGCAGCCACATCCAAGAGCAGGGCCATTCTTGATGCCCTACAGGTGGCAGGCATTAGACAGCTAGTTTCAGAACCCACTCGTGAGGGAGCAATCTTAGACCTTGTACTCTCAAACGGGGGCAGTGAGAGGATCTCAGATCTAGAAGTGGGTTGCCATCTGGGGACAAGTGACCATCAAACAGTGTGGTTCACATTAAACTCAGCTACAGAGTCAAGCCATACAAAAGTGAGGGTACTGGACTTTAGGAGGGCTGACTTTGGCAAGATGGGAGAGTGCCTCAGAAAAGCACTAGCAAACAGGCTAGAAGGAGGTGTGGAGCAACAATGGGAATTATCAACTGCCATCACAGAGGCAACAAGCCTCTGTGTGAAGCAAATAAACAAATCAAAATGAAAGAAAAAGCCACTATGGTTCTCAAAGAGGTGGCTGTGAAAGTCAGGAAGAAAAGATAGCATTCGGAAGTATAAGGAAACACAGAAGGAGCAGGACAGAGAGCTGCATCAGTTAAGGCAGAAGGAAGCAGGGAGGAAGTCAGGACAACAAAGGCCCAAACTGAGGAAAAAGATAGCCAACTCAACTAAGAAGGGGGATAAAACCTTTATAGGTACATCAGCAAGCGTAGAAAGACAAAGGGAGGGATAGTGAGGCTGAATAGAATGAACGTGGGTGGGCAGGGGACAGTGAAAAGCAGGAATACTGAAACGAATATTTCTGCTCAGTATTCACAAAAGAGGAGGGGAAGTGCCTAATCCAACTAACAGAAGCACTCTTGATAGGGGGTCGATCCCAGTCCTTTCACAGAAGAAAGGTTCTGCAAGAACTCCTAAAACTGAAGGTGGACAAAGCAATGGGTCCTGATGGAATTCACCCAGAATTCTAAAAGAATTAAGGGAGGAACTAGTGAAACCACTGGCTACTCTTTTAATAAATCATGGAGGATGGGGTGGTACCTGAGGACTGAAGGCGGATGAGATTCTCCTTCACAAAAGTGGGAGCAAGACAGGGCAGGAAATTACAGACCTGTCAGTCTGACCTCTGTAGGGAAACTGATGGAGTCACTTGAAGGAAAGAATAGTTGAGTACCTAGAGGCCAGTGGAGCACAGGACCCAAGGCAGCATGGGTTCACAGCGGAAGGTCATGTCAGACAAATCTAATAGGATTTCTTTGACTGGGTGACCAAAGTAGTAGACCAGGGAGGGGCTGTGGACATGGCCTACCTAGACTTTAGCAAGGCATTTGATACAGTCCCACACAAAAGATTAATAGTCAAATTAACCAGCCTGAGTGGGACCCAGGGTGGTAACCTGGTAAAACACTGGCTGGACAACAGAACACAGAAGGTAATTGTAAATGGAGTCCACTCTGAAGAAAGGGTTACTTAGTGGTGTACCGCAGGGTTCAGTATTGGGTCCAGTCCTTTTAATGTCTTCATCAGTGACATTGCAGAGGGACTGAAGGAAAAGTATGCCTTTGCAGATGACACAAAGATCTGCAACAGGGTTGATACACAAGAAGCGTGGAAAGGATGAAAAGGGACTTGGCAAGGTTGGAGGAATGGTCAGAAGTATGGCAGCTAGGATTCAATGCAAAGAAGTGCAAAATAATGTACCTGGGAAACAAGAACCTAGGGGAAGAATACACAATGGGTGGGGAGGTAGTAACAACAAAAAAAGGAAAGGGACCTGGGGGTAATCATATCAGATGACCTTAAGGTTAGCAAGCAATGTGAGAAGGCAGTAGGGAGGGCTGGGGTATACTGGGATGTATAGGGAGAGGCATCATCAGCAGAAAACAGGAAGTTGTTATCCTCTGTACAGACAGTTGGTGAGACCCCATCTGAGTACTGTGTCCAGTTCTGAGACCCCATCTCTGCAAGGACATAGACAGGATAGAGGCAGTCCAGAGGAGGGCAACTAAAATGGTGCAGGATCTGCAAGAGAAGCCATATGAGGAGAGACTAAAGGAGCTTAATATGTATACCCTTGAGGAAAGAAGGGAGAGGGGTGACATGATAGAAACTTTTAAGTACCTCAGTGGAATCGATGAAGTCCAACAGAGTAGCATCTTTCAGAAAAAGAGACTTGCAAGAACAAGGGGACACAATTTAAAGATAGAAGGAGGGTGGTTCAGGGGCAATGTGAGGAAGTATTATTTCACAGAGAGGGTAGTGGATGCATGGAACAGCCTTCCTGAGGAGGTTGTGGGGTCTAAAACTGTGGGAGAATTCAAGAATGCATGGGACAGACATAAGGCAATTCTTGTGGGGGGTAGGAAGAAATAGGCTATTGGTTAACTAGGATCTGTGGCCTATCCTGTAGGTAGGGAAATGGGCAGACTAGATGGGCCTAGCGGTCCTTATCTGCCGTCAAAGTCTATGTTTCTATGTTTCTATGTTTAACTCCCATGCAACTACCCTATCATATCCCCCTATTGTCATGACCCAGTCTTTAATGCACAGCTGTCACCAACTACAATATTTGGGGGGGGGGTGAGGAGATGCACTGCCCATTATATTCCTTACCACATCAGTATTGTATTTCTCAGTCTCTGGCACAGATAACCACATACACAGAATTGAGTAGTCAGTGCATCTGATTTATTGAACTATGTCCCAAGTATCTGACAGCTGAGACAAAGAAATGTAAAAAGTTCACTGTCGATCCTGTGTGCACAGAGCACTGCAATGCATTCTCTTCTAACAATCCGCAAGCAAGCATAAACAGATAAGGCAATACTGACTGTGGGTTTTTCAAACTACAATTGGATTGTTTTACTCAATCATTAAAATTAATTTCCATGTCCCTGAAATCCATCAATGGGACTATCACATATGCTGTATTCTAACATTATATTCCTCACCACAATAATATTATGATGCTAAGCCTCTGATAAAGACAACCTCTTTATCATCACTAGAGGTGTGCAGGCAGGTCAGCTGATTTATTAAAATATGTCCAGACAAGGATCTGACAGCTGAGGCAATGAAATTAAAAAAGTTTACTGCAGATCCCATGTGTAAAGAGCATTGCACTGCATTCTTTTCTAAGCATCCCAAGCAAGTGATCATAAACTGGAAATGCAATAATTATTGTTGTAGATTTTACTTACTTTTGGAGGACTATGTCCCCTCGTAAACCAGCAGAGATAGGACACTGAAGTGTATCAGCTGGATTGTGAACATTGAGATCTGCTGGAAGTTGCGAGTTTGGGGGGCGGGGTTAGTATCAGATATCGTAGACTGTAGATAAGTAAATGAACACATATACCTGAACTCGCAGTGGCATCTGTGTGTTGTAATTTTAGTAACCATTTGCACATATAAATTTGTCATTTTTAATGTGCATGGCAGTCATAAAGCATAATAAAAAACAATGAGAAGTACTGATACAATTACAGCATGTGCTCTTTGATAGAAATGCCGGAGGCTGTCCTGACATTAGACATCACAAATCATCATTCTGAAAAAGAAACCATAATCACAGCTCCAACCAGCACATAGAGATACAAAGTGTTTTTATCTTTAAAGATCTTTACAGTATATGTGCAATGAAGGAGACGCCCTATCATTTCCCTTTCACTGCTGGATTTGACATCACAAACTGATAACAGAAATGTATAAGCCCCTAGAATAAGAGGTAAAACTTAATAAATGTGTGATCTTCCTGCCATTTTTACCTAAGAGGGATAAACAAAGTTGAGTTTCAGTCAGGTGTTTGGTTATTTATATGAAAGGGATCTGTTTATCTTACAAAATGTTAAATTGCAAGTCTGCCTCTCTTGAGGATATGCTTCAGTGAAGCCACTTCCATGTGTATGTGTCAGCTGTCAGTACAGCTTTCACTCATTTCAGTGCTCTCCCTATCAGTGTTCACTTTCAAAAAACTTAATTCAGTGAAATTAGAAGAATATACACATTGTCCCCTGAATCCCCCCCAGGAATGGTGGACACCACACCAAATTACTTGTTGGTTGCTCATTTGCAAATTTATTCATGGCACAAAGGACTATATTTACAAACCATATAACTTAGAATTCACAGTTCAATTTACATAGACATTCTTTCCAAATCCTGGCTCCAACCTATGTCCTTCTTCTGGTAACTTCTTCAATCATGCTTTCAGGGCCCAGACACAGTGAATCCGGCCCCCTCCTCCAAACCAAAACCAGGCCGTTCCACTTCCCTGGGTTCTCACCCTCCAGGTCCAGACACTTCTGAATCTGGTGCCTGGATCTATCCCCCTTCCCACTTTACCTCCACATCTGGGTTCTTTGTCCCCAGCCCATGTATCCTACCCCCTACCCCCTTTCTTCCTCCGCTCCCCCCTTTTTCTTCCTTCACCCCCCATGGACACACATGCCCTCCCTGCCAGGGGACTCTGCCCTAGCCCCTGGCCCAGTGCTGCCTCTCCACAGCGACCACCATACCTGGCCCCATGCTCAGGTCCCCTAGGGGTTTGACCTGCCCTCCATTCCTTTTCCTTTGCACCATACCTGCCCCCATCACCTTCTTTAATAAAGGTGAGAGGGTGGGAAAAATTCCCAGCAAAAGAGGTCATCCTGCCTGAGCATTAGCCTATTATACCCCCAAAAGGCCCCTGGTCAGGACCCCCTTTTGGGCTGTGCCCCCCAACCAATCCCTGGGGCTCTGGCTTGCCCTTGTCATATTACCCTTTCCTGCCTGGTGATATTATCAGGCCCCTCCCCCTTTATCCCTCCGTTCCTTCCCTTCCCCCCCTTCCTCTCCTATGCACTTATTCCTGGTAGGGATCACTGGACAACCTAGCCTGCCTTTTAATGGCAAGCCCCATTGTCCCCTGAATCCCCCGAATGATGGACACCACACCAATTTACTTGTTGGTTGCTCATTGGCAAATTTATTCATGGCACAAAGGACTATATTTACAAACCATATAACTTAGAATTCACAGTTCAATTTACATCAACATTCTTTCCAAATTTTCCTGGTCTCTGTCCTTCTGGTCATTTCTTCCATCTTGCTTTCAGGGCCAGGACACTGTGAATCCGACCCTCTCCTCCTCACCCAAACAAGGCCATTCCACTTCCCTGGGCTTTGGCCTTCCAGGCTCAGACACTTCTGAATCCGGCACCTGGACCTATCCTCCTCCCCACTTTACCACCACGTCTGGGTTCTTTGTCCCCAGCCCGTGTATCCTACCCCCTTCCCCCCTGCTACCCCCTTTTCCTTCCTTCCTTCCTCTGCCCCTCCTCCAGCTTGCGATGGACGGAGGGGCTCCTCCCTTGTGGGCTAGTATCTAAGCCCTTTCCTGGCCATCTGGTTCACTAGCTCCCCAATAGGTCATAGAAACAAGCACATCCCAAACTCTGAAAGGTGGATGCTGTCCAACCTGAGCACTGCAGGTTGTTCGAAGGAAATGTCCCTGTGCTGCAGGTGAACTCCCCCATCTCTATTACCATCCTGGCTACCCTCCTGTTCAAACACTTCCTGATCTTTTTGATCAGTCTGGCACCTGCACCCCTGTCCATACCCTCCGAGAAGTGATATCGGACCAGCCGATCGACACCCTCAGCCACCATCCCTTCAATTTCTCCAAGTCTCTAATGGTGTTCTTGTCCCAATACCACCCATGGCAGGCTCCCTAAATCATTCCCCCCAGGTGTATCACAATGCAATCTGGGATTCCCCATTGCAATTTCAATTCCTCCATCAAAGGCATAAGCTGCGCCCACTTCATGCCCCTAATGCCTTTCCATAACACCCTTGTATGCTCTGTGTTAAATGTTAGTTCTGATCCTCTGGAGTTGGCCACCGCAAACCTCTCAGCCCAGTACACAAAGAAATGCCCCACTATCCATATTTTCCTCTTGGAACCTGCCAAGGGAACAAAATACACCGTGTGAGTTGTTATTATTTTCCCACATGCCTCTTATAGCTGCTGGACCTTCAACTCCCCACCCTTTGTATCTCTGCCACTGCAGCCCGTCTCTCTGCTGCCTCCATGGCTGCCCCAATCCTAAATGAATGTGGGCCAAATTGTCTGGGATCCTCACCCAAAAATGCTAGTGCCTTCTTGAGGACCGCCCCTACTTGGAAACCCATGGTCGGAGACCTGTCCCCATGCCGGAAGAGCATCCCCTCTGCCCTTCCCTGAGCACTCCTGTACACCTCCAGTGCACTCACGGTGCAGCTGGCCAACTGTGGCTTACTCACAAGTGACATCTGTGTCCCCCTCCCTCCCTGGTCCATCTTGGACCTGGCCAGGATAATGACCACCCTGTCTTGTCCCCACAGGACATCCTCATGCTGCAACGCCTGCTCTGAGGCTGATTTCCTCAGGGCCACCACTTCCCCCACCCAGAAGCCCCCTGCAGTCATCACTGCAGATATGGCCTGGAATAGAATCCTCTCCTGGGCCAATATGCATACCTTCCGGGTGACTTCCAAGACCCTTACCAGTAATTCCCACGTTATGGGTTGCTTTCCGTCCACCCTGACCCCTTGCCCCCTACAGCACGCTGCTACCATGCGTTCTATGATCCTATTGACCCCTACATTGGGCCAGCCCCTGTCCTGGCATACCCATCTGATGCCAGCTAAGTACACAACCATCATGGCATGAGCCAGTCCTTCCTCCCACCGTTCTGCCAAGAACCTCCTTACCTGTTCATCCTGGGCCGGTTTGTCCTTTTTCCACCTGTGCTTCCCCCTGAAGCCCTGGATCTTTGCCCACCCTGCTTTGCAGGCCCTCAGCATGTTCTGTGGTGAGGATCATTGGTACAGTGCACTGGCTGTGCTCCTCCAACCTCCCATAACCGGTCTGGGATCCTGGTCCTGTGTAGCGCCACCTGTGTCATCAGCTCCTGAAACCTGTCGAGCTGTAAACGGGACAGACTGTCAGCCACCTCATTCCTCAAACCTTAAATATGCTGTGCTTTAAAGGACAGGTTCAGCCACAGTCCCAGTAACACCATACATCTGAGCAGCCTGCCCACCATCTCTGTCCTCCCCCTGCCTATTAATCACCTTTACTACCCCTTTGTTATCGCACCAAAACAAGATGCGCTTCCTCTTCATCATATCACCCCATACTTTCAGGGCCACCCATATCAGGAAGATCTCCAGGAAAGTGATGTCCTTCAGTGTCCCCCCCTTCTGCCTAAGCTGTCTGCCATGGTTCCGACATCCATTCCTCTTGAAAGTATACCCCCATTTCCAAGGCGCCTGAGGCATCTGTGAACAGCTCCAGGTCCGTGTTCCGCTTCCACTCATCCTGACAGAATGTCACCCCATTATAGTTGTCAGGAAAGTCCTCCCACACCCTGAGGTCTTCCTGAACCCCTTTAGATACATCCTCCCAATGGTGCAGCTGCTTGGCTTTCCCTGTGGCCCTCCCCAATCTTCTTGTAAAAGCTCTGCCTGGGCAGATGGCCTTGCAGGTGAAATTAAGATGCCCCAGCAGTTGCTGTATTTGTACCAGCGGCACCATCATCCTCCCCACCACCTGGGCCAATAAATCTTTCAGCCCCACTACTTTGCTCCTGGGCAGCTGACAGCAACCTTCCATGATGTCCACTTCTATGCCCATGAATTCCAACTTCCACCTTGCCCTGTGCCAGCAGAATCCCTATCCGCTGGCACATGCTCTCGAAATACTTTAACATTTTGTGCACCTCTGCTCTTGTTTCCCCAATGAGAAGGAAGTAATCCAAGTAATGAACGACCCTCTTGTGCCCTTACCTGGCCCTGAAAATCCACTGTATCCAGGTGCTGAACATCTCAAATGTGGAACAGGCCACTGAACACCCATGGGCACGGATTTATCAAAATGCAGTATACGTTCTCTTGGAATTCAAAACCCAGCCAATCCCAATCTGCTGGCCTGACAGGCAAGAGCTGAAATGCTGACTCAATGTCCATCTTAACCAGCCATGCCCCCCCCGATTGCCTTAATTAGTGCTATGGCCTGCTCCAGCGAGGCATATGACACCGCCCTAAGGTGGTCTGGAATGTCATCATTCACTGAGAAGCCTTCCGGGTATGATAAATGATGAATCAAGTGGAATTCCCCTTCCGCCTTCTTGGGCACCACCCCCAATGGGGAAATCCGGAAATGCATGCATGGGGGGCCCTCTAATGGGCCCTCCACCAGGCCTGCTGCAACTTCCTTCTTTGTCTTGGCCTCCACAATCCCTTCCTTCCCTTTCACTGACCCCAGATTCTTGGCCCATGTTCTTTCCAACCCCCCTTGAAACCCCAGTGGGAAACCCGTCTGGAAACCCTCCCAATGCAGCTCACCTGCCCCTTTATTTGGGTATTCCGTGGTCCACTCCTCCACTGCTGCTAAGAAAATGGGAGTACGCGCCAGCATGTATCCCCACATCCCATCCCTCCGTGACCTGCTACCGCCATCCCCAGGTATGGTATGCTGTCCCCAGTTGCTGACCCCATGGCCCCTGTTCTGTATCCCCCAAGCACCCCGAAAGGACTGCTCTGAAAAGTGTCCCCCATTCTGCCCTCCTTTGTCACCATTCTGCCGGCAACTGGAGGCCAGGTGCTCTCCCCTGAATTTTAAGCATAAATGCCAAAACTTACAGCTGCCCCATGTGGAGGTGGGCTTGTTGTAGCCCCAACATGCCTTTGCCCTGTGCCTAAGTGTTCCTCCTTGCTTGGTCTCCACCATCCCCCCTTCCCGAGAGGGTCCTCATCCACAATTCTGAGTGGGTGCAATCCCATCTCAGGTCCCCTTTGCTGCCATGCAGTTCCGGAAGGCCTTGTCATACTTGATCCACCTGTACCCAACCTTTGCCTTGTACGCCTCCCTAATAATGGACATGTATGTCAGTAAGGGGATTGCGAGTTCCGGCTGCTTCTCCAACATCAAAGTATTATGTGTTATGAAACTGCCTTGCCAATTCTCTATGGTCTTCCCCTTATACTTTGCTTCCTCCATCTTGTGGCCTACCACCGCAAATGCCACCACCATTTCTGATTTCACCACCGACTCCTTCTGCTCATACTTCGTGGCTGTGTCCTCATCCATTAGCCCGAAGATGTCAATATACTCCCCTTTCCAAATGTTTTCTTTGATTGAAGCAGGTACATGATCCCCAATTGAACAGCCCGGGGATCCTTCATACAATTTCCTGCCTGCTGTTGGCCCCCCCTTTTTCTGCTCCAGCCCTTTTGCATTTCAAAGCCTGTACTGCCCTCTCCATCTTCTCAATTCCCTGTGTCCCTCATGCCACCCAGTAGCCCCTCAAGGTAGTCCTTTAAACCCTTCTCATCCATGAGATCAAAATCTTCCTTACCCCCATCTGTGTTACCATCATCTAGTTCTGGGGCCGGCAGGGGTGCTGGTATTGGTGCCGGGCATGGGACATCCTGCCTGGGCAGCTTGCCCCCTCTGCCCTTGACCGGGCACTCCTCCCATTCCTTGCACTTCCTCTGCACCTCCTCCTCTGCCTCTCTCTTCTTTGCTGCCGCCCAAAGTTCCAACAACTGCCCATCAAGACTGATGCCTCCTGTAGCATCTTCTCACTGCTCAGCTGGGCTCGCTTCAGTGTCATGCCTGCTTCTCTGTCTTTGCAGTCTGTGGGGTGAAATGATATATGTTAAGTCCTATACCTCCACTCTACCCTTTTGGCCAAGGCTGCCCAGCCCTCTGCTCCAGCGGACCAATCCCGGGACCCTGCTCTGGGCCCCTCATCCCCGTGTCCATTAGTGCCTGTGGATCAGTGATCCAATACTGTTTCCTCCTTTCCACCTTGTTTATTTATTTATGCATTTTTTCTCTCTTTTTTTTTCCTCCCCCCCAAGCCAGGTGTCCCATTCCCTGCGCCGTGTGGGCCTATTCTAGCAGCCTGGGCCCCCCAAATGAGGGTTGAGGGATTCACCCAGGTCTCCCGATTATTCAGCTCAGCTTTTTCCTTCTGTGCTAGACTGCCCCCCACACGAGATGCACTCCCTGCTGCTGCAGGCACCAGGCTTGCCCTTGCGTCAGGCCCCCAAACCCCACCATGCCCCACCACTATTTTCTTGCACGCCTCTGTGGCGCCGCTGCCCTTTCCATGCTGGGCCCCTCATGAACTCCTCGATGCTGGCAACTATTCATGCCCACAAGGCCCCTGCCCCATAACACAGCTGTGTGACATGCCCTTGTGCCCTTTTCTGATCCCCACTGCCTCTTCTCATGAGGTCCGCCTTGGCCTCCGCCTGCCATGCTGCAGGCCCTCCTGAGAAAACCTTGTTCCTCTCCTTGTTTCCTTTCCCTTTTTAAAAAAAAAAACAAAACACAAAAATCAATGCCTCTGTGGTTCCTTTTCCACCCATCCACCCTCTTTCAGCTTTCCTCTCCTTCCCCCATCCCCCTCCCCCATGGCTCCCAGCCACCTGAACCATGTGGCCTTATCTTGCCACCAGCTTGAAAATACTCCTAAGGTGCCCACCAATGTCTGGAGTAAAGGAGGGCCTGCATTGGCTCCACTCTCTATGCCCCTTGTAACAACTCCATCCGCATCTTTTCCATGGCCTGGGCCGCAAAGGGGCCCCATCCTGCATGCCTATAACTGTGCTGTCCTGCACACATGCCTTGCTGCCCATTCATCCACGCCTACATCGAAAATACCACGGACTCCACCTCAGCAGGCCCTGCCTATATCCCCACTGCCACTCTTGAGGCCGCCCGTATGGTGTTTTCCAGCATTCCATCCTGTCTGCCGGTCCTTCCCACAATGCTCTCACTAGGCACCAGAGTCCCACTGACCAAACCCATGTGATCTGCCTTCCCAACCCACTTATTTCTTATTCCATCCACTCCCCTTACCCCTGCCCAGTCCTGCTAACCCTGTCAGGCCTACTCGCTCAGCTTCATTTAAGTGAACTTTGCTAGTTTCAAAACCCTTTTTTTTTTTGATGCAAGAAGCATAGCCTAGCCTCATTGCAGCCATCCACCTTGTCACAGGCCATGAAAACACTGAAAGGCCCAGCGCCCACCGTCAGCCTCTGCCTGACCAAACCCACACCAATAGCAGGCCCCCCACCCTAGAATTATTCTCGGCATGTATCCGAGGATGGGAGAAAAGCTCTGCTCACTGCTGAGTTTTTAATGTACCTGCATGCACTTCGTTACACTGATCCATGACAGGCAGGTCCAGCCACCATGCTTCTCCAAACGACTTCTCCAACATATCTGAGCTTTGTAACAGCAGCCTCGCGGAGCCCCCAAGCACTGCACAGTCCTCCCATTTTATACCAACAATGCAGCGACTGGCATGCACAACAAAAATGCAATTATATTCTGAGCTTTTCACCCTCTTTTCCCCTACAAAACCTACCAACCAATTGCTAGCCACTTGTGCATGTCCAGACCACCTGTTACTGCCTGCCCAAAATGCCAACAAATGTCTTCTTTCTCTTTTTTCATATATATATATATATATATATATATATATATATATATATACCATCACAAAGTCCTAGCCTCTGAAACCATGTGACCAACTGACCTACGTGCACAAAATACCTGCTCACTTTCAAAATTCTCCCCCAAACCTGTTGTCACCACAATAAATGCTCCTTCACAGTTCATGTTACCACAAACTATTTCATACACTGCTACTGTACAAATGAGAGACAAAGAAACAACCTTGAGCACGGTCGCTTGGATCACAAGGCTACAGGTCTAGTAGTCCTTTGTGCCTTACCTGACTTGCCAATGATGTGCTAAGTTCTAATTCAAAACAAATTCCCAGCAAAAGAGGTCATCCTGCCTGAGCCCTGGTCTATTATACCCCTAATAGGCCCCTGGTCAGGAACCCCTTTTGGGCTCCACCACAAAGCCAATCCCTGGGTCTCTGGCTTACCCTTTTCATATTACCCTTTCCTGCTGGGTGATGACATCAGGCCCCTCCCCCTCTGTCCCTCTGTCCCTCTGTTCCCTCCCCCCCCCTTCCTCTCCTATGCACTTATTCCTGGTAGGGATCACTAGACAACCTGGCCTGCCTTTTAATGGCAAGCCCCATTTTCACAGTTTGCATCATGACCTCTATGATGGAATAATTCAACAGTATATAAAGCAGCAAACAAGCTTTCTATACAATATCTTTTATCAGATATAAAAACAAAATGCTGGATTTACATATACCGTGACTGGTTGGGGTGATAGATTACTGCCGATGTGAAAATAATCACTGGCAGTAAAAAGTGGCACATTGAAACTGGACCTACATCAGCTATCCAATGTCAGTAACCCATCTTACCCAGTTAGATATGTACAAAACTGAATTCCATTTGTAAGACTAAATGAAAAGGCATCCCAAGGAAAGCAGAATCTGGATCATGTAGCAGGAGGTACAAATGTTATTGCTACTAATGCAGGGTTTTAAATAATTGATTAGCAGTTTTTTTGTTGGGACTATACTAACTGTACAGAAAGTATTTATATATATTTTCTAGAAGTGCTGTGTTTGTTAAGCACAGTGAGGCAAGAGCTATGCATTTTCACAAAGATTTAGCACTTTTATGAGCAAAACGCCAATCAATTTTTAGAGTTAAACAAATCCCTATAATATCACTGTTACAAGTGCACAGGTTGGGTGGGAATCAGTTTAATAACAAAGAGTGTTAGGGACTATCTTTATAATGGAAACATTTTCTCTTAAGTATTTACTTAAGCAGTGTAATGACTGTCAGTGGAATGGATAGATCTGGCATGGATCTGTTTCCCATTATGATGATGGGGGATCAAGATACTTGGATGGTAGAAAAGCTAACAAGATGATTTGTTCATAAGCAGATGCTTGCTGTGGGTGCTGCAATGTATGATATGGATAAACATTACTGTATCTTTAAATACTTCCCATACATTCAGCCCACTCATAGTGATAAAATGCAATCTTTAATGCACAGCTGTCACCAACTACAAAGTTTTGGGGGTGAGATGCACTGCCATTATATTCCTTACTACATCAATATTGTGTACTTCATTCTGTGGCACATGTGAACAGTTAAAACGTGCAAATATTTTTTTTCGATCAAAAGATTTTTACCATGCAAACTTTTTTTTTATCGAATGATGTTTACGTAAATGAGTGACGAGTGAAATAATTCTCACCACAAAAACATATATTTACTCTTTAAACTTCTAAATTTTAAGTCAAAAATTAAACTAAGTATGTGACGGATACCTAAATACACATCTTGTTCATTCATTACCAAGCAGTAATTCTTTAGAAAGCCATTTTTAAAATGGGTAAAAAAACAAGATAGCTGACATTACAAAAACAAATCTTCTGTGCAGGAACAGTAAATCCTTAACTGTTAATAGTTCAAACTTTTTTTAACCTGCCTGACACAAAAATCATTATAATTCAAAAATGGTATAATACAGTATTATTTGACCAAACCATCAAAGGCACAATCTGGGCACAAACCTCATCATCCCTGAAAATGTCAGGATATAATTTCATATCATTTGGGCTGTAGATGAGGGCAAAAAAAAAAAAAAACATTTTAAGTATAGGAAGAAAAGTGTTTTTTTTTTGTTTGTTAGCACTCCATATCTCAAAAATCATACAAGGTGCTGTCACTAGACTTTTTTTTTATGTTTTGATAGTCTGGCAACCTGACAGCATATGCAAAATATTGGGCTATTTGTTCAAAGTATGCCAAAGTTATTAAGGTGCAAAAATTGGGGTATAACATAGAAGTGCAGCTCCAACCCTAACTATAGGGGCATGACCACACGCCTATTATCTCTATATGTGTGTGTGTGTGTGTGTATATATATATATATATATATATATATATTCATTGCAAATATCTTTGTTAATGCATCAGTTAGGGCAAAACCACAGTTACAAAAGCATGGAAATTTGCTATTATGGTTTGCAACCCTAACTCTGCTCCCCCCTCCTGAAATACACATATACAAGCAAAGTAAGGGACAAGGCAAAACAAGGCATTAGAGTCACCAATCAGCAGCTAACTGAAACAACACAAAACTCTCTGAATGTACCATAACAGACATCTATAATTATGGTTCAACAATTCTGTGATTTCTGTTGTTTCCACTTTATATATTAGTGATATTTAAGTGTGGTGCATTGTACTTTGGTTTCATGTATAGCATCTCTGCACAGTCCATATACTGGAACCATGCTTTCTGTCTACAGATGTGGAAGCAAAGTGTCCAAAGGACTCAGTGATTACATATAATGTCATAGTGCTTGGCAAGCATCAGCACTGGGTGAAAAGGAGCTTGTACTGCTACATAGAAGTAACATTACCCTGGTTTTGTACTATTCTGTGTGTGCCCACAGTATACTCTGCCGCATGTATCTCTCTGTAGAAATGAGGGAAGACATGTTTAAAAATTGTGCACTTCAACATTATGTGACACTACTGTTTCAGTGACAGTGCATGGTTGGGAGAATCATTTGATACTACATGGTTGCATACTTGGGTTACTTTTTTAGTATATGGTCTCTGAGTAGTGCATGCACTGCCCTCTACACTTATTTGTAGATATATGGCAATAGAGGATGCTACACATGTGATTATATCATAGGATATTATACTGATATTTACCTGCATGTATTGAGTTCACAGTGAGGACAGTCTGTGATGCATCATATGGTTTAATGCATTTTAAAGAAAAAGAAAATTCTAGTTGTTAATGCATAGTGCAGGACTTTGTGTACTATTATGACCTACTGAAAATACATTACTGTAGAAACACATATATTACTATGGCAATGCAGCGTGCATAGTATCTTTACAGCCATGGAGTACAACATATATGTTTCTGTAGGAGTGTAGGCTTATGTGAACCCTGTACTTCTACTTTCTGGAGAAAACATTAAGTATGTGTGTGGCAAGAGAGTGTCCTATGATGTTATACAACTTTTTATAACTATAATGCTACAAGACACAGATTATGGCACGGTCTCTTGGGATATAAATATGATACAAGAGTGATAACACAGGGCATAGTGGAAGGGACAGTCAAACAGTGTAGCAGACAGTTACATTACAGTAGGAACACAGAGTTCATAGGATTCTGTGCACCAATTCTTTAATATATGATTTTTATCTGAATGTTTATTTTCTCTAGAGTCTCTTACCTATTAAATAACATTTCCATCCCTCTCACGCCAAAGTCATTCAAAGCCCTAGATAATTTAGTTTCACTTTTTTTATGGGAGGGAAAAGCCCCGAGATGGGGATGTGCAAAACTGCAAGCCCACTGGACCAAGGGTGGGCTTAGTCTTCCATGGTTCTTGGGTTATCACTTGGCCTTCAGACTGGCCCAGGCTGCCACATGGTTCCTTCCACGTACTCTCCCCCCTCCCCAATGGGTTAATCTGGAAGCTGCTTTATCTACAGCCAACCCCTTATACTCCTTACTGTCGAAAAAGAAATCTAAAGATTACCATCTCACACTGAGCATGACAGAAACGTGTAGGTCTTGGCATCAGGCGATGGCACTCACCAGGACCTCAGGCCCAGACTATCTCCCCCCCATTATTTACGCTCTACTATGGGGTAACTCACTTATCACTGTGGACCGCAAAACACTCAAGTGGCCCACATGGGCTACTAGTGGTATACAAATGATAGGGGACCTTCTTCTCCCACATACAAGGACCCTCATGTCCTTTGAACACATCAGAGATCGGTAGGGGTTACCACTGATGGACTTTTGGAAATTTTTACAAATAGGAGCGCTTTAACTCCCCTTCTAGAGCAGCAAACAGTTCAATCCCCATGGCATGGTATGACTACTCCCCCTTATTGCAGGAAAGATCAAGGCCTTGTCAGCTCCCTTTATAAAATTCTTAGAGATGCACACCCAGATACTACTATGCCTAACAGAACCACTTGGGAATGAGAACTACAGCACCCCATATCCCCTCAGCAGTGGTCAGATTGTCTCAGAGCTGACCACACAGCATATGAAGATGTCAAGAGCCAGTTAATTCAATTAAAAATCCTTCTTAGATGATGACCCTCTGTACCTTAAAAATCATCCCCTCTGATCACTGTTGGAGGTGTCGCTCCTCCCCTGCTTATTTACTTCACTTACTATGGTCATGCACTAGTTTGCAAATCTTTTGGACACACGTTTTGGCTGACTGCACCAAAAGTATAGGACAGCCCCTTTCTCTTCACAGTTCTTCTCTCCTCTTAGAAGACACTATGACTCTGTACCTACTGTCCCCACCCATTAAAGCATGGCTCCTGGTGGCCCTAATGGAAGCCAGATGGGCCATCCTCTTGAAGTGGCAACAGCCTACCCCCCTTTCATTGCTACAATGGTGAGCAGCCATGGCCAGATTAGCTGTTTTTGAGAGACTTGCTGCTGTGGCCAAGGGGAAGCTCAATAAGTATCACAAAAAGTGGGATGCATACCTAAACTCCCACATCTATTCTGTGGCACTTCCTCCACTACAAAATCCCCCACTTCACACCATTGTATAACTGATACCCAATAAGACACCACATTTGAAGGCCTATTTGTTCCCACCACCTTTTGCTATTTTACTGCCTTACCCTATTCTACCTTCTGATGCTGCTTGTTAACACCTATAGTTGTGGTACTGCCTTGATTGATGTCAGGCAACTGAACCCATTTAATCATAGAAAAATGGGTATTGTAAACATTAGAACATGCCATACCACCTTATTGTGTTTTCTGATAGTATTCTTAGATACAGGGAGCCCATGGAGATTGATCTGTACAGCAATTATAACTGTTTTCCCTTAGTATCTGACATGAGACCTTTAATTGTGTTTAGGGTTTATTAACCTTATGTAGTTTAATGCTCCTATTGAGATGTAGGAGACTTCTATGATAAATGTTGTGTGTAAGTTCTTGCAGTAATTGACAGTATTTGAATAGGGTACGTATGTGCCCATTAATGGCTGTTAGTATATGAAAAAGATAAAATAAATAAAACATTATATGATAAAACAATATATGATTTTTGTATTCATGTGTATCTCTCTTAACAGGAAAATATATCTGCTTCTCTGTACAGAGTATTTCCCTGGTTATGTATGTTTGTGTTTCATGAGGGAGAGGGCAGAGTTAGGGTTGCAAACCCTAACAACACATTTCCATGTTTTTATAACTGTAGTTGCACCCTAACTGATGCCTTAACAAAGCTTTTTGCAATGAAATTCCAATGTTCCGTACAAGTTTTATTTTGTAGTCATGTCTGACTCATTGGATCACATAAGAAAACCATACACTATAAAAAAAAAACACAACTGCAGTAACCTACTAATATACAAGTAGGTAATTTAAATTAAGAATATATTAGAACATCTACTACCTATGTGGAATATAAGTAAAATAAACACACAGCACAACAGTAATTGCCTTTGAGTTGCACCCATTTATTTGAAAAAAAAAAAAGCAAATTTGATATTAAGCCAAATTAAACAGAATTCCTGGAGTGGGCAAGGAATTGCCTTTGGATTGCACCTTTTATTTGAAAAAAGCCAAGCTGAAATTAAGCCAAATTAAAGAGAGTTCCATGAGTGGGCAAAAAACAACTACTGAAATCATGAATAAAGGCAATATTACTATGATTTCAAATGTGGTGAAAGTGTTGGAAAAGGTAACACCTGTTACTATACACTGCAGCACATTGTATTAGTGAAGTCTATATACAACATCAAAAAATTATATTATATTGTACAGTACAAGTTGAATTAAACTGTTACTCCAATGAGTTGTTTTAGCATTTCTGACTGAGTTGCATAAGTGTTGCTGGATCCAGCACAAAGCCCTGCACAAACTGTTTCTTAAAAGGTAAAACTCAGTTTTGCATTTCATTGAAACTGGACTGCAGATGCATTCCAACTCAGCTGCAAAACTATTTTACAATCATTGCTCTTGATCTTGTTAAGCACTGAAAAATAATGCTATATGTGTTGCCAGTGCATTGCCAGCTTTAAAAAAACAATGCTAAACCAACTCATTGGTGGAACAGTTTAATGTGACTTGTACTGTAGTTGGAAAATTCCACACTCGACCTCTTAATAAACACGATCCTACAAAACAGCAGGAATCACTGAAATGCATGTGATACCTGAGCACCTTGTTCACCTTACATAGCAGCAGTAACAATCAAACTAGCATTACATTTGCACATAAACTGAAAGATCAAGCAGTGAAATACATGCAAAAATATAGCAAAGTTAAAAACAAAGACCCTGGTATTAAAAATAATACAAATAATGCACTCAAAATGTTTTGAATTCGTATACACAGAGCAATTACTAAATGAACACATCATAACAAATATTAAGATACTAATAATCATTCAAAATACTGTAACATTATAGTGAAATAGTAACATAAGAAATCCATATCACAATAAATCCGTAGAAACTTTAAAACATCACATTTCAATGTTGAACATTAACACTTACAAGGTGAGTCTTATTTTCACTCTACAGTGTAGTAAAACATGCGTACTATGAAATGTTGTTAAGAAATGTGAATTAATATTACAAATCAATAATACATTCCAACATGTAATGGTGCTTCGTAAACTTATGAATGCATTCAATGACTAGTATTAACACACCAAGGTGGAAAAGTACAGTATAAGTTGCTTTAAACTGTTCCACCAATGAATTGGTTCAGCATTGTTTTTTTACAGTTGGCAATGATTTGGCAACTCATATTGCATTGTTTTTCAATGCTTAACCAGCTAAAGAACAATGTTTGTAAAATGTTTTCGCAACTCATTTGGATTGCATCAGCAGTCCAGTCCCAATGCAATGCAAAACTGAGTTTTAACTCTTAAGAAACAGTTTGTGCATGGCTTTGTACTGGAACCAGCAACACTTATGCAACTTAATCAGAAATGCTAAAACAACTCATTGGAGGAACAGTTTAATGTGACTTGTACTGTAACTGCTAAACATTCCAGACAGAGTCACATTATATGCACAGCAGTGAAGTCATAACACAATCCAAGTAGAAGTTTTTCATTCTGTGAATCATAACAGTAACCATACAATACAAATATCAATTTGTAACAGGGCATTAGATACAGAACTACTAAGGTATCCTAATAGTGACTTTGAAAGATGTACTTCATTAAAATTGAACTATGTGGTCAGGATGACACTTATGGAACAGGTGATTTGTGGTGGAAGCCCTGGAGGCACCACAACAGCAATTATTTTACAATAGTAAATATTGCCATTATGCAAACACTGTCAAATGTTCATATCTGTGTTGAGCTGGAACCATATGTCATACAGCATACTGTATGGATTCCAGCATGACTATTCTCATGTGTCGAACAGCAATACTGAGCATATCGTACTCCGTGATCACATACACAGTTTGTATTGGTTTCTAGACCTACTTAATCTGTGTCCTTGACAGTGTATCATTGATATGTGTGTGTGTCCCTTTGTAATAAGCTGAATTAACAAACACATATCAAACAGCAAATAAAACACTGTTGTTTTACTACAATCACAGAAAGGGTACAAAGAGACCAGAAATAATGTATTGTGACATTGCTATAGTCTGTACTCAAGATGCATAAAAGTAGACAAGAAACTAAAGAGTTATTCAAGTTAACCCTCAAGTTTATTGTAACTCTTCAAAACTAAGACATACATGTCATTCAGATTCCTAGGCAACCCCTGTCAGAAAATGCATGGAATAATTGCACTCTACCCAGCCAGTGTTGTATCTCAGCCATGTTATGTAATGTCCTGAATATACAGACATGCCATTGTGGAATATGACAGCATGGGTGTCATGCAGTCACTTAAAAAACACAATTCTATCAGCAACGTAGTTTGTGATTGGTGTCCTCACTCTTACTCCACCTGAGTCAAATCACTGCAAGACTTACATGAGGTATTGATATGAATTTCCAAATTGTATTGACGGAGTACACTCTCCACCGCATACACTGCACAGTTGACCACACACAGCATGGCTCAAAAGCTGTCTGAACTTAACAGATTCAGCATGAGGAACAAATAAAAAGATCCACAACATATCCTCGGTTACGTCAGTCTCAGAGTGTCCACAGGAACTGCAAAGGTATGTGCAGATATAAGTCACTGTGAAATACTGTCGGACATCAACATTATCATCATCACACAGAGTATTAACCCTTGCAGGGCCACAGATTGATATATCAGTCCAAACTTCCTGCACATTCTAATTCTGTTGGCAGTGCAAGAGTTAATGATAGCCATTATAAACTCTGTGACATCTTGTTGAATATTTTGGGCAAAAGTATCATGTCCAGCATAAGTTTCTAAAACAACACATAAGGACATTAAAGCAATCACAGATTTATCATGTTGCTTCACTCAGCGTACAAAATCACTGAATGTGTTGGTCAGTTCAGTGCCTCAGCACTCACCTGTACTATCAACAAACTGAGGCATAGGCAAAAAAGTCTGCATGGCAGAATTTGCATAACAGTCAATTCCAACATTGTTATCAAACTTTGGTACTAGACTCAACCCATGTAGTCTTTTACTTGACCTTGGCTCCTCTTCACAAATTTCACTTGGCAGGTTGGTAATTGACCACACATCAGTGACTTCTCTGTCACTACATTTCCTCTTTTGTCCAACTTGCACCTGTACACATACTTTGTGTCTGTCAATGTGCATTGGAACAGGAATTAGAGGCAATTGAGGCTGGAAACAAAATGCGCAAACAATTGTACTCAATTTTGCATTTCTTATCAGCTCTCAACTTCTCAGATGCAAAGTTTAAGAGATACAAACTGGCTAGACTCCTGACACATGACAAAGCAACATAGCTCATGCCATCTATGAAAACAGCATGGTCAATATCAATCATTGCTGCATCTAGACTTAAACCTTGACTCTTGTGTATTGACACAGCATATTCAACACAAAGAGGAAACTGCTTCCTGGTTATATAAATGCCCTTCATCAGCTGAAATTTCACATTACATTTTTAGATAGGCTGTGCAATTTTCACATTGTCAAACTTGACAACAACAGCCTCAATAAATGTTTTTTCCACATTGTACTGAAAGCTCATAATATGACCAATGGCACCTTTCACTAAGCCAGGTTCTACAACAAGGCTATGATGCAGCATAACATATGCATTTTCACAGACAGTCAACACAGCTTCCAAAGCAGCTGTTTGAGAGACATCAGATGTCAGTTCACCAAGATGCCCAGTTACTTTTTGAACCATTTTGCCGCTTAAGCAAATGCTATCCACAGAATCTACACCTTGTAAACTGACAATTTCATTGCTTTCCTTTTGCCACATTGTGCCATTGAATTCACAGCACTGCTTAAGACGTGGCATTAAACAGGAAACGTGAGGAGTTCTGTTGAGGATTTCTGTGAACACGTCACACACAGCAGGTAAACCAAAAGCAGCTGTATTCATAATGTAAGTCTTCAACAATGATACATTGCATGGTGTCAAAGCTCCAATTCTAGCCTCACCAAGCATAGCATTGTATACAGAGTATCTACTCTGTCTCATATTCTCATACAATTCCACATATATGGACAAATCCCATAGGTTTACCCCACCAATACAACCTATTGGTTTCTTCACTTATTGAGCTGACAACATGGTGAAGACATGGACAACATTCACAGGCGCAAGCTGCAGTAGACCACCGCATACCACAACATACTTCAACCCACAAGGATTGCCATCATGACAGCCAATGATTTCCTGCAAACAGAGGTGAATGCAAGCTAGCATCACATTTGACACAATGCTAATCTCATTAATGATGAATAAATGTATTTTATGAAACATTCATCTCAGACTAACAGCTGTATTATTTGGTAATTTCTTGTTTTCCCCAGTATTGCCACGCTCAACTGGCAACATAAACAATTGGTGAAGAGTAAATCCATTAATATTATATCTTGCCAACCCTGTTTGAGCACTAACAACTATAGACATGTAATCCTTAGTATGCTTCCTAACTTCCACTGAGACAGTTTCAATCAGAAAACTTTTGCCTGTAACAGCACACCTACTGACAAACATTAGAATAGGCACAAACTGAGAACAATCACATTGTCTCTCATCATGCAGAATACCATGCTTCACAGCATCCATCACAGTGAAAAACACAATCTTTTGCTAAGAATTCAACTGTGCCTGCATCTGTCAAACATCCACACAGCTATGAAGGTCATGCCTCATCGCACTTTCAACCTCTTTCTTTTGTGCAGCAGGGTCATTTAAGAGAAATGGTGCTCTTAAAGCTCCAACACCCTCAGGATCAACAGTGTTCTGAGAACTCTCTGGTGTATCCTTCTTCATCTGCTGTCTAGCTTTCTCCATCTGCTCCTTCTCCAAGTTGAGACACTGTATGTAAGCCTCAGAAGCATCACTCTTGAATGAGTCATAAGTGACATTGAAGTATTATTCAGAAGTGTCACAGTCACCTTTCAAGGAGATTTCATTCCTCCATGGCTTGAAAAGGAACAACTGAGCAAAGTAGTAGTGTTCCTTCTTCTCATCAGTAGCCAAAAAGAGCCTGCAATGATCAATTAACCATGATGTGTGTCTTTTCACCAGACAACCTGGTAAACCCTGTACATGGTAAATATGCCTCTGCAAGTTAGGGCGTAGTCCACCAGAGTAGTCATACCACTTTGCAACCTCATACAAACACATTTGTTCCATTGCACTGTTTTGCTGAGGATAATAAGTGTCAATCTTATTATCTTTCACAATGTTGGTAGAAGACGGTCTATTAGCTGCCAAGTCCTTTATTAGCTCCACAGACCATATCGCAGTCTTGCAGTTCTGCTTGTATGCCACAGTTAAGTACTCTATGGAATCAGATGTACCATAAAGGTGAGTACCAATGAGACGATCACTCACCTCATAAGCACCACATTCTCTATCACACAATGTCTTCAAGCGCAGAGACCACAAACAAGATGACAAAGATCTGTTTGTGTTTGCCAATTCTTCCCAGAGTGCCTGCAAACATGTTTGCTCATGTTTGGTGATGTATGATGTCACATACTGCACAACAGCCATGGAATTGGCAGCCACTAACTGAACATCCATACTGGCATGCCACATCAGAAGAACAGGATTGTGGTCATTTACATACACCTCATTCTTCTTCTGAGGCAGTTAGCACACCCTTTTTGTGGACTTTGCTTTCAGGTGGTGTTGCATTGCTGAGAAAACATCATTCATGCAACTATCTTCACAAATCCACCTTGGGAATACAAAACAGCACCTTGTGTACCACTGAGATCCACTCTTCACAGCCTTCTGACAGTACCTTCCACACAAGTGACGCTGGAACTTATGAACCAGTTTCCTCAGCATCAGGCATTGTGCAAGTGACATACTGCAAAATAAAGTTCAGCACCTCAGCATCTGTATTTTCACCAATGTGTGGTGCATCCTTAACCCACAACAACATATGAATGTGTGGAGCTCCATGTGCTTGGTATTCCATTCTCCAAAAGTGGTGGTGCTCAACAAGCCCAGGTGGTGGATTTGACTTTGCCCAAGTAAATGTCATCAAGTGTTGAAAAAGGTGCTGAAACTGCAGAGACACTGACACAGGATCCAAAGAACAAATTTCTCCAAGTGTCACTAAGGTAATATAGTTGAAGCCACAAAAAGGGGACACCTCCATAGACGCTAATCGTCCACTTTTTACGACCATCCCCATTATCAGAAGTTCATACGCTCAGTGAAAAACAAACAAACACAGCACTAGACAGATGCAGACATACAGCAAAGTGATTACAATTCTTTTTTGATTACATGCTGTTTGTCTGAGTTTCAGTCTCTTCAAATCTTTATTAAACAGTTAGATTAAAATCTGTAATTTAAAACCAGATTTGCACTGAACAGCACACTCTGGCACGCTTATCTGTCCAATGGAGTCGTGCTCATCCTTCGATCCTCCTCAATGGAAAAAATCTATTGTTTTCTTCTGGTGTGATTCTCTTGCCATCTCTTGGAGAATCACGCCCTCCAGGTTAAAAATGTGCTCCCAGTCCTCCATCCACTCATGTTGTAGGCACCATTCCCTCAGCTGTACACACTGGACCTGTGCATCTTTGTTAGTCACCTTGGTCACTTCCAGTGGTGTTGCAGTTTCTGATGGCTTGTCCTCATCCTTCGATCCAGGATTTAGTGTAGTTAGGGCAACACAGATTGTGGCAACAGTGAGATTCCCATCAGTCGCTTCGTTTGCATCCATGCTTAGGAAAGTAAAGAATTCCTCTGGACTTAGATTTACAGGCACGGGCACATCGCCTATTGGATCCTCATTAGGCAGAACTACAGCGTCCTCATGGGCTCCATCAGTAGCTGCATCCACCACTTCTTTGTGATTTAAAGCAAACCCCCCCTTTCTGCATGTAACAACAAAGACACAACAATAGTGGGGAACTGCTTCTGTTGGGCTTTTGTAGTAAAGTGTTAAGTGACTAATTTTTTCTGAGCACAGTTGCACCTGGTAATCATTAACACTCCATTAGGGTGATGCTTAACAGGTTGAAGTTAAGGGCAAACTTGGGAAAAATCACCCCCATAAACAGGCTTTAAAGGTGTGAATGGCCCATTGAATTACATTGCCACTAAATCGGTGCCCAGGGGATCATTGCCTTTAAGCGAATGTCCCCATTAAGTGCATCCCATTTAAGTGTTTTCAACTGTACCCTCAACACCAGAATTGGCCACTTCAACAGTTTAGCCAACTCATCCCAAAAAATACTTTGCACAGCTCAGAGAAACAAACCAAGCAGCGAACCCAAACTCTCGAAGCATACACATGACTTCAGAGTAAAGATGCAGGGAAGTTTAATTACGCCACTGAAGTTAGGGCGAAGTTGCCTACTCCGGGTCATCAAGTGCTACGCGAAGTCCCCATGAAATCACAACACTTCACCTTATGGTGACTTCACCCTATTATGACTTCATATTATGCTCACTTCTCATTCACTTTGTGTTGTTTTCTGTGGAGCACGAAGTGTGTCATAATTGAAACAGCCCACTGATCACATGTGTTACAGTAGGTAGGTCACATGGCTCAAGCAGCAAGTTTATCAGGTAAGAGAGTGAAAGACTTTCACTTTCTCTTTCCCTAGTGTGGGAGAAAGACGTTTTGTGGCAGAGGAGAGAAAAATATATTGCTTGAATTTGCTAACCATTTGACTTTTTTTGATAATTAGCTGTGTTTTCTGTATTTTGATTGCCTCTTATGTTGAGTGGTGCACTTTTTTTCAGTACAGAAGTTAATTGTTAAGTGTGTGTGTATATGTGTGTGTGTGTGTATGTGTGAGTGAAAGGGAGTAAAATAGAGAGAGGCACCTTTGGTGGATGGAGAGCGTGTGGGGGTATGGATGCGTGGTGACACCCGCATCTGAATAGGAGCACATTATATCATGCAAGTGGTCCCCTCCCTGATGCAGGAGGTAGTTGTGCCATGGAAGCACCTCCCACTGGTGGAACCACCTACTACTAGTGCCCCCCCACCACCTGCCATGGCCCCTGCGCTGGCAGCTCAGCAGCAGCAGGAAGTGATAGAGGATCTGCAGCAGTCTCATGAGAAGCAGCAGGTTGCCACCCCCAACTGTGCAGCAGAAAATAACACATGGGCCCCCTCCCACCTGTGCTCGGTCCTTCTCACACCTCTGTTGTGTGGGCTTTTTTTTTTAGTTCAGTGCCTGGTGTTGATGACCCAAGTGTCATGAAGTGAAATATCTGTGGTGTGGTTGTGTGTTGTGGTCCCAAGGGGAGTCATCTGTGGACAGGTGGGGAACGCACACACCTTGCAAACCACCACTGTGCATAGTGGGAGGTCAAGGTTTCCAAACAGGGATGAAATGCTCCTGGTGTCCCTGCTGGGCAACAGGTGGCAGGACGGCCTCCACCTGCATGTGTGGATAAACGTGATAGAGGCCAGGGAGCACTTGGCTGCTCTCACACCTGCAGAGGATGCTGGCAATCCTGCAATAAGGGTCCTCCTCCTCACATGCTCCCTTTTCTCCATTAAGGGGTATTGCTAAGCTGAATGGAGAAAAGGGAGCATGTGAGAGAGAGACCCTGTAAAGGCATCTATCCTAAATAAATACTTTTGCTCAATATTTACTGAAGAGAAGGTAGGGCAGGGCCCACAGCTCAGCATCATGGACACAGGGGAGGGAGGTGAGCACTACTCCTTCACAAAAGAAAGGGTCCTTCAAGAGCTTCTAAGCTCAGGGTGGATAAGGCAATGGGACCTGATGGCATACATCCCAGGGTACTTAAGGAGCTAAAGGAGGAACTAGCAGAGCCATTAGCAGAATTGTTTAGTGAGTCTCTGAGCACAGGAGAGGTCCCCAGAAGACTGGAGAAGGGCTCATGTGATCCCGCTCCACAAGAGTGGTAGCAGGGAGGAGGCGGGAACTACAGACCGGTCAGTCTTACCTCAGTAGTGGGCAAGATTATGGAGGCACTCCTTAAGGAAAGGATAGTGCAACCCCTGGAATCCATAGGGGCACAGGATCCAAGACAGCATGGGTTTACAAAAGGAAGGTCCTGTCAAACTAATCTCATAGATTTCTTTGACTGGGTAACTAGAGTGGTGGACCAAGGGGGAGCAGTTGATGTCGCCTACCTTGACTTCAGCAAAGCTTTTGACACTGTTCCACATAGAAGATTGATAAATAAGCTGGGTAGGCTCGGGGTGGGTCAGAAGTTGGTCAACTGGGTGGCAAACTGGTTGACGGGCAGAAAACAGAGAGTGGTGGTAAATGGTATACAGTCAGAAGAGATGCAAGTCACAAGTGGGGTACCTCAGGGATCAGTCCTGGGGCCAGTCCTCTTCAACATCATTAGTGACCTTGCAGATGGACTAGAGGTAAAGCTTGTCTGTTTGCAGATGACACCAAGATCTGCAACAGAGTAGATGATCCAGATGGGGTGGGCAGAATGAGAAGAGATCTGGATAAACTAGCAGAATGGTCAGAAGAGTGGCAACTGGGTTTAATGCAAAGAAGTGCAAAATCATGCACATAGGGAAGAACCCAAGCCACCAGAGGCTGGGAGGGGAGTTGCTAGCAGTCACAAAGGAAGAAAGAGACTTGGGCATCATCATCACTGATGATCTAAAATCATCCAAGCAGACCTCTAAAGCAGTAGGTAAGGCTAGGGGATGTTAGGGTGTATTAGTAGGGGTATCACAAGTCGTAAGAGGGAGGTAATAATCCTCTGTACAAGACACTGGTTAGGCCCCATCTGGAGTACTCGTGCAGTATTGAAGGCCACACCTTCACAAGGACATTAACCAAACTGAGGCAGTCCAGAGAAGGGCAACAAAAATGGTGCAGGGACTGCATCAGAAGACATATGAGGACAGATTAACGGAGCTCAATATGTATACCCTTGAGCAAAGGAGGAGAGAGGTGATATGATCGAGGCATTCAAACACCTTAAGGGCATAAACAAGGTGAAAGAGTCAAACATGTTTAAATATAAGAAAAATAGCAGGACAAGAGGACACAGCATGAGATTAGAGGAGGCCAATTAAGGAGATGTGAGGAAATTCTTTTCACAGAAAGGGTGGTGGATGCATGGAATGGATTACCACAAGAGTGGTGGTTATGAATACAGTGCAGGGCTTCAAACAGGCATGGGATAGGCATAAGGGAGCAATACAAATGACTATGAATAGATAGGCCACTAACAGAGCAAAGGCCGATGGCACATTTATAAGGTAGAAAAAGAAATGGGCAGACTGGATGGGTCTTGCGGTCCTTATCTGCCGTCAACTTCTATGTTTCTATGTTTCTATAATGCCTGCCACACAGGCCCATTTGGGCCTGATCTGGAGTGAGGAGGACCTCCTAAGCAACAGGGTGTCAAACACTGAACAGTGGTTGGAATGCATTGAGTGCAACCAACTCCAACTTATGGCCATTTTCCAACTGCTGCTCTCATGCCATAACATGGAGCAATAGTTTTTGATTGTCCATGCATCCACTGCCCTCTCCATGACAACGTACTTCCTAATTTTGCCCCAGTCTGTCCCCCTTTATCTTCATATTTTGCCCCCTTGTTCTTGCACATCCCTTTTTCTGAAAGATGCTAATCTCTTCAACATTGTTGATTCCCTTTATGTACTTTAAAGTTTTCGTCATGCCCCACTACCTCCTCTCCTTAAGGGTATACATATTAATCTCATTTAGTCTGTCTTCTTCATGTGGGTTCCAGTGCAGCCCCTCCACCATTTCAGTTGCCCTCCTTTGGACTGCCTCCATCCTGTCTAATTCTCAATTATTTCCTGAAATGCACTGCTTTATGCATGCACCCACTCTGCATAAGTGTGCCCCAAGAAATGGTTGCTGTCCCAGTGTTCCGAAAATTTCAGACTCCAGATGAAGAGAACTAACATGATAAAATAACATGATAAAATGTTTAGAAAATTCTCAATTATTTCCTGAGATGCAATGCTTTATGCATGCATCCACTCTGCATAAGTGTGCCCCCAGAAATGGCTGCAGCAACACTGTCCCAAAAATGCCAGACTCTACATGATAAAATGTTCAGAAAATTCTCAATTATTTCCTGAGATGCACTGCTTAATATGCGCACCCACTCTGCATATATGTACCCCCAGAAATGGCTTCTGTCACAGTGTCCCAGAAATGCCAGGCTCCAGATGAAGAGAAATAACATGATAAAATGTTCAGAAAATTCTTAATTATTTCCTGAGATGCAATGCTTTATGCATGCATCCACTCTGCATAAGTGTGCCCCCAGAAATGGCTGCAGCAACACTGTCCCAAAAATGCCAGACTCTACATGATAAAATGTTCAGAAAATTCTCAATTATTTCCTGAGATGCACAGCTTTATGCATGCACCCACTCCCACAACTATGGAACATGCATGCTGCTGCTCCTGTACTTCTATCTTCTGCTGCCTGTGCTGACTGGGCTGATGCACAGTGTATTGAGAAATGATGATAGTCACTGATGACCATTGTGTAAACAATGATGTGATGAAGTAATGGTGGACAGAAAGTCTGCTGCACTGACTGTTACATGATGCCCTACGTGAGTCTGTACTTATACTACCATTGGTAAGTTATTATATCTTTCATGCTCATATTTTTACACAGAACCAGACATTAAATATATATATATATGTATATGTATATACCTATATATATATATATATACAACACATATATATATATATATTATAGTGGTACGGTAGTGCCACTATAGTTAGGGTTGAGGAGCCATTTACATGTTAAACCCAAAACTTTGTACCTTAATAACTTTGCAACCATTAGACAGATTTGCCTGAAATTTGGAATACACAATAAAGATCCATACACTTGGGATCTGCCAAGTTTTGTACCAGTTGGATATATGTGGCTGCGAATTATTAAGCATGATCTCTGCAGCATTTACACTTTTTGGAATTCTATGGTCATATTCTACAGGTCGCACGGTTTGTTAATCGTCCAAAATTTTCAGGGAACGTGGGGCCAGGGACCCGATGTGCCTTTTGAAGATTTCGTGAAAAAATATTAAATGGTTCAAAAGTTATTCAAAAAACAAGTTCCCATTATAAGTCAATGGGAAACGTTAACAAAAAGTTCGACAGTGTAGAAAATGCAGTTTTTACTTTCTCAAATGGCCCTTTTACTGTCACAAATCTGCCATTTTGTTTTCAGTTAGCGATCATAAAAATGCTTGGCATTTAAATTTGGGACCCTCTA
Source organism: Neoceratodus forsteri (assembly GCA_016271365.2). Classification (NCBI taxonomy): domain Eukaryota; kingdom Metazoa; phylum Chordata; order Ceratodontiformes; family Ceratodontidae; genus Neoceratodus; species Neoceratodus forsteri. The sequence goes on along the minus strand of CM057458.1, from coordinate 860,628,525 downwards.
GCAACCTAATTCTTTTTGTATTCACCTAGTCAGACCCTGAGGACGCTAGCCATGTCTTTATTTTGGGGTAAAACACCCCAGAAATATGTTTTTCAAATTTCTGGAAAAAGTACTTTCACAAAGTACTGTCGCACGTGCGACACTGTTGAATGAATTTGTGAAAGCTTTCACAAACTGCGACAGTACTTTTCTAGGCTGTGGGAAAATGACAGCAATTTTTTGGCACCCTGCTGCAAAAGAATGGTTTGGTGTTTTTGTCTGAAATTAGGAGGGAATGCAGCCGACATCTCACAGATGTATCTTTCAGTGCTTCATTGAAAAAATATTACATGGCGGCAAAGTTACGGCACTCCAAAATTGATGCTTTTTCCCATAGGATAACATTACGGCGTCCAATGCATTACAGGAATCCTTTGGCGCCCTGCTGCAAAATAACAGTTTGGTCTTTTGGGCTGAAATTTGGAGGGAACACAGACAACATCCCATAGGTGTGCCTTTTGGTTGTTTGGTGAAAAAATATTACTGGGAGCCAATGTTATGGCACTCCGAACTTCTCTTTTTTTCCCATAGGATAACATTACGACGTTCGCCGCTCCTTTCAGGGCCCGTATCTGGGAAACGGTGCGAGATACGGACTTTTTGTCAGAAAAATACTTAGCCCCCTAACAGGGGCTAAGTAAGAGACTAGCCAAGAAACTCATAAATCACATGACTTTTACATTTTTTTTCTACGTCGCACGGTTCCTGAGATATAAGCAATTTAGTATTCCAAGTCCTCATTTTCTGCTCCAAGAAACATTATTATGCATACATTCTTTGTACTCACTGTCTTTCTTTATGCAGGTTTTGGGGAAAACCAGCCTGTGTGCTTACATTACTGTTACCATTACCATTTTCACTTGCGATTTCGTTCCCGTTTCACTTACCGTTCAGGTTTACGCCACCATGTGTGTTACCCTTTCCGTTTTCATTTGCGCTTGCTTTTGCGCTGTTTTTAACATTTCTGTCTACACTACTGTTTCTCGTTCTATTTCACTTTGCGTCCCCATGCACATTACTATTTGCGTTTGCGGGCACAATATTACTATGTGACAAGACATCATGTGGCGGGAACGCGGGGCTCAAAGGGCCCTGCACTCCCGCCACAGAATTACGTGGCAGGAGGGCCCCACCACCGCATTATATTCACTATTTCTCATAATCATTCTCAAAAAGAAGGGAAATTAGAGACAAAATAATCCATTTAATTCATTAGTTAGGATTGTTCCACACCTACAAAAGGAAGGAAATTCGGTGTTAGGGTTGAAAGCCCCCCCTTGGCCCCCCTGCCCACAACCCCAACCAGCATCAGGATGCACATTAAGGTTGTTGGTCCTAACTCTCACCCCATTCCCCCACACCTCTGCTTCTTTACACATGTGATGGGGTGAGAGTTATGGCTGATAACCCTACTGCGCACCCTGATACCGCTGGGGGTGGGCGGAGGGCTAAGGCTTTCAACCCTAACACCAAATTTCCTCACTTTGTCAGTGTGTAACAACCTTAACTAATGCATTAAATATAGTTTTTGACTTAATATATATATATATATATATATATATATATATATATTTGCCCCTTCCTGATTTTCTATTATTGCATATTTGTCACACTGGATGTTTTCAGGTCTTTAGACAAAATGTAATATTAGATAAAGGGAACCTGAGTGAACAAATAACACTTGTTTTTTTTTACTTATTTCATTTATTTAATGAAAACAGTTAACCAACACCAACTTGTGCTGTATGAAAAAGTAATTGCCCCCTTACACTTAAAAACTGGTTACGCCACCTTTAGCTGCAATGACTGCAACCAAACGCTTCCTATAATTCAATATCAGTCTTTCACAGCACTGTGGAGGAATTTTAGCCCACTCATCTTCGCAGAACTGCTTTAATTCAGTAACATTGGTAGGTTTTCGAGCATGAACTGCTCGTTTCAGGTCCTGCCACAGCATCTCTATTGGATTTAGGTCTGGACTTTGACTAGGCCACTCCAAAACTTTAATTTTACTTCTTTTCAGCCATTCTGATGTGGACTTGCTTTTGTGTTTTGGATCATTGTCTTGCTGCATGACCCAACTACGCTTCAGCTTCAGCTGACGGATGGATGACCAGACATTCTCCTTAAGAATTTTCTGGTACAGAGCAGAATTCATGGTTCCTTCAATTATGGCAAGTCGTCCAGGTCCTGAGGCAGCAAAGCATCCCCACACCATCACACTACCACCACCATGTTTGACTGTTGGTATGATGTTCTTACTGTGGAATGCTGTGTTTTCTTTACGCCAGACATAATGGGATCCATGTCATCCAAAAAGTTCCACTTTGGACTCATCTGTCCAGAGAACATTTTCCCAAAAGGCTTGTGGATCATCCAGATGCTTCTTGGCAAATGAGAGACGAACATTTATGTTCTTCTTGGTTAGCAGTGGTTTCCGCCTTGCTACTCTCCCATGAATCCCATTTTTGCCCAGTCTCTTTCTGATTGTGGAGTCATGAACACTGACCTTAGCTGAGGCAAGAGAAGCCTGCAGTTCTTTGGATGTTGTTTTAGGATCCTTTGAGACATCCTGGATGATTTTACGCTGCGCCCTTGGAGTAATTTTGGCAGGCCACCCACTCCTGGGAAGATTCACTACTGTTCCAAGTGTTCTCCATTTGGAGATTATGGCTCTCACTGTGGTTCGATGGAGTCCCAGAGCCTTAGAAATAGCTTTGTAACCCTTTCCAGACTGATAGATAGCAACAACTTTTTTCTGATCTTTTCAGGAACTTCCTTTGATCGTGGCATAATGTGCTTGTTGAATCTTTGTGCTGGCAACGGTCAAAATAAGTGAGGTTTATATTGAGCAGGGCTGGCTGTAATCAAGCCTGGCTGTGTTCAATCAGCTGACTCTAATTATCCCTTTAATTGGGTTGATTTAACTAGGGGGCAATTACTTTTTCACACAGTGCAAGTTGGTGTTGGTTAACTTTTTTCATTAAATAAATGAAATAAGTAAAAAAAACAAGTGTTATTTGTTCACTCAGGTTCCCTTTATCTAATATTACATTTTGTCTAAAGACCTGAAAACATCCAGTGTGACAAATATGCAATAATAGAGAAAATCAGGAAGGGGGCAAATACTTTTTCACGCCACTGTATATATACATACATACATACACATATACATGCAATCATTCCTTTTTTTCCCCTCACCGGTCACCCAGTCATACTTTGGTTACACATTTTTTGGCTTGCTGAGGAATTTACTGTAGGAAAACTGTCAGGCCAGGAAAGGTAAGTATTTTTTTTGCAGGGGGCTACCATTTGGAAGCAAGTTTCATGGATGATTTTGATTTGACTTATTTACAGGTTTTCTGTGTATCCTCTGGATTCACACCAGTTGCATGTGTTCTTATTTGAAGAAAGCACTGATGGCAGCACACAGCACCAAAATGTTTCCTGCACACAGGCTAAGAAGAAATACTTGTTACTTCATTGCACTAACACATTCTGTTCTAATTAAGTGTGGCAATTACTGTCTGTTATATCCTGCTAAACTGATACCAAGCTATTAGTGAGCCACACCAAGATCAGGAACAAGTTTAATGCATGTGACATGCACTGACCCAGTGTCTTAACTTGCTACATTCCAAGATGTCTTGTCATGACCCGGATAAAACTTTGTTCAATCCCATGGCATGCTGAAGTACTGTAAGCCAGTGACTGATGTGTACGAAAAATATATTATCTGCCATACACATCTCCTACTTTGTATGTTTTACACTGGTTTGAAAAAATGAAACACCTAAAAGAAATGATAAAATAAGATTGACATACTTATCTGAAACTGATATCCTATAGGTGGTTGTAGACAGTACTGCAGTAATCCTGTCCTCTGGTCCATTACACTGTATGAAACTGGAAACCTGTAAAAAGAGAAGAAAAGTTGACTGTATATGTTTCTCAAGTGCATCTCTAAAATGTTAGAGGAAGCATTCACACAGCTCAAGAAAATTCCATAGTATGACAAATTAGTACATACTCACTGTAAACTACTGATAATAAGAAACATGGTCACTGAGGCTGGATGCAGGCTCCCTCTGGCAGGTTCTGGTCACAGGAACACATTCCCTCTCACTGTCTTAGCGACTGGTGGCTTTGGCTGGCTGGTGGTTACATCTGGTCACGGGCACTGGAACACATTCTCTCTCCCTATTAGACAGATTGGTGGCTTTGGCTGGCTGTGGGTTACTTCTGGTCATGGGCACAGGAACACATTTTATCTCCATATTAGACAGATTGGTGACTTTGGCTGGCTGTGGGTTACTTCTGGTCATTGGCACAGGAACACATTCTATCTCCCTATTTGACAGATTCCTGGCTATATCTGCCTGGGGGTTTCTTCTGGTCATGGGCACAGGAACACATTGTCTCTCTCTATTAGACAGATTGGTGGTTTTGGCTGACTGCGGGTTATTTCTGGTCATGGGCACAGGAACACATTCTTTCTCCCTGTTAGACAGATTGGTTTTGGCTGGCTGTGGGTTGCTTCTGGTCATGGGCACAGGAACACATTCGCTCTCCCTATTAGATTGGTGGCTATGTCTGGCTGGGGGTTACTTCTGGTTATGGGCACTAGAACATATTCTCTTTCCCTTCCCTATTAGACAGATTGGTGGCTTTGGCTGGCTGTGGGTTACTCCTGGTCATGGGTACAGGAACATATTCTCTCTCCCTATTAGACAGATTATTGGCTTTGGCTGGCTGGGGGTTACTTCTGGTCAGGGTCACAGGAACACATTCTCGCTCTCTATCAGACAGATGGCCAGTTGGCTGGATATGGTGTGTTATATTCTTTTAGTCACTCAGGAGGAAGATATCTTTAAATGGCAGAATTTAAGTGGCTACCGCCTACTACAAATGGAGAGTTATTTTTAAGAGGCTGACTGTGTTTACTAATGACAGCACATATTCTGTTAAAGAGCAGGTACCCACTGTCAGATACCCTGCCCCCCACACATATATAATAGCTGACCTGCACCACTATTGAGGGGTATTAAAAATTCCATGCAGTTCCCTCCTATTACAAAGAATGTGCACCCCCATAAAAACAGAGCCTTGCCTGACATGCCCCCAGTGATGTACCTGCAGCCCCCTTTTGTGATGTCAGAAAATGAATACTGAGTGTGCATTCCATTAACCTGTATGTATGTGATATTGCTGTGGCTTTTAGTACTATTTGGAGATGCCATGTATAAAAATAAAAGCAGCCACTGTAGTAACAGTCATTGTTTACTGGAGTGGTCACTTTAATTTTTCCAAGTGGCAACTCTAAATAGTACTACAAGTCATTGAAAACATGGTGCCAATACAGGTCTATGGAGCACACACATAGTCTTCATTTTATGACATCACAAAAGAAGGTTGCGGTACTTTCCTGGGGGTGTGTCAGGCACACAGATCTGTTTTATTGGGGTGCACATTTGGGGTGCTATAACTTTGTAACAGGAGGGGAGAGCATGGGATTTTTAATACCCCTTAACAGTGGAGCAGGTCGGCTATTACATACATGTGATGGCGGCTGGGTATCTGACAGTGGGTACCTGCTCTTTAAGTGGACTCAGAAGATATACCAAGGGGAATGTAAAATGGAATTATTGTGATGGAGCATTATTTGTGCAAATCTGAATTATGGAATGATACTGAGTCAAGAACACTGGTTTTATTTTATGAAAACCAAAAAAACATATCATTAATAAAATGTGACAGCCTTTCAAACAGTTAAATTAAATACCAGCAACATCCACCTCATCCTCATCAACCAGGAAGCTTCCCTCAGAATCATCATGGTTGGAATTGTTTGTCCAAGATTGCATTGTCAATCTCAATAGTTGGCCATTTGACGCTGCCACTGGAATGGTCTGCTTCTACAACATTATCAGCACAACCATCATTGTGATGGCGTATGAACACAGATGTGGTAGTTCGAGGTGGTATGTGACCTTCATTCATTTTTATGAATGTCAGCATGCTGAAATTTGTTGGCGAGAGGTTGGTATGATGGTCATGAACTATTCCTCCTGCAGAATTGAATAAACTGAATACCCTCTCCACACTTATACTGGAGGATGGGCTGATCAGGTACTTCAGTGCCACTGAAGTCAGCTCTCGTCATTCACTCACCTTTCCACTCCAGTACAGCAGAGGATCATCAATTACTGACAGAAGCCTTTTTTCAGCCAAATATGAGTCAATCATTCTATGTGCTGCATGCAGTCCTGTTGTTGACTCATCCTCCAGTTCACCAGATTTATTGATGTCACAGATTCGCACTTGGCACAAGGCACCCCAAAGTGGGTTAATGGCAACCGGTTTTGATGACATCCCATCTGGACCTGCAGCTGCCTTACTGAATGTGCCTAGTAGTCCACAGTGACCTTCAACCTTGTTATGCTGTGGTTTGCTGAACTTGGCACGTGGCTTCTGTGCCCCATGAACCAATTGCACAAGTTGTCCACCGAGATTTTAAACCTTTTCAGGCCCTCCCTCCAGTAAGGATGCAATGCCACATTTGTATCGTGGGTCCAGCATTGTTGCTATTCTGAATTCAGCATTTTGCAGAATACTTGCATTGTGGCGATTGTGGTCCAATACTGTCAGCATGTGTTTAAGTAATGTACTCTTTGAACAATCTCTGGACACATCAAGGCTTCGCTGCAGATTCAACAAAGTCTGCCTCAGCACCCACAGCAGTGGAATGGCTTGACTTATGGAGGCAGTGTCACCACTCACTGCCTGTATGGCATGTTCAAAAGGCCTCAAAATTGATATCACCGAGTCCATGAGGTGCCACTGTTCTGCTGTCATAGACAATGAGGCCCCAGAAATGTTTTGGGTAGTGTGCATGACTAGGTATTCCAAGATGGCTTTGTATTGTTCACACAACTTCTCTGCCATGTAAAGAGTCGAGTTCCAGTGTGTGACAACTTCCAACTTGAGATAGTGCTGAGGCAAGCTGTTTTGAATCTGCAGCTGCTGATGTTGTGCATGGGCCTTTCCAGAGCTACCGGGTCATAATGTTGCATGCTTAATAGCGTATGGCATTATGGCTACACAAGACTTGTGCGTTCCCCTAGTTGGACCATCCCTGAGTTGAGAATCTTTAGTGGGGGGGTCCGGGGGTGCAGCCCCCCATAACAGGGGATGTGGGGGGGTGGAGCCCCCCACAGAACAAAGACATATGCCTCATGTCATAAATCATGCAGTGTGATTGTGCCATGCGGCATTATGTCTTGCAACATTATGACCCTGTGCCTTTCCAGAGCATGAAAAGTGTGCGCAGATGCGGTCTGCAACTGTTAACATTTCCTTGCTGTCAGGGTACTGCAGAAACTCCTGGACCATGAGATTAAAACAGTGGACCATGCATGGAGCCTGAACAAAGCCACCATCGATGATACATTTCATCACGTTTCAGACAGAGACAGGGGGTTCAGCCACTCATCAGTTTCGGTCAGTAGCAAGTCAAGCATGTGTTCACCAGTGTGGGAACTGGCCACACTGCAAATTCCAAGTGTTGGATGCTGTTGAATTCCAGGACTGTTGATACCATGACAGTCTGCCTTACTACACTGATTTCCAATATCACCAGCACAGACAATCCCCAGTACCTGCGCCCAGTGTGCAGTAATACACAAATATGAACTGCCTGCCATTTTGCCACTTGTCCACATATCCATACTTAAGTGGATAAATGATGAGGAAGAATGTTGAAGGGCATGTTTTACAGACTTTATTACAGTCCAGTATAACTGCGGGACAGCATGGGTGGAAAAGTGTGTCCTGGACAGGACTTTCCATATGGTAAAGGTGCGTGCGGCAAAATGCCTGAATCCAGAATTCTCCACAAAGGAGAAGGGCAACAAGTAAATTGCCAGCAAAGTACAGCAGCATTCGACGCATGTGACACCACATGATTGGGTGGGTATTTCATGTTCTGAGCAAAAAGACTGTGCAACGTGGGCTGAGTTGTTACCCATTTTGCACGTGGTGTGCCAAAGGGTTCTGCTCTGTGAATGGCCATGGCTGGGCTGATTTTGCAATGTGATGAAGAGGGGTGCACAGGTGACACTGAGAAGTCCACAAATTGTGTTATTTTACCCATTTTAATCACAGGGGTTGATACTGGGCTAGAAATACTGCTGCATAGACCACCACCACCACTGCTGCTTCTCTGACCACCACTTGACAACGATTCAAAATCTTCATCCTCCTCATGCCTGTAGTAATTCTTAGCTATTATTTCACCACTACTACAGACATGGCTACTTGGGCTACTTACAGTCATGGAAGGGGAAAACATGCTGAATAAGCTGGCTAAGGGTGAACGCCCCATGTGGCATTAGCTCCTCTCTGGTGCCAAGTCCACAGTGCCATGTGCCTGTTCTTCAAATGTGTATGCTGGCCCCCGGTTCCCAGATGACTATCCTTTTTACCACATCTGACATGCACTTGGCAAAGCTGGCAGATTGCCACTTGTTCATCGCTTGGATCTTGTACAGAAAAATCCCAACCAAGAGATTTTGATCATCTACTTTTAGTTTCCACAGGCCCCTGATGCTGCAGATTGGACACCAGTTTTTTTAGACAATGACACAGGGGGTGTACTACTACATGATTTCTCTTGCTGGCCACACTTGTGCTCTACCAGCCTATCACTATCTGTGATGACTACAACTGGGTCATCATCATCATCATCAACAGAAACTGCCACAACTTTGAAGAGGGGGTGATTTAACACCGACAGACTGAGACTGTTTGCACACAGCCACCTATAATTTCTTTTTCTCTGGTTCCCAAATGGGGTCACTAAAATCATCATTATTTTCCTTATCCGCATACACAATGTCAGCGTGGGTGCTGTCCTGTGGAGAACAAGTACACACCACAGCATCATTATGATCATACAATATTTTTTCTCCAATATTTGAAGGGTTGGATGGCACAGGCATGACCTCATCAACAGGACTGAAAACATGAGATTGCGACAACTCTTTGTCAGCATCAGAATCATGTTCAACCAATGTGGGGATTGGGATGGGGACATCAGGGAGTGTGGCACTGGATTAGGTATCATTTCCTGACTCATAACTGCCTGATTAACAATTTCCCTAGTCTGTTTGCCCGACGTTGTTTCTTCCCGACTATTATTTTGCTTGTATCACAAAATACCGACAATCAATCTTGCTTTGTACTCTGTCTTCATTCACAACAAATTTACACATTCGCCACTCACCAGCATGTTTTTTTCACTTGCTCACTGAGTACCACTGTGTCTGATTCACCACTTGCTAGTCTCTAATTGAGTGCAATCCAATTTATATTCATAACCTGTTTGCCCTCCCTCTCCCTTGGAGACTTCACATTGCTCACACCATGGCTGAAGTTTGCATTATTGTCCCATTGCAGAGGGGTAATGACAAACTCTGCATAGGAGGTTATCAGTTAGTGAAAGAATGAAATTACGGAGATCTATTTTATTGGTGCTGCCAAAGTTGCAAATTGCTTAAGTGTCAGGACGACTACAATTCTTGTTGGCGGCCAGCAGCACCTAAGAAATCACCAGGAGTACAATCACACTCCGGAAGCAATCAATGCACCAATAGCATGTGCTACTGCATTCGTGAAGTGAAGAGCAGTAGACACCCATGACACACCAGCCCACCTTATACAGGCAATAACTACAAGTTTGCCTGAGGAAGTCCAACAAAGCATGCCCTGTAAACAATCACTGTAGAAGGTAGTAAAAAGGGCAAGACAACTTGACATGCCATCAGAATCCAAAACACTGGAGGAAATAGTAGTGCCTGTTGAGTTTAGGCTAGTAAACGGGCAGCTGTGGCTAACTTGTGAGTCTACATGCGGTGAAGACAAAATCATAACATTTGCCACGGGGGAAAAAAGTCTCCTCAACAATGCATATTACTGGCTGATGGATTGCACTTTCAGAACAGTTCCAAGTATGTTTAGGCAGCTTTATTTAATTCATGCTCCTGTTGGCAGTACTAGAAATAGCCATATTGTGACCCTATTTTATGCCATTAGGTCATCAAAATTGCTGCAGTGTTATCAGTGGCTTTTCCAGGACTTACAAGGCCTGGCTGATGAAAGTTTAACACTGTCACCAGAGTTTATTATTACAGACTTCAAGCAAGCAGCAGTAAATGCTTGCAAGTTGGAATTCCCAGACAGCACCAATAAAGGATGTTTATTTCACTTGTGGCAGATCATATGGCAGAAAATTCAGAATTTAGGACTTGCAACACAGTATGGTTCAGACCCTGAATTTGCCTTGAAATTGAGACATCTTGTTGCTCTAGTATTCTTGCCTCCAGCAGAGATTAAAGCTGTTTTTACTGAACTTAAAGAGATTATGCCTGACAAAAGTTTACCTCTGATTGAATGGTTTGAAGAAAATCATATTCTTGGTTGTGTGCAGAGAAAAATGCAGAACAAAACATCAGTCCATAGCCCACCTATTTTTCCTCCCCAGTTCTGGTCAGTGCATGATCAGTTTGGCAGCTGAATACGGCACACGCAAAATAAAGTGGAAGCATGACATACAGTAGATGGCTTGGGACTCTGGTAGGTGCTTCACATGTGGATTTCAATAGATTTGTGGCAGAGCTGAGAAAAGATCAGATGACAACACAGTCCACAATTGAGAAAATAAATAGAGGACTGCCAAACTCACCACTGAAAAAGAAATACGCATTGCGTGATGAAAAACTGAGTACTGTGGTGAGCAAGAGGGCGCAAATGTCAAATGAGGACTTCCTGAATGGAATTGCTTACAACCTGGTGATCTAATATAGCACAATATTTTGAATCAAGATTTTAGAATTTTACTATTTTTAAATAAAGACCTTCTGTGGATTTAAATTGTGTCTGTGTTTGTGGATTAATGGATTAATGGCCCAACGTTGTTAAATGACCTGAAATACATCACTAACTGGTATGTACATTTTCTATTCATCCAGTATTTAGCATGCAAACATGTACTTTGTATGTCGGGATTTATTTGTAGTGTTCAGCCTGTGATTAGCCTGCAAACTATACTTCATATTTCAGGATTTTTCATTTCGGGAAAATGTAATGATGGGAAACAGTGTTTACGGAATTTCAGTGATGGGAAAATATTGGTCAGGCAATGGTATGTCAGGAAATAGTATGGATCCCATGACATCTACTACACTCTGACTCACAATCATGACTTTAGACTCCACAACATTTGGGAAACTAGTTAACTTGTCATGGGTTGAACTTGGGGCAATACTCATGCCATCAGCAATTTCACTACCACCAGCAGGGACAACAGCATCTCCAACCATGATTAAAGTTACTGATTGCACTGTGAAAAACATAGTCAGAGAAATCTCTTTACTGGAATCAACTATGCACTTCTGCTGTGCATTACTATCATGCCCATGGACACTCTTGCCACTGGCAGCAGTGCCATGGCCAGACGCAGCTTTGCATGCATGTCTCTTTCCAGGCATTTTTTGGGTTACACAGAAAATTCACAACAAATTGATATTTCTGAAATTTGGAGTGGATGGGAAGCCAAAAAACAACAACTGTGGCTTACAGATGTTGATTGGGCACTAAACTGATGCAAACACAAAGACGCAGATTGCACACTATAAAGAAATGCAGTCACTGAGGCACAAAAACACCTTAACCAGTGTTCACACAAATCGAAAACTAAAAAAATAAATTATACCTTTTGGCGGTTGAGGGGGGGCGTTGCAGGAGCAGTTCACTTTCTAGATAGAAGGTAACAGTGATTTTTTAAAGCTTTTTTGATAGTTTGATTCTCAGAGCTCTGAGAGGAAACTGTGTCCAGCTTTCCATTACACAGAACTGAGGCTGTACAAGGCAATATAGAGCTCATGTGAACTGCCATCCCATGAATCAATGCAAAATTTATCTCACATAGCAATAAACAGGCGAAGCAAAGCAAAGTCCATTCAAATCAATGGCACTTCACGAAAAAATAAAGGGGAAAGCATTACAACAAGGTGAAGTAGCGCAAAGTCCATTGAAACAATGCACTTTGCATTCTTAATTTGAAGGCAGAATAATTTGCTTCGCATTGTGAGCACTACGTGGATTGAGGGACAGTACACGAAGTGCTCCACGTAGCGAAGCGGGAGCAATTCACTCACCTCTGCTTCAGAGTGCCTCCGGTACCAGTACTCTTTTGTTCCTCTAATGTTATACAGAATGGAACTCAAATTGACTTGCAGACACTCATCTGTCTTTCAACTTTTTGTGTAAATTCAGCAGCTTTAATGCATCCCAGGGATGTAGGGAGCCATAAAGTATGCTCTTTAGACGCAGACAGAATACAGAGTTCACTCTCCCATAACAAATGGAACACATAAGGTATCTTCCTTCTAAACTTACCACCACTATGAAGCACTCTAGATGCATGATACTCAGGGCAAGAAACGTGTACTTCACGTACATCTAAATGTCCCCTGGTGCCATGTGGAAGATATCTGGAGAATATCGTGCCAAAGCATCCTTTACTCTTTCAACATTTACAACATCCTGCCAAATAACTTTAGACTTTGCTGGAACACCATTTACTAAGATAACAAAATCACTGTCATGAGTAATGGTATCCACATTTTCCTGAAGTGGAAGTGGAAGGTACATAACAGTACCCTTCAGAGATTTAATCAATTCTTTTGGTGGGATGTTCTTCATCTAAGTATTGAGAGGAAGTATTGTTTGAAATGGTTTAGCAGTTTGTATCAAAATCCATTCAAACAAGTTTAGCTTTGCAATTTCAGGAGAAGTTACATGTGGTTCCATATTGTTCAGTATAGATCAGGGAGGCAGAACATTACCCTTAATCTTACTGCAACAATACACAAACAGAACTATTGTAGATGGGATAACAAAGTCTGAAAGCAGCAACAGGTATGCCAGAAGGTGACACCACATATCATTCAATGCATGTATATTATCCAGGTCAACATGCACAACATTCTTCTGATAAAATAGCTATTGGCAAGAAATGCAAGTGTTTTCAAACTTCTGTCTCTTAGCCAACTCAAACTTCGCAATGTTATTTCCAAAGCTGTGAATAATGATAGACTCATCTACAGAAACATAGTGTCCCACTGACTCACAACCTACAGTAGTGACACTGTCCAAGGGTGACTGTCTCTGCACCTGCCTGATTAAAATAGATGCACCTTGCATGTCTTCCTTGATAAACAACTGGTCTAATTCAATGAATATCTTAACAGCATGTCTCACATGATAAACTTTATATAGACAAGTACGCATAGCTAAGTTATGGACAGTGATCATATGCATGTGATGTAGAATGTTACCACATGCACCAGACTGTAAACATGCTAATGAGTGACCCAAAAGTCCAATGTGTGGATGAATGTCACAATGATCGATATTCTCAAACAATTTGTATTGTCTGCAGTCTTTTGTCTTCACAGAGACATGAATAAACCTCTTGAACTCATCAAAGGTGGTTGACATATTTTACATATGTCATTACAAGGCCAGTTCACACATGTAGATTCATGACAGCCAACATTATCACCATCATCCTCTTCTGAGTCTACCCTATGGGTAACTTCTTGCAATGGCAAAATGTTATGAGCTTTTACAGCAGGATCCAAAGAAACCGCTGTATTTATCAAGAATGCCTTGTACGTCTCATCCCAGAAATATGACTCTGATAATTTTATATGTAACCAGTGACCACCTACAATGTCATAAAAGTTCTCTTTAGAGAGACTTTCCACTTCAGCCAACTTCATCTTGATATCATGCACTGCTGCACTGAAAGAGTCTAATAGATATTTCATTTGTCTCCATAGATGACCTCAAACCAGAAGGGCCATAGATACAAAGTACCTAACACAAAAGCTCAATTTCATCAAGGCAACCTTCCATTTTGTTGTCTTTCCTTCCTGTCTCATAATGGCAGATATTGCTTATTCAAACTTAACTTTCTGGGCTACAGCATGGAAATATTGCCCCTTCAAAATTGCAGTGCTGACAGTGTCAGTACTGTGTTGTTTAGCTATAGTCTTCCATTTCCTAACCACTGTACATCTACTTTTTTGATTATTAGACACCTTACCATTACCATGTACATGTCAGTACACACTAACAATGGAACGTGAGTAGCCTTCTGTAAGCATGCATAGTTCTTTGCTGGCACTGGAGTATCATGTGACAACTTTGTGGCCTTACAAATACTTCTGTCAGATGTCAAGAGCTTGTCAGAATTATAGACTTCACATCTACTTCTGTATGGTGCCCTTCTACGAAGAATCTGTAGTCTCTCTCTGGAAGGCATACTTCTCTCAGTGACAATGCAGTCAGTGCACAGAAATTGTCAACACATAGACAGTAAAAAAACAGAAATCATTTTTAACACAGGTCTTGTAAACATACACATACTTCACTACAAAGAATAACAGTACATAGTTTTACTTTTTATTAATAAAAAAAATTGTCAACACATATCACACAAAGGTATGCCCCCTGTATGGTGACACTATTACAGCAACAATGTCGATGCTGACAACATCGATGTTTTCACTGTAATAGTCCACCTGAGAACCCGGCACTCTGTCTCCCAGTCCTGCACTCCCTCCCCATCCAACTCCAACTTGGAGATAGAATCCTAGAGAATAGGGGTGCAGGGGGCAGAGCCCCCAATGAAAAAACAGCCAGGGTCTCCAGTCGGATTTATGTCAACCGCAAGTTTCAGTTGACATAAATCTGTCACTGTGACGGAGGTCGACAACTTAGTTGTTGAAATGGCATTATACAGCCTCACACAATATAGTACAAATTCCTTCAAACAAAACTTATTCCCATGCACTATAGCACAGACAGAATCAAATATGTTGTCACACTTTTCCCAATAAAGTAATGTACTACAGTACAGTTAACATCCACACTCCTCACAAATCTCCAGAAATGTTGGGAAAGAAAATGTAGTTTTGCATGGCATAAAGTGTTGAAACTATTTTTATTTGAGCAACAAATTTACAGTAATGTACTGCTGTCAACTTCCACACTCCTCACAAATCTCCAGAAATGTTTCAAAAGGAAATGTACTTTCTGCATCATAATTGTTGAAACTATTATTTGTGCAAGAAATTCTCTGAAGCCTCAAATCTTGCTAAAGATTCATAGATTCCATTGAACCTTTTGAAAGCAATTATAGCTTCCAACGGGGAAACTTGTGAAATAATTAGTTGTTGTGCATGACAATACTGAGAAGTGTTAAACGTTCAGTAACACCAATCCATAACCATGAGTTACAATTATAAATGCAACTACTTTCAACTAAATAAATTAAAGTGCAGCACACAATGTCTCAATTAAAATGATATATTTCACAGACCACATAGTTGGATATCACACGGTTTGAACCAAGGACACCATGCATATCAACCATGTCCAATTCCTCTGTGCGACAGAACACAAACAATGTATTGCTGTCTGCCAGTGTATACATACCCCACAGAACACTACCACCCCTAAACAGTAGCATACCACATTACAAATCAGTAGAGCATGAAAAAGTCTGAAAGCAACCATGTATCCCCATACAAAGAACATTGCACTAAAGTCAACTTTGTTTTATTTTGAAGACACATTTGTGAAGCAATCAAACTCTTTTGAAAATGCGATGAAAAATATGAAACTTTCAGAACAAAATGTAATACATTCGAATGACCACGTCAAAACAGAAACTACTGTAAAAAATGTATAAACTTTTACAGCAGCATTACTTTCAAAAGAATAATGCGGACATACACAATTCAAAACAAAATGCTGACCAATAGCTGAGCAAAGAGTATGACTGACAAGCAAAGTAGGCATTTCAAGAACACGTCTTGGCATAGTACAACCAGTCTCATCCCACATCCCCTGAGAACAAGACCAGAAAGAACATTATAGTTGTACTGCCAACCAACTGCCTTAACAATTTACTGTCACACACAAACTGCACTGGAAAGAAAAATGCTGTACTGCAAAGAAACTCAAGTCGACAAAAAAAAAACTTGTGAGATTTTCTCTTGCTCACCAAACAGATTACTGACCTGTGAGTAACAATTTCATAACCGTAGTAACTTAAAACAAGCATTTGTCAATGCTGAATGTTTGCTTGCTGGTATTGGCGTTAGTGCTGCATGAGTTAGAGAGATGCATGATAGAAATGGCAGTGAAGTATTGAACTAATGCCAACCCCCACTCCCACCCTGCAGAGACTGACAGGCTTTGGGGTGTGCCTTTAGGTCATTGGCCATAATGTTCATGCAATTCCACCTCATTCCATCCTGCAGACACTGACAGGTGTCCTGGTGTGCCTTGGGGTCTTTGGCCCTTACATTCACTCCATTCCATAAGAAAATAAGCTGAGATGGGTGCAGTATAGGAGAATGGGGTGAATATTAGGGCTGAAGACCTCAAGGCACACCTCAATGCCTGTCAGTGGCTGCAGGATGGGGGTTGTGGTGGAATGGCATGAGCATTACGGCTGACGACCTTAAGCCACACCCCCGATGCCTGTCAGTCTGTACAGGGTGGGGGGTACAGTTGGAAACCATAACACTCCAGGTGTTTGTTGGTATTTTTGTTCCAAATTTTCAACATGGGCTTTTGGGATGCACCTCATGAACAGTGGCACTATTGTTTCGTTACTCAACCCGGAAAGGTGATTTTTGGACAGCAAATGTGCCATTCAGCACAAAAGGCATGAAAAGACATTTTGGGCAGGATGTGAAAAATAGCATCTGTACTGTTCATGAGGAGATGTGAAAAAATTGCAAGGTTGAATATCTGGAGTGAAAATATGAAAATGTGGCGAAGTTTCTAGCATGCGTAGAAATTGCTTAATGCACACTCATAATGCAGTAATCTTTTGGAATTTTTTCACCAAATTTTCAACATGGTCTTTTTGGGACCTCCCCTCATGAGCAGTGGAACTGCAATTTCCTTAATCTGTCACAAAAGTTGATTTTGCACAGCGACTGCACCATTCTGTGCCACAGGTGCGAAAGCCCATTTCAGGCAGGATGCAAAAAAATGACAACTATACTGTTCACAAGGAAGTGTGAAAAAATGCAATGTTGAAAATTTGGACTGAAAATATTAAAAACTGGTAAAGTTACGAGTGTGCATACAAGCTGTGCAATGCACGCTTGTAATGCAGTCATCTTTTAGAGTTTTTTTCACCAAACTTGCAACATGGGATTTTTAGGACCCCACCTCATGAACTGTGGCACTGTCATTTCATTAATTGGTCCCAAAAGGTGATTCAGTGCGGTGATGGCAAAATCACTTTTGGGAATGAGAAACCTAATGACAGTGCAAGTCTTCATGAGGAGGGGGTACCAAGAACCTAATGTTGAAAATTTGGGACCAAAACTCCCAAAAATGGCTGTGATATAAACCTAAGTTGAACCCCCCCCCCCGTTGGTTGCCATTATAGGGCTTACCATTATTTTCTACAGTTTACGGTCGGTTTCCCACAGAAGATTGCAGAACTGGACCTCAAGAGGTAAGCATGGGGGGGCTGGGGAGGTGGGGTGCTCAGAGGGGGGTCAGAATGAGGGAGGGGTGGAAAGGACAATGAGGGGTCATTTTCTTTTTCTATAGGTTTAAAAAGAAAAAGACCTCAGGGGACAGTTTTCTTTTTTACAGGTAAAATACTATGAAAAAAAATTGCGGCACACTGTGGTGGGTTCCCAGTGTGCCAGACTAGTGGAGGGGGGATCAGTGCTGACCCGGGGATTGGGCACCCCAAGGTCAGCTGAAAAAAAGGGGGCATGGGGTGTCGTATCCAACACTGGGAGTGGCCATCCCAGTGTCAGAAAAAGATAATTACTTTGGCACACTGGGGTAGACTCCCATTTTGCCACAATAGTGGGGCGGCATGCTGACACATGGATTGGGCAACCCATTGTTGGCAAAAGATATGTTCGGGCTTGGGGGGGCATGCCAACATGGGGATTGGGCACCCCGATGTAGACTTTGAGGGGAGTGTGAGGTGGGTGGCAGGAGCTGCCAATTATGCAAAGCTGCAGCAGGACTCATTATTTATTTATTTCACCATGAAAGGCCACTGAGATAACCGGTTGCTGTAATGTGTAGGGCTGGAATGTACCTGGTTGCTATGAAGGGGAGGATCTGCCACTGCAATGATGAAACTGTCCATGAGTGGAACAGCAGGATTCTTTTAGGTCTGGCACTCACTCTGAAACTGCTATAATTGACAGCTTCCCTGTTGAGTGTTGGCTGAGGGACGCGCCCCTGAAAGTGTTCACTGGATTGGCCAAACACTGCCACACCTCTGCAATGCTCTACTCATCTCAAAATGTTTCTTGTGTGCTGTGCGTACAAACAAACATAATAATGCAACACAACATAGAGATAACATAAGAAAATGACCACAATTTTTAGGCCACAACATGTACAGTTTTGCAGATTCTCACAGCAACTCACATCTAAGAAGATCACAGATGGCTCTGTGCAGTGCTTACTCAGTGTTAAGAAATTACGACTACTTTAAAGGTATCATCAGTTTTCAAACCAGCATCACAGATTCCTAACCATGGTAACATCAAAATACAACTAAGTGACAAGGAAAATGTGCCCTACAGAACACCACATAATATAAAAACATGACACAGGACTGCAAAGTGCCAAAATGTTAAGCAGTAGCTATCATCCCTCAATACATACATCTAGGTTAAACAAAGAAGCACTGTGATTGTACTTCACAAATATACTATGGTGTTAAAATAGGCACATCACCTATTATAGCTATATGTGCCACTACTTGAAAACCTCATACAAAACTACTTCCCATAGATAATTCCACAGATCATTAAACCACTTACCAGCTCTAATGTCAGAAGCAAATAAGAACAAACAGAGCAGAATCCACACAGAAAAAAAAGAGAACAGCTATGCAGTAGACAAAACAAAGTGGAGTGATGCTTAATTACCCAATCAACACAATAACTTCTCCACTGAGATAAACATAAACATTTACCAAAGAGAACCAATTCAGAACATATGAAACATAATAATAACACATCACATCAGCACCAATACCAAAAAAAAAGGAAGACAGAAAAAAATCCATGTTGCCAACCACCATGTCCCTAAACAGTAGCTCAGTGCAGACCCTACACAACTCATTTACCTCTGACAACAAACAATAAATAGTGTATGGCAGAATGCAATTGTGTATGGAAATCCATACACAGGAAAAAGTTGTTCTGCTGCACTAGTGACGTGCATACTAACTCAGAACAACTTTTCATTCTGCGTGTTAGTAGGCACGTCACAATACAACCACCCCAAGACAGTGCTATTCATTGAATAGGGGGTGGTTGATGAGCTTCATGCACGAGCCGACTCAGCGAGTGGCAAAATGAGGAAGATGGTCCTGTGGCAAGGACTGATCTTGGGGGGGGAAACTAAAGAAAGAATACTTCTTTCTGGGGCCATATACTATATAGAAAAGTGTATGGGAGCCCTCATACACAACCTGCTGTTCTAATACCGTGTGGTTTCGCTCTTGAGGTCCTCATCGTCAATGGAAACCACTTGGTATTAGAATAGCGTAGTTGTGTATGGGCTCCCATACTCTATCCTATATATTGTTCATTAGTCTTATATCATGCACTTTCTCTTTTCATAAAAATAATACTCTATATTGCCACTGTGACACTTCTTTTGACTTTCTTTTCTCTCATTCACTTTACAAAATACAGAAAACCATGGCAAGACCATGGAATAAAATGGAGGTACCATACCTGGTAGAGGCACTACATGCACTTGCTGATCCCCACATTATATTGCTCTCCCAAAATCAGCCACTCCAGGAAATGTGGGATGCAGTTAGTGACCATAATGAAAAACATCACAAAGTTAAAAAAGATAGCCTCTGTTGCAAAAAGAAATGGAAACTGCTTAGGTAGAAATATTTTAAGATCCAGTCAATAAAAAAAAATCCTGCTAAATGACTCCAAATGGTACACCATGGTATAAAGTCTATGGGAGGCAGCAGGGACATCAAAGCACAGGGAGAGACTTTACAAAAGTAATTAAAAAACAAGTATCAAAGCATAAAATTCACATAGACTTCAGACTAACACTACTTACACACAACATCAACACTACTGCTATTGTATGTACAAAACATACAGAACGCATGAAATGGATCCCTGTATGAAAACAGAGACAACCACATGAAGAAAAGGAAATTTCAAACTTGGTCGATGAAAACTCCAAAGAGGACGACAATAATGAGGACATAGAGAAAAGCATAACAATCCATCCTGGTAAGTGTACTAAACATTACAGCATATACACATGCACATATTTATTGAAACTCAATGCCACAGTACCACAAACTTCATCGTACAGACAGAGCACCCTTAGAACAAGCAAACTGAGGAAGTGAACCATGGCTCCAAAACACTACTTCCACCAGCAGGCACAATACTATACCTCAGGAACAAGCCATGGAAGAAGCTCAAGAGGATAACACAAGTACACCCCAAGCACCAACTCCATCTACCAGTAACAATCCAAAACATTAACCAGTGGCCACACAGAAAAACACATCAATCCATTCTGGTGAGTGTAACAAACATTATAGCATATACACATACACATATTTATAGAAACTCAATATCATAGTACCACAGACTTCATTGTACACACAGAACACCCTGGAAAGCAGACTGAGGAAGAGAACCATACCCCCAAAACACCATCTCCACCATCAGACATCATACTTCAGGAAGAACCATGGAAGAAACACAAGAGGATAAAACAATCACATTGCAAGCATGAACTCCATCTACCACCAATGACCCAAAACAGGAACCAGTACCACAAACAAGCACTATAGCACAAGTGCAATAGGAAACAGCAGGTAAGAAATACAGAAACAGAACCATGCAAACATCACATACTACATGAACCAATAATTCCCATAAAGTAAGCAAATGCCCAACAGGTATTTTTTTTACCTTTCTCTTCTTCTTTTTCCTCCAAACAGATCAAATTGCTGAACTGTCCTGAAAAGTGGACCATCTGAGCAATGTAATCAAAAAAGGTTTCCAGTCACTCAAATGCTCTCGGATGTCCTCCACCAACATTGCATCCAAACACAGTCGGAGGACACCTGAGTGACGCTTGAGTGGCAACATCAGTCAATTTTCCATGAGATTGCTGATCAACTCATTGAAATACAGGACCTGTTAAAGAAAACAATCACACAACAATGTACACCAACAAATAACCATCTCGTTGCCAACAAAAAGAATAACATGTTCAACTTCCACCATTTCACAAACAGCACATTACAGACATATAGTTTAATCATGTGAGTCCACATGGTAAACTGATCTTTCTCTTTTTCAATGTTTAAAAATTACTGTTGCATAGAAAATTGTCTAATGTGTTGCATTATGTCTGTTAGTACTAAAGTGAAAGTCAAGAATTTCTGAAATACCTATAGTTTCTTCCCTTGAATTCCTGATGTATTACCATACATAAATAAACCATTGTTGTCTAACTGTACAGTTACATCTACAGTATCTTATTCACAACACATTAATCTTATCAATAAATTCTTAAGTAGTATGCCAAACAGTACTCCAGTTATCTTCAAAGCATGAAGGAAACCTTCAGTAACATCTTAAATCAGGTAAATGTTCAACACAACAACAGCAACAATATAGCAAAATTCAAAACCTATTTTAAAGCCAACAAGTCTATTCTCTCTCTTTTTTTTTTTTTTTTTTGGTTTCCAACTATCTGCAATATAAATGTTAATAAAACAAAAAAAAAACACTGATGATAGTAAATGCTATGGTGGTGCAGAGGATAAACAGTATGGAAAGAATGAAGTACCTCATGATCCTATGCTCAAGATTTTTAAACTACATACAACCTTAATGTAGCCTGAAGTTACATTTGTATTTTAAATCTCACAAGACTTGTAAAACATGTTTTTCTCACACCCAATGGTAAACAGCTACACGTTTTCAAAGAAACACATTTTCTTTCCCACAAACTTTTCAGCTATTTATTTCTTGGTGTGAGTGCTGGGTATGATTCCCTGCACTCAGATGATGTTTTGCAGACCAAACATGAAGCATCCACTCAGATAACAATGTTCTATGGTGGGCAACAACATATCACATCCCCCCAAGAAAAACCTGCCCAATAAATGAGACTCCCCCCCCCCAAACCTGCCCAAAAACAAGACAGTCGACTTATTTTTGGGTAGGAGTGCAGGGTCTGGGACCCTATGCTCCCATGCCTCCACACAGATAACACAAAAGAAGCATGACAGCAACTTTACTGCACTGTGAGTTTTATAAAAAAAAAATTGTATCTCCTTTCTGACGAAAAAAAAATTCCCCAAGTTGTTCTCAAACTCCGCACCCTATCTATGTAAGCCCAACACCTTTCATTGCTTGCAGCAACAGAACCCTGAAAACTTAATCCTTTTCACTATACTTAACTAATATGTCAATCACACTCTTATTCTGTCACAAACAATTTTTATTTCACACCCAATGTTTAAACAGCTGCAAAATGTTTCTGAAAGAAACACGTTTTTCCGAATAAACTTTTCAGCTAATTGCTTGTTTGTGTCAGCTCTAAGTCCAAATCCCTGCACTCACATGATGTTCTGCAGCCCAAACTCCATGTATTTCCCAATCACACACTCTCCCTCAAAATCACAGTACAAGGATGATAAAAAGTTTACTTGAGTTTTACTTTTATAAAAAAAAACTTAGTATCACATTTCTCCTGAAAAAAATACCCCTAGCTTGTTCTTGAACTCCACACCCTATCTATATAAAACCATCTCTTTCCACTGCTTGCCACAGCAGAAGCCATACATACTAATATCCTTTCACTTTAGTTAAGTAACATGTCAAAGTAACACACCACTTTTTCTTTCACTCAGACTTTACAACTCTTTATTTCTTGATGGGAACACTTGGTCCATTGTGGAAAACCCACACAATAATTTCCAAAGAAACACATGTTGCTTCACAAAATTGTTTTGAAAGAAACAAATGTTCTGTTGCACATGTTCTTTCACACAATGATTTCAAATGCAACAAATGTTCTGCCTCACAACCTGCACAACTCCTTATTTCTTGCTGGGAGCACAGGATTCTTTGGACCCTGTGCTACCATGTGTGAACTCAGATAGCAATGTTCTATGCTGGGCACCAGCATCCCACATAACCCACTCACCCCCAAACCTGCCCAATGAACAAGACACTTTCTTTATGGACCCTGCACTCCCATGCCTCCACTCAGATAACAAAAAAGAAGCACAACAGGAACTTTACTGTTACAAAAAAAAGTATCACCTTTCTCCTGAATAAAAAATGTTTTCCCTAGATTGTTCTCAAACTTCACTACCTATTTATTTAAATTCAACACCTTCCACTGCTTGCCAATGCAGAAGCCCTGAAAACACAATCCCTTTCACTTTACTTAACCAATATATCAATCACACTCCACTTCTTTCTCAAGCAGCACTCCTTTTTTTTTGAACTGAAGCCTTTCCTCAACAAATTACACAATACTTTCATTATAATTTTGTAAAAAATACCACATCCTGCATAAGAAAATCCTTTGAAATAATCAAAAATTCCATTGTTAGTGACAGAGAACCACCCTATGTTTGTGAAACAAACCAATTTATGTGAATACAAAAAGAGTTTTGCATGTGACATCTAACTTTTCCTATAGAAAATAATGGGAAAATTTTAAATTTAATAACTTTTGAATGGATTCCTATTTTTTCACCAAATCTTCAAAAGACACATCTGTGGAACTAAGGTAGTCTACCCTGGAAAGTTCAGGCCAATACCTGAAGCTGTTTCTGAGATCCAGGTAAACAAAGAAATGGCAAACACTTAGTAAATTTAGGGATTTTTACAATTTAATAACTTCTAAACTGTTAAACAGATTCACATGAAACATGGCATGTCAACAGACCTACCCAGAGCACTTATTCATGCCCAATACTGTACAAATCTGTTGAACAGTTCAAAAATTATTAAGGTTTAAAAAATTTAACTTTAACATTAAACTGCCCACTCTCCCTAACTCTACTGGCACTACTGCACCAGTATTATATATTTAAGGATTAAGACATGATGAGGTGTGGCTTATGGCTTGATAAGAGCATTCTCCAGGTGCATAATGAAGCATGAGGCGCTTGCACCGAGTGCCTTTAGCACCTGGGAATTGCTCTTATCAGGCCATAAACCACACCTCAGAGTGTCTTATTCCACTTATAAAATGCCCCCCCCATAAAAAAATATATTTAAAAGTTTCTAATAACAAGTTTTAAAAAAGTAGGTTAATATAAATCATAAAGAAAATGCAGAAAAATAATCCCTTTCCTTATACAGTATTTGTAATGGGAGCATATGTAAAAGGAAGAAACTAGAGGGTGTTGGACTCTGTGTCTCTCTCCCCGGTTTTATTTTTTCTCATTTTTGTTTCATTTAAATATGAATCTGTGGTTTGTGCAGAGTATGAGATGATGGGATTTCATCATTTAATCCACCGATCCTCCAATCCTCCCCTTGATGTCTGCCCCCACCCCAGAAACACACACACACATTTTTTTATTTTATTGTTTTCATTTTTATTTTGATTCATTTAAGTATGAGGCTCTGTTTTGTCCACCTGAGATGATCAATTTCATATTTTAAATATACAAGAGGTACAGTACAGGTTTTACAGCATGGAGCAAGTTTGTTTCTCTGCACTGTGCAATTGCTGTAACTGATTCCAACCCCCATCCCCCACACACACACACAGTGAGTCACAAACAAAGGCTGTCTATTTCATTTTCTACTTTCTTTTTTTGTTTAGTTTGTGTTCCTTTTTTAACTAGGCAATGTGTGTTTACTTGCTTGCTGCCTACTGTATTGAGAGCTAGTGTATCTCTTTGTGGCCGCCGTAGAGATATGTTTGCTCCTTCACGTCTTTCAAATTGTAGGTTTTAAGTTACAAGATGAGAAAAGGACTTGTTATTTGCAGGTACATTGAAAAAACAATGGGGAAGGAGTTGAGAGGAACAGATCAAGGGGGACTAATGGAGACAGGCGATTAAAGAAATGACAGTTGGTTCATACTGACTGCAGTATGAATTGTGGGACTGAGAGCTGTGGATTTTGTGATTGGACAAATGGTCAGCAATCTGAAGTAAATAAAAGGTACAAATGAATTCAAGCTCAAACATCCTAATTTTAAAATGTACTGTCAAACAGGATGGGGGAGGGACTTTGGACTCGGTGACTTCTGTGTCAGTACCACTTTTCTCCCGGTGCAGCTGTTAGGGTTTACTGATGCTAGCTGGTGAGCCACAGTGGGAAAGACATGGCAGGCATTGATTTCAACGTGTGCTGCGATTTGGTTGGCATACTGTAAGTAGTACCAGTTGCCAGTATATGTCCTGATAAGGATATGTCAAATGGTATCTCTTAGCCAGTCAAATTGCATGACATTTTCTACCAGTATATATGGTATATATATATTATTGTAGCACGGTAGTGCTACCATAGTTAGGGTTGAGGAGCCATTTACATGTTAAACCCCACATTTTTCACCTTAATAACTTTGCAACCGTTTGACGGATTTGCCTGAGATTTGGAATACACGATCAAGAACCATAGGCCTTGGGATCTGCTAAGTTTTGTACCGGTCAGATATACGGCTGTGGAGTTATTAAGCATGATCTGCGCATGCGTTTATGCTTTTTGTGGAATTCTACGGTCGAGCCTACAGGTTGCATGGTTTGTGTGACCTACCCGAAATCTTCAGGGAACATGCGGCCAGGGTCCCCAATGTGCCTTTCAAAGATTTCATGAAAAATTTTAAACAGTTCAAAAGTTATTCAAAAAACAATTTCCCATTATAAGTCAATGGGAAAAGTTAACAAAAAGTTTGACAGTGTCGCAAATGCACTTTTTACTGTCGCAAATGGCCATGTTACTGTCTCAAATCCGCCATCTTGTTTTCAGTTAGTGATCAGAAAAATGCTTGGCATTTAAATTTGGGACCCTCTAGCAACCTAATTCTTTTTGTATGCACCTAGTCTGAACCTGAGGATGCTAGCCATGTCTTTATTTTGGGGTAAAACACCCCAGAAATATGTTTTTCAGATTTCTGAAAAAAGTGCTTTTGCAAAGTAGTGTCGAACTCACGAAAGTGTTGCAAATTTTTGTGAAAGCTTTTGCAAATTGCGACACTACTTTGTGACACTATGCCCAAAATAACAGTAATTCTTTGGCACTCCGCTGCAAAAGAACGGTTTGGAGTTTTGGGCTGAAATTTGGAGGGAACGCAGCCGACATCTAACAAATGTGCCTTTCAGTGTTTTGTTGACAAAATATTACACAGTGGCAAAGTTACGGTACTCCAAAATTGACGCTTTTTCCCATAGGATAATATTACTGCATACGACACATTGCAGCAATCTTCTGGCGCCCTGCTGCAACATAACGGTTTGGTCTTTTGGGCTGAAATTTGAAGGGAAGATAGCCAACATTCCACAGATGTGCCTTTCAGTGGTTTGGTGAAAAAATATTACAGGGAGGCAAAGTTATGGTAGTCCAAACTTCTGTTTTTTTCCTATTGGATAACATTTCCGCGTTCGCCACGCCTTTCAGGGCCCGTATCTCAAAAACGGTGCGAGATACGGACTTTTTGTCAAAAAACTTTTTAGCTCCCTAACAGGGGCTAAGTACAAAACTAGCCAGGAAAGTGATAATTCATATTACTTTTAAATTTTTTTTCTGAGTCATACGGTTACTGAGCTATAAGCAATTTACTATTCCAAGTCCTCATTTTTGTGTTCCGAGAGTCATTATTTTGCATACATTACTTGTACTCACTGTCTTTCTCTATACAGCTTTGGGTAACACCAGCCTGTGTGCTTACATTACTGTTACCATTACCATTTCTGCTTGTGGTTCCATACCCGTTTCACTTACCGTTCACGTTTACTCCACCATGTGCGTTACCCTTTGCGTTTTCATTTGCGGTTGCATTTGCGTTGTTCTTAACATTTCTGTCTACAGTACTGTTTTTCTTTCTGTTTCACTTTGTGTCACCATGCGCATTATGATTTGTGTTTGCGGGCACAATGTTACTATGTGACAAGACATCACGTGGCGGGAGCAGGGGCCCAGAGGCCCTACACTCCCCGCCACTGCATTATTTCACTATTTCTCATTATCATTCTCAAGAAAAGGAATCAGAGGCAAAATCCATTTATGCATCAGTTAGGGTTGAGCATCAGCGACAAAAGCGAGGAAATTCGATGTTAGGGTTGAAACCCCCTTTGCACCCCTCCAGCCTACCCCCACAAATGGAATCAGGGTGTGCATTGGGGTCATCGGTCCTGTCACCCCATTCTCCTATTCCTCAGCTTCTTTCCACATGTGATGGGGTGACACTTAGGGCCGATGACCCCAATGCACACACCGATTCCATTTGTGGGGGTGGGCTGGAGGGGTACAAAGGGGCTTTCAACCCTAACATCGAATTTCCTCGCTTTTGTCGCTGTGGAACAACCCTAACTGATGCATTAAACAGAGATTTTTGCCTTCTAATATATATATATCTATATATATATATAGATATATATATATACATATATACAGTATATATATGTATGATATATATATATCTATCTATCTATATATATATATATAGATGTATTCATTGCAAAAAACTTCATTTAATGCTTCAGTTAGGGTTACAGCAACAAAAGTGAGGAAATTAGATGTTAGGGTTGAGCCCCTAACCCATCAACACCCAACTTCCCACCTCCACAGACTGACAGGTGCCAGGGTGGGCCATGTGGTCATGTGGCCCAACTCTCACCCCATTCCATGTGTAAACAGGTTGACATGCTACAATAAAGAAGAGTGGGGTGACAGTTGGGCCTGACTACCCAATGGCACCCCCCGGCACCTGTCAGTCTGTGGAGAAGGGGCTGGGGTACTGGGGGGGGTTAGGGGCTCAACCCTAATGTCTCATTTCCTCACTTTTGTTGCTTTCACCCTAACTGATGCATTAAATAAAGTTGTTTGCAATGAATTTCCTTACTTTTTGAAAATGTGTAATATAACTACTAACTAGCATGTGTTGGTGGCCCTGCGCTCCAATCAAGCTGCTCATTTGTTCATAATGATATGCATCTGCAGGAGAATGGGCCCTCTGGGCCCTGCGCTCCCACTTACGCATAGCTACAGATCCATACAGCAGCCCTATAGGGCAAGGAACTCTTGTAACACTAATTTGCTGATATTTTGGGAACCGTAACAGCTAGAAGAAAACTTCAAGTGTCGTAATCGTGACAGTGAGACATCCATGCAACATAAATTGACTGAATCCATACGTTGCATCATTTATGAGCTATGGGCACCAAAATGCACAATAGGCACCACAATGTTATCCTATGGAGAAAATCTCAACTTCGTGATGACATACCTATGGAACCACTTAATTCCCCAAGACCTAAATAGCATAATTCAAACTGTAGGGCATCCCCTCAATACCATGAAAATTTCAAGTAAAAAGATCAAACCATTCATTAACAACGCAATGGTAAAGTTTTTAAAATCCTAGTCCACAAGTTAGCAAAATCCTTGACCGCGAGGTCGCGGACTAAGATTTTGAAAGCTCACAGATTAGGATCGTTAGCAAGTCATGGTAAAAGAATTTTTAAATTTTATAAAAGCTATTTTTGACCAAAATGAGCCAAACCAAAGGCATGGCTTTGTAGAAGGGGTCACCCTGAGCAAAACTCATGCCTCATTTGGCCCAGAAGTCACCTGTGGAGAAAGCTACAACATTTTGTTTTGGGCAAAAACTGAAAAACTAGATGGTGGCTTGCGGACAAGGAATTTTCTGGGGGACCAGGATCCTAGTCCATGAGCTACAAAATCCTTGACCATGAGCCCAATCTTTGTCCGAAAAATAACCTTATAAGTCTTGGAGTGAACTAAGCATGCTCAGAATCCCAAAATTAAAAAAAATTATAACTTCGGAATGGATTAATATTTTTTTACCAAACTAATGCTACACTGTTCTTTGACCCAACCTCTTTCTATGTTCCACATTTCAGACCAAAAGACTGCATGGTGTGGTTGCAGCACCATGGGCAAAAAAACTGTCACAAGTTGCAAAAAACACGTATTTTTAGCACTTTGCTGTGCATAAACTGTAAGTCTGACCAAAACACAATGGCCCAGATATTCAAACTGCATCAGGCTGTGGTGCAAGCCTGGGCACAGCTCAACTTGGTTGCGCAGGGGTGTGGCCTGGGCGATATTCAACGGAGCTGCACTATGGCGCAGCAGCTTTGAATATCGCAGCCTGGCCACCCCCACTGTGCATGGCGCAGTGGCACTGCACCAGTGCTAGTGGCCAGAGTGGAGCATGGAGATGCGCGAGTGCAAGTGCCATTGTGCCATGCACATCACCTGCGATATTCAAAAAGGGACATGCAAATGGGGCCATAATTTATGCAAGGCACACATGGGGCCATTTGCATGTCATTATGGCTCCATTTGCATCCCATTAGCATGCAGGTGCACCGATCCCAAATGACTTGTGCCTGGTGCCTTGCCAGGTAACAGCCGTCAGCGACCAATGCCCCCTGCAGCCCAATCACAGGAATTTGTCTAAAATATAATCCTCGTCTAATATCCCTGGTGGTCCAGCGGACCGCTATGTGCCCGAGTGCAGGCATTTGTCTACAAAACACATCCCTGTCCAATATTCCTGGTGGTCTAGTGGACTGCTATGTGCTGGATAGTGGGCATTTGTCTACAGACCACATCCCCGTCCAATATCCCTGGTGGTCCAGTGGACCACTATGGGCCCGATCATGGGCATCGGTATAATACACCCCCCCATCCAATATCCCTGTGGTCCAGAGGACTGATCACTTTTAAATCACCCCCCTGCCAATATCCCTGGTGGTCCAGTGGACCGCACTCTGCCTGATTGTGGGCATCTGTAAAACATAAAAAGTCCTATTACTCTGGTGGTCTAGTGTACCCCCTCCCACCTGCCCACTGGCCCCCACCACCCCGGTCAGCCGGTGGGTGGCAGCACCACCCTGCCTGCTGCCCGCGCCCGCTGACTGGCAGCTCAGTAGGGCTGCACGCCATGGTTCACAGCATGAGCCAATGGGCATGCAGCTCCGATACTACTAAGTCCAGATATGTGAATGATTCATTCACATATCTGGACTGTGTATGGAGAGTTGCACACCCATTGGCTCACGCCAGAACCATCGGGTGCAGCCCCATCGAGCTTCCAGTCAGCGGGCAGGGGCGGCAAGCGGTGGGGTGCTGCCATCCGCCAGCTGGACCGGGGGTGGGGTGGTGGGGCTCAGTGGGCAGGTGGGGAGGGGGGTACACTAGACCACCAGAGTAATAGGACTTTTTTATGTTTTACAGATGCCCGCTATTGGGCAGAGTGCAGTCCACTGGACCACTAGGGATATTGTCGGGGGGGTGATTTAAAAAGATGCTCACAATCGGGCAGTGATCGGTCCACTGGACCACCAGGGATATCGGATGGGGGTGTATTATACCGATGCCCGCGATCGGGCACATAGCGGTCCACTGGACCACCAGGGATATTGGATTGGGATGTGTTTTGTAGACAAATGCCCTCAATCGGGCACATAGGGGTCCAATGGACCACCAGGGATATTGGAGGGGGGT
The DNA here is from genome assembly GCA_016271365.2 of Neoceratodus forsteri. Lineage (NCBI taxonomy): Eukaryota > Metazoa > Chordata > Ceratodontiformes > Ceratodontidae > Neoceratodus > Neoceratodus forsteri. The sequence continues at coordinate 860,597,617 of CM057458.1, read as the reverse complement.
TTATTTACACAGATGCCCATGATTGGGCATGGGGGGTGCCACAAGGTGTGGCAGGAACTTGGGTGGCCACCCACAGGTGGCAGCTGCAGTGTTGCACCCTGCAATGTGGCAGCTCACCTGTGGGTGGCCATCATTTGTTCCTTTTTTTTTTGACTTAACTTTGTGCAGGTGCAAGTAGGGGTTCTGCATGCATGGCTCTGCACATCCCGGGCTGAATATCAGGCTGTGCAGGTTATGCATGGGCACACCCCACAACCTGTGCCTGCATACATTACTGATGCACTCCGGCGCATCGGGATTTGTGCGGTGCACTTTTCCCTTTTGAATATCATGCCGGGGCACATCAGTGGGTTGTGCATGGTGCAACACTGTTGCGCCATGGGCAACCCTTTTGAATATCTAGGCCAATTTGGTCAAGCAAGAGATCTACCATACCAAACTGCACATTCAAAATTTTGTGCAAATCCATTGAACGGTTGCAAAGTTATTAACATGCAAAAATTGAGGTTTAACATTTACGTGCCTACTGAACCCTAACTAAAGGGGCATAACCATGCCTATATATATATATATATATATATATATATATATATATATACACACATATATATTATGGTGGCATGGTAGTTCCACCATAGTTAGGGTTGAGTAGCCCTTTTAAGGGTAAAGGGAACAATTTTGCACCTTAATAACTTTGTAACCATTCAATGGATTTGTCTGTTATGTGGTATGGATGATGGGGCATGGTAGATCTTGGGATCTGCCAAGTTTTGTACTGGTCGGATATATGGTTGCAGAGTTATTAAGCAACAGCGAAGTGAGTAATTACGCTGTTTTGCAAATTCTTTGCTCTCGCCTACAGGGCACATGGTTTATGCAGCCAGTCAGAAAACTTCAGGTAACATGTGACTGGGGTCCCCGGTGTGCCTTTTGAAGATTTCATGAAAAAATATTGAACGTTTCAAAAGTTATTCAAAAAACAAGTTCCCATTATAAGTCAATGGGAAAAGTTAACAAAAAGTTTGACACTTTCGCAAAGGCACTTTTTAGTGTCGCAAATGACCCTAGTAGTATCACAAATCTGCCATTTTGTTTTCAGTTGGTGATCACAAAAATGCTTGGCATTTAAAATTGGGACCATCTAGGGACACAGTTCTTTCTGTGTTCACCTAGTTGGACCCCCCTGAGGATGCTAGCCATGTCTTTATTTTGGGGTTTAACACCCCAGAAATATGTTTTTCAAATTTCTGAAAACAATAGTGTCACAAAGTAGTGTCGTGCTCATGACACTTTTGCAAATTTTTGTGAAAATTGGCTCAGATTGTGACATACATTTTCAGACTTGGCCAAAATGACAGGAATTCTTTACCACCCTGCTGCGAAAGAACAGTTTGGTCTTTTGAGCTGAAATTTGGAGGGAAGGTAGCCAACATCTCATCTCACAGATGTGAATTTTGGTGGTCTGGTGAAAAAATATTACATGGATCCAAAGTTACAGTACTCTGAATTTGGCATTTTTCTCTATAGACTAACATGGTGGTGCACTCCGCGCCATTCAGGGCTCGTATCTCGAAAACAATGCCAGATACAGATTTTTTGTTGTGAGTTGCATAGCCCTATGTTAAAACAAAAAGCTAGCCAGGAAAATCATGATTTCTGTGAAATTTAACTTTTTTGCACGTTGTGCAGTTGCTGACATATTAGCAAATAAGTGCTTCCAATGCTCGTTTTAAGCCTCGATGCCCATTGCAATGCATACATTCTTTGTACACACTGGCCCAGATATTCAAAAGGGATGCACCATGCGCAACAGAGATGTGCCAGCGCAAGTACTAAAATGCACCATTGTGCAATATTCAGCGGGAGGCAGCTGCGCCGCACAAGTTGCAATGCGCAAGAGCACAATGGTAATGAATGCATGTGCAACCGTAGGGGGAGGAACCATGAATAAATGGCACAGTGCAATATTCAACAGCATGTGCCATGCACAACAGGGGAGCAAGCAGAAGTTGCGCGATAGTGGAAATGATCCAAAATAAAAAGGAAAAAGAGAGAGGCGCAAGAACGCTACAGGGAAGCCAGAGGTGGGAGCGAGGTGACAGCAACAAGGAAGAGGGTAGCAGTGAGTGGGACTGGGCAGTAGCAGGATAGGACACACCTGGAAACAACCAGGAACAGGACAGGAGTGTTGAGCCTGTGCTACTGTGCAGGACTGACAGGGAAGTGCCACAGTGGACTAAGGGCAGTGGCAGTAGACAGGACAGCCAATGGCCGGAGGTGTACCTAGTGCAGGGGGAGCATCACAAAGGACAGTGGGGGGAACGGCTTTACAGCTGCAGGAGGAGAACACAGCCAAGGACATGGCCAGTGCCACCTTCCAGCTGAAGGTGGTAATGAGGGGTGTGAGAAGGCAGGCAGCAGGGGGGCGTGGCCGTGGAAGGGTCAGTTGGCGGTATGCCCCCAACAGGTGGTACTGAGACCACACCACCTTCGAACACTACTCTGACACAGAGATTGTGGGCCTGTACCGCCTGAACTGGATGATCCTGAGGTGGCTCTGTGAGTTGTGCAGTGATGAGATGCAGGTACCCACACGATGGAGCCATGCTCTGTCAGTGGAGACAAAGGTGACAGCTGTCATGTGCCTGCTCACCATGGGCACTTTCCAGAGACCAACAGGTGACACAACAGGCATAACCCAGTTGGCCACGTCACGCCTACTCACACAATTCCTCAGCGCACTGCTGCCACATGCTATGGAGTACATCCATTTCCCTAGCACGCAAACAGAGTGCACAGTACACATGCAGGAGTTCCACAGGGTAGCACATATGCCTGGCATGCTCAGGGCCATTGACTGCACCCATGTGGCCATCCGCATGCCACCTGGCCTGGACGGTGTATCTTACATTAACCAGAAGGGGTTTGCCAGCATCAACTGCCAGGTGATATGCGATTCCAGGGGGTGCATAACCAATGTCTGTGCCATGCACCCTTGGGAGCACATGATGCCTTCATCTGACACCAGTCTGCACTGTGCCACAGGTTCTAGAGTGGGGACATCCCCACTGGCCACCTAGTGGGTGAGTATGCACATCACGGAGGATGACATGAGCAGCTGGGGGGTGCACAGTCAGAGGTGCCATGGGTACAGGCCTTGATGGCCCATGGCAGAGCAACGCAGACCACCATACTAATGTCCACCCTCTACACACAGGTGACAGTGGCTACCCACTCCGTCCCTGGCTGCTCATACCATACCAGTGCCCTGCAACCCCATCACAGCAACTGTGCAACGAGGCACATGCCACCACACATAATGTCATCGAGCGGGTGTTTGGGATGCTGAAGGCACATTTCTCGTGCCTGGACATGTCTCACGGTGCCCTACAGTACAGCCCCTCGAAGGCCTGTGGGCTATTCCTGGCCTGCTGCATCCTGCACAACATGGCCAACGACTGTAGGATAGCCATAAGGTCAAAGAGGGGGATAGCGATGGGGATGATTAGGACACCGGTCCAGATGGTGATGGGCAGCCACCCCTTGGGCGAAGGGACCCCCGCCTGATCCGGATGTCACAGCTGCACCGGGACACCATCACAGAGGAGCACTTCAGCCAACACAGGTAGGTCATGGGGCCTTGTGCAACTGCCAATGGCAAGAGCACAACCCACAGACAGGCATGGATGAACCCCAGGGGCAGATGGCAGCAAGGGAATGGGGCCAAACATGACACGTGGTCATGCACACACACACACACCCCCACCCCCACCACAAGATATGCACAAGTGGTAGAAGGCACGTCAACCCTGACTGCAACCCCTAGCCACACACAGGTCCACACACTACCACACCCAGTGGTGGTCACTGTGTGTGTCTCAGACACTGGGCACCATTGCACACTGCAGACAGTGCAACGCAGGCATCCTCATGCACACACCACAATGGCCAGCAGCCGGGAGGGGGTGTGCACATGGACCGTGTGTGTTCAGGGCTGGGTACCCCACCCATGCATCGCATGTTGCACAACACACCACACACAGGGCAGCAGCAGATAGTAGCCTTGGTGGGAGACAGTTCAGTCACGCGGCACAGTGCCACGGCCCCCACGGATGTGCAGGCAGCCCCACTGAGACCTGATAGCTGTGCCAGGCTGACCATTGGCCTCATGGGGAGGCACCGACGGTCCCCAAGGGGTGACACTGTGGGAATGCAACCATGTTCGAGCAGGGGTCTGCAGCTTACCGAACATGCCCACACCAGGTGTGCTCGGTATGCCCACAGCTGAACCCAGTGTCGACAGGGAAGGTGTCGCACGACGCCAGGAATGGGGGGTGGACATGACACTGCGTGGTGTCTGCGGTGCATGGGTACCAAACTGGGTGCCCAATGTGGCCATGACAGCTGTGAATGCATGTGTCTGCCTTTCAATGGCAGCGGTCACATCCTCCCGCTGCCAGGCCATCTCTACCAGGAGCAGACCATGGTCTCTGCTGTGCTGCTCCTCTGTCTGGTGCAGAACTGTACTGAGTGCATCCACCACCCTCACAAGCCGCAACTGCTGATCCATGGAAGCCTGGAGTAGGTGGCTGTGCTCATCAAAGAGGTCATCCACCAGATGGGCATGCTGTCCCTCATGGTGTTCCTGGCTGTGCTGGGCATCACCCCTTGATGATGGGCACTGCACACCAGAGCCATGCCGGGGCACATCCACATGCGGTGCAATGACGCTGCCCCCCAACACTGTAGCCCCCATCGCCATTGGCCGACTGCTGACATTGCCCCTCCCAGCCACAGATTGCCAGGGCTCACCGGTGCCACTGCAGTGGCCACAACAGCCCCACCGGCCTGGACGCACACCAGTGCTTCCCCACTGGTGCATAGAGGCACAGGCTGGGACCTATGATGTCACGCAGGCCTCCACAGTGGCACCACTCACTGCTACGCCCATGCTGTTTCCTGCTGTGGGACCATCCTGCGGCCCACACGTATCACTGTCCAGGATGTTTGATCCATCATCATTGGTGCCAGACCTGGCACCAGTCCATGTCACAGCATGCTGGCATCCATGGCAGCTGTCATGCTGGGACACAGGCAGGGCCTCCTACGCACCAGCACCTCCATCTTCAGTACAGACAGACAGGTGGGTATGCTGTGGTCCTGACACTTGGACACCTGTGGAGGTGGATGGGTGCTCCTCCGTGTCCACGGTATCACCCTCAGTGGACATATCCACCACCACTGACCCATGTAGACATTCAGGAGCTATAAGGGAACACAGTAGCATTAATGTCTCTGCCCTACCCTGTGGCATTCCCCCCACCCCACCCCCCACACAGTGACAGTACAGGACCTACCATGCAGTGATGGGCTGCCACCCATCTGGAAGCCACCACCTGGAATGCCCTCTAGGTCACAACACCGCATGCTGCCAGCCACCCACTCCTCCTGTGGCATCAGGCGTGGCACATCCGGCTGTCCACTACCAGTTGCAGCATGTGCTGCCATAATGGCAGTCACCTTATCCATTATCCTCCTCTTGTCCATGCCGACCTTCTTTTTGCACTCCTGCATGGACCGCTGGTGGCTGCCATGCTGGTTCATGGCACGTGTTACCTCATCCCATGCCGCAGCATGGGCCTGTGGTGTTCCCCGCTGTTCACTGAGCAGCAGTTCCCTGTTAAGGTAGGCCTAGAACAGGGCATCTGATTCTGCCAGGGTGAAGTTGGGCCTCCTCCATCTCCCATGTCTCTCTTCCTCCTCTTCCTCATGTTTGGTCATTATAGAGCCTGTGGGAATGACAGGTGTTACCTTTGAATGTGCAGATCCATGCATCTCTCACACACCACAGTCCACGCTTCCAAACAGCATGCAACCCACCACAATAGACTGCAATACCAAACAATGTCCTCTGCAGCTCCATGTCACAGTTATATAATGCAAGGCATGCAAATGAGGCAGGGCACAACTTTAAGTGGATGCTAATGCAGTGGCTGTACCATGGAATTGCTGATGAGCTGATTTCCATATACTGGCTGAATATCGCGCTGTTGCACCTTGCACAATTGTGTTGAGCATGCTCATTCAAAGGTGCAGCTCTTTGACGTGCGCAGCAGGCACTGCACAGTGCATGCCCGGGGTGCTGACACCAATGCCTGCCATGATGATGACATGCTGAGCATGGGAGGCAGTTCAGGACACAGCCATCACTGTGCCAGTGGCACTACTGTGCTGTTCACACATGTGGCGCTCGTGCCCTGGAGCGCCATAGGCACCATGGTGCCACTGCATGGTAGTCCATTGCACGGCATCATACACAGGCACCCTACCACGCTACACACAGGGAGTCCCAATAGCGCTGTGGCGGTCTGTGCTTGACAGACCCTTGTCCCTGTGGTCGATCTTTGCCCCCTATGCGCCATGCATCCGCATGGGTGCACCCTTATCTCGCTGTTCGGTTATAGCGTGATGGGGAATGACACGCACTACAGAGTGCCATTTTGTGATCCAGCATGCACAGAATGATGGCACGCAGGAGAGCAGAAATGTGGAGCCCTCTAGAACTGGCCAGTCTTATGGCCATTGTTGAGCCCCATGCTGGGGCCCTGTTTGGGGAGGACCCTTTAGAAAGGCCCAGAAGCACTGTGTGGGAGGAGGTGGCAGAGGCATTGGAGGAGGCCACTGGGATTGCCTGCAGCACAAAGCAGTTTCGCCACCGCTATGGGGACCTCCAGTGGAGGGACCCAGACAGGCTGGCCTGACTATGCGCTCTCGCCAGGCGAGGCGCAGTGCCATGGCCAGATAGTTGCTCCATCCATACACTGGTAGTGTCCATCCATCTGGGTATCACAGTGTGTGTATGTGTCCACCATGCAGGGGGTTGGGGGCCATCCAGTGTGGGCGGTGTGGTGGTGGTGGTGGGGTTGCGGCATGGCTGGGCTGTGTGGGATGGCACACACTGGGGGGGCTTTGCTACTGGTTTGTACTCATGTTCCCCTCTCCGTGTTTGCACCCTAGGCCCTGATGAGTGACGCCATGCTTGGGAGGCATGGGCACAGCGGGACCATGATGCTGCCCAGCAACATGGATGAGGTGGAGGGCCCATAGTGCAGCAGCACCCAGCTGTTGCAGATGCAGTTGAGTGCCTTTTTTCAAAGAACTTCTGTGCATGCTGTGTTGAGGGGTAGGTGGCGAGGCATGGCCACCAGCCCTTGACACCACCAATGTGCATGCCACAATGTACACTCAGCACTGTCCTGTGGCACTGCATTTGTGGATGTGCATCACTGGTGGTCCATGCGTGTACTGGGTACATGGCTGTGAATCTGCCTTCGCACTGCATAGCCATGTCACTGTACGGCCATGGTGATGCTGTGCAGGACCTGGGCGGTGGGTGTATGCAGTGGTCCACATGGCTGTGTGCACCTGGGTAGGCAGGTCTTGTGGACACAGTCACTGTGGGAGGTCGCACACCATCACAGGGGCATGGCCCATGGCTGTATGCCATGCACAATGGGTGGGCTGCAGGGGGATGGACAGTCACACGTATTGATTCTGCTCCCTTGTCCTAGGTGGACATCACTGGATGACCTTGGAAAGAGTCATGCAGGAGCTGCTGCAGCTGGCGTGGGCGTCCCTCACCATACTGGAGCGATTGGAGCGGGACGGGGTCAGGAGAAGACACAACTGGAGGCACCACAGGAGTAGTGAGCAGGACAGGCATTAGGCCCTCCATTCCCCCTGACTCGCCTAACCCCCCTGAACCCACCCTCACACTCCTTCATCCCTCTCCCATTTGTTCACCCCAGCCCAATTCCCTCCCCCACGTGGTTTGTGGCCCATTCCCTCAGCCTTGTAAATACTTGTAAATAGTTTTTTGTTACCTCTTTTCAATACATGCGTTTTAATATGACAACTGTGGTGCTTTCTAATTTGCAGCGGGCTACAGGTGCTCGGCTGCAGTGGTGTGCATGGCATCAGGGGTGGTGCAGGCATGGGTATGTGTGTGTACGGCAGGGAACCGCTTATAATGTGGGCAGGGGACTCGGTCACTGTCTGTGGTTTGTGTGTTGTTCTCTGTGCATTGGACACTTGTGTGCAGTGGTCCACGGTGCATACACTGTGTCCATGGTGCCCCTGTCAGACTGTCTATAGCCTGTGCAGCTGAGACCCTTGCATGTCTGTGCTGTGCATGGTCTGCTGGCATGTCAATGGTGGCTGTCCATGCTGGACACCCCCTGTACCTGGCACAATGCCAGATTGCCTCTTGTCACAGGTATAGTGCACGTCTGCCTCTGGTGGCACTGTGGCCTCTGCTGTTGTTGTCCCCCTCTCCATGCTGTCGCTTGTGTCTGTTGCAGGGGATGTGCTCCAATGTCTGTCACTTGTGCTCTGGCCATATGCTGGTGGCGTATGGATTCATGGTGCATGCACAGGGTGGCTGGTACACCTGAGCCATGAAGGGGTGCTAGCCGTGGGTACATGACTGCTGTGGCCGCATGCCAGTGGCTTTGTTGCCCCACTACTGTGTCCCTGTGTTGGTGTGCCCTTGAGTATGGGTGGGTGTTTGTCCATGCACTGTGTTGCATTCTGTGTGGTGCATGCTTCCATGCACCACTGTGGGCATCTGGGCTGGCTGTTGGGGACAGTGCTGGGATGAGGTGTGTCCTTGGGAGAGTGTGCAGGGTGCTGTACCACTGGTGGTGGGGTCTGGGGCAGGCCCTGTCTCATGCAGGGTACCTCGTGTGCCGACACAGGGTCAGTCTCTCAGATGTACCTCAGGGGGGCTGTGCAGGGCAACACTGTGTCTGCAGTTGTTGCATCAGTGGCTGCTGCCACCCACTGCAGGGTGCTCATGGTGGTGCTGCCTTGCATTGCTCCATGGTGCATAGGGTTTCATTGTCACAGTGGGGGTGGTTGCATGCATGGGGTGACATGCACTGTTGGGCACTGCTCCTGGGCAGGGTGTCTGGGAATTGCTGTGCAGGGTGTGCTCTGCATTGGTGGGATGGTGTAGCATGGGGTGGCTGGACCTCCTTGTGTTCTGGTCATAGCTTGCCAGTGGGTGTGCTGGGGCACCATGCCCCGGCTGTGGGATTGTTGCTGGTGTCTATGGGCTGGTGGTTCTTCCAGCTCTCCTCAGGTTGTTCGGTTCATGGGGTGTGGGGGGTGATGTCTGTTCTACTGCATGCTCCTCTGCCCATATCTTCCATGAGTGGTGAACCCCTGCATCCTGTCCCTGCGCATCCCTGGTTGTGCTGATGAGCTCCTACCCTGCTCCACTGCACATCCCTGGTTGTGCTACTGCGCATCAGACCTGTGCCACTGTGCATCCCTGGTTGTGCCATGGTGCAGCTGGTGCGATATTCAGTTGTGTTGAATATTTTGCTTGCGCATAGGCACACTGAACTTGTGCCTGCTCCTGCTATTGCACTACTTTGTGGTGCAGTTTGAATATCCGGGCCACTGTGTTTCTCTATGCACCTGTTTGGCAAAAACAGGGTATGTGCTTCCGTTACTGTTACAGTTACTGTTTCCACTTGCGTTTATATCTACGTTTGTGTTACCGTTCCTGTGTACGCTTCCGTGTGTGTTACCCTTTGCATTGCCATTTGCGCTTGTGTTTTCGTTACTGTTACCATTTGCATTTCCACTACTATTTCTGTTTGCATTTTTTTTTGCGTCACCGTGCGCATTGCCATTTGCATTTCCAGCAGCCCTTTTCTTTGCGTTTCCGTTTCTCTTTCATTTTGCGTCTTCCTTGCTGTTACTGTTACCATTTGCATTTGCAATTGTGTTACTGTGCCCCTGCACATTACGGTTTGCGTTTCCATATGCACTTGCATTTCCTTTTGCGTTTCTGTTTCCTTTACTGTTATTGTTGCTATTACCGTTACCATTTGCATTTACAATTGCGGTACTGTGCCCATGCACGTTTCGGTTTATGTTTCCGTAAATGCTTCTGTTCCCGTTTCTGTTTTGTTTCCTTTGGCATTATTCTTCATCTTTACATTACCATTTGCATTTACAATTGCGGTACTGTGCCTGTGCGTGTTACGGCTTGTGTTTATGTGTGTTCTTGCATTCGCGTTTCCGTTTCTGTTCCCATTCGCGTTCTTTTCGCTGTGACACTTAACATTTCAATTTAAAATACCGCTGCCATTACTTTTCTTGTTACCAGTTACATTTTCGTATAAGCTTCAATGTCCGTTTGCTTCACTCTTCACTTCGGCGTCACTTTGCGCTTGCATTTCTGTTAACTTTTCCTTTCCCATTTACGTTTGCGTTACCATGTGCACCACTGTTGGCACTTCTGTTTGCATTGCTGTTCCTGTTACTATGTCACAAGACATCATGTGGCGGGAGCGCAGGGCCCTTCACAATTTCTTGTCATCATTCTCAAAAAGAAGGGAAATTAGAGGCAAAAAACTCAGTTTAATGTATCAGTTAGGGTTGTTCCACAGTGGCAAAAGTGAGGAAATTCAATGTTAGGGTTGAAAGCCCCCCTTGGACCACTCCAGCCCACCCCCCCAACTGGCATTGGGGTACATGATGGGGTCATCAGTCCTAACTGTCACTCCATTCTCCTATTCCTCAGCTTCTTTACACATGTGATGGGGTGAGAGTTACAGCCGACAACCCCAATGTGCACCCCAATGCCGCCGGTTGGGGGGGTGGGCTGGAGGGGTCCAAGGGGGGCTTTCTACCCTAACAGCAAATTTCTTTGCTTTTGTCACTGTGGAGCAACCCTAACTGATGCATTAAACAGAGTTTTGCCTATATATATATATATATATATATATATATATATATATATATATATATATATATAACAGCCATTTGTTTTTCGCATTTAGCGAGAGAAACTGGCCCCCAGCACTCCGTACTTCAGTGCTAGCTGTGAAACCACACATAATCCACCATTCCACTGTGCCCATTTATTAGTTTTTTCTTTATTTATTAATTTCACTTAATTGCAGTGTCTTCTTCTTTTATGCCCCGTGATTCTCCATTCCTGACTTTCAAGAGTGTACTGTGCTCTCGCTCCTTTTTCCTTTTACTGGCTGCTCACTTGCTCCTCGATGAAGGAACTGATTTGTGCCAATTGCCCTCACAACCACAAGTACATGTTCAACCTGGGCTCATTTATGTCTTTTCTTTTTCTTTTCTTTTCTTTTGCCCTGACTCCCTTCCCCGCCCTCACCATACACTATGTATACTCACAAATGTCAGTCGGCTAAGAAACATTCACAAATAAATGGAGCTGTAGTGAACAGTCCACACAAAACAAAAAAGGCTGCTCAGCTACCCGTGGTTGCTGGTCTTTGTAATTATGTTAATAAAATTACTGTTTTAACATATCCTAGCTGTGGGTCTCTCATTCACCTTAATGGTAGCCAAGCAGATTGTTTTGTATACAATATAGGCAGATTGAGGAGAGTCAGGGTAGAGCACGGCAACATGCATAAAACATTTCATTCACTGTCAGCGCTCATTCCAGTGAGTGGACGATTGGGCAAGCTGCATACCTCTCGGTGTTTCAATTGCACTTAATTTTGCTGTTTTGTTGTTCCCTTGGCTCAGCATCTTATTCTCTTTTTTTAATACATAATATTTTATTAGTTATTTCCAAGTACACTCAGCCATCAACAGGCACATCCATGCCCTATTCAAAAAGGGCCATACTGCTATAAACTGGTAGCCAAAGCAGTTACTAAAGTCTTATACATCTCATATGGCTCATAAACTTACAAAGGATTAATTTATCCAATATACAGTTAGGGAACTTAAGCCTTATATCAAAGAAAAAGTACTAAGATTGTTTATACCAATCTCCATAGACACCATACATTTTAGTATTATTATACTGAAGCATCGTAAGGTGGTATGGCATATTCTATTACCTAATATATTCACTTGGTTATGGTCTCATAAATACAACGTTTAAACATCTATTGACTCAGCCTGATGGCTGAATATAGTGCTCAACTTCAGCCAAAAAAGAGATAGGAGAGTATAATGCAGTAAAAGACGGTGGTGGGAGCACGCCGACATCCCCATTGGTATCCCAGTGACCATCCCCTATAACATGCTAGAAAGTGGGGGATTTTGCAGTGGGTGGAGTGCCACAGAGCATATATGGGAGTTTAGATACATATCCCATTTTCTGTGATACATACTAAAGACTCCCTTGGCCACAGCAGTAAGCCTGTCAAAAACAGCTAGCCTAGCCATGGCCATTCACCATTGCACTAACAGGGGGGATACCAGCTGCCTTCAGCTCAGGAGGATGACTCTTTTATCCTCCATTAGGGCTACCAGGAGCCATGCCCTATAAGTGGGGAAGAGTGGGTGCGAAGTTGTAGTGTCTCCTAGGATGAGAGATAGGTTGTCAAGAGAGCTAGATTGTCCTATAATCCTAGAGCAATTAGCAAGAACCTGCATTCAAAAGACCTGCAGGCTTGGGCAAGCCCATAATATGTGAAGTAAATGAGCAGGGGAAGTTCGACATCTCCAACAACTATCAGATGGAGTAATTGTTAAGCTATGGAGGACTGAAGGGGTCCTGTACCACCCAAACAAGATTTCAACTGAATTAATTGACTCCTGGTGTCTACGTATGCTGTGTGAGCATCCCAGAGGCATATTGACCACAGTTGAGGGGATATGGGATGCTGCAGTTCACGTTCCCAGGCAGCTCTGCTAGATAAAGTAGTATCAGGTTGTGCATCTCTAAGGGTCTTGTAAAATGAACTTACCAGACCTTGGCATCTCCTACAATAAGGGGGAGTGGTTAAGCCATGCCATGGTGAATGGGCTGCCGGTACCTTTAACAATGGAGTTAAGGTGCTCCTAATCTGTAGGAACTTCCAGAAATCCATTGGGGGAAGCCCGTATTGCTCATGGACCTGCTCAAAGGACAGAAGGGTCCTAGTGTGTGGGAGGAGAAGGTGCTCCACTATGTGAATGCCTTTGGCAGCCCACGAGGGCCATTTAAGTACTTTGTGTTCTATTGTGATAAGAGGGTTATCCCATAGTGGAGCATATATAATGGGAGAGAGAGATAGTCTGAGCTTGGGGTCCTGGTAAGTGCCATTGCCCTACACCATGCCCTGCATGTTTCTATCATGACTGGTGTAAGCTGGTATTCCCTAGGCTTTCTATTAGCTAACAAGGAGTACAGTGGATTAGCAGTAGATAGGGCTGCCTCCAGACTAACCCATTGAGGTGGGGGGGTAGTCCGGGGAAGGAACCAAGCAGCGGCCTGGGCCATTCTAAAGGCCATATGATAGCCTGTAAACCAGGGAAGCCCGAGCCCACTCTTGAACCTATGGGACTGCAGTTTTGTACATCCCCATCTCGGGATCTTACCCTCCCACAAAAAGAGGGAGACTAAGTTATCTAGGTCTTTAAACAGCTTTGCAGTGAGCGGAATTGAAAGGATATTTAGGAGATAGGAGACTCTGGAAAAAGCAAACATTCTAATGGCCTCGATCTTACCTTTCAGAGTTAAATTAAGTTTTCTCCATCACTGGACCTCAGCTGCTAGTAAACCTAAGAGGAGAAATTTGCTGACTGTGTGTCTTTCAGGATGAGGAATGTATCCCTAAATACGGAAATCCAAGGGGGGCCCAGGTAATGTTGGTGCTGGCCAGACAATGCTTGGTGCATGCTTCATTCAAGGGGGGCAGGGTAGTTTTCTTTTGGTTTATTGTTAAACCCACAAGAGAGGCAAACTCCTTCAAGATAGTCAGAATAGTAGGTATAGAGTTTTGAGGGTTAGAAAGGGTCAGAAGCATATCAACCGCATATGCATTGACCAAGTAGGATGACTTCTTTACAGGGATGCCGGTAATCTGTGGGGTGTATGTAAATTTCCTGATTAGTGCATCCAGAGCAATTAAAAACAACAGGTGAGAAAGAGGACAACCCTGTCTGGTTCCTCATTGTAACATAAATGGGTGAGAGGTGTCCTTATTGGTGATAATACAGGCTGTGGGTGAGTGGTTCACCATTGAAACCCAAGAGCAGAAGGAGTCCCCAAACCCATACAGTTTAAGAATATTGTGGAGATACGCCCATTCCAGTGAATCAAATGCCTTGTCAAAGTCTATGGCAAGGGCAGCTGTTGGGGTTTTAGACTGTAGTGCCAACCATTTAAGATTTAGAACTAGCCAAATATTGTCTGCACTGGATTTCCCTTTCTGAAATCCAGTTTGTGAAGGGTGAAGTAGAGTAGGCAGGATACCCGATAGTCTGTTCACCAAGACTTTTGCAATTATCTTAGTGTCTACTGATATCAGAGATTCGGGTCTGAAATTCACACAGAGTAGCACATCTGAAGCTTTTTTTGGAATTAGGGTAATGAGGGCCTCGCGCATAGTGGGGGGTAATATACCATCACTTTGGGCTACCTGAAGGGCCTCTAACAGTGGAGCAGTGATTTCATCCTTAAGGGTTTGGTAGAGTTCCACTGACATCCTGTCTGGCCCCGGGGCTTTCCCTTTCACCATCTGGGACATAGCAGTGCTTAACTCTTCAGTTGTGATCGGGGCTTCCAAATCCTTGCAATGTTCTGCTGAGAGCTGAAGGAGCAGTATGGTCTGTGAAAAATCTCTCAGCTGCTGTGAAAGGACCTCCACTGACATCGTATTCAAGGACTGGTAGAGCTCCTGATAGAAGCTAAGCATCTCCTCATTAATGGCCTTTGGTGTCACCAGTAGTTTTCCCTGTCTATTCTTAAGGGCCAAGATCCTAGAGGATGCCTGTTGTTTCCGGAGCCAATAGGCTAGAAGCTTCCCACCCTTTTCCCCACTATCCCAGACTCTATGTTTAGCTCTGATCAATTGCCACTCTGCTTTTTTGTTCAGCAGTACATTTAGCTGATATTTCAGGCCTGTGATCTGGGCCAGAAGCGGAGAATTGAGTGGGCTCTTAGAGGAAACTTTAAACTGGTGCTCCAGCCAAGTGAGAGTATCCTGCAAGTCTTATATCTGTTTTTTCTGCTCTCTATTTTTAGCTGCAGAGTACAAGATAATTCTTCCCCTAAGAACTGTCTTGAATGCTTCCCAGACGGTGGTCAGACTGGTCTCTCCTATGGTATTAATACAGAAATAAGATAGTGCCTCTTTCTTAATATAATCTTGAAAGGTCCCATCCTGGAGCAAAGTAGGGTTGCATCTCCATCTCATGGAGGGGAGGCTTTGTCCTGGTGGGGAGAAGGTGATCATGACAGGGGCATGGTCTGAAATTATGTTCCAGATGCCTGCGCCACCTATCCCTGACATAGCTATGTTGTTGGCCAGCCAAAAGTCTAGCCAACTATAGGGGCCATGGACGGCAGAGTAAAATGTGTAATCTCTCCCTTTTGGGTGGTTCATCCTCCAGGGGTCCCCTAAGGCCCACTCTGTGGTCAAAGCATTTAGGGCTGCTGGTACTTTGGGATGGGTTTGCGGGGTGGGGAGGGATTTGTCCAGGAATATATCTTGGACTAGGTTATGGTCCCCTCCTATGAGAATGGATAGATCTGCCTCACCCTCTGTCAGTTCTGTAAAGGCTTGACCAAGCTCTGCATAGATTTCACCTGTATCGGAATTGTGTCCATATACATTAGCTATTATGGTTTTACCACCGGGGTAGGAGAGTTTGGCGGCTATCCACCTCCCCCTGGGAGTCCATCCGGTGAGTCTCGACTGTCCATGGTCCCCTCTTACTTAGTAGGATGGCTACCCCTTTGGTCTTTGCAGTGGCACAGCTAGCCAGGACCGTTCTCACACAAAGTTTCTTTAATCAGTTTACCATGCATCTTGTGAGGTGTGTCTCCTGGAGTAGGGCTATGTCTGTCCCTAAGGTGTGCAAAATTTGCAAAACCTTAGTGCGCTTAGCCGGGTGG
Source organism: Neoceratodus forsteri (assembly GCA_016271365.2). NCBI lineage: Eukaryota > Metazoa > Chordata > Ceratodontiformes > Ceratodontidae > Neoceratodus > Neoceratodus forsteri. The sequence continues at coordinate 860,581,725 of CM057458.1, read as the reverse complement.
TTAAGTCCTTTGACATTCCAGGAGACACACTTCCAGTCTCCCCGCTCATTGGGGTGAGCTGCCATCAATGTTCACCACCACCAGAAAGGACAAGACAAGGGTACTCACCCTATAAGCAGGGATACAGAGCAGAGTCAACAAAGGAGACAAGAGCCGCCTTACCACCACTTCAAGTTAGGTCAGACGTATCTGTGCACCTCCGTGGAGATATATTTAGAGAAGACTGTAGATATAGAGAAGGGTAGAAAATATCTTATGAAAATCCTATGTAAATTGGATCGGTAAGTAAAAACATATCACCGTTTAAGATAATTAACAATAACAATAACTAGTTTATATAAAAAAGAGAACAATAATGTATTTTGTAGCACAGAACTGATCAATCATACAATAAGAAAAATCTTCATTCTTGGTGCTAAGGTGAACGTGTGAAGAGGGGGAATGTCCCCCTATAAGCCACACTGCTCCAGTCACCAAATCAGAGGCACAGGAAGGAGCAGACCAATCATGGGTGCTCTGTCCCAGCCCGACTTTATGCGGCCAGGTGTAAGGCTGGATCTGAGAAGTCAAGCTGTGCCATGAGTACAGTTCCTGCACCACCCTACGTAAGCCTAGCGCCCCAGGTAGAAGTTATCTATGGGGGGGAGTACCAGGGAGTGTGTGGGTGTGAGGGAGGGGGGGCTTCTGTCAACCGCCCATGCCATCCGTCCCATATAACAGAACTAGTTAGCAGGAGGGGGGAGTAAAATAATCAAATGTGTGGCATAAAGCGACTGCCAATCATGTATTTTAAACACTGCCCTCTCCAGGCATTTGTAGTTCACTGCCATATAGTTTCTGTATTGCTTGGGGCATCCATCAGTGAGTTTCCCTGCAGTGTAATAACGGAAACCTTAGCTATGAAGGTAAGGTGGGGGGGGAGAGGTATAACTCCCTTAAAGATGAGGTTCAGTTGATAGGGGGGAAAATGTAGAGGGGGGAGAGATATTCACTAAGGTTATCAAATAGGATGATGGATTTACAACGGATAGCAGCGTCAGCTGTAGAGCAGATTAACAAACCCCCACCTTCCTAACAATAGTTTTGTGTCTGCTATTCCTAGTGAGGATGCAGCAAGTGGTAGGAATGTAGGGAAACTCGGGAGCAGCTACAAAGGTAGCTGAAATGCTTCATCAAGGCAACTCCCATTCAACAGGTTGTAACAGTTCCAGTTGGTATGGCGGGTGAAGCAAGCACCTCTGCAAATGTCAAAAGTCCAGGTTTCAGCATTCCGTTGTTTGCCACTTCAAGGTCTTCGGCCATTTCTACAGTGGTCACCCAGTCTATGGAGATCAGGTGGCTCAGCATATAAGGTTCCTCTTCGGGTTGGACTGTGTTCGTTTCTGCAGCCATAGGGAGTGAATCCATTCTCAGGAGTTTGGCAGGGGGAGATGCACTTACGTTATCCAATACTAATGCACGAGGACTCCTGGATCATTGCTGCTGTCTAGCAGGTTGCGGTTGTAGGTCAAGATTCTGAGGTTGACCGAGGGGGTTTTCTTTGGGCTGTTCAATTGTTAGGGGTAGAACTAGATCAGCCTGGTGCCATCTGTTCTCCAAGATCTGAGTGTCTTCTGGCTGGTTAAGAGTGGGGTAATCCTGATAAGGCTGACCATTCCATCTGTGATTCAGGCTTCCTGTAGAATTGGATCCCTGCCTATTAGGTCTCAGGTCTTTGTGGTTTCGTGGCTCCCAGAGGCATCTGGGAGAGGTAGTTCTCGGCACCATACCCGGCCAGTGGTTCTGTATCCAGGCCTTGGCCTCCTTAGGTGATTCTGCTGTAAAGGATTGTCCATTCTTCGAGATATGAAGAGCAGTGAGGCAGTTGAAACTGTACAGTACAGAGTTGGCACTCAATATCTTTTTCAAAGGGTTGTACGCCCAGTGCTTGGCCGCCACCTCCTGTGTAAAATCTCTACAAAAGGAGATAGTGTCACCTTTCCAGGTTAGCTCTCCAAGGTCTCTTGTAGCTCTTAACAAGTGCTCTTTAACAGAAAATCGCAGTAGATAGGCGATGATTGTCCGAGGCCCTCTGGTGTTGTTTGGAGTGCCAGGAACTCTATGGACGCGCTCCACCCCCACCGGCTCTTTCCATTGATCCTCCAATAGTTGTGGAAGCCACTTATTTAGGAAATGTTCCATGTCTGGTCCCTCAGCCCCCTCAGTCACCCCAGTATCCTGATATTATTTTGCCTACTGCGATTCTCCTGATCTTCCGCCCGGATCCACAGTTGTTCCAGTCTAGCCTCGTGGTCTTTCATTTTACATAACATGTGGAGGTGTTGCTGCTCTAATTCCTCTGTCCGCTGTTCAAGGACATTCTGCTGGTCCTCCAGCTGATGGACATCAGCCACAGCCCCTGTTATTGAGGTGCCTATTATGTCTACTCTAATTAGCAGTGCCTCGAGCATTCTAGTTATATTTGCCTGGGCCTCTCCTACCTGGGCTTGGTCAGTAGCTGTTGGCTTATCCTGACTCAGCGCTCCTGCCTGTGCACTCACTAGGGGATCCATCTCACAACTAGGACCCATGTGTAGCTGACTGCCATGATCCGTAAGTAGTAGATCAGGAACTCTGATTGTAGCACTCACCATCTGCTCTTCAAAAGCCAATACTGATTTAACATTTACTTGGCCATTCCGCGCTGCTCAAGAGATGGATCAAGCGAGCAGAGGTGGTGCCAGGGGATTCTGTTGATAGTGAGAGATCTCCTCCCACAGTTCAACAAGGCCTACATGGCCTAGTGATGTCTGAGACTCCGACTTCAGTGCAATACTAAGGTGGCAGTTGAAAAATGATTCTCCTCAGATTGACTGTGGTATAGCATTGACAGAGGTCTTAGGGATTAACCCATAGGGAAAAATGACTTTTCAATTCAGCATAGCGGCGGATTCTGTTTGATTGTTTGTCAGGCTGGGGCAGAGGAGAAGGATTATGCTGCCATCTTCTCTGGGTCCAAGCCACACCCACTACAAGTAAAGCTTTTAACAAATCCAAACTGTTAAAATGACCACTGAGAAGTGGCTTAACAATACATGGATGTCCAAACAGTGTTTAAAGTTAAAAAATGCCCCATATCTGCTGAGTTGTAGTCCCCAAGTAACACCCAGGGGAAATACAGCTCCTCTGCCCAGTTCCTGAATAGGTATGATGCTTCAGCAGCATCTTATTCTCTTGCCAGCATCCATGTTATGATCTGGGTCTTTCACTAGCGGGGAAGGGGGCATCAGTGAGAGGCGGCGATCACTCCTGATTGACCTGTAGACAGAGCTCACAGCCATTTAAAAAGTAAGAAAAAAGATTGCAGACAGAGGAAGTTTAGTGGGTCTAGCTGCCGAAACACAGTTTTCTGTAAGAAAAAATAATGCTTGACTAACAATTGAACTTCCACTGCACACAGATGCCTTCCCCAATCCTTTATACACAACCACCCAGTGTACCTTCAGACACAACTTGTCGACACTACACTCGGGGGGGAATGTCATAGTAGAAATGCTAAATGAATGAACAACTAAAAGCAGCAGTAAAAAAAAAAAGCTTTTTGAATATTTTTAATGCCGAGTTTGTGCCTGGGGGGGCGTAACCATGGCAACCAGCTCTAAACCCATAACTACAGACAGTCCAATATTTGTCCCTAGCTTACAAACACAGCAGTGTCATGCAAGCGGAGGAACTACTTTATCACAAACCAAATAAAACAACAACCAAGACATTTAACTTTTCAGCATAAAACCTTTTTTATCAAAAGCATATAATACAGTTGCCCATTTTCTATGCACAATAATACCCTCCAGGGTGGGTGGTATTGTGCTATATTGGACCACCCGGGTATAAGGCCCTCTTCCTCAGCATAGGGCCCTCATTATGCCCTTGGGTGGTCCAGTATAGCACAATACTGCACACCATGTCGGGTATTGTTGCTTGCTTGTGCTGGTGGCTTGAAATTGATAGGGTACCTATGTAAATGTATGGCAGCTTAGATTCATTGCTAAGAAGTGCAAGGTAATGCACCTGGGAAACAAAAACCCAGGGGAAGAGTACACAATGGGGGGTGAGATACTAACAACAACAAAAATGGAAAGGGACCTGGGGGTAGTCATATCAGATGACCTAAAGGTGGGCAAGCAATGTGAGAGGGCAGCAAGGAGGGCTGGGGGAATACCGGGATGCGTAGGGAGAGGCATCACCAGTAGAAAACAAGAAGTTATTATCCCTCTGTACAGACAGCTGGTGAGACCACATCTGGAGTACTGTGTGCAGTTCTGGAGACCCAATCTCCGCAAAGACATAGACAGGATGGAAGCTGTCCAGAGGAGGGTAACTAAAATGGTGCAGGGTCTGCACTGGAAGACATATGAAGAGAGACTTAAGGAGCTTAATATGTATAGCCTCGAGGAAAGGAGGGAGAGGAGGGACATGATAGAAACTTTCAAGTACCTCAAGGGAACCAACAAAGTCCAAGAGGGTAGCATCTTTCAAAAAAAGAGGTGTGCAAGAACAAGGGGGCACAATTTGAAGATAGAAGGGAGGCGGCTCAGAGGTAATTTAAGGAAGTATTTTTTCACAGAGCGGGTTGTGGATGTATGGAACAGCCTTCAGAGGAGGTTGTGGAGTCAAAAACAGTGGTGGAATTCAAGCATGCATGGGACAGTCATAAGGCAATTCTAGGGGTTGGGGGTAGGAAGAAGTAGGCTGCTGGTTAACTAGGATCTGCAGTTTATCCATCAGGTAGGGAAATGGGCAGACTGGGTGGGCCAAGCGGTCCTTATCTGCCATCAAATTCTATGTTTCTATGTACCTAGCCTTAGTGTCATGGATGTAATTTTCATTTGTTGTGCTTGTAAAATGTTAACAGGTGTGGAATTCTGCAACTCTGAAGAATGAAAATGTCACACTTTAACATGTTATATCTCGGACATGGTTTGGTCATTTTCACTGAAATTTGGAGGGTGTTCTTGGCATGCCTTGTAGATGTGAATTACGGTGCTTACGTGTAGGAGAAATTTTTTTTTTTGTGGAGATATTGCGTGATGCAATTTATGTGTTGCAGACAGTGTTTTGCATTACGCTGGTGGCTTGAAATTGTTAGGGTATATAGCTTTAGTTTCATGGAAGTTGTTTTCAGTTGTTGTGCCTGTGAAATGTTTACAGGTGTGGAATTCTGCATCTCTGACAACTGAAAATCTCAAACTTTAACAAGTTATATCTTAGACACGGTTTGGTGTTTTACATTGGAATTTGGAGGGTATTGATGGTACACGCATGTTTACAAGTTGGTGGGAGCACAGGGCCTGAAGGGCCTGCACTCCCACCAAGTTCCACAAGTTGGTGAGGGCGCAGGGCCAAAGAGCCCATGCTCCCAGCAACTTACACAAGTTCTTAGCTTTTTATTCTTTCTCAAAAAGTAAGGAAATTGTATGCAAAAAAAACTGTGTTAATGCATCATTTAGAGTTAAAGCATAAAAAGTCAGGAAATGAAAAATCTTTAGGGTTGCCCCTCCATCCCAGACCCACCCATCATCCCAAGATTTACAGATGACGAGGTGTGTCATTGGAGTTGTGAGGCCTAAATGTCACCCCATTCGTATTTACTGTGGTTTGTGACTAATTTCAGATGGAATGGGGTGACATTTAGGCCTCACAACCCCAATGACACACCCCGTCAGCTGTCAATCTTGGGATGATGGTGGGTCCAGGGGGAGGGCAACCCTAAAGATTTTTCATTTCCTGACTTTTTATACTTTAACCTTAAATGACAAATTAACACAGTTTTTTGCATATAATATAACTATCTATCTATATATATAAATATAGATATATATAGATATATATATTCTATGCAAAAAACTTTGTTAATGCATCAGTTAGGGTTCTTCAACAGTGAAAAAAGTGAGGAAATTTGATTTTAGGGTTCCAACTCCTTGCCCCACCCCACCCCACCCCACCAACAGGCATTGGGATGTGCGTTGGGGTCATTGGCCTAGCTCTCACCCCATTCTCCTATAGTACACCACCTCAGCTAGTTTACACATGGGATGGGGTGAGAGTAGGGCGATGGATCTAACGCACACCCCAATGCCTGTTGGTGGGTGTGGGGTGCAAGGGGTGGGAATCCTAAAATTGAATTTCTTTGCTTTTTTCACTGTAGAAGAACCCTAACTGATGCATTAACAAAGTTCTTTGCATAGAATTTACTTATTTTTTAAGAATGAATAGAAAAATAGAAAGTTGCTCAAGTTGGTAGGCGTGCAGGACCCCACCAATTTGTAAGTGCCAAGCCATATCACACACTCAATGACTAAAAAGTACATTGACAACAGCAAGACCAGCCACCAAACAAATGTTAATCTAGTAGAACAATAGAAAACGCTGTCCACAAAATGTAAAACTGCGCCACACAATATCTCCACAAAAAATATATTGTCTGACATCTAAACATGCCATTTTAACATCATGCCATCAACACCCTCCAAATTTCAAGTAAAAAGACCAAACCATGTCCAAGATATGACATGTCAAAATTTGACATTTTCATTCATCAAAGTGGCACAGTTCCACACCTAGTGACATTTAACACACACAACAACTAAAAACTACATCCATGACACTAAGGCTAGGTATCCTATCAATTTCAAGCCACTACCACAAGCAAAACTCTGTCCGCAAAATGTAAATTGCACCACACCATATTTCCATCAAAAAATTTTTTCAGACACTGTAATTTACATCCACAGGACTACCCATCAACACCCTCCAAATTTCAAGTGAAAAGACCAAACCGTGTCCGAGATATAACATTTTAATGTATGAGATTTTCATTCGTCAGACTGGCATAGTTCTGCACCTGTTGACATTTAACACACACAACAACTGAAAACTACATCCATGATACTAAGGCTAGGTATCCTATCAATTTCAAGCCACCACCACAAGCAAAACGCTGTCCGCAACACGTAAAGGGTGTCACACAATATCTCTGCAAAAATAATTTTCTCTGACATGTAAGCGCCATGTTTCACATATACAGGACATGAAGCAAACACCCTCCAAATTTCATGTAAAAAGACTAAACTGTTTCTGAGATATTCAATGTTAAAGATTGGCAAAATTTCCCTATCTATTCCATGATAAAAAATCTGGCCATCTTGTTCATATCTCGCGATCAAAGATGGCAATCAAAGAATCTCACAATTAAAGAATTTGCAGGCTCCCAATCAAATAATTTTCAGGCTCATGAACAAAGAATTAAAAATCTAATAAATCCAAAAATTTATGGAATTGAGGTATACCACCACCATGGTTCTATAAAACGAAGCCCCCTGAGCAAAACCCACCCTCATTTGTCTTCCTAGGACACAACTGGGCTGAGAAAATAGATTTTTTTATCTGGCCATCTTGTCCCTCGCTCACGATGCATGATCACAATCAAAGAATCTCATGATCAATGAATTTTCAGGCTTGCGATCAAAGAATTTGCAGGTCACGATCAAAGAATAAAAACTGTTCAACTTGAAAAAATTAAAAGAATTGCGGTAAACCACTGCCTGAGTAAAACCCACCCTCACTTGTCTTCCTAGCACACCCTTAGACTGAGAAAATTTATTTTTTAATCTGGTCATCTTGTCCCTCGCTCACAATACATGATTGCAATCAAAGAATCACACGATCAAAGAATGTGCAGCCTCGCGATCAAAGAAATTGCTTGCTCATGAACAAAGAGTGAGGGACGAGATGGCCAGATTTTTAAATAGCCCAGGGGTGCCATGCAAAGTTATATGAGGGTGGGCTTTGCTCGGGGGCTTTGTTCTGCCCCATGTGAATAAAAAAAAAACATAAGTTTTCATTATCCCTGGTAGTTTAGAGGTCCCTTCCCCCTCGATCATGATAATATACATAAAGATCTCTGTATCTCTTGTAGTCTAGAGGCCCCCAATCTGTATTTTATTAATATCTCATTATTTTATCCCTGGTAGCGTTGTGCCCCTCCCCATGTGTATGTATTTATATTTGTTGCTTATATCCCTGGTAGTCTAGTGCCCCCCCCTCATCTGTATGTAATTATTATTATTATTCATATCACTGGTAGTCCAGTGGCCTCTCCCATCATAATGGAAAAGATAAGCATTTGCTATTTTCTGGTAGTCTACTGGCCCCCACCCCCCACCCAGCTGCACCAGCCCATCCAGCACAACAAATATAAATACACACAAATGGGGTGGGCATTAGACTACCAGGATAAAATAATGAGATATTAATAAAATACACATGGGGGGCCACTAGACTACCAGGGATACAGAGATCTTTATGTATATTATCATGACCGGAAGGGAGGGGGCCACTAGACTACCAGGGATAATGAAAACATATGTTTTTTTATTCACATGGGGCAGAATAAAGCCACCTGAGCAAAACCTACCCTCATATAACTTTGTAAGACACCCCTGGACTACAGAAATCTATTTAAAAATCTGGCCATCTCGTCTCTCGCTCGCGATGCACGATCGCGATCAAAAAATCTTGCGATCAAATATTTTGCAGGCTCGCGATCAAAGATCATTAGCGAGCCATGAACGAAGATTGCAAAAGCTCAAAACTCTATTTTTGGACCAATTTGGATAAAATCAAAGCAATGACTCTATAGATCGGGGTCACCTGAGTAAAACCCATCCAAGGTTTACTTCGGAATTGATCCCTGAGCCGAGATATTTGTGTTTTTCTGATCGGAAAACTGAAAACAAGATGGTGGACTTTGTAGTCAAAGAATTTGAAAAATCCTTGGGGACAAAGATTCTTGAACTGCGAGGCTGCAAATTCTTTGATCACTAGGTGGGACCAGATGGCCAGAACCCCATTCTTTGTTTGAAAAACATACATATAAATGTTCCCATTGACTTATAATGGGAACTTAAAAGTGGCATAACTTTTGAATACCTTAATATTTTTTCACCAAATGAAAAGCGGCATCTTTGGCCACTAAAGCTCTTTCAAATGAGTCATCTTGCAGAGCAGCATGCCACACAACAGCTGTGTAGGGGCATGTCTAAAATCCCAAAAGCTGCCTCCAAAAATGGTTAATTTTGCATTTTGCAGTGCTTTCATATGCAAGAACTGTAAGTCTGACTGAAACAGAATTTGGCAGATCAAGAGAGCTATCATGCCCCACCATGTGTACCAACTTTCAGGCAAATCCGTTGAATGGGTCCAAAGTTATTAATGACCAAACATTTGACTTTAGTATGTAACTAACTGCTGAACCCTAACTATAGTGGTGCGACTGCACCACTATAATATATATATTGCAAAAAAACTTTGCTAATGAATCAGTTAGGGTTGAAGTGACAAAAGTATGGAAATGAGATGTTAGGGTTAAGCCCCAACCCCTCACCCTACCACCCAACCACCCATCCTGCACACAACAACAGGCATCAGGGTGTGCCATGGGGTCATTAGGCCCAACTCCCACCCCATTAAACAGACTTACATGGTACAGTATAGGAGAATGGGGTGAGAGTTAGGCCTAATGACCCCATGGCACACCCCGATACCTGTTGTGTGTGGAGGATGGGTTGGTAGGGTGGGGGGTGTAGGGGCTCAACCCTAGTGCCTCATTTCCAGAGAAGATTGCTGCTCCCAACCTCCAAAGGTAAGTATGGGTAAGGGGAGGTGGGTGCTCAGTGGAAGGGTGGGGATGGGGAGGAGGACTGGGGAGATGATAAGGGACTGTTTTCTTATTTGCAGGTGTAAAAAATAGTAAAATACATCGGGGGACAGTTTTATTTACAGGTAATTACAGATATTTCTACATATTGGGGCACACTGGGGTGGGCTCCCAGTGTGCCATATTAGTGTGGGAGAGATTGGATACATGCTGACATGGGGATTGGGCACCATGAGTCAGCAATTCAAGACTACCAGCTTTTGGGGGGGGCATCATCCAACACCAGAAGTGGACCCTGCATGAAGGTATATAGTTCATGCAGTGGCCCTCTTACATGGTTGCCCAGCATGTGGGCGTACCCCCCAAAGCCACTGGGATGGCAGCAGAAGTGATACAGTTGCTGAACCGTGATGATGGATGCCTCTTGTGGTTTGTTTACAGAGTTGTATGTTCTTTCTGTTTCCTTATGGAGTCTGTTTCTGATTGGTTGTGTTGCCTTGTACTGTCCCCTGCTTGTATGTGTGTTGTGTGTGTGTGTGTGTGTATTCACAGTTAGGGTTGACAACCTAACATTGAATGTCTTCACTTTTGTCACTGTGGAAGCAATCCTAACTGTTACATTAATGGAGTGTTTTGCAAATATTTTCTTTTCCTTTTTGAGACATTGTAATGAAGTAAATATGTGCACAGCTTTTAAAGCATTCATTTTTAAAGTGGAAGCATGGGCCTTCTGGACCCAGCACTTCAATCCACCCATAAAAATGTAGCATACATTACTGCTAACTAGTATCCAAACCTTTGTTTTATATATATTGCCATACTTCCTATTCATGTGTATGTAGCATCATTTTGTTATATTCATTTTTGCTTCATTAGAAACCTGAACAATGTATGAATCATATACAGTAAACAAAATGCACAATAGACACAGACAAATACATTTTAGAAAAAATGTATTGATAATTAAATGCCAATTGTGTTTTAGAGAAGGCCAAATTGCACAACTCACTCAGTCTCATAACATCACTGTGTAGTTTGTTACAGAAGTATATAATCTGTTTTGAAAAAACAATATGAGACTGAGTAAGTTAATGTTCCTGGGGTGGGCAAAAACCAAATGTGGTTAACAACTAATAAGTTACTTTCACAATAGCAACATATCTCAAGATTGTAACTATAGTGTGTTACTATGTTTTAATATTTTAGTCTTAAGTGCATCTGGAAAAATTCCTCACCCGACCCCTTAATAAAGGCGATCCAAAAAATCAGGAACATATGTTGAACTGAGATCAAGCAGAGCTTGTGATTTACAATGCTCTTTCATATATAACAATTAATTCATATCTCATTCTATATAACAAATCTTGTAAATAAATATATTCTATGACAAAAACAACAGCAAAATAATTCAGCTAAATGTCTTATAAGTTGCAATACAATTCTTTTAAATATTGCCTAAGAATGATACAGAAGAAATATACATTTTTTAACAGAAATCAGAGAGTATAACAATCTAAATGTGAATTAATAGCAACATCTATAAATATTTTAAAAACATTCTCAGTCATTACTAAACAAACTATATACTCATCTTTCTATAATGCATGGTAAAAATAACATTTAATCACTGCAGGTATGAAAAGTAACAAGTCCTAATGGTAAAACTATATGCAATATAAAAAACACAATGTTATTCAGGTAGTATGTAACTCTCACCACTAAATTATGGTTAATGAAAAAATTGTTACACTTAGCAGTATAAAGAGTTTACAGAGGTGCAGATAGTCACAGAAAATGTAATATGATGTTTACGTATATACAATAGCAATCAGTAACTGTTTATTACAAAGCTTTGATGTAATAGTACTTCATAGTGATGTGTTGTTTACAAAAGTAAGTAAAGTTGGCAGTAAATATGTCACTTCAAATGAACACTAGACAAGTGTTACTGAGACACTACCTGAATATATATTCTAACTGGCCAGACTGGACGCACTCTTCAATTCTTTCTGCCAATTTGCCCCAGATGTCTCCCTTCCCTCACACATCACTGTGATCTTTATCATGCCCTATCCTTCCCCTCTCTTACAAATAGTAGACTCTCCCACTGTGATAATTTCACCTCCAAACACTGGTTGAGTGAACTCTCTTCCTGCCTCACCTCCTCCTGTATAACACCCCACCACCCTCCCATTCCCTTAGATAAACTGACTTCTCTGCCCTGGTTGTCTCCCGCAGATCCACCCAAATTGGATAATCCAGTTAGTCTCACTGCCTCCCAAAAATTTAGAATTCCCTCCTCCTCAAATCTGGCACTCATCCTTTGCCTAGTCCATCAGCTCTGCCCTCAATACTTACCTTCCACCTAGCTGCTCCTGCCATGTCCCTCCCTAATTCCCTCATCTAACCTCTGGACAAACCCTACTCCTCTACCCTTACCTTCATTTTACCCTGTGCACACCCATCCCCCAAATCTTTAGCCCTCCTCACCTTCCCACAAATTTCTCCCACTTACTGGCCTCCCTTGATCTCTCACAGAATGTAAAGGACCCCAAATGCTCTCCATGTGTCCCTCTCTAACCCCTCCAAGGGGCTTATATCTCTCATCTACTCCCTTCCACCATCATCCTAAAGAGGTCTCTCTGGGACACTGCCTTATCTCCTTTTCTCTGGTCCCCTCAGTCCCCTTGCAGATTTCCTTGCATCCTGAGGGGGTCCCCAGGGTCACGACTCTTCCTCCCCTCCCCACCTCATGTCTCCTCCCTCCTTTCCCTCTTTTCAATCACGTAAGCACTTGTTTACTTATTAACCCAGCAGTTATCATTGTCCACTCATTCTACATGTTATGTGCAACACTGTTGCAACAATGTTTGCAACACCTGCCTTACAACTGCATGTTAATGTTGATCTTGTAACTTGAATGTTTAATGTCTCATTCTAATTGCAGCCCTTCCCCCAGTTCACACCAGCAGACGAGTGGCTTGTTGCTCAGTGTGCCTTCCTGGTGAAACATTTCGATAAATAAATACATAAAATATCAGGTATGTCCTCGCTCTAGATGATAAAGTATTGCACAACAGTATTTGTGCAAACATATCTAAAGCTGAAGTAGCAGCATTATATCACAATCTGTCGTCCTGGATCACCAGACAGATGTGAAACATATACATAATGTACACATTGTATGATAAACATTGCAAACCAACAAATACTGTTATGTTTCTCTGGGTGCTTAATGTACACTGCATTGACACACAAAAGTATTGACAGCAATCACAACACATTCTATGTCGCATAGCACAGCAGCACAGAAATCTATAGACTAGTACAACAGAACTGCATATACATGAGATGGCGATATGCTGTTTATATGATTATTCCACAGCTAAAATAAGTTTTGTATATCAGGTGATTATGCATACAGCCAGCACAGACTCAGGCCAATTTAGGCTACATCTTAGCAAAAATCACAGCAATACCTACATTAACTGTCGACATCATGAGTATCTGTATGTGGCTAATCTATTTTTACTGCTCTTCATAAACTAAAGTGAAAAGAGCAGTATGTCAAACACAGTGATATTACATTTATGCTGACTACTCTTCTGGCCTGTGAAGCTCATTGTAATTTTTCAGAACCAGGATATAAGCATCTTTTAGGTTTCAAGGTAGTCTCTGTTTAAAAGTGCTCATGTAGTCATTGCATTCCATCCAGCCATTGCTTTACCTCAGCCTTGTCACATAATTTCCTGCATGTACAGATGCTCCATGGTGGAATATCACAGCCTGAGTATCAAAGCATGCTTCCATGAATTGTACTCTTCCAGCTACAAAATCACTGATTGGCTTGTCAACTCATAGTCCATTTGCATCAAATCTCTGCAAGACTACAAGAAGATATTGAGTAGAGTTCATAAGTTGTATGGACTGAAGGCACTCTGTAGCCACACTGCATTCCTGAGCAGTTCCTTGAACTTCGCAGAATATGCCTGTGGAACATATAATGAAATCTACAGCATGGTTTCTATTATTTCTTTGTGAGAATGTCAACAAGCCAGACAGTGCATTTTGTCACATAGGTGACAGTAAAGTACTGTCACATGGAAATTTGATCTGATTCTAAGCTATTAATGATGGCCATCATAAACTCAGTCACATCCTGCTGGATGTTATTGGTGAATGTTTGATGGCCATCATAGTCACCCAACACAAGTCATAAGGGTGTCAGAGTCTGTATGCTTTTGTCATGATTGTCACTATCATTCACTACCTTCTTCAATGACTTGGACAGCTCTGTATCATGCAAAGATTTGATAGTGGCAACAAAGTGAGGCATGTGGAGAAATGTTTGCATTGCTGAGTTTGCATAGCAGTCTACTCCAGTGCTGTTGTCAAATGCTGAGACAACAGTCATCCCAAGTGCCTTCTATCATGGAGCAGAGCTTGTCTGTTTTTGTGTTATGTATTTCCACTTAGTGCTGTCTGATTTCAATGCTGCTTTATCTGTACGTTACCACTTTTTCATGCCAGTACCTGTGACCATAGTACACAGTCTGTTGTACTCTGCAATGCATCATCTGTCAGCACGTATTTTATGTGGTGCTATGCAGATGATATACAAGCCAGACAAAGTCCATACACGTGAAAGTGCAACATAGCTCATTCCATCTTTAAAGATGCCGGTGCCTATGTTGACCATAGCTGAGTCCAAACATAAACCTTTTGTACTTGTGTATGGATAAAACATTTGTAACACACACAGCAAACTGTTTCCTAGTCATATTTATGTCTTTCACAATCTGGAACTTAACAGTCATCCTGGAAATAGGTAATGGCTCTTCAACATTGTCAAACTTGACAATGAGTGCCTCTATGAATGACTTCTGTACATTATACTGGAAGTCAATTATGTGTCCCATTGCACCATTCACCATACCATGCTCCGCGGCAAAATTCCATTGTTGCATGATGCATGCATTCATATAGACAGAATGGCTTCTAATCCAGCTGTGCGAGACACATCAAACTTTAGCTCAGACAGTCATTCAGTCAGCTTTACTACCAGATTCTGACTCGAGACCACACCACAAACGGTGTCAACTGCATGCAGAGTAACAATTTCCTGACCTTGTCTTTGCAATATAATGCTGTTAAATTCAGCACACTGCTTGAGGTGAGGCATGAGACACACAAGTTGTGCAGTGCCTGAGTACACATTACTAAAGACATCACATGCAGTAGTCAGAGATGTACTGTACACTCATTATTGATATGGCATGTGTTCAACAGAGAAACATTGTGTTGTGACAAAGAGCCAATGTGAACCTGATCAAACAGTACCTTATAGGCAAGATCATGACTCTGCTGCATGTGTTCATACAGCTCAATGTAATGGAACAATTCCCAAAGACTGGTTTCTCCAATGCACCCTATACTACTCTTAGCTTGCTTTATAGTCATTGCTGTAAAGACATGCTCTCCATTCATGGGTGCAAGTTGCAGAAGGTCCCCAAACACAACAATACTCTTTCCCCCAACTGGTTCACCATAGTCAGTTCCAAGAATTTCCTGGAGACATAGATGAGTATATGCAAGCATGACATTTGAAACCATGCTGATCTCATTAAGGATCAAAAGTTTCATCTTGGCAAACATTGGATGCAGCTTAGCTGATACCTTATGGGATAGTTTTTGATACTCTCCTGTTTTGCCATGTTCTATAGGGAGCATAAACAACCAGTGTAGAGTCATACCACCAATGTTGTATGCAGCCAAGGCCGTAGGAGCAGTTACAGCTAAAGACATCCCTTTTTCTGTGTGTTTCCTTATCTCTGCTGTAATAACTTTGATAACAAAACTCTTGCCAGTGCCAGCAGAACCACTAATAAACATTATTAATGGTTTGTAGTTTCCACGTGTACATTGTCTTTCTTATGAAGGATTCCATGTCTCACTGCTTCTGTGACAGCATCATAAGCAACAAACTGCTTTCCATTCAGCTAGTCTACCAATAGACTAGGATCCTTTGTCACATGAGAACCATGTTCCATGGCAGTCTCGACTTCACTCATCAGAACCACGGGATCATTCATTGGGACAGGAGCCCCAAACATGCCTTGTCCCTCAGGATCTATGTTTTCCTGAGAATTATTTGGGGTATCTTCCTCAAACTGCTTCTTAGCTTGATCCATCTTCTCCTTTTCCAGTTCCAGTTTATGTTTCAGACTGTTCACTTTTGAAGATCTCATATGTAATGTAGAACTGTTCTTCATATGTTTCACAGTTTCCTTTAAGTGTAGTTTCATCCCTCCATGTCTTAAAGAGGAACATTAGACCAAAGTAGTAATGTTCCTTACTGTCAGTGGTGAAGAGACTCAGTTTACAGTGGTCAATCAGCCAGGGTTTGTGCCTTTAAGCAAGGCACCATCAAAGCCTCTGACCTTGTAAATCTCTTGTGTTCGGTCAGGTGCCACATCAGTCATGTAGTCGTACCACTTGGCAACACTGTAGAGGCACATATCATACATCATACTATCCTGGTGTGGGTAGTACATGTCGATCAGGTTGTTCTTCAGAATGTTCTTGGATGAAGGGTGGTGCAAACCAGTTCCTCAATCTCATCATGAGACTTCAAAACATGCCTTCATTTCCCTTTGTAATTAACACTGAGAAATTGTACAGCATCAGACTTGCTATACAAGTGTGTTCCAATCAAATGATCATTTGCCTCATATGCTCCACACTCCCTCTGAGTCAGTGTCTTTAATCCCAGTGACCAGAGTTGTGAGCTCAATGATCAGCTGGAAGCTGCAATATCTTCCCAAAGCTCAAGCAACTTGTTTGCTCATATTTCGTAATGTACAAAGTGACGTACCAAACAAGAGACAGAGTTATCAGCAACAAACTGCACATAAGTGTTTGCCTGCCACATCAGAAGAAGAGTAGGGCTGTAGCCATTGATAAATGCCTCATTCATCTGTCTGGGTAACTCATAGATCTTTATAGTGGACTTTGCCTTGAGATGGTGATGCATGGCCGAGAATAAATCATTCATATGTGCTTGCTGGCAGACACATCTAAGGAACCCGAAACAACACCTGGTGCACCACTTATTATGACTCTTGACTGGTCAGTGGCAGTACTTCCCACAAAGATGCCGCTGAAACCTCTGCACCATCTTCCACAGTATTGCACTGTCATACTTGTCAGTGATGTGACAAGTAACAACACTAAATGAAGCTCAGGACTTCAGTTGCTTCATTCTCACCAATATAAGGAACATCTTTAATCCACAACAACATATGGATGTGTGGTGCACCTTGTGCCTGGTATTCCGTCCTTCAAAAATAGTGTTCGACTACTTCAAGAGGTGGATTGTCCTTTGGCAATATGAATGTCAATATCTCATGGAAGCGATGGTGAATATGTTGGGACTCAGATACTGGATCAAGTGAACACATCTCACCAAGTCTCACTGATGAAATTCCATCAACATCAGCATTGGCTCACCTCAACAGTTCAACTAACTCATCCCAGCTTTACTCTACACAGCTCAGAATAATGAACCATGTGGCTGCACCATACTCATGCAACATAGTCATGACCTCTGAGTGTCTACGATACCAGTATTCTTTTGTGCTATGAGAGTATAGACATCAAATTCACCTGCAGTGTTTCATCCTTTTCTTTCAGTTTCTGAAGAAACTCAACTGCTATAATTCCATCTAGTGGAGTAGTCAACTGCAGAGTATGTGCAATGGACAGAGAGAGGATACTAAGCTCACTCTCCCACAGCAGGTGGAACAAATATTGTATGTTCCTACAGAATTTGCCATCCTTGTTTAACACTCTCAATGTATGATATTCAGTACCTGGAACACACACTTCACGTGCCTCCAAATTACCTCCTGTACCTAGAGGAAAGAAATCTGGGAAGCAACGTGCTTCCAGTACACCTCCTCCCATATGCTAACGGGACTACCTTTAACCTGTTTCATCAGGTACAGGTCAATATTATCACCAGCTGGATCCCTGCCATATAGAGGGTGAATTGTGTACTGCTTATACACATTGTCATGAGTTGCAACATCGACCTTCTCAGTCACTGGCTTCCCAGTGTCCACCACTCCAAATTGAGTACTCATATCAGAGAGGACATCAATGTCAAGGTCAGCATAGAAAGGATTATTGCTCTTCAGGTAGTGTAGAGCAATTTTCACTTTCTGCACATTGACAACATCTTGTCAAATGATCTTTGACTTTGTTGGGACACCAACCACTAATATGGAAACACTGTTTTCATTTGAGATTGTCTCCACATTCTCTTTCAGAGGCAGTGGCAAATACATGACAGACCCTTTGAGACTTTACAAGCCCTTTCTGGGGCACTTTGCATGTCTTAGTATTCAAGCATAGAATAGTCTGAAATGGTTTCACTGTTTGTATGAGAATCTGTTCAAACATATTCAGTGCAGCAATCTCAGTAGGTGTCACATTTGCCTCCATGTTGTTCAATACAGATCTCGGTGGCAGAGTGCCATGCTTCACCTTTGAGAAACTTTTCTGACAGATGGTAACCACTGGGTCCAGGTCAAAGTTATGCTTTACTAGTTGGTAAGCCAATAGTCATGCCCACATATCATTAAAAGATGCACTCTTTACCAAATCAACATTAAGAGTCTTGTGTCTATATAGTAGTCTGTGATATGAGACACACAGAGACAAACTTCTCTCTCTCTCTTTGCCAGTTTAAACTTGGCAGTGGGTTTCCAAAATGTCTTAAGTATGTCAGATTCCTGAAGAGAGAGAGCACATGGTTCAGTGGCAGAAGTGTCATCACATAGTGCATCATAATGTTTAGTGATACATTGCACATCCTCTATCACAATTTTTGCAGTTTGCATATCTCCTGCTTTCAATGACTTGTCAAGCTGTTTGTATAGTGACACAGCTTTTCTGACATGGTATACATTACGCACAAAGCTGAGCATGGTAGGATTATGCACAGCAAACATGTGCATATGATGAAACACACTGTTGCACACACTGCTTTCTAAACATGCCAAGGAATGTCCAAGCAATCCTTTATGCTTACGAATCTCACAGAGATCAATCTTGTGTAATATCTTGTATCTTTGTTTTTTCTTTGTGGCAACAAAGTGATTCACGAACTGTGCAATAGCATCAAAGGATGCTTGCCTAAGATTACATGTCTCATCACATGTCCATGATACACAACTTTTTCTGTGCATCTCAGTAGTTGAGCCTGTGTCATCATCTGACACACTTTGTTGGTGTCAGTGACATTCAACACATTACAAGGCTTACCACGGTCATCTACAGAAATGGTCATGTCTTTATCAAGTACATGGTAAGACTCTTCCCAGATAAAAACTTCAGAGTGCTGTTTGTGCAGCCATTGTCCTTTAAAGACTTAACAAAAGTTGTCTCTGTTGAGAGTAACATTTTCCATTCTAGCATGAACACAGTTCAGAGCAGTACTGAACTGTTCAATCTGTTGCATCATTTGTCTCCACAAATGTGCAAGGACAGCAAGTGCCATTTTCACAAAGATGCAAACCCTAAGACATAGTTTCATTAAGGCAAGCTTACTCTTTAGTCATTTGCCTTGATGCCTTATCATGGCAGAAATATTCCAATCAACTTTAACCTTAGAAGCTAACCTTTGGAAAAATGTAAACGTGCTAAGATGGCGACATATCACAGAACTGTTTTTGTGTGTTTGTGTTGCATTAGCAACACCAGCAACGCTAACAGCTATCCTGTGCTGCTTACTAGCAGCAGTATGATCAGGAGTTGTGATCTTTCTAGTTATTGATGAGCAGCCACGTGGAGCAGACATCTCAGAAACATGAGGTAACTCTTTCCTATGAACAGATCTTGCAGTGGTCTTAGTTTTCTTTGTGGTATTGTTACTACCTAAATTACTCTTCATCAACTGCACATTGCTACAAAACCTTTCTCTCCTATGTCTAACCACTTGTCTATGTCTTGTAGGCATTCAACCATCTTAGAAACACAGTTTTCAGGCAATGATATGGAACAGGATCACACACCTGTAGGAGGAAAAAAAAATATTTGTTTAATACAGTTTACTATTTGCAATAAAGCATTCAGAAGAGATACAAATAAAAAACATTGTAGTTAAACATATCCTATTTAAAAACACATGTACTGTATAACACAAATAAACACAGTAATCTTTTGAATTTCTGCAATCATATTGAGCAAAGCAAGCCACCGTTTTGAAATGAACAACAGTTTTCTATTGCTAGCGCATTTTAACAATGTTCAAAATCCAAAATCACTCTTAATTCAATAAAACATGAAATGTTTTTGCACTCAAGAAAATGTTTGTGCGAATGTTTTCAAGGTCCAGGAATGCACTTCATTGAAATTAATAATGTTATTGAGGTCAAAAAATTGAAACTGGGAAAGTTTTTGAGGTCAGAGAATGCATATCATTGAAATCAATGATGTTGCCAATGTCAAAAAAATGAAACTGTGAAAATTTTTGAGGTGCAGAAATGCGCTTCATTGAAATCAATGATGCTGTCGAGGACAAAAGAATTAAACTGCAAACGTTTTTGAGGCCCAAGAACGCACTTCATTGAAATCAATTATGTTGTTGAGGTTAAAAAACAAAAAATGAAACCAAGAACATTTTTGAGTTGCAAGAATGCACTCCATTGAAATCAATGATGCTGTCGAGGACAAAAAAATTAAACAGTGAAAGTTTTTGAGCTTCATGAGCACATGTCTTAGCAAATGATCCCTACAACCTCCCCATATACATTACACATGAATTTGTGCATGACAACATTGAATGATGTCAAGCACAGAATTTGTTATCAAGCTCATTTGACCCTTAACCTTAGCTTCCCATGGTGCTTTGCAACCAGGAAGTGACTGTAATCACTGCAAAAAATGCTAGTGACCAAACAATGACACACAGGGCACTAAAACAACTTACAAACCCTAAGTATGCTACCAAAACTACACATAATCACCATACTCATTTAGCAAAGAAGTAATAATGTGAGTAAATTATTCAATAAGCCCACTAAGGTCAGCCATCTTTTTTTTTCCTGTAAAAAGTGCCCACATACTACATACAACCACTCAGAGTTCAGAGAATGCAAGACTGACACTGTACAGTAGCAAATGGGACAACAACACCAATGTATTCAATTTTAATATTTTTTAAGTAAAATTTACACATCACAGGAAATAATTTCAAGCAGCCAAACAAGAAAAATATATTCCATGAAGAAGAAGGAAATAACTCATTTGTGCCGGCCTGGTGGCACTGAGGGTTGAGGTGCTGGACGCCACACCTCGCGCGACGCCGGCGACCCAGGTTCGGGAATGAGCCTGGGTTGCTGGGGGTCGGCAGGGGAGGGAGGGAGAGGTTTGAGCATCTGGAGGACAGCTATCCTTTCCCAGGAGGGACAGAGGTCCCAAGTCAGTGCTTGGTTGCCCTCTGGCGGAAGTCAGAGATGCAGCAAGTGCTGACGATGCAGAGAAGGAGCGGGGGAGTGGCAGACATTGGTAAACATGCCTTGATGTCAGGGCACCAGCCACTCCCCAAGAAATAGGGAAAAAACACCCTTCAGCTCTGACAGAGATGGAGCACTGGAGCTTGCCCTCGATCTGCAGCCACCTGCCTGGCACCTTCCTGACCAATGCTAGTGACTGCTCGGGGTGTTAGGGGCCCACCTCGTCCCCACCCAGGGGGGTAAACTGAGGCTACATGGGTGATGGAGGATTGTCCAGGCAGGGCGGACTGCAGAGTGATGACTCCTTGGTGTCTCCCAAGTAGACCAGAGCTGAGAGGCAGAGAGGAGGTATAAACATGAGAATAAAAAAAAAAATTAAAAAAAGAAATAACTCATTTGTTGTCCTCACTGCTAAACCATCACAGTAGAACAGTAAGTACATCGCATAAAAATTACTTTTATAACTGTATTCTCTGTACTTGTTTTCTGCTAAAAATAGGATTGTTTAAAATAGTTTTTTTCTGCATAGCCTAGTACAACTCTGAATATGTATAAATTCCTATTATTAAGGAAATTGTCATACGTTTATGCACAGATTGAAGCAGTAATCACCACCAGAGATGGCAGCTCAAAAGGGAGGGAGAGCAGAGAAACCACGTTTATATGCTTGTAGCCACAGCCAATCACAATACATCTTTTCTTGTGTTCATTCAAATCATCCTATGAGAAAGAATCAAATTCCCATCAAACCATAATTTTGTTTAGTCTATGGCACATCCAATCAAACCCTGTATGCTGCCGTCTGTTAACTGTGGTTTTCTTATTGGCACAGACCTACTGATAGAAGCCAATAAATAGTTTAGAGACCCACTGTTGCTACCTGCCTGTTACAGTTTTCAGTCAAATAAGAAAAACTGCAGAGTTTGTACATTGCATCTCACTAGCCACCAAGAGACACAGACTGACTTTTCTGAGCTCTCTGTCACTGTGTTTTCTAAACAAACCTCAGCATGTCAGAAAACTCCAGAATCATGGTGTGGATGGTAGGCAGCAGTCTAATTCACAGAGGTGGTGAATATGCTAGAAGAAGTCAATTTGGTCGTGACTTGCACCTGCCCAACTGCAAGATGTACTGGTTTGGTAAGGGAGGTATGAGATGGGAGTAGCTCATGCCAACCATACACCACCTGCTGAGCAACTATCATGCACCAGATGTACTGCTGATCCATCTCGGAGGGAATGATTTAGGTGACAAAAGGTGGATAGATTTAGTAGCTGAAGCTAAATTGGACCTAGCTTCACTTACAAAGATGTTCCCCGCCTGTAAGATTGTCTATTCAGACATCACAGAGCACATGGTCTGGCATGCAGATCAACACATATATCTGCTCAACAGTGCAGGAAAGAAAGTAAACATACATATCTCTGCACGTTTATGTGATCTGGGACTGCACACAGTTTGTCACCCTCAAATTAAGTACTTTAAAGATTGGCTCTACTTAAGATAAGGTGTGCACTTCTCAGACACTGGCAATTGCTTTTTCTTGGGGGACCTCTAACATGGCATCCACTCTGTGATCTGAAGGACAGTGTGTGTCTTGATGACTTGGCGAGCTGATCAAAAAAACAAAGGCTCTTTCAAAAGCCAAACTTTTCTGGTGAAAAAAATAGAACAATCACACACAACAAACACACATTCAGATAGGCAGTATTACACCACATGTAGAATGATTACTAGTGTTATCATTACCTTAGATAGGCATGCCTGTAATGTCTAGGGGTTTACTTGGGCTGTACTTGCTACCTCAGGATCCAGAAACTGTATTTTTTGTGGGGAAGGGGCATTCCCTGGATGAAACCATGCAAGTTTTCACTGTCATAAAATATGTACGGTTTGTATCAGAAAGCAATACCAGTAATATTTAGGGGTTCAGTTGAGCTGTGACCGGTACCTCAGGATACAGTGCCTGGTGCTGATGGTGGGGTCAGTGCTGCCTGACTAAGATCGTGCAAAGCCCCAGTGTAGTATCACATGTGCAGTTTGTATCAGGGAGAAATTCCTGTAATATTTAGAACATCAGTTTGGCTTTTGCTGCTACCTCAGAATCCAGTGCCCAATGTTTTTTTTTGAGGGGGAGAGATAGTATCCCCTCACTGAGACCATTAAAGATCCCACTGACATACAATATCTGCAATTTGTATCAGGAAGGAATACCATTAATGTTTAGAGGTTAAATTGAACTGTGACTGGTACCTCAGTATACAGTGCCTGTGTTGTGGGGGAATTCCCTGACTGAGACTATGCAAGTTCCCACAGACCTAAAATATGTGCAATTTTTATCAGGAAGCAATACCAGCAATGCTCACAGATTGAGTTGAGCTGTGACTGGTACCTCAATATACAGTGCCTGGTTTTGGGGGAAGGGGGGCATTCCTTGACTGAGACCATGCAAATTGTCAGTATTGTAACAGAAGTGCATTTTCTATGAGGTAGCTATATCAGTAATCCTTAGGACTTCACTTGAGCTATTTCTGCTACCTCAGAAACCAGTGTCTGGTGTTTTGAGGGGGGCATTCCATGACTGAGACTATGCATGGTCCCACTGTCCTAAAACATGTGCTGTTTTTATCATAAAACAATACCAGTAATATATATGGGCTAACCTGAGCTGTAACTGGTACCTCAGGATGTAGAGTCTGCTGTCGGGGGGGGGGGCATTCCCTGACTGAGACCATGCAAAGCCCTTGTGTTGTATAACATGTACAACTTATATCAGGGAACTACACCAATAATGTTTAGCCCTTCAGTTGAGCTGTTGCTGCTACCTCAGGGTCCAGTCCCTAGTGTTTTTTAGGGGAGGTAGGGATGACCATTCTCTGACTCAAACTGTACAAGATTCCACTGTTCTAAAATATGTGCAGTTTCTATCACGAAGCAATACCAGTAATGTTTAGGAATTCAGTTAAGCTGTGAAAGGGACCTCAGGTTACAGTGCCTGTCATTGGTGGAGGTGTGGGAATTATTTCCTGACTAAGACTGTGCAAAGCGCCCATGTTGTAACACATGTACATTCTGTATTACGGATCCTTACCAGTAATGTTTACTCCTTTATTTGAACTGTTGTTGCTATATCAGGATCAAGTACCTGGTATTTTTAGGTGGCGAGGGAAGCATTGACAGACAAACAACACTGAAGGCCTCACTGCTGCATTAAAAAAAACAATATAACCATTGATGTCTTCATAAAAAAAAACAATGTATACATACCTCTACATGTTAACATGTATCTGCAATTCCTGCTTGTCTTTCAGATCTTGTCAAGATATTGACAAAATGAAGAGCTGCCTCTGCTGCTGGAGGCAGTAGCAAAAATTACTGATCCAGCAATAGTAATGTGAGGAACAAACCTCCAACTTGAGGAGACCTAGAAGGGGGTGACCAGATATCTATACCATGAGAATGAGCTGGAGAACAAAAAGAGAAAGAAGTGCAAGGCATAATGGAAGCTGGTCTGACAGAAGTTTTATAAAATCAAATCAGGGAAAGTGCTAGAGAGAGACCAGGCCTGGTATGATCAGGCATACAAGCTGTGGCTCCAGGCAGGGAAACCTGCTTTTGTAGAACAAGTATTGTGTCATAAGTAACATATCACATTACCATAAAACAACACTATGTAAAAATTATAAATTAAAAATTATAATTAGTGTACTTAATAAAACATCACTACCAAATCTGTATGAAGAATTTCAATAGATGTAAGAGTTTAATAGATATAAAAAATGGAAACCATTTTCTTTATGCAATGTTCTTATCTACATATAATGCATTTGCCTATCCACAATGATTGTAAGCAACAGTTCCATTGCACAGTCCAGTTAGTATAACAACTAAATATAATGCAGATTAAAGATACCATATAACAGTATAAAGAACTGAGAAATGTTGTGACTATTTAAAACTGTACACATCAACAATTTTACTTATGTTTCATTTAATACAAACATTGCATGGTATTAGCAAAAAAAAAAATATGCTACACAAAAAAAATAGCATTTCACATTATATCTATTTTTTTTTCATAGCATGTACTGGAGCCACAGCTGGAGAAGGAACATCTGCCCCAGACCCAGTCCCTGCAGAGGAGGGGAAAAAAGCAGATTATGATCAGGAAGTCATCATCATCAAACCAGAGTGTAAGTTTAAAAAACACACACACACACAGAAGACAATTTCCAAATGTACAGACCTAAGCATACAAAGTGCTAATAGGGCAATTTCTTTGTTATTTTTCACCATACTTGTATGTCATATGCAGTGCTAGGCACAAACCATATAGCAGCAACGTAACACCAGCTTAACCTGCACATACACCTATATAGGTGGCCAACGAAAAACAACAACAATAGCACTAGCAGCTCCATTTACCAGAATTATACAATAGTGTGTGAAAATCCTGTAACCTTATTGGTCAAAACATATCACATGAGCATGGGTAAATCCTGCACAACCCACAGCTGAGGAATGGCATTTTTAAAAACATAATAAAACACATTTAAAATCTATTTTACACATGGGTCCATTGTGTAATCGCAATAAGGTTCTCCAGGGTGTGAGTTATTTGATGAGTTACCCACTTCCTGTGTGGTTAAGTCACTCGGCTGTGTCTCATGACACATCACAGAAGGCACGAGTAAATCCCCAATATCCCACACTCTGTTGTGCCTTAATACTTAACAAGCAACTGCACTGTACAATGTGCTATTTATATATTCATGTTTTTAAACCAATGGAACATTAATTTACAAACATGTTAATTAAAAGTACAGTACACAGTGCAAGGCTAATGTTGTTTCTACTGCAATTGTACCAGTGATTTGTCAAACACCCACACTGGTGTGAAGACATCTTTTGGGTTCACAACAAATACATCTACAGATATGGACAGTGGACGTAGGCATAATTCACAATTTGCACTTTGTATCCTCAAAATAACCATTAGTAAGCTCAGCTAACAATGTAGTGATGTCATCAGGTCTGCAAATATCTTATCTGATGGTACAACGTTATCTTTCATGGTAATTTCAACAGATATTGAATGATACTATTAGGTGATATGAATATACTGCAACCATTAAATATGGAGTGATGTCACCACATGGTTTCATGTCACTTAGCTTGTTTCTGTCATCAGATCCACAGAGATGTCACCTACTACTGTAATTTCACCAGACTCACAGCAACTGTACACAAAGACTATGAAACCTTGCAGTGGTCTGCCATTTCTATCATGCACACAAGCAGAAAATGTTTCGAAAACCAAAGTATTGATACATAACCTGAATATATTTTTTCATTTCTTTTCTACTACCTCTGTCTATGATTGTATAGTGGTATAGTAACTGAATATCAACAAGTAGTTTGAAACCAATATTAATCACTACTTAAGACTGTCTACAACAGTTACTTCCCAATACAAACAATATACTCACATTAGTTGTGCATAAAATACTGTCCTACAGAGTACAAACTCAACTTACACATAATGTGTTTCTTGTATTACAGAACCAATGGAGACCTGGGCCTTGTTATAACTGCATCAGTCTTTAATTAATTGCAATTAACTTTTTCCACATTGCATTTTCGGCCTTGTTGATAATGTGAATTCATACACTACAAAAATTATGCTACTGTTACAATGAATTGTGACAGTCTATAGAAAAGACAAAGGAGGAGGGAGGGGGAAGTGGGAAGAAAGGAATTGATGGTGGCATTCTGTTGTAACTCAGTGATAAAAAAGCAACATTATACAATGGGGTATGAAAATCATGTAACCTCATTGGTCAAAACACATGACATGACTGTGGTATATCCTGTAATAACCCATGGCTGAGAAATGGCATTTATATAAAACATACTTAAACACATTTAAAATTTATTCTACACATGGGTCCATTGTATAATTACAATAAGGCACTCCAGGGTGTGGGTTATTGGGGGATTAACCCACTTCTGTGTGGTTAAGTCACCAGCTGCGCCCATGACACATCACACAAGGCATGGGTAAATCCCCCAATAACCCACACCCCATCGTGCCTTATTGCTTAAGTAAGCAACCAACACCATACAAACTAAAGTTGATATAAAAATATAGATGTTGTATAGCAGAACTAAAGTATTTAAATTTATTCTAAATACTTCAGCCAACTGAAATTTACTGTTTATTTGTTCTATTTGGTGTCCCTGATTGATACTATAAAAATGTAACTACTGTTATTGTGCAATGTAGCACTTCACAGACAACAAGATAACTATGTGGGGGTGGGGAAAGCAAAATCATAAAGACAGACAATGGCATTTTTTTTGCTTAAAATGTTGATTTGTATATCAGACTTATACTGTTAACATCTGTACTCAATAGTTCAGCTTATGTTTTTATATCAAACCTATGAAGCACAGCTCAGACAAAAGCATATTAATGTTCCATTAAAACTGATAACATAACACTACAGCTGTGAAAAGCATAAATTACTACAAACATAACTATACTCACCATACTTTCATTTTTTTTTTCTGCAGAAACACCAAGGTCCCAGCA
Organism: Neoceratodus forsteri; assembly: GCA_016271365.2. NCBI lineage: Eukaryota > Metazoa > Chordata > Ceratodontiformes > Ceratodontidae > Neoceratodus > Neoceratodus forsteri. Next base: position 860,553,913 of record CM057458.1, on the reverse strand, counting down.
CATAGCACTACATGAGTGGCTGGACAACATAATAGAGCTTCAAAGTCAAACAAATAATGGCATAAAACAAATAATTAGGTTATTAGAAAAGTAAAATTTATGAAAAATGATATGGAATTGGACACCAAATACAACAAAAAAGCAATGAGCAACTCATTCATGTTGTCCAGTTGTTCACTAGAGTGGTGCAGAAAGAAGTGTCCTACCTCAAGTCTCCAGCAGCACCTCCTGCAACAGAACACCAAAGCCCTGGTCTCCAATTAACCCCCAGCTCTGTCCATTCCTCTGCCCCATAGGGCACTTTCCCTGAAGTAAGGCCAGCTTCCATTTCACCTTCCACCCCTCAACCTGGCCACCCCCTTAAAGTCCTCACGTGGACACAGCCTTCAGCAGCTGAGGCAGCATCCCTCATACCACATTTTAAATATCTTATTTTAAACTTTTTGTTTGAGAAGTAACCTTTTTTTGTATTTAATTGTAATAATCGTAATGTAGAATTACTAAATTATTTTTTTGTTGTTTGTTTGAGGTGATGAAACCAATATTTATGTTATTTATAAAAAAATGCTAAAGTATGCTTATTTTTTGTTATTTAAAATTCTGAAGCTTTTTAATGTAAAATATATTTATTGTTTATCATTACACATTTTTTACAACATATTATATATAAAATATGCTGAATCATGCAGCACTGTCTCTGTCATCTTATTGAATCTGACATACAGTATGTATATATGTGTATGTGTATATGTGTATAGATATATATATATATATATATATATATATATATAGGGCACGGTTGTGCCCTATATTTACGGTTATGAAGGCACTTCTATGTTAGACTCGAAATTTTGTGCATTAATAACTTTGGACTCATTCAATGGATTTGCATGAAATTTGGTAAGCATGGTGGGGCTTCATAGATCTTTTGATTTCCAAATTTTGTTTTGGTAGGACTTACGTTTTTTGCACACCAAAACACTGAAAAATGAACTTTTCACCAGTTATGTGGGCAGTTTTTTGGATTTTGCTCATGTCATTGCATGGCTGTTGTGTGCCGTGCTGCTCTTCAACTTTTCTCATCTGAAAGAGTTTAGGTGAAGGGACATGCCGCTTTTCATTTGGTAAAAAAATATTAATCCATTCAAACGTTATTCATAGAAACATAGAAACATAGAATTTGACGGCAGATAAGGACCGCTTGGCCCACCCAGTCTGCCCATTTCCCTACCTACTGGATAAGCTGCAGATCCTAGTTAACCAGCAGCCTACTTTTTCCTACCCCAACCCCCCAGAATTGCCTTATGACTATCCCATGCATGCTTGAATTCCCCCACTGATTTTGACTCCACAACCTTTCCTCCGGAAGGCTGCTCCATGCATCCACAACCTCTCTGTGAAAAATACTTCCTTAAATTACCTCTGAGCCGCCTCCCATCTTCAAATTGTGCCCTTGTTCTTGCACACCTCTTTTTGAAAGATGCTACCCTCTTGGACTTTGTTGATTCCCTTGAGGTACTTGAAAGTTTCTATCATTGTCCCCTCTCCTTCCTTTCCTCGAGGCTATACATATTAAGCTCCCTTAAGTCTCTCTTCATATGACTTCTGGTGCAGACCCTGCACCATTTTAGTTCTCCTCCTCTGGACAGCTTCCATCCTGTCTATGTCTTTGCAGAGATTGGGTCTCCAGAACTGTACACAGTACTCCAGATGGGGTCTCACCAGCTGTCTGTACAGAGGGATAATAACTTCCTGTTTTCTACTGGTGATGCCTCTCCCTATGCATCCCAGTATCCCCCCAGCCCTCCTTGCTGCCCTCTCACATTGCTTGCCCATCTTTAGGTCATCTGAGACTTTTTAAGTTCCCATTATAAGTCAATGGGAAAATTTATATTGTTATTTTGGGAACAAAGAATTGTTTTGGTCATCTGATCCCTCCTCACGATCAAAGAATAAGCTGCTTCACGATCAAAGAATCTTTGACCCCGAGCAACTCTTTGATCGTGATGGCCACCATCTTGTTTTGAGTTTCTGGTCAGAAAAAAATAAATATCTCTGCTCAGGGATGACTTCTGAAGTAAAACTATCATGGGTTTTACTCAAGGGTCTTCCCTCTATTGAACCATGCCTCTGGTTTCTTCTAAAAATGTCTAAAAATAGAGTTTTGAACTTTTTAATTATTTGATCGTGGTTCGCTAATTATCTTTGATCATGAGCCTGCAAATTCTTTGATTGCGAGATTCTTTGATCGCGATCTTTGATTATGAGGGAGGGACTAGATGGCCAGATGAAAAAATGTAATTTCTCAGCCCAGGGGTGACCTAGAAACACAAACTAGGATGGATTTTGCTCAGAGGGCTTCATTTTATCAAACCATGCCAGTGGTTTAATGCATTTATGTGCAAAATTTGAATTTCACCATTTTTTATTCTTTGATCACAAGCCTGCAAATTCTTTGATCATGAACCTACAAATTCTTTGATCGCGAGATTCTTTGATTGTGATCTTTGATCACAAGGGAGGTACTAGATGGCCAAATGAAAAAATAACATTTCTCAGCCCAGGGTGACCTAGAAACACAAACTAGGGTGTGTTTTGCTCAGGGGTCTTCCTTATATCGAACCATGCCAGTGGTTTAATGTATTTAGGTGTAAAATTTGAATTTCACCATATTTTATTCTTTGATCATGAGCCTGCAAATCACGAGATTCTTTGATCATGATCTTTGATCACAAGGGAGGGACTATATGGCCAGATTTCAATGCAACAGATAGGCAATTTTAACAATCTTTGGAATTAAATACCTTGGAAATGGTTTGGTCTTTTTACTAGAAATTTGGAGGGTGTTCATGGGATGTCCAGTTAATTGGAATTGTGATGCTTATGTGTCAGACAATACATGTTTTGCAGAGATATTGTGTGGCACAGTTTCTGTGTTTTGCAAACAGTGTTTTCCGTTGTGGTAGTGGCTTGAAATATGTAGGGTAGCTGGCCTTACTGCCGTGCATGTACTTTGTAGTCATTAGCTGTGTAACATGTCAACAGGTGCAGAATTTTCCCACTTCGATGAATGAAAATCTCAAACTTTGAAATGTTACGTCTCTGAGATGGTGTACGCTTTTACACTGAAATGTGGAGGGTCTTCTGAGGATGTCCTGTGCATCTGAATTGCGGTGTTTAGCTAGTGCAAAATTAATTTGCTGCACAGATATTGCATTACACACTTTATGTTTTCCGTATGGCATTTTGCATTGTGGTAGTGGCTTCACATTTATAGGGTACCTAGTGTTACTGCCATGGAGATGATTTTCAGTGGTTAGGTGTCTGACATGTAAACAGGTGTGGAATTATGAAACTGATGAATGAAGCTTTGTTTTCTTTCAAGGTGTTTGGGCCCCATGCTCTCACGCATATGCAATACTACCAATAGATATTACATTCAGTATTTGCACTATTATGTTAGCCAGAAACTTGTGTGACTTTCTACTTTTCTATTCTTTCTCAAAAAGTAAGGAAATTCTATGCAAAAAACTCCGTTAATGCATCATTTAGGGTTAAAGCATAAAAAGTCAGGAAATGAGACTTTCAGGGTTGTCCCCTCCCCCCCTTCATGTAGCCAATCCTCCCGAGATTGACAGATGACGAGGTGTGTCATTGGGGTTGTGAGGCCTAAATGTCACCCCATTCTTCTTTACTGTGGCTTGTGAATATGATTACACATGGAATGGGTGACATTTAGCCTCACAACCCCAATGATACACCCATCGCCTGTCAATCTCGGGAGGAGGGAGGTGCTACACAAAAGGGAAGGGGGGCAACCCAAGGTCTCATTTCTTGAATTTTTATGCTTTATCCCTAAATGATGCATTAATGCAGTGTTTTGCATAATACATATATATATATATATATATATATATATATATATATATATATATACACATATATATATATTTTATATTAATGTGCCAGATAGTAGATGTAAGCAATACAACTCAATGTAGAGTGTGTTACACCTTTCTAACAAACAGGAAGAGGGCTTAGTGAGGCAGAAACCCATAGGAGAGTGCATCCACTACAATAGCTGTGTGTTAGAACTGGGTAACACACACACCCAGAGTCAAGTATTGCAATTATAAAATTAGTGTGCATATTCTAAATTGGATTTCTACATTTAGCCATGCTTTACACTCAGGCAGTCCCATGTCTGTGTATACGTATGTACATTTAAGGTGCTTGAGGTGAGTGCAGGCCCTCCAGACCCTGGTCTCTCATCAACCTACCAAAATGATATACATGAACAGGCATAACTAGGAGCATGTGCCCTCCTGCCACTGTGCTCCCACTTGTGCATATTACTATAACAATTTCGGTGGTAAAGTGGAGTGCTGGCCCTCCATATATATATATATATATATACATGCACACTGACATGCATAAGTAGGAGTATGGGACCTCTGGATCCTGCGCTCCCATTTGTACATATTATTATGACAATTTTGGTGGCTGGGGGAGCACAGACCCTCTGGGCCCTGCACTCCCCTTAGACTACCATACTTTATATATACCAACACACATAAATAGGAGCATGGTACCTTCTGTGCCCTGCACTACCACTTGTGCATATAACTATGACAATTTTGGTGGCTGAGGGGACCACAGGCCCCACGCTCCCAATTGTGCATATTACTATCACACTTTTGGCCCTGTGCACCTCTCAACCTGACATATGCTGACATTCATAAGTGGGAGCCAGGGCCCTTCAGGCCCTCCAGTCCCAGTTATGCATATTACCATAACGGTTTTGGTGGTTAAGGGTACTGTAGTCTCTCTGGCCCCTACGCTCCCCTCAACATCCATAATTAAATATATCGACATGAATAAGTGGCAGCGCGGGCCCTGTGATATAAGTGTATGTCACGTTTAAATTTATGTCTACATTTTTAATACACTTTTTTTTTGCTTTCACACACAGCCCAGAGGGTGCAATTTTTTTTTCTTCCCAAAAGTTTCAGGGTAGAAGTGGCCCATCATAATGTTGTGCCTATTGAAGGTTTCATGACATGATAGTAATCTGTTCCAGCATTACAAGGATATTTTTTTCTCTGCATACTCAGTAGTTTTTGAATAACCTTCTGGTACAATGCAAAGAAATCTGTGTCATGAGTGATTTTTGCTTTTACACCATTTAGTTCTCATAACATAAAAAAACACTTTTTGAGTTGCGACGGTTGCCATGTTGTTTTTCTTTTAACCCTATGGAGCTTAGTCATTTTCCCATTAAAAATTTCTATTGGCCGAAGCACTTTTGATACTGTCGGAGAAATATCTGCACACTATGCACTACAGTACTCTCAATGCACCATTAATGAATATAGTAATACATATGTCATACAGTATTTTAATTGATAGAATATGTACTTCTCAATGGTTGCACCAGTGCCTAATTTGTGCAAATTTGTGAGCCATGATAATTGGGCTTGCCACTGAAAGGCAGGCCAGGTTGTCTGATGACCCCTACCAGGAATGAACACAAAGGGGAAGGGGTGGGGTGGAGGGGGGGAAAAGGATCAGATAGAAAGGGGTGGAGCTAGTGACATCACCAAGCAGGTGAAAGGTATAATATGACAGGTGATGCCAGAGCCCCAGGGATTGGCTTGGGGCTGAACTCCAAGGGGTCCTGACCAGGGGCCCTACAGGGCTATATCAGGTCAGGACACAGGCAGAACAACCTTTTTGCTGGGTTTTCCCACCCACCCACCCGCCCTTTAAAAAGGTGCTGGGGGCATGGTTGGCTTAAGGATAGGAGGAGGAAGGTTGACTGCCTAAGGGCCCCAGGGTAGGGGACAATAAGTTTTGCTGAGGAGAGGCAGCTACAGGCCCATGGGGCTGGGTCACAGTTCCCTGGGGAGGTGGCAATGATGTCCAAAATGGCTAAAAAAGGGGGGATAAAGAGAAGGGGGAGTGGGGGAAGGGAAGGGGAAGGGGGTAGGATACACAATACATGGGCTGGGGACAAGGAACCCAGACATGGTTTTAAAGCGGGAAGGGGGATAGGTCCAGGTGCCAGATTCAGAAGTGTCCGGTCCTGGAGGGCAAAAGCCTGTGTAGGTGGAACTGGCCTGGTTCTGATCTGGAGGAAGGGGGCTGGATTCACAGTGTCTGGGCCCTGAAAATGCAAGATGGAGGAACCAGAAGAAGGAAGGAAGGAAGAGGCCGGAACCAAGAAAATGCAAATGAACTATTATGTGGAATTTGAAGTGATAACATTATTTATGTAAATACTTTCTGCCAAAATAAATATTGCCAGCAAGCAACCAAAAAGGAAATTAAGTGTAGCGTCCATTATTCCTGGGTGGGGTTCAGGGGACAATAAAATATATTTTCACAGTAAAGGTGAATAATGAACAGTCCTCCATTTAGCTACCAGGCTCCTGTGTTATTTTTTCAGCTCTGCAATTGCCTTCCACTGGTTGTAACTCTAGATGGTAGCTTTTACAGCATGTCTGACACTTTCATGTTTGACTTATAGTTTTGAGCCATTTATGCACCATTTCTTGTGTCAGTATAGCATAATTTATGGTTTTGTCCCTTGCACCTGGAATTGACACCCCTTTATCATAAAGTAACTCAATGAAAAAAAATATATATTTAATTAAAGCTTATTAGCTGATCTTTGTTTTAATACATGACAGTTAGGTGAAACATGTTGTTTTGCTAGGAATAGTGATCATCACAGCAATTGTGGTGTATATTTTCAATTTATAATACATATGTGAATGAATCATGCCCCCCTGTCCCATAAGTGATGAAAGTTTTATTCAAAGTGGCATCCATTTGAAATAACACTAGATGACACCTCCTCATGCTTATAGCACATTGATGATAATGTGGTCATACGCATCACCATCACCCCCTATAATTATGATCATAACCCTTGCCTACCTACCTTTGGAGCACTGTATCACCCATTACATGAAAAGATGGCTCCATCTACCCCTGCAATTATTTAAAGCTAATTAGTAGCCCTTTCTAACAATGTATGGAACTTGGTGACAGCATGTTAGTTGCTCATGAAAACGGGTCCCAGAATCCATTGTGGTGATTTTTTTTTCTTTTCCCTGAACTCACAATGTTAAGTTTGGGTGACCCTTGCCTCCAGGCCCTTTTATTTTTTTGTGTCAGTGACTCTTATTTAATGTATTCCTACCTGATGCCTGGCTGTGTGTGTACAACATTAGAGGGTTCAAAATGGTGTTTGGTGTCAATATAGTCATATATATCGCTATTGTCCCTATCATTTTGATTATAGCCTTTGCTTACCTATCTTTGGGGACCCCTGTCACCCATGACACAAAATTAAAGACAGATCTAACACTATATTTATGTAAAGCTCATTAGCAGCCCTTTTCATCAGTGTATGGCATTTGACAAAAATATGTATTTGCTCATGAAAAGTGGTCCTGGGAGCCATTACAGTGAATTTCTAATTTTTTCCATTAACTCAATATTTTAAGTTTGTTTCACCCTTTGCCACCAGGGCCTTTTATTTTTTTGCCCAAGTAATTCTTCTCTGAAGTTGTCATACCTGGTAACTTGTTATTCTCATACCACATTAGTCAGCAAACATAGGATTTGGTGTCAATATGGTCATATACTTCAACAGTCACCCCTATCATTTTGATTACGTGCCCTTCTGTACTCATCTTTGCAGCTCCATTTCACCCATGATGTTTAATGATGGGCCTTTCAACCCCTACATTTATTTAAAGCTAATTAATATACTTTTATAACAGTATATGAAATTTGATGAAGATATGTTAGTTCCCCAAGAAAAGGGGTCAGGGAAACCATTATGGCAAATTTCAAGTTTTTTTCCATGAACTCAGAATCTTGTGTTTGCATCCCACTTGCCTATAGGTCCTTTTCTGTTTTGTCTCAGTAACTCTTATTTGAAGTATTCATGCCTGATATCTTTTTAGTCTTGTTTCACATTAGTGGGTCAGATACAGTGTTTGATGTCAATACGGCCATATATGTCACCATTGCCCTCTATCATTTTTATGACAAGCCTTTGCCTACCTGCCCTTGGGGCCACCTATGAGCCCTTTCTAACAATGTACTGTATAGCATTTGGAGAAAATATGTTAGTTTCCCATTAAAATGAGTGCAAAATTCCATTATGGTGAATTTCAATTTTTTTTTTTTCCATAAAGTCAAAATGTTATGTTTGGGTACACCTTGCACCAAGTCCTTTTAGATTTTGTTTCATTGGTCATTTTTGAAGTAGTACTACTAGATATCATTTTTAGGCTTGTATCATACTGGTGGTTTGGACATGGCATTTGGAATCAATATGGACATACATTTTGTCATTGCCTCCTATCATTCTGATTATGTGCATTTGCCTGCCTCTATTTGGGGTACCTATCACCCATGACACTAAATAATGGACTGATCAACTCCTATGTTTATTTAAAGCTAATTAGTAGCCCCTTCTAACAATGTAAGACTCTTGGTTAAACTATGTTAGTTACTAGTCAAAAGAGTCCCAGAAGTCAGTATGGTGAATTTCTCATTTTTACCATGAACTCAGAATTTTAGGTTTGGGTCCTCTTGCCATCAGGTCCTTTTATTTATTATTTTTTTGTTTCAGCAGCTCTTATTTGAAGTAATACTATTTTTGCCTTTTTTAGCTTGCATCACATTACTGGGCTGGACATGATGCTTGGCATTAATATGGTCATATATGTCACCATCACCACCAGTCATTTTAATTACAAGCCATTGCCTTCCTATCATTTTGGCCCCTTATTAGTATCAGTGGCTCAGCAGGTAGAACACTTGCCTCTGAAGCCAGGAGAGTGAAGGCTGTGGGTTCTATCCCCACACCAGGCACTTGGGTTAAATTCCAATAGTGACACTGTAGTGCAGCATGAGGAGGGTGCTGCACTCCTGAGGTACCCTCTTTCAGATGAGACATTAAACTGAGGTCCCATCTGCCTGTTCTGGTAGTAGCTCAGGTGGATGATAAAGATCCCATGGCACTTTTTAAAAAGACTAAGGGAATTTTCCCCATGCCCTAGCCAAATTTCCCTCATTCACTAAAAATACCACCAACAGCTTAATCTGGTTCAATTTCAGTTGACATTCTTCTGTATCCCCCCTCCCCGGGTGGTGACGCAAAATTTGACTACTCCACTTATCCAGTCAACAAAAACTAAATAAATATCATCCATTAAACTACATGATAAACCTATCAACCTCTACATTTTTTTAAAGCTATTTAATTGCTCTTTCTACAAATGTATGGCATTTGCTAAACATACTGAATGTTAGTTGCCCATCAAAAGGGGTCTAATGTTTTTGTTTTTGAAAGAACCAGGCCTTTATTTTTTTCTCTAATGGAATCTTATTTGAAGAAGTCCTACTTGATTCCTTTTTAGGCTTATATCATGTTAGTGGGGTCAGACATAGTGTTTGGTGTCAGTATGTCCATACACAGCTTCATCACCCTCTATCATTTTGATAATGGGCCCTTGTCTACCTGTCTTTGGGGCCCACTATCACCTATGTCACTAAATGATGGACCCATCAACTCTTGTGTTTATCTATAGCTAAATGGCAGCCTTTTCTAATAATGTATAGCATTTAGTGACAATATGTCAGTTGTCCATGAAAATGGGTCCCGGAAGCAATTATGGCAAATTTCTATTTTTTTTCCATGAAATCAAAAGTTTAAGTTTGTGTCTCCCTTCAAACCATGACTTTTTATTGCCTCTGTTACTCTTACAATATTTGAAATAACACTAACGTCTTAGACTTGTATCACGTTAGGGGGTCGGACATGGCATTTTGCATCAGTATGGCAACATAAGTCTCAATCGCTCCACATACATTAGATTACATATACTGTATAACAGAAAATATTGGCTCCAGTTAATACTGGTTCTCTGCCATGCATAAACGTATTCACACCTGTAAATATTAGTGATCTGGCTGTGCAAGTAATTAGCACACATAACAGTATGCGCGCAACAATTGCTAATTGAAACTACTGCTGCAAATGTTAACTGTAGGTCTGTCTAACTAGCTGTTGCCATAGCTGTTAATTACAGCAGTCAGCTAGCAGACATAACCTATAACAATGTGTGACAACCTGAGGCAGTTGTATAAAATCCACAATACTGAACAGCACAGCTCACAGCTTTTAGAGCATCTTACCTTGTTCCAAAGCTGTGTGTGTGTGTGTGTGTGTGTGTGTGTGTGCCAAACATGTCAATCCTCAGGTGGGTAAATGCTGGCAAAGCAGTGAAATGGGATTATCCTGTGGACATCGATGATGTATCCTCTGAGCAGCTTACATGGTCAGGCTTAGACCAAGAAACAGCTGATGCAGTATCTAGTGAACTTACTGCCTGTAATCCAACACTACAAAAAAATGCAAAGCCTCACCCTATGCTACCTATTCAGGTGAGGTTTGGCATGATGTGGGAAAAAATACAAATGAGAATGGTGTAAATACAGCATTTAGGTACTACAGTGCCAAGTACCATAGCTGCATAAATGAATCCACAATCCATAATTTTAAAATGGACTACAGAAAATGTCTATTGCAGACCCCCAATACAAGCACCTTAGCGCCCTTTCTCCCAACAAAGCCCTGAGGGAGACCAACTCTGCTAATTGTGGATGTAGGAGTAAAGCTAAAAATTGTGATTAAAAACCTTAGGACAGAGGGTGCTGTCATTAATGCACAAGTAGTGCTTGCCCTCGAAATTGGCATTGTCCAATCAAATTGCCACAGATACTAGTAGAGAATGGTATCAGTGTCTCAATAACCACCAAATGGGCATAAGGGTTCCTAAACAGCAATGGATTCAGTAAAAGAAAGGGCACTAAGTCTGTCTGCAAAATACCACTGGATTTCCCCTCTTTAAAAAGTGGCCTCCTCATCAGGATTTCAAAGGTGGCTGCACAGGAACTGATTCCACCAGAACTGGTTGTGAATTTGGATGAGACTGGTGTTACCTGTGTACCAGTCTCACAGTGAACTATGGCCAAGACAGGCTCAAGACAAGTAGCCTTGACAGGTCTTGGTGACAACCAGCAGGTTTTTGTTGTTCTGTCCCAGAAACATAGAAATTGTCAGCAGATAAGGACTGCTATGCCCATCTAGTCTGTTTGTAAGCCCTATATATTGTATGTGGCCACTACCCCAAGTGATCAATGGCTTTTCATCACTCCCTCCCCTCTCAAGCTTCCCTTGTGCCTGTCCCAGGCATACTTAAACCCCTCCACTGAGTTTGCCCCTCTACCTCCTGGGGCAGATGATTCCAAGCATCGACTACCTTTTCTGTGTAGTTTTGTGTAGAAAAACATCCTCACATTACCTCTTAACTTTACCTCCTTACAATTTCATATTTTGCCCCCTTGTTCTAGTACTTTTTCTACATTGGAAAAGGTCCCCCACCTGCACCTTGTTTATGACCTTGAGGTACTTGAAAGTTTCAATCATGTTCCCCCTCTGTCTCCTCTCCTCCAGTGAGTAGATATTGAGGTCCCTTAGTCTCTTCTCATATGTTTTGGGGTGCAAGCCTTCTGCCATCTTTGTTGCCCTTCTCTGGATAGTCTCCACCTTATCTATGTCCTTGTACAGGTGTGGCCTTCAGAACTGCACACAGTACTCCAGGTGAGGCCTTACCAAAGTTTTATACAATGGCATCACCACCTCCTGCTTCCTGCCAGTGATACCCCTGCCTATGTATCCCAGCAAGCCACTGGCCCTCCCGGACACCTCTGTGCACTGCTTTGATACCTTAATGTCATCAGAGATGATACCTTCTTGGTCCCCTTCCTCTTTGGTGACAGTCAGCTCCTTCCCCCAAACCTGTAGTGCTCCCCAGCATTCCCTATACCCAGGTGCATTATTTTGCACTTATTTGCATTAAACCACTGTTGCCACATCTCCGACCATTCTTCAAGCTGCTCCAGGTCCCTTCTCATTTGCTGCATATTACTCCTATGCACTGTCAGGGGTTTTTCTCCCACCACAAGGCATTTATTGTGGAAAGGCTCATGCATGCCACCCGATCTACAACTTCCCTAAAGACTGGTCAGTGACTCATTCCACCAACTACTGGGCAAATGAGCAAACTACAGTTGAGTACATTTCTTCTGTTTTAGTGACATACATGGAAAGAACAAAAAAATCTCTGGCTCTGCCAAAGGAACAAAAGGGGATCTTAATTTTGGATTTATTTCAGGCACACACCACATCAACAGTAATTTAACAATTGGAGGAGGCAGGGTACATTCCAATCTTTGTACCTGCCTCATGTATGGACCTCCTTCAGCCACTTGACTGATTGGTATGCTGGCCTGATATCTAAGCAGATTAGTAAAGGCGCTGAAAATGTGAAAGTGGATGTAAAAATGACAGCGTTTAAAGAGAAGCATGCACACTGGCTGGAGTGCAGTTTTAATAAACTGCAACAGAAATGCAATGACTGCATCTGTGGTTTCGTACAAGCTGGAATACAAGAAGACCACAAGAAGTGCCTTGATTGCCAGATTTGTAAGTATGCATCTCAATAAAAATACCCAGTACTAGTACTGTTTAATATTTATTACTGTAGCTAGGTCAGTTTCAAGCTCTTAGTGAGACTCTTTTTTTTTTTTTTATTCTCTAGATCACCAGTCCAAAGAGCAGCACTCTACCTAGTACAGTAACTTTATATCCTGCCGACCACACATAGACTGTGTTTTTTTTTTTTCGCTTAACACTGTTGGAAGTTATTTTTAAGTTGCTTTGTTGTTGTGTGTTGTTGTGTGTTGAACCAAAGTATTAAAGTATTCAAGCATTGATAGGGTAGTGCTGTCCAAGTGTATTCTTCAGTATCTTCAGTAACCCTGCCCCCAACAATATTTGCGATCTGTAAATATTGGCTCATTTACTATAGATAGCAAACATAGTGAATATTTATGGATCATGAATATTTCCTGTCATACAGTATTTTCCTACCTCTCTTTGGGTTCCCCCATCACCCATGACACTAAATAATGGACCCATCAACGCCTACATTTTGTTAAAGCTAGTTAGTAGCCCTTTCTATCAATGTATGTCAGTTGGGGGAAATATTTAAGTTGCCCATGAAAATGGGTCCTGGATGCCATTATGTATGGCCGTATACATCACCATTGTAGCCAATCATTTTGATTACAGGCCCCTGTGTACATGTCTTCGGGGACCCCTAACACCCACCACACTAAATGATGGACCCAAAAAACCCTATATTTATTTGATGCTAATTAATATATCTTTCTAACAATGTATGATGTTTGGTGAAAATATTTTAGTTGCCAAGAAAAGGGTTCCAGGTAGCCATTATAGTTAATTTCAAATGTTTACCATAAACTCAAATCATTAAGTTTGGGTCACCCTTGACACCACTGTCTTTTATTTTTAGTCATAGTGACTCGTATTTCAAGTATTACTACCAGATACACTTTTAGACTTGTATCATATTGGTGGTTTGAACATGATGGGCCAGATATTCAAAACTTTGCGCCGGGCAAAAACCATATGCACAGGTTTAGCGCAGGATTAGTGTGGGTCTGCTATATTCAAAGGCCAAAATAGTGCGGGCAAACTGCATTAGTGCTGTCCAAAATCATTATGTATGCAAGGGGCAAACTGACATGAATACAGGTGCAATGCTATATTCAGTGATTAGTGCTGCGCAAAGTGGTTTTGCATGACTTAGCACGACACTTAGCGCGGTGCACATTACCGCCCAGGAAAAGCTTGTCTTAACACTGGGCAATCAGCTTTGCTCAACACTATGACTTTGTGCGGTGTTTGCGTGGGTTTTACGTGGGTTTTGTGGGACCCTAACAAATAAATATGACACATAGACAAAGTCAAACATAGAGGAAACATGCTGCTAACTGATGGCATCATAATGATGCCATCATCTGCCACCAGTCCCAGCCATGCCATGCAGTAAGTTGTGACCCTGCTGCCAGTGGACAGCATGGCAGTATGGCCATACAGCACACACCTGTGGACCACACTTCTGTGGACACCATCAGATGCCAGCACACACATGCAGCACTGCGGGCATGGAGGATGTTGAGGGGAGAGTGTATGGGTGGCCAGGCTGTGCCACAGACCAGGTGTGGTCACAAGGCTGGGACACATCACGCAGTGCACATGGGCCAGTATTGGGCATACCCCAACACCAGTGTGCCTTTCTGATAATATATGCCCCCCCGGCCACATACCGCACAGCTGTACGACTGCCACAGCACACAAAGCAGGACATGTATATGTCACTGTGAGCATCCCATGCCAGAGGTGCAGCATCTGTGGGTCACACAACAGTGTAACAGTAATGTCCACCATCAGTAAACACCTGCAGGTTGGGCCTCTCACTGTGTATAGTGCAGTCATCATCACTACCTTACACACCATAGGCATTGCTGTGTCCACACACTACTGGCCCCCTTGCAACTGTAGTGTCTGCTGTACACTGTAGCATGATCTGCAGTGTGACAGTTGCATGCAGCACCACCACCATCTGTGCCTATGCTGTGTTGTCCCAGTACAGCTGCAGGCAGCAGCACATGTGGAAGTAGTGTTCAAAACTGTATAATATTCCCCAAGCTGTTTGCGCAGTGCTAACACGTTTGCGGAGGTTTAGCGCAGGGCTAAACCATTAGCCTGGTGCAAACAACATGCAAATCAGGGCATAATGAGATGCTAATCTGGATGTTTGCCCAGAGACTACGTAAGTAGGCTCATTTGCATGTCACTTTTGAATATGGCAAAGTTTAGAGCCAGGCAACGTGTTTGCACCGGGCTAATGGCTTAGCCCTGTGCTAAACCCATGCAAACATGTTAGCGCTGCGCAAACAGTTCAGGGAATATTTTACAGTTCTGAACACTGTACTTTCACATACGCTGCTGCCTGCAGCTGTACTGGGTCCACGCATTTGCTGGCACACACATTGGCCACATAGCTCACCTCTACCTACCTTCACATCGCTGTGCACTGTTTTTCTGTTGTGGTTTGCACTTCCTGGTTGCCATATTCAGAGCTGTCTTATTCCAGGGCTAGATTTGCCCTGCACTCCCAGCCCAGTTTGCCTGGCCTCATTCCCATGCTATATTCAGATTTGCCCCAGGCTATTCCTTTTGAATATGGCTTGCTTTGTGCTCCAGGCTAAGTTTGCCCACTGGGCAGTGCTAATTTAGCCCCGGGGCAAAGTTTTGAATATCTGGCCCAATGTTTGGAAAATGTATCACAACATATGTTGCCATCACCCCCAATAATTCTCATTATTTGCCCTTTCCTAAAAGTAGTTTGGGTCGCCATCACCCATTACACTAAATTATACAATTTATCAGCTCCTACATTTATTTCAAGCTAGATAGTAAACCTTTCTTACAGTTATGGCATTTTGTGAAACTATGTTACTTTTCCATGGAAAGGAGTCCCAGAAGGCATTATGGCAAATTTCTAATTCTTTAAAATGAAATAAAAAAATTAAGTTTTGGTCATCCTTGCCACCAATACCTTTAATTCTTTGTCTAATTTACTCTTATTTAAAGTATTACTACCTGATAATCCTTTAGGCCTATATCATATTAATGGGTTGAAGACAGCATTTGATGCCAGAATGGTCATTTCTGTCACAGTCACCCCATTTCATTTTGAGTATATGAATTTGCCTACATGTCTTTGACTTCTCCCATTGTTGCAGGACATAATTGTATGAACATGTACTGTTAATAATGTATGTGCCATTCATGCTTTTACCTTGTACTATGTAAAACAATATAGCTGCGTTGGACTCCCATATTGTTTTGTGTTTTGCCTTCCATGTTCAGGGCTAATTGATTCAGCTATGTTTTATATAAGATGTTTTGTCTGCACCTATATTGATTTTAAGGAAATTGTGGTTTATATTACTTAGCAACAATGATGTAAAGGGACTTTACATTGAGGTAAATGGAGCAACAGTTGTGAAGGCTTTCCATTAATGTGAAGGGAAAATAGAGAACAAAGAACCTAACACTTTGGTTAAATGGAGTCTAGTGGTGGGTGAAGTCTGAAAACTTCACTTAACAGAAATTCACAAATGTTGCCAAATTTGCAAAGTTCTTCTTTAAGGTAAATTTCTACTTTGTATTAAAGAAGAACTTCACAAATGGTGGAAATGCAAACTTCACCTGTGATTTGTGGATCTAACATGACATTTGCTACGATTCATGAGATTAGAGGTCACATGATGATGCAATGAGCTGTATCGTGATGCATAGACTGAATTCAATGCAGTGGGAGGGAGAAAGCTGGTGTTAAGTGTGCTCTGCATCTTTGTGCCTAAAAACTTTGGAAAGCATTTGAAACATGCAGTTTTTCCAACAAGTCACTCCATTAAGTTGCTAATGTGCCTTTTGCCTCTAGAACATCAATTATTTCTGGTATTTGTTGTGACTTAATTAGTTTAAAGGTGTAGTTTCATTTTCTGTATTCTGTGTAGTGAGGCAGTATGACAGGGTTGAATAGGGTCTTGTCCCAGTTGTTCTGGAGAAAGCATTTAAATGCAAGGATCTGTTCTAGTCTCTCATTTTCTGTCTGTTCTCTGTCTGGTTGTGCAACCAGATTTTCACGTGAGACCTAGAACTTGATCACCCCGATGGTCTTGCAATTTTCTGCCTCTTGTAATCTCTCTACCCTCATTTGCTGTTCTATCTTTTCTACCCCTTGCATATCCACTGGTATAAAAATATAAGTGAATCATTATGCGGAAATGTAACTGATACTGGGATCACTTTGTTTAGAAATATGTATAGTTTTACTGTTGAAATGTATGTGGTTATACTGTTGAAATTATTGCAAAGGCTGTTTGGAACTCAAGGGGTTAACCTGTTTGCAAACTCTCTGAGAAGCTGTAAGCAAGAGGTCAGTTCTGGGTCACAATGTTGTTTTTGCTGCCCTTGTTGAAACTTACAAGAACACTGTGTGAGAAGCATACTGTTTTCTTAATGAGCGGGGGTTGCAAAGACTTACAAAAACAGAGCTGCAATTTCTTGCAAGTAAAAACACAGAGACACAGAGAGTGAGATTGGAAATTGAGAAGAAACCCAGATGGACTTTCTCTGTTTATACTGCGATTGTAAATAGTTATACTGAACAATTTTCTTTATTTTATTTTACTGTTATTAACAAATCACTTGTGAATTTTACAACTCCTCCTAGTTTTCCTATGCTTCCTGACTTGTGCCTCAATGACAGTCAGTACTGTGGGGGAGAGAAGCTTAGCTGCAGCATCTTCTAGCAAGAAAAAGGCACGTTATGCAGCCATTTCTGTCTTAGGAGGCAGCACTGTTTTAGTGTTTTGTGTGACTTTTTTTGTACTTATTTCTGTGGCTTGTTATTTTAGTTCTGCAGAACTGTTAGGTGTAATTTACTGATTTTTTTGTCACTGTAGTTTGAGTATCTTGATTTCATGTTTGTTTTTTGATAGAAGTTAGCTTTTTTATTTACATATTAACATCATGATAATTACCTGATTTGTTGTGTCTTGCATGTGTCCTCTAAGTCCCTGACATCCCTGTCGTGTATTGTTTACATAAAAAAATTAAAAATAAAACAATGGTGGTGTGGGTTCTGCTGGTTCAGGAGCAGCTTGAACTTCAACAGATGGTGCTGCTGCATCCATAGTATATGCCCAGCACTGCACCATGACACGGGAGCTTCTCTTATGCAATTCACAAACTGCTACCAGCAAGGATGAGCCACCACTTCCACCACCCTCTCTCCCCGCTTTCCTCTACTTTTTCTTCCCACTCAGCCAAGTGATTTGCTATAAGATGGGCCCTCTAGCCCAAGAACCCATGTGGGTCCCCTGCTTGCCCCAGAAGACATGTTCATTGCATAGGTTGCAAGTGACAACACTGTGGTCAGTAGGGTCACAGATAAAAGAAGACCTCATAAGTGGCAACAACCACACAATACAGAATGCTCTGCAATGTCATTTATGATGACATTAAAGAGGATTGGCCCCATTTATGAAGCCATTAAAGTGGATTGGCCCCAGCCTGGATCCCTGTGGCACCCTGCTGGTCACCCCCTCTCCTCAGATTGAATGACATTTTCCACCACCTTCTGTGTCCAGTCACTGAACCAGTTTCTGACCAACCAGTTTACTACCTTTGGGCCCACTCTAAGCTGCCGAACTTATTTACCAACCTCCTGTGTGGGATGGTGTTGTAGGCCTTGCTGAAATCTAGGTAGGCCACATCCATTGATCCTCTCTGACCAGTATACCATGATGACGGCAACTGAATGACAGCAACTGGCCAGAACGGTGACCAAATTACAGTGCCAACACTGTGCAGTGACTGGTGGTTCCCCCAATCCCAGAGGTGTGCCCACTCCAGAGTTAGAATCCTTAAGTGGGGGTCGGTGCCATCCGAGCAGTCTCTGTCCTTCAGTCACTGTTCTGACATAGAACACTGTGATCTACCTCCCAAGTCACCTAGACAAAGAAATCTATCAGATTTGTTTGACAAGACCTTCCTGTTGTGAATCCATGCTGCCCCAGATCCTGTGCTTCACTGGATTCCAGAAATATTGCAGTCCTTTCCTTTAGCAGTGACTCCATTAATTTCCCTACCACTGAGGTCAGGCTGACTGGCCTGCAGTTACTAGCCTCCTCCTTGTTGCCAGTTATGTGGAAAGGGACTACATTTGCCCTCCTCCAGTCCCCTGGAACCACCCCTATCTCTATTGATTTGTTGAAAAGGCCTGTTAATGTTGCTGCCAGCATTTCTTTAAGTTCTTTTAATATTCTTGGAGGTATCCCACCCAGCCCCATAGCCTTGTCACCTTTCAGATTCTTGAGTTCCTTCAGGACTCTTTCCTCCAAAAATGGACTGGTGTCCACCTCTCTCCCATTGGCACTCCTCTTGCCCAATAGTGTTCTTTCTCCTTCCCCTTCTTCTGTGAATACTGAACAAAAATATTTGTTCAGGATTGTTGCTTTTTCTGGGTTACCCTCTGCACAGCCCCTCCCTCCCTTTTTAAACTCACAATCCCATCCCTGGTCTTCTTTCTTTCACTAATGTACCTGAAAAAAGGTCATGTCTCCTTTCTTAATTGCCTGGGCTATTTTTTTCCTCCATTTGTGCCTTTGTGCTCCTGACTGCTTTCCCTGCCTCACTCTGCTTTTCCATGAGTGGCCTAATTAGAGAGATACAGAATGCCCACATTCCTGTGGTCAAAGCATCTGCACAATGATCTTTATCCTCAGGTAATGGCATACTTTTATACACTGATACTGCATGCTGTGCAGCCATAAACAGAAAATGAAGATGTGGCACACTCTACCAGATGACAACAGTAATGGTCATCACATCTTGATCATCTTGATTAGACACACTTTCACACACCAAATACAATATTATCAACTCCCAACACATCTCCTAGAAGTCCTTCAACATCCTTTCTGTCTCCCCCTGCCCTTCTCCAATAAATAAAAAAATCATCTAATGTATCACCATGTGGTATCCGTACCTTTCTTTGTATGCCCATTGTAACCATGTGCTGAACATCTCAAATGTAGCATATGCCACCGAGCATCCCATGGGCATGGTCTTATAGAAGTAGTATCCTCACCCCACCCTGAAACCCAGGAAGTCCCAATCCACTGACCGTACCGGTAGGAGCAGAAAGGCCAACTCTATTTCTATCATAGCCAACTAAGGCTTCCGTGTGGCCCTAATTAGCCTTACTGTCTCTTCTAGCATGGTGTACGTCACCTTGCTGTCCTCTCCCCCAGTGTAGTCATTGGCAGAGTCCCCTCATGGTATAAGAGGTGATGTATCACTCGATACTCACCTGCTTGTTTCTTTGGTACTAGATCCAATGAAGAAATTCTCATATCCGGCAGAGGTGGTATCCCAAATGGTCCTTCTACTCTGCCTGTGTCAATCTCCTTCTGAATTTTTTGTGCTAATACGGCCTCTTTCTCCTGTATGGACCTCAGGTTTTTTGTCCGGGTCCCTTTTCTATTCCCTTGAAACTGTAAGCTAAACCTTCTTTGGAAACCCTCTACTAACAACTTGGCAGCCTTCTGATCAGGGTACCGCTTTACCCAGGCCTGCAGCACCTGATTCTTGATAGGTGTCTATGCCAATCAGAAACTGCTACCCCCCTGCCCCTTAGCTGTCTTGGTGTCTATTGTGATATGCATGCCCCTTGTTGTTCCCCACCCCCTCTCCCTGTTCCCTCAGGTCTAGGATTGGTTCCTAAATGCCCCCGGTTACTCCAAAAGAGCTGTTGCTGTGCGATGTCTTGGCTGTTATTGCTCTTGTCCCAGTTATACCTGCACTTGGATGTGGGGTGATGTCCCCCGCATTTCAAGCAGATGTGCTGAAACTGGCAGTTCTGCCAAGTGAAAAATGCCCAGTTGTACCCTCAGCATGCTTTTTGTGTCCCTCCCCCCCTTGTCCCCTTCCCCTTCTGCACCTGTAGGCCCTGTGTATATTTCTATCCATAAATCGATCTGTCAAGCATCCCATTTGACATCTCCAAAGTGTGCCATCCTATTCCTAAATTTTTCATCATACTTGAGCCAGCAATTGCCTCTTTTTTTGTAAGTGTCCTTTATAATCAGTGAGTATATCAGCAACAGGGTTGCTAATTCCGGTCACTTCTCTATAACTATCACGTGAAGTACGTAAAGCCTGTGGACCAGTTGTCCCAGTCTTCCCCTTCAGGGTTTTATCTTCTTCTCCCTTTCCTAGCAACACCACTGCAGCTGCCATATCCTTTTTCTCAAAACTATCTTTCTCTTCATACTTATCCATGTTATCAACATTGGCTAATGCAAAGATATCCACAAACTCCCCTTTCCAAATCTTTTCCTTGGTGGCCGCGGGGACGTAGTCACCAATCCTGAACCCTGAAGCCCCTATGGCCCCTATATCTGCCCCTGTACCCTTTTCCCCCTGTCACCCCCATTCCCCCAACTCCTACTCCTACTCCCTTTATTTCACCCAATGCCTTCTTCAACTGCCACAACCCATTGTCACCCATAACATTTAACATTTGCTCAACATGTTCTCTTACACTGCTTTCCAGTGTAATAGGTGTATTACCTGGTGCACCTGGCATGGGTGTGCTGGGCTCCGGCTGTGGCCCTGATGCTGGGGTAGGTACCACCGTGGGTTCTGGGTAGAAGGGTCCCACTGGTGCAGAAGGCATGGGTTTCTCTGATGCTGGTGGCTCCAGCTCCAATGCCAGGACCAGCACTGGTGCAGGCTCACACACAGGGACTGCAGGGGAAGAGGTGCCGGCTCAAGTACCACGATCACTGGGGTAGGTGGTCTTGGGGCCACCGGCAAGGAGGCAACTGGCCAGGGCTCATCTGGCACCCTATTTGGCCATTTTCCATCCTTGCTCCCCCTGCCCTGCTCCCCTTTCTGCTTCTTCCCCTGGTCAGGGTCCTCTGGATCTGTGGCCTCCAGAAGTCAGTTGACCTTTTCCACCAAATCCATCACTGCTAAGTAGCAGTCCTTCTTGCTCAGCTTGGTCTTTCTTGGCACCATCTTGGTTACTGCAGCTCTCTAAAATATAAAGCAAGACCTGTTATTATTATCACTGCTTTTTTTTTTTTTTAACTTCCCCATGTTCCTAGTGGGCGGGGGTTCCAAGGCCACACCAATGCCCTACCAACCCTCTTTTGCCTCACTCCCTTCTCCCCTCCATGACTTTTCCTTCCTTCCTTCCTTCTGTTTTTTTTTTTTTGGCTTAGGGACCTCCTGGCCCTGTGGGCCCACTGCAATTCCCCCAAATCAATAGAAAATCATATAGCAGAGTATTAGCTTCTTCTGGCCCCATCTGTGATAAAATGAGTATGTTAAGGACCTGATCAGATGGCTTCCCCAAGATGTGTGGTGGAGCAAGACAGTTAACAATATCAAATGGTTGCAATAATCTTAGTATAACACAGCCTGACAAATAGAAATCAATGGAACTCAACAAGGCAAGCCACCTCAATTTTACATTGCTGTATAAAATAAAATAAATGTGGTGGCCAACGGGGGAAACTGCCTTCGCTTGGGGTAAGTAGGATCTGTTGAATCTTGAATCTTGTACCTAATGGATAACCATTCCCCCATTACACTGAGGGATCATAAATTTAGTAGGGCAGCAGGGGAATAGAACCTAGCACAAACAATGCCCCTTTTCTTTCTTCTTAACTTTTGCAGGTATCTTTCATTTTGTTTCTTTGAATGAGCCTTCATTTTGCTTGCATTTTGTGCTTTGAATGCTTTGTTGTGCTGGCAGCTTTCTTTCTCACTGCCCCCTTTCATCAGTTATGGTGCCCCCCCCCGTACCTGGGCCCGTTCTGCCACTCTGTATGGCAATGACATCAGACACCATTGTCATGTGTATTTTCATTGGGCCAGTGAAAAAATGCTAATAAAATGCTACAAAAAGGCATCCCTTTGACCGTAGCATCAGAGACCCGGGTACATCACAATCAGCCTGTTGTCTTCCCACAAACTAAACAACCTCCTCTATTTTTTTAACAAAAAACTACTATGGCCTTCATGGCCGAATTGTCCCCGCGGCCTTGCTGCTGCAACCTCAGCAACCCCTGGGCTGCCCCAATGCTGAAACCTACTCAAAACAAACACACCTCTCCCTGGTGTCGGGAACAGTGCCCACCAGTGCTCTGACCAATCAGCCTTTCCATTAAAATAATTTGCATTTTGTTTAAAATTATGGCCTTCGTGGACGATTTGTACCACACCATGCTGCTTTCAGAGTCCACTGCTAGACCCCCACAGTTGCCATCCGACCAATCAGACTTCCCATTAAAATCATTTGAATTTTGTTTAAAATTATAGCCCTCATGGCCAAATTGTACCCCACTATGCTGCCTTATGAGTCCACCGCTATGCCCCCTGCAGTCGCTATTTTGTGTCCGGCCCCTTCTAGGCCCTCATGCCACGTGGCGTCCTCACTTCTCAAGCCACTTTTTTGGCTCTCCTGTCCCCTTCCTTGGTCCTCTGCCCCGATCTTCTCCCTGGCTTCAGTGGCTACCCTTTGTACCTAAACTGACCTTCCCAGTCCTCTTGGCTGCTCACTCTGCTCACAATCCGGTCGGCAGCTCGCTCCTCAAAAACACTGACCAACCCCCCACTATCTTCTTTGTGCTGCACGGATCCTCGCGTAACTGCCACTACTGGTGCTATCACACTCTCCTGGCACACTCCTTTTCTCTCTGTCCCTGACTCCCAGAACAAGCCCTATTTTTTCAACTTTTTTTTTTAAAGAACCTACCGATTATTGGCCTCCCTAATGGCCTTGTAACAGTGCTACTCATCTTTGTGCCTTACCTTCTTCCTCTGATGTCCATGCCACTAATACTCACGTAAAACTTCCTGGCTCCTATAGATTCCTCCTTTTATTAGCTATATATTTACTTGTTTACCATCAGAATTCATCAGAAATTTTATTAACTCCAAAGTTTAAATAAAATGCCCAATGGCTGCTTAACTGTGCCAAAAAACTTATGTGCTACCAAATCTAAATTCTTTAGTAGCAAACTTATGAGCTCCTGAGCCTGAGCCCATGCATACGTACCTCTTCTATGCCCCACCCTTGGCACCTGCTTCTCCCAATCACAGGTTCCCGTCTCACCCTTCAATGTCCCTCCCCCATGTGACCTCACCTGACTCCTCCCTACTATGTGACCTCATCCCTTTCCCTTCCTTCCCCTTGCCTCCCCCATCCCCCTTTCCTGTCTTCTGGCTCCACCACACTCTCATGCCAGGCCTGGGGACAATAGAGTCTGCCCTTTTAATTGGCAACCCTCTTTATCCTCAGATAATGGCATCCTTTTACACACTGCTACTGTATGCTGTGCAGCCGTAAACAGAAAAGGAAGATGTGGCACACTGTACCAGATGGCAACAGTAATGGTCATCACATCTTGATCATCTTGATTAGACATGTAAAGCACACTTTCACACTCCAAATACAATATTAAATAATGCTGCTCATCTGTATATGCAGTTCAGGAGAGGCTGGATTCAGAAATACCATCATCAAGTATGTAATTTGTTGTAATCTATTATAAGCTACAGTACATGTGTACCTATTAATTAGTGATCTCTGTTTAGGCATACGTGTGCACAGCCAAGGCACAAGCTGAGAATGCTCCACTCAGTAGGCATTGTGTGTTGACCCAGGGTACCTGACACGCATGCGGGTGATGTTAATGTTTCTTCAGTTATCAAGTACCATCTGCAGATTCATGCACTGAAATGCCTTTTGTTTATAGTATTCCTCTACATATTATGATGGTACCACTATCAGAATCTTTGGACATATGTTTGGATATAGTAACACTGATTGATTTTAGAGAGTTCAATGTCTGTAAAGGATATCGCCCACAGGCACACAGTCCACAGTTTCTTGACTGTGTTGTGCACCTGTAGGTGTATGTGTTATGGTTGGCCTAAGCAGGCCAAGCTGGATGAATGAGGCCTATACATGGTGGTGAAAGCCACTGGGGAGTGGTATGTGGCAACATTCCATACTGCACCACATATTGTCACAGAAATAGGACACATCAAGCTGACAAAGGTCAAGTCCAGGCCTTACTACTGATCTGCTTCATCCTGGGTACCCTGACCTGTGTAGGTCTTGGGCACCAGGATAAGAAGGGTGCTTATACAAGATTATACAATGGCAAGAACATTTCCTGGACTCTGATTGGTCAGTGTGTGCCTGAGACAGTGATGATATTACACAATAACATCACTGTACTGATTTTATGGATGAGCATATGGCTGAGATGGCTTTTTTTTTCTCAGAAACAAAGATATACTGCCTCACTAAAAATCTACTAAAAACATTTTTATTTTTATTTTTGTTTTGTATAACATCGAGCCATTGTATAATTGAATAAGGCACTCCAAAGTGTGTGTTATCTTGTGTAATAACGTCACTTCTGGGGTGGTGGAAGGAGTGACGTTATTACACGATAACACACACCTTGTCGTGCCTTATTGCTTAATTATCAACCTCTCAGGGTAACTACACACAATTGTATACCATTTTGCATTTGGATTTGTGATTTGATTTTTATTTAAAAAATGCATACTTATGGCTGGTCACAAGGACCAGTTGATGTACATTACAACAATACTGCATCAGTCCATTTAGAAAGATAACATTGACACAGGTAATGTAAATACAGCAACACTTATGTAGATCTCAGCAATTACAAGTCCTACGGCAATGCATTTTAACCAAAACTGAACATTATATCACAGCACATACATTATGTTTAGGCCAGGAATGGAATCTCAGAAAAGCCCAACTGTCTTCAGAGAAACTGTCTTTATGAGCCCTATATAAGTGGGTGAATAACCATACTAGAGGTTTAAATGGACCATACTACAGCTTTTGTCGGGGATTGCTTTGGACTGGATTTATGTGTGTTCCACTTTCTATGGGTTGTCAGACAGTCCTATACTTTCGTCGGAGCCCTGACTTACCCACTCAGGTACTAGCCACCTTTGGCAGAGTGAGAGCCAAAGAAGGGGCAACACTTTGTAATTTCTGCCAGAATATATATTGTAGGCTGTGAGAGGATAATGTTATTTTGGACTGGATTGAAAAAATAAGCAAGTGGTCCAGAAGCTGACCGAGGGAAGGGGGAGCCCCTTGGTTTTCTGATAGTAAATTGACATTAGTGGGAGAGTAAGAATCCCCATTTTATATATCATATAACTATCTGGTAAATAGCTATTGGTTTAGTATTATTGTGCCATGGACTTTTACACTGAATCACCTAAAGTATTCAAATTGTTGTGTAACTGGGGGGAAAGTGAATAGATATTGTATTTTCGTGGTGTGTGGGTAGTGTGTGTGTGTGTGTGTGTGTGTGTGTGTGTGTGTGTGTGTGTGTGTGTGTATATAGAGTTCTAAGTTAAATTGTGAGTTGAGCTTTTTCTGGGGGAGGTAATAGTTAGCAGATAATCAGGATGTGTAATTTTTGTGGGCCTTAAAGGTTCAGCTACTCCACATCCCAACTGCATGATTGCTGACCTTTTTTTTCATATACATTTGTTCCTCCTCTGGAGCTGGCAGTCAGCTTGGCCCTTCCCTCGGAGAGGTCAGAACTCTGGTCCTGAATCTCCCACACCCAACCTTCCTGGTACTCTTCCACGGGTTATGACCCCTGTGACAGGGCTGAGGGCAAAGGGCATCGCCATCTCCACTCCCCGGACACCAACATCCAGACTCGGGGGGCAGGTGCGGGTGCTGAAGTGCCATCATGGAGCCTGTATGCTCCATTTTCCACTGTTCTCCTCTCCGCTTGCCACGGTTGCTCAGGTTGATGTGTAGAGGTATGCACATGCAGCGATCCGTGGCACCATCCCTAGTCTAGCTACTCCTGTCTGCACTACCCCTTGGGCCTTCACCCAGGGGCAACCCTGCAGCAGGAGCGACTGAGTCCCCACTGGGGAGAGAAAAGCTGCCATGTGGCTGCTCAAGCTATCTACCAGCCTCCCTCCTGATGCCCCCCTGAAGAACAAGGCTCATTCCCAAATCTGGGATGCCAGTGCAGCACAAGGTGTGGCATCCAGCACCTCAGCCCTCACTACCACCAAGCCAGCTGCAATCTCCAACCTTCTGAGTTACTGTGCCTACCTGTGGAGGTTTATACTAGGTGGGAATTGCACGTAGTCAGAGATCAAAACAGTAGGAAGTTCAACACTGGGTACTGAAATGGTGGGATGTGGAAGTGGCTACTGAAGAAGCAGTCATATGGGTGGTGCAGACCAGGAGGTGGTCTGGGGTAAAATGGTTAAAGGAGAGGGGTTCTCTCTGTCTTGTGCCCATACCCAAGCAACTAGTCTAGAAGCTGACCAAGGGAACTGGGAGCCCCTTGGTATTCTGATAGTAAATTGACATTAGTGTGGGACTAAAAATCCCATTTTTATATATCATATAACTATCTGGTGAATAGCTACTGGTTTAAGATTATTGCAAAATGGACTTTTAGATTGAACCGTCCAAAGTATTCAAATTGTTGTATAATGGGGGTAGGGAAGGTGAATAGATACTGTATGTTCGTGGTTTGTGGATATTGGGTGTGTGTGTGGGGGGGTGTGTGTGTGGGGGGTGTGTGTGTGTGTGTGTGTGTGAATGTGTGTGTATATATAGAGTTATAACTTAAATTTTGAGTTGATTTTTTTGGGGGGAGGCAATAGTTAGCAAAAAATTTGGGATGTGTAGTTTTTGTGGGCCCCAAAGATGCAGCTACTCCACATCTCAACTGCACAATCTCTGACCTTTTTTTTTTCCATAAACATTTTTTCCTCCTCCAGAGATGGCAGTTGGCCTGGCCATTCCCTCAAAGAGGTCCTCAGTCTGACCCAGAATCTCCCACACCCAACCCTCCAGGTAATCCCCCTTGGGTTACCCCCCATGACAGGACCAAGGGCAAAGGGTGTTGACTTCCCCCCTCCCCCAGAGACCAACATCCAGACTCCAGGTGGCCAGTGCAGTTCTGCAGTGCCATGATGGAGACTGCCTGCTCCATTTTCCACTGTTTTCCCCTCCCCTTACTACAATTGCTCAGGCACACGTGGAGGTACATGCATGCAGTAATCTACAGCACCCTCCCTAGTCTAGCTACTCCTGTCTGCACTACCCTTGGACCTCCTCCCAGTGGCAGCCCTGCAGCAGTAGTGACTAAGTCACCACATGGGAGAACAGAACTGCCATGCAGCCACTCAAGCCATCTCCTGACCTCCCCCCGATGACCCCCAATAATCCAGGCTTGTTCCCGAACTGGGATTGCCAGCGGGGTGTGAGGTGTGGCATCCAGCACCTCAACCCTTAGTCCCACCGGTCCAACTGCGATCTCTGACCTTTTGACTTACTGTCCCTACCTGCAGAGGTTTATACTAGGTGCAGGGCATTGGGAATTGCATGTAGTTGGAGATCAAAACAGCAGGATGTTCAAAACCTGGGATTGAAGAGGTGGGATGTAGAAGTGGCTGCCAAAGGAGCTGTCATATAGGTGGTAAGGACCAGGGGCCCCTTGGGGAGAAATGGGTACAGGAGAGGGATTCTCCCTGTTTTGTGCCCATACCCAAGGGTGCCACCAAGGGTGGGTAGGTGGTTGATTGTTCAGCAGCTCCCACTCAACTGATCCGGGCTGTGCTTTGCAATGCTAGGACGATGAGGAACAAGACTGCTTTAACAGTGGACCTGGTTTCCTCGGTAGACCAGGCTTGCATCACAGAGACTTGGCCGGATGAAAATGCTAGTCCCATATTAGAAGCAGTGATTCTGGCCAGGTACTCTGTGATACACAGCCTGAGGAAGGATCTCAGAGGGGAGCGAGTTGCTATTTGTTTTAAATCCAGCGTGAATAAGACTATTAGGGTGGAGTTTGATTTTTGTTTTATTTTTATATAAATAATTGTAGTAGAGGTTTTGTACTGATTGGGACCTAGGGCTTTTTAGTTTTGTTTATATTTTATATCTCGGGAATTGTCACCTACTTTTCAGCTGAATCAATTAATAAGAAATTGATTGCACCTGACTGAGCTGTGGCAGGGCCTGGGATGGTGCAATCATAGTGAGCCTTTAACAGCTTGGTATTGTGGCAAACTCCCTGTGCTGTATTGGCTTAAATGGATGATATTCTGGCCTAGCCTGCTCCCGTTAATTTGTGGTATTTCCTGTCAGGTGCTTGAAGTGGCAGTTCAAGGATCCTGATTGGGTTTTTTCTTTTTCCTTTGGAGCTGGCGTGACCTGTATATCAATTCCTGGTTCTTTGCTGTTCAGTGGTTGGCTGTTTTATTTTTTTTTATTTTTTTTTTTTATTTTTCTTTTGGGGTTAAATATGTTTTATTTGGGTATTTTTTGTTTTATGTTTTCCCTGGTAGGTTATCCCGCTACTGCTTTTGTAAATATGGAGGGTAAAATGTCTTGTGATATAAATAATTTATTCCAGGCAATTGTTTTTTTTGCAAAAAGTTTTAGTTTAGATTTAACTTTACCTGTTTTAACATCTAATTGTAGGGTCAGGGACAGTTTGGTATTTACCTTTGGGAAGTTACAAGGGCTTATTACTATGGAATCTCTCTATAACCTGTTCCTAAAGGTTTCTCAGTCAGAGGTACATGATAGGGGTATTTGTACAAAGCAGTGCTTTTATAATTTTTTGTTTAGAAGTTTAATATTATTATTATTATTAATGTTTGGTTCAGTACATCCTAATCCAGGGCCCATTGGCAATATGGATTCATTTGTGTTACCAAAGCATGCTTTGAACTTTGCGCATTTGCATGCTCAGAGCTTGCTTGCAAAATGGGATGATTTTACTGTTTGGATGGATTACCATCAATTTGATGTGGTTGGAGTGACAGAGACCTGGCTTACCAATAGGGTCTCGGACAGATCTATCACTAGCGAGGGTTATAGGGTTTTTAGACATGATAGAGACTCAAGAAGAAGGGGGGTGTCTCTTTTACATAAAAAACATCTAAAAGTATTGCCTGTTGTAGTTATTGTAGGTCCTCCCACCTGTGAATATTTACCTTTAACAAATGTTTTAGGTAAACAAAAAATGTTGACCGTGGTGGTTATTTATGTTCCCCCTGGTTCCCAGGGGGATGGACTTTGGTTATTAGAGAACATAAGAGGGTCTTTTCCTAAAAACAGAGAGCTTATTATCATGGGCGACATGAATATTAATTGGCTGAGGAAGGACAATATAAAATTTAGAGATTCGATTATTAATCAAGGTTTGGTACAGATAAGAGACATCTCAACTAGGATTAATTATAAATCTGGTACTACCTCATTGATAGACTGGGTGTTGGTCTCTGACACGAATAAAATTGTGCAATACAGGGTTCTCCCTGATAGTGTCAGCAACCGTAGCCCAGTCTATTGTTGTTGGTCTGCAAAGAGAAAAACTGTCCCTCCTGTTTTTTTTTTTTTCTCACGTAATACAAAGACACTTGATTTGGCTGCATTCAGGCTGGCTGTTGCTAATGTAGATTGGTCTAAGGATACTCAGAGTCTGAATGTAGATGTAGCATTAGGGAATTTTATTGACTTATTTAACCTAGTATGCGATAAATTTGCACCCCTAAAGAAGTTAAGTATAAGAGGTAATAAACAGGCATGGGTTACATCTGAATTAATGGAACAAATTAGAATCCGAGATAGATTATGGAAGGCCTATAGGAGGACCCCTAGTCAAACTAGTCTAGTTTTATACAAACAAGCTAGAAATATATGTAAAGCCAGGGTTAGACGACTAAAAATAAATTATTTCTTTGAGAGGCAGAAGGACTTTCAGGGAAGGAATGTTTCTGAAACCTGGAAGTTAATTCATGAACTTACTGGGAATAAGCACACTTCTGCTATTTAATGTCTGCAATCCAAGAATGGTATCCTTACTGATCTTTCTGAAATTGCCCAGGAACTTAATGAATATTTTTCTGATTATTCCAGGTTTCTAATTGGGAATACATTATCACAAGTTAGGGTACCCCAAGAGGTTTTGGCTTTGAACATTCCAATGTTTTATTTTAAATCCTTGTCATCAGGTGATGTTTTGAAATATCTCCAATCAAAGGACCCTCGTCCGTCTGTGGGCAAGGATGGTATAGATTTTAAACTTGTGAGGATCACTGCTGATCTTGTTTGTTAACCTCTTTCTGCTATCTTTAATTTATCTCTGTTTGGGTCTAGTTTTCCTAAGGTTTGGAAAGATTCTACTATTGTTCCTATATTTAAAGTGGGTGATGTTTCTGACAAATCTAATTATTGTCCTATTTCTTTATTAGCTCCTCTTTCAAAAGTATTGGAAAGGACTAGTTTTGACCAAGTCATGGAGTACTTGTCTAAATATAATGTTTAAACACCTGCACAGCATGGCTTTATGCCAGGACACAGTACCATGACTGCATTGGTGGGGTTCACAAACATGGTTCATGAGGCCCTTGATAAGTGCCATTTTACTCGAGCCATGTTCGTGGACCTCAGCAAGGCATTTGATTTGGTAGATCACTCTCTTTTGCTGTCTACTTTAGTTAATTTGGGAATTTCTAAGGATGTTGGGGATTGGATATGTAATTACTTGGCTGATCGCACACAGGTCACAAGAGTTAGTGGTAAATTCTCTCTTTCTTCTAAGGTTTTACTTGATGTTACCCAGGGTTCTATTTTGGGTCCCTTTTTGTTTAGTCTTTTTCTTAATACTCTATCTTCTGTTTGTAATAAATCTAAAAAAAATTTATATGCTGATGATGCAGTGGTCCTCACAAGTGGATCCTTTCTTGAAAATGTACAGAAGGATTTGGCTAATGATTTCTTGGAGGTACAGACTTGGTTCTGAGCCCATGAATTGGTTTTAAATGAAAAAAAAAATCCATGGTTTTTGCAAGTACAAAAAAAAAGATTGATATTGGACCCTATATTGTCATTATACACTGTTTCTGGTACCTTGATTGAACAAGTTAAACAATTTAAGTACCTGGGTCTATTGATGGATGAGAATCTTTCCTATAAACCACATATTCTTCATATGGTAAAGGTGACTCACCAGCGACTAGGTGCTTTATATAGTTTATCTCCTTTACTCACTGATACTAAATGTCATCTGTCGGCTCAAAGTTTTTTACTACCATTAATTGATTTTTGGGTTTTGTTTTATTATTCTGCAAGGGAGGGTTTGTTATCCAAGGTGAAAGTGTTACTTAATTCAGTTGCTAGATTTGTAGTGAAATCCCCTATAAGGGTTCACCATTGTAATCTCTTGGAGGAAGTGGGTTGGCTTCTTTTAGACGGTAGATATAAACTTCAACTGCGTATTTTGGCAAAAAAGGTGATACTTGGTAGGGTCCCTGATTGTTTCTCTCTAATTTTTAAAAAGCAGAATTCTCGGGTTAATACTCAACAGTTAAATTTTCTCTTTACATTCCAAAAATGCGTACTTCCCTTGGACAAAGGGCTATATCCTATATGTTACCTATTTTTCTTAATACGATACAATTATCTCTTGACTGTATGAATCTTTCCCTTTGTTCTTTTAAGCATAAGTTGAAAGAGTACCTTTTTTTACAGACTGTAAGTGTAAATGTTATTGAATGATAATGCTTTGATATATCAACTTGTAACTGTCTCTATTTAAGTTGTATGTATTTATATTGTATGTAATTGTTATTTGTACACTGATCGCCCATGAAAATGGGTCTTTTTTGGCCCATGGTCCTATCAGCATAAATAAATAAAACAAATAAACAAAGAAACAATCTCTCGGTGCTTCTGATGGGTTCTACCAGGTGCTTTGAGTGTGTGGGCCTTTGGAGGTTCCTGGTGCAGGCTGCAGGATTCTGCTTATCTACCACCCACCTGGCAAGGAGAGTGAATTCCTGCAGGAGATTGGAGACTTCATTGCTGACCTTGTGTTGGAGTCCACCAGATGGTTAATTCTGGGGGACTTCAATGCCTGGGTCGACAATGAAGTGTCATCATTTGGTTGCAATCTCCTTCATGGTATGATAATATTGGGCCTATCACAGGTGATTATCTCAGTGACCCACTCACACAGGCACACATTGAACCTGGTGTTCTCACTGGGGCTTGAGATCATTGATCTCCGGATTGATCTGGTGGTATGGCTGGATCATAGCACCATGAGTTTTATGTTTGGAGCACCCCCTCCAAAAGTACTACTGCTGCGGAAATGGTCCAATACTGCTTTTCATGGGGATTGTCCCCAATGGGACTACAAGTGGTGCTGAAACTATTGGGTGTGGAAGCTGCATGCATGATGGCAGTGGAGGGGGTGGTGGCAGCTTTTAATAAGGCTGTCACCAACACCTTTGACACTATTGCACCTGTCCATTTATGGTCTTTACCTACTTGCTGGAGACACCCCTGGCTTGATGGGGAGCTCAGGGAGTTAAAGAATAGGAGCCGGAGGTTAGAGCATCACTGGAGGAGGTCTGGGCTGATGGAAGCCAAATTGGCCTTGAAGTCACATTATAGTAACTATCAGGGGGCAATCTCCCAAAAGAAGGCAGATTTTTTTATCTGGGGAGATTGCTGCAGCAAGAGATAGATCAGCTCTGCTCTTCCATGTGGTGGATGGGCTATTACACCCAGCCTGTCCTCATTCTGTGGGAGCTATTTCAAAAACTAGTTGTGATAAGTTTGCTCTGTTCTTTGTTGACAAAGTGTTCTCTATCAGATCCGGCATATTCTCCAGGGTCACTCAATTGGCTTGAAAGGTTGGGGCATCAGCATGGGGAGAGGCACCCATCCTGTGTGGACTGAGCTTTATCCAGTTGAAATGGAGGAGGTCAGTGAGATAACTCAAAGCTGCAACCCTCCTATTGTGATATAGACTTGGGCCTAACCTGACTTCTATTCGGATGCTTGGACCTGGTCAGTCCTGTGGTTGCTGAGATCATCCGGTGTACCATGAGAAGTGGAGTCTTTCCAGTGGCCTTGAAAGAGTCCCCAGTGAGACCTCTTTTGAAGAAGCCTTCGTTAAACCTGGACTTCCTTATCAATTGCAGACCAGTTTCAAACTTCCCATTTTTAGGGAAGGTTTTAGAGAAAGTGGTGGCTGCACAGCTTGAGACCCATCTCACTTCCTGAGCCATTTTCAAGTCATTCCTGTCCAGGTTTAGGCCAGGGCACAGCATGGAGACCACCCTGGTGAGGGTGTCTAACAATCTCCTGAGAGTGAGGAATAGAGGAAAACAATCTATTCTTGTTCTCCTCGATCTCTCTGCAGCATTTGACACCATGGATCATGAGGTGTTGGACTGCCTTCTGAACTGGTGTGGACTGTCTGGCAATGTCATTAGCTGGTTTAAGTCCTACCTCATGGACAGAGTGCAGAATGTCATGATTGGGTTATCTTCATCTGACCCAATGCCCCTGTGCTGTGGAGTTCTGCAGGGTTCAGTCCTCTCACCACTTTTATTCACAGTGTACATGTTGCCCTTGGGAGACGTTATGAGGCAGTATGGATAGGGTTTTCATTGCTACACTGGTGATAATCAGCTATAACTAGCCTGTGCACACAGAAACCAGATGGCAATTTCTGTATTTAACACCTGTCTGGCCGGGGAGCCAGAAGAACTATGGGTCACCCTGGAAACAGGAAATGGGACAGCCATAAGAACTGGGAGTTATCTATAGGCCCCCAAACCAGGGAAGGACATAGACACATTACTGTTAGAAGATATATAAAACATGACAGCTAAAGGGGAGGTTCTGATAATGGGAGACTTCAACATGCTGGATACAGATTGGTCAATACCAGCAGGAACATCTGCCAGAACTAGACACATGGTGGATTCCCTGCAGGGGGAAGGTGTCAAACAACTGGTACAACAACCCACAAGAGACAGGGCTATCCTGTATCTAGTACTGACTAACAGGGAAGGGATCACAGATCTCCAGGTAGAAGGTCACCTGGGGGCCAGTGACCATCACATGGTATGGTTCAATTTGACCACTACATCTAAAGCATCCCATTCCAAGGCAAACATATGGGACTTCAGAGGAGCTGACTTTGATAAGATGGCCAACAGAGTTAAGCTAGCCCTGGCAAAAATAAACACAGGTGAGGGGGTGCAGGCAAAGTGGGCAAGCATTAAGGATGCAATACTTGAAGCAACATCCCATTGCATTAGTCAGAAAAGGAAGTGCAAAAGAAGAAGGAAACCACTTTGGTTCTCAAATACAGTAGCAGAATAGGTCAGAGCCAAAAGTCTGGCCTTCAGGAAATATAAGGGTACACAGCGGGATGAAGATAGGGAGGCATACCAAACTGCCCTAAGGGAAGCAGGGAAGGCAGTAAGGCAGGCAAAGTCCCAAACTGAGGAAACAATAGCATGGACAGCAAAAGAAGGTGACAAGACTTTCTATAGATACATTAGTGAAAGGAGAAAGTCCAGAGGGGGTATTGCTAAGCTCAAAGGAGAAATGGGGGCATGTGAGAAGGAGGACCCTGTAAAAGAATCTATCCTAAATAGATACTTTTGATCAGTATTTACTGAAGAGAAGGTAGGGTAGGGCCCACAGCTCTGCACCATGGACATGGGGGAGGAGAGCACTACTCCCTTCACAAAAGAAATGGTCCTACAAGAACTCACTAAGCTCAGGGTGGACAAGGCAATGGGACCTGATGGCATACATCCTAGGGTACTTAAGGAGCTAAGGGTGGAACTAGCAGAGCCATTAGCAGAACTGTTTAGTGAGTATCTGAGAACAGGGGAGGTCCAAGAAGACTGGAGAAGGGCTCATGTGATCCCGTTCCACAAGGGTGGTAGCAGGTAGGAGGCAGGGAACTATAGACCAGTCAGTCTTACCACAGTAGTGGGCAAGATTATGGAAGCACTCCTTAAGGAAAGGATAGTGCAATACCTGGAATCCATAGATGCACAGGATCCAAGACAGCATGGGATTACAAAAGGAATGCCCTGTCAAACTAATCTCATAGATTTCTTTGACTGGGTAACCAGATTGGTGGACTAAGGGGGAGCAGATGATGTCCCCTACCTTGACTTCAGCAAAGCTTTCGACACTGTTCCACATAGAAGATTGATAAATAAGCTGGGTAGGCTCGGGTGGGTCAGAAGTTGGTCAACTGGGTGGCAAACTGGTTGACGGGAAGAAAACAGAGAGTGGTGGTAAATGGTATACAGTCAGAAGAGATGCAAGTCACAAGTGGGTACCCTGGATCAGTCCTGGGGCCAGTCCTCTTCAATATCTTCATTAGTGACATTGCAGATGGACTAGAGGGTAAGGCTTGTCTTTTTGCAGATGACACCAAGATCTGCAACAGCGTAGATGATCCAGATGGGGTGGGCAGAATGAGAAGTGATCTGGCTAAGCTAGCAAAATGGTCAGAAAAGTGGCAACTGGGATTTAATGCAAAGAAGTGCAAGATCATGCACATAGGGAAGAGAAACTCTGAAGCCACCTATAGGCTGGGAGGGGAGTTGCTGGCAGTCACAAAGGAAGAAAGAGACTTGGGCATCATCATCACTGATGACCTGAAATCATCCAAGCAGACCTCTAAAGCAGTAGGTAAGGCTAGGGGAATGTTAGGGTGTATTAGTAGGGGTATCACAAGTCGTAAGAGGGAGGTAATAATCCCTCTTTACAAGACACTGGTTAGGCCCCATCTGGAGTACTGTGTGCAGTACTGGAGGCCACACCTTCACAAGGACATTAACCAAATTGAGGCAGTCCATAGAAGGGCAACCAAAATGGAGCAGGGACTGCATCAGAAGACATATGAGGACAGATTAATGGAACTCGATATGTATACCCTTGAGCAAAGGAGAGAGAGAGGTGATATGATCGAGACATTCAAACACCTTAAAGGCATTAACAAGGTGAAAGAGTCTAACATGTTTAAATATAAGAAAAATAGCAGGACAAGAGGACACAGCATGAGATTAGGGGGAGGCCGATTAAGGGGGAATATGAGGAAATTATTTTTCACAGAAAGAGTGGTGGATGCATGGAATGGCCTATCTCAGGAAGTGGTGGCTATGACTACAGTGCAGGGCTTCAAACAGGCATGGGATAGGCATAAGGGAGCAATACGGATGACTATGAATATATAGGCCACTGACAGGGCAAAGGCCAATGGCACATTTATAAGGTAGAAAAAGAAATGAGCAGACTGGATGGGACTTATCTGCCGTCAACTTCTATGTTCTATGTTTCTATTCAGGACTAGATGACTCAAAACTGGTTATGTTTCAATCCAGACAAGATGGAAGCATTGTTGGTTGAGCCAAGCCATCGATGATGCAGAGGGATACAGAGTAATGACCTTGGTTTACAACTGGGTGGCTTATCCCTGATCCCCTCTGCTTGGGTCAGGGATCAGAGTGTTTTTTTTGATGATGGCTTGACACTTGATGCTCAGGTGTCGGCCGTCATCCAAAGTGTTTTTTTCCCATCGAGAAACATTGCCCAGATTCAGGTCCTGATACCGCCTGATGACCTGACCACCCTAATACATGCCTTTGTCACGTAGAGGCTTGATTACTGCAATGCTTTATACCTTGGGCTTTCTGGAGACAACCTCTGCTATCTCCAGCTAGTGCAGAACCCAGCAGCCAGGCTTTTAATGGATGTTCCTAGTTCTGAACATATCACGCCGGTTCTCCGTGGGCTGCACTGGCTGCCAGTAAGGTGGAGGATTGCCTTCAAGGTCAGGTTGCTGATGTAGAAAGCCCTACATGGTCAGAGACCTGGCTACCTGCAAAATCACCTGGTTGCTCACTCTCCATATTGCACCTTTCATTCCTCCAATAGTGGCCTCCTGACAGTTCACAGAACAAGGCTGCAGCTGTCGGGTGATTGGGCTTTTTTGGTAGATGCACCTGTCCTGTGAAATTTGTTACTACTCTGTCTTAGAAAGGCCCCCTCAGGCTCAAAGCACACCTATTTAAACAGACATATAACCTTATATAATTTTAGATGTTACTGCTAAGAAATATGATTATTGCTTTTAATAGATGATTTGCTGGGGGTGGGGACTGACGATATGCTCTGGAAAATGTGTTTATGGAAACTGTTTTTATGAAGAGTTTTAAGTTTGTGTGCAATATGTTGTACTGTTTCTGTTAAGTGCTCTGAGCCCTTGGGAAGGGGCACTATATAAATAAAATGTTGATTGATTGATGATAAACAACACATAAAAATAGATTTTTTGGACATTCTCATCCTTACCTTGGACTTTTCCCCACACCTAATGACTTCTAAGGGTATATTCAGAGTTTGCCTTTTTTCCTTTTTTTTTTGTTAAGAAGGAATGTAGTTTATGACTTGGTACACAAATTTTAAAGAAAAATTCCCTGGACAACCATTCCCATCTTAAGTCTAGCCTCTTTGCTCTACAACTACTCAGAATGTCATCATAACTTACATCACATCAACAAATAATCCTCATAGCTCTCTTTTGTAATCTTTCAATCTCAGTAGTCTCTACCACCATTATTCCATCATGCCATAACACTGCACCATATTCCAACACTGGTCTTATGATAAAGAAAAAAATAGACCATATCTGATTGGCTTAGACCAGATCGTCTGAGGGTGATCAAAAAATACAAATGAGTATTTTTTTTTTACAGTACTTTCCACATGGTGATTCCATGAAAAATTACCCTGGAGGTGAAAGCCTAACAACTTTTCCCTGTTTACTACAGTCACCTCTTGATTACCAAACTTCAAAGCTGGTACCTTCAAACTGGTACATTTCCCAAAATGAATTTCCATAGTTTTACCTGGATTGATTTCCATATTGTTCTTTATTAACCATTCTTCATTCCTCTCAAGATCTTCTTGCATTGTACTGTTGGCCTCTGCATCAAAAACGTTAATGACCATAGTGTCATTGACACATTTGACACAGTCGTCCAACAGTGGTCAAGTTATTTATCATCAACAAAAACAGGCGGATCATGTGATGCT
Source organism: Neoceratodus forsteri (assembly GCA_016271365.2). Taxonomy (NCBI): domain Eukaryota; kingdom Metazoa; phylum Chordata; order Ceratodontiformes; family Ceratodontidae; genus Neoceratodus; species Neoceratodus forsteri. The sequence continues at coordinate 860,515,328 of CM057458.1, read as the reverse complement.
ACTGTGCTGCTTTACTGATGACCATCTCTTCAAGTAATTGAAGGTGACCCTTAGACATGTTTTGTTCATGGTTTTCTACAGGTGATGGTTCAAGTGACCAGAGGAAACCCTGTTAAATAAGAATGAAGAGGACAGGGAACAGGACAACCCACAATCATCCTGGTTCTGTGACGGGGCCTCACGGTCACCAGATGATGATATCCACCAAGCTGGGCATCAGTTGGAGTGGTGTTTCAGCCCAGTGGAGAGATGTTTCAGGTGTTCTAGGCCCTGGGCAGACATTCAGGTCTGGACATTGGAGGACTGTGATATGCACCAGTTGCAGGCCTCAATCATTGAATTCAGCTCATTGTACATGCTGGGCCACAGTCAGAAAGCACTATGCTGTTAATGGCATGTTTTCTGTGGTGATGTGAGGGCAGGGTCTCTCAGCTTTATGTGAGTGTGTATTTTTGTGTAAAGGGTAAGTATGGTACTGTCTTCCTGTGTCAGTCAAAATGTGAGTGATGTGTTTTGAGCTTCACAATGTCTGTGGAGGCCATACTGCTGATGACTCATCCTTTAAAATGATGATGGTTTTGTACATTTCATAGAAATGCTATAGCACTAGTGCAGCCATCAGAGTGATTTTGTTTTGGTCCCTGAGAGCCACATATTCGGGCGCCTGTCTTATCCTATGGACTGGAACTCACCTGCATCTACTATGTTTGATAATGCCTCTGGATGGCACTCTGCATATCAGTTGGGAAGATGTGTGCATAAGTAACTTCTTCATACTGCTTAAAGTATGTGTGTTGTGCACGTGTGTTCAACTAAGTTCTATTGCATGCCCACAAGTGTGCTTCAACATTACACTGCATGGCCCTTTTGCACTCCTGAGTGTCTGTGGAGAAGAGACACTGCACATGATGCAGATTACGTAAGCAATAACCAGTACCATAGGAAGGGTGGGGCTGGTGGGGCAGCCACCCCGGGCGCAAGTCTCCTAGGGGTGCAGTTTCATCTGAAGCTCACTCTATTATTAACTTGAAAAAGTGAGCACCGCAACTTTAATTTTTTTAAAACTTTCTATAGGTAATTACTATTTGCTGTCAGCAGGGCGCATCCGCGGCCCAGCAAGTCGGGGGGTGGGGTCACATGATATGTTGCTGCAGCAAGAAGAACAATCAGGTGGTATACAGAGCAGACAGTTTGTCTGTGGGGGCAGGCTGGTGCCAAGTGAGGTAGATAAGGTAAGCAGACTCCAGAGTGTTGTTAGAGTGGCAGAGCAGTTGAGCAGAGGTGGTTAGAAGAGAGCACAAGAGAGCGACTAGAGTAGTAGAGAGAGAGCATGCGTGGACTGTTTAAATTGATTTTGTGTAGCAGCATTTTTCGACAAGAGAACGAAACTTCCTTCCACGTCCATGATCCATCTAATTAAAAATAAATGATGATGATCTGTGTGTTTGGGGGGTTTGAAAAAAAAAGCAAAAATTACTTACTGATCATCCCTCATTCAAAGAGGGCAAAGGGTTAGCCTAGGATATATAGGATTAGATATTTGGGCTCATCAGGGCTGGCTGCTGTGTATTTAACTTGTCAGTTTTGCTTTGCTTTTGGAGTGGACCCCTTGTGCTGACTGACTGGCCGGCGTGGCCTTATTCTCCCTCACCCCCTGATTCATTCGTCCTCCCTCTGAGGCAGGCTGATCAATCATTTGTGAATTATGAGAGCCCTTCTGGTCTGGCCCTGAGTCCCAGTCCCCTGCCCCTCTTGCCAACTCCCGAGGCAATTTTTTTTTAACAAGACAATACAAAACAACGTCTTGTTCTCCACTTCCACGGTCCCGGACTTCCACCCTGCAAAAGTTGATTAAATGATTCTTGATTCCCTGGTCCTGGGTCCCTGCCAACTGCCCCACCCACCTGTTTTTCTGATTCCTGCCAACTCCTGACTAAGCCTGGAGGCTGCTTGGCCTGGCTGCCATCTGCCCACCCCACCTGCTGCTTTCCTAATCTCGTCCAGGTGTCCCAGCAGTAGTTATTTAGTTCATGCTGCTCAGTGCTGCCTTTCTAACCAGGTCTGCTGGCTGGGGCCTAGGCTGGCTGCATTTTTTGGAGATAGTGGAGGTGTGTCGGACCAGTCGTGGTGCTGCGCTTAATGCATAACTGACAATGCGCAATCATGGGAAGTGCGAAACTGACCCGATGAAAGGTAAAATAAATTGATTATGTCTACGATTGATCAGAGATAGTCCAAATTGGGGCGTGACACAGCCCCGATGAAAGGTAAAATAAATTGATTATGTCTACGATTGATCAGAGATAGTCTGACATACTACACTATCTCCTAGTTTATTTTCTTTTTCACTTTTTCATATTAGTTTTTTTATTGCCCTATTAATGGTAGTTGTGTGATGTGATGGAGAAGGGGGGGTTGTGGAGGAAGGGGCACAGATCCTCGATAGCTGGGGTCAGTTACCACGAGTGTCTCATAAGAGTTACTTCACTTGCCCGAGTAGCGTTACGTTACACTTACGTTTATAGCGGCGTGCGATTCCTGTAGCTTTTGCACTACACAAAATCAGGTGATCCAACTCTTTCCACTATCACCCATTTTTTAAAATAAAAGCCCGGTGCCTCACGAGTCAGTCCTGAGTCCGACCCAGCCCCTAGTTCAAAATCAGCAGGCAGCAGCATTTACAGAAACAAAAATTATACTGTGTGTGTGGGGGATTAGCAGTAAGAAAAGTAATAAAATAAAACAGTTAAAACTCAAGTCTCCTTTCTTTGTGTGTGTCATTCTTGGGGGGGTATTAGTGGTATTAAAAATAAAATAATTAATCTGCAGGGAGTCTGAAGGGGAGTATGCTTAAAAAAGATAAAGGGACACAAGTGAGACACGGGGTTCTCATACTGAAGGAGCTTTGCTATACATGCTTGGACATCCTGTGGGAATGCAGAGAGGGACTGAAACTGATTTCTGTGTGCTGGTGCCAGCAAACAAAATAATCTGAGAGACAAGGTGGGATTAAAGAAAGGTAAGGAGATATCCAGAATAGTGGTAGAGTGGGTGAAGATTATGGGTTTTAAGTGACTGCCAGAGAAATCCTATCTGGGATAACCCCTGATAAAAGGGTCTCTGCCCATGAAACAACTTCAGCAGCACTAGTGAAGCACTAGGGATGGGGACCCTATGTCAATAGGTAAAGCAGAGGCATAAGGGAGTCATCCGAGAAGGATGTGGAGAGCTATGTGGGGACAGGGTAGGAAGGAGGCATCACAGGCTGCAGTACCCATGGTGCAGTCATCTTCAAGAAAGTCCTCGGGAGGCAGTGATGTTGCCTGGTGTGCAGCAGGTTTGCAGCACTCAGTGTGGAGCTGGGTGCAGTAAAGGATGAACTTAATCTTCTTACAGTGAGTCCCAGTGGACACTGGTGCAAGCAGCCACTATTACTTTCCACTGCACACCGTGCCACACCTACTGTAGGTAGGGGGGATGGGGAAGAAGGGTTTATACAGGCTGAGACCCTGAGGTGGCAACAGCAAACAGATTCACCCCTCATGTGCAATTTGGTTTGTCTAGTCCCCCAAGTGAAAAGGGTGGCCGTACCCTGCAGGCATGCAAGAGACCAGGTTTGTGCTTAAGAGTACACCTTAGATGCGATCAGAGTCCAAGAGGCAAGACAGTGCTAGGAAAGAGCTTGTGATAGGTGATTCCATCATAAAGAGGACAGAGAGGGTGGTGGGTGCAGAGAAGCAGGGGACAGGAAGGTTAGATGCCTTCTGGGGCTTTGGTTGGATGGGATGTAAGCAGGGTAGAAAGAATTGTCAATAGAGTGGAAAGCAGTCCTACTAGGCACCGATAACCTGGCTTGCAGACTCCTAGAGGAGGTTAAGAATAGCTTTAGAAATTTTTTGGGGGACATCCAAGCTGGCAGCTGCTTCACTGACTTCTGAGTTTTTTCTGCCAGTTTGAACAGATGGGAGAACTAGAAGGGGGTTAATCCAATTGCTCACTTCAACTCATGGCTGATGGAGTGGTACAGGCAGGAGGGATGGGGTGCCTGGGATATTGGAACCACTCTTAGATGGATTGAAAGCTATTCAAGCTGATGGCCCTCGACCCTCTGAGGAGGGCATCAGGATACCAGGGAGCAAGTTTAAAGAATTATTTAAAAAAATAGGCAGCTTTAAACCAGCAGAGGGAGATGCTGTGCAGATGCAACATATACACCTACTAAACTGAAAGAAGCTTAAATGGCCTCCCACCACTGCTAAAAAATATGGAAGGAACAATGTGGCATAACAAATGTGGAGAAAGAGGGAGGTTGGAACAAGCTGGAGGAGAGTGATTGCAATACTGGATCTGGGTATCTAGGAAGGAGGAGATGAACAGGGCCAAGGCTTGAGAAGAGAATCTGATTTTAATTTTTCCTTTGTTTACACACTTTTTAAATATTGTCTCTGTCTGCTCATGCTCAAAGATTGCATTTTTTTGATTTTACTTTTCTGTATTAAAAGTGTGTTTTTCTTCAGAAAAGCCCCAAAACCCACCAAAGAGCAAGTAAACCCCCAGAGCTTCTGGGTGCCTTGCGGCCCCCAGACTCCCGGCTATTTTCTGGGGCCGGGGTGCAAAATTAGTCTCTTGCCCAGGGCACCAAAATACCTTTCTACGGCTCTGGCAATAACCCACGACAGGGTGTGCTGTTATTGGGGATTAACGCACACCTGGTTGTTTTATGAGGTATGAGGTATCAGGCCGAGTGCCCCCACAGCACTCGGGTGTGCATTAATCCCCAATAACAGCACACCCTGGAGTGGGTTATTGCACTTATAACATGGGATATGCAAACAAACACAGGAAACCCCTCTAAAAAGTCATTTTTTTGTCTTAAAATACCAAAAAAAGTCATGTATACTGCCACATTGTAAAATAGTCCCTAAAAAATACACATATCCTGCTACGTTTGCACCTACAAATGTGACAGATGCACTGCTGAGATGATCTGTCACATTTGTTTCCAGAACTTCCGTCCCATCATGTATAACGGAGGCCACTGAGCAGCTCCCCTCCCAGAATACACACATGCTGTATCGGTGTCTGTGCTGTCTGCCTCCATTTCCCTTCTTTCTCTCTCTCTAAGCTGAAGGTTCTGTTGTGAATATTGAGGTTTTGAGACAGCTACAGCTCAGTGTCACTGGGAGATAGACCTGTCTCCTGCACCCATGCTGTCTGTCATTTTCTGTCACAGAGGGTAAGCAGCAGAGGAGCGCAACTGTGGACACACACCCAAGAAACAGAGACAGTAAAATGGGGCCACACAGCAGTGGATAGAAAGGAGAGAAGTAGCACTGCCCTGTCCCTGCTTCTCGCTGCCACTGGCATAGTGGAACTTCCCTGCACAGGCAATAATTGCCAGACAAATGCAAAGAGGGAGACAGAGACCGAGAGAGAGAGGACAGAGGACTTTTGTCCTGCAGTACCTCACACTCTCTCTCTTTCTCACTGTTCTCTTTCTCTGTCACCCACTCAGGTTCCTGTCCTCCCCCTCCCAACATGGAACATTTGCAAACCGTCACAGTACAATGACTCCGGGGTTTCAATGGCAACAATATGGTGTTTCCATTATGTTTCTCATGCTTTAGATTACTGGCCAGTTTCTGGGAAGGGGGCATAGGGGGATGGGGAATCTTGTCTGTGAAGTTGTCCGCTCACTGCACAGAGATCTGAACAAAACTGAAAACTTTTCTGTATCGCATTGCTGATGTTCTGCATTTCAATTCATATGTCCTATCACTGGCTTAATTGTGCACTTGGGACACAGAGGTCTGTGGGGCAGATTGGTGGGTACAGACAAACCTGCTAGTGGGACACAATTTAAACATGTTGAGTGTCACGGGGCATGGAGGTCCATGGGGTGGGTACAGAGAAATCTGAGAGGGGAACAACATTTTAATTGATAACATGCGGCTTGTGAGTTACGGTACACACCATGTGTGGATTGAGGAATGCAGCATGCAGGAGCCAGGGTGAGCACAAACACAATACTGGGCATACAGTGTTGTCACTCACACACTGCTGTTTGGAGATCACATAGGGGACACAGTTCATCTGTACTGCACTTCACTGTGAACTCTCTGTGGGACTGCCACTGTTCTCAGTCCAGTAATGGCTGCTGTTCAGTTTTGGAATATGAACACCGTAATGAGATCTGCTCTGCCCACAGATACTGCCAGCGTCCCTTCACACCAATTGTGCCGATACTGGCGATTAATCAATGGCCACGCAGAGGGAATCCACCAATGGGATCAGACATTTTTAGTGCCTTTCAGCAACCCATGTTATGATAGATTATAGAGCAGCCTGTGACTTTTGCATATAACTATTGTATACCTGTATGCTGTACACATGGGAAAAACATACTTTGTAAGTGCCATGATACATTTTTATTTTAGATGAAGACCCTCAAGTGACTGAGTATGTGGCTGTGTGAATAACACACTGTTTTTTCAATGCTGGGCAATATGACTGGAGTCTCAGCTCAAGCCAAAGTGTAAATTGCTTTGGGTCTGAATTTTAGAGACACTGTTACACATCATAAAATAGCCATGTAGAACTTAACAAAATTTGCAGTTCATTTCTCAAAATGCCTTGTGGGCCAAAGTGAGCATAAAGACCAAATTACCTTCACGCCTTAAATGGAATTGATTTTCTCTTCCACCCTTGGAAGAGATTGTCTTCCCCAGGTCATTTCTGTTCTGCACATGAGAAACAATGTGATAGGACCCAGTGTGTCTAAATGTGGTTGAGGAGCTTTAGCTTCAAGTATCATCAACCTCTCACTGCTCATGAGTGCTAAATGTATCTCTCAAATGAGTGGAAATAGAAACATACAGTAGGACCCATAGATTTGTTTCAGCTCTGCTATATACAATTGCTTACAAATTGCTTATAGACTGAGTTCATGCTGTCAGCTCAGCAGATTCTGCCCTTCTTGGACAAGTAGAACACTGAATTGCCTTGATTGCTTTCTGTTCTTTCTCGTTTGTGCTCCAGTTAGCATAGTTTTCTAAAGACAACACAAATGCTGACTGCAAGATTAAACACTGCAGCCGCTCTGCACTCTTTGCAAGTCATTTTGGATTAAAATGGTGAACTGCTATACAATAACTTTCACTTAGTTTTTATGAATAATTTAAACTTTGGAAGCTGAATTTCCCACTAGAAACCAGAGCATGTTCCAGGACCACAGCAAACAGAAATATAATCTGTAGCAGGATGATCACTTCACTTAGGTTCATAGGTTAGTACAAGTTTGAGGGACTAGCCCATAATGAATTCGCCACCCTTAGCCAAGTTGGAAATTATATTTATTGTTGTCCATATATATATATACTGTATATATAAATTTGTCTTAAACTGCTGTAGATTAGAGCTTAGTACCACTTCTGAAGGGAGAGTATTCCAAATTGGGACTGCTCTCTGAGCACAGCTTTGTTTGGTAAAACTGTGAGTTCCCTTTAATTCCCAGAAGCTCCTTACTGAGCAGAAGTGCTGATTGCTACTCCTATGCATTATGCCACATAATATTGAAATCTCATGACGTGAATAATGGTTGATATGTCTGTTAATCAGGAGTGAGATACAGTACCTTCACAATGTATGCCTTTTACTGTGCAATCTGACTCTCAGAGGGCTACTGAACTCTACTTTTCTGGGTTTTTTTTGTCTCATAAGAAGAAGAAATAATATTTAAGTAACACTTCACAAATTGGTTGACTGCTTATCAGCAAGCAATATTTCAGGAAAAGAAATGCTTGCATCTGTCATTCACTTTGTTCCTATCAGACAATTTGCTTTTTATCCTGGTTTCGAGATACTGTACATTCAAATGATAAAAAAGCGTTCAATACTATAATGCCTGTCAAACCTCAACTCATTGGGCATTGTTGTAAATTAAAATTCCTACCCAGTGAATATGCCGCTGGGATTACAGCGCAGGAAAATCTGCACTGAAAGAATAGCATTGGGCAACACAGCTACAGGGATAATATAGCGCAGGTAATGTTAGCACTGTCACTGTAGCCGTTGGCCAACAGACAGAAAAGAATAAAGCCTTCACTGGGCATTGTGCTGTGGAGCAGAGGGTAGAGTCACAGGCAGTGGAGGGCGGTGGAACATTGGTGGACCGGGGTTCGACTCCCAGTCTGGGACTTTTGCTTTTTTTTCTCCCTCCATCCTGACTTTCATTGTCAAAGTGTTTACCCCCCTCACCCTACAGTTTTTGCCTCCCATCCCCAGATTTCCTGCTTGGTTCCCCCTTCCCCAGTCTCCTCCTCAGTGATTCCTCCCAAGGTTCCTCCCCATCTCCAAGTTGCCCCCCTAGAGGTTTATTCATGTCCCCGAGTTACCTCCCCAGCAAACACACAATGTAACTTTTTGTTTCTCTATTGTAGAGCTCAGTGTTTTTACTGAGTGCTACCATTCATTTTGGCATTTTTTGTGTGCAGGTTTTGACTGTGTTGTGGTTGTTTTCAATATGTTCACCTAGTGCCATTAAAATTACTGGGCTAGTGTATTAGTCACACAGTTCACACTGTGCTGAATATCTGACCTGTTAAACTGCTTGGTACAGTGGTATAGATCAAGGACTATGAACTGGCAGACTGGAGTTTGTCACCCATGTCCCTTGGGTGAAAGAAAATCTTTGTGGCAAGTAGGGTGCCACAGGCGTCAATATTGGGTCCGGTCCTCTTTAACATCAACATTGGTGACATTACAGATGGATTGGAAGGGAAGGTGTGCCTATTTGCAAATGATACAAAAATCTGAAATAGGGTAGACACACAAGGGTGGGGGAGTGGAAAGGATGAAGGAGGACCTGAGGAAGTTGGAGCAGTGGTCCAGAACTTGACAACTGAGATTCAAGTGCAAAGAAGTGCAGAATCATGCACTTAGGGTATAAAACCCCACAGGCCATGAATGAACTGTGGGGGGTGGGGTAGTCACGGCAACAGGGCAGGAGAGGGATCTGGGGGTTATCATATCAGAGGACCTAAAGGTGGCAAATCTGTGATGAGGCAGTGGGAAATTCAAATCATATATTGGGCTGTATAGGAAGGGGTATATCTAGTAGGCAGAGAGAGGTGATAATGCTCCTCTATAGATCACTGATGAGACACCACCTCAAGTACGGTGTGCAGTTGTGGAGGCCTCATCTCTGTTAGGATATAGACAGGATGGAAAGGGTACAAAGGTAGGCGAGCAAAATGGTGCCGGGCCTGCATCAGAAGCCCTATGGGAAAAGGCTAAGAGATCCAGATCTGTACCCGCTGGAGATCAGGAGAGAGAGGGGAAACATGATTGAGACATTTAAATACCTAAAAGGAATAAACAAGGTACAGGAAGGGAGCATCATTCAAAGAAAAAGATGTCCAAAGACTAGAGGGTACAATATTAAGTTGGAGGGTGGAAGGATCAGAGGGAACAGGAGAAAGCACTTCTTCACAGTAATGGTGGTGGACCCGAGGAATAGCTTCCCAGTCAAAGTGGTGGGGGCTAAAATGGTTACTGGATTTAAGAAAGCATGGGTTAGATACATGATCACCAAAACTTGTAGGGAAGGAAACCCGGCGCCCAAGCAGGATCTGAAGATACCATCGGTAGGGGTAGGGGCAGGAGGGCAGAGGCTGGTGGCCATGTAGGGTCTGTGGTGTGTCCTAGGCAGGGAAAAAGGGGCAGAATGGATGGGCTGGGTGGTCCTTTCCTGCCATCAACCTCTATGTTACTATATGTCTTGTCTATGGTAGATCCACTGCAGGGAAAATTTTCAAGACACTGTTGAGCCAATCCAGAATTACTTATTCTGCTATCTAGGTTTTGCCTGGATACCCCTTCTCCAACAGCAGTCATTGCCCACCCTCAATCCTCCTCCAATGTCCTCTGAGAGATTGATATGGGAACACTTTTGCCCATTGATACCCCCAGCTAGGAGGTTCATGGGGTCTGGGTTGTGGACCCGGGTCGGCAGTCAATCACCTGCCCTACCCGAGTCTGCAGTGGATCACTTGCACCGGTATGGCACCATATGCAGGGGTCATGCAGAGCACCAGTCATGCTGTTGGGGGGAGCATTTGCTGCCCACTCACCCCCTGCCCAACCACTGCCCCCTGACACCAGTGGCAACCTCCTGTGTGGGTTTGATGACTCCCCACCTGCACCAGCAGGTCCGGCAGTGGCATTTGGAGGTGGCACTTATCTGTTATGACTGCTCTTCAGACATGTAGCTGCCTGTTCCCACATAATGCACTCCACACTTTTGTGAATGGTACTGAGTGCTGGCACGCCCCCCCCCACGGAGACCCTGGCCCGTCCACACTCAGAGGTGTGCACTTGGTTGAGGATCTGGTGTGCAGAGGGGCACATACCATTTTTGTGCATTCCACTGAGGTGGCACAGTGGGTGTGAATGGGTGCACATCTGAGGTACATGGCGCATAGCCATTCTGGCCTGTTCGTGAATAAGGCCCAATGTCTGTAATCCTACGAGCATTAGCTGTTGTGTCTGCTGAATCTATGTATTTGTTTACATATTATGCTCACAATGCCTGTAACTTATGAGTTTTGTACATTTCTTGTATTTGTCTACCCCCAACCCCTTCCCCGGGTCGCATCGGGAAACAAGCCTCAACTCAATATGCCTTTCCCAGCCTCCAAAAAAATTAAATAAATGAATAAATAAATAAACTTCACACCAGTTACTAAGATCGCATTACTTCATAACAGATCCCTTGTGACACTCGATCCACGATTTTGTGAGGTCACCATGGAAGTCTGTAAAAACACATGATGCGCATGCCTAAGATGGATAGGGTAGAGGGGTGGGTATCACTGAGGAAGCTAGGTAGCCTAACCAGTTAGTCTGCCCATTATCATCAGTGATGCAGACTACTCTACCCCCCTTTTTTCGTATCTTGTGCACTACACACTAATTCAATCTGACTTTTTAAGCTACAGTTGGAAAAAGGTTAGAGATAGGGACACAACTAGCTTTCCTTGATTTCGGCCCTTGGAGCCACTCCTAAACTATGAATTAGACTTCATGGTTCAGGTGTCAGCAGGGGTCCCACAACTAATAATGATATGTTGGAGCCTGGGGTTAGGCTATGCAGACAGTACTGACTGAAAAGAAGGTATAAGTTCTTGGAACAGTGCCAGGAGCTGACAAATTGTTTGTTGGGGGGGGGCAAGGGAGTTGTGAAGGGCGGCAAAATAATTAAGGATGGGAAGGTGTTGCCTCTACAACTAGCTTTATTATCTGGGGAAAGACAAAGAATCCTTGTTAGGCAGCTAGATTAATCTTGAAGCCATGCATACTCTTTTGTGTAGATTTTAATGACTGTTATATTCAGTGTGCGAGAGTCAGCTGTGGTGAGGTCTGAGTTGTGGCATGGCCTGCAGAATGTAGTACCAGTTGAAATTTCCTATACAGCCTCGAGACACACACACACACACACACACACACACACACACACACACACACACACATGATTTGCATGCCCATGATGTTCTGTAGCAGGTTTTATACCTTAGAATGCATGCATGTCTTGAAGAGATTTGCAAAAACCAAACAAACTGGAAATTATCTATCTTATTTTACAGTTTATGCACCCCACATACGGCTATTCTTTTAAACTACTCCTTTATTATTCTGCTGCTCTGATATGGTACTCCAGACTGTAATGAATGTCTTATCCATTGGTCAGTAGTGGATGTCTCTCTGTTTTGTTGAAAAAGTAAGTACTCTGTGTGCATGACGTCATCCTCTGGAGGGTGGCTGTAGTCAAACATACTTGTTGCTTTATGTAACAGTTTGTTGCCTGAAATAGCTGCAAACTGAATAACATCCTGCACCAGCTCTGAAATGCAATACAGATGTCTTACATGAAATGTATGTGTACTTATAAACTGTTTCATTATAAACGTTGGCAACACCTGGTCACCAAACCTAATTGAATAGTTGAAGGAAAAATAACAAAAAAGGTCCCTAAAGTACAGTAAATAAGACAGAAACGTTAAAAATACCTAGGTAGCAAAGCACAGAATTTTCACTTATTTTTTGCTTTTTATACACTGTAGCAAAAAGTGCTTTACAAACAATTTATTTGAAAATTATAGTAGAGCTGAAATGCCTCATTTTACTTCCATTGGAATTCATCTACTGCTTGGGACAGTTTAAGGCTTCTCAGTACCTTACAGATTTCCTATACAGCTTACCACCCACCAACTCACCCATGCAACCCCAACACAGGATTTGCATAACCATGATGCTTTGTGTAATGTTCAATACTTTAGCATGAATGCACATGATCTGGAGAGATTTAAGAAACAAAACAAATGGCATTGGTAGAGAACATCAGGCCACTGTCACTTACATAGTGCGACGCTATGGTAATTGTGTAGAGGTACGTTTTGATGTGATCCCGTGATGTGTGTTCTGCTTACAGGAGTGCTTTGTCAATTATTTTTTTAGTTTGTTTAAGCTGGGGGGCTTCACCCCCCCCCACAGCCCATTGTATTTTTTTAACATGGGGGTTGTGGGAGGCAAACAAACTAAAAAAATTAACTAACAGAGCACTCCACTGGCAGAGCATACATCACGCTGTCACATTTGTCACTCTGTTTGAGTTGGGCAGCTTTGCCCTCTGCACCCCTGTGTCTCTTTCAGCATGGGGTGTGGGGTGACAAAGCACCCCCACTTAAATGGAAAAAAAATAACCGACAGAGCACTCCTTCAGCAGAGCATGCTTCATAGCATCATGTCACAATGTACCTCTACTCGATTACAGTAGCGTCTCATCTGTGCGTGATCACATAACATAACTATTTACTCAAAGCTGATATTCTAGTAGCATTACAGATTTAGTCCGATGTTCTCCATCTACACCATAGAAATTGGAAATGTTGTGTCTTACATACTGCTTATCTTTAAAACTGCTTCTGTATTATGCTGATTCTTAGATATGTTACTTCCAAATGTAATGTCTGTCTCAACAGTTGGTCTGTAGTGGAGGCCTAACTTTTGTTAGAAGAGTTGGTTTATTATTTGTGCCATTGTTATGGTCATCTGGTAGCTGACAATGATCAAATAAGTTTAGTGGCTAGGATGTGGCTGATGAGGATACAATTTGGTAAGAGATGCAGTAAGGGAAAAGTGAGTGCTGAATTAATTGTAAAAAATAGGAAGGCAAAGTGAGACATACTTATTTGGAATCTCTTACTGCTATTGAGTTTTGAATATATCCCAGAAGTGCATGGACTGTAGAAAACTACAGAATATTTTCATGTGTAGTACTTTTCATACACTGTTTGCCAAAGTACTTACAAGCATTTTATATACACATTATAGTTGAGCTGTGATCCCTTACAGAAATAATTATATGAAATGTTTTCATGCTGCACAAATAAAATTATTCATGTGATATGCGTGCTGCAAGTGTGATTTAAGTGTTAAATTGGAATCGATTGCATGCATGTAGCATGCGTGCAGCAAGCAAATATGGAAAGCATGCTTTTTATGTTAAATTGGAACAGACTGCATGCATGTGGCATACGTGCAAAAAGCAAGTCACTGATAACTGCACACATAAAAGTTAAGTGACTTGCTCAGAATCACACAGTATACAAGTAGGGTTGATGAGATTCAAATCTAAGTCTTCAGGTTTGCAGTTCAGTGCCGTTAACCACTATGCTATACTGGCTGCATACTTATGGCCCACTTGTATTTCTAAACAAATCTGCATACATCTGCATGCATGCGGCATACTAATAGTCACTGATATACTTTTTAGTTTTCTTGTTCCCTCTCATGTCAGCTGCACAGCTGTACTGTAGCACACATACCAATGGAAAAACATGTGCTTATTTCCACCCCCGATACATGCACCTACCCATAAAACTACTTAATTACTTCTTTCTGGCCTGTATGCCTACTATTTTCTCTTCATAGTTTTGAATGCTTCCATGCAAATAGACTTTAAGGGGCAATCACAAAAGTAGCAATAACTCAACAACCACCCATGCAGCCAGTCCCTTCCCCCCATACACACATACTGTAGAGGGTACAGCTACACTGCTACAGACAACCCACCAAGTATAGCTAAAAGTAGAGTGTCTCTTACCTGAGTACTAGGGAGCTAGAGGTAGGAGTCTTTAAGAGATTATGTCTATGGGATAGAGTGCTGGGTGTACCCCCATGAAATGAATGGCATTATTTTTTATTACTATTTTATACATTATGATGGTGAGTTGTAGAATAATGAAGGCCACTGTTCTACAAACAAGGCCTGTGTTAGTCAAGTGGTGGCCTTCGTTAATCTCCAACTCTCAATCAATAATGTATAAAATAGTAATAAAAAAATACCCTCATTTATTTCAATGGGGCATACCCCTGCATTCTCTCTTGCCCTGTGTCATAATGTGCCTGAACATGGTGATGTGGAGATCAGCTTCATTTGGGGGGAAGCCTGGTTATAGGGGGCTCCAATAGTCTGTGCATACCATAATGCTTAACTGTCAATGAATGCAAGGGGCAACCCCCATTTTACTCCTGAAAACTGTTCTGCCCTCCATCCCTCCCTCATGGAAAACATGCTGCTCACATAGAGGATGTCCTGTAAATTTAGACTTTATGGCACGGATGCCATTTCAGATTTCAGCGGGGGGAGCCAACAACCAGTGGAGGCCAGATGCTAGTTATCCCCTATGCGGCAAGCTCTGGAGTGTCTTGAACATCTCTAAAAGATAAAATTTATTTCTTGTGACTCAAAAGTGATATGCAAATTCAAATGTGTAAGATTCATCTGTCTCTACACTGGAGCTGTGCATCAGATTTGGGCTTAAACCCACCTAGTTATCAACCAATTGCTTTCTTGGATAAAGTTCTGCCCCCCAGAAAATGTCATCCTTATTTCTCTCCTGAACTCCATTCCATTCAATACCCATCCCATATGGGCTGTGAAGCCATCTGAAGGTGCAGAAATGTGAAAAACACTTAATATTTCAGTCTGTTCTCCTTTCCCAATCCCCATGTAAAAAAAAAAAAAGATTTACTTTTACTTACCCAGCCATCTGGCTGGAACCTGCAACCTAGCTCCGTGTGCCACCAGCCCAGGTTTAAGTCTGTTCTTCCTCCATCCTTCTTCCAAAAAGCTGGATGCTAGAATTGACCATCCCAGGTCCCCAATGTGGTCTGCGACCAAGTCAGCTCACTAACTGAACCCATCCAACCTGTATTGCTTGCCTCTTGCTGGGCTGCTGACACACTGCACTGATTAAGGCCTATAAAGACCACCCCCACAGCTGTCACTGCTGCTGGGAGACCTAGCTTGATGCCACAGGCAGCCCACCCTGTATTTATTTTCTGTGAGGAGAGCCTACTAGATTAAGTATGTAGTCTAGTCTCAAGTTAGCTTCTAGTTCACTCTCAGCCCCTTCAGCCACCAAGGGAAATGGAGATTAACCAAGAGTAGGCTGACAAAAATATGCTGCCACAACACTGCTATTGAGAGTTTAGTGCTCATGAACTCCGAGATCTAAATAGGATTTTTGACTGGACTGTTAAGTGGGGGATGCAACTCAATTATAATAAATGTAGGGTAATGCATTTGGGATATCCTAATGCTAACCATCCATATACATTGTATAAGTGCATTTTAAGTATGTGTTTTTTGTTGTATGATGTCTAGATGGTTGTGTCATTGTAAATAATTTTATGTTTGTGGGATTTTTTTATGATTAAGTTAATTATGTATATATTTAAGTATGTGTTAAGGACCTCACTGGAAATGAGCTTGTCTCAGTTGAGCCTCTTATTCTTTTGCTTGTCAATTGAATAAAATATAAAAATCAAAAAAATCAAAATATACAATAGGCAACACAATCCTATTGAGTACCATTGAGGAAAGGGGTGTTGGTATTAACATCTCTTACAACTTAGATCACTCTAATCAAGATAACCAGACAATTAGTAAAACTAACACGTTTATCTGGTCTATTAGATGTAACATTAAATCTAGCAACCCCAGTATTATGATACTGTTTTACAGAGCCTATGTTAGACCTCATCTAGAATATGCTGCTCAGTTATGGGGCCCTCACAAGAAATGTAATTCCACACAACTTGAAAATGTGCAAAGAAAATTTACAAAACAATTGCATGGGTTGCAGAATGGTTCCTATGAGACTAGATTGGTTTCTTTAAATCTAATGTCATTAGAGACACGTCATTTAAGAGGTGATTTACTATTTATTTTTGATGTTATAAATGATCCCTATCTGATGACTGAACTGGATCTTGAATTCAAACCTGACCAGTATAATATTAGAGGACATCCTTTACAGTTAATTGGAAAACATTTTCATTTTAATAATAGGACATTTTTCTTTACTTCACGGGTCACACATCCATGGAATTCATTGCTAGTACATGTTATTATTAGTAAGTCTAAACTTGAGTTTAAGAAACAACTTGATTCATTTTTATTGGCTCATAGACAATTAACATATTATTAATTTAATTGTTTGGTTAGTATAGGAGCACCTACAAGCTTCCGCTTTCTAGCTCCTTGATCTCCCTAGTATGTATGTTCCTCCAAGCTGTAGTGTACAGCCTGTCTACTCTGTGCCAGGAAAGACAGTGTTCCACTCATGTGACTCATGTGTTCTTGCTTTACTGGAGCTCCTCTACATCATGTGTAATGGCATCACTGCTAAGAGGTGGAGACAGTGGACAACACAATACAGACAAAGTTGAGCCAGGAGTGCACTTGCAGGGTGAGTGCAACACAAGCCAAGGGGGGCACTTACTATGCAAATTATTAAATGTAATGCTATTATTGCCACACCATAACAACAACCTAGGCATGAATGCAGGGTGTGGGGAGCAACTGCCCCCCCCCCCCGCTGTACCAAACAGGCACCACTGCTTTATGGTAGAAATTAATTCTCAGGGGCTAACATCAGTACAAGTAAATATTATGGTTTCCTCTGTGTTCTGAGGTACTGTATCTCCATGTTTCAGGATGTGCCCTGATCATCGTGAGGGTTAGTGTCCCTCATTGTCCCTCATTTTGAGTGTGCATGTTCCTCATTTCAGTGACCAAATGTGAGGTATGGTGCATGCTTCAAAGACTGTACTCAGCACAAAGAATGCTGAGCATGGCCATAGTGTATATGCTCCATACAGATTGACAAAGGGAAAGTAAGTGAGCCATAACAGTCATGGAGGAACACATTTATAGCACTACATATGCATAAGGGGATTTGCATGGCCCAAAATAAATCTGACAGGCTTCACAACACAGCCCTTACAGAAATATAAGTGGGATGTGTACATGCAGAATGCATGCCACATGCTTAATTGTGCAATGTTTGTATGCGGCTCACGTACACTAAGTGAATATAAGCGAACCAGGTCTAAAAAGCAAATCAAGTTCTCATGCTGCAAGCTTGACAAGTGTGCAGTAGGTAAGCTGGTGCTAACTTCTTCTAGAAATTACATCAAGTTTGTGTGTTTCATGCTTGATATGAGTGCAGCAGTTAAGCTGGTGTGAACATCATTTAAAAGTCACATCAAGTTCACATGTTGCACACTTGCCATGTATGCAGCAGCTAAGATGGTGCAAATCTCATCTAACAAAACATCAGTTCCTATTCCTTATACTACTGCTAGCAATTAGAGCCATTAAAATACATTTTTATTGCATTCTGATTAAAATTAGGTACATTCATTAATTCTGATTTTTTTTTGCAAGTTTTTTAATGGCTTTTGATTTTTGTCATTAAATTACCATTAATTTTTCAAGTATTGTTTGCTTACTGCATTAAATGACTAGGATATAGTCAGTCAGCATCCTCCATTCCAAATGTGTGAAGAGGGGCCTCTGTGCTGTGAAGCCTGACCTTTTAGTTTTGGGGCATGCAAATCCCCTTATGCATATTTAGTGCTACAAGTATGTTTCTCCATGACCATTTTGGCTCACTTACTTTCTCTTTGTCATTCTGTATGGAGCATATACAATGGCCATGCTCAGCACTCTTTGTGCTGAGAAGGGTCTTCGAATCATGTACTGTACCTCACATTTTGTCACCGAAATGAGGGATATGGACACTCAGAATGAGGGACACTAACCCTCATGATGATCAGGACACATCCTGAAACATGGTGATACAGCACCTCAGAACATAATGGAAACCATTGTATTTACTAGTACCAATATAAGCATTTGAGATTGACTCTACCATATAGCAGGGGTGCTATTTAGGTAGGGCAGAGTGGGACAGTCCCCCCCATTTGTGCCTAGATTGTTTTATGGTGTGGAAATAATGGCATTAAATTTGAATTTAATCTTTTGCACAGTAAGTGCCCCCCATAGCCTATGTGCTCTCATGCTGCAGATGCACTCTGCACTTGACTGTGTCTGTGTTGTGCTGTTCACTTTCTCCACCTATTAGGAGTGTTACCATCACATGTGACATGGAGAAGCTCCAGCCAAGCAAGAGCACATGAGTCATGTGACCGTGACACTGTCTTTCCCACCACAAATTAGACAGGCTCCACAATACAGCTTGGAGGAGTTAGTGAGCACTGAACTCTCAATAGCAGTGTTGTGGTGGCATATTTTTGTTGGTCTACTCTTAGTGAGTCTCTTTCTCCCCTGGTGGCTGAAGGGGCAGAGGGTGAGCTAGAATTTTACTTGGGACTATGCTACCCACTAACTCTACTAGGCTAGACTCACAAAAAAAACCCCCAAAAAACAGCATGGACCCCCACAACAGAAATCTAGGCCTATCAGAAGTGGAGACAGCAGTGTGGGTGGCCTTCATAGGCATTGATAAGTGCAGTTCAGCAGCAGCCAAGCAAGAAGTAAGCAACATAGGTTGGGTGGGTTTGGTTGGTGAGGTGACTTGGTCACAGACTATGCTGGGCACCTGGGATGGTCAGTTCTAGCATCCAGCTTCTGGCAGAAGGAGGGAGGAGGAGGAGTGGACTGAAAACTGGGCTGGTGGCACACTGGGCCAGGCTACAGATTCTAGTCAGACGGCTGGGTAAATAAAAATAATGTTTTTACAAGAGGATTGGAAAAGGAGGAAGGACTGAAATATTGATGTGTTTTTCACATTTCTGCACATTACATGACTTCATGACACATATGGGATGGGTATTGAATGGAATGGAGTTGGGGAGAGAAATTGGGGCAAAGTTTTTTTGGGACGGGGTCAGAACTTTAGTTGAGTTAGTAACTGGGTGGGTTTAAGCCCAAATCTGATGCACCGCTCCAGTGTATAGACAGATGAATCTTATACATTTGAATTTTTCCTGATTTACATATCACTTTTCAGTCATAACAAATAAGTTTTAGCTTTAAGAGATTTTCCAGACATTCTAGAGCTTGCCATCTATGGGCTAACTAGTGCCTGGCTTCCACTGGTTGTTGGTTCCCCACTTGATTTTGAAAGGTGCTACATAAATAAAGATTTGCTTTGCTTTGGTTTGTTGAAATCTGAAATTGCACCCCCACCATAAAGTCTAAATTTACAGGACATCCTCTGTGTGAGTATCATGTTTTTCATGAGGGATGGATGAGGAAGAGAGCAGTTTTGAGAGGTAAAATGAGGGTTGCCCCTTGCATTCAGGGACAGTTGAGAGGTATGGTATGGACAGACTATTGGAGCCCCACTATAGCCAGGCTTATGCCCCACCAGTGAAGCTGACATCAACTTCCCCATGCTCAGGCACATTATGGCATAGGGCATGGGAGACTGCAGGGGTATGCACCATTTAAATGAATTTTTTTTATTACTGTTTTATACATAATTAATGTAGAGTTGGAGATTAATGAAGGCCACTGTTAGTAAAACAGTGGCCATTATTATTCTCCACTTCACCATTGTAATGTATACAATAGCAATAAAAAATAACTTCATGCATTTTAATGGGGTACCACCAAGCACTCTGATCCATTGACATTATCTCTTAAAGACTCCTGCCTCAGTCTCTATCTACACTTGGTGGGTTGTCTGTAGCAGCATGGTTGCACGCGCTACAGTGTGTGTGCATGGGACTGGCCATGTGTATGGGTGTCGAGTTATTTCTACTTTTGTGTTTGCCCCTTAAAGTCTGTTTGCATGGAAGCATTCAAAACTATGGAGAGAAAATAGTAGGAGTACAGGGCAGACAGAAGTAATTAAATAGTTATGTGGGTGTGTACTGGGTATGGAAAGAACCATGTGTTTCCATTGATATGTGTGTGTTACAGTTCAGCTGTGCAGTTGAGATGACAGGGGACAAGAAAACTAAAAAGTATAACAGTGGCTACAAGCATGTTGCATGCATGCAGATGTATTCATATCTGTATTGATGTAGAAGTGAGCCATATGTGTGTAGGCAGTATGGCTTAGAGGTTAAAGGCACTGAACTACAAACCAGGAGATTTGAAAATCTGAAGACTTGGGTTTGAATCTCATCATCCATCACTTGTATATGGTACGATCCTTAGTAAGTAACTTAACTTTTATGTGTGCAGTTATCAGTAACCACTTGCTTTTTGCTCACATGCCACATGAATGCAGTCTGTTCCAATTTTACATTTAAAGCATGCTCTCCACACTTGCTTACTGCATGCATGCCACATGCATGCAATTGGTTCTAATTTAACATTTAAATCATGCTTGCAGCACGCATGTCACTTGGGTAGTTTTATGTGTGCAGCATGAAAACATTTCATACAATTATTTATGTAAGGGAGAGGCTCCTCTTTGCACATCTGGAAATGGGGATGTTGGTTGACTATATGCTAGGCACTTAATGCAGTAATTAAACAATACTTTACAAATGAATGGCAATTTAATAACAAAAATTAAAAAGCCATTAATCAACTTGCTAAAGGATCAACATTAATGAGTTTACCCAATGTTAATGAGAACTCAATGAAAAGGTTATTTCAATGGCTCTAATTGCTAGCAGTAGTATGAGAAATAGAAACTGATGTGTTTTTTAGATGCCATTTGCACCAGCTTATTTGTTGCTGCATACATGGCAAGTGTGCAACATGTGAACCTGTTGTAATTTTTAAATGATGTTCACACCAGCTTAAATTCTGCACTCATGTCAAGCGTGCATCATGCAAACCTGATGTGATTTTTTAGACCTGGTTTGCATATGCTCACTTTGTGTATGGAAACTGCATGCAAAGATTGCACAATTAAGCATGTGGCATGCATTCTGCATGTATGCAGCACACTTATATTTCTGTAAGTGATGCCACATCTCATTTTCAGTGGGGTCCTGCTTCTGCTTAATAAAAAGATTGACACCTTTCAGTGCTATTGATACTTTGACTAAATAACCACTTTCATATCTTGGAACCCTGGATACCGCAGGACTCAACTCAAGAACTAAAAATGTGGCTTACCACAGTATGGTGACAACAATATCTCTATGACCCATTCTGTCCAATAATTGTGTCATCTGGGAGTATCTGGTGATGCTGATGGAGTATCTGATCACCTTTGTTATACAATGAATGTTATATCATCATTATAATATATCAAAGTCACCTCTTTAAATCCCATGTATGCTCTTGTGACTGGATTACTACAGTATGTTAGAGTTGCTGTTACATCCTTTTATTAATGTTAGTTAGCCCTTTGATTTCAAAGTATTTAAGCTGTTCTTTATCATTTACAAGTAGATGGCCTGCTTCTTCTATGATTATTTAATTGTTGCCTTTTTCTTGATTGTCTTTGTACTGTTTGCTGTGTATTCTGCAATACTTGCTGTTTATACTTGTTGTTCATTGACCCTTCACGCCTGTAACCTCTCAGGTCATGCCTGAAAATAGGCATGTCACTATCTGGTGCACTTACCTGGCCAACACAAACTAAATAAAATAATCACATACAAATGCAGGATTAAATTCTAAATCCTAGTGGTTCAGAACCTGATGCACAGTAATTTACATAGGTTTGGAGGACCTCTAAATGTCAAATAGTGCCCATACACACATATAGAGCTACCTGCGACATTGTGAAAGGCTTCTTTGCACACCTGGTTCCAGTACCCATACCATTTATGCACTGCTGGCTGACAGCAGTGGATGGCTGCTTTGGGAGGCACATAGGATGCAGAGCCAAATTCTGCCATTTGTTCCAAATCAGATCAACCTGTCAAGGTCAGTGTACACACAGTGGTCAGGCAAGGGCTGACCCCAGTTACAAGTTCTCTACACACCCCTGCAGTGGATGCCATGAATTCATTTTTATAACACTGATATTGTTTTCTTCTTTTTTTTTGGTCAATTACTTAACCAGGTAAACATGCAGAGATACAAGTATATTCTTATTTACAGGTGTGACCTAGGGTGAGGTGGGGAGTAGATGGAGGGGAAAAATATAAACACAATATTTACATATGATAATTATAAACAGAACAACAAAGAGGATATAACAAAATAGACACACAATGTACATAAACATTATATACAGTATTTTTACAATGAAAAATAATGTGTACATTGACAGCACCTTGGCAGTACAATCAGGTAGTTGGAGTACGCTGAGAAATGTAAAGTAGGTGAATGTCAGGTACAGTCACTATACAAAACAATTGCATTGTTTTAAGGTAGATCTGAATTTGATTTGAAGCATTGTTGGAGAGAGGGCTACTTCCTAAAGCCGTATTATATGTCAAGTTTATAGAGATACAATAAATGAATTTTCACAAACATGTCAAATATCCAATGTAGAGAACATTGGGCCAACTTATAAATTTAGTTTCAAAATCCAAACTGAAAAAGATGTCATTAAACTTTTGAAAAACATTAATGCTAATAAAGGAGCTGAGATTATTGGTATACATTCAAAATTATTAAAACTAGGGGCAAATTACTTTGCCAGACTTATAACCATCATAATAAATATGTCCTTATGCCAAAAAAATGGATTGCAGCACATTAGAAAGATGACAATAGTGACCCCAGTTTTCAAGTCTGGATATAAAATTGAAATGACAAACTACTGGCCCATATCAGTCCTGCAAACATAATCCAAGATCTTTTAGAAGGTTGCATGTTACCAGTTGTCTGTTTTTTTGAAAATAAATAAATTGCTAGTTGCAGAATAGTATGGGTTTAGAAATGGTTATAGAACTACGATGGCCTTGGTCAGATTGATGGAAGATGCCCACAGTAATTTGGATAATGGTGTGCTGGCTGGGACCATCTCATTGACCTGACCAAGGCCTTTGATTTGGTGAATTATACTATATTGATAAAAAAGTAAAACACTGTGAAGTTAGTGACTACATCAGTAAATGGTTCCAGGACTACTTAGAAAATGGTACAAATAACAAATATTGGCAATAACAAATGAAATCCCCAGAAATGAGCTTGAGTGTACCTCAGGGCTCCATTCTGAGTCTGCTGCAGTTTTCCCTGTACATTAACATTCTTCCTAGAGTTTGTAAATACATATCTATAGCAATGTACACAGGTGATACAGTGTTGTTCTGTTCTAGAAAAACAGGTGTGGACCTAGTGGAGTGCCTTCAGGATGCCTATAACAAACTACATAATTGGTTCTGTAATAACAGATTATTGCTAAATGAAAAAGAAACTAAGGTGATATTTTTTGGAACTAGACAGAGATTAAATGAGCATGTGCAAAATCTAATAATTAGGGGACTCGATGGGATACCACTGAGTGTTATAAAAACCTTTAACTATGTAGGTGTATTCCGTGATCAAACTCTGACCATGCAAGAACATGTTCTTAATGTAACTAAAAAAGTGAATAGAAAGATGGGTTTTCTTTACAGAAATCAGAATAACCTAACAACTGAGGCTAAAACTACAATAGCAAAACAAGTGTTGCTCCATGCATTGGATTATAACTCAGCTTTGTTATACCGAGCTTCTGAAAGTACAATGTCAAAGTACACAGTTACCTTTAATAATATCTAGTAAGTAAGCATTCATTTCTTATATGCCCAATTCTGAAGTCGCTTGGCACTTTACAAAAGAAGTGCAAAACATACAATCATAAATTTACAACAACGATCGGGCAAAATAAATCAAATGTAATAAATGTGAACATTTGCAGAATTGTTGCCAATATTTCTAAGTATACTCATCATTGTGACTTATATGTTCTAGCACAGGTCCAAGCGCCATGAGGTAGAATATTTCAAAAGGTTGCAAGCTTTGTCCAAAAAGTATTTGTAACAAACAAACTGGAATGTTTATGAAAAAATCTGATTCCAAATACCAAGAGTACATCTTTGTGGAATGGTTCACTGTTACGGCTTAGAGAAAAATGTACATGAACTAAAATAGCAGAAAGATCTTTTTCTTGTTATGATCCAAAGTTTTTAAATAAATTGTCTCAACAGGGTATTGATATATTAGCAAAGTACAATATTTTTAAGTGAAGTGCGGCTAATAGTTTGCTTGCATCTTTTATATGCCGCTGTGTAAAATAATTTTGATTTTTCCTACAATGTTTACTGACATTGCTGGGCATTTTGTATATTTGTACATAATGATTACTTGTTATGATATTATTAATTCAGCTTATTCTGTATTTCTGTATGCTTTGTGACTCCCCACATGTTGTACCCTTTCATCCAGGTGTGGCTGAAAACAAATCCTTTTGATCCAGTCTACTTTCCTGGTAAAATGGAAATAAATAAATAAGGGATATGCAGCGGTTCAGTGTGTAATAATGCATTTATCTTGTACAGTTTCCAGTGACCTCAAGTAACCTCACGAGTGCCGAAGGCACGAGTGAGAATTACGAGAGGTCACTGGAAACTGTACAAAATAAATGCATTATCACACACTGAACCGCTGCATATTCCATTTATGCAACAGGTTTAAATGTTGTGTGAACATTTTGATTTTGGTAGGTGTAAATAATTTGTCAAAAAAGGGAAAAGAAAATTGAATTTTGTGCTGTTTTTTGCTAATTATAAAAAAACAAAATGGTATCTATAAATGAAACACCACTCATTTTGTAGATATTTTTGAGCTGAACATTTTTCGTGCTCACAGTACCATGCTATCATTTTTTGTTTTAAAGTTATTTATATTTGTTTGTCAAAAAGAGAACAAAATTACATTTTCTTCTGTTTTCTTGCTAATCATATACAATATACAGGGTTTATATAAATGAAACAGTATTCATTTTGTAGATAATTTTGTGCTGAACAATTTTGTGCTCACAGTACCATGTTATCTTTTTTCGTTTTTAAGTTATTGACATTTAAATATGGTTAGTACTGCTTCTGAGGCCGAACATTCTAAATGAATTCTGAAGAGAACTGTGTAAATAAATGAGCTAGTGATGTAGTTACTATGTGAATAAATGGGTGATGATGTAGTTACTATGTGGATAAATAAATTTATTACCATAGTAGCGAAGATAAATGGTTTTATTCTACAGTTTTTATCCTGACCCCTGTTGCATAAATAAATATTGTTCCTGACCTGTTGGAGTTTGTGGCTGAAAGCTAGTTGGTCAAAGTTGTGTGTATGTGTGTGTTATGCCTTGGGACAACCAATCTGTTACCTAGCCTGGAACAAGGGTTGTGACTAGGGGGCAGAATAGATGAGCAGGGTACTCAGGTAATAGGGAGTTTGTTTAATTGGACCTTGAAGCCATAGAGCAGGGCACTGCACACATTAGTCTTTCAATGAAAGCCAATTTACACAGAAAAACAGATTTTGTCAGCAGAACGGACATTTATACCCATCCAGTCTGCCCCATACTGTACAGTAGGTGATCATAAAGTGTGTAATGGTGGATTCAGAAGAGAATGAACCTGCAGAGTGCATTTAGTAATGAGCATAATTTTGATAAGTGGCACTTGGAGGGAGGAGCAGTGTTATAGACCACATCACTGAAGTCGATTACAGGGAGACTCAAATGTTCAACCAGGCACTTTATCAGACTTTTGGAGAGGCGGTCACCCACCCTGTAGAGGGCTCCAAGCTCTCTGTAGGCCATAGACACCAGAGACTGAATGTGAAAGGAAAAATCTAGGGATTGATCAAACAGGATACCAAGGTTCTTGTAGTCAAACACAGATTTCAGGGTGCGACCATACAGGGTTTTTCTGTCCAGGAAAAGGACTACTCAACAGGCCATTTTTGGATTTGAAAAGCCTTGACACAATTTTTCACTGGTTATAGGCTAGTCAGTTTGCTCTAAACCAGCATGAGAGATTACTGAGGTCAGATTTATTTATTTATTTATTAGCTTTTGTTGACCGGGTAAGTACACTAGGCAATATCCCTGCCTATTTTCAGGCATGACTCAGGAGAGTACAAAATACAATCTTCTGACTGTCACAGGTAGCATAGAATAGAAAAAATGTGACAGCTTACAACAGGTATCCACACAGGGATAGTTAAAAAATTTTACATACAGTACAAGCAAATAACCATCCACGCAGGGATGAGAAACTCAAATGAGGGCAAGTCCAATGATACACATGGAGTACAGAGAAGCAGTGGCCTAGGCTAGGAAGAGCAAGAGTAGGAGGAACAAACAAGGTTAGATACAGTCAAATATATCAAGTGCATAGAGGTGAGAAAAAAGTGCAGATTTAATGGAGAAGTGAGATACGGAGCACTTTAGGTGGGAAAGCAGGAAATTCCAGTATTTGGGAGCAAAATGTGAGCAAGCTTGCTCACCCATTTTAGTTGAGCAGTACGGGACAAAGAGTAGCTGAGCATCAGAGGACCTCAGGGGCCGGGAGTGATGCACAGAGGAAAGCATAGCCCCTAGCAAGTCAGGATGGGAATATCAAGTCAAGGAGTCAATGAAACAACCCAGAGAGTATGAGCGATGGGATCTGGGTGACAGTCAGTGCAAGGCAGAGTAGAGCAAACAGTGGTGCATAAGGCAAGGGTCTGATAGGGCAAATCTGCAAATGCTGTTATAGGTGGTATCCCCCTTTCAGAGTACACCAACATTGGCCTGAGAAAGGAGAGGGAGAGAATAAAGTAGCCTCGGGAGAAGGACCCCCCTGGCTACAGACATCCTGGCTGCAGGGGTTAAGAAGTGATGTACATGATAAGTGGCACCAGTCTTGTAGTTCACAGATTTGCAGATCTTGTTGATGTGGGAGGAGAATTCAAGTACAGGATCAAGCGTCACCCCCAGGTATTTAAAGGAGTCAGTGGGAGCAACTGCTGACCCGTCATGACAACTGATGCTAAGCTTGTGGGACACAGCATGTACTTTCCTAGAGGACCCAGACGGCATGGCCTGGGTCTTGGTTAAATTTAGTATTAGGGAGTTGGAGGAAAACCAGGATTGAAGTTGTGAGAATGCTGATGACTGATGAGTGATAAAGTCATCAAAGGAGCTAGAGACAGTGAAGAGAACCAAGTCATCTGCATATATAGTGGAGCAACAGTGGGGGATGGAGGTGGTAATAGAATTAACAAATATAGAGAAGAGCAAGGGCCCAAGAATGGAGCCTTGAGGGATGCCGCAGGAGATAGGAGCAGGAGGTGAGAGAACCTTACCGAAGGAGACAGATTGTAACCTGTTGACAAAGTAACTGTGTGTCCAGAACAGAGTGGATTCAGAGGCACCAAGGGTGTGCAGTTTATACAATAACAGGGGGTGATTCACCAAATCAAAGGCTTTGGTGAGGTCTATGAATACAGCACCATTAAGAAGGCCTTTGTCCATGTTGGATTTTACCTCACTGGTAAAAATGTTGAGAGCAGTAGTAGTGCTATGTTCAACCCTGAAACCAAGTTGAACTGCAGATTCAAATGGGACAAGTGAGCAGATATTTGATGGTGTATTAGTTTCTAGAAGATCTTCCTGAGCATAAGCAGAAGTGCAATGGGTCAATAATTAGACAGGATCTTGGGATCACCTTTCTTGAATACAGGAATAGTCCTAGCAGATTTCCTTTCCAGAGGTACCGTGGAGGTACTAATGGATAGACAAAAAAGCCAAGTGACCATATTAGCTAGAAGAGAGGCTGCAAGTTTCAGTATCCTGAGTTCTAACCCGTCTGGCCCATCACTGGCATGAATAATGCTGGATTTCAATGGCTTAAGGACCTCAAAATGTATGACAGGAGATAGCATCAAAGTGGAAGGTGAATCATGTGGATCATGAGGAGGAGGAAGATGTAAGCCACAAGATGTGAGAGAGGAAACATTAGAAACCTTCGTGAAGAAGGAATTGAAGATATCGCCAATGGTGTGGGGATTATTGCAGAGAGTATCATTAATTAGCATGTTGTTGGGAATCTGCAACTTGGTGTTACCCAAGATCTATTTTATTTGGGACCAATATCTCTTTGGGTCAGAGGCAAAGGATTTAAGGAGTTTCCAGTAGTAAGTACTCTTGGCAGAGTGTACCTCCTTTTTGCAGGTGTTGCGCAATGAGCGAATGAGCGATATGCATCAAGGTCAGCATGTAGAGAGAAGGTCTTCCATTTTGACCAAAGTTTGTCTCGGTTCTTGATCAATTTCATGAGGGGCCTCTTTGAGCACTTGGTCACCTTCCCTCTAACTCTACACATTGAAACCGGGATGTGCAATTTCTGCAAGGCTAGTAGAGTCGTATTGAAATAGTCCGTGGCATGGTTGTTGTCAGTGGTAGTAAAAAGAGGAGACCAGTCTACATGTTGCAGAACATAGAGGAACATAGCCTTGTTGAAATTTGAAAAGTTAGCAAGGGATAGAACTTTGGGAGGCTAGGAAGGAGGTGGGGTTCCCCTTATGCAGTAGATTGGCAGTGGTCGCTAATGGAGTCTGGTAAAACACCAGCAGAGGAGTAAATATCCTTCTGATTTGTAAGGATCCAGTCTATAAGAGTACAGCTCAAGCCAGCTTGAGAGAACCTAGTTGGAGATGCAATAAGTTTAAAAATGTTGGCTATGCTGATCGTAGAAGTAAGAAGAGAAGAGTTTGGACCCTGCCAGTCAAGGTTAAAATCCCCAAATAGATCACCTCATTTTCCTTAAACGCCGCAGGAATCAGCTTAATAATCTCCTCTAGGCTGAGCTTGCTGTTCTTAGGTGGAATATAAACACAGAAAATATGCAATTTCTTGGCCCCACCAAGGAGTATGAGTGAGTGAAGTGCCTCACAGTTATTCAGAGGGTGGGTGGGTAATAAAGAGATGTTAATGTGTGACTTATAATATAATGCCAGACAACCACCCATTTTGAAGGAGGGATGGTCAACCCGGAACATGTTATAGCCTGGAAGAGAACAGTGTTGATCAGAGACAGAGGGTTTCAACCATGTTTCAGAAAGGGCTAGGATGTCTGGGTTGTTGACCTGCACCAAAGTCTCAAGCTCAGGGATATTGGCTAAGAGACTTCAGATGTTTAGTTGAGCCAGGGTCAAGCTCTGGGCCTGTGGCAGGAGATGGGCAGAGGAAGAATAAGGTGATAAAGGGTTAGCTAGAGGGCCAGGGTTAGGTCCAATGTCACCTGCAAGGGAAAGAGATAACATTATTAAATTGTAGCAAGCACAAAGGCATGAGAGACATTTCCAGGGGAGGTAAGTTTCCTGCGTATAATGTATCTTAGGAGTAGCTCAGTGTATTTGTGACTAAGGAGCACAGTGGGAATAGGCATGGAGGAGTCTTCAGCCATCATGTTAGAGTAGGTAAAGTTCCTGGAGAGAGCCACAGACTGGAGTGTAGATGTCCCTGCAAAGAGGGATAGTGAGTCAAAGACAAGTGGGGCTAGGAGTGCACAAGGAGGGTAGCACATAGCCAAACTGAACATCCTTTTGAAGGAGGAACAAGACAGGATGGAGGAAAATAATGGGAGCAGGAGCAGGGTAAATTACAAATCTGGCTTCAGGTACCAGTTGGAGGTGAATAAATAAATTGAGGCAAATACTTAACACAGGAATGTGTAAAGTCCCCTAGGAAGGATAGGATACGATAGACAACTGGAGGGTGTAGAATGGCAGTAAACACTTGAATAAAAAGAAACACCTTAGGGAATTGATGCTGCTAATGGTACAAAGTGTTTAGTAAGCAGAGTAATGAAACAGCAACATCTAGAGGTAGAATAAAATAACCTGCTTATGGAAAACAGAGCTGATAGAAAAAAATCTCTCTTTCTCCAAAGACCACCCACCACACAGTGGCTGCAGGGAACATTACACTGGGTTTAGGAAGGAGCTCCAATTAAATCAGCCCCAGGAACCCTAAGCAGAGTTACGCTGTTCTGGTGCAGTACACAGCTGCCATGGAGGTTGCAAAAATGCACTACAACAATTCATCGATTAAAACACAGTGCAAAGAAATAGTGCTACGAAGTTAAGCTGGAAACACAGATAAATCAGCCCCAAAGGAACTTGAAGCACAGTTACGCAGCTTGGCTGCAAAATGATGAATTTATAAAACAAACACTGTGCAAAGAAATGTGCCCAGAACTAAAACTGGAAACATACATGAAATCTGCCCCAAAGGAACCAGAAGCAGAGTTTCGCTGCTCTAGTGAACAGAGCTGAATTTAAATGGCAGCAGTCAATCTAACAAAACTAGCACAGAGCACAGTAGAACACCGGACAAAACAGAGTCCAGAAAAAGGCACCAAGTTTGAATTTTCGCTAAATGTTGGGGTATATCCCGATGGTCCTTTGTTTCATACCTTGTTTGTGGAGGTCAGTCCTCTGCAGTTCCATGGGCAGAATGCCCCACGATAATAATGGGAGCTGTGGAGAGATAGGGAGATGAAGAGAGGTAACAAAAGCTCAGGGAGGTGTCTAATGCAGGTAACAAGAGCTATGGGAGGTGCCGGGGAAGGGAACAGGCTCCAGGGAAAATCAGGTTACAGGGCAGGAAAGGGCAGAGTCCACTTGGCTAGGGAAGATCAAGGCAGGGAAGAAGAAGCAAGCAGCAGTGAGAAAATAGAGACCCATATTTGGGAGCAGAAGGATTTACTACCAAAGATGGGGGGGACACAGTGGGACAAGCAGCGGGAGAGCAGCGGAATAAGGGGGTGAAGTCAGAGATATAGAGAAAAAACAGAATAACACCAGCCAAGATCACCCCTGTAAACACAAGCTAAACAAATAGGTAGCATTCACTAGAAATACAAAATCTAAGCTTCTCAATTGCACTAAATGTATCTTATCAATAGAGCCACAATAACCACAGTATTAGTTCATACCATTATATACACTACATGCCTTTGGGGAACAGTCGAGTGGTAATTAGAGCAGTGATAGGCAGGGGAAACTCCCGTGCCACAGTTCCCCTGAATTTCAACAAAGCGCCCCTTATTTAGCTGATAAAAGTCTCCCCTGCGAATGAGTCCAGCACTCAGCTCCCTTAGCGGCTACTAGAACTGCTCATAGAATTTAATTACAGCAGAAATGCCAAGAAACTGTGCACTGGGTTTAGGAAGGAGCTCCAATTAAATCATCCCCAAGGAACTCTAAGCAGAGTTACGATGTTCTGGTGCAGTACACAGCTGCCGTGGAAGTTGCTAAAATGCACTTTAGTAATTATTTGATTAAAACACAGCACAGAGAAATAGTGCTCCAAAGTTAAGCTGGAAACAGAAGTAAATCAGCCCCAAAGGAACCTGAAGCACAGTTACACTGCTCAGCTGCAAAATGCTGAATTTATAAAAGAAACACTGCGGAAAGAAATGTGCCCAGAACTATAGCCGGAAAGATACATGAAATCTGCCTAAAAGGAACCTGAAGTGGAGTTTCGCTGCTCTACTGCACAAAGCTGAATTTAAATGGCAGCAGTCAATCTAACCAAGCTACCACAGAGCACAGTAGGAGACCAGACAAAGCAGCATCCAGAAAAATGCTCCAAGTTTGAATTTTCACTAGATGCTGGGCGTATCCTGACGGTCCTTTGTTTCATACCTTGTTTGTGGCGGATGGTCCTCTGCAGCTCAATGGGCAGAATGCCCAAAGGTAATAATGGGAGCTTGCTTGTGGTGGGTGGTCCTCTACAGCTCCATGGGCACAATGCTTGCAGGGCAGCAGATGAGACAGTGGGGATATTACCAGTGGTGAATAGAATGGTATTGTCTGCATACATCTGAATGTTACAGGAATAAACAGCCTGTGCGAGGTCATTTACAAAGATGATGAAAAGGAGAGTACCAAGAACAGAGACTTGAGGGGCACCCATATGGAAATATCTTTGTTCTGAGAGGAATAAACCATTAGAGACAGTTTGGGAGAGATCAGACTGATAGGGCAACCAGGAGATAGAAGAGGAGGAGAGACCAGAAGTGGCAAGCTTAGCCAGGAGGAGAGTGTTATATACCACATAAAATGCTTTACACAAGTTGAAAAATATGACACCACTAGGCAGACTATTATCTATGATGTAAGAATAAAGTAAGTGAACCTGAAGAGGGAGATGTGTGTTGATGGGCATACACTAAACCCAGACTGGTAGTTGGAAAAGAAATTGTGCAGGGAGTAGAAGTTTACAAGTTGTCTGGCAACCAGCCTCTCTAAGCGTTTGAGAGAACTGGGAAAAGTGAGATAGGTCAACAGTTTGCAGGGGAGTTTGAGGGATCACTACAGCCTGTTTCCAGAAGGTGAGAAAAATCCCAGTGGTGGAGGAACAGCTGTCAACATTGGCCAGTGTTGCAGCAATAACAGTATTAACCAGCTTCAGGAATCTGTGAGGGGGGACCATTGGCCCCAGGAAATGAGTTAGGTTACACAAGAACATAATCAGTCTCAATTACTGAAGTATCTTAAAGTATTTTCTTTTCAATTCAGTTTATTCTCTCCATCCTGGTGGGTATACCTATATCTGCCCATGGTCTCTGCTCACTCCCCCTACACCACATCCCCCAAGCCACACCACCAGGTGGCACCCACAACTTACTCCTCTTTGCAGGGCTCCCCAATGTGAGAGACCAAGATCCAGCACTTGAGCCACAATCAAGACTTACACTTGATATCATTCGGGTAGGCAGGCAGGTAGAGGCTCCACAGGATGCCATCCAATTCAGTCCAAAGGGCTTTTCTAGTGTTGTTCCACAATAGAGGAGCAGCCATTCAGTGTTGTCAGTTGTGCATCTGTGCATGCTCCCATGCATGGCACACCAACATCGCCGGTACCTCCAAGCCCATTCTTATGGTTCCCAGGCATTGCATCTTAGCCTCTGCTAAGTGGCAGCCTAATGCCTGATCCGTGTAGCACCCATCCACCCCTGTAGAAGAAGAGCAGTCCATTGGATGCTAATTGAACCTCCCCCTAGCTGGCACTTTGAAGCTATGGGCTTCTTCCCATACCTAGGTTATCAGCATTGCAAGCAGAAACACTACCATTGTGCCTGCAGGCTGATGTTTATCTTTAAGTCTTCTCATTTACAGTATATTTCATTTGCCAGCAGATAACCTTGATGATTCACTTACTGCTTAGTCATGAGGGATAGTTATAAATAAAATATATAATTGTGTTTTAATTACTTCAACTGAATGAGTATTTATCTTTCTTTTTTCTTGATTGTTACTGTATTACACAAGTGCAAACAACTGAATTTAATTCAGTCATATAGTTCCCTTAATATATGTTGATTTGATTATGAAGCTTGGTCAAAATGTTCAGACTGACACAGAAAGAAATGCACTATGAAACTAGTATTATTTTATTTTTCAACATAGTCTCCTTTTGGTTCATACACTAAGTCCAGCATCATTCTAGCATTGTTACCCTTCAAGGTAGAATTCTAAGTCTTGGCCCTCAAGAAACCCCCTCTTCAGCGGCTATCACATTTTTCGTCATCAGCAAATCTCTTTCCATGGAGTTCAGCCTTCAGTTTTGGGAACAGAGAGAAGTCTGAAGGAGCAAGATCTGGTGAGTAGGGTGTGTGAGGAAGCAGTTCATACCCACATTCCATTGCAGTAGCCAGTACGACCTGTGCTGTGTGGAGTGAAGCATTGTGCTGCAAGAGCAATACACCTCGCCTCAATTTTTCACAATGTTTGACTGATGGCTTCTCTCAGCTCGCAGTTGTTCAGCATAGTACTCACCAGTTATTATCTTTCCATTTTCAAGATAATCAATCATGATCATAGCTTTAGAGTCCCAGAAGGCCGAGGTCATGATTTTGTCACTTGAGGTGGCCTGCTTGAACTTTTTTGGCATTGGAGACACATGATGTTTCCATTGTTTGCTTTGCTGTTTAGACTCCAGATCAAAATGGTGAACCCAGTTTTCATCCATTGTTCCAATACAACTGATAACATTTGCTGGGTCACTCTTGTATTGTGCAAGAAGTTGTCTTGGAAAGTCCCTTCTGGCTCGTTTTTGATTGGGTGTCAACATTCTTGGCACACATATTTCTGATACTTTGCTCATGCCCAGTTTTCCAGTCTAGATTGATTGTGCTGTCCCAAAACTGATGCCCAAGGTGCTGGCTACATGCTGTATCATTATATGCCTGTCTTTCATCACCATTTAATGGACTGCATCAATGTTCTCCTCAGAGGTCTCCTCCCTTGGACACCCTGACCTAGGATCATCTTCAAAACTTTTGCCACACTTATGTTCAGAAGCCCATTTATTGACAGTTGAATATGAAGATGCTTCTGTCCAAAGTGTGTTGACCATATCCTCATGTATTTGCATTGGAATCATTCCTTTGATATGGAGGTACTTGAAGATTGTTCTGATCTCAGTTTTCTCCATCCTCAAATGATCACCAGCTATCACACTTTGACAGCATGTACCTACAAAACAAAACATTTGATCATTATGCCAGTCGGTCATATTCTATTCATATTAGTGTAACTATACATTGAAAATAATACTAGTTTCATAGTGCCTTTCTTTCTGTGTCAAACCGAAAACCTTTTGATCAACCCTCATATATCTGGTACCTTATAGGCTACCTTCTGTAGCAAAAATAAGAGAACATTTTTTTTTGTCAAGTAACACTCTGCTGACAACTAATCAGCTTCATACCTGCCAACCTGCAGAGGATCCCTGCCCCATCCCCCCCTCAAATCACCAGTTTCCATGAATATGTATGTGATTTAATGGAAACTGGCAATGAGGGTGAAGGATGAGAGTGAGGCTTTTTGAAGATGGGGGGTTGGTGAACAGTTGGTGTGGGGGGGACCACTAAACCAACAGAGTGTTACTGTTTTTGAAGAGTGGGTGATTGGGGGGTGGGGAACGACTAAACCACCAAGGCTTTATTTTTTCTCAAGGTTGGGTGATTAGGGATGGGGGAACCATACTCAATCAGGGCTTTTCTTCTTACACTAGGCTAGTGATCAGGGGGCAGCTTGGTACAGAAGCAGATGGCTGCTTCGCAGCCCTCCCTACATTAGGAAGGTCCGCGGGTGGGCTTAGCACCCAGATAAAATGTGGTTTTCAATGGTGGTAAACAGCATCTCTATGGGGAATGTTTACCACTGCTGCAAATCTTTGAATATACTGTTGTGCTAGCATCCATGAGAGACCCCCTCATGTGCATAAGCACAGCAGCATAGTTAGCATCTAGGTGCTGCTGTGTTTGGCCAGTGCTCCAAGGCTCTGAATATGTCCCTGCTAGTGCTAACCTTTGAATAGTGGATCATATATGCCACATACATCAATAGTATGTCTGAAAAGGGATGTGAAGGCATTGGCTACTGTTATTGGATCCAAGGAATACATAGCTACTGATGTTATAAGGGAGGCCTTTTTTTTTTGCTATATTTTTCTCTATGTTCCTCTGGCAGGCTGGGCGACTGTATCAGCCTGTCCCTTCCAGAACATCGGCCATCCCGAGTCCCATCATCTGAGCCCAGTGTGACATCGGCTCTCAGTGGGGGCTTCATTAAACCCCAACTCCCATTTGTTCTACCTGTTTTCTCCCTTTATTCCTCTGGAGCCCCAGAGAAGGTCATGCACAAACATGGAGGTGGGCATACATGACTTGGCCTGAAACAACTCCACTTCTCCTACCCCTAGCCTAATACCTAGCCCCCCTTCATCACCTGCACCACCACCACACCTCCACATGGTGGCAGTCGAAGGCCAGGAGAGCTAACCTCCCCAATCCAGGAGAGGAGAACTGCCTGGCATCCACTTAATCCTCACCCAGACCCCCCCCCCCGGCTGGTCCGTGCAACCCATGCTCATCACTGAACACAAGTCGCTGGTGTGGCAGGAGGTAAGGCGCCATGCCTTAGCCCGCTACACCACTGGGCCAACATGGAAGACCTTTTTAAAGATCATGTGAAAAATTCCCAGTTGATGCTTTTTTCCCCCTTACTGAATACTGCAGCTCTTCAATACTGTATTTAAGCCCTCAAGTCAGTGTTTTGTACTGCAAAATAAACTTTTTCGTAGAACTCTTACTTGGATCCATTTTGTGTTGTTTTCCCTGTTCTGCTCACACGTCCAGGGTCAGAGAGCAGTCGGCATAACTTATGTGATGGCATGATTTGGAGGCTGTCAGTGTCATGTTATAGTTTGCCACCTGCTATTTCCTATTTTAGGTCATGTGTGTTAGTTTTAGATCAGAGTGTGGACCTCAGCTGCTATTGACAGACTATGTTTTTGAATGAATAAATTACACTACAGTAATGAACCCTCCATTTTCCATATTCATTCCTGTGTTTTTAACTCTTATACTGTCAGATACAGTAGTATATATCAGGGATCATGTCAGGGGTCTGCCTTGACAAACACGGGGTTTCTGACAGTGGCTGTAAAGTTAATGTCTGTATGCTACCAACTCATGTTGACTCCTAAACCTGTCTTCTATTCCTGAGTGTTGAAAAATACTAAAAGTTTCATTAATGACTGCTTCTGCCTTGTAGTGCATTTCCCGGTTACTGGTGGTTCTGCTGCAAGTTGTTCAGTGTGCACTGGATGAACATTGTTTATTACATGTGTGTGTGACAGTGAAAATATCTCCATTTTAAACATCACTGGTTTTGTCAGCATTTTTCAAAACCTGTTAATAGTTCCAGTGTGTGTTTCAAGTCATATACAGGAACGATCTTGTGGGTAGTGGTCTGTTCTGGACAGTGGGCTGTTATTGAAAGCATAGGCATAGGTGGTGGCAGCCATTCCTAATTTATCATAGTATGTGTGGATATTTTGATTGATGTCATAGAATATCAGTTTTTGATTGTTACAAGGTACATATAACTATTATTTTAAAACTGTCACCATTATTACAGCAAGCTGTGGATGTCATGTAATATCAGTATCACCTGCACAGCTTGTTACAATCTGTTAAGTGTTTTCTTTGACTTGCTAATAATATCTCTTGTTCAGTCAAAGAATGTATATACAGTGGTGTGAAAAAGTATTTGCCCCCTTCCTGATTTTCTCTATTATTGCATATTTGTCACACTGGATGTTTTCAGGTCTTTAGACAAAATGTAATATTAGATAAAGGGAACCTGAGTGAACAAATAACACTTTTTTTTTTTTTTTATTTCACTTATTTAATGAAAAAAAGTTAACCAACACCAATTGGCACTGTGTGAAAAAGTAATTGCCCCCTTACACTTAATAACTGGTTACGCCACATTTAGCTGCAATGACTGCAACCAAACACTTCCTATAATTCAATATCAGTCTTTCACATCGCTGTGGAGGAATTTTAACCCACTCTTCCTCGCAGAACTGCTTTAATTCAGTAACATTTGGTAGGTTTTCAAGCACGAACTGCTCGTTTCAGGTCCTGCCACAGCATCTCTATTGGGTTTAGTCTGGACTCTGACTAGGCCACTCCAAACTTTAATTTTACTTTTTCGCCATTCTGATGTGGACTTGCTTTTGTGTTTTGGATCATTGTCTTGCTGTATGACCCAACTACGCTTCAGCTTCAGCTGAGAAGGATGACTGGACATTCTCCTTAAGAATTTTCTGGTACAGAGCAGAATTCATGGTTCCTTTAATTATGGCAAGTCATCCAGGTCCTTAGGCAGCAAAGCATCCCCACACCATCACACTACCACCACCATGTTTGACTGTTGGTATGGTGTTCTTACTGTGGAATGCTGTGTTTGCTTTACGCGAGACATTATGGGATCCATGTTGTCCAAAAAGTTCCACTTTGGACTCATCTGTCCATAGAACATTTTCCCAAAAGGCTTGTGGATCATCCAGGTGCTTCTGGCAAATGAGATACGAGCATTTATGTTCTTCTTGGTTAGCAGTGGTTTCGCCTTGCTACTTCACATGAAGCCCATTTTTGCCCAGTCTCTTTCTGATTGTGGAGTCATGAACACTGACCTTAGCTGAGGCAAGAGAAGCCTGCAGTTCTTTGGATGTTGTTTTAGGATCCTTTGAGACTTCTTGGATGATTTTACACTCGCCTTTGGAGTAATTTTGGCGGTCACTCCTGGGAAGGTTCACTACTGTTCCAAGTGTTCTCCATTTGAGATTATGGCTCTCACTGTGGTTCGATGGAGTCCCAGAGCCTTAGAAATAGCTTTGTAACCTTTCCAGACTGATAGAGGGCAACAAAATGTTTTTTGATCTTTTTCAGGAACTTCCTTTGATCATGGCATAATGTGCTTGTTGAATCTTTGTGCTGGCAATGTGACTCTGATGGTAAGGGCCAAATAAGTGAGGTTTATATTGAGCAGGGCTGGCTGTAATCAAGCCTGGCTGTTCAATCAGCTGACTCTAATTATCCCTTTAATTGGGTTGATTTAACTAGGGGCAATTACTTTTTCACACAGTGCCAGTTGGTGTTGGTTAACTTTTTCATTAAATAAATGAAATAAGTAAAAAAAAAAAGTGTTATTTGTCTTCTCAGGTTCCCTTTATCTAATATTATATTTTGTCTAAAGACCTGAAAGCATCCAGTGTGACAAATATGCAATAATAGAGAAAATCAGGAAGGGGGCAAATACTTTTTCACGCCACTGTATGCAAGTATATTGTTATGTGGATAGAGTAGTATTCCGGTGCTTGATGTCCTCATTAAGCTAAATACATATAAATATCCATTTTATTACAGCTTGTATCCCTAATACATACTTACGATCATAAGAAAATACGAAATTTGTCAGCAGATAAAGGTCTAGAGGTCTATCAAGTCTGCTCAAATGTGCAGCTAGCACCCCTTATTCTGCAGCTGCCCCTTCCTTCCACCCTTCCCCTTCATTGACCCTCCCCCTTGTCCTGTCCCATCCCCTTTTGAAGCAGTCCACTGTTCTACTGGATACCACTTCGCAGGTAACACATTCCACCCAGCCACCACCTCTCTGTAAAACGTGTCTCCTCATCTCCTCCTGAACCTTCCTCCCGCCAGTCTCATATCATGGCCCCTGGTGTCCCTCCCTCCTTACTTTGAACAGCTCTCTGTACCTGTCTTGTTTATTCCTTTCATGTACTTAAAGGTTTCAACATGTCCACCGTCCCTCCTCTCCTCCAGTGAGTACATGTTCAACTCCCTCGGCCTTCTCTCATATGATAAGTCCCCTGCCCTTGATCATCTTTGTCAGCCCTGCGCTGCACCCCTCCAGTAACTTAATGTCCCTCTTCAGATACAGGTGCTAGTACTGCATGCAGTACTCCAGGTGCGGTCTAACTAATGACCTATACAGTGGCAGAATCACCTCCTCGAGGATATACCGCTTGCAATACAACCCAGCATTTTGTTGGCCTTGCAGCAGCCTTCCTACATTGTGCCGAGTTGTTCATTGACCCTGTAATGAGCACCCCAGATCCTTCTCCTCCTTTGTCTGGGCTAGCTGCACTCCCCCCAGCTGGTAACTACTCCTAGGGTTCTCCATCCCAAAATGCAGCACCTTGCACTTTTTGGCAATAAACCCCAGTTGCCAGGTGTCTGACCAGGTTTCAAGCTTTGTCAGATCATCCTGCAACCCCTGCCATCCCTCTAGGTCATCCACCACTGCTCATGCCTTGGTATCATCAGCAAACAGACTGATCTTGCTCTTGATGTCCAATGTTATGTCTGCAGTGAATATCCCAAACATCACTGGTCCCAACACCGAGCCCTGTGGAACACCGCTTGTCACTTCCCTTGGGTGTGAGAGCTCCCCACCCACCACCACCCTCTGTTGCCTTCTCTGAAGCCAGTTCCCTACCGATCTCACCAGCTTTGCACCTGCCCCAGTGCCTACTAACTTACTTCCCAGCCTTCCATGCGGCACCAAGTCGAATGCCTTACTGAAGTCCAGATACAGGACATCCACTGCATAGCCCCTGTACAGTTGCCTAGTTACCCAGTCATAGAACTCCACCAGATTGGTTTGGCAGGATCTGCCCCATATGAAGCCATGCTGTCTGCTGTCCTGTAGTCCTTGGCCTCTAGGAGGCCACCAGCCTTCCTTCAGGATAGTCTCCATTAGCTTACCCACGATGGATGTGAGGATCACTGGTCTGTAGTTTCCCGG
This sequence comes from Neoceratodus forsteri, assembly GCA_016271365.2. NCBI lineage: Eukaryota > Metazoa > Chordata > Ceratodontiformes > Ceratodontidae > Neoceratodus > Neoceratodus forsteri. The sequence continues at coordinate 860,474,923 of CM057458.1, read as the reverse complement.
TTCATCCTTGGGGCCACTCTTGCGGAGGGGTACCACATGAGCCATCCTCCAGTCCTGAGGTACAACCCCCGAATGTAGTGAGGCATTAAATAGGTCTGCAAAAGTTCCTGCAAGGACCTCTGCCAGCTCATTCAGTACCCTGGGGTGGATGCCATCAGGGCCTGTCGCCTTATTCACCCTCAGTGCCTTCAAACCCTCCCAAACTCTAAGTCGCCACTGTCACCCCTATCTTTAAAGGTGGTGATAGGACTGTGGCTGGAAACTATCGACCAATCTCCAGTCTCTCTCCTCTCTCCAAGGCCTTGGAAAAAGTGGTGGCCTCTCAAATCTCTGACTACCTCTCCACCTACAATGTCCTATGTCCTGAGCAGCATGGCTTCCGAGCGGGACACAGTACTAACACAGCCCTCCTAGAATTCTCCAACTTTCTCCACTCCTCCTTAGACACTGGTTCTCTGGCTGGTGCGGTCTTCACTGACCTCTCTAAAGCTTTCGACACTGTCTCCCACCCCCTCCTTCTTGATGCCCTTAGTCTCTCTGGTTTTGCTGTTGGGCCTATCTCCTGGTGCGCCAGTTATCTGTCTGACCACTACAGCTGTAAAATTAATGGACCCACTCAGACATCTGTCCCATCTTTTCTGGGTCCCCAGGGCTCCATTCTGGGCCCCTTACTATTCTCCTTTACCTTAACACCCTTCCACGCTGTTGCTTGGGGAACATTCTATTGTACACTGATGATGCAGTCATCTTTGCCTCAAGTCGTAACCCTATTGCCCTCCAGGACTCGCTGCAGAAGTCCTTCGTCGAAGCCGAGGGCTGGTTCAAGGAACATAGATTGTTGATACATCTTAAAAAACAAAACCATGTTCTTCACTCATCCTCAAAACAAGTCCTGCAACTTCAAACTCCTCATTCACTCTGGGTCCTCTTCCCACTTGAACAAGTTTGCTCCTATAAATACCTAGGGATCCATTTTGACCCCTCCCTCTCCTTCCATGGACACATCGCTGCCCTAGCCACTGCCACTAATATCCGATTGGGCATCTTACATCAGTATAAACACTGCCTCCCCCTGGAGGCTCTTCGACTCGCAGTCACCTCCTCTATCCTGTCCCTAGTAGACTATGGACTGCCGGTGTATGGTGCTGCTGATCAGACCACACTCCATAAAATTCGCACTACTCTGAATAAGGCCTGCAGGTTAATTACTGGGGCACCTAGGCTAACACACACCTGTCTACTGTACGCTAAAGTGCTGGTACTTGATCTTGATGAGTTCCTCAAATATCTGACCTGTACCCTTACAAAAAAGACCCTCCTTGGCCTATCCCCGCCAGGATTGACCACCACCATACGCCGCTCTGTCCCACTAGTTCATACTCGACCTCTGGGAAACCTCTCTTGTTATCCCTAGAGCTAGACCTCTCACGCCAAAGAGCCTTCAGCTTTAGGCCCCTCCTGGTTCAACACACTGCCCCTCCATCTCGAAGCTCCAACTATATCGTGCTTCAAAACTTCCACGTAACCACCTTATTAACACCTGATGCTGTAATTGCCACTAGTCAAAGCTGTACTAGTACTTATGACAAAGCTTACTACTAAGCTGCTAAGGACAACATAACTCTGGTATTGTTTGCATCAATCCTACCTGTACCAGCTTGTTTGCATCTATGTCTTAAGTTACTGTTATACTGTCTTGTACTGTTATACTGTGTATTTTCGTTTGTCTTACTGTGACAAGGTACCTTTGTAAATGAGCCTATGGCTCAAAGGTTTTCCAAACCGCTGTTTAAATAAATAAATAAAATAAATAAAACTCTGGCCTCCATGATTTCCCCATCTGTCACCCCCCCCATTTCTGCTATTTCTCCCCCCTTGGGTGTCTCCCCCCTCTTCTCTTTAGTAATAATGAGCAGAAGTACTCATTTAGTGCTTCTGCCTTATTGCAACCTTCTTCCACCTAACCCCCTCCTTCCTAATCCTTACTATGTGGTCCTTACAGCTTCTTTTCTCCCTGATGTACCTAAAGAAGACCTTCTCCCCCTTCTTAATGCCTTGTGCCAGCCTGAGTTCCGTAGATGCCTTGGCTCCCCTTACTGCCCTTGTCACCTCCTTCGATTCCGTCAAGTACTCCTCCCTGTCCTCCCCTCACCCTGTTTTCTTGTACTTCTTAAAGGCAGCTCTTTTCCTCCTTACCTTTTCCATGACCTCCTTGCTCAACCAGTTCAGTTTCTTAGCCCTAGCCTTCTTGCTCTGGGTCTTGCAGCAGGTTTTGGTTGCCTCCACTATCCCCAGCTTTATCAGCTCCCACCTTTGGTTAGTGTCCATACTAGATTGAATTCTGTCCAGGTACCCTTTTACCACTTCCCCCATCCTCCCAAAGTTGGCCCTCCTGAAGTCCAGCACTCTTGCGTCAGATTCCACTCCTTCTTTGCCCATATCCAGTGTGAGCCATACTGAGTGGTGGTCACTCCCTGAGAGGGGTTCCTCCACTGTAAGTTTTCTCATAAAGTCCCCATTTGCCAGCACAAGGTCAAGGGTATTCCCCAACCTGGTTGGTTCACTGATCATTTGCAGCAGGAAGCTGTCATGGAAGGCATCCAGCAGTATCCTGCTCCCTGCTGTTCCTGGTTGTTGGGGTACTCCAGTCCACTCCTGGCATGTTGAAGTCCCCCACAATCACCACACTACCCTTCTCTCAGGTCCTCCTGATCTGTCCTGCTAGTTCCCTGTCTAACTCCTCCATCTGAGATGGCGGCCTGTACAGCACTCACATTCTAAGAATCCTATTCTTGGAATCCTGGATTTGCATCCAAATTGACCGCATCTCCCTCCTCCCCTTCCTCCCTTACACACTTCAGTCCTTCCTTCACATATAGTGCCACACCCCCCCCTTTCCCAATCACCCTGTCCCTACGAAATAACCTGTACCCTGGTACTGACAGGTCCCAGTCATTGTATTGGGTGGCCCATGTTTCTGTGATAGCTGCAATGTCCACCTCTCCCTCTGCCATGAGCACCTGTAACTCTCCAGTTTTCCTCCCAAGGCTCCTAGCATTAAGGGTAACCATCTTCCACCCCCCCATCCTGCCCTTCTTTACTAGCATCACCAGTAGTACTTGCCATTTGTACTTTGTCACTGTTATGGGGGGTAAGCTCATATGATTTCCCAACCTGTGGTCTCTGCAAGTCTCTTGCCCAGTTGCCATCCCCTGCTCCTAGTTTAAATTCCCTACTTCCTCTATGTACTCCTCCATCCTCTGTTTCAACACTTTCTTTCCCTCCTCACTCAAGTGTAGTCTGTCCTTGGCATAGAGACTACTGTCCTCACAGGTCCCTCCCCACCCCACCCCAACAGCCCATACCCTTTAGCACAACACTAGGTTATTAGCCATCCATTAAATTCCTCTATTCTCAGCTTTCTTGTTGTGCTTGCCTTGGGCACTGGAAGTATCTCTGAAAACGTTACTGATCTATCTGCCCCCTCACATAATTGTCCTAGTTCCTCAAACCTCCTCTGGACTATATCTACTGTCTTGTCAGCCAGGTCGTTTGTCCCAAGATGTATAATTAAATGAGGCTTGTCTCTACTCCTTCTAGCATATTTCAGAATAGATTGTCCCACCCTTTCAACTGTCATTCCTGGCATGGCCTCCACCCAAATGCGACTATGCCTCTCCCCCTTGCTACCCCACCTGACTCCTCTTAGTATTGAGTCCCCAAGCACTAAGATTCCACCACTCTTACTCCCAGCTTGCTTCCATTCATCTCCCTTTCTCATTTCTGGCTCCTCTTCTTCCTCCTGCACATTATTTCCCCCTTTTGCCCCTGTTGCAATTCTCCCAGCAGAACTTCTCCCCACTCTGGTTTGGTCCAGGCATTTATCAATTACTCCTCTAATTTCATCATTTCCCTCCTCCACCTTCTTCCTCTCTAGCAGTGCAAAGCTATTTTCTGAAGACCCTTCACAAATGCCTGCTCCCTCTCTCTTCATAGTAACCTGTTCTCTCCTTTCCACTCCATGACTTTTGCCACTTCTTCGCCTCCCCTCACAAGTCCCTATCTCCTCCTTCCATTCGTCTTTTGTCTCCTGACCTGGTTTCCCCGGCAATCGTTCTTCCTGGCCTGGGCCCCCTTGTCCCTGCTTCCCTTCTTCTGACCCTCTCCTCACCACTGTAGGCTTAAATTACCCTCCCTCATCTCCCATTCTTCCTCCCTCCAGTATTGGGCTAAACCCACCCCCAGTCTGACTTGCCTGTCTTAGTTCCTCCTGCAGACCCTTAATCTCCTTTCTAAGTTTCTCTATGTGGTTGCACACTAAATATCCTCCCACACTCCAGGCAATTTTTAGAAAGATTGGTGCACCGCAGTTGTTGCAGCCTACCACCCTACCCATTGCTGTCGTTGCCCACCAGCAACCCCCCCCTTCCAGATGCAGGATACCAAACACTCCCCCAATTCTCCCCTCTCCCCCTCAATCAGTGAAAAATGATATTTTCTTTATTTCCCTTACCCCCTTTGTTGTAGATGTTTAGATAGATTGAGCAACTGCTTTTTATATTCCTAACCTTCCCATCCACACTCAAAAAGAGACTTTAAGTCGCTATTGCACAACCTTCTTCAAACTCCTACTCCTCCTTTCCACAATGCAATAGCAGTGCAAAGAAGTAACAATGAAAGCACCTAGATTTGCAGTTGCTTCCCTTCCACTGAGATAGCAGTCACCTCTTCACTTGCTGCTGTTCCTTTTCTGGTTGTCTGCTTCTGCTATGACAGGTGCATATCCTTTACCTGTTTGAGGAAGTGATGTCAGAACCCCTGGTATAAAGGAAATCATGGACCAGGGGTGGGTAGGGTGAGGGGTTGGGGGAGTGGGACCAACCCAAGTCTTCCACAAACAATCAGGTAGCTGAGGCCCCTTGTCAGACCATTAGCACCCTTCCCCCACTATGCACTAACCTTTGCAGTTAGTGAAGCCAGCAAAAATGAATCACAATTCTACTCAAAGCCCCCAAAATTGGTTTGCTACCAAAAGAAACAGGTTTCCAATTCAAACAGCTTCACCAACAACACATCAAAATAGGCTTGAAATTAGAAGATATAGGTCTCTGATTCAAAGAGACAGCCCAAGTTAAGTCACACCAAATAGGTTTTAAATCATAAGAAATAGGCCTCTACAAATGCAGCCTGCTACACAGTGAAGCATCAAACAAATGAGCCCACTTATAGCCACCAAAACAGTTTTTAAAATTCCAATAGCCCCAAAACAATACCCTGCTAGCCCCTTAGAAGTAGTAAGAAAGAAAAGAAATAACCTTCTACCAAGTAAAATCCACAAGAAACAATGTAAAAACAGCAAGAAGCTACTGTACTGTAACAAATCCGATCCTTTCCCTTCTAGTTCCTTCTGAGAAGCCAAAGCAACTGATACCACACCTGATTCAGCTCAGCCTCCCTAGCTGAGTGAGACCTGGCCAGACCATTAGCACCCTTCCCCCTCTATGCACTAACCTTTGCAGTTAGTGAAGCCAGCAAAAATGAATCACAATTCTACTCAAAGCCCCCAAAATAGGTTTGCTACCAAAAGAAACAGTTTTCCAATTCAAACAGCTTCACCAACAACACATCAAAATAGGCTTGAAATTAGAAGATATAGGTCTCTGATTCAAAGAGACAGCACAAGTTAAGTCACACCAAATAGGTTTTAAATCAGAAGAAATAGGCCTCTACAAATGCAGCCTGCTACACAGTGAAACATCAAACAAATGAGCCCACTTATAGCCACCAAAACAGTTTTTAAAATTCCAACAGCCCCAAAACAATACCCTGCTAGCCCCTTAGAAGTAGTAAGAAAGAAAAGAAATAACTTTCTACCAAGTAAAATCAACAAGAAACAGTGTAAAAACAACAAGAAGCTACTGTACTGTAACAAATCTGATTCTTTCCCTTCTAGTTCCTTCTGAGAAGCCAAAGCAACTGACACCACACCTTTGCCTTGTCAAGTGTTGTCATTTTAGGGCTGTTTATAGAAATAAGGCCTTTTCAGTACAATCTGGAATATCTCCCTCATATTCTCATTACTGGTTTAGATGTAGACAAATAACTTGCAACAGCCTTATAGTACCTGTGTACATATACACCAAGGGTGACAACAGTGTGATAGACTGTACTGCAAACAGCTTTTGAATGAGTGTTACTCTGCTGTGCTGCTTGCCTTTTTGCAACACTACTATGAAAAAAACAACTAATAAAAATTCCTAACAGCTGCGTACTGTGTTTTACTTCAAATTAACTAACTTACCATTACTATCTCTTCACCCTTCCACTGTTCAACACAAAGTACTGTTGTGCCACTGGGTGTAATAATGGGAAGCGGTTCAGTAACAGTTTTTACCATTTTCCGAAGGATCCCAAAAGAAGGAAACAGTGGGAAGCTGCAATTAAGCATGCATGTTGGGAGCCAAATGATAATGCATATCACTTTGCACATGATCAATGTAACAATCAGACAGGAGTGCATTGTGCATATTTATGGAACACATACAAAGAGAGGTGAGAAATAAGTAAATGCCTCAGCTGGGACTTGAACCCAGGCCACCCAGAATACTGTTCCAATTGCACTAACCAACTGCACCACTGAGACAGCTGGAACCTGGGCTGTCCCCCAGCACATTACTCTTTCTCAAATGCACAACCCAATGGCAATACAACTATTTATTTGTAACACTCCTGTGTGTTTGTTACAAGTAAATATTTCCTGAACCTGGTTCAGAAACTGGCACAGTCCTTCTATCTCCAGCATGAGAAGCCACTGACTAACCAATCAATGAGCATGTACTGTATACAGTACGTGCCCATTGATAGCTCAGTTGGTGTTAGGGCATGGTGGAAGGCTGTCCTGGTCATTGAGTCTGGTTCTGGACTGAGGGGTGGAGTGGGTGGTGGTACATTACCAGCCTGGTTTGTGGGTATGGGGGATTCCACTAGACACCTGAAATGAATAAACGTTGTATGTTGCCAACATATGTTGGACAGTGAGGAAGATCCGCTAGACCCCAAGGAAAAACAAATATTGTATGTAAAGGTCTGATGGGGGATAAGAAGTGAGGTCCAGTACACCTAGGGAAAAATAAACATTGTAAGTTACAGACAGATCAGGAATAGTGGGGTCCACTACAGCACCAGGGTATGGTAGTAAGAAATCATAAATGGGTTTGGGATGTGGGAATGGTTGTCCACTGGACAGATAGTCAGCCACAAAATAGGAATTAGGCAATGACACAGGGTAGGGTGTGCCTGAATGATAAATACCCATGCATAACAGAAACAGAGAAACATAGATGTTATTGTCATATTAGGATTAGTAGTGGGTGAAGTCCATCCACTTCGCTACACAGAGTAGTTCACATCATAGCCATAATTATGCTAAGTACTCCACAACATGAAGCAAATAACTTTGCCTTGAATTTTAACGTGAAGACTCATTGTTTTCTATGGACTTCATGCTGACTTTGCCTTTGTTTTTGGCCTTTAAGGCAAAGTTTGCAGTGAATCATGGGATGGCAGGTGGCATGGACTCTAGGTTGTCTTGCACAGCCTCAGTTCTGCATAGTGTGTGTAGTGAAAAGCTGGAGACAGTTTGCTGACAGAGGTCTGTGAATCAAACTATTGAAAAACCTTTTAACAAGCATTTGTCAATGCCGAATGTTGTCTTGCTGGTGTTGACATTGGTAGTGCAGGAGTTAGAGAGATTCATAATAAGAATGGCAGTGAAGAATGGAACCGACATGAACCCCACCCCACCCTGCAGAGACTGACAGGCATTGGGGTGTGCCTTTGGGTTGTCGGCAATAATGCTCATGCCTTTTCACCTCACCCTACCCTGCAGACACCGACAAGAATTGAGGTGTGCCTTGGGGTGTTTGGGCTTTACACTCACCCCATTCCATAAGGAAATACGCTGAAATGGGTGCAGTATAGCAGAATGGGGTGAATTTTGGGGCTGAAGAGTCCAAGGCACACCTCAATGCCTGTCACTGGCTGCAGGATGGAAGTGGAGTGGTGTGAACATTACTGTCAACAATCCCAAGTCACGTCCCTGACACCTGTCAGTCCCTACAGGGTAGGGCGTTATGGTGGGATATCCTAATGCCCTGGGCATTTCTTGGTATTTTCACTCCAAGTTTTCAACATGGGCTTTTTGTGACCCCAGCACAATGACAGTGACAATATCAGTTTGTTAGCTGAAAGGTGATTTTGCACAATGACTATGCCATTTGGCAATACAGGTGCGAAAACAAATTTCGAACAGGATGGGAAAAATGACAGCTGCACTGTTCATGAGAAGGTGTAAAAAATGATAATGTTGAAAATGTGGATTGAAACTATAACAAAATTGGTGAAGTCACGAGCATGCATAGAAACTGTACAACATACACCCATAATGCAATTATTTGGGGGATTTCTTACACCAGATTTCCAACATAGAAATTTTAGGACCGCCTCTCATGAACAGTGGCACTGTGATTTTCTTAAACTGTCCTAAACGTTGATTTCACACAGCCACCACACCCATTGTGTGCCACAAGTATGAAAACATATTTCAGGCAGCATGTGAAAAATGACAGCTGTACCATTCATCAGGCAGCGTGCAAAAATGATAATTTTGAGAATCTGGAGTAAAAATGCAAGAAATTGGTGAAGTTATGAGCGTGCGTAGAAACTGCACAACACATGCTAGTAACAGTTATTTTTGGGAAATTTTTCATGAAATTTGCAACATGCACTCTTTGAGACCTCTCCTTATGAACACTGTCACCGTAATTTTCTTAATTTGTCCCGAACATTGATTTCATACAGTAACCGCGCCACATGTGCAAAAACACATTTTGGGCCAGATGTGAAAAATGACAGCTGAACTGTTGATAAGGAGGTGTGGAAAAATGGCAATGTTGAAAATCTGGAGTGAAAATATAAAAAATTATTGAAGTTATGAGAGTGTGTGGGAACTGTGCTATGAACGCCCATAACACAGTCATTTTTGGGAATTTTTTCACCAAATTTGCAACATAGCCTTTTGGGAGCCTACCTCATGAACTGTGACACTGTCATTTCATGATTCAGTCCCAAAAGGTGATTCCACACAGTGACAACGAAATCACCTTTTGGGACTGATTAATGAAATGACAATGACTGAGATCATGAGGTGGGGTCCCACGAACCCGATGTTGAAAATTTGGTTCAAAAATTCATGATAATGGCTGAGATATCCACATAGGTTGGTAAAAAACCCATTTATGCAATTATACGCTTACCGGCATTTCTTCAGTTTGTGGTCGGTTTGAAGAGTGCAGACGTGTTCCTGGTCCACCAAAGATCATCACGCTGGGCTTCGGAGGTAAGTATGGGGTGAGGGGGTGTGTGGAGGTGGGGAGGTGGGTGCGCAGATGGTGGCTGTGGGTTGGGGAGGGAGTACCGAACTCAATGAGGGACAGTTTTTAATTTTACAGGTTTAAAAAAAATGAAAAATCAATGCGGGAAGGTTTTCTATTTTTGCAGGTACTTTTGCATGCTGGGGTGGGCTCCCAGCTTGCCTCCTGAGTATTTTTTTGGGGGGGCCATAGCTGACAGGGATTGGGCACCCCGTCAGCACACAAGAAATGGGGGGCATTATTCTGACGGGGATTGGGCACCCCGTCAGCAAATTAATTTGGGAGGGTACATGCCAACAGCGGGATTGGGCACCCTGTCAGCTTTCAGGGACACTGTGAGAGGCGTCGGTTGTCAGTTGGCTTCTGTGAGGACCGTGAGAAGTGACGGGAAAGCTGCTGCCATGTTTCTTGTAAGGGATAATCAGACAAGGCAAGCAGTAATTCGCTGCTGCAATCAGAGACCCCTCGGGGCACTCCCTGATTGCAGTGTCTAATTTCTTTCAAGTTGTCGGCACGCTTCTCAACTGCTGTCATAGACAGCATGCTGTGCCATTGGTGTCACTGAGCCCCACCAGAAAAAGCAGTGGCGCCATTGGCTGCAGCAGGACCGCACCTCCAAAACCTGCTTCTCCACTCAAGCAACCACAATGTGTTGTCTGCGCTGCATGCACAAGACAACATAAAAATAATTTTTGATCCAATTTTTTTGGTCAAAATTTAGTACATAGATTGTAGGAAACCCTCCTGTGCTTATATCGTCGAGTGTTTATTGTTTTTGTGTGCATTTTGAATATTAATTTAGAACATTCAGTCTGTGTACTGACAGACACTGTAGAAGTGTGCTTCATGGGAGGGGCAGATCTGTGGTGAATAGAGATTCAATCACAGTGAGAAAGGCAGTCTTTCTGTTGTTGGGTAGCTAGTGTGTTAGTATTTGTGTGTTCATGTACACAGTTATACTGTAGCAAGTTTTGATTATTTTTTGTTATTTGCTGTGGTGCTGTGCCTTTTTTCAGTCGGTTTAAAAGATTTGGTTGTAGTGTACTGAACTGTTACATTTTCTGCACATTACATTTAGTGTGTGTGTGTGTGTGTGTGTGTGTGTGTGTGCATGTCATCAAGTCAGACACATTTTATTGTGTCACACAATAATCACAGCACTCTGAATTTCTTATCGGCTGCAGTATTTTTTACTGATTCGTTTTGTTTTGATAGTGGACTGGCACTGCAGCTGCCCCCAACAAAAAGACAGTATTATTTTTCCAGTTTTGGATTTGTGACCACTGGTTAAGGTGTTGTTGTACATGTGTGGCTGCATCTTTTGAGTGCTCAGTCTCTATCTATCTGTGTGTCTGCATCTATTTAGGGTCCAATCTCCATCTGTAAGCACATTTGTTGTTTCTTGGCTTCCCATCCACCCCAAAGTTCAGAAATCTAAATTTATTGTTCATTTTCTGTGTAATCCCAAAAAATGCCCACAAAGAGATGTGCATGAAAAATTTTTTCTGCCCATGGCACTGCTGCCAGTGGCAATAGTATCCATGTTATCCCTACCACTGTCCCGAAAGCTACAGCCCATCCTTTCCAGCTGCTCCCCCTCAGCTTCAAAGAGGTTGAGGATTCACTCATTAAGTTAGATAACACAAAAAGTGCCTGAGACGATGGCTTAGAACCATTTTTCTTAAAAGTCAGCTACCACTATCTTACTGCTCCCATTCTCCATATATTCAACCTTTCTATTTCTTCTGCCGTAGTTCCATTATGCTGGAAATCCGCTCATACCATACCCCTATTTAAATCCAGCGACCTATGTGACTTAAACAATTACAAACCAATCTCAATCTTGCCTATCCTTTCAAAACTCCTCAAAAAATTGATTTATATACAATTGAAGAACCACCTGGAAACCTATTCTCTCCTCAATCCAGCCCAGACAGGCTTTTGCTCTAATCATAGCATCGTTACTGCACTAGCTAAAGTCACCGATTACTGGATCTCAGCCAAGGATGCTAAAAGAATTACGGGTGCAGTATTCTTAGATTTCAGCAAAGCATTCAACACCGTTGCCCATACTCTAATTGTGAACAGCCTTACCGATATTGGTGCTACCCTAGCTACTACTCAGTGGTTCTCCAGTTATCTATCAGGAAGGATGCAGAAAGTCTTAGCAGGTGGGCTGTTCTCTGCCTCCTTACCAGTTATTAGGGGAGTTCTGCAAGGTTCCATCTTTGGTCCTATACTCTTTTCCCTATATATCAACAACCTCGATTCTTAAATAACCAGGTCAACCTTGCATTTCTTTGCAGATGATACAGTTTTGTATACATCCGGCCCTACAATATCGGAAGTCAGGGATATACTTCAAGTCGATTTCGCACAGCTAGAAACAAATCTCATCAATACCAAACTCCTCCTAAATGCTAAAAAATCTAAGGCCAAGATTTTCCCCTCTAATACTTCCTCCATCACCCTCACTGTCCCACCTAAAGACTTCATTGTTACATCCCTAGGTGAACCACTGGAAGTTGTCTCTAAATTTAAATACCTCGGCTTCTGCTTAGACAACAAGCTCTCCTTTAATGAGCACATTGACAACCTGTCCAGAAGACTAAAAGCTAGACTAGGCTTCTTCTTCTGAAATAGGTCCCACTTTCCCCCTGGAAACCAGACTCAGGCTTGTTCAGACCACCTTCCTCCCTTTACTTGACTATGGGGACATATCATACACTTCTGCAGCAATTACTAACCTAAACAAATTGAACATTCTCTATCACCGCGCCATGCACTTCATTACAAACTACCCACACCGAACCCACCATTGCGAACCATACGCAGCTGTTGGTTGGACTTCACTTACCATTAGACACACACACTTCATGCTGGCATTTGGACCCTAAAACTTCTTCTGAATAAAGTACCAAGCTATTTAGTAGCTCTTATCCATACCGCCCACAGCTCTTATTTCCTTAGGAAATCAGATTTCATCCTGCTCGACGCACCCAGGACTCACACCGCCTTTGGTAGATGAGCCTTCTCAAGTGCCCTACCAACTATTTGGAACCAGCTGCAATCTACTCTGAAACTATCCAGTGCAGTCTCAGAAAATTTCTTCAAAAAACTGGTGGCTTCAAAAATAAAGGACACCTGTAACTGTTTCTAAACTCCTTCCCTAGCCTTCTCCTTACTTTCTTTGTTTGTTCTCACTACACCACCTTCCTTAACAACTTGTACTAAGTATTTTTTTTTGTTTTTGTTTTCACTCAGGATTGTTGACCCATGTACCTTGTAGGACCTGGTCTGCCATTTATGTATTGTTATGTTATTGCCTGCATTGTGTATTTGTTGTAACCATGCACCCATGACCTCCTTGTGAATGAGCTTGCTCAATGGAGCTTTCCTGTAATAAACTTGAACTTGAAGAGTGGGCATGGGTGTGGTAGTACACAGCATAAGGGCATAGTTGATGACAGTAAAGGGATTTCTCCGACTGTGTTTTTCACAGCGCAGTCAGTTGCTTCAGTGATGCTTGGAGATGCTGTTGTCCCAGCTGGTAGTGGTAGTGAAGTTGGTGATTGCATGAGTCTTGCCCCAAGTTCAACCTGTGACAAGTTAACAGGTTGCCAAAATTGTTGTGGAATCCAAAGATGTGAGTCAGAGTGTAGTTGATGTCACACTCCCAATCCCCGCAGTAGTTGAACATGGTTCTGATCCTGATGATGACTCACAATCACAATCTCATGTTTCCAGTGCTGTTGAGGTTATGCCTGGGCCATCCAGTGATTCAAATGTTGAGTTAAAAATAGTGGATGATCATACTGAGGCTGTGGTTGGACATGGAACATGTTCTCCACAGGACAGCATCGAAGCTGAATTTGTTGATGAAGATGATGATTATGATGATGATTTCAGCTACCCCAGTTGGGAACTGGAGAAAAAGAAAGTAAAGGTGGCTGTGTGTAAACAGTCTGTTATTAACCCCCCCCTCAAAGTTGTAATGTACAGTAGTTGTGTCTGTTGATGATGATCACCCAGTAATAGTCATAGATTGTGATGGTCAGGCATAGTCCAAGTGTGCCCAACAACAGAAATCATGCAGTACACCCCCATTTTGGTGTCCAAAAAACTAGATTCCAATATACAGCATAAAGGACATGTGAAAAGTAGGGAATCAAAATCCCTAGTTTGAGATTTTTTTTAAACAAGATGCAATTGATGAAACAGTGGCAATCTGCCAGCTTTGCCAAGTGTGTGTGAAGCGTAGTAAAAAGGGTAGCCATCTGGGCACCCAGGGCAAGCATACACATCTAAAGAGCAGGCACATGACATTGTGGATTCGGCACCAGAGGGGAGCTAATCCCATAAAGGGGCATGCACCCTCATTCACCTTGTTGAGCATGGTATCCCCTTCCTTGACTGGAAGTAGCTCAAGTAGCCATGTCTGTAGTAGAGGTGAAATAACAGCTGAGGATTACTAAAGGCATGAGGAGGAGGAGGATTTTAAATTGTCAAGTAGTGGTCAGAGTAGCAGTGGTGGTGGTCTATGCAGTATTTCCAGTACATCAACTCCTGTGCTTAAAATGGAGAAAATAACATCATTTGTTGACTGGCTACCTGTGCACCCCTCATCAAACAGCAAAAGCACTCCACCCATGGCAGTTCACAGAGGAGAGCCATTTGGCATGCCACATGCAAAAACGGGTAACAACACAGCCCACGTTGCAGTCTTTTTGTTCGGAACATGAAATACCCACCAAATCTTATGGTGTCACATGAACTGAATGCTGCTGTAGTGAAATGCTGGCAATTGACCTTTTGCCCTTCTCATTTGTGGAGAATTCCAGATTCCGGCATTTTGCAGGTACGCACCTGTCTCGAATGGAAAGCCCCATCCAGTACCTACTTTTCCAACCGTGCTGTCAAGGAGTTATATCAGACTGTGACTGAGTCTGTAAAGCATGCCCTTCAGCATTCCTCACCACCATACATTCACTTAAGTATGGATATGTGGACAAGTGGCAAAACAGAGGGTAGTTCCTATCTGTATATTATTGCACATTGAGCGCAGGTACTGGGGGTTGTCTTTGCTGGCGGGATTGGAAATCAGTGTAATAAGTCAGACTGTCGTGGTAGCAACATTCAAGGAATTAGACAGCATGTGATGCTTGCAATGTGCAGTGCAGCAGTGTCTCACACAGGTAACATGCTAGACTGGCTACTGACAGAAATTGATGAGTGGCTGAACTTCCTGTTCCTAAAAGCTGGTATTATAGCTAGTGACAATGGATCAAATGTCATTAAATGTATCAACAATGGTGGCTTTGTGAGGGTTCCCCGCATGGCTCACTGTTTAAATCTTGTAGTACAGGAGCTTCTGCAGCACCATGACATCAAGCAATTGCTGACAGTTGCATGCTGCATCTGTGCATGCTTTGCATGCTCTGGAAAGGCCCGTGACCAACTTAGGCAGCTGCAGATTCAAAACAGACTCCCACAGCACTGCCTCAAGCTCGAAGTTGTCATGCGCTGGAACTCTACACTTAACATGACAGAGAGGTTGTATGAACAGTACAAAGCCATCTCCAAATACCTAGTAATGCACACTAGCCGTGACAGTTCAGGGGCCTCAGTGTCTATGACAACTGAACAGTGGCAACTCATGAACTCAGTGATATCAATTTTGAGGCCATTTGTACATGCCACACAGGCAGTGAGCGGTGACACTGCATCCATTAGTCAAGCCATTCCACTGTTGTGGGTGCTGAGGCAGACTTTGTTGAATCTAGAGCCTAGCCTTGATGTGTCCGGAGATAGGTCAAGCAGTGCATTACTGAAACACATGCTTACAATATTTGACCATAATTGCCACATCGTCACTATTCGGCAAAGTACAGAATTTGGAAAAGCAACAATGCTGGTCCCAGAATACAAATGTGGCATTGCATCCTTACTGGAGGGAGGGCCTGATGAGGTTCAAAATCTGACTGGACAGCTGGTCCAATTGGTTCATGGGGTACAGAAGCCACATGTAAAGTTCTGCAAACAGCAGCATAACAAGGCTGAAGGTCACTGTGGAGTAAGCACATCCAGTAAGGTGGCTGGGGGGCAAGGGTGGTGTCAGAAAACCAGATTGCCATTAGCCCACTTTGGGGTGCCTTGTCTCAAATAGGAATTTGTCACCTCAATGAATCCTGTGAACAGGTGGATGACTCATCAGGACTGCATGCAGCACAGAGCATGGCTGATGTCTATGTGGCTGAAAACAGACATCTGTCAGTGCTTGAGGATCCTCTGGTGTACTGGAGTGGCAAGGTGAATGAATGGCCAGAGCTGGCTTCAGTAGCACTGAAGTACATGACCAGCCCACACTCCAATGTAAGTGTGGCGAGGGTATTCAGTTCTGTGAGGGCAACAGTGCATGACCATTGAACTAACTTATCACCTACAGATGTCAGCATGCTGATATTCATAAAAATGAATGAAGGTCACATACCGAGTCGAACAGCCACATCTGTGTTTGTACCCCATCACGATGATAGTTGTGCTGATGATGTGGGTGAAGCAGACCGTCCTGGTGGTAATGTCAAATTGTGTACCTTTGAGGTAGATGATTAAGTCATGGAAAAAGAATTCCCTAGTGGGCACAACTGTGACCCTGATGACTGTGAGGGCAGCTTCCTGTTTGATCAGGATGAGGAGGATGTTGGTGGCAGTGCGTAACGGGTTTAAAGGCTGTCACATTTCTGTAATGGTAACATGTTTTGTCTTTCATAAAAGAAAAACAGTGTCCTTGACTCTCATTCCATATGACAGATATACACAAATAATGACCCATCATTTTATTTTACCTTCCCCTTTTGTAGATTTTGTGAGTCCACTTAACAGAATGTGTTCTGTCATTAGCAAACATGGTTAGCCTAATAAACACAAATGTCAACTTGTTGTAGCCACTTAAATCCTGCTGATTAAATGACAGATATCCTCCTCTGTCCTGACACTGAAAAACTGCAACACACCACACCCAGCCACCCATCTTCCTGTGAGTAAGAGACAGAAAATGTGTACCTGTGCCCATGCCCAATGCAGGAACCCCAGCCAGCCACAGCCACCATGCTTCTTATTGTCAGTAGTGTACTCATTTCCCATACTGTGGTTTTTCCTTGAACGGTGGTGTGAATGCTTCTTTAACCTTTTTATAGATGCCTTTGTCACCAAATACCAGCAACTGATTTTCATTTTGTTTTAACAGGTTCCAGTTACAAACAGTGTAACAGGACAGGACTACTATAGTACTATGTCTATGAACACCTAAAGGATATAATTTTCAGGTATCAATCTTACGTCATCTGTTCTGTTTAGTCTTTAATTCTTTCAAGCCGGTGTAAAGCATGCAATGGAGGTGACATACAGGCCAGATAATATATTTTTCATGTACATCTGTCAGTCACTGGCGTACATCAGCACACCATGGTTCTACAACATTTTATCCTGGTCACATGATAACATCTCATGTAACATAACTTAAGACAGTGTGCCAGTGCATGTCACACACACTAAAGTGTGTGAGTTGGTCTTGGACTGGCTTACTAATAGCATGATATTTTAAGCTGGCTATATCAGACAGGAACAGCCACTCTTGCAAGAGAATGTGGCAGTGCAATGAAGTCTGAATAATTTCTTCTTTGTATGTTTGCAGGTAACACTTAGGTGCTGTGTGCTGCCATCGGTGCTTTATTCAAATCAGAAGATGTGCAACTGGTATGAATCTGGATGATGCACAGAAAACCTGTAAAGAAGACAGAAACATTATTGAAACTTGTTTTCAAATGATGCCAACCCCCCCACCCCCCAACAAAAAAAAACAAAATATTTACCTGTCACGGCTCAACAGTTTTTGTATAGCCAAAGTCATCAGCAAACAGAAATGTGCAAAACCAAAGTAGGACTCTATGACCTGTGAGAGAAAAGAAAAGAAAAGAAACAATTACATATATAGACAGTATATGTCTGGGTCTGGGAAAAAACTGAGCATGACATGTACAGTAACTTACTAATAATGGTATGAATACACACACATAGGGTAACATGTTTCAGTCAGCGGAGCAGATTAATGGTCCTCCAGGAAGGACATCAAATTATGGTTCACCCCATGGTCATCTGTGGCTATCATCATTTGGAAACACACAGTGCATCAGCTCAGTCAGCACTCAGCAGCAGAAAACAGAAGGACAACAGCAGAAGCAGCAGCAGGCGCCAGAGTTGTGGCTGTTGATGCATGCTTTAATCAGTGGATCCTGAAATAATTGGGACTTTTCAGAACATTTTCTCATGATTACTCTCCATTGGGAGTCAGGCCTTTTCATGATATTTTAACAGCAGTCATTTTTGTGGGCACACTTATGCAGAGTTGTGGCTGTCGGTGCAAGCTCGCTTTAATCATTTTTTTTTTTTTTGGTCTTTTGTAACCGGATAAGGCCCAGTAGGCACAAATGCCTGTTTTTAGGGGTGACCTGGGAGCACTGGGCGGTTAAGTGACTTGTTCAGAGTCACACAGTATGCAAGTGGAGGTTGTGAGAATCAAACCCCGGTCTGGTCTACTGGATGTATCAAGCTCGTTCACACCTCATTCTTCAAACCTCTGGGCTATACTGCCAGCCCAGTGCGTCCTAAAATAATTGTGACTTTTCTGAACATTTTCTCATGTGATTATTCTTCATCAGGAGTCAGGACACTAATACTGCATGCTGAATGATGTAGCAAGATAGCAGTATAAGCATGCTACATTCACATATCATAGTATTTTTTTTCTGGGGTGGACAGTAATTGTGTTGGGTGATGGTAGTGTATTTTTATTCTGGTTGTTATGGGTATGCTAAGAAAACTGAACAGTACCCAACAGTACCCAAAAACATATATTGCATGACAAGTACTGAAGCAGTGCAATAATCTGTTGACAATTTTTTACCTGTACTTTCCTATGCAATTTTTAATTGGTAGTAGTTATCTAATGACTTGTCTATATGATACCCTTATTTCCACAATGTACAACTGCTGGACAACTTTTTTACACATATGACATAATAAACACAGCACTACTTTTTTTATGCACCCTCCTCCCTCTATTTTCTTAAATGCACCCTCCTCCCTCCCTGGTCGACCTCTTCTTTGAGTCTCCTAGGTCCCCCCTGCTCACTCTCCCCTGACACTGGCCTCCTACCTCATATCGTGACCCCCAGATTACCAGGCATATCCCTTCGTCGGATGGGTCCTCCTCCTCCTCCAAGAGGGAAGGCACCAGTGGGGGCATCCAGTGCACTCTTTAATTGGCCAGGGTGCCACTGAGGTGGGGTCAGTTGTCAGGGCCTGGTGGCAGTGGGGGGCTGGGAACCATCATCTGGCTGAACAGAGAGCAGTTTCCTGGTTTACTCCCCAGGGAGTGGCATGCCACAGACTTCAGGGCATATGCCGACATCTGCCACTCCCCCAATCATCCAGACCCTGACATCCTGCTATGCTCCTAGCCTCCCCCATGGGCCAGCAGACACTGGGCAGCATCTCCACCTTCCCCTCAGAGAAGGCAAGCCATCCCAGGGATGCTCCATCCTTCTCCCCTAGCTGGCTCTCGAGCGACCCGAGTCCATTCCCTGAACACAGGTTGCCGGCATCACAAGCAGAACTCCAACCGCTGTGCAGATGGGCTGGCCTGTACAGCGCTACTTTTAATCTTGCTTACGGCAGGTTTTCATCAGTATTCACACCTGTTTTTGTACAGTTATCATTTCAAATAATTTCTGTTGTGACTAAAATGAAGTACCATGCAGTCCAGTAAGACATAGAAAGGGGGTGGATGCATGGAACGGCCTACTTCAGGAAGTGGTGGATATGAATGCAGTGCAGGGCTTCAAACAGGCATGGGATAGGCATAAGGGAGCAGTACAGATGAGTATGAATAGATAGGCCATTGACAGAGCAAAGGCTGATGGCACATTTATCAGGTAGAAAAAGAAATGGGCAGACTGGATGGGCCTTGCTGTCCTTATCTGCTGTCAACAACTGTGTTTCTATGTTTCTATGTGACATGGTACACAACACCACCATTACATTATGGAGCAGTAGGTGTTTAAAAACAGCTGGGTATACTGATTAAAACAACAGTTCAGAATAAGCTTAAAAGGTGCACTACTGTTATTTTATATCTGAAAAAAGGACATAAGCATGCTACAAAGAACCCACAACAGAACATGGGTGTGTTAGGGCATTAATGCATGTCCTGGGTGTGATGCAAGGCAAAAAGGCTTGCCAGAGTAATTAACTCCAGCTAGGAAGTGCATTAATTCCCTGATACACCCATGGGCTGGAGTGGGTTATTGCACTTATAAAACGGGCTAGCTAACTGTAAAAACCAAAAAATATAAACCTTTTTATTAATTAATGAATGACCAGGTGACACTTCTTGCCAAATGGCAAGCCATCATATTTGGAATTTCATTAATGATCTTTTTTATAATGCATAAGAACATTAATTGTGGAAGGAATGGTATCATACATACAAGACAGTAAATGAGGATAATTGAAAATAGAATAAAACAGTATAGGTCAAAATTGTTAAAGAGCAAGTGTGCATTGTCAGGTGGTTACCAAGCAATGCACACCTCAAACATATATGATAGCTGATGTGCTCCAGTGTTGAGGAGTATTAATAAAACCACGTGGTCCGGTCCAGTAAAAAAGTTATGGCAAAAGGACTATGTATCCACAGAAAAACACAGCAGTGTCCTAAACCAGGTGATACACCCCCAGGCAGGTACCCCCAGCAACAATTTGTGATGTCAGTAAATTAAAATCAGAGTGTACTCTCCACTGACATGTATATGGCAAAGAACCACACTCCTCAGTTAGACAGGTGTACAAAAATCCATATTTATTCATTTAAGAACGCCATTCACATGGAGCTGGCTCTATAAGCTATAAACCTTGACCGGTTTCATACAATTTAGTACATCATCAGGAGGATAAAATGGTGGCTGAGTGATGGATTTATTAATACAGCCTCTTAAAATAACAGTGCATATTCCACTAAAGTGCTAAACAATCTGAAGTGCTCATGTAATCAAAATACAAAATAGATAAATGTCCCATATATCATGTACAAAAAAAAACACTCCTACAGCCATAATCAAACTGTGTGTAAACCTTTGGGGTCATTAGACAGGCTACAATAAATTAAAATATCCATTAAAAAGAGCAATCAGAGGTTCCATAATCTAATTCAAATACCAACTCCCGGGTCCATTTCACTGGTATGCCCTTTTGGGGGGGAATAGATAAGGAGCACCTCCAAAACTGTACGAAAAGAAGAAAATAGATACACATACATCAGCAAGTAAGTATATACAACCGGCATTTGTACATTATAGTTGAACCAAACCAGATAAAGTAGGAAAAATGGGGGGGGGAGGGAAAGGGGGAAGAGGAATGGAAGGAAAAGAAGGGAAAACTAAAACAGAGGAGAGGAGGGGGAGAAAGGAAGAACAAAAGGGAGGAAAAGGGAACAGGAAAGAGTGAGACAGGAAAAAGAAACAATGTAAAGGGCCATATTCATTATAGCATCTATCACCATTGGACAAACTATCAATTTATTTTTTCTTTCTGATACAAGAAAGGTTGTCAATGAGGTCATTTAGTCCTGGAGGTGTGAGTGTCCCAAGAGTATAAATTCGGAATGATTCCCTTATTCTCAGGATTTCATCACTATCACCTCCTCTTGGGCCAAGCTTCACCACCTCCAGGCCACACAATTTTAAAATATGGTTTATCTCCTTCTGCCTTGTAATCTGACAATGATTAGGAAGAGCACTTCTTGCTTCATTGCTGCTCACTGACCGTAAATGTTCACCAATCCTTACCTTCAGAGCTCTTGCGGTCTTACCAACATAAAAAGCCCCACATTGCCATGCAGCCAAATAAACCACATTGTCCGTACTGTAACTGATGAACTCTCTAATTTGATAATTAGTGTCACAGTCATACCTCTCAACTGTCCCTGATTTTCAGGGACGTCCCTGATTTTACCTCAGATTTTATCTCTGTCCCTCATAAAATTTGTGTTCTTGTGACAGAGCAGTGGGGATTAAAAGCACAAAACAATGTCAAATATTAAAGTAACAGACTTGTTATTCTTCACAAAATGCATCTTAACACAAAGCCCTTTATTCTATCAGCTTTCTGAGTGAATAATACCAGATTTTAAGATGTGTCCCTGATTTGGGGTCTTTGTCCCTGATTTTTTAAGCCTTGTCCCTGATTCATGAGGCAAGAGGTTGAGAGGTATGGTCACAGTTACAGCTAGTGAAGGTCCGGCACTGAAGAACAGAGCTGCAATACTTAAAATTGCCACATGGGTACATCCCTGTGGGCAAAGGTGGCCTAGAAGTAGAAGAGACAATGTTTTGTTGGAAACTGTGGACCAACTTGTCTTTAATATTGGGGCCCCTATTGTACACCATTCTCGGTCTGTTTTTAGTTACCTTTTAGCAGTGGTACCCCCTCCAGTATACTCAAATTCTGGTTAATTAATTTTGTACGTCACTGGAGTGTCATGTATAAGTAGTGACAAAATTCATCCTGGTGGGACCACTGCCAGAACTCTTGGGCACAAACAGAATCCTCCTCTCCATAGTGTTGACTTCCCTATGTGCCTGGTTTACTATATGATCTGAATAGCCCCTCTGTCTAAATCTGTGGCACATGTCAACGCTGTTCTGAACACAATGGTTGCACTTTATATCTGAGACTTTACCACCATCACTTTAATTAAGCTTCATAAATACAGTGTAATGCCAATTACCACCTCAGCCTTTACAAAGCGCCAGTATCACGCAATATCTTTCAACTTACTATGTGGGGAGGGGGGACTGGGAAGGGGCGCCTGTATCTGTATGCTGGTAAAATAAACTTTTGGGGAATTTATCCTACTGTAATCTCTGTGGATTATTAAGCTTCTGTGGATAGTGACTGAGAGATGTACTGACTATTCCTAATTTAATAGATGGAACCGCATGGTATTATTAATACTACTCAACACTGGAGCAAGTCAACGATCATATATGTTTGCAGGGGGCTATACAACAGGAAGAAAACATTACTGGTAAAAAAATACTTTTACTGTATGTAAAAAAATCAGTAGGTAGGTAAAAGGAAGGACAGCATTTTTTCCTGTTCTTTTATCATTTTTTGGGGGGTGTTTTTACTATTTTTTGGGGGAAAGAAGGTCAGTAAAAAGAAAGACAGGACACAATGAAAGTTGTACAAAAACCAAAAAGACTACTCATATAAGTTGTGATGACTCAGCAGCAGTTGCAGCATTGCCACTGTTTGTAGCTGATTACCCACAATTCTCTCCATCCGCTGCTCCATGTTCTCCACCACATTACTCAGGGGGTCTACCTGACTCCACAGCAGCCCAAGATCTGCTTGTGTAGCAGGACTTAACAGGTTGCTGTCCCATGCAGATGCTGCCAGAGCAGACACTTGGTCCCACTTCCTTCTAAGTTTCTCACCCCATGCAGGCTGAGGCCATGCTGCCACCTGTTGTACAGCAGGTGTATTGCTGGAAACTTCCTCTGCCTTGGCCTCCCACTCTGCACAGTGGTGGTTTACTGGGTGAGTACTCTGCCAACCTATCCCAAGATGACTACCCCTGGGCCCATGCCACACCAGCACATCGCAGATGTTACATTTAGCAACACTAAATGCCAGACTACGGAGCAGTTTGGTGGACCTGGCAGAGGTGGTACGGGGGCACCAGATGTTATAATTACAGGCAGCTGGACACTTGGGAGGGATATAAACTGCTACTGTTCTTCTTCCTGCTGCGGTGGCTGCTGTAACTGTTCCTGCAGCTGCTGCTGAACTACCATGGCCATAGCCAGCAGTGGGGGGACACTGCTAGGTTCCATCATTGGGGGTGCTTGCATTATGGCACCACTATCTTCACTTCCAGGGAGGGGAGCATTCACAGGGATCTAATTCTCACTGTTGATGTGCACGGTGCCACTGCACAACCTTAGCACGATATGACAGTCTCTACATGCCCCTGAACCGAAACCTCCTCTCTCCACTTTACCAAACAAAGAAATGAATTAAACTACTAAGAACAACTACTAACAAAACAATGACAACTAAAGAAAATCAAAAAGGGCACAACTCAAAACAAGAATTATGGTACCAAACTGCAAAAAATAAGCAAATTGAACAATACAAATCTCTCTCTCTCTCTCTCTCTCTCTCTCTCTCTCTCTCTCTCTCTCTCGCTCTCCTCTGTCTCTCTCTCAATCTCAGTCAGGTAGCTCTTTCTCCAGCACTTGGCAAGGGGAAAGTGAATCTAGTTCGCTGTCTTGCCTGATTAACTTCCTGCCTGCAGCATTTGACTTGCAGATTGTAAGTCATGTAATGAAGACTTGGTTTGCTGGCCAAGGCACCTAGCTTCACCTGAGCTCTTTCCTTCTAAGATTGCTTGAAAGGACAGAGCAGTGAACCTTACCAGAGCAAGGGAAAAGGTTTAAGACTTCTTTTGGATAAGCAGATTTACTGTGTGTTGTTATTTTTATTTTGTACTCACAGGGATTGCTACTGTTTGTTGCTAACATTTCATTGCTTTATTTTTCTCTGATTCAAATTGTTGTTGCTGGTATGCCTTCTTCTGCATTATTACAAGGTGTGATTACAGGTGTGTGCTAACAGATTACTGCTGTAAAATTGTCTTTTGCAAGGTATATCTTCTGTTACTGCTTTATTTTTCTCTGTAGCAAAGTGTTTCTTACAGGGTATATCTTCTCTGAAATTATTACAGGTGGTGCTTTACAGGTTTTACCATTTTATCTAACATTAGAATAAGTTTTCAGGGTTACTGGATTTGTTGTTGACTGATTATTTCTGTTCTTACTTCCTTGTTCTTTCATCTGTGGTTCTTCTTTTTTGGCAGGGGAAGGGCCCAGCCACCCACCCCCATCCCCAACCACCCCACACTACACTCCTTTTATAGGGTACCACAGTTGTGACATTTCCTGTGGCAAAGCAGGAAGGGGCGGATCAGTGGGGCATCCACAAGGTGAGCTCATTGAGAGGGGCACTAGTAATTTAACATGTTATAACAAGTTATATGAAAACAAAACACAAAATCAAACCATTACTTGCATTTTCTTCTTTCTAATTACTCTGACCAGGTTATAAACCCAACAACTTATCAGGAATGGATATCATTAACTGCAGGTACTGTGGAACACTTTTCAGAAGGACAGTCTAACAGGATTTAGGACACTGTCCTACATGCTGGGCCATTGGAGATCTTAGGGCTCAGCTCCGGGCAGCATGGGTAGAGATTGCCCACCTCAAATTTCATATTTAAGAAAAATACATTATAAGAACCACCTGCCATTTCCCCAACGTCCAACAGAAGAACCTCGACTGCAGAGGGTAGTTGGTCCAGGAGGCTGGCAGGTGGTTAGGAGGGGCAAATCAAGTGCCCCATCACTCTGTGCTCTCCAACATATTACCTCCAAAAACCATATAAACACTGCAAACAGGTATCTGCCTCTATATCTGAAATCAGAAAAAGGGGCAGAGGACACTGCAGAGCAGGATGCTGCAGCACAGGAGCTAGCACAACAAAACTCGCCCAAATCAGGAACCAAAACAAAAAAAGCAAAAAGGAAATCCCAAAAACTTCTGATCATAGGAGACTCCGTGATTCGGGGAGTTGAGACCCATCTCCAGCCAGGAGTAATGGTCAGATGTCTCCCAGGTACATCAGGGTGGAGAGCCAATGACTACATTGCAAAAATTGTTCAGAAAGCAGGAGAAAACATTGACATCCTTGTACACATAGGGACTAATGATCTCACCAGTCGGTCAGTTGTGGAAACCAAGGAACACCTTAGCAGGCTGGGTGACAAACTATCATCCATTTCATCTGAAATCTCCTTCTCTGAGATCCTGCCAGTCTGGGAGAGGGGGGCAGATGGACGGAAGGTCATAGAAGGGGAGATAGGGGATCTAAATATGTGGCTCAAGGGCTGGTGCCAGAAAAAAGGACACAGATTTATAGGGAACTGGCAACAGTTCTGGGAGCGAAAGTTCTTTAAATTTGATTGACTGCATCTGACTAAGGAGGGAGTCAGTAAATTGGGGCAGAAGTTTGATTTCTTTTATTTAAACTAGCAAATGGGGAGAGGGGTGCAGCACCCCATATGTCGAATGGGAAGAACACCCCTCCCCCCTCAGCTAGTGGTCAAACAGGGATTCAGCATGTTTGCAGTTCATTTGCATCACCAGGTAAGAAAAAAGGTCCATCTCCCCGTACGACACAAAGGGGAAATGCCAAACCTCATGCAACAACTAACACACTGAAATCTGGCCAACGGAAAATCATGTACACAAATGCTCTCAGCCTGGGAAATAAGATTCCAGACCTGCAGGCAATAATGTCAGAGGCTAAACTGGACATAGTAGCAATTAGTGAGATGTGGTTTACCAGTAACCACACTTGGGAGACTTCAGTACCTGGCTATGTACTGTTCAGAAGAGTCCGAGGTGCAAAAGGGGGAGTGACCCTGTATCTCAATGAAAATAACAAAGCTACAGAAATTCAGAATACACATAAGGGACCAGAAGAACTGTGAGTCACCCTGGAAACAGAAAATGGGACAGCCATAAGAACTGGGGTTGTCTACAGGCCCCCAGACCAGGGGGAGGACATAGATGCATTACTATTTGATAATATACAAAACATGACAGCTAAAGGGGAGATTCTGATAATGGGAGACTTCAACATGCTGGATACAGATTGGTCAATACCAGCAGGAACATCTGCCAGAACTAGACACATGATGGATTCCCTGCAGAGGGAAGGCCTCAAACAACTAGTACAACAACCCACAATAGACAGGGCTATCTTAGATATAGTACTGACTAACAGGGAAGGAATCTCAGATCTCCAGGTAGAAGGTCACCTGGGGGCCAGTGACCATCACATGGTATGGTTCAATTTGGCCACTACATCTAAATCATCCCATTCCAAGGCAAAAATATGGGACTTCAGAGGAGTTGACTTTGATAAGATGGCCAACAGAGTTAAGCTAGCCCTGGCAAAAAGAAACACAGGTGAGATGGTACAGGCAAAGTGGGCAAGCATTAAGAAATGCAATACTTGAAGCAACATCCCATTGTGTTAGACAGAAAAGGAAGAGCAAAAGAAGAAGGAAACCACTTTGGTTCTCAAATACAGTAGCAGAAAAGGTCAGAGCCAAAAGGCTGGCCTTCAGGAAATATAAGGGAACACAGTGGGATGAAGATAGGGAGGCATACCAAACTGCCCTAAGGGAAGCAGGGAAGGCAGTAAGGCAGGCAAAGGTCCAAACTGAGGAAACACTAGCACAAACAGTAAAAGAAGGTGATAAGACTTTCTATAGATACATTAGTGAAAGGAGAAAGTCCAGAGGGGTTATTGCTAAGCTCAAAGGAGAAAAGGGGCATGTGAGGAGGAGGACCCCGTAAAAACATCTATCCTAAATAGATGCTTTTGCTCAGCATTTACTGAAGAGAAGACAGGGCAGGGCCCACAGCTCAGCACCATGGACACGGGGGAGGGAGGTGAGCACTATACCCTTCACAAAAGAAAGGATCCTACAAGAGCTTGCTAAGCTCAGGGTGAACAAGGCAATGGGTCCTGATGGCATACATCCTAGGGTACTTAAGGAGCCAAGGGTGGAACTAGCAGAGCCATTAGCAGAACTGTTTAGTGAGTCTCTGAGCACAGGAGAGGTCTCAGAAGACTGGAGAAGGGCTCATGTGATCCCGCTCCACAAGAGAGGTAGCAGGGAGGAGGCAGGGAACTACAGACCGGTCAGTCTTACCTCAGTAGTGGGCAGGATTATGGAGGCACTCCTTAAGGAAAGGACAGTGCAAAACCT
Source organism: Neoceratodus forsteri (assembly GCA_016271365.2). Lineage (NCBI taxonomy): Eukaryota > Metazoa > Chordata > Ceratodontiformes > Ceratodontidae > Neoceratodus > Neoceratodus forsteri. The sequence continues at coordinate 860,447,526 of CM057458.1, read as the reverse complement.
GGAATCCATAGGGCAACAGGATCCAAGACAGCATGGGTTTACAAAAGGATGGTCCTGTCAAACTAATCTCATACATTTCATTGACTGGGTAACCAGAGTGGTGGACCAAGGGGGAGAAGTTGATGTCGCCTACCTTGACTTCAGCAAAGCTTTCAACACTGTTCCACATAGAAGATTGATAAATAAGCTGGGTAGGCTCGGGTTGGGTCAGACCTTGGTCAGCTGGGTGGCAAACTGGTTGACGGGCAGAAAACAGAGAGTGGTGGTAAATGGTATACAGTCAGAAGAGATGCAAGTCACAAGTGGGGTACCTCAGAGATCAGTACTGGGGCCAGTCCTCTTTAATATCTTCATTAGTGACATTGCAGATGGACTAGAGGGTAAGGCTTGTCTGTTTGAAAAATGTCACCAAGATCTGCAACAGAGTAGATGATCCAGATGGGGTGGGCAGAATGAGAAGAGATCTGAATAAACTAGCAAAATGGTCAGAAGAGTGGCAACTGGGATTTAATGCAAAGAAGTGCAAGATCATGCACATAGGGAAGAGAAACCCTGAAGCCACCTATAGGCTGGGAGGGGAGTTGCAGGCAGTCACAAAGGAAGAAAGTGGCTTGGGCATCATCATCACCGATGACCTGAAATTATCCAAGCAGACCTCTAAAGCAGTAGGTAAGGCTAGGGGAATGTTAGGGTCTATTAGTAGTGGTATCACAATTCGTAAGAGGGAGGTAATAATCCCTCTTTACAAGACACTGGTTAGGCCCCATCTGGAGTACTACATGTAGTACTGGAGGCCACACCTTCACAAGGACATTAACCAAATTGAGGCAGTCCAGAGAAGGACAACCAAAATGGTGCAGGGACTACATCAGCAGACTTATGAGGACAGATTAATGGAACTCAATATGTATACCCTTGAGCAAAGGAGGGAGAGAGGTGATATGATTGAAACATTCAAACACCTTAAGGGCATTAACAAGGTGATAGAGTCTAACATGTTTAAGTATAAAAAAATAGCAGGACAAGAAGACACAGCATGAGATTAGAGGGAGGCCGACTAAGGGGTAATGTAAGGAAATTCTTTTTCACAGAAAGGGTGGTGGATGCATGGAATGGTATACCTCAGGAAGTGGTGGCTATGAATACAGTGCAGTGCTTCAAACAGGCATGGGATAGGCATAAGGGAGCAATACAGATGAGTATGAATAGATAGACCACTGACAGAGCAAAGGCCAATGGCACATTTATAAGGTAGAAAAAGAAATGATCAGACTGGATGGGCCTTGCGATCCTTATCTGCCATCAACTTCTATGTTTCTATGTTTCTGTGTGTGGCTACTTCAATTCTCACACACTTCACCTTTCTGGAAAATAAGGTGAAGTGAATGTGAAGTCGGTAACGCAAAGTCATTTTGAAGGCGAAGTGGCCCTTTTCAGTGGAGACTTTGCGTAGCCCCGAATGGATGCAAAGTAGTTGACTTAACGTTTAATTTGCTTAGGGAGTAAAACTTTGCAGCATCTCTAATTAGGATCACTTTTTCCACCTTATCTGACCTACATTCCCTATCTGTAGTGCCACTGGAGTCTTTTCATTGGTCTGCTGCTTACACCCCATTCTCTTTCTTTGTAGATTGCCTTGTGACTACCATATGCAAGTTTAAATCCTGTAACCATTATAGTCCACAACACTTGTGGCTTGCAGGCTGTTCCAACTACTACCTAAGTAGCCAGGACTGGAGCCCCATAACACTCCTCCCAACTCTGGCTGAGGCCTTGGGAATACTTTCAGGACTTACTAAGTACAGCTGCCAACCTCTTCGCTCCTATGAAGAGAGTGAGGGTGAAAGGCAGCTATTACAAGTGGATCTCTCCATCCCTCAAAGCTCTAATGACTACTCGGGACTAAGCCTGGAAGAAGTTCAGGCTCTCCACCCTCCCGGGCAGATCTTGTGGAATACAAAGCCCTGAGAAACAAAGCCAGGAGAGCCATTAAACTTGCTAAAAGAGAGTACATCACACACCTTCAGAAAACTAGCTTAGGCAACCCTAAGCAATTCTGGAATCATGTCAATGACCTAATCAAGGGCAGCAAAAAGACTGAATCCAGCCCCATGGAGACCAACGGTCAGCTCACTACTGACTCTTCTCTAATATTGGCTGCCCTTAACAACCACTTCACAGATCTGGAGGCCTACAAGACCGGCCAATCTTCCCTGACTTTGGCCCCAAGCCCAGCTGAAGCAACACACTTTGAACGACTCTCTTTCCACCTGAGACTGGCAAATTGCACTGAGGTCCTAACCATCCTAAAGATGCTGAAACCTAAAGGATCAGGGGGACCAGATGGGATCAACCCTCGGCTACTCAAGGCTGGAGCCACCTCCTTATCCAGGCCCTTAACCATGCTCCTTAACAGATCACTGAGGGAAGGAGCAGTCCCTGACCAGTGGAAACATGCCAATGTAGTCCCTATCCACAAAGGTGGACTCAGGGAGAAACTAACCAACTATAGGCCGATCTCTATTCTCTGCACACTTGTGAAGTTGCAAGAAAGGCTAATCTACAACCAACTCCGGGACTACTTGGAAGCTCATCAGCTCCTTGCTCCCTCTCAACATGGATTCAGACCAAACCACGGTATTGACACTGCTCTCACCAACTTCTCGGGCGAAGTGCTCAGGGCAATGAACAAAGGGATACCCACAGGTGCAGTCTTTATAGACCTGTCCAAGGCATTTGACTTTGTCGACCACAATCTTCTGCTACAGAAGCTGCACAATGTGGGCCTAGACCCCCATGCCCTCAAGTGGTTTGGGAGTTATCAGGCCAGACACATAGGGTCACATGGAAGGGGGCCATGTCAGAGCCATTACCTCTAAAACAGGGAGTACCTCAGGGTTCAATACTAGGCCCCCTCCTATTCTCCCTATTTACCAATGAATTAAGCACCTACTGTGGGGAGAGCTCAGTTGTACAGTACACTGATGACACTGTCATCTACCGACCCTTGGGCGATGTGGCTGCTCTTGGTCCGCTCCTCCAAAAGGACCTCATATCCCTAGAGACATGGCTGTGTGAGAACAGAATGGTACTTAATGCAGACAAAACCAAGGCAATGCTATTCGGGCCAAGATCACTGGGACTTGACAGGTCCTCATCCTTCCAATTAACCACACTCTCTGGCAAAAGCATTATTGTAGTTCCCTCCCTAAAATACTTAGGCCTAACTCTGGATCAGTCTATCACCTACAAGGACCACATGGACCAGGTCACCAGGACCCTACGTCGCATAAAACCGGTACCTTGTACCGACTCAGGGACCAGCTCATCCCTGAGGCCAGGCTCTCCATTGCGACAAGTGTCCTGCTCCCTACCCTGACCTATGCGGCCCCGATTATACAGGGCATGGCAAAGCAAGAGGTATCCAGGATGCAAATCCTATTCAACGAAATAGCTCAGTTCGCTACCCAAGACCACCCGCGATGTCACCACTGTGACACTCTGGCTCAGCTCCGGTGGCCCACGTTGGCCACTCACCTCCAATACCCATTCCTTGTCCAGGCCTACAAGCTACTCAAACCCCCCGCTCCACCAAGCATAGCCGGAACCATAGCCATTATACACAACCCTAGGAATTTAAGGACATCAGAATGAACACTACTAGAAGTCCCCAGAGTAAGGACCAATGCTGGTGGCAGATCATTTTCTTGCCAAGCCCCCAGTCTATGGAACAACTCCCCCCAGTCCAGGATGCCTCCTCACTCACGAACTTCTGCACCAGGCTCAAGTCCCATATACTGGCCATAAGTGCATGCCACTGCCACAGCTCTTAAGGTATTCCCTTTTTCTGCATCAAACCTTACCAAAGGTGAGCCAACCATGTACCTCCCTCTAGTATCTGGACACCTAGGGACCAATGCTATCTCATGTATATCACTATGCCAAGTAGTACCAAGGCAAAACTGTGTCATGATGATAACCGTGCCAGTAACCACTGTCTGTAAACACCTTATGCTTGAACAACCTATGTAATCAAAAGTTTTTCTCCACTGTATTTTATCTTGCATTGTTATCCCGGGTCGCCCCCGAAAAAGAGACCTTCGGGGCTCAGTGGACCTACACGGTCACCAAAATTTAATAAATAAATAAAAAATAAATAAAAATAAGTGTCAACCACCTTCTGCATGGGTAGCAGCTTCCTCACGTTTTCTCTTGGCCTCTCCTTATCCAGCTTCATATTGTGACCCCTTGTCATTCAGCATCTTTTTATTTGGAAAACATGCAATTCCTGTAACTTGCTCATTAGTTTGATGTATTTTAATGTCTCTATCATTTTCCCTCACTCCCGTCTGTCTTCTAGGGTATACATATGTTGCTCCATAACACTTTCCTTATAGGGCTTCTGATGAAGGTCCTGTACCTTACTGGTTGGCCTGCCATGAACAGGCTTCACCCTCTCTGTGTCCTTATGGAGATGGGGCCCTCCACAACTGTACACAGTACTCGGGGTGGGGCCTCCCCATTGACCTATACAGACCTATTATTATCTCCTCCTTTAGCTGGTGATACAACTCCCTATGCATCTGAGCTTTCTGCCAGCCTTTCCCACTACTTTGTTATACTGATTAGCTACCAAAAGTTACTCAGAATTGATAACCCTCAGGTCTCTTTCCTGTGCTGTGAATGTTACTACTTCCACCAGCCCCCCAGGTTATTACGTTGCCCCCTGGTGTTTGTGCTATAAGTGCAAGACTGCGCACTGTCTGTCATTCACTGTTATCTGCTACACTTGTTAAAATTCTTCAAACTTCTTCAGAGCCTCCCTCATTCTTTTCAGCCCCCCTCTATGGTGGTGTAGTCTGTTTCAGATTTATTTATAGTGTATGGTGGAATACTGTTATGTATGTAATTCCATGCCTTTAATATGCTTGTTCTATTAAAGTAGTGATATCACTATGTTGTTGTGCTGCAGTAGTGATGTCACTACTGCAGCAGAACAACTTGGAATGTTGCCACACAGTTGCTTTCCTCTATCCAGTTATGCTGGAAGTTTTTTTTGTTTAAACTCAAACTTGCAGAAACATCTGCAGCACACTATGTCAGTAATTTGGGCGTGCCACCAACCCTTGAGTGCCCCAACCCCCCCAATTGCAAGCTCACTGAAATGAGGTACAGTGTCTGACATGGCCACGGATGCCCATACTCTGTAAAAGATCATTTATGGGCATCCATACACAGACAAGCCTGTCTTCATCTCAAGTTTAGTATGGCCACCAGTGAACCTCATCAGCTTTGCTCTCAAGGTTCCTGATTGCCAGAAAAACCTGTTGATATAGACACTTGTTGTATCTGGCTGCCCATACATCATCCTCTATGTCAACCATGAAAAGGTATACCTTACCCTCGACTCCTTCCACAGTGTTCAGTAGTGATCCAATTACTTTGCCCACTGCCAAAGTCCAGCTGACTGGCCTGTTATTGCACTGCCTCCTCCCTATGTTTAGTTTTGTGCAGTGTGACAACGTCTTCTCTCCTCCAGTCCCCTGGTAGAGCCCATTTTTCTAGTGACACTTTGAATAATGCTGTCACAGGTGCAGCCATCTCCTCCCTGAACTACCACAACAACCTGGTGTGCACCTTGTCTGGTCTCATTGCCTTTTGTAACTGCAACCTTCGCAACTCCCTTATTAGTCTTTCCACTGCAAAATGTCTACTGTCCACCTCATGACCCTGGTTTACCTATGCCAAATTGACAACACTGTTGTTGAAGTTCGGCATAGCAAGATTCCCAATTCGACAGGTGAAATTTCACCTGTCCAAATTGGTTTGCTTCATCTCTCGACATTACTTACCATTGTTGATCTTATGCCTCATGGAATCTGGTGTATGTATCAGATGGGAATTTGCTTATGCAATGTCATGATAAAATAGTCCTTACACCTACTTCTAATGAGACTACTGTGCATGGACTGTACTAAGTTTGTCCTGAACTACCTGGATCAAAGCAGTACAGTACATTACATTGCAGTCAAGGAAATTTCATATGTAAGTTGCTTCCCCTTACAAATGAGTAAACTCTTCAATATCAGTTTTCTGTTAAAATGATAAAAGTTGCCAGCCTGGTTGAGTACACACCTCGTGCCGTGCCGGCAGCCCATGTTCAGGAACAAGCACGGGCCACTGTGGGTTGACAGGGAGGAGATGGATCGAGCATCCAATGGACTGCTCTCTATCTCTGGGGAGGGGGTAGACCAGAAGCTGGTGCATGCCAACCCCTTGTGGAGGCTGGGGTTCGATGGCATGGAGCCGCAAAAATGTGGGTTGGGAGTGCAGCAGATGCTTGACGTGGGCATGCATAGGATCATGCTTGACCCCTGTCACAGGTGTCACTGCATGTCATGTTCCCACAGGGGGAGAAAAATTGGGAAATAGTGGCAGCCAGGTTGTGCGGCTTGATGGCTGTCCACCAGCACATAGTGACTCCACGGGCACCACGTGATCCGGATCTGTGCCTGATGAGAGAGATGGGGGCTCCCTCACCTCCCTACCACTTGGGGAAATCCATGGGGCAGTACAAGGTGGTCGCCTGAGAGGAGTTCGGAGCAGGCGGCTGGTGGCCGGAGTAGAAGGAGAGGAGTAGAAGGAGAGGAGTAGAAGCCGATTGGGGCCACAAGGAGAAAAAGTAAGCAAAAAAATGAAAAAAAAAAGAAAAAAGTCAGTGGTAAACATCAGGACAAGTTATATAGGCACAATACGACACTTTGTGGTGTGGTTTGTGGTGAGATAAGAGAACTGCTCATCGAAGTGTTATAGGAAATTGGCCTGTGGCCTACCGACTCACTGCGCCCATGGTCATCAGGCATCTCAGCACAATGCATGACCCATGGTATATTACTGCTTATCCATTTGTGCTTCAAAAAGTACTGTCTGTTACTGCGATTATCAACATTCAGCACACATGATCAGGAGTGCATTCACTGGGGAAATGTCATGTCATACATATGTGTCAAATACTGGTTGTAAACAATGATCAGTTTGATCAAGGGACTGTGAAAAGCAGTGTTCCACAATCAGCAAAAATATTATTGGTGCCACTTTTTTCATTAGAAATACTTCATAGTACTTGTAAGACTAATTTGTAATCCATGTATGTTACTTTGTACCTGCTTGGGTACAGACAGATGACAGTGGTATGGAAAAAAACAGTAACAGTGTCACACTTTGACTCTTCAGTTACTGTTATAAAGCACACTGGAATTATACACAGCAGCTATGAGAAGAGAATTTCAGACTCACTCATTGGTTGATTCATTGTCACCAACGGATCCATCTATTTCAATGTAGTCATAGAGGCATTGCCGTAGAACATCTTCATCAAGACACATGTTCTTGAATGCTTGTATACTGGTTATGCAGCGAATATCCTCCATGACCTCAAATTTCTCAGACACTGCACAGTAATACTAGTAGCATCGTTTTTCAATGGCTGTAGGCATGGCCATATAATTCCTGCAACTGTACCTTCATTGCAGATTTAGGAAATACAACAGGTGCTATTACTGAAATGCATCATATAGAATAAAATAATAATAACGTTGTTACAATGTCAAAACAAGCAGAACCATCTTTGCAACAGGATATGTTGAACACATTTATCAAATAAACCGATGATATGGTGTTTCACAGTGTGCCTTCCATCAAACTCAGAAGAGGTGCTATATATGACAGACATCAGGGCATCAATGAATAGGCTGAAATGCTGCACATGTTAACACTGATGGTCATGAAAGCATATTTAACAACATATTTGCATGTGACCGCACAGTGAGCATCGGTGAGACACTACCAGATTTCTGTGTCAGAACTGATAGTCGTATTGTCCAGTACTTGGCAAATGCAGGGGTTGTGCAATCTTTGGAATACACCAACAGTACCACCCAAGAATGCACAACTTTGAAGTGTAAAGCTAACCACACAAAAACATTATGGTTTTGACCAACTGGGAGGAACAAGGACACAACCATGGAGAAGGGTTTTCCATCGTCTACCTGGATTTAAAAAAAAAAGTGTTCCACACAAAACTTGGGGTTTCTAGGTCAGAGTGTTGCTCAGCTGTAATACATCAATGCAAGGTGGGCTTATACTTGGAACAGAATCATCCTACAGAGTCAAATAAGTCCAACAAGTAGTGTAATGGTTTGGAGACTACAACTGATCCATCTTGTTCTGTTTCCCCATGTATTAACATCAGTTCATTGTAGGACATGAATACTGTCATTATACTCATTGAGGCATTGTCAGAATTGCTGTCTGTGTACGAGGGTGGAGTGGGGGGATGGGATGATGTCAAACTCCATACCTGGATCATCATGTCATGGTCACAGGAGTGGTGCATACAGTAGGGGTTCCACTATGACAAGAGATAATGGTGAAGGTTGAAAGAAAGGGCTACATCCATCCAGGATAGCAACCAGGAAGGAAAGAGTGGGACACAAAGGTGGAGGATTGACTTTTCATGTGACTGATAACATAAAGGCATCAGAGATGCAGTGTAAACAGGGAGGGCATGATGTGGTGAGTGTCACCATACATACAGGGAATGGAGCTGCAATTGTCACCACCAATATGTACGCACCTCCAGTACTGTGGTGGATTGTGTAACATAAGATTCTGGCCAAAGTCATGCAGAAAAAGGCAAACAAGATGGTGGCGCTGATGATGTAGTACTATACTGTGGTGGATGTAGACTGCAGCTTTACAGCTGGTCATGTGTTGGTGATGGATGGAGCCAAGACTGCAGATCTTCAATGTGAAGTTATTTCAGAATTACTGTTGTACCACAAATCCATGGCCTATGCACAACATGATGTTACAAATACGAGTGTTAGCGCTCATGGGTACCAGAGAGTGTAGTAGACCTGATCCACACAAGTGTTGTAACACCACCACCCCCAAAGGGCCTCACAGCACACAGACAACATCTATTCAGTGGTACTCAAGATCAAGAAAAGCTTTATTTCAACAGTCCATGACTTCTGCTGGTTTTGTTCCCAGCCATCACCCACCCACCCCCAGCTCGTAATTGAACTGAGGTCACCACCAAGACAGGGACAAGGCACAATACAGTACTGCAGGGCTTTAATCTGCTGCAACAGATACAGCTGTCAGCAGCCCTCTTCAGTGTTGTATTTGCAATGTGCATGAATGGGGCCATAAAAAGATGATGAAAACAAGAAAGGTGAGCACACTTCCTGAAAATGGTGTACAGAGAGCAGAGCTGTATTTCAGCGTGTGCTAGGCAATGTCAGGAGATGTCAGTGGATGCAAAAAGATGTTATAGGATGGTAAGGGATGCTACATGAGATTAGGGGGTATTATGGACATTAAGGGATGCAAAGGTATTTGGGGAATGCTAGGGAATGTTAACGAATTGTAGAGGTTATTGGTGGAAGTTGGCAGTTTTTATAGCTTAATACAGTATGCTAGGTAATGCAAGGTTATAATTCTTGGAAGCTAAGGAATACCAAGGGATGTTTGGTAATGCCAGAGTATAATAAGGGGATGTTACAGAAGGGGAAAATATGACTGAGCATCTCAGAAGGCAAGAAACTGGTTCTACTGCTATACTGCAGTTAAGAAAAAAGGAAATCCAAAACACTTCTGATCATGGAAGACTCCATGATTCAGGGAGTTTATACCTATCTCTGGCCGGAGGTAATGGCCAAATGTCTCCCAGGTACATCAGCCTGGAGAGACACTGACCACACTGCTAAAATTGCTCAGGAAGCAGGAGAATGCATGAGAATCCTGGTACACATAGGGACTAATAATCTCCCCAGCTGGTCAGTTGTGGAGGCCAAGGAAACCTGACTAGGCTGGGATCACAGATTTCCAGGTAGAAGGTCACTTGGGGGCCAGTGACCATCACATGGTATGGTTCAATTTGGCCACTAGAACTAAATCATCCCATTCCAAGGCATAAATAAAAGACTTCAGAGGAGCTGACATTGATAATATGGCCAACAGTGTTAAGCTTGCCCTGGCAAGAAGAAATACAGGTGAGGGGGTACAGGTAAAGTGGGAAAGCATTAAGGATGCAATGCTTGAAGAAATATCCCATTGTGCTAGGGAGCACAGCAAGAGCAAAAGAAGGAGGAAACCACTTTGGTTCTCGAAAACAGTAGCAGAAAAGGTCAGAGCCAAAATACTGGCTTTCAGGACATATAAGGGAATGCAGCAGGATGAAGATAGGGAGGTATACCAAATTTTCATAAGGGAAGCAGGGAAGGCAGTAAGGCACTCAAAGTCCCAAACTGAGGAAACACTATCACAAACAGTAAAAAAGGGGACAAGACTCTCTATAGATACATTAGAGAAAGGAGAAAGTCTAGGGATGGGTATTACTAATATCAAAGGGGATACGGAGGAGTGTGTGGAGGAGGACCAAGGAAAAGCATCTATCCTAAATAGATATTTCTGCTCAGTATTTACTGAGGATAAGGTAGGTCAGGGCCCACAGCTCAGCACCATGAACACAGGGGTGAGGGAGGTGTGCACAAGTCCCTTCACAAAAGAAAGGGTCCTACAAGAGCTCGCTGAACTCAGGGTGGACAAGGCAATGGGACCTGACGGCATACATCTCAGGGTCCCAAAGGAGGGAATGGTGGAACTAGTAAAGCCATTAGTAGAAATATTTAGTGTGTCTCTGTGCACAGGAGAGGTCCCAGAAGACTGGAGAAGGCTCATGTGATCCTGCTTCCCAACAGTGGCAGCAGGAAGGAGGCAGGGAACTACAGACCAGTAAGTCTTACCTCAGTAGTGTGCAAGATTATGGAGGCATTCCTTAAGGAAAGACTAGTCAAACACCTGGAATCCATAGGAGAACAGGATCCAAGACAGCACGTGTTTACAACAGGAAGGTCCTGTCAAACTAATCTTATAGATTTCTTTGGGTAATCAGAGTGGTGGATCAAGGGGTGCAGTTGATGTTGCCTACCTTTACTTCAGCAAAGCTTTCGATACTGTTCCACATAGAAGATTGATTAATAAGCTGGGTAGGCTCGGGTTGGGTCAGAAATTGGTCAACTGGGTGGCAAACTGTTTGGTGGGCAGAAAGCATAGAGTGGTGGTATGTAAACGGTATACAGTAAGATGAGATGCAAGTTACAAGTGGGGTACCTCAGGGATCAGCCCTTGGGCCAGTCCTCTTCAACATCTTCATCAGTGGCATTGCAGATGAACTGGTGGGTAAGGTTTGCCTATTTGCAGATGACACCAAAATCTGTAACAGAGTAGATGATCCAGATGGTGTGGGTAGAATGAGACGAGATCAGGAAAAACCTAGCAAAAATGTCTGAAGAGTGGCAACTGTGGTTTAATGCAAAGAAGTGCAAGATCAAGTAAACAGGGAAGAGAAACCCTGAAGCTGCCTATAGGTTGGGAAGGTAGTTGCTGGCAATCACAGGGCAAGAAACAGACTTGGGCATCATCATCACAGATGACCTGAAATCATCCAAGCAGACCACTAAAGCAGTAGGTAAGGCCAGGGGTTCAGTAAATTTATTTTCAGTGGAAGTCTAAAACGTCCACGAGTCAAAATCTGGAAATCATTCCAATTTTTTGGGAAGTAAAAATACTTCCAAGATCCTGCTTTTGGAAGTCAATATTCTACAAAGGACAGATTTATGGATGTTAATATAATATATTAGTGGTAAAATATAATTTCATTCAGAAATATCCATCATTTCTGACTCCCATGCCTGCAATTTTGGAAGTCATCTAATTTTTGGTTTCACATTTGAAAGTCAATGACTTCCTCTCTCTTTATTTTTGGAAGTTTTTGCCTTAGTGTTGGAAGACAAATACTCCCAAAATTGAGTTAGCTGAATCCCTGGGTAAGGCTAGAGGGTTGCTGGGGTGTATTAGTAGGGGTATCACAAGTCGTAAGAGGGAGGTAATAATCCTTTTTTACAAGACACTGGTTAGGCCCCATCTGGAGTGCTGCATGCAGTACTGGAGGCTGCACCTGCACAAGGACATTAACAAAATGGAGGCAGTTCAGAGAAGGCAACCAAAATGGTGCAGGGACTGCATCAGAAAACATATGAGGACAGATTAACAGAACTCAATATGTATACCCTAGAGTAAAGGAGAAAGAGAGAGGTGATATGATTGAAACATTCAAACACCTTAAGGGCATTAACAAGGTGAAAGAGTCTAATATGTTTCAGTATAAGAAAAATAGCAGAACAAGGGGACACAGCATGAGATTAGAGGGAGGCCGATTAAGGGGTAATGTGAGGAAGTTCTTTTTCACAGAAAGGGAGATGGATGCATGGAATAGCCTACCTCAGGAAGTGGTGGATATGAATACAATGCATGGCTTCAAACATGCATGGGATAGGCATAAGGGAACAATACAGATGAGTATGAATAAATAGGCCATTGACAGAGTAAAGACCTATGGCACATTCAGAAGGTAGAAAAAATGAGCAGACTGGATGGGCCTTGCAGCCCTTATCTGCTATTGACTTCTATGTTTCTATGTAATTTTGAGCACCACATGGGAAACGAGCCTGGGTCATTGGGGTGTGGCAAGTGGGAGTACGTTGAGTGTCCAAGTGGAGGACATGCTGGCTCTTCTGCTATCCTGCAATGAAATTGGAAACAAGTATGGGTCATCAGGGTCCAGCGACAGAAGGTGAATGAGGGTCTGGGTGGGGGGTTTGGTACTGGGTGCAATGACATACAATGCTCTCCTTTTTGGGGTGGGGCGGGGGACACACTGGCTTCAATGCTCTGTTGCAGTGGAGGATTTAGTGTCCTGTGTGTGTGTGTGTGGGGGCTATGCTGTCCCCATTGGTAAAGCAAAGTGAAGTTGGAGATTCAGGTGGGAAATGAGCATGTGTCATCGAGAGGCCAGCCACATGTAGCAGGACTGAGTAGCCGGGGGGTTAATTTGTTGACTGTGTTGCCATACTGAAGCTGAGTTACTGCAGCAAGCAGCAACCAAGCTTTGATGATCTGTGGCGTGCTAGGAAGGAGGACAGAGGGTTAGGATCTTCAGACGATTTTCTCAATGGTTGGTGGGGAAATGCTGCCTTCACTGCTATATTGCAGTGAAGTTGGAAATGATCCATGGTTGGATGGGGGGATAATGAGTGTCCTGGGATGGGGAAGAACATGCTGGCTCCATTTCTGTACTGCACTAAAGTTTGAGAAGCAGGTGTGAGATGAGTTTGAGTCATCAGAGGGCCCAATCAGTTGTAAGAGAATAGATCATCCTAATGGTAGGGGGGGTGGACTACACTGCCTCTGCAGCTATACTGCAATGAAGTTAGTGCAGCAAGTGACAAGAAAACATAGGTGATCTGGAGGATGCAAGGAAGGAGGATTATCTGCTTCAGAGGATGCTCCTAATGGGGGTGGTGAGTTGATGCACTGCCTCTGCTGTGATACAGTAGTAAAGTTGAAAATGATCAAAGATCATCAGTAGCCAGTTGGGGGAAGAGGAATTTGAGGCTGGGGAGTGGTGGCCAGTGCTGGCTCCTCAGCAATGCTAGAGTGAAGTCAGTGAAGCAGGTGGGAAATGAGTCAGGGTGCTAGGAGTCCAATTGTGGTGGTGAAGTATTGACCATCACGGGGTTGGGGGGTGTGAGGAGGAAGGTTTTTTGCACTGCTATACCACAGTGAAGTTTCATCAGCAAGTGAGAAATGAGATCAAGTGATCAGGAAATGGACAGGAGGGAAGAATGAGCACTTCAGATGATGTTGTCCTGGGGGAGGCAACGCTGCACCTCTGTTGTACTATGATGAAGTTGGAAAGGAGCCAGTGTCAAAGGGCTGGTTGGGGGGCAGAGGATACAGTCTCTCTGTGGATCCTCTTCTCATCTCAGGAGAGAAGAATGTGTTATCTGCTGAAATATAGTTGTCTGGTTGACCACAGGTGACAGTTCATTAGGCAGGCCCAACGAATGATGACACATCACTAACATCAGTGCAATACCACACAATGCATGCACAATTATGACATCATAGATAGAAAATGTCTAAGCACAATCTAAGAAGGATGACTGGTCAGGAACACTCGAGACCCACACTGCATGTCCATTACCACCCAACAGATTTGTGCTCCAGATGTTCCACCACCAACTCCACCTGCAAGGACAGATGTGAGGGATTGCCCACCTTGCTGTGACAATGAGAAATGTGTCTTTCGTCTGTCACATGTAGGTTAGATTCCTGCTCAACAGTTTCAGTGAGGTTAGCATGATCAAGTTGAGAGCACGAGCTGACAGCACAATGATCCAGTAGAGCTAGCATGAGAGTGATTTTAAAATTTTTGCAAAAGGTGTTTAATAAAACTGCATTATACATGTGTGATTATACACGGACATGTATAATCAAACACCATTATGCACAGGTAAATATATACAACTATGTATAATGGACTTTGACAGCTTCTGCCTACAATTGATAATCTTCACTAACCAGTTATAATAGCATTGTGCATGGTGCAGGTGGAAAATGAAGGGCATTACATTGTATGATGTATTGGTATTTCGGTTTCATCACCCCTGCTTCTGCTAAACATGGTGTTTTGTTGCAGCACAACTGGAAGGGCTTGCATGTTTACTTACCCTGGTGACATGGGACTCTTTCCCTATCCTCCACTGGAGTGGAGATAAATATAGAATTAATGACCTGACCTGTAATGGATCTCAAGAGAGTAGGAAGGTGTTTTTTTTGAATGGTGGATAACCTATTTGCAATCAGTCCTTGATGTGCAATAGGAGTTCCTGAGGTGCCATTTGAAATTTTATAATGCATACTGTAACAAGAGTAGAGATGCATCAAATTTAAAATTTGCCGTCGAAGTGGCTGATTTCACTACGCAGAGCAATTCACAAATTTTTCCCATTTTAGCCCGATTTTGCTAAGGTGGAATTTCACCTGCAGAAAGCAAAATTTCACCTGTGGAAAAGTGAAATTTGGCCTTCCAAGGCAAAATTTTGCCTCTAAAAGCTGATTTCGCCTTGGAAAGTGAAATTTTGCCTTACAAGGAAAAATTTTGCATTTCTGCAGGTGAAATTTCACCTTTCTGCAGGCGAAATGTTGCTATTCTGCAAGCGAAATTTCATAGTTCAATATGCAAAATGGGTGAAATTCGTGGATTACTCTGTGTAGTGAATTTTTGTCTCTTCACCCACCTTCTTCACATATTGTCTTTTATGACTGGTGGAAATCATACAACTTGGCTCTTGCTTTTGAGCAGCTATAATTGTATCACTCTCTACAGTGAAAAAATAGATTGTAGAGACATGCCACAAGCACGATCTGCTTGTCATACATATCATTTTTGTATTCATTTTTGGGTGCACTTAACTAAACCACAGGGAATTATGCCATAAATTTGATATTATTCTGTTTTTTACATGTAACACCCCTCCCAAAATGGACTTAACTTGTGGATCACTATCTGGGAGCAGAGGATCTTTTCTCATTCCTCAAGACAGCAGTCTCTTCTTCATGGCAGGCACAGCACAAATTCATTTTGCTCCTGCTCCCCTGAGGATTGCATCTGTCAGGATCAGGTGACCAAAAGGCATGCTGTTTTTTCTGGAACCCAATGATACACATCAACACTGCAGTTTGAAGCACACAGATAAACCTGGAAGGGACAAGATGGTCAGAAGCTGTGCTGCAGGACTGAAATTTAAACATAACATTGTGACTTAGCTTCTGCCGCAAAGCCAGCAGGGAACACAGGGTGCCAGGGAAATTGTAAAAAATAGCTCTCATAAACATGCAGCTTGTTTTTTTCACCCCAATGAATGGAAGAGAGGTTGGGCAGATAGGCAAAGGAGTCAACAATGTTTGTAAATGCGCCAGGAGGTGCTCAGCAGTGGTGGAGCAATGCAAATGGATGCAACAGAGGTCATACAGGGGAACAAGTAAAAGTCTGTTTGAGCTCCTTCTGTGCATTCTCAAAACAAGAATTCTGAAAAAGATCCATAATTTTCTCAGTCCCCTGGTGTATTCAGTTTATTTAATATAATCCCTGGTGTCTTGTGACATATTCTTGTCAGTTGATCTTGTGGTTTCTGTGGTAGCTAATTATCTTTCATGTATGCACAAATCCCCTTGTCCCCCACCTCCACAACACTGGAGTAGTCACCAGTTACAAACTGACTTTCAATGGGGTCTGCTGCAACGTTGCTCATGCAGAAAGGCCCAAAGTGACCAACACTAAATTAACTAAATTTGGGTTGCACATGCAAGTCCAGTTTAGACAAGGAAAGCTTTGAGTTTACTTATGAAATTCAGGTCAATTTGCTTTTGAAGTTTGGGCCCTTAGCCTTTAAAAAGGTTTTACGGTAGTTTGTTTTCTTATAATGCCCTTCCAAGGCCCTAAATACACAGGCTGGAAATGATTTTAGGGTGAATGGAAAACCTTTTTTATAAGATAAGTTCTATAACCATCTGAACTCATAAATCATAGCTTCTCTTCTGATACAGTATAGTATTATTGAATAATTTTTAAAGATCAGATGTAAATGTATTTTAAAAGTTAACCCTTTTTGGTAGTACAAGGACAATCAGGCTTTATGTATTACAAATAAACTGCAGGAATTGCAATATTTCATGTATAAATGCTATTTTATTGACTGTCTTATTTGATGGGTTTACAGAAAGGCCCTCAGACTTTTTCTGACCAGCTGACAGAATCATGGGTGAGCAGTGATTTAATTTAAGCAAGAATTAGATCATTTTCCCCAAGGTCCTGTCAGCTTAGTACTCACAAGGCACATCAGATTATGAAATGGCAAAATTCAGTTGTCAATTCAAACAGTATTAAATGTACTGTAAGATAATACATATTCTACTAACTTTTACAGGCTAATCAGTAAAAATGTGGGTACAGTATTAAACACTAGAAGGGGTGTCCAAACTTCCTCAGGTCATGAAAATCCTCCCCCCCCCCATTTTCCTTACTAACCTAAATGTAGTTGTACTCTGCTTCACTCCATTTTCTGATGTCCTACAACACTCTCAGTATTATGCATTTTCCCTGTAATGGGTTCTCTTCATCCCAGAATTTGTTCCACTGCCCTTGTAACTCTTCCTAAATATTTACTTATGTCTTGCACCTCTTTATAATGTGTACTCTACCCTGTCCTTTGCTAATGTAATACCTTTATTATTCTCTCACAAAAAGTGCACTTCTTTTACTGTACCCTCACAATATTTTATATTTACCCATCGCCTCTCAAAACTTGCATTTTTACTCCTGCATCTATCCAAATATGAACCCCATCTTCGACATCCCCTCTCAAAATCAGTACTTTAGCCTACACAGCCATATTTGTGTTCATCTACCCCTGCACTCCCCCAAATGTAAACCACTTGCACCCCCCTCCAAATTTGTAACTACACCACTCCCAAAATGTGCACTTGCACCCATGCAACCATCCTGAAATTTGTACATATACTACTGAATCACTCCCCCAAATTGTACTTCCCTTAGCATCCCTCCCAAGATTTGTACTTGTACCTCCATACATACCCACAATTTGTAATTGCACTTCTACACACCTTCCAAAATTTGTAATTGTACCCCTGCACCTCTACCAAAATTTGTGTTTCTATCCCTGCACCCCTCCCAAAATCTGTACTTCTACTCCTGAACCCATCCCAAAAATTGTACTTGCAACCCTCCCAAAATTTGTACATGCACCACTGCCCCCTAACATTTGTACTTGTATCCATGCACCCTTCTCAAAATTAGTACTTGTGCCCCTATACACATTCCAAAATTTGTACTTGTACCACTGTACCCTTCCCAAAATTTGTACTCGTACCCCTGCACCCCTCCCAAAATTTGTATTTGCTCCACTGCATCCCTCCCAAAATTTGTACTTGTTCCTCTGTACCCCTCCAAAAATGTGTATTTCTATGCCTGCATCCCTCCCAAAATGTGTACTTGTACCCCTGCACCCCTCCCAAAATGTATACTTCAACCCGTGTCCCTCCCAAAATTTTTACTTGTACCCTAGCATCTCTTTTAAAATTTGTACTTGTACCCTTGCACCCCTTTCAAAATTTGCACTTGTAGTCCTGCTCCTCTACCCAAATGTGTACTTGTTCTCCAGCACCCCTCCCCAAATTTGTACTTGTTCCACTGCACCCCTCTCAAAATTTGTACTTCTTCCCCATCTGAAATAAGCATCCCTCCCAAACTTTATCCTCTCACACATCTTTAACTATAGAAAGGGCTGAGGTCAGATATTGGGAGTAGTGTGTGAAAGGTACAATACATATGGTTTTACCATGCCTTGGTGACATCCCCCACAGAGACCTTCCCCACAGCGGCACAAACATGCCAACATCCACAACACCAATGCAGCCAGAAACTGACCAGCAACACGGTGACAGCAATGTGGGGGGGTGGCTGTGCCCCCTTCCACCATAGTTTAGATTACTAACTCCATGTCACACAGACAGTGGAGTTAGGTGCCTACCCTCCATTGCTGCACAATCTGTCGCCATGAAATCCCCATCACTGCAATGTCCGTCACCATTGTGGTTTCGCTGTGGGGGGATCAATGTCCCTTCAGCATATGAATACATACTTAGAGAGTAGTGTGTGGCAAAGGATACTAATATGTATAAAGGTGTAATGGTAGGCATGTAGATCGTGTGAGGGTTGCAAAAGAAAGGATGCTTTTCTGGCAATTTTACAAATTTTGCTATTTGTGCAGGAAATGGGGTAAAGCATTTCGGTAAGAGTGTGGCTTATGGAATGCATTTTGGGAGGTTACAGGAGAAGGGGTAGAAATCTTGAGGGAATGGAAGTAGGGTAAATATTTTTCAGAATGTGGGGAAGGGATAAAACATTATAAGGTTCCAGGTACAAGGGTGGAAATTTTGGGAAGGGAGTGAGCAGGGAATATAGATTTAGTGTTTGTTGGGGGTGGGGTCAAAGTTGTAAAAGGCTGCAGGTTTGGGGGAGATGTACAGTGGTACAAGCTTCAGGAGTCATGGGATAGGGTACTAATGGTTTTAGAATAATGTGTGGTATAAGTCTGGGACATGCATAGATGGGCACACATCTTGGGTGAGTGGGGATGGGATACAAATTTTATTGGGGTAGGGTGGGAATATAACCTCTGGGTGGGGTGTGAGGATATTAGAATAGGTGTAAAGCAGGAGTACAGATATCTAAGGTGAGGAAGCAGATTTCAGGATGCATGCAATATTTTTGAGAGGTGCAGAGGTAGACATTTTAGGAGGTTTGCAGTGGTAAGTTTACATTTCAGAAGGTGTGTGAGAGAAGGGGTCTAGGTTACAACAGTGGTGCAAGGTGGAGTTAGACACTGTATGGGCATGTCTTGGAATAATTGCAAGGGAGGGTCCGGATAGAGATGTACATTTTTGTGGGATTTTACATTTGAGGAGATGTGCTGGGGTAGTAGTATTCTCTTTGTGAGTGCTTTGAAACCTCAACAAAGGGAGTGAATCTGAAAAGAATAAATTATGAGTGAGTTGTGGTGGCTGCATTCAGGGCTGGAATGGGAACACAGGAAACCAAAGTTACATTTTAAGAGTATGAGAGTGTTTTTGAGCAGGGCCTATTGTGCTCAAATGGTTGTTGATCAACCTACGGAACTTGCCAGATATTTACCATTTTGTTTTACTGGTATAAGACCATTAATAAAAGCCCCATCAGAAACCTGGTAGCAAAGATTGATTTTTGACAATTTGAAACACTCTGTGTACTAAGCCTACAGGACCAGGAGGAAAATTATGTCATTGTTGCTTAAATGACATCTGAACTAATCCAATATTCCACTTGCTGGTTTGAAAAAGTCTGGGGAATTTTTTGTAAAACCATCAAATAAGAGAGGCAACAAAATAGCATTCATACAGTACATGACTGATTGAAGCTTCTGAACTTTATTTGAAATAAATAAGGCTTTGTTGTCCTTATATGGGGTGAACAGTACATTCTTAAAGCTTTGCATTTGATCCTTAAGCAAAAGACCTTTTTTGTGCTCCTGGTGTATGTTAATTAGGTCTCATGGACTAAGCCTCCCACAGTCACTTATTTTACATGTCCAGTGATACTAGACAGACGCCCCCTACACCCAGAACAAAGGGGCAAAGTATTGCAGGAACAGGAATGGTTAAGCAATCATTACTATCACTGAACTACATGACCTATCGTGGATCAGGGGTCGGGAAGGGGGTCAAAGCCTATAGAATCTGAGACTTTAGCCAACAAAAGTACTAGGCTGAGTGTTGGGTTGCGTGAGTATCTTAATGGGTTGTGAGGGAGAGGAGTGGCTGACTAATAGAATAGTATTATGATTAATGGGCATTTAAGTGGTAAATCTACAATAACTTTGGGTAAAAAGAAAGCACCTTTGGTGGCTCCCCATAATGGATGTGGTTTTGGTGCTGGGAGAGGGTGATACTATCAGAGTCAGTGTCTTATTTAATTAGCAGGGGACTAGGTGTCAGCTTAGGGAACAGCACTTAATCAAAGATTGTGTCTTGTGAAGGTTCAGTAGGTTGCCAGCTTTTAAACAAGTAATAGCCAAAGTAAAATGTTTGCTTGCTTGTATTTCCTGTGCAGTTGTTGGGTATTTATTTATTTAGTTTTTGTTGACCGGGTAAGTGCACTAGATAAACTCTGCCTATTTTCAGGCATGACCCTGGGGAGGGGAATACAGATGAATGTCAATTGACCTTGAACCAGATTAAGCTGTTGATGGTATTTTTAGTATCTTTATTGATAGGAAAGTAATTAAAACAGACAAATTAATAAATTGGATTGCCATTAAAAGGCAACCAGAATTGTCTGATGGCATTCCTGGAGAAATGAAAGGGGATTAGGAGCATAGGGGCTAGGGGGGGAAGGAGGGGTGATATGAATAGGCAGGACAGAGGAGGGGGCGGAGCTTAGTGAGGTTATGACTGACAGCAGGTAGTAGAACGGGAGGGGACAGGTGAGGCCATGATTGGCAGGTTACAAGGGAACAATGTGTACACCTGAGGGGACACAGGATTGGCTCAGGGGTTTATAAGACCAGGCTTGTGACCTCTTTCTGATGGGAATTTTTATTTAGAGGGGATCTCAGCACATTTGGCAATTCTACTGATTGTTTGCACCACTAGGTAAGGTATTGCAACCCTGGAGCCTGCGCCACCAGGTCCTGGGGGTTTTCTGAAACTGAATTTATTTAGTTCAAAGGTAAAACTCATAATAATTAGTATTTTCTTAGCTTACTGGTTTTATCTGCTTCTAACAATTACATGATTAGGCCATTCTGGTATTTTAGAAAAGTTTAAGTGTGTTGTGCCTGGCTGAGTGCCTGCTGGGGCCTAATGGCTTTGTGAGCTGACCACATGGCACGCTGGGCCCAGCTTTCAATTATTGAGGCCTTTTCTGAGACTGTTTTGGTGGTATAGGTTCAAAGTACATTACTTTGCTGAGTATGCTGATAATTTGACTGTGGTTTCTCTTGAGCGAGGTATCAGGTATTGATTTTGTAGAACATTTTATTCAGTTTTCTGAACTTAGATTGTGTGGCATGGGGCTTACTGGCCACATGGTAGGGAGGCATGGCCTTAATAGAGAAGCTGCTGCTACATTCCCATTTGGTAAGCATTTAGGTTCTGGATCACTGCAGAGGTTGCAGGGCATAGTGGAAAATAGTGGATTCCCATAAAATAAAAATAAAAAGGAACTTTTTATTAACGGTATGGTGGTGGAAGTCCTGGTGGAGTTGCAAAGCCAGACTGCTGTGTGGGGGTCAGAGATTCCCCAGTTTAAGCATGAATCCACCTCCAGGGCCATGGGAATGAAGGGGGAGAGAATGGGGGTTTCCCAGCAAGTGTGCTGGCCGCATATGGTGGTGAAAACGGGGGGGGGGGGGTAGGTCACAGAGTGTCCAAAATAGTGACTGGTTTCAGTTTGGAGTGCTGCACCTTGGTAGGGCATGCTAATGTGCCTGGGCCTTCCCGGTGTCCCCTAAATGCTCGGTGAGCACTTGATTTGTGTGCCAGATGGGAGCAAGGCAGAGGGGGTACCCACCCTCCTTACCCGAAGAACATCTCAGGGCCACCTAGAAGGTTTTTACTCCATTTTTTAAGGAGGTTTTATGAGTGGTTTTGGGGCCTCTGAGAAGGCAGGCTAGGGACAGCGGCAGATGCTGAAGCTACGATCCAGGTCTACCATGTGACCGTGTGTGATGGCATCTGAAATCATTGCCAAGCAGTCCAGCAGAAGGGTGCCTACAACAAGGTGGGAATGTGCAGCCCTCTTTTTTTGATGCAGGATCAGGGGAAAGTTTATTCGTGTGCATGGGGGGCAATTCTTTGTGCAGTCAGCATTACAGAGTCGATACCAGCAAATTAAAAAAAAAAACATAATAATCTACAGTTTAGGAGGGACTCCAAGAGGGACAATGGGCCTGATACAGGAGGAGGTAAAAAGGGTCCCAGAGGCCAGAGAGCGAGGAGTAGGCACCTGTGGGGGAAAGTCTTTTTCTTGGGAATAAAGGGGGGACAGAAGGTGAAAGGGGACAGTTCACTGAAAGGATTGTGTGGGGGACCAGGAGTAGGCTGGGAATGTGGTGGACCACAGAGGGAGGCCCCTGCTGGAACACAGGCACCACTGACTGTGGTGGGTTTCGGGGGGTGCTGCCTTTGGGAGTATGCCACATGGTGAAACAGGCCAGGGCCCTTGGTTCACATGGGTGAGCGGGCTTGGCTTGGGAGGTACCAATGCCATAAGGTGGAGGCCACCAGGGATGGTCTGGAGCCTCAGTAGTGGGACACAGCCCAGACAGACACCTTAGAGCTCGGTCAGCAGAGCGACCTGAGGCACAAGAGAAGGTGACCACCCCCCACCCCCAGAGTTCAGGGAGGTTTTTTGCCTAACCAATAGGGATGAATTAAGCAGGCACGCCCCTGGCAGTAATTTTTTTTTTTTTGTGGCAGAAGCACCTGGAGTGGAGGCATCTGGTAGGGACAGGTGATGGCTCTCACTCTTTCGGGAATAGGTGGAAGTCTCTGGGGGTGTGGGTGGTAAAAAGATCTTGAACATATGGATGTGAGGGGCACCATCTGGGCCTTTGGCAGGCATGGGGTGAAGGGGGGGTTCAAGGCATCTATATGTTGCTGCATTTTGCAAACATAAAGGTTTTGTTAGAACGCACAAGGGGTAGTGGCTGCTGTGATTAAGGTGCTGGCCATAATATGTTTCTCATTTTTCTATTTTCTTGTTATAGCATTTATTTCAGGAAATGGCACCTAAAAAGCAGCCCATGCAGCCTCCAGTGCTCAGCTATGCTTTGAAGTGGCAGCATTAATTAGTAAGATTACAAAGCTCATTGACAGGGTCCAGAAGAGGAAAGAGGAGGAGGAGGAGGAGGGGGCAGAGAGAAAAAGAAGGCCCTGGGGCAGGGGGGCAGGAGGCAAGCACCCAAGGGGGCCAGATCCACACCCAGAGCTGATCCCCTTGCCGGACTCCACACCAGATCCTTTGGACCCAGACTCAGGAATGGGTAAGTGTACAAGTGAACCCTCAGGAGAGGGCAGCCTCAAGGATTATATGGCAGGGTTGTTAGAGGAGATGGGTAAAAAGGGCTAGACACAATGGAGAAATTCCTGAAGGAGTTTAAGAAAGATAAAGAGGGCAATGGGAGCCCAGGGGGGTAGGTTTAAGCATGAGTTGTGGGAGGAAGCAATATGATGCCCCTCCAGGGTTTTCTTTGGGGGAACATGTACACACCTCCATCAAGGACAAAATATGGAAAGGGGAATACGTTGATATATTTGGATTATTAGACAAAAAGACAGCCAAAAAGTATGAGCAGAAAGAAACAGTTGGAAAATCAGAAATGGCAGTAGCACTGGCAGTGGTGGACCATAAGGAGGAAGAAGCCACATATAAGGGTAAACATTTAGACATATGACAAGCAGGGTTTTTGATTTACAGTGTCATTTTGCTAGAAAAATAACCGGAGTTGGTCATTCCGCTCCTGATCTATACAGCCATAATTAGGGATGTTTACAAGACCCAGAAATGTTATGGATGGTTGGAGTATGATGAGGCTTTCTGGCACTAGACGGCAGAGAGGGGTGACCTAAGGTGGGACTGTACACACCCAGAGTTATGGGTCAGAACCTTGTTCAGCCAGTCAGGAGTGGTGGCAGAGGGACCAAGAAGACTGCAGGGCAGGATGGGGCCAACTCCTGCTGGACTTACAACAGGGCAGCTTGTACATGAACCAATTGTAAATTTAGACGGAGCAAGGGCTAAGAATCTCTCCTCAGTCAAAGGGAAGAAGGACATAGTACGCAGAAAAATTCTTAAGGTGAAAATCGCGGGTAGGGTGCCGGGGCCTTTCACAGGCCCGCTGTGTAGTCAATTTCGTATCTCCCCTTTGGGAATATTCCTTAAAAAGCAGACAGGTGAATACCACCTGATTCTCCATTTGTCTTATCCTCAGGACTCATCTGTTAGTGATGGCATTGCTGAGGAGCACAGTGCTGTATCCTACGCATCATTGGATTTGGTTGTGCTGTTGACTAGAGCAGTTCAAGGGGCTTGGTTAGCAAAAACAGGCATTGAATCTGCTTTTTGGCTGCTGCAAGTACAGCCCAAGGATTGGGACCTGCTGAGCTTCCAGTTCGATAAGGGGATTTATTTTGATAAGGCCATGCTGATGGGTTGCTTAGTGGCTTGTTCCACTTTTGAGGCATTTAGTGCATGGGTTCAGTGGGTGTTTGGGCATAGACATGGCCACAGGCAGTTGTTACACTACCGTAAAGATTTTTTGCTGATTGGGGAATCCAAGAAGGAAATGCAGGGGATGTTACGGGATTTCCAGGTCATGTGCAAGGCAATAGGAATTCCCTTAGCAGAAAGAAAGATTGAAGAACTAGCCAGGGTATTGGAATTTTGGAGGATTGAGGTAGATACAGTAGGGGAATGTTTCCAGTTGCCCCAGGGCAAGGTACAGTGACTCAAGGAGCTGCTGGGGCAGGTGTTTGGCAGAAGGATGGTGCCTTTGGTGCTAGTTCAACAAATACTAGGACATTTGAACTTTGCCTGCAAGGCCATTGGCCAAGGCTGGGTTTTCACACGGCAGCTGGGGTGGGCTACAGGGATGGCAAAGCAGAGGCATCATTGGGTGGATATTAACAAGGGGGTGAGGAAGGGCCTTGCTGTATGGGACACCTTTTTAGCAGACTACAATGGGATTACTTTCTGGCAGGAGGATTGGGTAGATTGTGATGCCCTCCAGCTATACACGGATGCATCTGGGGCTCTGGGCCTATGGGGTAGATGGATGTCTGAGGCCTGGCCGGACAGCTGGTGGGCCAGAGGTTTGCTGAAGGATATTACCTTGTTGGAGACCTTCCCCATTTGGGTAGCCCTAGTGGTATGGAGTGAGGAGATGTGGAACAAGAAGGTTCTGTTCTGGTGTGACAACAAGGGTGTGGTTGAAGTTATCAACAGGAGGAAGGGCTCGAAAGAAATGGTGACTAGTGTTATGAGGCAGCTGTTACTGCTGTGACTACATTTGAACCTTACATTTAGATCCAGGCATGTGGACGGGGTTCAGAATGAAATTGCTGACAGCCTTTCACTTTTTCAGTTAGGCAGGTTCAGGAGGCTGGCTCCTCATCCAGAAGTGGTGAGAACACCAGTGCCAGCACATCTGTGGGAAATTGGGTGGCAAGATCCCGAATGCTGTACCTGAACTCATGGTTGACCAACACTCTAAAGGCACATGAAGGTGCATGGGATGCCTTCCAGGGATTTCGGTTGCAACAGGGCATGGTGGAAAGTTTGTCCATTACCGAGGAACAGGTAATGAGGTTCATGGTAGATTGATGGGAAAAATGCCTGGCACATTTGACCATGGTGATACAATTAGTTGGGATAGAGTGGGCCTGTGGGACTGGGGGATGGCCACAGCCAAACAGCAGTAAGAGGATAAGATACATACTTTTAGGCCGACAAAAGGGGCAGGGACCCCAGGTGGACACTCGCAGATCCATCATGCCTGACATCCTAGCTGTAGTTCTGGGGGCACTGGAGGTCATTTGCAATTTGGCCAATGAAGCTTGCCTTTTTCTGTTGTTTTTTTACCCTGATGTATAGAGGGGCCTTCAGAGTGGGGGACGTGGTAGCCAGAAACAATTAAGATATGGAAGGGGGTCTGCAGATATGGAACATAAAATTCATCAGGAAGGGATTGCTCATTTGGTTGCGATGCTCAACAATGGACCAGATGGGACATGGGGCTTGGGTTCAGATTAAGCAAGAAGAAGGGAATCAAGCATGCACTGTCTGGGCCATGGAGAGCTACAGGAGCATATGGCCCTCGGTTGTGGGTTCTTAGTTTTGGCATGGTAACGGGGGAGTAGTGACCTGCTTCCAGGTGGGGGGAGTCCTAAAAAAGGCTTTGGCTTTCAAGGGGCAGGATCAGGCACAATTTGCCACTCACTCATTCAGGATGGGAGCGGCCTCTACATTGACCTGGAAGGGGGGATCGGAAGATGAAATAAAGGAATTGGGCAGATGGTGATCCGCCTGTTATAAGTGCTATGTCAGACCTTTAATGACTGTTGTTCTTGTTTCCTTATGTCATTAGGTGAACAGAGGAGAAGGACTATGTGGATTTTGTGACATTCCTTCATATACTTGGAGGAGAGACATGCAGCAACTGCCCCACGGGGCAGGGAATTCATGAAGGGACTCAAAGACCCACAAGTCCACTGGAAAGGGGTCCGGGGAATGCGTTGGCCCAGTTGCTTCCTTTGGTGGAGGAGCTCAAGCTTATTTGGGGAATGCCTGACATAATAGTTATTCACCTTGGGGATAATGACTTGGGGGAAACACCATGGGGAGCCTTGTTTCAGGACATCAAGGCCAATTTGCAGACCCTAAAGGGCTGGTGGCCAAGGGTGTAGGTGGTATGGTCAGAGATCATAACATTACGTGTGGGGCAACACACAAAAAGCATTGGGGCGATTGAAGGGGCAAGGAAGATGCTGACCAGATGGGTGGCTGAGTTTCTGACAGAGTTGGGGGGAAGCTACATTTCACACAGGGAGATAAATTTTGACAAGCCAAAATTTTATAGGGGTGATGGGGTTCATCTTTAGGATATGGGCATGGCTTTCTTTTTGCTGCCTTTTTGGGATCTGGCAGAGTCTAGGTTGAAGTGTGGCTAAAGGCCCAGCAAGGGGGGAAGCCCCACCATCCAATGCAAGCTGGAGGTAGGGACAAGTGGAAAGAGAATTCTGGGTAAGAGGGGAAGGGCATAAAGGGCTAAGGTGGGGCAGTTGGGGGAGGGGGGAGGTTCCAGGGGCTGTGGGCAGTGCACCTGGATGTGATTAGAATGGGTGAGGGAGTATAGAAGGGCTAGGCTTCAAAGGTATCATAGGTATCATAGGTATGTTCAAGCCAGAAGATAGAATCCTACCCTATTAGGCTTGCCTATCCATAATTTAAAATAAAAATTTATTATTTCCAAAGTGATGATCCAAACCGCTCTTAAACTCATTCATGGTAGTATTGTCAACAATATTAGATGGAAGATCATTCCATACTCCAACTACTCTACAACTGTACCAATGTTTTTGAAAATTGTAATTCCAGATTTGCTGATATAATTGTTTTTTATGTTTTCTGGTACTAGTCCTACCTAAATTATGTATAAGACCCAATTCATCCAGGAGGACTTCATCCTTCATAATTTTGTAAAGTAAACAAAGATCTCCCCTTAATCTACAATAATATAAAGAAAATAGATTTAGGCTGACCAATCTATCGTAATAGCTTTTATTCTTCAATCCTTTTATTTGTTTTGTTAATTTTCTCTGCACCCCCCAAGGTTATAATATCTTCCCTATCTTGTGGTGACCAAACCTGAACACAATACTCCAAGTGTGGTCTAACCAGTGCACTATAGAGTGGAATCAATACCTTTCCATCTCAGCTAGCTATATGTTTAAGTATACAATTTAAATTTTAGGTTGCTTTTCTAAGTTGAATCCTGCAATGTGATCTAAACTTTAGAACATTAGTGACCGTAATCCCCAAATCTCTTTCCTCTTTCACATCCCCCAAGGGGGTACTATCCAGTAGATATGTCTCTTCTTTATTGTTTTTACCTAGATGCATAACCTTACATTTGGCTATATTTAATACTAGTTTATTTAGGTTAGTCCATTCAAGTATTGAGTCCAGAGCATGTTGTAAGTTAACCTTATGTTCTGCATTTTTAACTACTGACCCCAGCCTACAATCGTCCGCAAATTTATATATCCAAATATTACAGTTATTAATTTTTAGTGAAGTGATGGATATGTTAAATAGATTCAGCCCCAATACTAAACTCTGGGGGACTCCACTGGAAATAGAAGCCCAGTCAGAATATTCCCCATTGATAACCACTCTTTGCCTTCTATCCTGGAGTCAATTCAAAACCCAATTACAAATATTGCTATTAAGATTAATGCCCTCTAGTACAGACAATAAATCTTTGTGAGGCAGTTTATTTAAGGCCTTTGCAAAATCAAGGAAGATCACATCCACAGAACGAACCACATCTAGTTCCCTATTAACCTTTTCATAGAATGTCAGTAAATTAGTCTGGCATGATCTAGTCTTTGTGAACCCATATTGTAGGGGATCAATCATATCATTACTAACAAGATGTTCTGTTAGTATGTCTTTAATTAGACCTTCCATTATCTTTCCTAATGTCGAGGTCAAACTAATGGGTCTAACATTTTCAGGTAGAGTTCTAGGACCTTTTTTCAATATAGGGACAATATTAGCTTGTTTCCAATCACTGGGGACTAACCCAGAATTTATAGAGGCCTGGAAGATATAAGTTATTGGCTGTACCAGCCCATCCGCCAATTCTTTCAGAACCCTAGGGTGCATTCCATCTGGTCCAGGGAATTTACTGACATTAAGGTCAACAAGATATTTATGTATAATATCAGGGTTTAATAAAATAGTACCAGGTACAGAAGGACTGTGAATACTGTATGTCAATATCATTTATATTATATACCAAACAAAAGTAATTATTCTGGATATTGGCTATTTGTTTATTTGTAGTACTAAGTCCTGTCTCAGTAGTGAATGGCCCAATACTACTTTGAACCTTCCTCTGATTATTAATATAAGAGTAAAATGCTTTTTTATTGTCTTGTACCCTATCAGCAAGTTCCACCTCACATTGAGCTTTAGCTTTCCTGATATTTACTTTAATTTTCCTGAGGCAGTCTTTAGATTCAGTATATATCTTTACTGATTTGGATATTTTTAGTTTCTTATATAACCTGTTTTTCTTGTTAATTAATTTTTTAATAGTGGCAGAAAGCCAAACAAGCTTTTTTGTTTTATTAATATGATATTTAATGGTGACAGGAATATACTCTGAGGTTAGAGTCTCGATCTTAATTTTTAAGGAATCCTACATAGTTTGTACTGGCTAATTTTAAATTCTGATTTCCAGTCCCACCGAAGTAGATTATTTTTCATTTTATGGAAATCAGCTTCATGAAAGTTCAGTTTAGTAGTGGTTAGAGTGGGTTTGAGGGATTGTATTTCACTTACTTTAAATAGAACTGAACTATGATTGCTATTCCCCAAGGGAGTACTAATCACCACTGAATTAACTGAGGCCCCCATATTAGTAAATATTAAATCCAATATATTACTTCCCCTAGTATTTTCTAGTACCAACTGTTCTAATCTCCCATGGTCTATAATATCAATATATTGTCTCTCAAGGGGACATGTACCAATACCATCTCCCCAATCTATATTAGGTAAATTGAAATCCCCTGTTAGTAAAATCCTATTAGTTGGATTAAGATCACCAAGAATTTGTAATATAGCCATGTCATCTTGTGCTATGGAGGGGGGCCTATATAATATTCCCAATATAATTTTAGGACTGTTAAAAGGAAGTAACTTAACCCATAAAAGTTCAAGTGAGCCAGTTTCCCATGTAATTTCCTTGCATACAATGTCCTCATGTATATCAAATGCCACCCCTCCACCCTTTCTATATTTTTTACATCGGAAAAATAATGTGTGCCCTTCAATTTCTTTCTCCCATTGATCGTTTTCATTCCACCATGTCTCTGTAATTAGAGCAATATGTATCTTATGTTTTTGCAATATTATTTTGAACTCATCAAATTTGTTAAGCAAACTGCATGCATTAAGAAGTATTGCATTCCATTCTGTGGTATTAGGAGAGGAAGGTAAGGATCTATTTAAACTTTTGTCAGTGCCCCCCTGAGCCAGTTTAAACGAAGCTTAATTACCTCTACAAATTTTTTACCAATAGCCCTTATACCTGCAGAGTTTAAATGAATACCATCATTTCTAAACAAAGACATTCTATTGAATGTCCTTGCATTGTCCATAAAACCAATTCCTTCCTCAATACAAAAATGTCTGAGCCAGCAGTTTATTGTTATAATTTGTTTATTTTTATATGCTTTCTGGCCCTGCATAGAGAGTATACCGGATATAATAATTTCCACTCCATAGTTTCTAACCCTTTCAACAATGCACTTATATTCACTTTGCATATCTATCCAATTTGTTTGTCTTACATCATTAGCACCTATGTAGAGGAAGACCAAAGGGTTGACTGTGTTTTCAAACAGTTCTTCTAATAAACACACAGTATCTTGGAGTTTAGCTCCAGGTAAAGAGCTAACAGTAGTATGCTCATTGCACTTATAACAAACTTGAATATCGATGCCCTTTATAATTGAGTCACCAATAATCAAGATGTCCCTCTCCATAAAATTAATTTCACTCTGTACCTTTAAATTGTCAGGACCAGTAGTACTGGTTATGTCAAAAACATTTAATTTTAAATGTTCCCCAAGTTTATTATGCACATCACAGCCTGTCTTGGGGGGGGATTATTCAACTCACATTTGCTCAGTACATCATGGTTATCAGGTGTTTTGGGGGGCTTATAGTTGACTTACATTTGCTCAGTACTCCATGGTTATCAGGTGTCTTGTGGCTGCCTTTGATTGACTCACAATTGCTCAGTACATCCTGGGTATCATGTGTAACAATATCAAGGCCCTCAAATCTGTTTTGCAATTTCAGTGGGGGATTTAACTGAGGACCTATGTCCTTGTCAAAAGATGTTACAGCTACATTTTCACTTGAACCATCTAAGTATTCTTGATGCTCAGTTTTATTTAAGTTCACAATTTGTCTGTTACTAATATCACACACTGCCTCATTAATAAACTCCTCCAATCTAGAGATATCTTTATGTGTTTGTAGTCTGAGTTCTAATTCATGTACCTCCCTTAGCAAAGCAGAAATTTTGATACATTTATCACATGTGAAGTCTTGATTTGTGACTTCTTTGGTAAACATAAAAAAAATTTTGTAGGTGCCGTATTGGTCCTTTTAAGAACAGAGCCAGAAACAAATGATTTGATACCTTTTATTGGACCAACATGGATGTTACAGAAAAGAACAAAGTGCTCTAGCTTTTGAATCAACCAGGACCTTCTTCAGAAGCTTTGTGGCAGTTTTTTCGAATATCCCATACAATTAACACCAGATTATATAGAAAAAGCAGAAATAATTCTCATTGGTTTAACATATACATTTAAAACATAATAGAAGATTACGTCAGAGAAGCTAATTAACACCAGTATGCCTTTAACTGAGGAGCCTCAGAAGGGCAAAGGCTATCAAGAATTCTCTACAGCCAGAGAGTTCTTGTCACATAAATTTTAAATTGTCTCAGTATGCCAAGAAAGCATTCTAGTGATAAAAAAACCTTGGAGTTGCATTCTCTCTAATACATGTAAGATGAGCTTACAACTTACATTCCAATTGTCCTGGTGTATTAAAGGACAGATAATGAGAGACAAAATCCTGAAATTAGGTGTAACTGCAAGTTGAAAACAAGCCTCAAATTAATCTACACATATACTGTAAACATGATGCATGAAAGTATCACTTGTAAGTGTAAGTGCCAAATAAAAAAATACTTGTCAAGGACCCCCAAGAAAACGAGACCATGAGCCTGATAAGTGCAGATTTTAACATAGAGTCTGGCTTAACAAAAATGCACAGAATCAGTCTAAGCAATCTAAATGAAAACCCAAAGGAATTACACCTTTTATGAACCCCCAAGTAAATGAGATATGCATCTTAATATGAGCAGTTAAAAATGTGACAGTGTGTAATCCAACCACTGACAACTAATAGAAGGAAATAAATGCACACTATATGTGAAAACTAAGTGTCCTAGCCACATAACAATTTGCCCCATGCCACGCTCCACCCACACATATGTGTGTACATACACCACACCACACCACACACACGCACACACACATACCTGCACATCCCACACAACCACAACACACAATAAATATAACAAACACATTCCACACACACCACACCACACCACGCCAACAAACAAAACACACACACACCATACCCACAACACACAAAAACACAACACACACCAAACACACAAAACACACACATACATACATACATCAGTATACACACACACACACACACACACACTCAAATGCACTCATGACAGTGTTAAGGTGAGAAGTCAACAATGTAGATAACCATAAACTTACAAAATCAAAGGCCCGCTGAAGAAATAAAGTGTTTACGTCCATCTTTTAAAGTAAGTTTAAGTAGAATAATGTGTCATGTAACCAACATCAATGTTCAATCCATCCGCCACCATATTGAGAAGTAAAATAAGTCTAATTTCAGAAGCCCGTCTCTGTTGTGTACTGTTGAAATGTCCTTTTAAGACCATCACAGACATATTTGAGATGGAGTGGTCATCCTGGGAGAAGTGCTGGGCTACTGGTTTCTCAATCATCTTGTGATTAGTAGAATGTCTGTGTGAATTCATTCTAGTGTGGAGTTGTTGTCTTGTCTCCCTCACATAACCTGTGCGAGGGCATGTCTTGCATTGGATAAAATAGACCACATTACTTGATGTACATGTATAATTCCCCTGTATACTGAATAGTCTGTTTTGTGATGTAACCAGACATTCTGAAGTGGAAATGAGGTTACATGTCTTACATGTGCGTTGATGACAGAGTCGTGTACCATATGATGTCATGGTATTCTGTTCCAGTTCAAGTTGACTCCTAATAATCAGGCTGGCTAAATTAGGTGGTTGTTTAAAAGATAGTAGTGGTAGTTCTTGAAAAATACAGTTAAGGGTTTCATCCTCACTAATTATTGGATGGAGATCCTTAATAATCTTACGTAGGAGTTCAATGGTGGTATTATGGAGTTCAGGATGTTATGTGACTACTAAGGGTATTCTGTTGGTAGTCATCCATTCCTTATATTGCAGTAGCTGTTCTCTTGGGACCTGTGTTGCACGTTCCACTGCTGTGTCAATTTCTCTGGATGAGTGTCCCTGTTCAATAAAGGTGTTTTTCAACACAGCCACATGTGTGTCTCTGTCTTCCTCATTTGAACAGAGGCAGTGATACCGAAGTGCTTGACTATATATAACAGATTTCTTTGTGTGGCTCGGGTGATTACTTTTCTTGTGTAAGTATCTCTGTCTGTCTGTTGGTTTCCTGTAAAGACAGGTATGTAGGGTACCATCCTTAATAGTGACAGTGGTATCCAGAAAATGTACACTTGTGGCAGAATATTCTAGGGAAAGCTTTATAGTTGGGTGGAGGTTATTAAGTTCCTGGTGAAAATCTTTAAGTGTGTCAGTGCCCTCTGTCCAAATTATAAACAAATCATCAATGTAAAGGAAATAAGTGAGTGGTTTATGTGTACAGTGCCTTAGAAAATCCTCCTCCAAATTCGCCATAAAAAGATTAGCATACTGAGGAGCCATCCTGGTTCCCATTGCGGTTCCCATAGTTTGAACATAATGTTTACCATTGAAGATGAAGTTGTTATGTGTCAGAATGAATTCAGTGAGTTTACCCACAACTCCAGGGTCAATGTTGGGGTCAAATTCATTGTCATGCAGGTATTTGAGGCAGGCTGAAATGCCATCTGTGTGTGGAATATTAGTGTAGAGGTAGGTTACATCTATCGTGGCTAAAAGGGTATCAGGTGGTAGGTCCTTAAAACCAGAAAGTTTATGCAGGAAGTGAGTAGTGTCCTTGATGTAACTATCCCTTTGTATAACCAGTGGTTTGAAAATAGCTTCTACAAACCTTGATATCCCCTCTGTCAGGGTGCCATTACCAGAGACAAAGGGTCTACCAGGATTACCAGGCTTATGTGTTTTAGGAAGTATGTAGAATGTCCCTGGCATAGGTTCACTGGGGAGGAAGGCCTTTAGTTTGTCTTGGACATGCTCTGGAAATGTTTCAATTAACTTCTGTACTTCTCTTTTATATTCTGTACTTGGGTCACTTCCCAGTACTTTGTAGTAAGTAAGGTCACTTAGTTGGATGTTGGCTTCCGTAATGTAACCTTCCCGATTCAATATCACCACTGCCGAGCCTTTATCAGCTTTTTTTATGACAATGTTATGGTTTGATTTTAGTGTTTGTATAGCCCTCTGTTCCAATGGAGAAAGGTTGTAGTAGCAGGCCTGTTTCTGTCTATTAAGAATCTCACCAGTAACTCTCTGGCAAAAGCAATTAATGTATTTGTCCAGTTTCTTGTTCTGCCACTTGATGGGGTAAACTCATATGGTTTTTTTTCTTATCCATAGTATTTTTACTGTTTGTGATTTCTTCCCTGTCTGTGATATCTTCTCTGCCATGAAAAAATTCCTGAGTCTCAATCTGCGTAATATTCCTTCATTTCACCACAAACTGTATTCTGTCCAGTAGTTTAGTTGGGCAGAAATTGAGGCTATAGAAAGTACATTTAATTCCCCAGTAGTCAGTGTGTGGGTGGACAAATTAACAACTGAAAGGTGCCCATCTGTGTGGCTTAGTTGTTCAGTCACTCTGTTCTGTTCTTCATGGTTGTTAGGAAGTATGGTAAGTTGAAGGGCATCTAACTTCCTGTTTTTAATGAGCATGGCTTTTCTTAAGGTTCTTTGGTAGTTCATGTCTATCTCATGGAAAATGTCTGGAATAGGCTCACCAGACATCCTCTGCAGTGTATTTCATTAAACTGTTTCTTCAAAAATGCTTTTTTGGCATATGAGCTGTGGATTCTGTGATTTCTCAACTTCTCAGAGGTCCTACGACAAAGTTGTTCAGCATATGTAGAATTATCTGTGTTTCTCAGTGGATTCCAAATAACTAGACCTTTAGGGATAATGTTATTCCTTTTGCACTGGGATAAAAGTAGATGTCATTGTCTAGCTGTGCTAGTTTCTTCTTAATGTTATGCAACTGCCATGTCCTGCAGCGAATTTCGGTATCTTCCATGATGCAAAAAAAATGTTGTAGGTGCCGTATTGGTCCTTTTAAGAACAGAGCCAGAAACAAATGATTTGATACCTTTTATTGGACCAACATGGATGTTATAGAAAAGAACAAAGTGCTCTAGCTTTCGAACCAACCAGGTCCTTCTTCAGAAGCTTTGTGGCAGTTTTTTCAAATATCCCATACTATTAACACCAGATTATATAGAAAGAGCAGAAATAATTCTCATTGGTTTAACATATACATTTAAAACTTAATAGAAGATTACGTCAGAGAAGCTAATTAACACCAGTATGCCTTTAACTGAGGAGCCTCAGAAGGGCAAAGGTTATCAAGAATTCTCTACAGCCAGAGAGTTCTTGTCACATAAATTTTAAAATGTCTCAGTATGCCAAGAAAGCATTCTAGTGATAAAAAAAATCTTGGAGTGGCATTCTCTCTAATACATGTAAGATGACCTTACAACTTACATTCCAATTGTCCTGGTATATTAAAGGACAGATAATGAGAGACAAAATCCTGAAATTAGGTATAACTGCAAGTTGAAAACAAGCCTCAAATTAACCTACACATTTAAACATGATGCATGAAAGTATCACTTGTAAGTGTAAGTGCCAAATAAAAAAATACTTGTCAAGGACCCCCAAGAAAACGAGACCATGAGCCTGATAAGTGCAGATTTCAACACAGAGTCTGTGTATAACAGAATTGCACAGAATCAGTCTAAGCAATCTAAATGAAAACCCAAAGGAATTACACCTTTTATGAACCCCCTAGTAAATGAGATATGCATCTTAATATGAGCAGTTAAAAATGTGATAGTGTGTAATCCAACCACTGACAACTAATAGAAGGAAATAAATGCACACTATATGTGAAAACTAAGTGTCCTAGCCACATAAGAATTGCCCCATGCCACGCTCCACCCACACATATGTGTGTACATACACTACACCACACACACACACACAGACACACACGCGCACACACATCTGCACTCCCCACACAACCACAACACACAACAAATATAACAAACACATTCCACACACACCACACCACACCACGCACAACAAACAAAACACACACACACACACCATACCCACAACACACAAAAACACAACACACACCATACACACACAAAACACACACATACATACATACATCAGTATACACACACACACACACACACACACACACACACTCAAACGCACTCACCACAGTGTTAAGGTGAGAAGTCAATAATGTAGATAACCATAAACTTACAAAATCAAAGGCCCACTGAAGAAATAAAGTGTTTATGTCCATCTTTTAAAGTAAAGGTCTGTGTAAGTTTAAGTGGAATAATGTGTCATGTAACCAACATCAATGTTCAATCCATCCGCCACCATAATGAGAAGTAAAATAAGACTAATTTCAGAAGCCCGTCTCTGTTGTGTACTGTTGAAATGTCCTTTTAAGACCATCACAGACATATCTGAGATTGAGTGGTCATCCTGGGAGAAGTGCTGGGCTACTGGTTTCTCAATCATCTTGTGATTAATAGAATGTCTGTTTGAATTCATTCTAGTGCGGAGTTGTTGGCTTGTCTCCCCCACATAACCTATGCGAGCACATTTCTTGCATTGGATAAAATAGACCACGTTACTTGATGTACCTGTATAATTCCCCTGTATCCTGAATAATCTGTTTTGTGATGTAACCACACAATCTGAAGTGGAAATGAGGTTATATGTCTTACATGCGCATTGATGACAGGGTCGTGTACCATATGATGTCATGGTATTCTGTTCTGGTTCAAGTTGACTCCTAATAATCAGGTTGGCTAAATTAGGCGGTTGTTTAAAAGATAGTAGTGGTAGTTCTTGAAAAATACAGTTAAGGGTTTCATCCTCACTAATTATTGAATGGAGATCCTTAATAATCTTACGAAGGAGTTCAAGGTCAGGATGGTATGTGACTACTAAGGGTATTCTGTTGGTAGTCATCTGTTCCTTATATTGCAGTAGCTGTTCTCTCAATCACCACATCTCAATGAACACTCAATCTCAGATATGTCTGTGATGGTCTTAAAAGGTCATTTCAACAGTACACAACAGAGACGGGCTTCTGAAATT
Source organism: Neoceratodus forsteri (assembly GCA_016271365.2). Taxonomy (NCBI): domain Eukaryota; kingdom Metazoa; phylum Chordata; order Ceratodontiformes; family Ceratodontidae; genus Neoceratodus; species Neoceratodus forsteri. The sequence goes on along the minus strand of CM057458.1, from coordinate 860,409,964 downwards.
AGACTTATTTTACTTCTCAATATGGTGGCGGATGGATTGAACATTGATGTTGTTTACATGACACATTATTCCACTTAAACTTACACAGACCTTTACTTTAAAAGATGGACATAAACACTTTAGTTCTTCAGCGGGCCTTTGATTTAGTAAGTTGATGGTTATCTACATTGTTGACTTCTCACCTTAACACTGTGGTGAGTGCGTTTGAGTTTGTGTGTGTTTGTATACTGATGTATGTATGTATGTGTGTGTTTTGTGTGTGTTTGGTGTGTGTTGTGTTTTTGTGTGTTGTAGGTATGTTGTGTGTGTGTTTTGTTTGTTGTGCATGGTTTGGTGTGGTGTGTGTGGAATGTGTTTGTTAAATTTGTTGTGTGTTGTGGTTGTGTGGGGTGTGCAGGTGTGTGCGCTTGTGTGTGTGTGGGGGGGTGGTGTGGTGTAGTACACATATGTGTGGGTGGAGCGTGGCATGGGGCAATTGTTATGTTTCTAGGACACTTAGTTTTCACATATAGTGTGCATTTATTTCCTTCTATCAGTTGTCAGTGGTTGGATTACACACTGTCACATTTTTAACTGCTCATATTAAGATGCATATCTCATTTACTAGGGGGTTCATAAAAGGTGTAGTTCCTTTGGGTTTTCATTTAGATTGCTTAGACTGATTCTGTGCATTTTTGCTATACACAGACTCTGTGTTGAAATCTGTACTTATCAGGCTCATGGTCTCATTTTCTTGGGGGTCCTTGACAAGTATTTTTTTATTTGGCTCTTACACTTACAAGTGATATTTTCATGCATCATGTTTACAGTATATGTGTAGGTTAATTTGAGGCTTGTTTTCAACTTGCAGTTATACCTAATTTCAGGATTTTGTCTCTCATTATCTGTCCTTTAATATACCAAGACAGTTGGAATGTAAGTTGTAAGCTCATCTTACATGTATTAGAGAGAATGCCACTCCAAGGATTTTTTTATCACTAGAATGCTTTTGTGGCATACTGAGACATTTTAAAATTTATGTGACAAGAACTCTCTGGCTGTAGAGAATTCTTGATAACCTTTGCCCTTCTGAGGCTCCTCAGTTAAAGGCATACTGGTGTTAATTAGCTTCTCTGATGTAATCTTCTATTATGTTTTAAATGTATATGTTAAACCAATGAGAATTATTTCTGCTTTTTCTATATAATCTTGTGTTAATAGTATGGGATATTTGAAAAAACTGCCACAAAACTTCTGAAGAAGGTCCTGGTTGGTTCGTAAGCTAGAGCACTTTGTTCTTTTCTGTAACATCCATGTTGGTCCAATAAAAGGTATCAAATCATTTGTTTCTGTATCTGTTCTTAAAAGGACCAATACGGCACCTACAACATTTTTTTTGCATCATGGAAGATACCGAAATTAGCCGCAGGACATGGCAGTTGCATAACATTAAGAAGAAACTAGCACAGCTGGACAGTGACATCTACTTTGTATCCCAGTGCAAAAGGAATAACATTATCCCTAAAGGTCTAGCTATTTGGAATCCACTGAGAAACACAGATAATTCTACATATGCTGAACAACTTTGTCATAGGACCTCTGAGAAACTGAGAAATCACAGAATCCACAGCTCATATGCCAAAAAAGCATTTTTGAAGAAACAGTTTAATGAAATAGGTACCACACTGGAGAGGATGTCTGGTGAGCCTATTCCAGACATCTTGCATGAGATTGACATGAACTACTAAAGAACCTTAAGAAAAGCCATGCTCATTAAAAACAGGAAGTTAGATGCCCTTCAACTTACCATACTTCCTAACAACCATGAAGAACAGAACAGAGTGACTGAACAACTAAGCCACACAGATGGGCACCTTTCAGTTGTTAATTTGTCCACCCACACACTGACTACTGGGGAATTAAATGTACTTTCTAAGGGCCTCAATTTCTGCCCAACTAAACCACTGGACAGAATACAGTTTTGTGGTGAAATGGAGGAATACTTCCGCAGATTGGGACTCAGGGAATTTTTTTCATGGCAGAGAAGACATCACAGACAGGGAAGAAATCACAAACAGTAAAAATACTATGTATAAGAAAAAGAAACCATATGAGTTTACCCCATCAAGTGGCTGTAACAAGAAACTGGACAAATACATAAATTGCTTTCACCAGGGAGTTTCTGGTGAGATTCTTAATAGACAGAAACTGGCCCGCTACAACCTCTCTCCATTGGAATGGAGGGCTATGCAAACACTAAAATCAAACCATAACATTGTCATAAAAAAAGCTGATAAAGGCTCAGCAGTGGTGATATTGAATCGGGAAGATTACATTACGGAAGCCAACCGGCAGCTTAGTGACCTTACTTACTACAAAGTACTGGGAAGTGACCCAAGTACAGAATATAAAAGAGAAGTACAGAAGTTAATTGAAACATTTCCAGAGCATGTCCAAGACAAACTAAAGGCCCTCATCCCCAGTGAACCTAAGCCAGGGACATTCTACATGCTTCCTAAAATACATAATCCTGGTAATCCTGGTAGACCCATAGTCTCTGGTAATGGCACCCTGACAGAGGGGATATCAAGGTTTGTAGAAGCTATTTTCAAACCACTGGTTATACAAAGGGATAGCTACATAAAGGACACTACTCACTTCCTGCATAAACTTTCTAGTTTTAAGGACTTACCACCTGATACCCTTTTAGCCACGATGGATGTAACCTCCCTCTACACTAATATTCCACACACAGATGGCATTTCAGCCTGCCTCAAATACCTGCATGACAATGAATTGGACCCCAACATTGACCCTGGAGTTGTGGGTAAACTCACTGAATTCATTCTGACACATAACAACTTCAGCTTCAATGGTAAACATTATGTTCAAGCTATGGGAACCACAATGGGAACCAGGATGGCTCCTCAGTATGCTAATCTTTTTATGGCGAATTTGGAGGAGGATTTTCTAAGGCACTGTACACATAAACCACTCACTTATTTCCGTTACATTAATGATTTGCTTATAATTTGGACAGAGGGCACTGACACACTGAAAGATTTTCACCAGGAACTTAATAACCGCTACCCAACTATAAACCTTTCCCTAGAATATTCTGCCACAAGTGTACATTTTCTGGATACCACTGTCACTATTAAGAATGGTACCCTACATACCTGTCTTTACAGGAAACCAACAGACAGACATAGATACTTACACAAGAAAAGTAATCACCCAAGCCACACAAAGAAATCTGTTATATATAGTCAAGCACTTCGGTATCACTGCCTCTGTTCAAATGAGGAAGACAGAGACTCACATGTGGCGATGTTGAAAAACACCTTTATTGAACAGGGACACTCATCCAGAGAAATTGACAGAGCAGTGGAACGTGCAACACAGATCCCGAGAAAACAGCTACTGCAATATAAGGAACGAATGACTACCAACAGAATTACCCTTAGTAGTCACATACCATCCTGACCTTGAACTCCTATGTAAGATTATTAAGGATCTCCATCCAATAATTAGTGAGGATGAAACCCTTAACTGTATTTTTCAAGAACTACCACTACTATCTTTTAAACAACCACCTAATTTAGCCAGCCTGATTATTAGGAGTCAACTTGAACCAGAACAGAATACCATGACATCATATGGTACACGACCCTGTCATCAACGCACATGTAAGACATGTAACCTCATTTCCACTTCAGACTGTGTGGGTACATCACAAAACAGACTATTCAGGATACAGGGGGAATTATACATGTACATCAAGTAATGTGGTCTATTTTATCCAATGCAAGAAATGTCCTCGCACAGGTTATGTGGGGGGAGACAAGCCAACAACTCCGCACTAGAAAGAATTCACACAGACATTCTATTAATCACAAGATGATTGAGAAATCAGTAGCTCAGCACTTCTCCCAGGATGACCACTCTATCTCAGATATGTCTGTGATGGTCTTAAAAGGACATTTCAACAGTACACAACAGAGACGGGCTTCTGAAATTAGACTTATTTTACTTCTCAATATGGTGGCGGATGGATTGAACATTGATGTTGGTTACATGACACATTATTCCACTTAAACTTACACAGACCTTTACTTTAAAAGATGGACATAAACACTTTAGTTCTTCAGCGGGCATTTGATTTTGTAAGTTTATGGTTATCTACATTGTTGACTTCTCACCTTAACACTGTGGTGAGTGCGTTTGAGTGTGTGTGTGTGTGTGTGTGTATATACTGATGTATGTATGTATATGTGTGTTTTGTGTCTGTTTGGTGTGTGTTGTGTTTTTGTGTGTTGTGGGTATGGTGTGTGTGTGTGTTTTGTTTGTTGTGTGTGGTATGGTGTGGTGTGTGTGGAATGTGTTTGTTATATTTGTTGTGTGTTGTGGTTGTGTGGAGTGTGCAGGTGTGTGTGCGTGTGTGTGTGTGGGGGGGTGTGGTGTGGTGTATGTACACACATATGTGTGGGTGGAGCGTGGCATGGGGCAATTCTTATGTGGCTAGGACACTTAGTTTTCACATATAGTGTACATTTATTTCCTTCTGTTAGTTGTCAGTGGTTGGATTACACACCGTCACATTTTTAACTGCTCATATTAAGATGCATATCTCATTTACTAGGGGGTTCATGAAAGGTGTAATTCCTTTGGGTTTTCATTTAGATTGCTTAGACTGATTCTGTGCATTTTTGTTATACACAGATTCTGTGTTGAAATCTGCACTTATCAGGCTCATGGTCTCATTTTCTTGGGGGTCCTTTTTTTATTTGACACTTACACTTACAAGTGATACTTTCATGCATCATGTTTATATGTGTAGGTTAATTTGAGGCTTGTTTTCAACTTGCAGTTATACCTAATTTCAGGATTTTGTCTCTCATTATCTGTCCTTTAATATACCAGGACAATTGGAATGTAAGTTGTAAGCTCATCTTACATGTATTAGAGAGAATGCCACTGCAAGGTATTTTTTTAATCACTAGAATGCTTTCTTGGCATACTGAGACATTTTAAAATTTATGTGACAAGAACTCTCTGGCTGTAGAGAATTCTTGATAACCTTTACCCTTCTGAGGCTCCTCAGTTAAAGACATACCTGTGTTAATTAGCTTCTCTGACGTAATCTTCTATTATGTTTTAAATGTATATGTTAAACCAATGAGAATTATTTCTGCTTTTTCTATATAATCTTGTGTTAATAGTATGGGATATTTGAAAAAAACTGCCATCAAGCTTCTGAAGAAGGACCTGGTTGGTTCAAAAGCTAGAGCACTTTGTTCTTTTCTGTAACATCCATGTTGGTCCAATAAAAGGTATCAAACCATTTGTTTCTGGATCGGTAAACATAAGACATTCCCAGCAGGTTTTCCTACCCTTGAGTTTTTTTTTTGTCTTCCTTCTGCCGTTACAAGATTTATTTACTCACCAACCCAGATTTCAAAGTGTACCACTGTGGATGATCTTTTTTTTTTTGTAGTCCTTGGTGTCCCCACGTGGGCCACAGCAGACACGCTGACAGGAATATCTCTGCGCTGTTTCCTCGCCCAGCTTTGCAAGCTGGTGGAGCTCAAACTTATAGCCACTCACCAGGAAGTCCCACCCAGTCACTTCCTGTATCTCATCCTGTTGCTGTGCAAACAATAACAGTTTGATACTGAATAGTTTATTTATTAAAAGGTGAAGACAATCCCCAGCCTCAGTTACGCAATAGAAAAACCTTGATTTAAAAATAAAAAGAAATGGGTAGCAGACTATCCTACATCTCAAGAGACAAGCACCAGCTGGGTATTGCAGACCTCCACAACCCCACAATGCCTTAGGACCAGGAAACACCAACTCCTTGTATCCCGTAGCAATGGCTAGAGATTTACCCTCCTCTCACCAGAGGAATGCTTACCCACACATAAAAAATATATGTTCACACTAGCAGTAGTCAGCCCAGGTTAGAATCAAGTAGCAATCTGATCAGGTCTGTGGCATCCGGACCTAGCAAAGTATAGGGAGTATTGGTTGATGATGGTGGGGGGTCAGACGACTCATCTGGACCCTGAGAAGAGAGGAACAGAGAAGATGAAAAAAGGAACCTGCTATGGAATTCAGTGCAACATTGAATTGGGGAAGCTCTATGAAAATAAATAAAACTGTTATGTTTAATGAACTATGATTGAGTAACCTGTAATGTTATATAGAGGTGTAAATAAATCTAGTTGCCTTCATGTATCAAAAACCTGTCTGGACATTGAGTTGTTTCTGAAGGGATGGTCAGAAGACAAATAGGATTGCAATTAAAAGGCAACCAGAATTGTCTGATGGCATTCCTGGATAAATGGAAGGGGATTAGCAGCATAGGGGGTAGGGAAGGGGAAGGAAGGGGGGGTGAATAGCAGGACAGAGGGGAGGGTGGAGCTGGGTGATGTCATGACTGACAGCAGGTAGTACAAGGGAAGGGGACAGGTGAGGTCATGATTTGCAATTTACAAGGAAATGATGCATGCGTCTGAGGTGACACAGGATTGGCTCGGAGGAGTGGCCTGGAGGGTCCTTGCCAGGTATCCTTAAGGGGTTTATAAGACAGGGCTTGGGAGCGCTCTCCCTTTTTCTGTTGGGATTTTATTTTGCATTCCACCTTCCCACCCAGACAGGTTGGTTGACAGATGGACGCCAGGTGGGGGATGAGGTGCCTAAGATGAGATTTGTGGTTGGACAGAGGGACCTGGGGCAGGTGGACAGTTTGTACCATGTTGAAAGGTGGCTGCAAGACTAAGGTTAAGAAGGAAAGGGAATTCTGGTTAAGGGGGAAGGGCAGATAGGGCTAAAGGAGGGGCATTTGGGGGAGGGGTAGGTTCCACGGGCCAGGGGCGGTGCACCTGGATGTGATTAGAAGGGGGGAGGGAGTATGAAAGGGCTAGGGGTCGGGTCTGTGGCATCTGGACCTAGCAAAGTAAAGTGTAGGGAGTATTGTTTAATGGTGGTGGAAGGTCGGATGATGCATCCGGACCCTGAGAAGAGAGGAACAAAAAAGGTGAAGAATGGGACCTGCTACAGAATTCAATGCATGATTGAATTGGGGAAGCTTTATGAAAATAAATAAAACTGTTATGTTTAATGAACTATGATTGAGTAACCTGTAATGTTATATAGTGGTGTGAATAAATTGAATTGCCTTCACGCATCAAACACCTGTCTGGACATTGAATCATTTCAGAAGGGATGGTCAGAAGACAACATGAGTTATAACTGTGAAATTTTCAGGACTGGGAAATGAAGAGGTCCGCGCATAATGTTGCTGTTTTCTTAGATTGTGACCCTGAATTGTCAAGACAGTATTTTTATTACTCCAGCATATGATCATGACATGTGACATTTATCAAATTCCTCTAGAAATGTGGTTTTGTGAATTTACTGTGAAAACAGGAATTGTAGGGGGATTTGAAAATGGCACCAGCCATGTTCATGAGATGGGGTAAAAAATGACTATGTTGAAAATGTGGATTCAGAGAGTAAGACAAGGTGTAACGTTCACTGTTACAGCTGGAGTGAGATCAATTGTTCTTGTCAGACTGCCTGTGCTGACCAGTATTTTTCCTGGCAAAATGTAATGCCCTGATGACTGTGATGCCTTGTGGAGGAGTTCATACACAATATCAATACAAACTAAAACAAATCTGGTGCTGTATTTTCTATACTTTCTTTCAGTTTCTTTGCACCAATATCTGGTCCTACACATAGCTCTGCAATGCAGGGGTCTTAACAATTGTAGTTATGCTGCAAACAAGAAGCAGCACTAACAGTCTAAGGCAACAATGCATTTTTTTAATATTTCATAGTACTATATATGACTTCCTCCTCAAAGCATTACAGTGATAATGACACCAAATTTTGCCAGGAAAACAAATTGTCAGAGTGAGCAGTCTGTTAATAACAGCTAACCTCACTCACATTGCAACATTGAATGTAACTCCTTGTTTGATGTCAATGGCAGGCTCAAATGGAGCAGTCAGAGATGAAAACAAAAATGTGGAGACTGGTAAATATGAAGTCAAAGGATGCTTCCACGGTATACCTATGTAAAAAGTAAAAACATGATGGAAGCCTTTTAAATTTGAAAACATATGAACATTTTAGTTAACACGAAAATGTAATGGATGAAAACTGCACATTCAAGTAACATTACTGCCACTAATCCAGTGTCATATTTTGTTTTGAAGGATAACATTGTATAGTTTGAACCATTTTTGGTTATACATATTTGTTGTGTGTAGGTGTACTGACGAAAGTTAATGTAGGGACGTTGCCAGCATGTTGTGGAGAAGAGATTGGGAGGCTATGCATAGAAAGCAAATGAGGGAGAGAAGGTAATGAGAATGATGATGAATGGCAGGGTTTTTGAGGTGTAGAGATCTGGGTGGGGGAGAAAAAAGCAAGTGGTGCACAGCTGCAACAATATTGAGAATGGAAGGATATTGGGGTAGACGAGACATGGAAAGCAAGTGTTTTCTTAGTAACGACTACTGGGAAAGGTGTATCCTGAGAACTGTCTCTTTATTGGCAAGCAGTAAATGAAGGCTAGAAAGAGCATGATATGAAACATGGCAGAGCAGTCCACAGTGGTATAAAAGACATATTCTGTGAACTGAGCCTCAGGAAACAGACACTGAAAATAACTAAGAAACTTGTACAAAAACATTTTATGTTAAAGTGGATTGGATGAAATGGAAAAATGGATTTTATTTGTGGACTTTGTATGCTGCTTCCTGATAACTATGGCATGGATTTAATATATTGATTCATTTGATCATTTTATGAAGATGTATTATAAAAATGAGCAGAAATTGGGTGCATTTTATGTAAAGCCTGCTTAAAATGGAAATATATACAATTCACTCAAATTGAAACTATTGTTATACAGAGTTTTTTCACTGACTTATGACTGAAAACTTATGGGTTGGATATTAACTACCATTCATCTAAAGATATTCTTTTTAATTCTGTCTACTAAAGAAACTTTTTGCCAATTGAAATAATGAAAAAAAAACATCAGCTCTCAAATTATTTAAAACCATCAAGCTAATTACCCCATTGGCTATTATTTAACTGATAGGCAAGCATAGGAGTGACATTATCCAATGGCTCTGGAGTTACTGATTATTCTGATTATGCAGATTGCTCCTGACATGGAGCCTCTGCAAAAGAGTCTATGAGTCAAAGCTGTGTAATGTGTAATCGCTGATGCAACTGCACATAATTTCCCACCTGCCCCTTACCTTCACCCCTAGGCTGGGTCTGTCCTGTCTACTGTAGCTGTATATACCCGGTGTCTCATGCAACATCTGCTGACTAATGTAATAAATATCTCTGGTTGCTACCTGACTTGGTATTCATGTACCTATATTATGACTACTGTGATCTACCTATTACCAAGCGTGTACCACCAATGAATGCCTGTAACACTGGTAGCTTTTTTAATTTAAGCGTTATGTACTGTACTGTTTTGTTTGCTGTGATGTATTGCTCTCTTGACAAGGTGCCTTTGTAAATAAGTCTACGACTCAAAGATGATCTAATAAATAAAATAAATAAATAAATTCTGATTGTTAAATAAATAAATAAAAAATCAATAAAATCCTCCAGAATCAATGAATTGCTTCTTTGCATCACAGCTGTCCTGGTCCAAAGCAACCTTTTACCAAGCGTCAAGCCTGCCTCTACTTCTAAATGGAGATGTGCGAAGTTAGTAGAATTTGCCCCATAAATAATTTCGTGAATGAGGCAAAATTTGCCAAGTGAAATTCACCAATTTGTGAAATGTGGTCCAACTGCAAAGTGTGGAACTTCACAGATGAAATTCCACACTTTGCATTTAAATCTCTGGGGCCTGATTACAAGATGCATGGCACAACTCATGGGTGTATATGAGTTGTGCCATGCGGCTCTACACCGGGAACTCTGCGCCTTATTCTAAGACAGGCAGGGTCCCTGGCAGCTGCGCCCCTCAACTTGCAGCAGCTGCAGGCATGCGCCACTGGAATGGTGCAATGAACCAGGGTGCTGCAAGTTGCGGCCCATGATTTACTACCCCCCCTGGTGCCCCCAACCCAAAACGCACAAGAAATCACCTGGGGGCATTGAGGGGGTGGCTGGTCAGGTGGCACAGGTGATTGGGGGTCACTTTAAAATATGGACTCTAGAGGTCACTGAAATTTGGGGGTGGGGACATGACTGTACTTGGAGAGGCTGTGGGGCAGGCTACAGTGCATAGCATGGTGCTGCACGGGGGCATCCATCAGTTTGCCAGGATGGATGCCCCTTAGACCACATCCATGATGGTCTAACCCCGCTGCACCTCGTGCTGTCTTGGAATACTGTGTGGGTTTCAGCAGCCACCCTTTTGGAATAGGGTGCAGGTGCTGCCGTAACCCACCCTTGCACCATGCCACAGCAGGTTGCAGGTGTAGTGGGTGGCAGAGACCACCTTTAGCACAACCCGCATAAGGCATGGCACAAGCCACCTCTCAGAATCGTGACTTGCAGAATGCGTGGTGCAAGGTGCAATTTACACCATAGGGTCTGGCATAAATCACCTTGTGCCAGGTGTACCGCCACTTGGAATCAGGCCCTTGGTGTCTAGTGGTTCCTCCCCAACTGATCACTAGCCAAAGTGTAAAAGAAATGTTTATTTAAATCCCTGTGGTCCCCCATCCCGCTGACTGCTGGCCACAGTGTTAAAAAAAATGTTTATTTAAATCCCTGGTGTGTATTGGCATCCCACCCCACTGATCACTGGCCACAGTGAAAAAACTTATATTTAAATCCATGATGTCTAGTGGACTCCTTCCCCCCCACCAATTGAGGGCCAGAGTGTAAAACAACATATATTTAAAACCCTGGTGTCTTGTGAACCCCCAACCCATCAGGTACTGCACCCCCCACCCCAAACCTTATGTAAAAAAAATACTACATATTAGATCCCTGGTGTCTAGTGGTCACCCCCCTCGCCGTTCACCAACCCCAATGTAAAAAAATATAAAATCATTTAAAATTCCTGGTGTCCAATGGACCCCCACCCCACCACCCCATCAGGTAGGGCCCACCACCCTTTTCCTGCCACCCTGACCACGAGCGTATACCCGGCAGAGCCCTCCACTCTCCTCATTGGCCAGTAGCCTGACTGAGCTTTAAATGAATGAACATGTGCTTGTAAACACACACTAATTCATTGAGAGCTCAGTCATACTGGGCTGCTGGCCATAGAGGTGAGTGGAGGGCTGTGCCCACTCGGGGTTGGGGTGGGTGGAATGTGGTGGTGGGGCACTACCTGACATGGTGGGGAGGTGGTGGGTCCCCTAGACACCAGGTTTTAAAGTGATTATTTTTTTTTTTACATTATGGTTGGTAATTGGCAGGGAGGGGTTGACCACTAGACACCAGGTATCTAATACAGAGTATTTGTTTTTTACATCAGGGTCAGGGTGAGTGGAGCAGGGTGGGGTTGCAGTACCTGATAGGGTGGGGGGGTCCATTAGACACCGGGGATTTAAATATACAGTATATTTTTTTACACTGTGGCTGGTGATCAGTGGGAGGACCACTAGACACCAGGGATTTCAAATTCGTATTTTATATTTTGGCCACCGATTGGTGGGGAGGGGGACCACTAGACACCAAGGATTTAAACTATGTATTTCACAGTTTGGCCAGCAATTGGTGATCAAATGGGGGCACTGGACACCAGAATTTGGAGGATTTAGAATTTGTAATTTCCCTTGCAGTGGAGTTGTCTATGTGCAATTTGCACTTAAAAAAACCCAAAAGCAAGGCAAAGTTACAAATGGCAAATTATCACTTATGGGGACAACTTTGCGAACTGATCCACAGTGGTGAATCTGGCAACATTTCAGATAATTCACTTAACAGAGTACTTTGGAATTCAGGAATCCAGCACTGACTAAGGCTTATGCTGGTATTCTCTTTGTTCGCACAGATAAAGAATGGTAGCTGGACATTGTAAGAAAGACCATTTTTAGGACACAACTATAAAGTAGTGGATGTTTGATATATCTTTTTTTAAAACTCATTATATCAAACTGGCTTAAATTATTAGCATTAGAGGGAGTGCTTACTCCTAGTATTTTTTTTCCAACTCTTTTAAGCACCCAGGTGATGGGCGGGAGGATGTGCCTTCCTATTATCCCCTGGACTTGTTCTTCCAGCATCCTCTGTAAGGATGCCTGTACTGGGTGGCCCATAGCTTGTCCCCTGTGGTGGTGCTCCCCCGGGGAGGTGAGTAGGGATCGATATCTACCAGAGGCCTCAGCCAAGGCTTATACCTGGGGCATCATTCAGGAGACGGTTCAGGGAATTCATGGAGCTCCATGAGAAGGAGTTTTTCTTATTTGATTTCCCCAGGAGACACTGAAATGCAATGACATCAGTGTGGGGCAGGCAGGTGTGCTACTGCACCAGCCCCTGAGACATTCGCCATCTTCTCCACAAGTTAAGTGGTCCTGACTGCTGGACACCCAACCTCTGCTGAGTGTCTCTAGTATGCTGAGAAACCACAACCCTCCCCCCTGGAGGTGGAGGGCTGTCCTTGGGTTGCTTATCCAACCTCCACCGGCTGACCCTCTGAACACTGATCATCAGTGCCACAGGTGGTTGCATTAATGCTGTGTTGGTGGGCCAGCTCATTTACAACTAAGTCATTTTTTTTAGTATAGTAGTATAGCAGAGTTCTGTGATTTTAGTTACTATCCCTACCTCTCCTTTTTTCTTTTGTCCTTGTTTATGTATTAGCCGGGAAGGGGAATTTTAAAGAGCCACATCTGTTTTTCAGATGCGGCTGTTGAAATCACCCAGGAGTTAGACCATGAACAGGTGATCTAACTCCTTGGATAGACTTCGACAGCTGCATCCAAAAAACAGACATGATTCCCAGTGTTGCTGCACAAATTGCCATAAACTGCGAGAATTGTTGTAAATACATCAGGAAGTCTGTAAATACCCCACAAGTATTCTGATGCATTTACAGTGGAGTCCCTTAGGATGAAACCCAATTCTGCAGCATTTTGCAGCACTCTGCAGAATGCTGCAGAAGGCCTTCTCAATAAAGCAATGTTATTTCAGTGGCAATGAGTCCCTTTTCTCATACAGGAAAGTGTGACACTGCCAGGATGAAGTGAATGCCATTGTTTCCTGCATGGCAAAAGGGACTAATTGCCATTGAAATTAGACTGATTTATTCAGTAGGTCTGCTGAAACATACTGCAGAGTGCTTTAAAAGTGGGTTTCATCCTGGGGGACACCACTGTACCTGAAGGCAGCATGCATCCAAAATTACCAACTGGAGTGCTGCATCCAGTGCTTTCAAAATCCCACCCAGTACCACAATACCTGTAAACCTGGGTATACTCTGCAATATTCTTGCAAGTTACCTCTTTTCAAGGAAAGTGTACTGCAAATCTAACAACTCAAGGTTGCGATGCCTGCTATAGAGTCAGCATATCACTTTTGGAAGACTTCATGATAAATTGCATTGAGAGGACTGCTTCAGCTTGAAAAGGAAGATTGTTGCTATATTACACACTTACTTTTTTGAAGACCTAACTAATCTTTAGGACATTTGTAATACACAATACCTTGGCATTGTCATAGTATATTGCAAGAACTGAAAACTTCCTAGAACTTTCTAAGGAAATCTCTACTAATACTGTTACTTCCTGGTCTTGAACCTATCATTATTGTTTCAAAGGGACTTTACAGTCTACAACTGGACTACTTTATTTATTGACGTAAGGAATTGGCTGTTGCTATATAGGTCCTTGTACAAAAAGATGAACAGTGTACGTGATTTTATAAAATGAAAGGTATCAAATTACCCGCTTTGTTTATCTTTTTGTATTTGTTGAATCTGGTTTGTCTTTTTTGTGTGTGATGAGCATAGTTAATACCAGAAGTGGTCTAACAGTGGACTCAAATAACCTAATGAAAAAAACGAACAGCAAAACCTAAACAAGCATTTGTCAATGCCGAATGTTTGCTTCTGGCATTGGCATTGGTAGTGTAGCAGTGTAGGAGTTAGAGAACTGCATAATAGGAATGGCAGTGAAGTATTGAACTTAAGCCAACCCCGCCACCACCCTGCAGGGACTGACAGGCATTGGGGTGTGCCTTTGGGTCATCAGGCATAACGGACATGCCATTTCACCATACCCTACCCTGTAGACACCGACAAGTGTCACGGTGTGCCTTGGGGTCTTTGGCCCTTATGCTCACCCCATTCCATCAGGAAATACAGTGAGATGGGTGCTGTATAGGAGAATGGGATGAACTTTTGTGTCGAAGAGTCCAAGGCACACCTCAATGCCTCTCACTGGTTGCAGGGTGTGGAATGGTATGAGCATTACAGGCGAGAATCCCAAGTCACACCCCTGATGCCTGTCAACCTTTACAGGGTGGGGCATTATGGTCAGAAACCCTAACGTCTCAGGCGTTCGTTGGCATTTTCACTCCAAATTTTCAACATGGGTTTTTTGTGACCCCCACCTTATGAACAATGGCAATATCAGTTTGTTAACCGAAAGCTGATTTTGCACAGCGACTACGCCATTTGGCACCACAGGTGTGAAAACACATTTCGAACAGGATGTGAAAAATGACAGCTGTACTGTTCATGGGGAGGTGAAAAAAATGGCAATGTTGAAAATCTGTAGTGAAAATATTAAAAAAACTGAAGTCATGAGCGTGTGTAGAAACTGGGCAACGCACACCCATAATGCAATTAGTTTGTGGATGTTTTACAGCAGATTATCAACACAGGCATTTTGGAACCTCTGCTCATGAACAATGTCACCGTGATTTTCTTAATCTGTCCCGAACAGTGATTTCCCACAGCGACCACGCATTTCTGCGCTGAAAGTGCGAAAACACATTTCGGCGATGGTGTGAAAAATGACAGCTGTATTGTTCATAAGGAAATGTGGAAAAATGCCAGTGGTGAAAATCTGGACTGAAAATATTAGAAATCCATGAACTTATGAGGGTGCATGGAAAATGCGCACTGGTCGCTCGTAGCACAGTCATTTTATGGACTTTTTTCACCAAATTTTTAACATAGCCATTGTAATACCTCTGCTCATGAACAGTGTCACTGTGATTTTCTTAATCTGTCCTGAACATTGATTTTGCACACAAACTGCGCCATTGTGCGTTACATGCGTGGAAACACGTTTTGGGTGAGATGGGAAAAATGACAGCTGTACTGCTCCTAAGGAGGTGTGGTAAAATGGCACTGTTAAAAATCTGGAGTGAAAATAGTCAAAATTCACAAATGTACGAATGTGCGAAGGAACAGTGCAACGCATGCTCATAAAACAGTCATTTGGGGAAATTTTTTCACCAAATTTTTAACATAGCCATTTTAACACTTATGCTCATGACCAGTGTCACTGTGATTTCCTTAATCTGTCCCAAACATTGATTTCACACACCGACTGCGCCATTGTGCGTTACATGCGTGGAAATATATTTTGGGCAAAATGTGAAAAATGAAAGCTGTTCTGCTCATAAGGAGGTGTGGTAAAATGGCAGTGTTAAAAATCTGGAGTGAAAATATTGAAAATTTGCGAACTTACGAGCGTGCGTAGGAACAGTGCAATGCATGCTCGTAACACAGTCATTTTATGGAGTATCGTCACCAAATTTTCGACATAGGCATTTTAGGACCTCTGCTCATGAACAGTGCCACTGTCAGTTTCTTAATCTGTGTGGAACACTGATTTCCCACACCGACAGTGCTATTTTGCACTGCAAGTGCGAAAACACATTTCTTCCAGGGTATGAAAAATGACAGCTGTGCTGCTCACAAGAAGGTCTGAAAAATGCCAATGTTGAAAATCTGGGGTGAAAATATTGCAAATTCGCAAAGTTACTAGCGTGTGTAGCAACTGCACAACGCACGCTCGTAAAACAGTTATTATTTTAAATTTTCCCATCAATTTGTAACATAGGCATTTTGAGAGCCCATCTCATGAACACTGGCACTGTCGTTTCGTTAATCGGTCCTGAAAGGTGATTCTGCGCAGTGACTACAAAATCACCTTCCGGGGCCAATTAATGCCATAACAGTGATAGAATTCACTAGGAGGGGTCCCAAAAAACCCATGTTGAAAATTTGGTGCCAAAATTCCAAAAAATGCCTGAGATATGCAGCAAAGTTGAAAAAACCCTATTTATTCCATTATACAGCTTACCGGCATTTCCTCAGTTTGCGGTCAGCTTTGAAGAGTGCAGACGTGTTCCCGGTCTACCGAAGATCGTCATGCTGGACTCCGGAGATAAGTATGAGGTGAGGGAGGGTGTGGGGAGGCAGGTGTGCACTGGGTGGGTGCGGTTGTTGGATGGGGCCAGGAGACCACCGGGGACTGTTTCTTCCTTACAGGTAAAAACATTGTGGGACATTTGTTATCTACAGGGCAATGTGGCATGCTGGGGTGGGCTCCAGCGTGCCAACTGAGTCTTTTTGGGGGTGCTGTAGCTGACGGGGATTGGGCACCTGTCGGCACACAACAAGAGAGGGTAGGTTATGCCGAGGATTTGGCACCCCGTCAGTACACAACAACCGGGGTTGATTATGCTGAAGGATTGGGCACTCCGTTGGCAAACAAGCGTGTTGGGGGACATGCTGCCAGGAGTTGGGCACCCTTAGGCAGGGAAGGGGGATAATATTGTTTGTGAACAGGTGGCAAGCCACTGCCATGTTCACAAACAATATCAGAGCTGCAAGGTCCCGCCCTGCAATGACGGTTCGCTCCCTCATTGCAGCGAATGGCTGACGCTGCAATGACGAGGCAGCCCCTGATTGCAGCGTCTATTTTTTCACAAGTTGGTGGCAAGGTTCCAAACTAGTGTCACCGGCTGTGTCCCCCATTATTGGTGGACATCACACACACCCCAAAATGCCGTGCTGGTACTGGCCTCAACAGTGCCGCACCTCCAGAACCTGCTTCGGCACCTAGCTGCCGCAATATGTTTCTTGCGCTATGCGCAAGCAAACATAAAAAGGGGAATAGCAAAATGGTCAATAATTGCCTCCTAGATGACCCCAGTATATCTTCTATATCTTTGGCTACTCCACCGAAATTGAAAAAAAAAGTATGTCCCCATCTCAAAATGTTGGCTCAGTTGCAGGCAAAAATATATCTCCTTCTTAGATTTCTCCACATATGGACAAAATGGTTAAGATAAGATCTAAAACTTATTTAATCTACAGAGTTCTGTTTGGTTGATAAGAGGAGTCTTAGACAGTAACTTTCTAATACATATTACCAGCCCCCAGTGATGTCCTTCCTGTGCAACCTCCTGAGTTTATTAGTGTAGTCAATTTTATAGGCTTAAAGGATATGGAGTTAACCCTTCTCAGCAGCCTCATGCTTGGCTTTCTATCTAACCTAGAGCTTTGTCTTCTAGGTTTCCTCCTACTCTACCCATCCTTCCCCTCATTTTCTCCTGTGCACTGTGCCCCATCACCTCATACTCTCCCTACTATTATTGGCAAGTGACACTGAGTCCAACCGAGGCCCTGTACAATCCACCATCACCTCTACTGATGCCACCTGGGTTAGACACCCCCTCCCCGGGCTAAATATTGCCTATATGAATGTTTGAAGTCTCCCTGCAAAATACACTGCTATTGAAGCCTGGGTTTCCCTCTATAACCCCCATATCCTCTGCCTTACTGAAACTTGGCTGAAATCACAGCATTCTGATACCTTGTTTCAACTGGCTGGATAGTGCCTGCTACCCAAAGATCATCCCAGCAAAATAAAGAGAGGTGGTGCTGTCATATTTGTCAGAGAAAGCCTCACTGCCACCATCACCCTCTGCTCTGACAACATCTCCCCTAGTGACTGGCTCATCGTCAAAGTCACCTTGAGCTCGATAAAAAATATTTTCTTGGGCTGTTGCTACAATCCTCCTGATAGGAATGTAGATGCTCTTCATAGCTTCTTAACTTTGTATGGATCTCTCTCCCCACCCAAGGAAATCATCCTTCTTGGGTACTATAACCCTGACTGGCTTAGTGCTCATGGACCTGATTATGTCAATTTCCTGAAACAGTACAGTCTGGTGCAGATCCTCACTCTACCTACTCCCTTCAAGCCCCGCACCTCTAACCACACACTCCTAGACTGAGTAATCACCAATAATGGAGACAGGGTTGCCTATGCCAGCACGCTATCTGACTCCTTAAGTGATCACGCCCTTACCTATGTCATTTGGTCCTCTAAGGCCTCTCGCCCTCCCACCAAGTACCTATACTTTCACAAATTCAACTGCCCTGATACCTCCCGCCTCTTTGAGGACATAACTAGCAGGACCTCTATTCCCTCACTGACATGTCTCTAGCTGCTATCTACTTGACCAATGCTCTTCTGGCCATCCAGGACCACCACATCCTTATCACTACTCGGCATGTCAGAGGCGGGTGCACACATTGATTAACTAAGAACTCCTGACCTTCATGAAGTTGATGGACAGTAAGTGGCCTGCCTACAAATTGGCTCCTTCCCCCACCTTGAGGAATGAGTACAGACACTTACGCAAGAGAGGCAAGCACTTGACCAGATACTTAAAACAGGATTACTACCACAAGCTCCAGATAGACAGCTTGGGCAATCCTTGAAAATTCTGGTACTCTATCAGTTAACTCTTAAACCAACAGACAAATAGCCACAACATTCACCTGAACTCCCCTTCTGCCCTCTGACCGACCCTGGGCACCAAAGCTTTTAACACCAAATTCACTGACCTGTCTGCCCTTCTTTGAAAACTTGCATCTAGCAATTCCACTCACCTGGGTGCCAGTGCAATCCCCTCATCCTCTTCCTCTTCTCCTTGCACCACCCCCTCTCAAACCTGTGTGCCCTGACCCCAGAAACCTGCAATCCCACCTTGCCTTGAAACTCCCTCCCGTTGTGGCACACCCACTCACCCACCCTTTTACTTTAAGACCATCTCCCCTAGGGCCACCTCCAAACTTCTAAAGAGGTTACCTAACGAGGGTAGCCCTGGCTCAGATGGCTTCTCCCCTGTCTTTCTGAAACTTGTCTCCTCTTTGATATCCGAGCCTCTCACCTTTATCTTTAATCTCACACTGACTATCTCCACCATGCCTGACTCCAGGAAGTCTGCTAGAGTGGTTCCCATTTTCAAAACCAGTGACCCCCCCTCTCCTCCGACAACTACCGGCCTATATCCATTTTCCCCATTTAAGGAAACTCACTTGAAAGGGTCCTCCACCAGCAACTATCTGATTATCTCACTAACTACAACCTCTTATGCAGCCAACAGCATGGCTTCTGTAAGCATCACAGCATATCCACAGTCCTGGCTCTCTTTATCGATCACATTCTCTCCAACATGGACCTGTGGATGTGCTACCGATGCCATCTTTGTTGACTTATCAAAAGCTTTTGATATGGTTAACCACTCCCTCCTCCTCTCTAAACTATACTTGCTTGGTTGCTCCACTGAGACCACCGACTGGTTTTGGAGCTACCTCTCCTGTCACTCCCAATCTGTGTGCATTGGCTCAAACACTTCCCCTCCCTTGCCAGTCACCATGGGATTTCCCCAGGGCTCCATCCTGGGCCCCCTGCTCTTCTCTATTTTTGTCAACCCCCTTCCCATCAACAGCTATATCTGCAAATCTCTACTCTACCCGAATGACCTTGTAATTTTCCATAGTGATAAATCCCTCCCTTGAATATCCTCCAACCTCACCCAGAACTACTGTGCTGCTTATAACTGGTTCACATCTAATCTGTTGTTGGTCAATTCCCAAAAAAATAAGGCAGTGCTGCTTGGGTCGAGACCGTACCTTGCCAAAACCCACAACGCCAACTCTTCTCTTCTCATCTACCCCCCCGATGACCCTGCTCTTGATACCGTCTCCTCCTTCAAGTATCTGTGGATAATGCTTGACACCTCTCTCTCATTAAGCTACCACATAAACTATATACAGTAGTCCACAGGATTAATCAGAAGCTGGGTGCTGCTTGTCATCTAATGCCCTTCCTTACAAAGGAGGCTCGCTTAGCCATCATCATGGGCAATCTTCTCCCTATCTTTGACTATTGTTCCTCAATCTAATCTTGAGTATCTTCCACCCTTCAGACTAGACTCTCACTAGCTTACAACAGCACTTGTCACTTTTCCCTATTGGCCCCTAACTCTACCCACCACTGTGACCTCTACTGCTCCCTTGGTTGACTCTCCTTACAAGGTCACTTTAACTACTCCCTTGGCTGTTTTGTGGATGCCACCCTTAGATGTGACAGTAGTTCTCCTCTCTCTAACCTCTTCAACTTCAGATCCATAGCCAGGAACCTCCACTCCTTCACTGGTCCCACCCTCAAGGTACCTAGAACCACCAATAATATGGTTGGGAAAGCCCTCTCAGTTGCGGCCCCCTCTCTGTGGACTGGACTACCTACCTTTCTTGGGTCTTCCAAAACTCATCAAACCTTCAAACCAAACCTCAAATCCTGGCTGCTTGCCAAAGATAGGTGCAACTGCTCCTCTCACTAACTCCCTTACCCTCTGCTTGGCTACATGTTCCCTATCTGCTAATTTGTTCCCCTCATCCTTCCTGCACTTGTTGGTTACTAGGTCTCGCTGGGAACTTATCCTGGGGTGGAGTGTGGTCTACCTGGTGGTATATCTGATATTATTCTATTCTTGTACCCATGTTTACCTGTTCTGCCTTGTGGTGTATTTAAGCAATAAGCCATGGGGGGGTGTGGGTTATCGGGGGATTTACCATGGCTGGGGTGGTTTGCCCATGAGATGCAGCTGAGTGGGTAAATCCATGCCAGCCATGGTAATTCCCCCGATAACCCACACCCCCGAGTGGCTTATTGTGATTATACAAGGGATTGTAAGGAAAAGATTAAAAAAAGAGCAATAAATAGTTTATATTTATTTTTCAAATGTGTTTTTCTTGACTCTTTAGTGTGGTAACCTTCCTGTGTTAGTTAAATAGTCCGTTATTGTGATCTAAAATGGGTGTCATCCGTTAGTAATCTCGTAACAGAGAGAGATATATTTCGTTTTTAAGTCTGCAGTCTTTTTTTGTTTTAGGTCATGAGTGAATGTAGCACAATGTGAATGTTTATAAACTTAGTAGATGGTTGCGAAAGAGGGAGTTATGATGGAGAGTAAGGGAGAGGTCAGGCGGGTGCAGGTCAGAGAGCGAGAGAGAGATAGAGACTGTGAAGTTTCGTTTTTGTTCGTCGAGGGGTGAGAGAGGGAGCAGTGTGAAAATTAAATGTTAGTTGCTGCTCACATAGAGAAAGAGAGGAGGCAAGGTTTCAGTTTTTTTTTTTTTTCACAGTTTGTGCATCTTACATCTTGGAACATGTTGATAGCAGGTGTCGGGTTGCAATAGTTCAGCGCAATGTGTTCAGCGCTGCGACTGGGCAGAGTGGAGCTTCCGAGATCATGTTTTTTTTGTGTTGAGTTTCCGGGTATGCAGCAAAAATGGTATTGAGGGAAATTTATTAGAGGGATTTTTTTCTGGCTGTTTAATTTTTTTTTTTATGATTGAATAACACAGGTTGCACAGGTAGAGGGCTAGTTAGTACACCAACGTTTAGCGAGGAAATGAAGATGGCGGCTAGGAATGATTTAAAAAATTTTTTTTGTTGTTGTTATTGAGATGCGGCTGGCTGGCACCTTTTGCGGTGATTATCATAGGATTTACAACAGAGGTAAGGTGCCAGCCTGCCTTTTTCATTGGTCAGTGTCCGAGGTCCATGGTATAATTATCATTACTATTATGAACTACGCGACTGTTTTAGTTTGCTTTCTTGTACTGGCCTGTTTGGCAATTTAGTTACTTGTTATTTCTGATATAACCTTCACATTACCTTCTCTGTTAAGTTCTACCTTGTGCCTGTTGGCACAGGTCATGCATGTAAATGGTCCATTGGACCAGTTCACCTAACCAGTTATCAAAGTCATAAATAAATATAGGAAGGATTTCTTGATGTTCTAACTGGTTATATAAATCATAACTATCAAGTAATGGCCCCTGTGTCTCTTTTAATTGAATAAATGGTTAAAATACTCATGTGTATGGTCCGCTCAAGGTTTTTTTTTTTTTATTCTGATTGGCTTGACAGTCTTTTCTTTTTCTGGAGTCAGTGTTTGTCAATCCTTGAAATATTTACATCACTGACTCCTGGTTCAGCAAGCATTTACCGCTGGTAATTGTAGCCGGTGGCTGCTGGGTACAAAGACTCATGACACACTCAAAGACTGAAGCCACGCTCCTCCATCACTATAGAAACACCCAACTGAAATGATGTCAATCACCCCATGTTTTGGCAACTGGCTTAGCCCCTTCATTACTCCCTGGCTGTTTGCCTTACAGTGCAAAGACTGCTATTTGTCACACATAATGTAATGTGTAAAGTGGGTCCCAACTCCCCACCCTGTTGTCTTGCTGTTAGTTTTTTAATTCAATTAGAAATGCACATGTAACCTCTCTGATCCTCTTCAGTGTCAAGGAATGTACCTAAAGTCCCTGCTTTGGACACAAAGCCAGAATCAGCTCCACCCGAGCTTTACCTTTGGCTGGAGTTGCCAGCATTCTTTGCTCTTCCATCCCTTTCCTGAACTGACTAAATGACATCATCCACAGGAGGTAAAATATCCTCAGCTCCAGCATCAAAAGTTCAGAGAATTATGTCATTTAAACAATTTATATGAGCCAGGACCTCTTTTAATTCATTTACATATGGTACTGATTTGTTTTCAAGGTAAACACTATATTCGAGGAGTCTGAGCTGTTTAAAGGAGATAATAGATAATTTATTGATTTTCTAACTGGTTACATAAACCACAACTACCAAGTTATGGCCTCTGTGTTTCTTTTCATTTTGAACAAATGGTTAAAATACTCATGTATATGGTTCTTTCAAGTTGATTGTTTCAAGTTTTTGTGATTCCAATTAGCTTGACAGCCTTTTCTTTGCATAGGGAGTCAGTGCATGTTAAGTGTTGAAATGCTTATGTAACTGACTCCTGATTCAGCAAGCATTTACAGCTGGTAAATGTAGCCTGTGGCTGCTGGGCACAAATACTGATGACAAACTCAAAGTCTGAAGCCATATTCCTTCATCACCATATATACTCCTGACTGAAACAATCTCATTCACCCCATTCTTTTGGTGACCAGCTCAGCCCCCCCCCCCTTTTACTCCCCAGTCAGTAACCTTACAGTGCAAAGTCTGCTATTTGTCACTATAAAATAATGTGTCCAGAGGGTCCCAACACATGGCCCTACTCTCATGCTCTATATTTTTCAAGCAAGTAATATAAACTCACGTATCCCAAATAAACATTTGGTAACTATGAGCCCTCTTCTGAAAGTTTACTTCTCTGTTCCTCATGTTTGCTCCTTGTCCCACTGTGTTCAACTTTGTGTGGGCAGAGGTTGGAGGAACAAGAAGTTTGAATGCTCACTGGTCACTTTGTATGAGGTGCCAGTGACACAGGACTAATGCTAAATGCTCCATTGCACTCCCCACCTCACTGCTGCACTCTCCCTTGGGGTTTGAGAGCAAAAAGTGCAGGTGGTTTGCTGGCCATTCACTCCATGCCGAAGCAGCAAAAGTCAGATCCTGCTCACTATTAGACATTTCAGGCAGCTTCAAAACACCCTGGATCAAACAGGGGATTGCCCCTTGGCTCCATCCACTAGCAGTCTTTTTCACTCCTCCAGGGATGAAAATCAGGAAATCCTGCTGTAGACAATGGTTTCCACCACTTCTCTTGGCAAACTGGAAAATTCTAGGACTAGGGTGGGAATGCAAAGCTCTCCTCAGAGCCCTCAGCTGAGCAGTTCTCACTCATCTCACTTCCAGCTACAGACTGTCACTCACTAACTTCTCAAGATTCTAAACTCCCTCCTCACAGCTGACAAAGGCTTATGCTGCTGAGATTTCCAAGTAAGCCCATCACTTTCTTCTCAGCTGAAGCCAAGTAAACAAATGAGTGAGCAGGTGAAAAACCCATTTAACTAGTTAATCACAAGCTGCATCTCCCTGCCTAGCACTGATACTGAAGGGATTCTAGTAACCCCAGGGGACTGGTTGGTTACAAAAGGTGGTAGCAAAACCCAATCTCTATTCAGTTTCATGTTGTGGTTACATCACTGTGACTTTAGAATTTGTGCCCCATATAACTGTTTTATTAGAGGAAGGGTTAAATGTTGGACCTGATCACACCCATCTTCATGTATTAATGACAGGTTTGGGTCCAGCATAGTGGCATTCCTTAAATATTCGTACTGCATAATCCTGGAAATATGGGTATTGCAGTCCAGATATGGAGCATGTGTTCCATTAAGTACTGTTTCCCATATCGCCACCTGCTTCTAGCACCTTCTGTACATTCAAGACTGTCTGCCTTAGCACCTCTAAAAGTAGGATGGCCTCATTGATATAGACAGCGTCACAACTCACTACCTGTGTTGTATATTTAAACTACCTTAGAATCATGACCAGGCCATCCATTAGTCACCACCGATCTTTTGTCACAGACGTGGATACTCCAGCACTGTCATGGCTTGCATGCAGCAGCAAATATTTAGAGATGGCTTTGTACTGCCTGTACAAGTGCTCAATAATATATAATTTTGAGTTCTACCTTGAGATGACTTCTACCGTAGCTTCATATCGTGATGAGGCAGTTTGTTCTGTATCTGCAGGTTCTTGTGATGGTCATAGTCCTTTCCAGACTAGGCAATTCCTTGAGCTGGACAAAGCCTCTGACTCAGTGTCCACCATCTCCTCCTTAACAAACTGTCTTCCACTGGCCTCTCAGCTGACACCGTTCATTGGTTCCATTCATAACTCTAAGGCCATCAACAGTTCAACCAGGTGGAAGGTGTCCTGTCCCCCCATTCTAGCCGGAGTCCCATAGAGCTCCATCCTGGTTCCTGTCTTCTTTTACATGTTCTTCAATAGCTTTACCTCTGTGTGTGTCTCCTCACACAGCCATATGTACAGCGATGAAATGGTCATCTACTCTACCAGCCGAAAGACCTCTTCTGTGACTGGATAGCTCCAGCTGGATTTCCATAATGTACTGTGCTGGTTCAATAAAAAACAGCTAAAAGTCATCACTAAAATTATGATGTCCATGAATTTCTGTACCTGCCAGAAACTGGCTAGGCTCTCATGCCACCATTTTTTTCATCACAATAGATGGCACCCCATTGGGAGAGGTCACTGCTTTCAAGTACTTAGAAGTGTGGCTGAACAGCAAGCTTGATTTCTGGGTCCACACAGAAGTCATTCATGCCAAAGTCTTTCTCAAACTAGGTGCCCTGATCTGCAATAAGGACTGCCTCTCCCTCCAGCTTCACAGGGAACTAGTAAACAAAATGGTTCTCCCAGTCATTGATTATGTGGACACAGTCTATGGCATCACCCCTCCTCCTCCTCTTCCCTTAACAGACTGGATACCCCTGTGCAATGCCTTCTGCTGATTCACCTCAGACTCCCCCCTCCATACCCATCACTGCTTATTTTACTCTTCCTTTTATATCTTCCCCCTGCTGTCACATCACCAGGCCCATTATCCTGTCTTCATCACCAAATACTGGTTTAGGTTCCTCTCCTCCTAGTTTTCTTTCTTATTAACCCCTGCTCCCTACTCATTCTACATGCTTTGCTACAGGGATTCCCACACAGTCCATTCCCCACCCGCACTCCTCTACTAAGTGGCCTTCTCCTATCACCTCACTTCCCTCTGGAATCTGCTCTTCCTCCACCTCTCCTCTTCTCTCCCTGCCTTTGGATTCCACCTAAGGCAACTTCCTGCACCCTCCTGTTCCTGCCTATCCCCTGCCTAACCCCATATCATCTCCCTTGACCCTCTCCTGTTCAGTCCCCTTGTTTTTACCTTTTCATCTTTTACACCTATCCCAACAAGCATGGTGTACGTTGTATCACATATGATTGTTTAGTGTTCACTGATGTATAAAAGTTGTTATTATACTATAGTAGCACATTTACTAATGCCTTTGTATGCACCCATTATGCTGTAGGTAATGCTTCTTTTGTTTTTGGGTTGAACGTTTTTCTTCCTACAGCACCTTCCCACCTAGAAATGAGCCTTGGCTCATTGTGCCTTTCCTGGTTACCAACTTTTAAATAAATAAACAAATTGCCAGCCTGGTGGTGCTGAGCGTTGAGGCACTGGACACTACCCCTCATGCCATGCCGGCGACCCAGGTTCAGGAACAAGCCCTGGTCATTGGGGATCGGCAGGGGAGGGGGAGGATTGAGCATCCAGTGGACTGCTCTTCTCTCCTGGGGTTGGATCCAGGGCACACTCAGTGCAGAAGGGACCTCTGGTGGAGACCAGAGGTACCACTAGCACTGGGTCGTACAAGGGGGCAGAGTGGCAGCAGACGTCAGCAACTTGAATCATGTAGATGTCATTGCATGTCCTCACTCTGAGGGGAAACCGCACAAGGGAAAACCCCATCCTCAGAGATAGGTGATGGCACCTCTACCCCAGCCCACACTTCTGACACCAGGCACTATCCTCTCCAGGCCTCTCACCCAGCCTGGCACTCTAGATTGTAGATAGAGCACCCTAGGCAGATAGGGTGGCCCCACCTTGGAGGGTTCAAAGCCGGGGGGTCTGTCTGGCTGGTACAAGGAGTAGAAGGTGTCTCAGGTGGGAGGTAGAGTCTGGTGGTAGGAGGATGCTGGAGAGAGTTCCCTGAGGGTGGTGAAGAAATAGAATTGAAAATAAATAAATAAATAGGCAAAGTGGGCATAGAGGCCACATTCAACATGGACTTGATATCAGGATGTGCTAGAAAGTCATGCAAAATTAGATTATAACAATGTGCTAGGCATAACACCCTGAAAAATCCTCCATCACTGATGCATTTCATTACTTTTGAGCCATTATCACTCACAATATAACCCACGTTCAGTGAGAAGGAGTGTAGCCACTCATCAGCCTGAGTCAGGAGCAAAGTGTGATGCAGTTACACTCTTCATTGCCAGCATGGCATGCTGGTGAATACCCGGAGTCTTGCCACCATAGGCTTAGTACATTTTTTTTCCACCAGCCAGAGTCAAATACTGCACTACTGCAGCCTTCTTCTCCCACTGTACTATAATACAGAGACAGGAACTACCAGCTGTTTGGGCACTGGTCAACATATCCATAATGAGAAGTACATATGTTGATGCTGAATGCAGTAGAGCATGGATTACTATGCATGACACCATTCCAGAAAGTTCAGGAATGGAAAATGTGGAGAAGTAAGTTCATGAGAGAATCTACAATTTGGGGGAGGCACACACCATCAACCTTCTAAATCCCATGTTCTCCACAAAAGGGAATGGCAATAGATCAGTTGCCAGCATTTCAGCTGTTGCTGCATTTAGGTCATATGCAACTGCATGACTGACTGAGTATTTGATGTGATGTTCAAACATGCTATGCAGTGTAGGCTGGACCATTTTGGGTGTTGGGCTACCCAACAGCTGAAGTCAACATAGTGGCATGGCTGGCGAGGTAGTACTTGAAGTTTGGGGTTCATGGGTGCTGTTCAAATGAAAGCAGGAATTTGGGGTGTTTTCTGCACTGGGATTGATGTGCTCTGGTACCTCTTGGTGCTAATACTCAACTCATCTCTGCTGCTATGACCACAACTAATCAATCCCATGGACTTCTCCTCATCTCTATAATGGTCATCCTCAGTCAGCCCTCCATCTACTGGGGCTATTTCTATGCCACTTTTGGATGTCCTGGAAAAAAACAATGATAAGGAAGAAGGAACCCCAGCACCAGCTTCCTTTTATTTCTGACTCTAGCATAACAGGTGTCTGGACTTTAAGTGTGTGTGTTGGCCACCTATGCATAGGTGGCTGCCCTTTTTTTCCTGACTTGACTAGCTCATGCTTACACAGTTTACAGATAGCAACTATTTTTTGTACCCCTTGATTTTATATGGTGCTGGTGGGCAGGGGGAAATTGATGTTTTGGGGATGATTCATGCATTTCAGTGCTGAGTGATGCATACAGTGCAATGAGCTCAGCACTGCTAAGAGGAGAACTGTTGTAGTTTTGGGAGGGGACTTTGGTAGTTTTATGACACACTAGTGTGCAATGCCCCACATGTTCATCAGAATCATTGTTCATCTTTTTATTTTCCAGTTCTCAATGGGGATCTAAATCACCATCTCCACTACTGTTGATATCATCATCCTAAGCTCTATCCTCCACATCTTTCCTTTCTCCAGACCCTCCCTCTCCCCCTCTCCCCCTCTCATCATCTTTCATCAAAAACACATACCAGTGTTTCAATTTAGTATTTTCTGACTGTTCAACAGTTAGATCTCCATTCTTAGGTTCCGACTCATGGTCAAGTTACACACTTTCATTTGGGAATGTGAAACTATCATCAGTATCAGACTCAGTGCCACAACCACCACCACCAGGAATCATGAGGACCAACAACCTCATCTTTGACCACTATGCCTGAGTCAGAAATTTTGCTTACTCGTATACTGCTCCTCTTGTCACTGCCTCCAGCAATCCCCACCAGCACAGATGCCACAGATGTGGCAGAAAAAATGTGGCAACACTTATGCCACCACCACTGACATTAGCTACTCCTTTACTACTACTACTACTACTGTCCTTAGTGACTATAGATGCTCATGCTGCAGACATAGTTTTTCTAAGTTGACACATCCTTTTGCCTCACAGAACTTAAACACTTCTTTGCCACCTCCTCAACAACTTTTTGCTTGTTTGAACATCTCATCCCAGGCATTTTATATATTTAGCTTTATAAAATTGGGGAAATAAATATAAATAAACCCTTCAGTTCAAAATAGCAGCAGCAGACAGCACCTCCCCCAAGGGATTAGCAGTGTTATCTAAAGAAAACAGTTAATAAGCTAATAGTACCTACAGTAAAATGACCAAAAATGTTTTTTTATTTTTTTTTTAAAAAATGGGGATTAACAAAACATACATCACAGGGTAATTTAACAAGTTATTTTAAGTAATGCCATCACTTTAAGACCTAAACGAAATAACTACAACTAATATAGAAAGAGACAGACACAATACTTCACTTAACCACACCAAACTCTACTACAGAAATAAAATGAGAAATCACAGACCACTGACGAAGAATAGTTAACAAGACTGAAGAAAACAAACATGAGATATCTGCTGCACACAGACTAGTGCTCACTATAAATATGTTTGGAGTCACTGATCGTTATGGGCTGCCTTTCTAGCTGAAACACTCCCCTCCCTCCCACCGTAGGGCTTCACTATACAACATGAATCCCCTACTTTAAATTAAATAAATCAGCAAAACCAGAAAGAAACAACACTGACTGCACAATGCCCTCAGTATCTTTTTGTAAGTTAATTTGCTTCAAAATACTAAGTTTGTGGATTGCTTTTAATAGTTGTTTTGCTGAGACAAGCAGGGGCAGACTCCTCTCCAACTCTCTCTTCATAAGACTGTACTCAACACAGCCCCCACATGGCATGCAGCTCATTTCAGTACCACGTGATCTCCAGTGCCATAGCACATAATTTATTTATTTATTTATGAGATTTACCAAAAAGACATACTGAGCAACATAATGAACTTCACCTGTAGGCCCTACTTCACAGGCAAAGTTATCAAATTTGCAATTAGCTAAGTTATTCCTATACTGTGAATTGGAACTTCATAAAGTGGATTAACTTCACAAATGGTGAAGAATTCTTGAATTAATTCACAAAGCAAATTGTTCCAACTTTGTACACCACTACTAGAGATGCACACCACCCAAAATAATGTTTTCTCAGAGACGAAGGCAGGATTCAGAAGCGGCTATTCTGTAATTAATCACTGCTTTACATTGTATCATCTAGCTGAAAAATATGTTAAACTCAAAAAAATCAAAAATTTGTGTCACCTTTATATATATGCTTGTTGCAGTTGTTGCCATTTTTCTCTCTTCAGATCAACCCCTTTTCTAAAAATCAGAAATTGACTTTCTGGAGAGTGAACCAACTAATCTAAGATAAATACAGAAGTGAAACAAGGTTGCCCATTAGGACCACTTTTGTTTAATAATGTTATAGAAACATTTTTATGTCTTTTAGTGATAGTTAATTTCATGCTCCCTCAATTACAAATGTGTCCTGCTCAATGGTAGAATACACTAGTGGTTTGGTACTAATATTATGCTGACCAACTTGTCTTAAAAGACAGCTGTAACACACTAAACTAACAATGTCCAAGTTAGAACTTAAAATCAGTCATCAAATGAAAGAAATAATGGCATTCAGAGGGAAATAAAAACTTGAACATGTTTGGCACTTGGATGACACAGTGTATAACTCTGAAAGAAGTAAATCAATGTACATATTTGGGAATCATTTTGCCTTGAATCTAAACTGGAAAAAATGATTGGTGTTACATTGTTTCTCATGCCCTAAGTGTAAAAGAAGCGCTAATTAGATTCAACAGTACTTATGGTGGATCCTCAAGTTAAACCAGCTTAATTAACAATAGATGGCAAATTATACCTTTGGAGCTAAAGCGTATGGGTTTTCATCCCATGTTAGGTTTGAAACCATTCTTCTGAAATTTTCTTTAAAAAACTTGGTATTCCACAGTTAACACCATCTTGTTTCATCAGGGCCAAGTTGAGAAGGTTTAGAATATGTGTAAAATAGTTACCAAACTTTTGGGGTATTGGACAAAACTTTCTTCAATGAGTAGAAAAAGACTACCTTTCCTGTGTTAGGAGGAGACATTGTGCTACAGTATTTGGAAAAGGATTATGAGATAACTTTGTTAAAAACTGTATCTCTGGGTTTGAAATTAACTTATTTTTCCTAACTCTAGACCACTAGACAATTAGGCTTGCTACTAAAAGGCAGGCCAGGTTGTCCTGGGACCAAGCCAGGAGTATGACAGGGGTAAGGTGGAGGAGAGAGGGCAGGTAAGGAGAGGGGGCTTTAGGAAAGGGGGAGGTGCTATGACCTCATGGATGAGGGGTGGGTGCTCACTGGAGATTGGCCAAGGGGAGGGGCCAGTAGGAGTCCTGACTAGGTGTCCTTAGGGGATATTTAAGGGCATGCAGCCCTCAAGGAACCCTCTTTTCTTGCTGTATTATTCCCAGTGGTAGTACAGCACATTGTTGGCAGTTGAGGTAAGGCATGGAGGGCTTTGGCCCTGTAATGGCATAGAGTTACACAGCAATGCTTTTTTGAATGCAGTTTATACAGTGACACAGCAAGGCTTTATTATTTGAATGCAGTTTATGGTACAGTGAGTGATCTAAAGGTACGTGTGTGTGGCTTTGCTCTTCTGCTCTGCTAATGGCATTAGATAGTTATGGGCCATGCAGCTGGTTTTAATTTGGCCATGGCTGAGAGGTTTCTGGGGTCAGTCAGGGCTCCACAGGATTGGGATAGCCGGTTTTGTGTCCATGCAGTGGTTTGGTGAATTTCTGATGGAGTGGGGGACTTGGAGCGTGTGGATGGGGCCTAGGACTGAACCATAGTGATGCGAGTGAGTGGTGCTGGAGGGTCACCAATGGTGGTAGCAGACCAAAAGGCTCGAAGGTGGTTGCGGTTCTGGTCCAGCAACAACCTGTGGGGGCCTAGGATAGGCGAGGGCTGCTTTGTGGTTTCAGCGAATGTGGCAGCCTGACTGGGGCCATTAGCATGTTCAGGAGAGGTGGAGCCCCATGGCCCAGGCTGTGCCGGTATTGCAAGGGTTACGAAAGAAGAACAAAATAATTAAGTACATAGGGAGTGGCGGGGGCAGGCAAGCTGCGTGGGCATCCTGAGGGAGTGGGGGGTGTTTGCGGTGGAGTCTTGTTGCACTGGGGGCACATGGGGTGGCAGGCTGGTTCAGTGTTGGGCCCAGCCAGGAACAGAGTAGAGGTTTAGTGCTGAGGGCTCCTTTGGGGGATGCATCCACCACAATAGCAAACACACAAAAAAAAAAAAAAAGAAGACAGAAAAAGGGAATAATAAGAGGATGGTTGGGGCGTGGTGTTTTGGAGCACCTGGTCACGTGGTGGCTAAGGACAAAAGCTAAAGGTCTCCCAAGCTAGACAGCAGGTAGCTCATTCTAGGAGGCCCACGGGGGGGGGGTCTGCATTGTGGGGCCTGCAGGGGCAGGTACATGGCAAGCTAGGCCTGGCACCACATGGGAGTGTGGCTGAAACATGGTGGTTGGCAGTTGATTGTGCAACAGGGAGGGGGTATGCCAGTGTTGTGGTAAGGCCAGAAGGCTGCATGATAGAACTGGGACCAGAGAGGCCTACCGCATGGGTAGGGCACCAGCAGAACGCGCAGGTTGCTTGGCGTCAGTGGGGGGTAGCAGAGTCGCAGTGGATCACTGAATGGACAGAGTGAGGGGCAATGTGTGGTCCATGGAGACTGAGTGAGAGCAGAGGGTTAAGCTGCACTGTGGGGGGCGGCAGGTGGGCCCGGAGACCGTAGAGGTCTGGCCGTATAGTACAGCCACCAATTGCACAAGAAGAATGTGTAAGGGATGATTAAAGGAAGCAGCAGCATGGGGAGAATGCTCCCATGCCTATTAAAGGGGGGCAAGTAGGGAACCCAGGCCTGAGGGCAAGATGCTATGGGGCATACAAGGCTTGAGGCCTGGTCAGGCAAAAGGGGGAAGGGGGGACCTGCCTCATTAGTGCTCGTTGCTGAAGGGGCCTGTGCATGGGCAAGCATTTGTGGGACCTCAGACAGGGGATTGATACCCCGTGGGTCCGGGATAAAGGAGGGGCCTAAGGGGGGGCGTAGGGCTGCAGAGGCATGTTTGGGTGGTGTAGCCACTATCATGCAACTGCAGGGCGAGCAGGATGACAGCGAGAAGGGGAGTGAAGCACAGGGTGTAGGAAAGGAGGGCACATTAAAAAAAAGGAAAACAGTGCAGAACAAGAAAGGGGGCCAAGCACCTTGCCAGTAGGTGAGGCAGGGCAGTAAGCCTCAGTCTGCAGGGTTTGCAGTGGGTGGCAAAGCCAGCTGTAGCTGTACCCAGAGTTTGGGTATGGTGCAGAATGTTTCCAGTGAAGGAATGGTGACCAGGTACGAGTGCACTGCCTGTTTCAGGGAGTGAGGGGGTTGGGTGGTGCAGCTAATGGTTTGCAGCATGATCTTGTAGTTTTCTGGCACAGCCTAGGTCACAGCGGAAGAGATGGCACCCAGGAGACCTACAGTGTCCAGTGCTACCATGTTAGCAAAAGCCACAAAACTGATGACATAGATGACGGAGTTGGTCAAGGCAATGAAGAAGATGGAGGCAGACAAGGAAGCCCAGAGGAAGCACAAGGATAGAGATGAGAAAGCTGGCACAGGGAAAGGAAATAAGAGGCTGGAGAGGGTGGTTCCCAGCCCTCCGGTGGTACCCAGTGCAGGCAACGGGCCCAACCCGGCCCCGACAGGGCTCCAGCCGGATGGGGGCAAGAATGAGGTGGACATGAACAATGAAGCATATTTAAAAGAGTACATTGAGGGCCTGTTGGGTGACATGGGGGATGAAGGGGTCTCAAAGATGGAGAGGGCCCTTCAGGCCATCACGAAGAAGGGCAGGCAGGGCAAAGATGGGGCAGGCGCCTCAGACAGGGCACGAATGCTGTACGAGGGGCCACCAGGTTTCATGCTGTGTGACCATGTGCCAGCCTCCATAAAGAAAAACATATGAAAGGGGGAGTACGTGGATATCTTCGTATTTGTGAACGAGGAGACAGCCAAGAAATACAAGCAGTGGGAATTGGTGAGCAAGTCAGAGATGGCTGTAGCACTGGCGGTTGTGGGGCAGAAAGTGGAGGAAGCCCAGTTCAAAGGGAAGATTATCGACACATTGCAAGTGGGTTTCCTGATTTATAGCCCACTGGTGCTGGAGAAGCAACTGGATCTGGTGATCCCGTTGCTGATGTATATGGCCATCATTAGGGATGCGTATAACGTGAAGCTGGGCTTTGGGTGGCCTAAATATGATGAGGCATTCTGGAGGAGAATGGCAGTTAAGGGTGACCTGAGGTGGGATTGAACTCATGCAGAGTTATGGGTGAGGACACTATTGGGTTCAGCAGCAGGGCAGGTGGTGGAGCAAGGGAAATGGGTCACACCAGCCCTGGACACCAAGGCCTGCTGAGCTTTTAACAGGGCATCATGTACATGTCCTAGCTGCAAGTTTAGGTGTGTCTGCTCATGGTGCAGGGGGGTACACCTGGTGACAGAGTGTTGGCAAGGGGATGAGAAAGCCAGGCAGGCAAGTGGGCAGCTCTAGGAACAGCCTTTTCAGAGTGGATGGGGGGAGCTGGAAAGGGCCGGGGATGTCCCTGGAGAGGGGGATATATGTCCAACTACAGTTGGAACTAGGGTGGGACCAGGGTTGGGGAGGTGGCATTACGCCCTCACCCGCACCCCTATCAAGTGTGGAGTGGTGGAGGCCTGGACAGCAGGTTACCCTGACAAGGCAGGGGTGGAGCTACTGAGGTCAGGTTTTAAGGGTGGTTTTCCACTGGGTTTTGAGGGGAAGCGTGTGGGGATGTGGGCCAAGAATTTGGGTTTGGTAAAAGGGAAGGAGGACATAGTTCGAAAGAAACTTCAGAAAGAAGTCAGGGTGGAGAGAGTGGAAGGGCCGATGCTCAAGCCCCCATGCAAGCAGTTCATGGTGTCACCCCTAGGCGTGGTACCGAAAAAACAAGTAGGGGAGTTCCGGCTCATACATTACCTGTCCTATCCCGATGCGGTGTCGGTAAATGGAGGGATCCTGGAGGTTTTGAGCATGATCTCTTATGCTTCCCTAGACCAAGTGGTCAAGTTGATCTGAGTGACCGGGGGGGGGGGCCTGGTTGGCAAAGACAGACATCGAATCTGCTTTCCGGCTGCTACTGGTACATCCTGTGAATTGGGACCTTCTAGACTTCCAATTTGACGACGGCTTGTATTTTGTCAACGCTATGCCCATGTGCTGCTCAGTGGCATGTTTCACTTTTGAGACGTTCAGTTCATGGGTGTAATGGATGTTTCGGCACCAGTATGGGCACAGGAGGATGGTCCATTACCTGGACAATTTCCTGTTGATCGGAGCCAGCTGGAAGGAGATACAAGGGATGTTGATGGATTTCCAGGACATGTGCAGCATGATAGGTATCCCACTGGCAGCAGGTAAGACTGAGAGCCTGTCCCCCAAGTTAGAGTTCTTGGGGATCGAGGTGGATATGGAACATGAGTGCTTCCGGCTACCAGGGGACAAGGTGGCGCGGCTGCGAGAGCTGCTCACAATAGTGGGGGGAAGGTGGAGGGTGCCACTGGTACAGGTTCAACAGCTGCTGGGGCACCTTAATTTTGCCTGCAAGGCCATAAGCCTGGGCAGGGCCTTTACAAGAAGATTGGGAAGGGTCATGGGCAAGGCGAAACAATCCCATCACTGGGTAGATATAAATAAGGGCATTAAAGAAGACCTACAAGTATGGGAGGTGTTTCTGGAGCCGTACAACAATATGACGTTAAGACAGGAGGAATGGGTCTGCAACGCAGACATGGAGTTGTACATAGACGCGGTTGGCGGTTTCAGGATGGGGGCCTATTTTCAAGGGGAGTGGATTTCAGAGGTGTGGCCAGCCTATTGGCAGGAATGGAGGTGGACCAAGGACGTCAGGTTTCTCAAGATCTTCCTCGTATGGGTGGCCCTCAAACTATGGGTGCCCAGATGGCAGGGCGGTGCATCTTATTTTGGTGCGATAACAAGAGTGTAGTGGAGGTGATCAACAGGCAGAGCGGCCGTATGGAATCAGTGGGGTAGTTTTTAAGACACATGGTATTACTGGGGCTGCATTTGAACCTGTCTTTTAGGGCACAGCACATCGAAGGGGTACGGAATGAGGTGGCTGACTGTCTTTCTCGTTTTCAGATGGAGAGGTTCCAAGAGCTGGTACCGCAGGCTGTGCCTACCTGGACCAGAGTCCCGACTAGATGTGGGAGATTGGAGGGTGAAGGCCAGTGCCTTGTACAAAGGATCTTGGTCGGCCAACACCCTGAAGGCTATGAGGGGGTGTGGGCCAGTTTCCAGGCATTTCAGGCCAGGTTGGGTTGGGAGACAGATGAACTGGTCCAGGAGGACCAGGTCATGTGGTATATAGTGGAGAAGTAGGAGGAAGAGGTGGCTCCCACCACCATGGGGATCCAGCTGGCAGGTATTAGCAGGACTTGCCAGGACCGGGGATGGGTGGACGCTGTGGGAGGCCAAGCCATCAAGAGGATGGTCATGGGCTGGCAGAGGGGGCAGGGCAACAGACCGGATGGGAGACTACCCATAATGGGGCACCTGCTCACGAGGGTGGTAAGGGCGCTAGACCACGTCTGCAGTTCAGGGAATGAGGCCTGTCTGTTCAGGGCTATATCTGTGGTCATGGCAAGAGGGGCTTTTTGGGTCATGGAGATGGTGGCACCCAGGAAGCGGGCGGCCACTGCTGGCTTGCAAGAGAAGAACATTAGATTGGAGGAGGAGAAGGAGGTCATCTGGCTTCAGAGGCCTAAAACAGACCAGTGGGGCAAGGGATGCACCATAGTGATGCACAGGCATATGGGGGCGGGAGTTTGTGATGTCCAGGCCATGGCGGACTATAGCACGGTGCAGGGCCACAGGTCAGGGACCTGGTTTGTACACGGGGATGGCTCCCTGTTGACATGTTTTCAGGTAGGTGCAGTACAGAAGAAGGCAGTGGCATTCGCTGGGGAGAACCCCGATGATCTTGCCCCATACTCCATCAGGATTGGTGCGGCCTTAGAGTTGGCCGTGGCAGGAGTAGGGAAGGGGGAGGTCAAGCGGGTGGGCAGATGGACATCAGAATGTTAAAGGAGGTATGTGCGGTGTTGACAATTGCTAACTGGTGTCCCTTTTTCTCTTCCCACAGCAGGCTTCAAGAGACAGGTGTGGATCGTGGGGCATTCATTCATCTACTGGGCGGAGAGGTTTGCAGCCACCATGAGGATAGGACGCAGTTGCACCCGGGAGCAGAGCACATCAAGATGTGGTGGAGGGGCTTGAGAGGCATGAGGTGGTCGCAGCTGCTACCCCTGCTGGAAGATCTTCAGGTGCACTGGGCTGAACTGGACTGTGTCATTGTCCACCTAGGGGGTAACGATCTGGGGACAGTGCCATGGGGGTCCCTGTTTAGGGACATTTTGGCAGATCTAGAGAAGGTGAAAAGCTGGTGGCCACGAGTGGTGATAGGCTGGTCTGAGATTACATCCAGGAGGGTTTGGAAGAAAGTGAAAGAGCCTAAGGCACTGGAGGTGGTACGCAAGTGGCTGAACAGAAAGGTAGCCAGAGCAGTGATAGAAATGGGTGGAGTTCACATCCAGCATAAGGACATTTCATATGAGCATGAGGCGGTCTATCAGTAGGATGGGGTCCACCTGAACGAGTTTGGCATGGCCTTGTTTCTCCGGCCTTTTGGGCATCAATAAGAAGGGGCTGAGGGGTTAACTCACAAGGGGGGGGAGCCCCATCTTCCATCACAAGCTGGAGATGGGTCAGTGGAAGGGTTTGGGAGCAAGGGGAAAAGGGGGGCAGGTAGAGGAGGAGGGGGAGGTACCACTGGCTGAGAACAAAAGAACCCAGGCATAGGCGTAATGGGGAGGGAGAGGATATGAGCTAGGGGGTAGATCCCTTTGTCCATACCTAGTGGGGGTGGAGTGGTCCGGGTAAGTGTGGTACCTGATTGTGGTGATTGGAAGAGGGGAACCAGATTATGGTGTCCAGACCAAGTGAAGCAATGAAGAAAGATGAAGATAACATGGTGAAGAACCAAGAGATGGAAGACAAGACTGATATGTCCTAGAAGTGATGTGGCACTGTTAGGTCCACTGTGTAAATACTGACTGTTTAAAAATGAATTGGGACGTAAAATGATGTAAATACAATTGAGCCTTTAAATAAATGCTGCCAGCGAGCATCCAAAAGTAAGAAGGCAGTGGCTTCAGTTATTTCTGGGTGGGGATCCAGGGACAATTAGGCTTGCCACTAAAAGGTAGGCCAGGTTGTCCTGGGACCAAGCTAGGAGGAAGGCAGGGGGAAGGGGGGAAGAGAGAGGGCAGGTAAGGGAAGGGGGCTTCAGGAAAGGTGAGGTGCTATGACCTCACAGATGATGTCATCCAACTGGGGTGGGTGCTCACTGGGGTTGGCCATGGAGAGGGGCCAGTAGGTTTCCAGATTAGAGGTCCTTAGGGGATATTTTAGGGCATGCAGCCCTTAAGGAGCCCTCTTTTCTTGCTTTATAATTCCCCACCCACCCTCCCTGCAAGAAAGAGGGGGAGAAGAATGTTTGGAGTAGGCACTAGAGAGGGAGGTACATGGAAGGTGGTGACCTCAAATGGGGGCCCGGTACAGGCCAGGTGGGGCTGCAGAAGGGTGACCAGGTCTGGGAGACTAGGAGGAGTCCCATTGGAGGATAGCAGACAAAAGGAGTGGTTAGAAGGGGAGGATAAGGGTTTGGGAGCAAAGGGGAAAGGGGGAGGCTGGTAGAGGGGGTAGGTACCACAGGCTTGGGACAAATGAACCCAGATGTGGGAGTAACGGGGAGGGGGGAGGGATAGAGAGCTAGGGGTTGGATTCCTGTGTCCACACTTAGTGAGGGGAGTGGTCAAGGTAAGTGTAGTACCCGGTTGTGGTGATTGGAAGGGGGGCCGTATCACGGTGTCCAGACCCTGAGAAGCAGTGAGGAAAGAGGAAGAAAACATGGCGAAGAACCACAAGAGGGAAGACAGGACTGTTATGTCCTAGAAGTGATGTGGGGCTGTTAGGTCCATTGTGGAAATACTGACTGTTTAAAAATGAATTGGGATGTAAAATGATGTAAACACAATTTTGCCTTTAAATAAATACTGCCAGCAAGCATCCAAAAGTAAGAAGGCAGTGGCCTCAGTTATTTCTAGGTGGGGATCCAGGGACAAAGGGTATTATCATAAGTAAATAATATGTTAAAATTTACAAATAAAGACTTAGTGACACTGAGAGACAATAAGACATCTACAACATAAAAAATTCAAAATTATACAATGGCAGGAAAGAATCTTGGACTGTGATTGGTCAGTCTGGGGCTGGACCCATGGCATTATCCCAGTATAACACCACAGGTCTAGTCTCAGCACTGTGAACCATTGTAGATGACCATATGGCACTCTCTTTTTTTTTCATCTCCTCTTAAGAAACAAAAATATTTTTCCACACTAATAAAAACATTCTTTAAAATTTTTTTTTTTTTTTATGTTATATATAACAACAAGCCATTGTTTAGTAGGAATAATGCACTCCAGGGTGTGTGTCATGCTGGGATAATGCCTCACCTGGGGCACTGGACACACTCGACCTGCAGCCTTGTGCCTGACCCCCCCAGGCATGGTGTTATCCTAGAACAACACACACCCTGCCATGTATTATTCCTTTAATATCATAATGGTATCTGGAAATAAAATGGTATCATCATTTTCAAAAATAATTGAGATGTTTTCATGATACAAAGAGACATTCTCTAATGCCGTGTAGAAGGGATCTCTTTCTATTACAAATTTTGGAATTAAGACATGGGATGAACACAAATAGAATACTATCATGTGATTGTGGTGCAAGACAAATTGATGATCTGTTACATACTGTTTTTGATTCTATATGTTATAATCAACCTTATAAAAATACATAAGAGGAAAACTTTGTTTCCCAGAATTTCTGCAAAATGAATTGATGTTTTGTTTGCTGTTTGTCGTTTCAATTTAGTCATTGATGTATCATCAGATGAAAATAATTAATGTAATGTTATCTGTTTCTCTTTGTCATCACTGATAGTGACTGTACCTGGCTGTATATTGTTCAAATGTTTGTTCTCATCTCATGCTGCGTCATGAATACTCTTTAATGTTGACTCTGGTCTCCCCTGTCTGTACCCTCCTGGGTCGTGCCTGAATATAGGCAACATTGTTGTCTAGTGTACTTACCCGGTAAACTAAAACCAAATAAATAAATATTAATCATGCTAACTACAGAGGATTTTGAAACCATTCAAAATGGCGCTCTATTTTTTAAATCAGTTTACAAATGAGATATCAGAAATCACAGACCAAAAGTTAATATGTGATATTATAAATATCCTGTTTTAAGCACTTCATATTGTATGCATCAAAAAGCAGTTTAACATTACCAGCTCTTCTCATCAGGGGTGTAGGTAATCGGGCCTGAACCAGTCTAGTATCTGGTTTCCTGCATGGGAGACTGCAGAGCAGGAACTAATAGAGGGCAGAGAGAATAAAAACTTGGTAGAAGGCTTTCTTCCAGTATATCAGTGAGAAGACGGATATGAAGGATGGGATAGTCAGACTGAGAAGTGATAGAGTCAGTGGAGAAAAGGGAGGAAAAAGCAGAAGTACTTAACAAGTACTTCTGTTAAATCTTCACTAAGGAGAAAGATGATCCAGTACCTCATGGGAGGGTGGGGGGCAAAGGGGTGGATAGCGGCACAGATGGGGATTGAAGTTGACAGGAAGAGTAAGGGATCAAAGACCCTGAAGGCAGATAAATCACTGTGATCACATGATGTACATCTGAAGGTACTGAGGGAGTTAGTGAATGTGCTGGAGGGTCTTTGAAGACCTGTTTAACCCCTCACTGGAGTCAGGAATGTGCCCCTGGACTGCAGGACAGCACGTGTAGTGCAGTGCCGAAACCACAGGCTGAGGGGTGACCTTGGTAATTACTGACTGGTCAGTCTCACCTTGACAGTAGTGTTGTGCGAAATTGGAATATTTTGCCCAGTGAAATATTTTGCGTAATTAATGCATTTCACAAAATATTTTGCTGGGCGAAATGTGAAATTTCACCTGCGGTTGTGAGTGAAATTTCACCCCCAAGCCAGCGAAATTTCTCCAGCGGGCGAAATTTCACCACCACAGGCAAAATTTCGCCACTTCTGATGAAATTTGGTCACCCACAGATAAAATTTTGCCTCCTGCAGGCCAAATTTCACCTCCCATGGGCGAAATTTCTCTGTTTGGTGGACTGGTGAGCTGGCAAAATTGTGGGGGTGAAATAGTAAAATTTCGTTACATTTTTGTGAAACATTTCATGTGGTGAAATTGCTGATTTTGCCGTAATTTCACTGGTGAAATTTAATTTCACTGCATCCCAACCCAACAGTAGGGAAACTCATTGAAATTGTACTTAAAGACTGCTTTATGGAAGAAAAGAGGCAGCACAGGTTTGTGTAAGGGCAGTCATGCCAGATTATCCTGATTGATATCTCTGACTGGGTAAACAGGATAGTGGACAGAGACCAAGCAATGTACATCCTGTATCTGGATTTCAGTAAGGTATTTGACTAAGTTCCCCTAAAGAGATTGCTCAGAAAGCTTAATGACCTGTGGGCAGGCGGGAAACTAGTTATGTTGGTTAAAAGCTGGATACTGTACAAAAGTTAGAAGGTGGTGTTTGGGGAACTTTTTTGAGGCTAGGCCAGTCACTAATGGGATCCCACAGGGTTCATTGCTCAGTCGGGTGTTGTTTATCATCTTCATCAGTGATATTCCAGATGGGATGAAGGGTGAAATATGCCTGTTTGCACATGACAGAGCTCTGTGGAAGAGCAGACTCAGAGGAGAGGAGACAGGACCTCAGGGAACACCTGGCTATGCTAGAGAAATGGTCAGGTATTTGGCAAAGGAATTTAATGCCAAAAACTGTAAAGTAATGCATTTGGTGGTGAAGAACCTGACAACCAAGTACTGGCTGAGTGGCATGCAGGTTACTAGGTAGGGGGAGGAGAAGGATGTGGGATGATCATCATGCGTGAACTGAAGCACTCAGCATACTGCAAGAAAGCAGCAGCAAAGCAAAGTTGGTGCTGAGCTGCATAACCAGGGCTATAAACAGCTGGAAAAGCAGAGGTCATTCTGCCATTGTACAGCTGCCTAGTACAGCTACAGCTAGAGCACACTGTGCACTTCTGGTCCCATTACTAAAGAAGTACATCAGCTTACTGGAAATGATCCATAGAAAGGCAACAAAAATGATCCAGAGACAGCAAAGCTGAACATATGAGGTGAGATTCAAAGTTTTCAACATGTGCTCCCTGGAGGATGGAAGGAAGGGGATGACAAGATCAAAACCATCATGTATCTGAAGGGTTTCAACAGGGTGAGCTCTGAGGATTTTTTCAGCCTTACTGGGAACAGGACCACTTGAGGGCACTGCCTCAAGCTTGTGGGGGGTATTCAGGGGAGAAACCAGGAGGCACTTTTCATGGAGAGGGTGGTATAACTAAGTGTAATGAGTTGCTGGAGAAAGTTGTCTCGCTAAATACAGTGGAGAGCTTCAAGTGTGGTTGGGACAGTGCAAAGGGGGAAGTTGCATGTAGAGTAGGGTGAGTGGAGGGAGGAGCAGATAATGAGGACAGGGAAATTATGCAGTAGACACTGAGGGGTCTGCAAACTCAAGCAGACATGGCAGACTGCAAAGCTACATTATCTGCTACCTCATTCTCATGTTTGCATGTATGTACTGTATATACTAGGCAGTTTCTAATTGGCCTCATATCAGGTATGCGGTATCCACGATATTATTCCACTGTAGATAATTTTTAATACCTCTTTTTCTCATTGAATTATAATTTATGTAACCATGATTGTAATTAATTGCTTTTATCTGTTTTATAATTGTGTATTTATTTTACAATCTGTTTATGTTATACACACTCCCATACATGTTAAAAGCATAATAAACTGAAACTGAGACTGGATAATGTAAAGTGATAATAGAGTCATTTTAGGGCTAACTGTAGAGATGGAAGAGGGAAAAGATAGAGCAGAAGTGGAACACAGAGGGTAACATGAAGTAGTGTTGAAAGTGGTAGACAGAGGCAGAGCTGGTAGGGGAGAGCAGAAGTGGCTTAGAACAGGTAATGTAAAGTATGTGAAATGGCAGAAGGTGAGGGAAATAATTTGAGAGGGCAGAGACAGCAAATTCCAGAGAGCATGTGATGAATATCAAGAATGCAGTATGTTGCGTGGGATGAGAAATAGGGAGAGAGCAA
Source organism: Neoceratodus forsteri (assembly GCA_016271365.2). NCBI lineage: Eukaryota > Metazoa > Chordata > Ceratodontiformes > Ceratodontidae > Neoceratodus > Neoceratodus forsteri. The sequence continues at coordinate 860,366,792 of CM057458.1, read as the reverse complement.
GATCAGGGGAGGAGGAAAGAGGCAGTGCTGCAGAATGGCTAAAGTATATGAACAATGGCAGTAACTTGTGGGGGGGCACAAATTGGTGAGGGAAATGATAGAGATCAAGTGGTGAAGAGAGGATAATGTGAATCATCTTCATGAATATGCTATGTATACATTTTTGAAGCATATGTATGATGAAATAAAACCACCACAGCTGGAAATAAAAACAAATGAAAAACATAATTTGTGACAATACCAGTACTGTTCATGCAATCAAGAGATCAGTGAGAATGTATTTGGTGGTACACAAGACAGCTAAAATGCAGAATGATGCGCTTCTATGACCATGTAACTGATGATAGCTGTATTTTTAAAATAAGCAAACTGCAACCTATAAGAGGTATGCAATGGTATTAATAGTTCAGCTGTTACTTAGGGTATTATACATGCTTGCATAAAGGACGTGTAAATTATGAGAAGTAATGTAGAAACAGGATTGGCTGTATAGAGATTATGTTCAAGCAAACATTTTATTTCTAAAGCACTCTTTTCCCTGAGGACAAGGCGCTATACAAATACAGGCAAATGTGGAAAATAATTAGCACTAACTTAAAATGTAATAATAACTTCTGGACAAGACAACATACTAAGCCCCAAAGTCTTCTCTAAAAAGGTATACCTTCAGACCCCAGTTGAAGGCTTCTACTGAGGGGCCTCCCTCAGGGACCTGGGAAGAGAGTTCCAAAGGACTGGTGTTGCCTCCTCAAAGGCACAATCACCAGATGTTTTTAACCAGGCCCTGGGAACCATTAGGAAGCCATCCTAGGCAGAACTGAGGGAGCACAATGGGTGGGCAGGAGTCAGGCGGTCATACAGATAGCCTGGAACAGAAATGTATATGGACTTATATGTAACTCAGCCCACCTTGAAGGAGGTCCTCCACCTAACCATCAGCCAGTGCAGACCACAAAGAACCGGGGTCACATGGCAGGACCTCAGAAGGCCCATCAGTAACCTGGATTCCACATTCTGCTACAGCTGCAGGTGATGCAGACCCCTCCATTGACTCTGAGATATACAGCATTGCAGTAGTCAAGTCTAGACATCACAAAAGAATGCACTAGCAGCAGTAGGTCATCTGGAGGGATTTAGGTTCTAATTCGAGTGATATTCCAAAAATGGTAAAAAAAACAATCTGGGCAATGGATGCCACCTGACCCTCAAGTGTCAATAACATGGAAAGAATAAAACTATTTGTACTGAGACTGAATCATTAAAATGATGCAAGGTTTATAACATTGCATACTGGTGTTGTACTGCAAATGTGTTCTAGACCACTTTTATGCAAGTTCAATAAAACCTTTGTTACAAAGAAGTGATAGGGAAGATAAAAAAGGAAGGGGGAGATTGGGGACTTGTAGAGAGTTGTGGTGTACAGAAATAAAAACTAAAATACATGAACATCTTATTGTTTTTTTCTTTGATTATTGAAATTTGTAGTAGAAGGAATCAGGTTGCAGGCAGAATAACGAGCAAGATAGTTTTGCTTTCATGGTAGGATAAATCAAGTGTAGGGTATGCATATTGTTCTATAAACAGAAAAAAGAATATTTAAATAGAACAAATGAAGATAGTTTAAATTGGAAGTGTATCAAATGAGAACAAATTAATTGCTGCAACGTGAAATATGTAGACAGAAATGAAAGCAGGTTTACCTAAGAAGAACAAGTATATGGCAGCACTGCTTTGAAAAGGGTAGGAAAAAAAGGAATATTAGCAGTATAAATGTGTTATAAACAATATAACCCACAGTAGCAAGGAATAGAAAGTGACAGTTAATGTATATGGACAACGGCAGAATGGGGTGCAAAGATCAGATAGATGAGGATACAGAGCAAGTGCTGCTGAGTGACTAATTTGAATTACAATTTGGGGGGAACAATTTGGGAAGGGGGAGTGTGAAAGCCACAGATTTAGGCGGTGGTGGGTAGAGAGAAAGTGGCTAATGTACAGGGAGAATATGGACATGTTTGGGGGGCAAATTTTGGGGAGAAGAGGGATAGAGAGCAAGTTCTGAAGAGCAGGTAATGGGATTGATTGGTGAATGGTGGCATATTGGGGAAGGGAGTTAGAGATTGATCAGTGGCAGAGAGCAAGTGTCAAATGAGCAGCTAATGTGAAGGGATAATACTGTACCAGCTTGTGGGGGGGGGCAGAAATGAGGGAGGGAAGGGATAGAGACTAAGTGCCGCAGGCCACCTAATGTGAATGATGGTGAATGCCAACGAGTTTTTCGGAAGGGGCAGAGACTGAGGTGGAGACAGAGCAAGTACTACAGAGGGATTCATTTACAGGGAGAATACAAATATGTTGGGGAGCAGAGATTAGGAAGTGGAGAGATAGAGAGCAAGTGCCACAGAGCAGCTAATGGGAATGGCAGTGAATGGTAGCATATTATGGCATATAGGGGAAGAGACTGGGGAAGGGGGATGATCAAGTGCCAAAGAGCAGCCAAAAAGTGTAAGGGAAATGCTTGCATGTTGGGGGGGCAGTCATTAGTGAGGGAAGGGATAGAGACCAAGTGCTGTAGAGTGGCTAATGTGAATGGTGTGAATGTCGGCAGACTTGACGGAAGGCAGAAATCAGGGAGAAGGAGAAAGAGTAAGTGCCATAAACTGACTAATGTGTTGGGACACTTGTGTTATTTTGGATGGCAGATATCCTGGAAGGGGGGAAGAGAGAGTAAGTATTGAAAAATGGCTAATGTGAATAGCAGTGAATGGCAGCATTCTGGAGGACAGAGATTGGAGAGGGGAGGAAGAGCAAGTGTCATAGACCAGCTGATGTAGAGGGAAAATACTGCCAATTTGTAAGGGGTTTAAAAGAAACCTCACACTTACTTCTCCAACACCAAAAATGCTCACTTTACTCATTTTTTAAAGAGTAAAATAATATCAAATTTACTTACTGCAATATTACTAGTACAAATACATACAGTGGCAAAAGTACAAACCACCACAAAACAGTGGTTACAGAACTCCCTGACACTATTTTGCACCATTGCAGGTGTTTTTTCAAGGATGCATCTCCTTTTAAGTGCAACACATAAAAAGGGAGTACATACCATGGGTGGTCAAATTACAAGCCTCATTTCAGCTCTCTCCAACTCAAATAGAACAGAAAGAACTCTCCTTGAGAGTTCTGTCAAAACTTTAGCTTCATTTATTCAGTGTATCATAATACAAGACATACAGACCTGCCCCAGTCCAACACAGCCAGACACCAAAAAACAAAACAAAAAATTAAAAAACAGCTCTTGGCCAAACACAGGCTTCTTCAGGGGGCTGGGGTAGGTCCGTGTGTCTTGTATTATGATACATTAAATAAATCAAGCTAAAGCTCTGGCAGAATTCCGATTAACGAACGCACTGATGGATGCCCCCCGATGGGAGGAAGGCTCAGGGCCACTCAAGGAGCCAGATGCTCTCCCTACTAGCCGGCTAGGCCCAATCCAAGGAATGGATGGACGCCCCCCTCGATCGGGAAGGAAGGTCGCGAGGGCCCACTACTCCAAGGAGCCCTCCCTGTTAGCTGCTCAGGTACAGGGAGATGCCAGGCCTCTCAGACTGCCTAATCTGGATCCTAAACTTTGACTGTACAGTGCTCTGTAGCTGATAAGACACGGCTGCTGGCTTACCTTAACAGATGCCACAAGGCTTGCACTGCAGCTGCTGGTCTGTTCGGTTGTGAGCCCCGCTGATGCTGCTCGTCAGCTCCCCACGGCCCCTGCCACCACCCTTGGGGGACTCGGTCTTTTATAGTGGAGCCCACGTGCACGTTTGAGCTCACTTCCCTATTTGCAGCTTCTTGTCAATTGCCGCTAGAGGTTGCCCCAGCAGGGCTGCCTATCTATCAGGCTGCTCACTTCTCCACCTTCTGCGACTCCTTCAGCTACTGCTAGAGGCCGCCCCAGCACTACCCATCAAGTAGTACTACCCGCTCCACAGCATACCACTACTATCAGTCCTGGATCAGTGTTAGTTGTTTAACAGCCTGGGTGTGTCCTTCAAACTGATACTCCCCCGGGAAGTGTTGGAGTGTGGGGCTGTGGAACCAGCACGAATCCCCATTGCTGCCTGCCGGTGATATCCCCTGTGCAAAGGGTCCCACCCGCAACCTATTAGCAAAACACAAAGTTAGCAAGGAAAACAGACCATTTCAAAGGAAGGGATCCCTGCTACCACCACACTATAGTGTCTGGAGGCCGGAAGGAACATGCGCCGCTTGAAGCAACCTTATCGCTACTAGCACCGGTAGCTCATGTCAAACCATAACCTGCAAACATAAGATTAACCAGTTGCACTACTCCTGTATGTTGCTGCGCTAAGATGGGTTGACACTAAAATGAGTACCTGCCATGACCCCAACCTGCTCAGGGGTGCACAGGACCATCATCTACCGCATCTCACAGATTGCCCTGGACCAACAATCCAGCACTCACTGGTATTAATGCAAGGACTAGCACGCAAAGGAGCATGCTACCTTGCCTCCTCTGGGGTGCTCAACAAACAATTTAAATGATCCTTCTTGCCATGTTTCTACCCCTACTCTTTCCCTATTAACTCTTCCTACTGCACCCACCCTTCCATGTCCACTCCAGCCTGGCTAAAGTCCCACCCCATCCATAGTAGTGTCCCAATTATCTACCCCTCCTCCGTCATTATCATAATAAACAAGTACACGACAGCCATCATCACTTTCTGTTCTTTTAGCTCAATTTTTCCCCCAGTTGTCAGTAATATATCCCTCCTCTTCTTTACCTCTCTAACCTGCCACCCCATACACGACCTCTTTCCCCTATATGTGTAGTTTCTGGCTGCCTCACTCAAAAGATATCTGCTATAACCCCTCTATGCCTATAGTTGATTGTACATCTGCTGACTTCTTCAATTGTAAAATAATGCTGTTTTGTTTTTTATTTATTTCAACCTTGTACCGTACTGTATACACTGTATATACTTTTTCTTCCTTGTATATTACTGCTTTTTGTATACCTGCTTCTGTACTGTACTTTGATGTATTCATGACCAGGTCCACCTTGCAAATGAGCCTTGCTCAATGGTGCCCACCTGGATAAATAAAGATTTTGATTGATTGATTGATTGATTGAGAGGGCCCTCTGCTGATCCTAATACTGCAGGCAGGTGATATTCACCCCAACCCTGGGCCCTCACTCACCAATTCCATCCTGGGCTCATCGATTGACCCTACATGGTGCCACACCAAAGGCCTGAAGGTGGCCAACATGAATGTACGTAGTCTATGACCCAAGATGCCTGAGGTGCAATCCTGGGTAAATACATACAGGCCCGACATACTAGCCATATCGGAGACATGGCTAAAGCCGCACATACTTCCTCACAAAGTAGCACTAGATCACTATGACTCCTTCCAAAAGGACAGGGAAGGGAAGAAAGGAGGGGGTGTTCTTATATATGTGACGTCCTCCCTGGCGGCTACCTTATCCCCTGTCCATATGCCAATCCCTACAGGGCTTGAAGCAATACTTATCCGAATTGTTCTGGGACATGCAAAGCACCTAACAATAGGCTGTATTTACAACCCTCCCACCGGTGGCATGCTGGCACGCCAGAATCTAGCCCACTCCCTAGCTGGGGCACATCTCACTGAGCTGCTGGTCCTTGGGGACTTCAACCTGAAGTAGAAACCCTCCTCCGAGCTAAATTACAAAACCATACTTCTTGTTACTAACCTGACCCAGGTGATCACTGAGGTCACAAGGCACAACCAAAAAACAGGGAATGACTCCACCTTTGATTGGATACTCGCATCCAACCCCGCTAACATACAAGCAACTGGCATAATGTTGGATGCCCTAAGCGATCACTCGCCCACCTTCTGCATCTGGAAAAATTGGCCTCCCAGGATCCTGCCCAGGCTCATTATGGCCAGGGATTTCTCTAGATTCTCAGCTGAGGCCTTCCAGAGCTCCTTGAGGAATACTGACAGGTCACCGTTAAGACTCCTAGGCAATATAGATGATGCAGCTCAGTATTTCTAGTGCACCTTCACCGCAGTGGCCAATTTACATGCACCGGGTCAGGAGAAGATGAGCAAAGGGCCAGTGCCACAAATGGATCACACATGAACTAAAATCTCTAATGATAGCCAAAGACAAGATATGGAAAAAGGCAAGGAGATCTGCTAGCCCTGCAGACTTCACTGCCTACAGATCACTGTAGAACCAGTGCCAAACTATCGCCAAATCAGCCAAACGAGACTACTTAAAATCCCTCCAACGGTGAACCCTATCTGACCATAAGTCCTTCTGGTCTTGCATCAACTCCCTGCTAAAAGACACGAAAAACACACCAGCAGGGTAACATAATCTACAATGATATATCACTGATGGATGGAGGGGAGGCAGCCTCAGCCTTCAGTCACACCTTCACTGATCTGGGGGTGATCAGATCCTGCCCTACACATAGCTCACCAGGTCCTCCTGCCACTGAACTCCAAGACCCTCTGATTGCCCACTTTCACCTTGCAGACAGTTTGGGCCAAGGAGATGCTGCCCCTCCTGCAATCCTTAAAACTCAGTGGGTCCCCAGGACCTGACAGATTGGACCCTAGACCACTTAGGGCTGCTGCCCCAGCCATTGCCCTACCTGTAGCCTTGTTAATAAACAGATCCATGTAGGAAGGAACAGTCCCACTAATATGGAAATAGGCCCATGTAGTCCCAATCCAAAAGGGAGGATACAGGGAAATGATAGGCCATTGTAGACCCATCTCCATCCTATGTCAGCTGGCAAAAATTCAGGAACAGCTAGTATATTGCCAACTAAGAGAATACCTAGAAGTCAACAGGCACCTGGCTCCCTCACAACATGGCTTCAGACAAAAGCACGGGACTGACACTGCCCTCATTAAATTTACCTCTGAAGTCAGGGCAGCTTTGGATAAGGGTGCCCCCACTGGGGCTGTGTTCATTGACCAATCCAAGACCTTTGACCTGGTAGATCATCCACTCCTATTATCAAAACTTAGCCAATTTAGGCTTGATCAACATTCCCTCAACTGGTTCCATAACTACCTTACTGACCGCTCCCAGCAGGTCAAGTGAAGAGGGGTGACATCAGAACCCATACCACTAACTGAAGGGGTGCCATGGGGCTCCATCTTGGGCCCGCTATTATTCTCCCTATTTGCAAATGACCTGCATGACCACTACGGGGGCAGCTCATTAGTACAGTATGCTGATGATGCAGTTTTGTACTGAACAGAGCTTCACCCATCCAACCTAGGACCCATGCTACAGGCAGACTTCACCAAGGCTGAGACTTGGCTAGTTGAGAATCATCTGGTCCTTAATCCCACCAAGACAAGGGCAATGCTGCTCGGACCAAAATCCCTGGACCCCTCCCGGGCCCATCTTCTTCCACTCACTACCATATCTGGCTCCAAAATAGAGGTAGCACAATCTGTTAAATATCTTGGCCTCACATTAGATCAGCGGCTCACATTGAAGCCCCACGTGGACTTGATAATAAACAACATCCACCAAAAGCTGGGCCTCCTCTATCGTCTAAGTCACAACATGATACCAGAGACCAGGCTGGCAATTGCACAAAGCATCATCCTCCCAACCCTAACTTACGCAGCCCCCATTTTGCTCAGCATCGCTAAAGAAGACTACTGCAGATTACAGACCTTATATCACAAAGCCGCTCGCTTTGCATCCAAATCCCACCCAAGGACCCATCACTGTGATGTTCTCACAACCCTCAACTGGCCATCCCTGAATAACAGGCTCCAGTACCCCCTTCTAAGCTGGATCTACAAACTCCTCGATGCACAACCTCTGGCAGGGCTGATTGGACTACTTGCCCCAAAACGGACTAGACGACTGCTCCGTTCCTCAAACAAAAAACTACTGGATATTCCCTTGGCCTGCTCTGTCACCAGAAGCAAATCCTTTACTCACCTGGCCCCTGCATCCTGGAACAACCTCCCCAGCCACTTTCAGGAGGCACCCACCCTTGCCAAATTCCAAAAGGGATTGCGCACTCACCTCCTCATCCCTAGTCTCTGCCCCTGCACCAATGGCTAGCCCACCTCACCTGGTGTCAACTGGGTTAGTACAAAATTGCCCCCCCCCCACAAGGGCAATGACTAAGGGCTGCACGACCTGGTACTCTGTTCTTACATGGAACCTCTTGTGTGCATTTTAATAGCACTTACCACTACACATCTATCTGCCGCCACTGCTGAACTCTGCAATCAACCCACTGCACTCCTCACAGAAGTTATTTACTGTCCTTACAACCCTGTATTGTATGTATCACGCTGCTCTGTTGTATCCAATAATGGAATGTACCTCCTGTCCTCCTCGACTAAAACTGTATACTGACCTCGTAATACCTGTATGACACATTCTACACTGTATCACCTACTTGTATGTACAAAACTGTGTGTAACTAACTCTGGGTCGTCACTGAAAAAGGGACCCTCGGGGCCCAGCGGGCTTACCCGGTTAACAAAATTTAATAAATAGTAAATCTCGAGGAGAGTATTTTTCTGTTCTATTTGAGCTGGACAGAAGCTGAAAGGAGGCTTGTAATTTAACCACCCTTGGTATGTGCTCCCTTTTAATGTGTGCCACACAAAAGGAAGATATGTTAACTATTGAACCTTAACCAGGGTTTCTGTAGAAGACCCCCCAAGTTAAATCACAGAGCGCACCATTTTCTTCATATGGAGGCTTTTTCAAGGGTGAAGTTCTAAAGTTACAACCTAACCTTTTATAGTCTAAAAGCTTAATGTCATGACATCTGCTATAATTTTCCTATTTAGACTTAATTCAAAAGTCACTCAAAACCATGTGCACTTCCTAATTAAAACATCGTACTTCATGCTATTTAATAATAGCGCAAACAACCCAAATGATTTATCATTTTAGAAAGCATATAAGATACATATAAACAGCACCATAATAATATTAAGATCTGTGTTTATTTAGTGTTCAATTTAATTAATCAATTGAATCAGTGGAAATGTCCATCTAAAGCATAGTAAGTAGATTTCTTCAGAGCTGTCTTCATGAAGTTCCCAACTGATCATTCGGAGTTTCACTTTCTTCAGTTTCACACAATACAGTATGAGTGGATGTCAGAAAACTCTACATTAAAAAAAGGAGAATACACATCAGTAATGCTGTAACATACATATTTAAATACATTACTAGTAAACCCCTTTATTATAACTGCTCCTTCCCATTGTTGAACCCTCCTGTATGCTGATGACCTTGTACTGCTGATGACCTTGTACTTTTTACTGCTTCTAAGTCCATGGATGCTATAAACTCACTACTCTCGTCTGACCTCCATAGCATCCAATCATGGCTTACCCTAAATCGTCTGGTCCTTAATGTCAGTAAGACCCAAACTATGCTTTTCGGATCCCTCAAAAGGTCCCTCTTTGCTGCACAAGGACTACACATCAAATGTCTCGATGGTTCTCTCATCTCTGTCACCAACTTCTTCAGGAACCTTGGAGTCTCACTCAACCCAGCCATGGATTTCTCTCTCCACATAAAGAATATCAGGCTGAACCTGGAATACTGCATGCAATACTGGTGCCTATTCCTGAAGAAGGAGATCAGATTATTGGAGGGTGTACAGCGGAGGGCGAAAAAGATGATCCAGGGATTAGAGGGATACTCCTATGAGGAGAGGCTGTGTGAGCTGAACATGTATTCCCTGGAGGAGAGGAGGGATGGGGGACATAATTGATACCTTTAAATGCTTAGAGGGGATTAACAAGACTAGGACAGAAGGGATTTTCCAGATTAGAAGTGGGATGGTCAAGAGGGGGCACCAGCTGAGAGTGGAGGGGGGAAGATTCAGGAGGGAAGTCAGGAGACATTATTTCACAGAGAGGGTGGTGGATAAGTGGAATGCTCTGCCTGAGGAGATAGTAGCCTGTAGTATGGTAGACAGTTGTAAGAGGGGATGGGACAGAGTGATGGGGTAATTATGAAAAGGGGAGGGGTGGGTGGTGCAGCTGCAAACTGAGGGGCTAGCTGCACAATCAAGCAGACTCAATAGACAGTGAGGCCTGTTTCTGCTGGTGTTTTTGTATGTTTGTATGTTCATAATATATGCAAAACTGTTAACTCTAAAATTGGAATGGCTAACATGTCTGCCATGCCCTTATCCCAGCTGCTAGGGTTACAATAGACCAGGGCGTACTTCTACCTGGGCAATATTGTACTATGCTATGCTTTACCCTTCAACAGAAAGAAAACACGATCACTCAGAATGCTCCAGACATAAATTTTAAATTTATGTTAGATGAACATGACAAATTCCCTGGCACTTTGAGTGATGGCATGGGGTCATAATGTTACAGAGGAAAGTGCGCGACAAATAATGCCGAAGATAAAACCACGCAAGCCAAAATAAGGCCGGTGAAAACAGCAACAATACAATGACTGTGCACACCCCATTGATTACAATGGGAATTGCATCCCCCATGCACCCTGGAAATAATATAACTAACTCCAAGGGGGAGGGGAAGGGGATGGAGCGAAACACTGCAGGAGAAAAATTCCTTTTAAAAAAAAAAAAGCTTCAACACTATGGGACCAGGGAAGGGGGGATCAAACCACTGCCCCAGATCACCTATGCCACAGGATCCTGGTGATCTAGCCAATCCATCAAGTGAGTGGCTTGATGAGGCACCGCACCTGCAGCTTCCTTGATACGCCTCCATTTCACTATACAGCACCAGGGGTAGCGGTTATTCCCAATCACTGTAAAACCCCTGTTGCTGTACTACTTTTAGCTTTTTCTGCAGCATGGTAATTCATGCTCTGTTTTGGCAGTGCTATATTCACCCGGTACCTTTAGGGATCACCCTCTTCATCATACCCTCCCAGTTTTTTCACAGACTAATGCTACATTCTTTCATAAATGGAATGTCACATACAACATTTGTAGATTTGCCCTATCTGCCCCACCCCATCTCACCCATCACTGTGAACTGTACTCTGCCCTACAATGGCTATCTCCCTCTTCCAGGTGACTCTACGCTAATGGCTGTCTAACTGACAATATTTTTCAGTCCTCACAACCTTCTGCTCTGTCTTCCATGCTTGTTTCTTTTGATCATCTCACCAACTTTGGTCCTCTACCCAGGTCCGCCATGTAGTTCCTTGTTGTGCAATTAAAATGGGTGAGCAAGTGTTTGGCCACTCAGCTACTAAAACCTAGATCTCTCTACCTTCTCATCTTAAAGTCTCTAAATCTCTCAGTGTTTTTAAAAAAGTGCTACTCTTGTATCTAAGAATCTTAGACACTTTCTCCTGCTTCTGATCATTACCTCACACCTTCCTACATTGCGCCCTTCCCTCCTATGGCTCTATACGGTTTCTTCTCATCCCTCTGCCATAATACTATGTCCCGTTTCCACTGTATTTACTACTTTCCTCCCCCTCCTCTTATCCACCTCTCCTATTTGCAGGTCTTCCTACTCACTAATCCCCTAGATGTCCTAAGTCTCTTCTGGATTTTCTATTATCCCTACTGGTCCACTCCTTCTCTTAACCCTGCCCCAGAGGGTGGTCTGCCAACCAAAGCACTTATTCACTTCTCCCCTTTCTTGCCCTCACTGCTCTGAATTGTCCTGGACGACCTACTCAGTACCTTTGTCCTAATGTTTTGCTATTTTGACTTTTATCTGCTGAATCAGCTTGTACTACTGTCTTAATCTTAGCTCTTACTGATTTGTAATCCCCTGCATTTTAATCCCCTTAGCCTGTAACCCACTGTAATTTTTTTCTACACAATCTTGTATATTGTGAATGGTTGTGCTTTAGTTTATCTGTGGGGAAGTATGACAACTGGTGCATAGCGATCATAGAACCATATAAATCAATCATTGTTCAAAGTTAACAGCAAGTTTACAGGCAGCATTTTTAAATCCCAGAGGGAGGAATGAGGAATTTTCAATTGGGGCGAACATTTAGTATTGATGGGAACCTTGCTGATCTTTTTTTTTTCAACTTTATTTCCCTCCAGTTGCTAGTGACTGGGCATCTCTCAGGTGGGCTCACTCAGCCTCACCTCTACCATCTGCCAGAACCCCTCTCCTGACCAAGGAATCAGATGCTGGGTCTCCCCTCTCCTGTGGCTCCATGTGGAAGGAGGCAGGGATCATGGAGAGTCAAGTCAGGGTTGGGGCTGCCATTGGGCATGTGGGTTTGGCCCCGGAACACCGCCATTGCCTCCCCACCGGTCAGAGATTTTCCACCTTAGTTGTCCCCTAAGACACTGGACATGCAGTGATGTCTGTGTAAAGTATGCGACCCACCTCCTCCACTGACGTCCACTGGTGCCTCGCCCCTCTCAGCAGCATGCTGTTGCAGTACCTCCGGTCTCCACCGGGAGCCACCGCAGAGCGATGCATCCTCTCAGACCCACCCCAGGAAAGGAAAGCAGTCCTCCTGAGGCTCAATCCTCTGCTCCCCTTGCTGACCCCTGGCTCCCAGAGTCTGCTCCCGAACCCTAGTTGCTGGTGCGGCATGATGTGTGGTGTCCAGTGCCCCAGCGATTCAGTGCCACAAAGCCAGCAACCTCACTTATCTTAATTCCATGATGACAGACAGTTTCAAAGGGGCTGATCAGATACTAGTCTGACACGTCATGATCTCTCATATATTAGGGGACCAGCTCTGGTCTATGGCTAGCTATATACATAAATCAAGCATTCCATCTACTCATTATTAGAAAAGTTCAATCCTGCAATCTAGCTGTCATATTTTCTATCTGGTAGATGTGATAAATGGTGTCTTCCCCCTGTTGGATCATCGGGGAAGGGGGTAGGTTAAAGCCATAGTCTTGAAATCACTTTTATTTGCTGCAATTAAAAGTATGCCCAGGAGATATGTTCTATGTCATTGAACTGTGAGGGAAAGTGTAGCAGAATTGTTATTTCTGGTGTTAACAGTCCAAGTCTGGAAGTATTATCCCTAGGGTCTGCCCTATTGTCTACCAATTTTGAGTATAGAACAGGACCAGAAAATGTGAGTGTGGGTCAACACCTCACAGCCGCAATAATCTCCAGCAAGAAGATTCTCGAGAAGACAAATATGTGGCTTTAATTTGCAGAATGTGAAAGTACTGAGCCACCACCTTCCAACCATATTCTCTCCAACTGTAGGAGTCTGTTGTTTGGTGTTGTCTGCACCAAATTCTGTACCAGTCCTCCTGGGTTAATTACAACATGAGCTCTGCCTCCCAATTTGTCTGTTTTCCCTCCATCAAATTTGTCGGAAGGTCAGTCAGTACTTAATAAAAGTGGGAAATGAGATGTGCTGGGGAAGGTTTTTCTTGGATTTGTGGTAAAAGCAGGAAGACTGGGGGAAAAGTCTGGGTATTTATTTCAAGGCCCATAGTGGTACCCAAAAATTGGCGGATCTGTAAGTATCTGTAAAAATCAGATTAAGAGAGGGAATATTCTGTTTGCAAGTATGCAGAGAATTTAAATATCTCCATTTTGATAGAATTGGTAAGTGTGAATAAGGCTCCCTCTAAATCACCTTCTAAACCCATGATCCAATCTCACAGGTAGGAAAGTGTGGTCATAAGCCAGAATCCCCATCCACCTAGCCCCTGCATGGTTTACAGGTTTCTTCAGATAAGCTTTCCATCAACGTAAAAGGTCTGCAATATAAGTAGATTGTTCTCGGATATGTTCACAATTATTTAGTTGAAATATTGTAGTGTTGTGTAATGTGGATGAAGATATTGCTCGTTCCACATGTACCCATAAAGGGGTTTGTGATTTTGCTTGAGACCAATACGACATGTGGCTGAGTAGCACAACCATGGCATAATTTGACAGATTGGGGAGAGCCAGTCCCACCTCTTGCATTATGGAGATGTAATTATTTGCAGTGCCACTCTAGATCTCTTCCCTTGCCACAGGAAGGAAGAAATAGTACTATTCTATTTACCATACTCTCTGTTACAGGGGATATAGGGAATATTCTGTAATATGTATAATATTCATGGCAATATATTAATTTGAATGTTCTGCACTTTGTTAATAAAGGATATTGGAAGATGGGTCCATGCTTGTAGATCTGTTTTGACCTGAGTAAATGGATGATTATAATTCTGAGGGAATATTGTTAAAGGGTCTGGGGTTAATTGTATACCTAACTACTTGATGTGGGTTTGGTTCCACTTATGGGGCTATTTCCACTGCAGGAGAGGTGAGGGGTACATTGTTTCATAAATACTTCTGTTTTATGGGGATTTATTTTATATCTTAAACTTGTTCAATTAGTCATTGGTAGTCTTCGAGGGCTGTCAGTGATGGGTCTGGGGTGGTAATATAAAGCAGTAAATCACCTGCATAATATGCTAGTATATGCAAATGGTCTCCAATCTTGTATCCCTGTATTAATTGTGACTGACGTAAGGACTGTGCTATGGGTTCAGCATAGAGTGCAAATAAATATGGGGAGAGGGGACATGCCTATCTGGTTCCCCAGAACAGGAGGAAGTGAGGTGAGTGAGATCTATTAACCTTAACTGATGCTTCAGGGTTTCTATATATGCCTCTAATATTGTTAAAAAATTCCTGGGGCATCCAAATTTTATTAGGGTAAGATGTAAAAATTGCCAGGATACCCTATCAAAAGCTTTTTGGGCATCTGAACTTACTATCATTAGTGGGGTATTAGTACAGTGGGCTTGATTGATCAGGTATAGGGTTTTTTAATATTATCTGTTGTCTGTCTGGATTTGATAAAGCTTGATTGATCAGGATGGATAAGGAGGGGTAGAATTCCATCCAAACAGTGTGCCAATATGCTAGTGCATATTTTGTAATCCTGATTCAAAACTGAAATAGAATGATATGAATCACATACATGGGAAAGTTTATTAGGTTTGAGAATGGCAGAAATTGTGGTCTGTCACCAGGATACAGGATTTGTTTTTATTTTTTGAGCAAGAAGCTCTTTTACAGAGGATTAGAGTGCACATTGTACATGACAGAGAATCTTATTAAACAAAGTTACAAGCAAACAAGAGACAGTATGCATAAGGGATTAACAATCATTTTGACATTCGGGTACAACAATAATGCTTAAATAAGAGTAGGGAGGTTCCATACTGACCAGGGGGCAGCAAGGCGCCATCCAAATTCAAACATTGTCAAACAGTGTACAGGAAACAATCCCATAACCAGAGTTCAAGCAGGATGGATATAAAGTAAAGGTAACAATATTTACAGATTAAATGGGTTACAGGTAGATGACTATAGTTAGTACTACAGAATGCTTGTAGTAACAATAAATTGTACAGTGCTGATATCCCAGCTTGAAGTAGTCAGCAACCTGAAGGGGAGTGAGGGGGCATGGGAAGAAGATATGGAAACTGTCAACAGAGAGACGTTATCAATTAGCAGATAGGCCGGGGGGGGGGGAGTGAGGCAAAGGGAGGGGAGGGAAGGAGGTATGGATGTACCTGGGCAGGGAGGATGCAGTGAGGCATAGGAAGAAGACAGAGAGGCTGTCAAATAGAGACATTGCCAAACAGCAGATAGGCAGAGGGGAGAGTCTTGTAAGGGAAGGGGAGGGAAGGGGGAAAGGTATACCTGGGCACTGAGGAGGCAGAGGGATATAATATATGTGTAGGGAAGTAGAAATAGAAAAGCTGACGATGGTAGGAGGAAAGTAATAGGGTATGTGAACGAAGGGGGAAAGAGGGTACCAGGCTAGTGGAAGAAGTGGAGACAGGCGGTATTATGAGGGTGGAGGCTATGTGTGGCAGTTACAGCTGCTAAACAGAGTCAGGTACCATCTGAGTTTAAGTTTGAAAATACCTTGTTTGGGCTCATCTAGAATGTCCAAGGGTAAGCCATTTGTCCAGGTAGGAGCACAGAACCTAAATAATTGTTGGGCCTGGGTGGTCCGACAGAAAAGGGCTTGGTATGTGTGTCTTGATTCACTCCTGGTTTTACGCAGGTTGGGTGTGCATGTGAGAAAGAGCTGGGAGGATGGTGGGGTCAGACCCAGACCGATTTTTTTTTTTTGTGAGCAGGCAGGTGTGATACGTGATCCTGTCTTTGAGGTTCAGCCGATTGGTCATACTGTATAGGTCACATGTATGGGTGCATCTATGGGCACTTGAGACTAGGCGACAAGATTTATTGAGGGCACAGCATATGCTTTTAAGGGCTGTCTCTGTAGCAGAGCCATAAATGACTAAGCCATAATCGATTACTGAGAGTAAGGAGCTGGTAACAACTAGCTGAAGTGCTTTGTGGGTCATACATTGCCTCTGCCTGTAGATGATCCCTTATCTGGTGTTGACCACTTTGGAGACAATGTTGACAGGTTCATTAAAGGACAGTGCACTGTCTAGTGTTATACCTAGATATTTAAAGAGGGGAAGGGGAAATTGTTTAACCAGGAAAGGCACACTAAGCTGAAGATTGTTTACAGGTGTGACCTGGGAGCACAAGGAAGTTAAGTGACTTGCGCAGGGTCACACGATATGCAAGTGGGGGTTGTGGGAATCAAACCCAAGTCTCCAAGTTTGCAGCTCAGTGCCCTTAACCACTGCACTATACTACCTCATGTGGACCTGCTCGATGGGGACATTTTGGTTGTTGTGGATAGTTAGGGAGAATATTCTGCTGTTTCATGACTCTCCCATATGGCTCTTAGTAAAGGGTCTTTTATTACCTTAAAAAAGGCCTTATAGAATTCAGCTCCATAGCCGTCTGGGTCATGACTTGTTTCAGGTTGTTTATCATAGTATAAAGTTCCAGTTCCATTATAGGCTGCAACAGAGACGTTTTGTGTTGGGGTCCTAAAGAGGAAAGTTGTAACCCTAATAGGAATTTGTCTAGAAAACCTGGAGATGGTGGGGAGGTGTCTGCATATAAATCAAGCTAATATTGTTGGAATAGTTTCAGGATCTGAGAGGTGCTTTTTGTCAATTTATCCAATTGGGGGTCTTTAATTTTTTAAATGGATACCATCTGAGTTTCTTTTTGGAGATGGTATGCTAATACCTTCGAAGCCCTGACTCTGCTCTCAGTATTTTTGACATAGCCAGATTAAGGCCTATGCCATCCTAGTAGTCACCACCTTTTGTATCTCCTGCTGTATATGAAGAATCTGCCATGCTATGGAGTGATCCCCTGCATATGGGCATCTGGGAGGAATTCTGACTTGTCCTGTAATTGTTTAAGTCTTGGCTTGCTCTGCTTCTTCTTTTGTGCAGAATAGGCAACTATGTGTCACTGCAAGGCGGATTTTAAAGTGTCATGTAAAAGTTGAGGAGAGACCTGAGGTGAAGCACTATCTTTCATTTTATTTTTTTCAATTCAAAGTTTATTCACCACTTTTTCCACATTACAGGAGGCAGTAATGAACATTTTGACATGAGATTCAGAAGACAAGTCATACTACCCCCAACCCTTCCCTCCCCTCCCTCCCCGGCACAGCAGTCCATTCTAATACTGTTATCACCCTCTAACTACCTTTACCAAGGGTAAATAAGTTAATAACCTCAACCACACTTTATTTCATAGCCATCGTAATTAGAGTGTGAATGGGATCCCAAATAATCTTGTACCTGTGTACTCTGTTTTGAAGGCTGGCTATAGTCTTCTCTGTGCGAAGATTTGCTAAGATCTCATTGATCCACTCCTGATATGTTGGACAGGTCCCTTCTTCCCATCACCTAAGAATGATTTTTTTGGCCGAAAGTGCAACCATGGATATATGAAATTTCCGGATTCTAACCTTTATGGAAGACAAATCTCCCAGCAGGCAAATATCAGGTGTAAAATAGTCCTGTAAACCCAATAAAGGATCCAGGTTGGCTTTTATAAGCTCCCATAACAAAGCTATCCGGGGGCACGACCAAAATAGATGAAAAAGTGACCCTGTGTCCTGGGCACACTTATTGCACCTATCAGTATCGAGAAGGCCCCATTTCAATAGTTTAGTTGGGGTATAATACAGATTATGTAGGATGTGAAACTGCATGAGACGTAATCTATCTTGGGATATATATTTATGGCAATACATCCAGAGGGCGGGCCAATTAAAAGTATATTGGGGAAAAAATGAAACCCAAAAGTTAGTAGGGCCACTACCACATCCAAACCGCCATCGGAACAACACCTGATAAATCTTAGAGATCACACCTGAGGAGACGAGAAAAGAGGAGACTTCAGATACCAATGCAAAGGCCGCTGGATGGGGTGGAGTGGTCCCAAGAACCGTGGTTAACAAGTGCCTCAATTGAAACACTTTAAAGACCTGAGACTCCGGAATTTTGAATTTGTTAATGAACTCAGAGAATGAAAGTCAAGCTCCAGCCTCGTCCAAAAATCAGGAGACTATCCCTTCTCCTAAATGAGGCAACCATAAACTGGAAATTTTCTGCTTGTTTATGGTGAAAGCTGGGGAGTTCCAAATGGATTGAGCGAGCTCTTTACTTTGATTATAATGCAGAAAAGAACACAATTGCAAGTGTACTCTTAGTGAGGTCATGATAGTGGGACATTTGTTAATATTCTGCAAATGAGAAATTTTTAGATAAAGCATGGTCGAAGGGTCCATGTTCATAGATTGGATAAAGTCTAATTCAATCTTGAGCCAAGCCGGGCTCATGTTATCCAGGCCCGGCCTTACCCATTTCAGGTATTTAGCCAAATGACTAGCCCAGTAATAAATGGGCAAGTAAGGAATCTGCAGCCCCCCCTCCTTTTTGGGTGCAGCTAGCTTGTGATATGCCAACCTAGAGGTCTTATTAGTCCATATAAACTTGGTAAAAAGTTTATGAGTTTTCTGAAACCAAACTAAAAGGACAAATGAATTAAGATGTGACAGAGGATAAAATAAATGGGGAAATACATTCATCTTGATTATATTAATACGACCCCATAGAGATAACGGGAGCTTGTCCCATCTCTCTAGATCTTGAGTGATCCCCTGCAAGAGAGGGTCCAGGTTTTCTTTAAACCACGAGGAAGAATTATGCGTTAGATTTATACCTAAATACTTAATAGCCCGGGGTGATCAGCATAATCCCAGAGAAATAATGGCAGTTTTGAAAACTTTATGGTTAAGAGGGAAAAAGGATGTCTTATTGGGATTTAACTTATAA
The DNA here is from genome assembly GCA_016271365.2 of Neoceratodus forsteri. Lineage (NCBI taxonomy): Eukaryota > Metazoa > Chordata > Ceratodontiformes > Ceratodontidae > Neoceratodus > Neoceratodus forsteri. Next base: position 860,347,581 of record CM057458.1, on the reverse strand, counting down.
TTCGAGAGACTACTAAATCTGTTAACCTCCCTTAACATGTTTGGGATAGATATTACTGGATTGGCCAGATGCAAAAGGAGGTCGTCAGCGTACGCTGTTATTTTCAGTACCTCATTCCTAATGGGAATACCTTGTATTCCTTCATTGTTGAGAAAATGTTGAATAAGGGGTTCCAGATAAAGACTGAAAAGTAGTGGAGAGAGGGGGCATCCCTGCCTCGTACCTGACCACAACGTGAAAGACTTGGAGAAGGTCCCATTCAATGAAATCTTTGCTGTAGGAGACCGGTAAATTGCCCTAATCCAATCTATGAACATGGAAGGGAATCCAAATGCCTTAAGGGCTTGAAATAGAAAAGTCCAATTAACCAGATCAAATGCCTTCTCGGCATCCAGGGAGACCAACCCAGCAGGATATATGGCATCCCTGGACTCCAAAAAGACATGCGAGAGGGTATGCAGGTGGTCTGAAGATGCACATCCTCTCATAAATCCCACTTAAGACATACCCACCAGATCTGGGAGGACCAGGGTTAGTCTATCTGCCAATATCTTCGAGAGAATTTTGACATCTTGATTCAGCAAAGATATTGGCCCGTAGCACTGAACCAACTCTAGGTCCTTGTCCGGTTTAGGTAGCAAAACTATCAACGCTTCAAACATAGGAACATAGACTTTGACAGCAGATAAGGACCGCTTGGCCCACCTAGTCTGCCCATTTCCCCTACCTAGAGGATAAGCTGCAGATCCTATTTAACCAACAGCCTATGTCTTCCTACCCCCCACAAAAATTGCCTTATGTCTGTACCATGCATTCTTGAATTCTCCCACAGTTTTAGACCCCACAACCTCCTCAGGAAGGCTGTTTCATGCGTCCACCACACTATCTGTGAAAAAATAATTCCTCACATTGCCCCTGAGCCGTCCCCCCTCTATCTTCAAATTGTGTTCCCTTGTTCTTGCACATCTCTTTTTCTGAAAGATGCTACCCTCTTGGACTTTGTTGATTCCACTGAGGTACTTAAACGTTTCTATCATGTCCCTCCCTCCCTCCTTTCCTCAAGGGTATACATATTAAGCTCATTTAGACTCTCCTCATATGGCTTTTATTGCAGACCCTGCACCATTTTAGTTGCCCTCCTCTGAACTGCCTCCATCCTGTCTATGTCCTTGCGGAGATGGGGTCTCTAGAACTGGACGCAGTACTCCAGATGGAGTCTCACCAACTGTCTGTACAGGGGGATAACAACTTCCTGTTTTCTGCTGGTGATACCTCTCCCTATACATCCCAGTATCACCTCAGTCCGCCCTACCGCCTTCTCGCATTGCTTGCCAACCTTAAGGTCATCTGATATGATTACCCTAGGTCTCTTTCCATTTTTGTTGTTGTTACTACCTCCCCCCATTGTGTAATATTCCCCTGGGTTTTTGTTTCCCAGGTGCATTACTTTGCACTTCTTTGCATTGAATCCAAGCTGCCATACTTCTGACCATTCCTCCAACCTTGCCAAGTCCCTTCTCATCCTTTCCACACCTCCTTGTGTATCAACCTTGTTGCAGATCTTTGTGTCATCTGCAAATAGGCATACTTTTCCTTCCAGTCCCTCTGCAATGTCACTTATAAAGACATTAAAAAGGACTGGACCCAGTACTGAATCCTGCGGTACCCCACTAGTAACCCCTCTTTCTTCACAGTGGACTCCATTTACAATTACCTTCTGTGTCCTGTTGTTCAGCCAATGTTTTACCCAGGCTACCACCTTGGGACCCACTCCCAGGCTGGTTAATTTGACAATTAATATTTTGTGTGGGACTGTGTCAAATGCCTTGATAAAGTCTAGGTAGGCCATGTCCTTAAAGAACAGGGTCCTTAAAGAACTAAGAGAGGTGGTGGCTGAACCTCTTGCTATCCTGTTTAGCCGATCACTAGAAACAGGGGAGGTACCCAAAGACTGGAGGATAGCAGATGTAGTCCCCTTATACAAAAGTGGGAACAAAGAGGAAGCGGGGAACTACAGACCAGTCAGCCTCACCTCGGTAGGGGGGAAGATCATGGAAGCACTACTGAAGGAGAGATTGGTGGAACATCTGGTTGTCAATGGACTACAGGACCCAAGGCAGCATGGTTTCACCAGGGAAGGTCATGTCAGACCAACCTCATTGAATTTTTGACTGGGTGACTAGGGAGGTGGATCAGGGAGGCAGTGGACATGGCCTATCTGGACTTCAGCAAGGCCTTTGACACTGTGTCACATAGAAGACTATTGCACAAACTGGGGAATATGGGTGTGGGCAGGACAGTAGTGCGGTGGGTAGGTAACTGGCTGGGCAGCAGGACACAGAGGTGGTGGTAAGTAGCTGTCACTCCACAGAGGAAGAGTGACCAGTGGGGTACCACAGGGATCAGTGCTGGGACCGGTACTATTCAATATCTTCATCAGTGACATTATGCAGGACCTAGAAGGCAGAATTTCACTGTTCACTGATGACACAAAGCTCTGTAACAGAGTAGACACACCAGAGGGTGTAGACAGAATGAGAAGGACCTGCAGAAACTTGAAAGAATGGTCAGGGGTTTGGCAGTTGAAATTCAATGCAAGGAAGTGCAAGATAATGCATATGGGGCACAAAAACCCTGGCACAATATATCAGTTGGGGGTGAGGATATAGCATGCACCAAGCAGGAAAGGGATCTTGGAGTTATCATCTCTGATGACCTCAAGGCAGGAAACAGTGTGACAAGGCAGCAGGTAAAGCAAATAGGATGCTGGGATGCATAGGCAGGGCATCACCAGCAGGAAAAGGAGGTCATAATTCCACTATACAAGACACTAGTGAGGCCGCACCTGGGTACACTGTGCAGTTCTGGAGACCTTACCTACATAAGGACATAGACAGGGTAGAAAGGTTCAGAGGAGGGCAACAAAGATGGTGCATGGATTGCATCACAAGTCCTATGAGGACAGGTTGAAGGCACTGAACATGTACTCCCTGGAGGAGAGGAGGAGAGGGATATGATAGAGACATACAAGTATCTTACAGGGAGGAACAGGGTGCAGGAATGCACTATTTTTAAGTGAAAAGATGTTCCAGGACTAGAGGGCATGGGATGAAGTTGGAGGAGGGGACGATTCAGAGGAAGCGTGAGGAAGAATTTCTTCACAGAATGGGTGGTGGACAAGTGGAACACCCTGCCAGAGAAGTGGTGGGGGCTGAAACAATCACGGGATTTAAGAATGCATGGGATAGACATAAAGGAATTCTGGAGGTCAGGGGTAAGGGGCAACAGACTTCCTGGAAAACATAAACTGAACTTACAAACTTAAATGGGCAGACTGGGTGGGCCATAGGCCCTTATCTGCCGACACTGTCTATGTATCTATGTATCTGTGTATCTGTGTCCACAGCCCCTCCCTGATCTACTACTTTGGTCACCCAGTCAAAGAAATCAATTAGATTCGTCTGACATGACCTTCCCGCTGTGAACCCGTGCTGCCTTGGGTCCTGTGCCCCACTGGCCTCTAGGTACTCAACAATTCTTTCCTTCAGAAGTGATTCCATCACTTTCCCTACCACAGAGGTCAAACTGACAGGTCTGTAGTTTACTGAATCCGTCTTGGTCCCACTTTTGTGAAGGGGAATCACATACGCCTTCTTCCAGTCCTCAGGTACCACACCATCCTCCCATGACTTGTTAAAAAGCGTAGTCAGTGATGTCACTAGTTCTCTGCTTAATTCTTTTAGAATTCTGGGGTGAATTCCATATGGCCCCATTGCTTTGTCCACCTTCAGTTTTAGGAATTCTTTCAGAACCCTTTATTCTGTGAAAGGACTGGGATCAACCCCCTCTCCAGAGTGCTTCTGTTAATTGGATTAGGCACCTCCCCACTTCTCTTTTGTGAATACTGAACAGAAGTATTCATTCAGTATCCCTGCTTTATCACTGTCACTCTCTGCCCACCCACCATCCATTCTATTCAGCCTCACTATCCCTCCCTTTGTCTTTTTATGCTCCCTGATATACCTATAAAAGGTTTTATCCCCCTTCTTAACCGAGTTAGCTATCTTTTCCTCAGTTTGTGCCTTTGCTATTCTGACTACCATCCCTGCTTCCTTCTGCCTTAACTGGTACAGTTCTCTGTCCTGCTTCTTCTGTGTTTCCTTATACTTCCTAAATGCTATCTTTTTCTCCCTAACCTTCACCGCCACCTCTTTTGAGAACCATAGTGGATTTTTGTTTCATTTTGATTTGTTTATTTGCTTCACACAAAGGCTTGTTGCCTCTGTGATGGCAGTTTTGATATTTGCCCATTGTTGCTCCACCCCTCCTTCTAGCCTGTTTGATTGTGCTTTTCTAAGGCACTCTCCCATCTTGCCAAAGTCAGCTCTCCTGAAGTCCAGAACTCTCACTTTTGTATGGCTTGACTCTGTAACAGAGTTTATCGTGAACTACACTGTTTGGTGTTCACTTTTTCCCAAATGGCTACCCACTTCTAGATCTGAGATCCTCTCACTGTCCCCATTTGAGAGTATGAGGTCTAAGATTGCTCCCTCATGGGTGGGTTCCAAAACTAGCTGTTTGAGGCATGCCACCTGAAGGGCATCAATAATGGCCCTGCTTTTGGATGTGGCTGCTGCAAAGGTGCTCCAGTTAACATCTGGCATGTTAAGGTCCCCATCAACAGTATCTCCCTTTCTCTGCCATCCTAAGTATGCCTTTATCATATCCTTGTCCATTCTCTCCCTAACATGGGGTCTATTTACAACCCTGTGGGATTGGTGCCATTTCCAGTCTCTAAGGTGACCCACAGTGCCTCCTCTCCTCCCTGTTTACTCTTTGTTCTGTTGCTTTTATCCTTCCCTTACATAGACAGCTACTCCCCCTCTTCTGCCCTCCCTGTCTCTCCTGTAGGTTGTGTACCCTGGTATGTTAACATCCCAGTCATGGTTCTCTGTGTACCATGTTTCTGTGACTGCTACAATATCCAGGCATCCCTCTTCCATCAAGGCCACCAGTTCAGGGAGCTTGTTGCCCAGACTATGGGTGTTGGTACTCATTACCCTCCATTTCTTGATGGCCTTACCCCTTTTTGCCCCATCCCTGTCCTTATTGCATTTGTCACTTTCTCCATTTACCCCTGCACTTCTCCCTATTGACATCTCTATGTTGGTGTCTACCTCACTTAGTATCCTGATATTTTGGGGGGGGGCTAGGATTTCCCTGCTCCTTTCCAGTGCCTCCCTCCTTGGCTAGTTTAAATACCTGTCAATGAAGTATTTAAACCTATCACCTAGGATCCTGGTTCCCCTCCTGGACAGATGCAGACCATCATGCCAGTATAGGCCTGCATCCCTCCAGATGGACCCCCAGTCTCCAATGAAGCCAAATCCCTGAGCTCTGCACAGTTTTCAACCACTGATTGAATTCCATGGTGTGGAGCACCTAGCCTCACCGTGCCATAGACAGGCAGCACCTCAGAGAAGGTTACCGTGTGTGCTATTTGTCTAGGCCCTCCCATCTCCACAAATACTTCTTGCACTGCTCTGATCCTTTCTTAGCCAGGTCATTTGTCCCTAGGTGGACAATGACATCCAGCTCCATCCCCTGTGCAGCTGCTCCTGTGATCCTGAGGATTCGCTCCCTGTCTCTCCAAGCCATGGTGCCAGGCAGGCACCTTACCTCCCTCTCCCCTTCCTCCCCCAGTTCTACCTTCCTAACAATGGAGTCCCCCACCAGGAGTTGTTTCCTTCCCCTGTGGGGTCCCATGCCACCCTCCTTTGGGTTTCCTTTGTGGAGGTTCCCAGCATCCTCCTTGGTCTCCACTGTGGGTGCCTCCATAGAGGAACCACACTTTTCCAGAATGGCATAGAAACTGTGGAGAGGTACAACTGGAGGAATGACCCTCTGTTCCACCACCCTCACTCTCCCTGAGCCCACTGTGGTCTAACCAATCCTCTTTCTTGGCAACCTCTGAGGCAACGGCAGTGACCCTGGTGGTCCCTGGGTGGGAGAAGAGGTCCCACAAATCCTGGCCAACTCAGCCTGGAGATGAGCAACCTCCTCCCTCAGCCCAGAGAGGTGTCTGCAGATGGGACAACACTGAATCCTCCAACACATCTCCCGGAAGACTGCTGCTCCACAGCCACTGCACTGCACCACTCCCTTCATGTCTTTTTTCTGGCCCCCTAACTGTTATTTGGAATACTTACTCTTTCCTCTGTTTGTTTATTTCTTTTTTTTTCTTCTCTCCCTACTTACTTACTTATTGCCTCTGCACCCTTTTATCTCCCGATCTTCCTGTTCTGAGACAAGACTTTTCTATATTTCTCAGTAGTCTCCTTACTTGTTCAGAGTCAGACCTCCAGCAGCTGGGGGGGATGGAGAGCTACTCTTGACCTTCTAGGATGGTGAGTCTTTGGTGGCTCTGTGATTACTCACTTCCTGCTCCCAAACAGGAAGTTCTGGTTGTCAGTTAAATCCTGTGCCTATAAAAGTAGAACTGGTTTAGGGTGGGGGGTGGAGGGAGGGAAGGATGCAATATAGTCCCAGTAGAAGTTTTAGTTAGTTATACCAGTAGCTCCTTCCTCCTGGAGTTCTGTCTGTCCTCTGGCAGAAGCTATGTAGGGCAGTATTTATATCTGGTCTTAACCTGGCTCCTTTTAGATAAGCCACTCCCCCAACTTTGCAAATATTTCTACACTTAGTTAATTTCACAGCTAACAATTCCCTTCTGACACCTGTGACAAGCACCTAGATAAGTACACAGATAACACAGATAACAGATAATAATTTACTTCAACTATCTCTGACAAACACTCCAACTCCTTTTTGTTTGTTTTTTACCCTTAATTGAAGGTCCCAGTACAAGAGATCTAGTTCTTATTCCCAGTAGAGAAGTTTTAGTTATACCAGTAGCTCCTTCCTCCCGGAGTTCTATCTGTCCTCTGGCAGAAGCTATCTAGGGCAGTATTTATATCTGGTCGTAACCTGGCTCCTTCTAGCTAAGCCACTCCCCCTACTTTGCAAATCTTTCTACACTTAGTTAATTTCACAGATAACAATTCCCTTCTGACACCTGTGACAAGCACCTAGATAAGTACACAGATAACACAGATAACAGATAACAATTTACTTCAACTACCTCTGACAAACACACCAACTCCTTTTTTTTTACCCTTAATTGAAGGTCCCAGTACAAGAGATCTAGTTCTTATTCCCATTAGAGAAGTTTTAGTTATACCAGTAGCTCCTTCCTCCTGGAGTTCTGTATGTCCTCTGGCAGAAGCTATCTAGGGCAGTATTTATATCTGGTCTTAACCTGGCTCCTTTTAGATAAGCCACTCCCCCAACTTTGCAAATCTTTCTACACTTAGTTAATTTCACAGCTAACAATTCCCTTCTGACACCTGTGACAAGCACCTAGATAAGTACACAGATAACACAGATAACAGATAACAATTTACTTCAACTACCTCTGACAAACACACCAACTCCTTTTTTTTTGTTTTTACCCTTAATTGAAGGTCCCAGTACAAGAGATCTAGTTCTTATTCCCAGTAGAGAAGTTTTAGTTATACCAGTAGCTCCTTCCTCCTGGAGTTCTGTCTGTCCTCTGCAGAAGCTATCTAGGGCAGTATTTATATCTGGTCTTAACCTGGCTCCTTCTAGCTAAGCCACTCCCCCTACTTTGCAAATCTTTCTACACTTAGTTAATTTCACAGATAACAATTCCGTTCTGACACCTGTGACAAGCACCTAGATAAGTACACAGATAACACAGATAACAGATAACAATTTACTTCAACTGTCTCTGACAAACACACCGACTCCTTTTTTTTGTTTGTTTTTTACCCTTAATTGAAGGTCCCAGTACAAGAGATCTAGTTCTTAGTCCCATTAGAGAAGTTTTAGTTATACCAGTAGCTCCTTCCTCCTGGAGTTCTGTCTGTCCTCTTGTGCATCTGCCGTCTCTCCAGAAAAAATGTGCAAATAGAGACGATGCAGCACAGGTAGTAATTGATCCCTGAAAACTTTATAAAATAAGGCAGAAAACCCATCTGGACCCGAGACTTTACCCACAGGCAAGTCCTTTATAACAGCCGCTATTTCTTCCTGTGATAAAGGGGAAGATATACATTTCTGTTGAGAGTTAGATAGTAACGGAAGATGTGCTTCCCTGAGATACTCCTCCAGTTTTTCAGTGGGTGGAGGACTATCCATATCCCTATATAATTGATCATAAAAAGTAGCAAACTCCTGAACTATCTCTGAGGGGGATACCTTCAGGGTCCCATCTGACTGTGACCTTATTGGGGTATAAATCTTCCTGACTCTTGTTGCTTTAAACGTAAAGCCAGCAGGCGCTCCACTTTTTCTCCTTGATCTGTAAAACTGGCCTTTGTATGGATTATAGCCAGTTCTGCCTTTTCTCTTAACATTCCCAAGTATTTATCCTTATATATTAATAACTTCTGTGACTCCTCTTGAGAAATGTTATCTGGCTGTATATTTTCTAATGCCCATATCTGTGACAATAAGGACAATAACTCAATTTCCTGTGCCCTCTTCCTCTTTGTAGCTAGATTAATGAGAATGCCCCTTATATAAGCCTTAAAAGCTCCCCATAAAATATTCGGCCTTGTACTGTCTATTGGGTTGGTGGAAATGAAAAAGTCTATCTGCTCTTTCACCAATCCCCGATACTTTTCATCTTTTAGTAATTGTTCATTTAACTTCCATCTGGTCTCTTTTTTGGGAATGTTAAGGAAAGCCAGATTACCCAGAACTAAGGAATGATCCAATATTGGACCCGGTTGGATCAAGGTGGACAATACACCCAGCAAGAGCTCATGAGAGACTAACAGGTAGTCAATTCGAGATTGCGTGCCATGTACTGGCGAACAATAGGTATATTCCCTGATATTGGGATGTATAACTCACCAGACATCAGTCAACCCACACTGATCCATCATTTCCTTAAAGGCCCTATGCCCAGGGGACAGTCCCCTCGACCCAATGCTCGATCTGTCAAGATTAGGATCAGAGACCAGGTTAAAGTCTCCCCCTAAGATAATTGGAGTAGGGAGTATAGGCAGGATCGTAGAGATCAATTTCATGAAAAAGGAGGGATCATCTGTGTTTGGTCCATAAATGCTACCTAGGACTAATGGCATGGCCCAGGTAGTACCCTGAACTAAGATGTATCTGCCATCTGCATCCTTAAACAAATGAGAAGGGACAAATGGAATGTCTCTATTAATCAGTATCATGACTCCGCAACTATTGGTCTCCCCTGAGGCATAAAAAAACCTGACCTATCTGTTGTCTCCGAAGTTGTAATACTTCGGATTCCACTAAGTGAGATTCTTGTAAAAATGATATCTGGGCACGCCACAAACTCAGGTGTTTGAGTACCTGGTATTGTTTCAGTTTTTTTTCTAATCCCCTTCACATTCCACATAGCAATATTAATATTCTGAGCCATCTATAATGTCAGGTATAAATCCAGGTAAGACATCTATCGTATACTGCAGCCATGAACCAGGTGATTCTATTCCCCTGAGCCTGCTGTGCCAATCTCCCTCCCCTCAACCCTCCCCTTACTAAGCCCCTGTACCTCCCTCCCACCCAAGTATCCCTTGAACAATCCACAACTTCAGCAAACCCAAAACATTATCCAAAAAAGCGCCCACCCAAACCCCCTCTTATCGCTAACAACGTTCAGCAATACTCTGTTTCTACTCCTCCCTAGCCCAGAAACCATCTCCAAACCCTGCATTAGTTATAAATCAATCCTCTTTTTGAATATTGACAACAAGAAAGGAGAGGACTAAACATTATTGCAGTACAGGCCATTGTATCCACCGCCTATCCCCTAATGAAAGCCATTGAAAGCAAGCCAACATAGATAAGGCGTCTCCGCTAGGAACATCGCAGCTTGCTAAGATATGTGCCTTGCTAGATAGGAAAAGGCACTGCGTGGTGCAAGGTCAGGAAGCTAGCCACAGCAATACATAAAATTTGCCATACGGGTCGTTATTTCAATAAGCTCTCCAGCTCCATAGAGACAGGCCCCCGTTCCTCTCCTTCAAATTGTTGTGCCTTTGCACCAGTAAACCCCCGCTTTCTGCGGCCTTAGTGACCGTTAATACTTAATGCATGAAACACTAGCTCCCTCCTGTGTTGCAAACACGTAACTGCATGCTGGTGCTTTACAAGGGAGGGGACAACACAGCCCTTATAATTAAATTCCCCCAAAAGCCATAAACTTTTACCAGGCCCAATCTTACCAAACTTTTTCAGGGGAAGGGGGGACTAAATAGTACTGGGTTAGATTTGTTTTCTCCAAACACAAAAACTAACGAGAAATCTCTTAATTACATGAAACCCCAGACCCAGACAAAACAACAAGAATATGTATCCATAACTGGATCACTATAATAACAGAAGGGTCCCTTCTGCCCCTTAATCGGGCTGAGATGAGAGTCCAAGAATGTTTAACCACGTTCTTTCCAGAAGATTCCTTTACATGATTGCCCAGATTTCTCACATCGATTCTCGTCTTATCAGGAAAGTCCAGAGGCCTTTCATGTGTCCCTAAAGAGATCTGATATGGATACTTTTAAGCCAGTAAGCGCTGCCTCGGGATCTTCATAGGTAGCCCAGGAACCAGCCACCTGTACCTGTAGCCTGGCAGGGTATCCCATACAAAATTTAAGTCCAGCAGCGATGACTTTTGAGACAACCGGATGAAATGCTGCACGTTTCAAACGGACTGAACCCGGAATATCTTGCGCTATTCTATGCTTAGCTTGCTCCCAACGAACTTCTTATAGTTTTCTTACTTTGTACAGAAAGTGTTGTCGTTCTAAAAAATTTAAGAAGCGACAAATTATAGGTCGGGGTGTTGATCCAGGAGGAGGCTTCAGTCTTAATGACCTGTGGGCTCTCTCTATAATATATTTGGGCCCAAATGGGGACGGCCAGCAATCTTCTCCACCAACTTCTGGGCAAAAGCAATAGTATTCTGGCCCTCCTCTCCCTCCGATAGCCCAAGGATCACTACATTATTTCTCCGGCTGCAACCTTCGAGGTCTTCAAGCTTAGCCTCAAATCTGGACAATTTCTGGTGCATAGCTGCCATCTCAGGCTTAAACCTCTCCACTTGCTTCTCTAAAGAGAAGATCCTAGTCGTGTTGTCTGAGGTAACAAGAGTAATCTCTTCTATTTTTCTTGAGCGACTTGACTTCTGATGCCATCTCCTTAATCTCATCTCGAAATGGTTTGAATTCTTCCAGAAATTTAGACGATGTGAGCGGCTCCTGATCCGCACCTTGATTCGAAGTGTCCCCCTTCTCCGCTCCACTCGAGGCCCTGGATTTTTTTGGGGCCTTTTCTGGTGTAACTGGCGGGGTGTGTTTCTGCTGTTGCTTTTTCATGTAGACGTCCATTCTCTTTCAAAATTGCCCTGCTAGGGCATGAAGTTATAGGAAACCAGAACAGCACAAATTAGTAGGTTTAGAGATCAAGAAAATATACCAGATAACGGTTAGAAAGAGATGGGAGGCTGGAGCTGTACCGAGGAGCGACTATCCAGTAGCTTGCATCACATTGTCCCCTCCAAGATTATCTTTTATTATATCCAGGACAAGATCTTTTAATAAGTCTCAAGATAGTGGATCCCTTAATAAGGAATTATTGAAGCTCCAGAACGTATTCCTGCATCCTTGTGTTATATTCCATTCCAAATTTATTGGGCATGATCAGAAAGGTAAATATTGTTAATATCTGAGATATGGAGCAAGTCAAGTTGGTCACTGCTTACACAAAAGTAACCCAGCCTCGAGTAATGTTTGTGCACATGAGAATAAAATGTAAATTTACGGACTGTGGGGTGGAGGTGACACCAAGTGTCATCCAATTCTACCTGTCGAAACAATCTTCGTAAATGTTTCTGTCCCGAGGAGAGGGTCAGAACCTTTGAGGCCGAAGTATCTACCATTGGATTCAACAAACAAATTAGATCCCCCCATGACCAGCATACCCTGCTTGTGAGTAACTATTACATCCATTATTTGGTGAATGGAGGAGGCCTTACTGCCTGGTGGAATATAAGTGCTGCACAATGTCATCTGCTTACCATGTATTGTGCCAGACAGTAACACTAGGCATCCCTCCTTATCTGCATAATGGTGCGTAATTACAAAGGGTGACTTTTTAGGAATCAGAACCACCCCCAGCATCTTCCATGTTTATAGGCCACGTCCACCACTTGAGAAAAGCTGAAATTCAATAATTTCTGGTGTTCTATTGTGAATAAATGAGTCTCTTGTAATAACAAGAGATCTGGTTTTAATTTCTTCAGGGTTGTCAAAGTTCAGTATTGTTTAATTGGTCCGGTCAGCCCATTTACATTGTGTGAGACTATCTTAAATTTGACACTCAAATTACATATGTAAACAGGCTATCTCTGCAAGGGCTCTCACCCTCCCTGCCACCCCATGAAATAACCGTGTTAAGAGTCTTTACTCTCCCCTCCCACCCCACTACCAATTCCATGCCTTGCCTGCAAACAATAGAACATTTTAGTTCCATGCATGCTATGTAGAAAATTATTAATAATCCAGCTAAATTTACCACTATTACTGTTAAAAGGAAAAAAGGGATTCCAACTTTTAACCAGGAATCTATTAACTAGCCTTAAACATTGGGTTCTACAAAACATTAAACATTGCTTCAACATTAACAAAGGCCAACTGGGCCAAAAGATTAATAGCCAGGAATGGCTGATCTTAAATATCCCCATCATCCTTGGACTTCCTTAAGGGAGGATCCAGGGACTTCCAAAGTATGGTGTGCTGAAGAAAACTCCCCCATGTTTGGTGGTTTAAAATGCTGCCTAGGTAGGAGAACTATTATTGAGTGGGAAAAGGCTCCCTCCGGGTGCCACTGATCCCATAAAATGGGGAATGCAAGGGATAGAAAATAGGGAACAAGGGCAGCAAAAAAAAAATTGGAGGGGGATCAACAAAAATGGGGTGGGGGATGTGCGTCAGCACTCCTTGACCACCTGTCATAATCTTTCTGCCCACCCTGACTGCCAATAGATTTGACCCCAAAAGGGGAATTCTATCAGGAGAATAAACAGTTCTGTAATAGCTATGAGATTCCATCTCAAGTCCAGTGAGTACAGGCATCCTAGTTCCAAAAATGAAAAAAGATTAACCATATTCAAGAATAGCTAAGATTTCAGTGTGTCTATTATGTAGGAATGATGCAGGTTTTGTATTCTGGACCAACAAGGCTTCATAAGAAACCCTAGAACCAAATTATTTCAACGGCTGAGAGTCCTTCTGCAGGCAACCAGTTCTGACACTTTAGTACAGTAAAAGAAAGATAATTCAATTATTTCTTCAAGCTCAGTTCCTTTTCAGCCCAGTTATAATAATGTCCAACAAATAAACAGGATGTTTGAATTTCAGGGAAAAGCTATATATAGCTAGGGATAATAATGTCAGGCAGCAGAAAAAAAATGTGTTGAACCTTCAGTTTAGTTCCTCCCCAGAATAGTCTTGCTCCGCTGTCTCTTAATTGAGGAACATCCCCCCACACCCCAGAGGAGAGAGGGCTGTAGCAGGAGGTCAAGCTGTACCCCCTGCCCCCAAGGACACCACTCATGCACCCCCAAACAGACCCCCACACCCAAATTAGGAGCATACCACAATAGGGCCAGGCTCCCCAAGACCCAGCACCATTAAAATCTCTATAAAATATGCCTGAGTGTAATTCTCTTCCCTCAGAATCTCCCCCAACATAATAGTGTGGTGCACTGAGGGTTCTCCGATCCAGACAAATCATCCTAGAGGTGACTCCAGATTACGAGATCCATGCCTACCTGGGTTGAGAATGCAAACCTTATAGACATATGTAGTATTGACCTTGAGAGAGGGCACCTTTTCAGATAGTCTTACCCTGCCCATTCAAGTTATTAGATTTGCTACTATTCAGGTGGCCAGTAGAAGAGGAGATAAAGTGGTCTAGAAACACTCTCTATTTAGTGAGAAACCAGGTTGCCTATGAACCTCCATTCAGGCAGCAGACCTCACTGTTCCCAATCTTACCTCTTAAGAGCTGGTGTTGCCATCTTAGAACACATCTGCCTACATCGGGGCCCGACCGTGTCATAAAACCAGTTGTAGTCACCTAATCAGCATGAGGAAGCCAGCTGTAATATGGGGAAGAGGTGACTAAATGCTAAGGTCTGAGGCACCCCCCCCACTTCACCAGGAGTGCCCCCCACTGGAGACAGAGCCTGCCAAGGCCCAGGGCAAAATGGTGTCCTGCTCCCCCCAACTGCAAAGGGATGTCTCCATGCCACGGAGCTACTTACTGCATAGGAAAAGTGTTATTTTTGGTCAAAGTGGTTCAGGTATTCTGAGTAGTGATCAGTTGCAGTAGTTTCTTTAAGGTCATCAAGGTGGGTTACTGAAATGCTAGATCTTGAGTAGAAACCTGTCTTGTGGTACTTCAATCAGGTAGGCACTCTCTGAGGCATCGCTGATCAAGGAGGCAGAGCAAATCTTTGTTTCTGCAGGTCTGACGCTGCCACTGTTGCTGATTCATAACTTTGTTGTCCATTGGGGTATTGTATGACTAATCGGGCAGGATGTGGGGTCCTAAATTTCAGTTTGTTTTGCCAGAAGACCAGGAAAAAGGGGATGTATTATATCCAGCATTAAATCATCAGTGGTGTGTAGTCATTGTCTATAAAAATTCTAGTATCTCCATAGAACATCTTCCCTTGTACCCAGGCTTTTTTTAAGATCATTTCTTTGGTGTGGTATCTGAGAAAGAGCACTATTATGGATCTCAGGCGAGCAGTAGGATTTGCAGGGTTGGAGCCCAGCACCCAATGCACATGCTCAAGTTCCAGTGGTAAATCTGTGTCTAAAGTAAATGCAGTGTGCACCAGAGTCTTAACAAAGTCTGAAATATCTGAACCTTCACTATTCTCTGGCACTGAGTAAATCCTTATGTTTATCCTGCAGTGCCAGTTTTCAGCGTCTTCTTGTCATTCGGCCATTTGCTGGCAGAACCTGATCACCTGCGCCATCGTGGTGTGCAGCTGTTTCATATTGTCAGCCTGAACTGACGTATTTTCCTCTAGGGATGTTACTTTAGTTTCCAGGTTAGTCAGGTTGGTTTGGACAGATGTAATTGAGTCCTTGAATGTGTGGAACTCAGCTTTAAAGTCTTTGAGTTCCACAAATATTTTATCCAATTTGGTAGTCATGTTATTTTTGGTAATCTATTTGTTCTGGAGGCCTTAGCTGAGCTAGAGCATGGTGGTTGTTGCACCTCCGAGGCTCAAGAGTTAGGTAAGTCCGGGCCAGAAGCGTTGTCCTCAGTTGTAAGTACACTAAATCTATTTTGTCCTCTCATTGCCTTATTATTAGCCATACCTCGGAAGCTGCTTTAAATGGAATCAGAGTTGAAAAAAGCTGGGTTTAGTGAGGTTAATTAGCAAGTCAGGTGTGGAGCTCTTTTCTCAGGTGGCCATCAGGAAGGTGACATCACTGGAAGTCCCTATTGTATATGTCTTTGATTCACTGCAATTGTACTCTCCTGGGTCATGACTTAAAATAAGCAGGTCTTTGTCTAGTGCACTTACCCAGTTACCAAAAGCAAATACATAAACAAATAAATAAATAAAAAGGGTTTGATTTCAAAATTGCCATTTAATCCTGGTGCTTATAGGGCATTTAAAGTGCATATCCATTTGGCTTCTCTCTGTAACAGAAGGAAAGAAACCAACAAAAATGGAGGGGGAAAAATGTGCATCAGCACGTGACCACCTGTCATAATCTTTCTCCCCACCCTGACTGCCAATAGATTTGATCCCAAAAAGGTAATTCTATCAGAGAATAAACAGTTGTGCAATAGTTGTGAGAGTCCGTCTCAAGTCTTTTGAGCACAGGCATCCTAGTTCCAAAAATGAAAAGAGATTTAACCATATTCAAAAATAACTATGATTTCAATGTCTGTTAGGTAGGAATAACATAGGTTTTGCATTTTGGAACTACAAGACTTCATAACAAACGCTGAAACCAAATTATTTTAATGGCTGAGAGTTCATCTGCAGGCAACCTTTTCAAAACATGGCCGGTAGTAAGGTAAACACTGAGGTACAGAGCTCAACAGAGGGCAGGACAGGGGTAAATGGAAAAATAGACAAGGGCAATAAGAGCAGGGATGGGGGAAAAAAGGATAAAGCCAACATTAAGTGGAGGGCAATGAGTACCAATGCCCATAGTCTGGGAAACAAGCTTCCTGAGCTAGTAGCCCTGATGGAAGATGAAAAATTGGATATTGTGGCAGTCATGGAAACATGGTACATGGAGAACCATGACTGGGATGTCAACATACCGGGGTACACAGTCTACAGAAGGGACAGGAGGGTAAAAGAGGAGGTGGAGTAGCTCTATACATAAGGAAGGGATCAAAGCTACAGAACTAAAAAGTAAGGGGAGGACAAGAGGCACTCTGGGTCACCTTGGAGACAAGGAATGACATCACAATCCGCACAGGGGTTGTATACAGATCCCCGTCTCAAGGGGAGGAAACAGACAAGAAAATGATGGACGACATTCTCAAAATGGCTGAAAAAGGGAGATACTGTTGATGGGGGACCTGAATATGCCAGATGTTAACTGGATGACATGTACTGCAGCCACATCCAAGAGCTGGGTCATTCTCGATGCCCTGCAGGGGGCAGGCCTTAGACAGCTAGTGTTGGAACCCACTTGGGAGGGAGCAATACTAGACCAGGTACTCTCAAATGGAGAGAAGATCACAAATTTAGAAGTCAGTAGACATCTGGGAACAAGTGACCACTGCACAGTGTGCTTCACAATAAGCACAACCATGGAGACAAGCAATATAAAAACAAGGATACTGGACTTTAGAAGGGACTTTGGCAAAATGGGTGAATACCTGAGGAATGCACTAGCACATGGCCAAAAAGGAGGGGTGGAAGAACAATGGAGAAAATTAAAAACTGCTATCAGAGAGGCAACAAGTCTTTGTGTGAAACAAATAAAGAAAACAAAGCGGAGTAAAAAAACACTATGGTTCTCAAAAGAGGTGGTAGGGAAGGTTAAGGAGAAAAAGGCTGCATTCAAAAAGTATAAGGAATCACAGAAGGAGCACGACAGTGAACTGTATCAATTAAAGCAGAAAGAAGTGGGGAAGGCAGTCAGAATAGCAAAGGCCCAAACTGAGGGAAAAATAGCCAACTCAGTTAAGAAGGGGGATAAAACCTTTTATAGGTACATTACGGAGCATAGAAAGGTTAAGGGAGGAATAGTGAAGATTAATAAAGGAGAGGGGAGGTGGGCAGAGGGAGACAGTGAAAAGGCAGCGATACTGAATGAATACTTTTGCTCAGTATTCACAAAAGAAGATGAGGAGGAGTTACCTAAACCAGACAATAGAAGCACTCTTGGTAGGGGGATTGACACCAGTCCATTTACAGAAGAAAGAGTCTTGAAATAACTCCTAAAACTCAAGGTGGACAAAGCAATGGGGCCTGACAGGATTCACCCCAGAATCCTAAGAGAACTAAGGGAGGACCTAGTGACACCACTGACCACACTTTTTAACAAATCATGGGAGGATGGGGTGGTACCTGAGGACTGGAGGAGGGCAGATGTGATTCCCCTTCACAAAAGTGGGAGCAAGGCAGAAGCAGGAAACTACAGACCTGTAAGTTTGACCTCACTGGTAGGGAAAATGATGGAATCACTTCTGAAAGAAAGAATTGTTGAGTACCTAGAGGCCAGCGGGGCACAGGACCCAAAGCAGCATGGATTTACAGCAGAAAGGCCATGTCAGATGAATCTAATTGATTTCTTTGACTGGGTGACCAAAGTAATAGACCAGGGAGGGGCAGTGGACATGGCCTACCTAGACATTAGCAAGGCATTTGACACAGTCCCACACAAAAGACTAATAATCAAGTTAGCCAGCCTGGGAGTGGGTTCCAGGGTGGTAGCCTGGGTAGCAAACTGGCTGCACAACAGGACACTGAAGGTAATAGTGAATGGAACACATTTCGAAGAAAGGGGGGTTACTAGTGGAGTACATCAGGGCTCAGTACTGGGACCAGTCTTCTTTAACATCTTTATAGGTGACATTACAGAGGGTCTGGAGGGAAAGGTATGCCTCTTTGCAGATGACACTAAGATCTGTAACAGAGTTGATACAAAAGGGGGGGTAGAAAGGATGGGAAAGGACTTGGCAAGGTTGGAGGAATGGTCAGACATATGGCAACTTAGATTCAATGCAAAGAAGTGCAAAGTAATGCACCTGGGAAACAAAAACCCAGAAGAAGAGTAGACAATAGCAGGAGGTACTAACAACAACAAAAATGGAAAGGGACTTGGGGGGAGTCATGTCAGATGGCCTAAAGGTGGGTAAGCAATGTGAGACGTCAGTAAGGAGAGCCAGGGGGATACTGGGATGCATAGGACGGGGCATCACAAGTAGAAAAAGGGAAGTGGTTATCCCTCTGTACAGACAGTTGGTGAGATCCCATCTGGAATACTGTGTGCAGTTTTGGAGACCCCATCTATGCAAGGACATAGACAGGATGGTAGCAGTCCAGAGGAGGGCAACTAAAATGGTGCAGGGTCTGCATCAGAAACCATATGAAGAGAGACTGAGAGAGCTTAATATGTATACCCTTGATGAAAGGAGGAACAGAGAGGACATGATAGAAACTTTTAAGTACCTCAAGGGAATTAACAATGTCCAGGAGGGTAGCATCTTTCAGAAAAAGAGATGTGTAAGAACAAGGCGGCACAATTTAAAGATAGAGAGGGGACGGCTCAGGGGTAATGTGAGGAAATTTTTTTTTCACGGAGAGAATGGTGGATGCATGGAACTGCCTTCCTGGGGAGGTTGTTGGGTCTAAAGCAGTGGGGGAATTCAAACATGCATGGGACAGACATAGGGCAATTGTAGTGGGGGGGGTTGCAGGAAGTAGGCTGTTGGTTAACTAGAATCTGCAGCTTATCTGATAGGAAGGTAAATGAGCACACTGGGTGGGCCGAGTGGTCCTTATCTGCCTTCAAAGTCTATGTTTCTATGTTTAAATGCTTTAGTAGAGTAACAGAAAGAAAATTCAATTATTTCTTTAGGCTCGGTTCCTTCTCGTCCCAGTCATAATACTGTCCAACAAATAAACAGGCTGTTTGAGTTTCAGGAAAAAGCTATATATAGCTAGGATAATAAAGTCAAGCAGCAGAAAAAAAATGTGTTGAACCTTCAGTTTAGTTCCTCCCCAGGATAATCTATCTCTGTAATATGTTTGTCTAAGTCTCCACCACAATGCCTAATTTCACTTTTTCTATCCCCATATAGGTCCAAGTACTATATTTTCCTTTTAAGGATCCACAGACTTTATGTGAGCTGCCAAAACATTTGTGAAATTCTCATTCACCATATCTCTTTATAATTAAACTTTATTAATTAATATTAAAAGTACAGTTCAAACAGCACTTCAGAATAACAAGATAAACAGTAAACAATTGCCATAAACAAAGCAAGGTCCATTAAACAAATGATAATCTAGGAGACATAATAAAGGACTATAGGTTATAATATACAGTAAGTAATAAAAAATGAATAAAGTCTGACCTTCATATGACCCCAAAAAAAAATAATAGGGCAAAATAGGTTAAAATGTGACAGCCATGCCATTTTGAGATATCCTGAGGCAATAGTATAACACCCCAAACCTGACAGTGCAATTGGAGCTGAAATATATGCCTAATCAGAAAAGAGTATGACCCTCTAAATGTTAATCCCATAGGGTCCCCTTACAACAATCAGTATTATAAAACAGTTTTGTCAATACTCCAATTAAGGAATGAAAGTGGGATTTTCTTGAAGTTGATAATGGATCCAAGGTTGCCAGATCTGTGTAAACAAGGATTGTTTATCCATATACACAGACCTCTCTAGGCTATAAGTAAGCAATAATACCCAACAGGGTGGGCGGTATTGGGCAATGCCGGACTGCCCAGGGGTGTAATGAGGCCTGACACAGCAGGTGGAGGGCCTTATATCCTCTGGAAGGTCCAGTACTGCCTAATACCACCCACACTGGAGGGTATTATTGCGCTTAGAAAATGGGCATCTATGTCATGTTTGATTAGGTAATAAAATACGAGAGGAAATTAGTTTAAATTGTAAAGAAAGACTAGAAAAAAAACTTGCTGTTAAAGTAGTCCCTCCCTTTTGTGTGCTTTTCCATCTTGTGTTGCTTCTTCCCAGAGAGCCATTCTTTTGCAGTTACCCCCCACCTTCCACCACCACAACAACTTCCAGATAAAACTGCAACCCCCCCCCCATCTAATTTGTGGCAAACTACAGTAGTAGGCAAATTAAAAAAAAAATAAGACAGAAAATAAAAGACCTTGTGCCTCTTCTCTCCTGACCCGTAATTGTCCATACCTGACTCTCAGAAATTGGGCTGGCTCTTGCAGTCTGTCCTTCAGCTGGTGGCTCACTTGCTCCCCAACAATGAGAATACCAATTCTGTTTATAAAAAAAAAGAAACAATGCAACATTTACTTTCGCGGTCCACATGAGAGAGAGAAAATTTTTCCTTTCTCCCAGATGCAGTCATATCCTCCTGCAGCACTAATTTGAAGGCACGCCTGCCCAAATCCCTTCCTCAACCCCCCCAGCTTACGACAGTAATGTGGCACAGAGTTCCTGTCACAACAGCCCTAATGGACCTCTCTCAACTCAGACACATTTTAAAACCAAGAAATCTTGGCTTTAAAATGAGGTGAGCGAGTGAGATACAGAGTAAGAGAGAGAGAGAGATGGCGCTACATCTGCAGTCCTGGAAACAAGGAAACTACCAGTGCTCTTACACACATTAGCAGGGATTGTGTTGGAGCTGACGAGTACAGATGGATTGGGCAGGTTTTCAGGTACAAGACACAGTCGTTGGATGACAGGACTTATTTGAATACAGCCCCGGAGATAGAGTCACACTGCCAAGTTGTGGCTGCAGTGAAAGTGGCTACGCGGGTTGGAGACATCAGGGACCTACGAGAGGAGCATGAGACTGCAGCATTAGTAACAGCCATGAATATACTGGCTGTTTACTTAACAAAAATATTGTTTGTTTGTTTTGGGGGTTCTATTTGGTATGATATCGGTGGCCAGTGTATGACAAGCAGCCCAGGAAGCGTTTGTCTATTTGAATTATAGTAAGACAGATTGAGACTCAATCTGGGACTCTCGCTTGCTAAATGAGAAATCAACATAGCAGTGCTTGCCTTTTGAACCTTCTACTAGCCTACTAATATTTAAAACTATATGAGGGAACTGAGACTGGAGTTAGTTATTTCCCAGTCTCTGTTGTCTCATACCGGACTGGCAGATTGGCTCTTACAGCCAATCAGGAACGCGAACATACTTTGCCCATTTTCTAAATAAAATTAATGACTGAATACCAAGATTGCAGGTCAGGAATGTGTTCTGTATGCCAATGTTTTGTAATAGCTTTCTTAGCACAAACTACTAGAATCAAAAACAGTTTTTTAAAAGAGGAAGATAATTTAAAGTCCCTTGGGATAATATGCAATAGAATTAAGGGAGTTGTGAGGTCTATTTGACAAGCATAAACCTTACCTAACTCCTGAGCTACATCTCTCCAAAAAAATTCAATTTTAGGACAAAACAAAAAATATGAGATTGATCAGCTGAGGTGGTTTCGCAACACCTCCAACAGTGCCCTGCTTCAGGCCCCTTGTAGTGTTTGACCATGGCTGGGGTCAAAAAGAATCTGCATTTCCATGAAAACTCCTTCAAATAAGGAGTAGAGGCTATCGAATGAGAGAATGACTCAGATTGAAGCCAGTCGTCCCAAGAGCAAATATCACCCAACTTGAGGACCCATTTCAAACAGATTGGGTGGAAAGAATCTCTTAACAAATACCTTGGTCTGCAGTACCAAAGGCCAGTTAAATTAGTCTGGTCTTTCCTTACCTGAGCTGAAATTATCATGTCCACCAAGGGGGAACAGATGATATCTGGCAAGTCTGCATAAAAATTAAAAGAACTCAAGTACGGCCGAAGTTGAAAATATCTATAATGATCTAAATGTGTTAAGCCAAATCTCATTTGAAGATTATCAAGGTCACTGTTTTTCGGTTTTTACCGGAAAATCCGGTAAAATTCCGGAATTAGGGCTGCCTGAAAACCGGTAAAAATGAAGATTTCATGGAATCTGGCATTTTCTATCAGATCAGTAAATTTATAAAAACGTGTGTTTTTCTTTTAATTCCTTACTGTACTATTTTCAGTTTGCTTTATTTAATGCTCTGTATATTGAACCTTCTTTAATTCTGATTATTTATGCACATACTAAGAAAATGATAACAGAATCCTGGTAAAATCCGGAAATTGGAGTAATAATCACCGGTGAAATTCCGGAATCTTAAGTCTTGAAAACGGAGTTTAATTGTTTTAATCACCGTAAATCAGTGGCCTTGAAGATTATTAAAGGAAAGGAAACCTCACTTGTTGAACAACTGTTGGTAGTATGTCAAACCGAGCTTTTCCCATCCCTGTAGAAACATATCTCAGTGATTTAATGGATTACCAGAATCACAAGCCATAGAGAAAAGACAAACCAATTCACTTAGAGAAAAACGTTTATAAGTAGATCACCATTGTTTCAGGATAATCCTAAAAAGACTAAAATAATGTAAGAAAGGGCCTCTGTCACCCAAAAAAAGAGAACAATATTTGATCAATATCGTGAAGATCATTAACAATAAACTCTATGTTCTTCCAACAGGCCTGATAATTTGAATTATCCCAATACAACGCTATCTGAAGTGTGGCTGTTTCAGAGTGCCACATGAAATTAGGGAAACCTATACCTTCTTGTCCAGGGGATAAGAACAATACTTTTTCTTTCACCCTAGGCTTCTTCCCCTGCCAAAGAAAATTGAAAGAGATAAGTTTCCATTCCTTTAAATATAACAAAGAAAGTGGGACTGGGAGCATTTGCAGGAGAAACAACACCCTAAGCAACATATTCATTATCACTACATCAAGTCTGTGCCAGAAAGAAAGAGGGAGAGTAGACCACCAGGCCAAATCTTGCTTAAGCTGAGTATTTAAGGGTTCATAATTCATAACATCGATATGATCAAATACTTTAGGAAGGGCAACTCCTAAATATTTAATATCATTTCTGTTCCACCTGATTGGTAGTAAGGTAAATATTTCTGGGAAGGGGAATAATGATAAGCTAATACCTCAGTTTTTAACTTATTCAGCCAAAATCCTGAGAATTTCTCAAACTGTTCCTGAACATAAACTATCTCCCACAAAGATATGGTAGGATTAGTCAATGTTAATAAGATGTCATCAGCAAATACTGTAATTCGATAATCACACCCACCAATTGGAATCTCCTCAATCAACTCAGAACTACAAATTAAGCGGGTCAAGGCTTCGACATACAAAGCAAATAATAAAGGGGACAATTCGGCACGCCTGCCATGTAGCCCTATATAGATTAAACACCATAGAAAGATGGCCATTAACCTTAACGTATGTCTGAGGAGAGTTATACATCATTTGCAACATTTTAATAAAAGGAGACAAAAAACCCACACTGAAATAAGATCTTCCAGAGTTAACACCACAACACATGGTCAAAGGCCTTCTCATGTCCAAGCTGGCCAGGACCAGGGGGACTGACTGCTTCATAGCAAATTCCAGCAGAATAAACGTACAATGAACATTGTCGTGTACCTGTCATTTCCAGACAAAACCCGCCTGGTCCCTGTCCATCAAAGCTGGGAGAAGGCCTTCTATTCTACTAGCAAAAATAGACATAAATATTTTATAATCAGAACTGAGAACAGAGACTGTTTGATAAGATTCCGGGGCACGAGGATTTTTATGAGGTTTTAATAAGGCAGATATAATGGTTGAATTCCACGATGGTGGGGGGGGGGGGGAATCCTGCACAGAATGAAATGCCCAGGGCATCAAGGGAAGCAACACCAGACATACAGCCTTAACCTTATAAAAATCCATTGGGAAACCATCTATTCCTGGATTTTTCCCCAGTTTAAGAGAAGAAATTGTCTCCTAAATTTCAGAAGCCTCTATAGACTTCAGAAGATAGGTTGCCTGAGTCAAGATTAAGCAGGGAAGATGTAGCTGTTGAATAAAGGAGTCAAGCTGCTCTTCCGATGGTGACACAGGATCCGACGCATACAAAGGAGAATAAAAATCCTGGAATACCAAAAGAGTATCTTAAATATGATGGACGTCCGCGACCATCTGTGGATCATAATCTTAATACAGTTGCAGTCACCTTATGAACCCGAATATGATGAGTTAGATATCAAGCCCCTTTTGGCCCACCCATATGGAACCACTGCTTCAGATTGAATAAAGTATGTTCAAGTTTTAAATCTATTAACTTCTGCAATTCTGCCCCCACATCAACTAAACGGGGTTGAACCAATTTATCACCCTGCATCAAAGTGGCTTGCAATTGTTGAATTTCAGCATATAGCTCTTTTAGTTTAAACTGATGCTGCTTATGTTTTGTAGCAGCATAGGAAATCAATTGCATGAAGAACTGCTTTTAACATATCCCACAATATAGTGGGGGAAACGTCACTATGGCCATTAATTTCCATGAAGAGTTTCATTTGTTCCACCAAATCTGAAATTAAAGCCTGATCCTTCAGGTAACCCAAATGGAGATGCCAAAACGAACATCATCGAGAAATATCAAAGTTTAACCTAACTAAGACAGGGGTATGATCTGATAAATGAATTAGTCCCAAATCAATATTATGAACAAGATCTTGATGCTCCATGGAAGTAAAAGAAATAGTTTATTCTAGCCAAACTACAATGAGAGGCTGAATAGATTGTGTATACGCTCTCCTCGAACCATTCAAAAGTGCCAAGTATCTATGATACCAAGGTGCTGGACGGTTTTAAGGGACATATTTGGCGATTCCAGTATAACAATGTGCCTTAGGGTTTGATGTATCACAGTCAGGGTTTAAAGACAAATTTAAATTGCCCCCCCCCCCAAAGAAGACAGTCTTTCAGTACAGATATTAAAGCAGCAAAACATTGAACAAAAAGTCCCTTTTTCGAGGCTGGGGGGAAGTAAGTGTTAACCAGAGTGATTTCTTGACCAAATAAAGTCCCAGTCACAATAAGATATCTCCCTTCAGAGTCAACTGTAGTAGTAAAATGTTCTAATGGTAGGCCCTTCCTGCATAGAATCAGCACTTCCCTACGATGCCCAGTTGGAGACGAAGTGGAAAACACCTGAGTAAAGCCTAATTTCAAAAATGTCAAATGTTCCTCCTGAGTTAAATGCATTTCTTGAAAAAATATTATAACTGCCTACTGTTGCCTACAATACTAGAGCAGCCTGGAATGCTTTATTGGATTAGTGATAATGTTTACATTATACGATAACTAATTTAATTTTGGGGCCATTATCTATAGTCCAGAGACCACCCACTGGAAAAAAAAAACTAAATAGCTAGGGAAGAAATAAAGAACCATGAAGCTGTCAAACAGCAAATCCTTACATGAACTGGGAAGAAAACCTAGCAATATCTCCCTGTTTCCTTGCATCACATAAATTAAATAGCAGATGCGGTTGCTTCTCAACAGCTGCCAGTGGGATATTCCATCCAGCCCTCGAGGCACTGAAAGGTAAAAATACAAAAGATAGAGTACTCCCAAATAAATATAGCTGGGCCACAGCTAACAACAATGGTAGGTCAGGTGTGCCCTACAATACAATAGAAGAACACTAGCCAATTGTGATGTACCAACAGCATACACTGCCAAAATTTGTAACAAATAGAATAGACATTACTAACAGTAAGCTGACTGCTAAAACCCTTAATACTTGAATGAAAGTCAGGTAATCTGACAGACAGCAAAAACAAAAGGTTATACACTATGACAGGAACTAAAGGTAAAAAACTATCAAGTCTGGGGTATGACAAGTAAATTAGGCAATGAAAAAAGTAACATACAGTATAGTATAATACCCCAAATCCCATAAGAAGATGATCCATCGAGGCCATGTGAATTGTACTGTACTAAGTTCAAAAAGAGTAATGTCAAACTGACCAATTCGGTAAGCAATTTCAGTTCCACTATATATAATTAGTGTAAAACAATATGGACCAAGCAGTGGAACATTGAAAACAGAGTAGACACAACAAACAGTAATCAAACTCCTGCCAACCGGGCAGGGTAACATAGCAAACCAGTCTAAACCACATTCAACTATGAACATGAAAAATAGAGTACTTCCAAGGCTGGGAGCCCTAAATTCTCCTGGGCCCCTTTGGTGAACCCTAACTAAATCAGGTACCTCAGGGAGCTCAAAGGTGGAGAGCCTCATCCCCAGGTTTACTAGGAACCTATCTTGCCCCATCAGGAATCCCTAAGCCCAATAAATATACACCCACTAAATAGCCCTAGAACCCACACTTAGTATATTGTACATTAATAGC
Organism: Neoceratodus forsteri; assembly: GCA_016271365.2. NCBI lineage: Eukaryota > Metazoa > Chordata > Ceratodontiformes > Ceratodontidae > Neoceratodus > Neoceratodus forsteri. The sequence continues at coordinate 860,320,969 of CM057458.1, read as the reverse complement.
TGCAGACTGGGAAATGAAACAATCGATAGTGCCCCAACAAATGAAAACTCTACCCAAAAAAAACTTCCTAAGGCAGTAGCTAACCAAACACTACCCACTCTCAGCTCCAGGGAATCAGAAGACAGAGTTGGGTAGCATCTTATAAGAATCCCACCCATCTCCTCCCTACCCATATGCCTATTGCCACACCAACAAACAGATATGCTAAGCACAATATTATGCCCTCTGTAGCATCCCCCAGCACACTAACTGCCCCATATCAACATATGCCTCGCTATGATGTGCTAACCCTAAAGATAAAAAGGTGATAAGAAAATAAAAGGAAAGGGTCTCAGTAATTTCCCACCATAAAAAGAAAGGGCTGGCCCATGAAAACTCAAAGCGCCATCCTAGAAATAAAACAAATAAGGGAAAAACATTACATAAATCGTCATCCCCTAGAGGGAGAATGAAATGATGAGACAGTTCACAGCAAAAGTACTGCCTTTCGCCCTGTGGTCCCTAGATGGCACATAGGTATCCAAAACATTGCAAATCATGTGAAAGAAGATAAAACCTTCTTGCACTGGTTCTGCATCTCAGTCAGCCCTCCCAGGTAGATAAACAGCTGCAGGACCACAAGGGATTTCAAATCATCTGTCAGCCACCCACCGGGAGAGAAAAGTCCAACCGACATGACTCCTCCCAAAATATTTCCCCCTTGAGGCATCTTGAGCTCAGTTACCACAGGGCCTGACAATTACAACAGGACCAAACAAAAACTCTGCACCAAAAGATTCCCACTAATAAACCACTGCCCTCTAAATATAAAGAAATCCAAAACCCTGTTTCCCCCTCACTCTACCAATACCTGAAAGCCTGCAATGAAAGTTACTCTGACAGGTACTGGAGAGTAATGCCACTTCCATCCACTGTTTCAGATTAACACAGAGCAAAATCTAAGGGAAAAGAAAAAGAAAACAATAAAAAGGCAGGGATCAGAAGAAGAGGGGGAAGAACCAAGCAAAAGAAAACAAAAAGTGAAAAGACAGGCAGGGTGAAAAAAGCAGAAAATGATAAAAACCCCACATTTCTGTGGGACCTATTTTCTAGATCTTCACAGCATTCAGTCAGGGATTGGCAGTCCTGGAGAACCCTGACCAGTACTATCTCAATGTGGTTAACCCGAAAATCAGAGTCTGCTGCCTGTTTGCTCAGATCACCAACTTTTGTTTCCAGGGCATGTATAGAATTCTTTAATTCCACATTTATAGAGTGGTTTCGCTCCAAAAATTCTGTAATTCTTTAAGAATAGCCTCCAGAGCTGGGTCACCACCAGGGCATGATGCAATATCAGACTCAGCCATCTCAATGTGTGAAGGAGTCTGTTGTTGCACAGCACCCACAAACACTGATTCCAAGGTCCCCCCGGTAAGGTAGTTTTCAATCTTCAATTTCCTGTTTCTTCCCACATACTATAAATATGCCTTGCCAAATCAATAAGCCTGATCAACTGATTAAAGCAGATATTAGAGGTGATAATTTAAAGTTGGTCTCGGAGTTTAAAGTTAAGCTGCCATTCCTTGACTGGGGCAGAACCAGAAGTCCTCATTCACCATATCTCTGATATGTTCCCCAGCGCGGTGTTTCAAATGTCTAATGTGTCTCCATATGCAAATCCACTGCATGTGCATGTGACCATATAAGCAACTCCCTGCATATCACAGCTAATTAATCTTCCACTTTAAATATCTCATCTTTTATTTGATACTTGAAAGTTTTACCTTTCCTAATAAATTTACAATGGGCACATATAGTGCATCCTCTTGGGGTGGAGACTTGTGGTAGTGAGGTCACTGGGCTGGGAAAAGCAGACAGACATTGTGATGATCCTCCAATTGAGTAACATAAGCAGAAGGCTGGTAAGGACAGAGGTCTGCAGTTATATTCAGTTTTAACTGAAATATTTGAATAGTTTTGTAAGTGAAATTAGTTCTATGTGTTAAAAATTATTACCTTGAGTTAGAACTGTTACTTGGGCTGTGATATTGTAACTTTGGAGGCTTGGGAACAGTTGTTTGGCAGTGATAATTAGAGTGAAATTTAAATGTGTTGTTTGACTGGTGTTAGGGGAGGGACATTAACTGGAATTACCTTGTCTTTAACAGGAATTACCTTGGCTTTCATTGTTCACTTGGGAACATAAGCAAAAGGCTGGTAAGGACAGAGGTCTGGGGTTATATTCTGTTTTAACTGAAATATTTGAATAGTTTTGTAAGTGAAATTAGTTCTCTGTGTTAAAAATTATTACCTTGAGTTTGAACTGTTACTTGGGCTGTGATATTGTAACTTTGGAGGCTTAGGAACAGATGTTTGGCAGTGATAATTAGAGTGAAATTTAAATGTGTTGTTTGCCTGGTGTTGGTAAGAGCCCTCCCACCCACCCTGTTTTGTAGGCTTTCTTAAATACTGAAAAGCCACGGGGGTTAGGATTGAAGAGCTGAAATATTTCTGTTTGGGACTGAAATTCAAAGCAACAGGAGCTGGTGAGCCTGTGAGCATCATCACGGTACCTGATGTCTGCTACACACACACTATTAGTGGGACTGAACACACTAGAACTGTATGTGTTTGTGTGACTTGGGAACTTTATTGGTGGGATTGAAATTGGTTTGTAAATAACTGCAGTCAGTATAGAGAAGCTGTATCTAGGGGAAAGGGACTGAGAAAAGGGGTGTGCCATTATAAACAGAGGGGGATAAACAGGGTGGCATATTCCACCATGACAGGCATCATCGGAAGGGTTGTAGGCTGCTAGGCTGTGGGATGGCAATAATTCTCAATTGGGCCTGGGGAGAGGCTGCCACTCTGTATGAACAGCTATCTTGTATCAGGGTGATATATTGGTTGAGAAGTAAGCTGCAAATGCTGGGGGTGTCCAAGGATAAGGGTGTGGATATGGCCTAGAAGGGTGAGAGCTGAGGGAGGCTGGGGCAGTGCTCTGAAATTACAGGGCGTTATGTTACAGCAAGCAGGAGGGGGATATTAGGGACAGAGGACCATAGGGATGTTGGCGCTAAGGGGAAGCGTCTGAGGTGAACATTCTGAATACAAAGGAGAGTGGAGGGAAGTCAGGAGGCTGTTGTGCTTGAAGCCTAAAACAGAAGACTGTGGGAAGGGAGCTCTAAGGTGAACAGAACAAGAGGGAAGAAGAGAAGCAGTTTAGAGGTGCAGTCAGGAAACTTGAGTTTACTTGATGGAGGCTGACATAGAGTGTCACAATAAATTTGAGCTACTAAGCAACCTAGAGAGGGAGGAAGGGGGTGGAAATGAGGAAACCTATACAGAGGCCTGGGAGGAGTCAGATACCATAGGGCATCACAGACCGGCAGTGGAAAGGATAGAAATAGTCCCAGAGGAGAGAAACATAAATGTTAAGCAAATGGGAGATGCAACATATTGCAGGCATGAGGAGGAGAGCATGATTGGAGAGGAAACTGGAGACAAGGAGGTGGGAGGCGGAGCCCCCTTCCAGCAGGGGGTCAGTACCAAGGATGGGGCCCTAGCTAAAGGGACCCACAGAGACCTCTGGAGGCAGGGTACTATTACAAGGGGCTAGGATGGCGGTGTGGGGGAAGGGGAAACCATCAGGGCCAGGATAAATGGTTCGGATAAGAGAGGGTTAAAGGGACACCTATTCAGAGGGTTTGAGTTAAGTGGGTAAAATAACGGAGGCAGAAGAAGAGGAGAAGTGGAGGGGTCTCTAATAAGGCAGGAAGACTCCCATGGAATTGAGATCATGAATAAAGGGGAAGGGGCTGAGAATTGCATAGTGGAGGTAACCATAAGGATGATGGCGGTGTAAAGGTTCTGTTATTGGGGAACACGTGATTAGGGTATCAGTGGGAGGAACAGGGGTGGATGCCATAGACAGGTGAAGGTAGTGAGTATCTCTGGGCTGACAGTGCACAGAGCAAAGTTCATGAGTGTATGAAATGGTTAGGGATTGTGGAGAAACTGGATTTCCTGTGCATTTAGGAACTAACGATCTAGAGGAAATAGCATTTTGGAAATCCAAGCAAAGTTCCAAGAACTTGCCAAAGTCCTGTCAAGGATAATGGATGCAACATTTCCTTTTCAGAAATATTGCCAGTACTAAAGGCCTCAGTGGAAAAAAATGAAGCTCACAGAGAGGTTAATGACTGGCTCAGGAAGTAGGGTGAAGAGAGTGGGTTGGGGAGTGTTGGGGAACTGGAATGGGTTGGGAGGATAAAGGACTATATACCAGGACAGGCTTCATCTTGCCCCATTAGGGAAGGAAGTCCTTAAACAGGGATGACTGACTACATTCAAGAAAGGTGGGGTTTAAACTTGTGAGGGGAGAAGGAGAAGGGTAAGGAGGGGCTGACCAAAAGCCTCTCCTGCAGATGAGGGAGTAGCCTTCAAGCCCAAGGGGAGGAGGAAACAGACTGGGAGTGGAGGTTTCAGGAGGAGCAGAGGAGGATGGAAGTATAAGGAATCTGGGTGGGGTTCGACAAACAGGATCAGGGATAACGGGTGGGGGTTGGTGTTAGTAAATGCCAGGAGTTTGGGAAACAAGCTGCCAGAGTTCCAGGCCATGCTGTTCAAGTGGGGTGTGGATGTGGCGGCAGTCACGGAGACGTGGGCCAACAAAAACCATGACTGGGACCTAAACGTATGGGGGTACACTATGCTTAGGAAGGATAGAAAGGAGGGCAGAGGGGGGAGTCACGTGATGCTAGCGTGAGAGCGGCTGCTCGAGTGTGGGCTCTTGCTTCCCCGTTTGTAAAAGCCCTAATTTACCTGCCTTTAAACCTCCGAGGTGATCTTAAACTACGTGTCTCAGTGTCGGCTTCATTTTCTTGTTCTCAGCTCGTGGGTTCGCCGCTAAATCTCATCGATAATGGACGAATCGTCTCAGAGTTAGAAGGCCAAGGCCCACTCGAGCTCGTCTCCAGCTGTGCCCGAGGAGAGTTTAATGTAGCACATTACTCTGACTTGTCTCACGATTAAAGGCGCCCTCTTTAAACTTATTGCGAGGTGGCAGAATTCAAACCCGAGCAGACCCAGCTTGCCAGAAGAGTTACAGACGTGGAGGCTAGAATTTCCTTGGTTGAGAGAAAATTGGATCGCGATGGGCCTGCTCTGAATGACTGTAAAAAAGCCATTAACAAACTAAAGGATCATCTAGACGACCTAGAAGGGAGGAGCAGGCATAATAATTTAGTTCTTCTGGGTCTCCCTGAGGGCTACGAAGGATCCAACGAGATTAATTTTCTTCAAAAGTTTTGAAGACAACTGAGGTCCCTCCCCAAATGGCCCAGAATATATCTCACGAAAGGGCCCACCACTCTCTCTGGGCCAAGCCTGTAACTGATCCTCCGAGGCCTCTGATTTTTAAGTTACTGAATTATCTCGGACGAGAATTTATACTTAAAGGGCAAGGAAGCTCGCTAGGCTATATTGAGGGAGGGCAAGAAGCTGAGACTAGTTCCTGACCTAACGTTAAAAATGCCCGATTAAGATCGAACTTTCGTCCGATCACTTCTAAGCTTTGGGCTGCAGGCATAAAACATAGAATACTCTACCGGCCAAGCTGGAGGTTGTTCTGAAAGACGGCAAGAAGTGTTTTGAGCTACCTGAAGATGGCGTGAAATTTTTGAAGATCTCCTTTCGGATCTCTTCGGCTAATACCTGAACTCTTTATTAGTTCTAGGCTGTTTCTGTGTGGCTACTTTGTCCATGTTCATAGTCTACTATAGGGGTAGCGAAATAGAGCCTCCACATGTTATTAGTTTGCATTTTGATTGTTTTTGTGGGCTCTTATGGGCTTAGGGGAACCCTGATTTTTCCTTTTCTATCTTTCTTTTTTGAATTTTATATTCTGTTTTTTTTTTTTTCAACGTGTTACTGTGCTTCTATTTATAAGAGTGAGGCTACCAGCTTTCATGTATTCACAGTTCATTACCACTTAGCACCATTAGAGGGTGTTCCAGTTCTTTTTTAGTGTTTATTATTCCTCTACAGGCACTTTAGTGGTGCAAATTCTCTGTTACTCTACAAAGAATATGTTCACTAACTGTTATGCATTACAGGATGTCCACCCTTTTCCATGCTACAATAGGGGGGACTCAAGTTTTTACTAATAGGCCACATAACTGCGGATATTACAATGTTGATAAGACTTGTTTTTGGATGACCTGCTTGTACTTTATCTACTGGGGTTTATCCCGATTTATGAGTGGCCTTTGCAGTTGCAAGATTTCTAGGTTGGGGTTTTCCCTAAGACCCCCTTCATATTTATGAGGTGAGAAAAAGCGGGAAGGGAAAGAAGAAAGTGAAGAGGGGGGAAAGGGAAAAAAGGGGAAAAAAGAAAAAAAAAAGAACATTTTTTTTTGTTTTTCTCTTTCTTGAATTTGTCAGGGGAGATATCTGGTGGAGGCGTAGTCACCGGGTTTGGGTATCCACCTCAGTTCATTTTCAAAATTGATATTTCTTCAGGTTCAAGTTTGAGGTGTACAGTTTATGGGCTTACTAATTCAAGTGCTCTATTGACATCTTGTTTTGGGGGGGCCTACATTAGCATGCATCATGGGCCATATTGTGCGGAGGTGGCAATGTGCCTGGTTTGATGAGGACGGTTGGGGGAGGGGTATGGGCTTTAGTTGGGGGATTTTTATTATCGGCATTTTGTATTACTTTGTTGGGGTGGGTGTAGGCAGCTTCAAGAATACACTACATCAGACCTTGTTTATTGTGCTGATGATTAGCAATCTGGCGTTTGTGTCTTGGAACATTAAGGGGAAGAGACAACAGGAAAAATATATTATATTAAACCATTTAGCGAATTTCAATTGGGATTGTGTTCTTCAGGAGACCCACATGTATCCGGATCAATTGGGTTATCTCCAAAAGAAATGGGTGAGCCAGGTATTTGGGGCAGGCTGTTCGTCTAAGGAGTGTAGGGTAGGCTATTCTCGTGGCTAAGGGTATACCATTTTTCTCATCTGAGATCATTCCAGATCCTGAAGGTGATTTATTTTAGTGGTGGCTACACATAGCGGTTTAAAGTTGGTGGTTGGCTCAATTTGACCCTAATACAGAAACGCCTTCTTTCACAAAATTAGCTATGGTTTGTCCCCTTTCCTAAATTTACCTATAATTTTGGGGGCGATTGGAATTTAGTCCAATCTAATACGCTTCGACTGCATCTCAGAAAGGAATGCAAAAATCCTGGAGCCCAAAGAACATTGGATGAATTTTTGTTTTCTCTGGGGTTAGTGGACCCTTGGAGGTTATTTAATCCACTAGCCAAAAGAATTTACCTTCTTTCTCCAGTACACAGGAGCTACTCTAGGTTGGATTATTTTTGGTGAGTCAGCAAATGTTATCTGGGGTTGCGGGTCGATATTTTGGCACGAGTAATTTGGACCATTAGCCCATAACCCTGAAAAAGCCAGTGGCCAGTCTCCCCCAAGATCCCATTCTTGGTCCTTAAATAATAACCTGCTGGCTGATGCTGGATTGGTGGGATGTTTTCAGGTTTTCCTAAATAATTCTATATCCTCTAATTGGGACTCTCTCCCAGCAACAGATAGGGTCTGGGCAGCACTTAAGGTAACATGGAGGGGGGAGCTTATCCACGTTGCCTCGGTCCATAAGAAAAAAAGGTCTGCTTTCTTGTCAGACTGCCTTAAAAAGATTAAGGACCTGGAGAGTAGAGCGACAAATTCTCTATCTCCTTCACAAGAGAAAGAATTATCTATTAAAATAAAATAACAAGAGGGGATAGGGATAAGGAAATGTACCATCTTGCATCTAGAAAAGCCACCCGTATGGTGAGGGGTGCAAAGTCCAGTAAAGAGCAACGGCTGGCACAGGGGATACAAGGAGGGGAAAAGGGGTTCTTCCGGTACATTGGGGAGCAGAGAAAAACTAAGGGCCATCTCAGCAGATTGAGATCAGAAGGAGGGTGGGTGGAAGAGGCGAGGGACCAGGCAGAGATATTTAACGAGTACTTTGCCTCTGTGATCACTAGTGAGGGGGATGGGATATCTACAAAACAAGGCATGAAGGGTATAGAAGCGGCAGTGAGTGGGATCAGGGGAGCAACAGAAATGGAGCAAGAGAGAGGGAGAGGTACCCCAGGGGTGTCACATCTGGATAAGGATAAAAAGGCCAGTAAGGTGGAGGGGACGGATGATGCTATCTCCGCCAAAAGAGTGTGGTTAGCCCTCATGGCCCTAAAGAAAGACAAATCTCCTGGGTTGGATGGCATTCATCTGAGAGTACTATGGAATTGGCGGACATACTGGCTGCACCCTAGTGGAAGCTCTTCAACAGGTCACTTGGAGACAGGAGGGTACCTAGGGATTGGCAGAGAGGCACATGTGGTGCCAATCCATAAAGGGGTAGAGGAAGTACCAGGTAACTATAGACCCATCAGTTTGACCTCCGTGGTGGGAAAATTAATGGAGAGTATACTAAAGGAACGATTGGGGTGTACTTGGAGGAGGTGGGATGTCTGGATAGTCGGCAACATAGGTTTTGTACCAGGTAGATCATGTCAAACCAATCTTGTGGAGTTCTATGAATGGGTAACATCAGAACTGGACAGGGGAAAGCCTGTGGATGTATTATTCTTGGACTTCAGCAAGGCGTTTGACTCTGTCCCCCACAATGGTCTGGTGGAGAAACTGATGGGGTTAGGAGTAGGCCCTTTGATGGTCAGATGGATTGAAAACTGGCTAGCTGGATGCACCCAGAGAGTAGTGGTCTGTGGGGAGCTCTTGAACCCTAGAGAGGTTGGTAGTGGGGTACCGCAGGGCTCGGTACTGGGTCCAATCCTGTTTAATGCATACATATCGGACATCAGGGAGGGTATATGGTGTGAAATGAGTCTCTTCGCGGATGACTCCAAGATGGGAGCAGTAGTTGAGGGAGAAGAGGGGAGGTTGACCCTGCAAGGGGACCTGGACACCCTGGAAAGCTGGGCTCACACATGGAAATTAAATTTCAATATCACTAAGTGCAAGGTGTTGCATCTTGGTCAGGGAAACCCTAAACACAGGTACACCCTGGGAGGGGAGGTGCTGGAGGCCTCAATGGGAGAAAAGACCTAGGGGTCATGGTGGATGCACGTGTGAATAACTCTGAGCAGTGCAGGAGGCGGCTAGCAAGGCAAACAGGATGTTGGGATGCATCGTAGGGGGATCACCTCTAGGAGCAGGGAAGTGATTCTGCCGCTGTACAATGGACTGGATAGACCACACCTTGAGTACTGTGTACAGTACTGGAGACCACACTTGAAGAGGGACATACAGCTCCTGGAGAGGGTACAGAGGAGGGCAACTAAGATGATCGAGGGCTAGGGGATTTGTGATATGAGGACAGACTTGAGGAGCTCTGCCTGTTTTCATTGGAGGAGAGGAGAGACAGGGGGGACATGATTGAGGTCTTCAAGTACCTCAAGGGAATAAATAGGTTAAACATGGAGGGGATCTTTAGACTAAAGCAGGGAGATATCACCAGAGGCATGGTTTGAAGTTGGAAGGTGGAAGGGTGAGGGGGGAAAAGAGGAGGAGGTTTTTCACTGAGAGGGTGGTGGACCCTTGGAATGCACTGCCTGGCGAGCTGGTTCAGAGATCCACAGTGGAGGGCTTCAAGAGAGGGTGGTACAGACACAGAAAGTGGATGTATCAGATGATGGCCTGTCCCAGGGGGGTGGGGATGGATGATAGGGGTTTCTGGAGCACAAGGGATGGGAGGGCCTCAGCACCCAACTAAGGATCTAAGATTCGAGCAGACTCGATAGACCATGAGGCCTAATCTGCTGGCAAATTGTATGTTAGTATGTAATATAATTTTTTTAGTAAATCTGTTTGCTAAATTAAAAACACTTTCCCTACTAAGGTAATTAAAGATCATGTAACCCTCTGTCCAGTTTTTGTATTGACAATCTTGTGTATAAATTTAGGTGGTTACACTTTCTTTGCGTTTGTAAAGAGTTTATTTGAAAATAATGCATGATTGATAATAAAGTGACAGTTTTGTTGGTGCCTGTGTCTAATGGCTATCTTCCCTCTAGGACTTGCAAGGTACTGTAAGATCCAATGGTGCTGGTGAATGAGGGGTTGGGGTGGGGGGTCGGTTTAGTATTCTTTTAGCCAGAGTCTCCTTTATTTAGTATTATAATCAAACATGTAAACAGTAAGATAGAGTAACTATGACAGTAAACTTGGATTACACTTAGCAGATACCTGCCTTATGATGGTACCTAATTGCGCACTTGAGATAGCAGGGACCGTGGAGTTGAATACACTGCTCAGATTTAACTTGTCATATTTTCTCCTGCATATCTATGTGTGTGATTTTTTTTTTGTATTAAATGAAGTATTTGGCTGACATGGTAATACCATGCATGTTCTGCTGCCCAAACAAACAACAGTAAATGCCAAACATGTTTGCTTTTATGCTGTTACAAGTTAAAACAACATTATCTTAAGGTTATAAGCAGGCCTTTCTTACCCTCATGAGTCATTGTTTCATGGACATTGTGTTCCACTGGGCTAAGGAGTATAGGCCCCCATATTCAGAGCTGCCCATGTGTGTTCTGTAGCAGTTTGCGTGCAGCCTGCCTGGGGGGGCAATATTTAGACAATTAGTTCACTGCAACTGGAGCTTGCAAACTGTCTAAATATGGGCCATGTTGGTACAGTGAATAGTGACTATGCTGACATAGGCCGAGACTGAATATGGCTAACAGGAGTGCAATGGAGGTAGCACAGATCAAATGGGATAGTGGCGGGGCTCCTGTGGGCCATATTTAGCCCTAACATGCTAATGACCCCTTTGGGCATTGAAGGCGCTATGGCCCATTTGCATGCCCACTATGGGTCTATTAACATGTGTGTGCCTCCTCCAATTCTGTAGCTGTCTTACATATTCCTTGTTATCTAGTGGTCCCCCACCACCCAGTTTCCTGTCCTGTAGCTGACTCAAATTTCCCTGGTGATGTAGTAATTCCTGTACCCACAGATTGACTGTCCTGTAGCTGTCTTGAATATTCCTGGTAGTCTAGTGGTACTCTACCCCAATCACCTGTTCTGCAATTGTCTCTAATATTCGTGGTGGTGTAGTGATTCCTGTAGCCCCAATCAACCATCCTGTAACTGTCTTGAATATGCCTGATAGTCCAGTGGTCTCTCCCCCACCCCCACCCCAGTAAGGGCAACTTATCCTCTATCAACCCACCTGTTCAGGACTTAGCCATTTTGATTGGGCAAGACTAGGGGATTCTGTTTGCTGATAAGTTTCTGGCTGTTCGTAATTGGCTGAGTCTGTACCTTTAGCTGAAGGAAGTGCAGGTATCACATTACAGGGGATTCATTTTGTTTGAAATTGCTGTGTTTTCCTAATTGAAATTTATTTATTTATTTATTTATTTATTTATTTATTTATTTAAGAGTTTTACCAGGAAAGCATACTGAGCGGGTTACCACTTGATTCCAGATGTGTCCTGGGGGATAGGGACAAGTGGAACATACAAATCATAAGAAAAAAGAAGAGTGTACAAGAATGCAATTACATTTACATACAGTAGAGTTACACTATCCAGAAAGTTGTTATGAGACCACAAGGTGAGGACAGGAGCATACAAGTAATAAACACAATGTGGAAGCAGATGTATGAGGATTACATATTATAAACAGTAAGAGAAATAGTGCATGTAACTCTTAACAATATGCAGAATTAGCTATGAAGCAAGCAACGAGGAAAAATAGAGTTTATTCACAGTTCTTTGAGAGGACTTCATCTGTAACCCCTACAATATGCTCAACAAACATGTAAGCTACGCAGGGATCGTATGCTATGAGTATGTCAAGAGGGCCTAAATACGAGTAGAGGACTTGAGGTACCAGCCCCTAGGTGGCCCTATGTGCAGGCTCATGTTGAGGAGAAGTGTGCCTTGAGGAGGTGATTTAGGTGAGACATGTTAGTGAAGTCAAGAATGTCTGGGAGAGCATTCCAAAGTTTAGGCATGAGGTAATTGAATGCCGCTTGGCCCCTTGATGTGGCCATGCATGGAACATATCGGAGCCGGGAGTTTCCACTCCTGAGGGAGTAGGTGGGCTGTGATGGGACTGAGAGGGCAGATGCAAGGTAGGGGAGAAGGGACTGTGACCAGAATTTCACTGAGGTCCTGATGCTGTGGATGTGTCTGCGAGCGTGGAGCGATGTTAGATCAAGGGAGCTGTAGAGGTCACAGTGATGAGTCAAAATGGGGCAGTAAAGGGCAAAGCGACAGAAGGAGTGGAAAAAAGGGTCAAGGCTGGCTAGGGCAGACTTGGAAGCAGCGCTGTATACTGTATCCCTGTAGTCCAGAATCTGGAGGATAATTTTTTCAACAATTTCCTTGCGGGTTGCCAGAGGTAAGCTACCCTTGTTCCGATATAAGGCTCCTAGTTTTGGGTGCAGATTTTTGTGGATCAAGTCGATGTGAGTGGAAAAGTTAAGGTTCTGTTCAAGCCAGACCCCGAGGTATTTGAAGGAGGTGCAGGTCTCTAGAGGAGTCCCCTCAGTGGTGAAAAAAGTGGTGGTAGAAAGGAGTCTGGAGAGCCTTTGCCTTATCCCAAATGTTAGGGAGACTGTTTTCTTGGGGTTAAGAAAAAGTTAGTTTGAACGAAACCAATGCTGTACCGCATTAAAATCTTGTTGGAGAGTAGAGGCCACTTCATTGGGGGATGAGCCTGTTGTGTACAGTACGGTATCATCAGCATACAGGTGTATGGATGTGTGAGTATAGACTGAGGGAAGTTCATTTAGAAAACTGAGAAGAGTAACGGGCTGAGGACCGAGCCTTGTGGGACCCCAGTAGTAACAGGGCGGGGGGAGGAGGTATTAGGTCCAATTCTTACTGATTGAGATCTACCTACCAAGTAGGAGTGAAACCAACTGGTGGCATCACCAGAGAGTTCAGCACTAGAGAGTTTGGATAGCATTAGCGAGTGGGAGACTGTGTCGAAGGCTTTAGCGAGGTCGACAAAAATATGACAGAGGTGGTGTGCCCTTTATCCATGCCCATGAGGATGGCATCGGTGAGAAATTCAGTGGACTTAGCCATTTTGTTTGGGCAGGACTAGGGGATTCTGTTTGCTGGTAAGTTTCTGGCTGTTTGTAATTGGCTGAGTCTGTACCTTAAGCTGTAGGAAGTGTAGCCTTCACATTACAGGGGATTAGTTTTGTTAAAATTGTTGTGTTTTCCTAATTGAAATTCGGTGGGCTTAGCTATTTTCTTTGTACAGGACTGGGGATTCTGTTTGCTGGTAAGTTTCTGGTTGTTTGTAAGTGGCTGAGTATGCACCTTAAATGAAATAGCCTGAATCTGTACCTTAAATGAAATATAAACTGCATTCATACTCATTGTTTTCATCCATAGTGGAGAGGAATAGACCACCTCCCTACCCCATCCATCCACACTGGGATAATCTACATTTATAGGTGGGCACTCCAGCTACAGATCACTACTTCCTGATTCAGGTCAGGGAGGAAGGGATTAGTGCCATACCATGTACCATGAAACAGTCTGGTTTGGGATTACAATCTTGCATAGCAGCAGGGTACACAAAAAGGGAGGTTAAAGCAACAGGGAAGGAGTGTTAAAATAAAGGGATCCGGAATACAGTAATGGGTACAAAGAGTACAGTAGGTGTCACTAGTAGCAGGGGGCATATTTGATACTGTCAGAGAAGATGCAGGGAGTGGTGTAGTATAGTGGATGCAGGGTTGCAGTGTACAGAAGAACATTCTGGATCATGCGGTGCTGCCCTGTCTGCGGGTACCTCTCTGGGTTGAGGGAGGAGGTTGCCTGTATTTGAGCTGAGCTGGCCAGGATTCAGGGAACTTTCACCCCCACACAGAGGCCACTGTATCCACAACCTGATCCTCAAAGGATGCCCAGCAGTAGGAGTGGTTGCACCACAATGGGCTCATGAGGTAGGCCCCCAAAAACCCTATGTTGAAAATTTGGTGAAAAATTCCAAAAATGACTGTTCTACAGTGTGCATTGCACAGTTCTATACACTTTCGTAACTGAGCATTTTAATATTTTTCACTCCAGATTTTCAAAATTATATTTTCCATACCTTCTTATGAACAGTACAGCTGTCATTTCACATCACACCTGAAATGTGTTTTGCAGATGTAGCACACAATGGCACAGTCGGCGTGCAAAATCAATGTTCAATACAGATTAAGAATATCCAGTGACACCATTCATGAGGTAATCCTCCAGAAACCCTATGCTGAAAATTTGGTAAAAATTCCCAAATGACTGTTTCTGACGTGCATTGCTCAGTTCCTATGCACACTCATAACTCAGAGCATTTTAATATTTTCCTCAGATTTTCAACATTACTCATTTTACCACACCTCCTTATCAATGGTACAACTGTTATTTTTCACTTCTCACCCGAAATGTGTTTTCACACATGTAGCCAACAGTGGCGTGGTCCATGTGAAAAATCAATGTTCTTGAAAGATTAAGAAAATCACAGTGACACTGTTCATGAAGAGTCTTAAACTGGCTATGTTGAAAATTTGATGACAAAAGTCCATAAAATGACTATGTTATGAGTGTGCATTGTGCAATTTCTACGCACTCATAAATTCACAAATTCGTAATCTTTTCAGTCCAGATTTTCAACATTGTCATTTTTCCATGCCTCCTTATGAGCAGTACAGCCATAATTTTTCACACCATGGCCAAAATGTTTTTGCACTTCCGGTGCAGAACAGCACAGTCGCTGTGGGAAATCAATGTTCGGGATAGATTAAGAAAATCACTGTGACACTGTTCAAGAGCGGAGGTCCCAAAATGCCTAAGTTGAAAATCTGCTGTAAAAAATCCCAAAACTAATTACATTATGGGTGTGCGTTGCGCAGTTTCTACGCACACTCGTGACTTCATCAGTTTTTTTATATTTTCAGTCCAGATTTTCAACATTGCCATTTTTTACACCTCCTCATAAACAGTACAGCTGTCATTTTTCACATCCTGTTAGAAATGTGTTTTCGTACCTGTGGCTCCAAATGGCGCAGTCAGTGTCCAAAATCACCTTTCGGCTAACAAACTGATAGTGTCACTGTTCATGCGGTGATATCACAAAAAGCCCATGTTGAAAACTTGGAGTAAAAATACCAAGAAATGCCCAGGGTGTTAGGGTATTCGACCATGATGCCCTACCCTGAAGGGACTGACAGGTGTCAGAGGTATGACTTGGGATTGTCAACAGTAATGCCCATGTCATTCCACCCCCACCCTGCAGCTAGTGGCATCAAGGTGCACCTTGGACCCTTTGGCCCCAGAGTTCACCCCATTCTCCTATACTGTGCCTATTTCAGTGTATTTCCTTATGGAATGAGGTGAGTGCAAAGCCCGAACACTTCAAAGCACACCTCGACACTTGTAAGTGTCTGCAGGGTAGGGTGAGGTGAAATGCCGTGACCGTTATGGCCGATGGCCCAAAGGCACACCTCAATGTCTGTCCATCTCTGCAGGGTGGGGGTGGAGTTGGCATCAGTTTAATACTTCACTGTCATTCCTATACTGCATCTGTCTAACTCCTGCACTTCCACTGCTAATGACAGCAAGCAACACTTGGCATTGACAAATGCTTGTTTTACCTTCTTTCTCATTACAGAGAAAGAGAGAATTGTAAACAGAGTGTGCACTGGGAATGTTGTGCTTCCATAAACCAAAAACAAATATTGCAAGTCATACAGTTTAGAGCACTCATCACCTAGCCTTTGATAAAGGACAAGTAAATCTAAAATATTCCAGGCAAAGACATGTGTCTTTGTGATGTCATAATAACCATTTTTGTTGAGAAACACTGTCGTCTCTGCATTCCTCTTATGGGGTTGTGAGTACTCTAAACTGTGTAACTTTTGCAATATTTCTCACCACAGACCCTACTTGGTCTACAGGTTCCCCACCTCTCCATTCCTTACCCCTACAATTCCCTTGTGCCTATCCCAGGCATTTTTTAACCCTACCACTGTTTTGGCCCCACAATCTACTGTGGAAGACTGTTCCAGGGATTCACCACTCTTTCCATGAAGAAGTACTTCCTCACATCTCATCTCTCCTTATAAACAAGGACTGACTGGTCCACCCAATCTGCCCAGCTGCTCTAACCCTGGTCTGTCTCCATAGAGCTTACCTGGTCTCTGGTGACCCTCCCAAATCCCTGCTTATTTACTACCATTCCACTATGTCTATCCCACGCATGCTTGAATCCCGTCACTGTTTTCGCCTCCACTATTTGTGTTGGCATTTTGTTTCAGGTGTCTACGACTCTTTGAATGAAGTACTGCCTAACAACCCTCCTAAACTCCGTCCCAGCTTCATCACATGCCCTCTGATTCTGTTGCTCTTTCTCATTTGAAATAAATTCCCCTCCTGCACCTCATTCACACACATGAGGTACCTGTAGGTCTTTATAATGTCACACCTTGCTCTTCTCTCTTTTAAGGTTAATATGCTGACATCCCTCAGTCTCTCCTCATAGGTCATATGATGCAACCCCTGCACCATTTTAGTTGCCCTCTTCTGGACTACCTTCACTCTATGTTCTTTCTGTGGTGCAGCTCTCAGAACTGGACACAATACTCCAGGTGGGGTTTCTCCAGCAACTGATACTGTGGAAGCACCACCTCCCTCCTCCTGCTGGTTACACCTCTCCCCATGCATCCCAGCATTCCACTGGCCCTAATCACTGCTTTGTCACACTGCTCTGCCACTTTGACGTCATCAAATATGATGACCTCAAGGCCAATTTCCTACTCAGGGGCTGTCATATAGAAACATGAAATTTGTCAGCAGATAAGGACTGCCTGGCCCACCTAGTCTGCTCATTTCCCTACCTACTGTATAAACTCCAGATCCTATTGATCTGCAGCCTATTTCCTCCTTCCTACCTCTCATGTTGCCTTCTGCCTATCCCATGCATTCTTGAATTCATTGTTTTGGCCCCCATGACCTCCTCCAGGAGGCTGTTCCATGCATTCACAATCCTTTCTGTGAAAAAATATTTCCTCACATTGTTCCTGAGTCTTCCACCCTCCGGCCTCATATTGTGACCCCTTGTTCTTGCCCATCTCCTTTTCTGAAAAATACTGCCCTCTTTAACTCTGTTGATCCCATTGAGGTATTTGAATGCCTCTATTATATCCCCCTCTCCCTCCTGTCCTCCAGAGTATACCTATTGAGTTCTGTCAATCTCTCTCTTCATATGGTTTCTGGTTTAGCCCCTGTACCATTTTCATGGCCCTTCTCTGGACTGCCTCCAGCCTGTCAATGTTCTGTCAGAGATGAATTCTCCAGAACTGCACACAGTACTCTAGATGAGACCTTACCAACTACCTGTGCAGTGGTATCACCATCTCCTGTTTTCTAATGGTGATACCTTTGCCTATGCACCCCAGCATCCCTCCAGCTTTCCTCACTGCCTTCTCACATTGTTTGGCTACTTTCAGATGATCTGTTATGACTGACTACCCAGGCCCTTTCCATTTTAGTTTGACCCCCCCATTGTGTATTCCTCCCTAGGTTTTGTTCCCCAAGTGTATGATTTTGCACTTCTTGGCATTGAATTCCAGCTGCCACACTCTTGACCACCCCTCCAACTTGCCTAAGTCTCTCCTCATTTGCTCCAGCCCCCCCTGGAGTGTCTATCCTATTACAGATCTTGGTGTCATCTGCAACTAGGCATACTTTTCCTTCAAGTCTCTCTGCAATGTTGCTCATACAGACATTAAAGAAGACTGGCCCCAGCACTGAACCCTGTAGCACCCAACTGGTTTCCCCCCCCCTTTCTTCAGATCGGACTCCGTTTACCACCACCACCCTTTGTGTCCTGTTGCTAAGCAAATTACTGACCCAGTTTACCACCTTGCGACCCACTCCCAGATTGCCCGACTTGTTAACTAACCTCTTGTGTGGGACTGTGTCAAATTGTTTGATGAAATCTAGGTAGGCCATGTCCACCGCCCCTCCCTGATCTACTACTTTGGTCACCCAGTCAAATAAACCTATCAGATTTGTTTGACAAGACCTTCCTATTGTAGATACATGATGCCTTGGGTCCTGTGCCCCACTGGCTTCTAGATATTCTACAGTCCTTTCCTTTAACAGTGATTCCATCATCTTGCCAACCACTGAGATCAAACTGACTGGTCTATAGCTTCCCATTTCTACCTTTTGTAACGGGGTATCATATTCGCCTTCCTCGAGTCCTCTTGTACTACTCCATCCTCCAATGATTTGTTAAATAGGGCTGTCAGTGGTGTCAGTAGCACCTCTCTGAGTTCTTATAGGATTCTGAGATGTATCCCATCCAGTCCCATTGCCTTGTCCACCTTCAGTCTCAAGAGTTCCTTTAGAACCCTCTTTTGTGTGAATGGACTGGTATCCACCCCTCTTCCCTGTGTGTGTCTACTAGCTAATTTTGGTCCCTCCCCCACCTCTTCTTTTGTGAATACTGAGCAAAAGTATTTGTTCAGTATCTCAGTCTTTCCCTGGTTCCCCTACACCCACTACCCCCTCCTTTACTTAACCTCACTGTCCCTCAATTGGCTTTTGTTCTTTCCCTTATGTACCTGAAGAAGGTTGTGTCCGCCTCCCTCACTGTGGACTATCCTTTCCTCTTTTGTGCCTTTTCACTTCTGACTGCTTTGCCCACCTCCCTCTGCTTTGTCTGATACACTTCCTTGTCTTCCTCTCTTTGCATTTCCTTGTACTTTCTGAATGCCATTTTTTTCTCTCTAACCTTCCCTGCCACTTCTATTGAAAATCATAATGATTTTCTTTTTCTTCTGATTTTGTTCACTAGTGTCACATAAAGCCTTGTTGCCTCTGTTATGGCTCTCTTAAGGTTCTCTCAATGTACAGTAGCTCTACTCCCCCACCCTGACCCTTTGGCAGTGATTTCTTGAGGCATGCTCCCAGTTTAGCAAAGTCTGAACTCTTGAATTCTAAGACTCTTGCTTTTGTGTGGCTTAATTCTTCAAATGTCTTTACCCCAAACCGTACTGTATGGTGGTTGCTGGACCCCAGATGGCTGCCCTCTGATACATCTGTTATTCTGTCTCCATTTGTTAACACCAGGTCCAATATCGCCCACTCATGAGTGGTTTCTCCACTAGCTGTGTGAGGCATACTCCTTGTAGGGCATCCAGGATGACTTTGCTTCTAAATGTGGCTGCTGCATAGGTGTTCCAGTTCACGTCAGTCATATTTAGGTTCTCTATCACCAACACTTCCCCTTTCTCTGCCATTTTAAGGATGTTATCTACCATGACTCTTTCTGTATCTTCCCCTTGCATGGGGGTCTGTAGATAACCCCTGTGTGGATAGTGGTGCCATTTCCTGACTCCAGGGTTACCCACAGTACCTCCTCTCTTCCCTGCTTTCCCTTTATCTCTGTCACCTCGATCTCTTCTTTGATGTAGATCATTACCTCGCCTCCATTTTGGCCCCCCCCCGTCTTCCTGTAGACCGTGTACCCTAGTATGTTAATCTCCCAATCATGGCTTTCTGTATACCAAGTGTCAGTACATCCCATACCCAGCCGCTGGGTGCCTATGCCCTAGGTGCAAGATTTTGCTCTTTTTTTTGGTATTGATCCTCAGCTGCCAAACCCTTGACCTCTCCTTGAGTCTCCCAAAATCTCTATGCAATCTCTCCACCTCCTCCTGAGTATCCACCTTTTTATATTTTGTTGTCATCTGCAAAAATGCATACCTTCCCTTCCTGACCTTCTGCAATGATACTTAATAAGACATTAAAAAGGACTGGATCCAATATTAAGTCCTGCAGCACCCTGCTGGTCACTCTTCCTGCCATGGACTGAGTGCCGTTTTCCACCACACTCTGTCTCATATCCATTAACCAGTTACTTATCCAATTTACCACTTTGCATCCAACCCCTAGACTACTCAATTTCTTTATCAGTCCCCTGTGTGGCACAGTGTTGAAAGCCTTCCTAAAGTTCAGATACAGTAGGCCACATCCACTGCTATCCCATGATCTAGTTTCATGGTCACCCAGTTGAAAAAAATCAATCAGATCCACCTGGCATGACCCCCCCCCAGGTGACTCCATGCTGCCTTTGGTTTGGAGCCCATTTGATTCAAGATAGTCTACTAACCTCTTCTTTAATAGGGTTTCTATTAGTTTCACCACCACTGATGTGAATCTGACCTGCCCATAGTTGTTTGTCTTCTCCCTGCTGCCAATCTTATGGAGTGGGGCCACTTCTTCTCTACTCCAGTCCTCTGGTACCATGCCTATTTCCAGTGACCAGTTGAATAAGGCTGTTAGTGGTGCAGTAAGCACCTCCATTAATTCCTTTAATACCCTTGGGTGTATCCTGTCTGGTCCCACGGCCTTCTCAGTTTTAGACCTTCAAGTCCAGCCAAGACTCTTTCTTTTGAAAATGGACTCATGTACACCTCCCCCTATTTCTTCTGCTGCTCTGTAGTGGTCCCCCTTCCCCCGACACACACACTTCTACTGTGAAGACTGAGCATAAGTACCAGTTAAGAATGTCTGCTTTTTCCTGATCTTCTGTGCAGTCACCCTCAGTAATCATACTAGTCCTTACTATCCTTCCTTCTGTTTCTTCTTCTCGGTTATGAACCGGATGAAAGTCTTATCCCATGTAGCTACCCCTTTTGACTATCCTTTCCACTTTTTGCGCCTTTGTTATCCTCACTGCCTTATGTGCTTCCCTCTGTTTTACTTGGTAAAGACAGAAACATAGAATCTGTCAGTAGATAATGACCATACAGACCACTTAGTCTGTCCATTTCCTACTTGGTTTGGCAATCCCTACTCTTATCTGGACTGCCTTTCCCCCAATCTGCTGTACAGCAGGGTGCCTTTATGCATATCCCATGCACTTTTGAATCTCCCCATACTGTTTTCTCTTCCACCACCACCGCTGGTAGGCTGTTCCACAGATCCACCACCCTCTCTGTGAAAAAATACTTCCCAGCATTCCCCCTAAGTCTCCCTCCCTTCAGTCTCATGTTATGTCCCCTTGACCTTGTGCACTTTCTTCTCTGAAATATGTTCTCCTGTTTATTAATCTAAGGTATTTGAAAGTCTCTATCATATCCCCTCTCTCCCTTCTCTCTTCCAAAGAATAGATGTTTACTTCCTTGAGTCTTTCCTCATAAGGTTTGTGGTGCAGTCCATGTGTCATTTTTGTTGCTCTTCCATGGACTGCTTCCATTCTGTCTATGTCCTTCCTGAGAGGCAGTCTCCAGAACTGGACACAGTATTCCAGATGAGACCTCACCATTGATCTATACAGTGGCATCATCACTTCACTCCTCCTACTGGTTATGCCCCTTCCTATACACCCCAGCATTCTGTTTGCCTTCCCCACTGCTTTTTTGCAATGTTTGGTTGACTTCAGGTCATTGGATATGATAACCCCATGTCCCTCTCCTGACTTGTAGTGGCTGGAACCTGCTCCCCTCATCCTGTATTCCTCGCTTGGGTTTCTGTGTCCCAGGTGCATTAACTTGCACTTCTTGAAGTTGAAACCCAACTGCAAAACCATTGACCATTCCTCAAGTAGTCTTAGATCATTTCTCATTTTATCTAGCCCCTCCTGTGTGTCGACTCTGTTACAGATCTTGGTATAATCTGGGAACAGACATACTTTCCCCTCCAGTCCCTCTGCAATGTTGCTTATGAAGACATTAAGTAGAACTGGACCCAGCACCGATTCCTGTGGAACCCCGCTGGTCACCTCCCCCTCTTCTGGTTTTATGCAATTTACTACCACCCTCTGGGTCCTGCCTTTCAGCCAGTTTCCAACCCATTTTACCATTTTGGAGCTCACCCAGATTCCCCAATTTGTTAAGCAACCTTCTATGAGGAATGGTGTTGAACACCTTCCTGAAATCCAGGTAGGCCACATCCACTGCCCCTCCCTGATCCATCACATGGTCACCCAGTCAAATAAATCGATAAGATTAGTCTGACAGGACCTGCCCTCAGTGAATCCATGCTGCCTTGGGTCTTTTGCACCACTTGACTCCAGGAACTTCACTACCATCTCCTTAAGCAGGGACTCCATCAGCTTCCACACCACTGAAGTCCGGCTTACAGGTCTGTAATTGTCTGCCTCCTCCCTACTTCGTCTTGTGCAGGGGTACCACCTCTGCCATCTTCCAGTCCCCAGGTATATCCCCCATCTCTAGTGATTGGTTGAAAAGGGTTGTCAATTGACCTGATAGGACTTCCCTGAGTTCCTTCAACACTCTAGGGTGATTCCCGACTGGCCCCATTGCCTTATCTGTCTTTACTTTTTCTAGTTCCTCCATGACTCTATCCACCATAAATGGGTTAGTGTCCACCTCTCCCCCCTGTACATCTCTTCTCATGAGTCTTGTCCCTTCCCCTGCCTCTTCCTTGGTAAACACTGAGCAAAAATATTTGTTCAGTATCTCAGCTTTTTCAACATCATCCTTCACCCACCAACCCTCTCCCTGCTTTAGCCTTACAATACCATTTCTGGTCTTCTTCCTCTCACTAATATAATGGAAGAAAATCTTGTCCCCCTTCTTAATAGCCTGTGCTATTCCTTCCTCTGTTCTTGCCTTAGCCCCTCTGACAGCTTTCCCAGCTTCTCGCAGCTTCTCTAGATATTGCACTCTTTCTTCTTCTTTCTATGTCTCTTTGTATTTCCTGAATGCCTTACTTTTTCTCACACTTTTTCAGCTACTGACTTAGAGAACCACAGTGTCTGCTTCTTTCTTTTGCTTTAGCTAAGCACTCTGACACACTGACTTGTCACTCTTGCTCTGGATCTCTTGAACATAAGCCACTGCTCATCTACCTCTCCCCCATCTCTCTGTCTTCCTCCCTTCCTCTCCATTTCTTTGTAACTCTTGAATGCCACCCTTTTTCCTTCACCACTGTGGACAATTCTTTAGAGTACTACAACAGTCTTTCCTTTCTTTTGCTTTTGCTCACTTCCTTCATGCAGAGGCTGTTTGCCTTAATTATTCCTTCCCTACTTTTTCCCACTGATTCTCTACCCTTTCCTGGCAATCCTCCCCTACTAGGTAGCTTCAAAGGCAGTCCTCAATTTCTTTACAATCTGCACTCCTCAGTAACTGTCTTAGTGTTGAACCACACTGTATGGAGATCTCCGGTCCCTAGGGGACTGCCAACCATGACATCTGCAATTCTGTTCCAGTTAGTAAGCAAGATGTACAGCACTGCCTCATCCCAAGTGGGTTTACTCACTAGCTGCCTGAGAAATGCTCCATGTAGGGAGTCAAGAATGGCTCTGTTTCTTGCTGAGGCTGCAGCTGAATGGCTCCAGTCCACAGGTGGCAGGTTGAACTCACCAATTTGCAGCACCTACACCATATCTGCCATCATAATGATGGCTTCAGCTAGTGCCTTATCCAGCTTATTTCCCTATGCAGGAGGTCTGTATACTACCCTTGTTCAGACAAAGGCCCCATCTCCTGTCTCCAGGGTGACCAGCAGCATCCCTTGCCCTTCTTTTCCTCTGGGCCCCCCTGTATTTCCATACCCTTGATTCCCTCCCTCACATACTGAACAACCCCTCCTCCCCTACCTATCCCTTTTGAACAGAGAGTAGTCTGGTATGGCCAAGTCCCAGTCATGATTTTCAGTGCACCGTGACTCAGTTATGGCCATCAAGTCCAGGCCAGCTTGCACCATGATGCCCTCCAGGTCTAGAATTCTATTTCCCAGACTCCTTGTGCTAGCACATATGCTTTCTATACCTTGATTTCTCCCTGCCTACAACACCTCATTCCTTCCCCATTAATTTCCATACTGCTCCCTTTCTCTCCATCTGTCCCCTCTTTTCCCATGTTATGCTCCCTGCTTCTTGACTCTTTTACTCATCTCATTTTGTATCCTTCAGTTATACCCCTTTGTCCTTTGTACTGCTTTCTTTTTTCACCCCTGATTTGGGGGAGCTTCCTCTCCTTTGGCCCTTCCTCCATATTTCTTCATTTTATGGGTGTGACAGTTTTTGCTTCCATTATTAATATAGCCTCCCCCTTGGTTAGTTTAAGTTCTCAATCAACTAACAGTTAAACCTTCCACTAAGGACTGAGGTCCCTCTCCTTGAAGGATGCAGGCTGTCAGCCCTGTAAAGGCCAATATCCTCCCAGGCCAGCCCCAGTCCCCAATGTAGCTGAAGCCCTCCCTCCTTGTACCATGCCTTCAATTAATCACTGAAAGCCCTATTTCATAGTGCCCTATTCTCACTTGGCTGTACACAGGTAGCATATCAGCAAATGCCACTGGTTATGTTATGTTCTTTAGGCCCTTCCACGGTCCTTGAAATTACCCTGCACTACCCCTACCCCATCTTTTGCCAGTTTATCTGTCCCTAGGTAAACAATGACATCTAACTCCCTTTCATGACCTCCTGCTCTAGCAAGCCTCTGCATCTGCTCCCCATTGCTTCAAGCCAGAGCACCAGAGAGGCATCTTGCCTACCTCTCCCCTCCAGCTCCCTGTCCCAAGTCTATCCTCCTAACGATAGAGTCTACCACCAGCTGCTGCTACCTCCTCAACTTGTGGTTTCTTTCTCCTATCTTGGAACATCTCCTTCTGAAGACCCCCACATTCTCCCTAGCCACAATTGTGGGTGCTTCTTCCTGGCTGTTCCATCCTACCAGTACTGAAGAAATAAAGCCCTAAACTGCACCACAATTGAAAAAAGTAAGCCACAGCATGTTTGTGGAATGAGAAGCAGGGGTAAGATTTTTTACAGACAGAACTAGGAGTTACACAAGAACCATATAGCTTGCATTTTCCAGCCTTGTGATTGGGAAAGGACTTCAAGGAGAAAAGGTGAAGAATGGGTGGAATGAGGGAGGAAAGTTGATATTCTGAATCTGTGATAGATGGAGGAGTGGCAAGCCCCCAAATGCCCTTTCACAACACATTGATAATCTGTTCATATGCTTTGCTTATAAGTGAACATAAAAAGGTATTGAGGTTGAGGTAGGAAAGTAAGGAGCAGAACATGACTAAGTTGTGGTGGTAACAATAGCACTAGCCCTGGTCACTTGATGGAGGGGAAAGTGCTTTCTTGCTCAACTTATTTTAGATTTCAAGTACCAAACACCTTGAACAGAGCATATGAATACTTATTTTGTTCAGAATAACAAATAACACATTAGCCATAACAATCCACAATATTTTTTACACACCCACCCCTAGGGAGTGCACAGTAGAAAATATGATGTAAACTTAAATATTACATGTTGCTGTACTACAGTTTTTATTTTACTTGGGTGTTTACTGTGTTCACATTGTAAATGTATTTATCTCCAGAGTTGGTCTTAGAGCTATTTCCTTTGTTGTTAAACCCAAAAAGAAGAAAGTAGAAAATGTAAAACTGACAAAGGATAAATTAGCCCCATCTTCCCCTAGTATCATTGTTATGCTACAGAACAATGAGAGTCAGGGAGACCAGGTGTAAAATGCTTTCTTCTATTTCCACACAGGAAAAATTACAAAAAATACTGGTGTGTAATAAAACCGCAATATACAGCACTGATAAACATTGTAAGACTCTGAACCCCATTACATGGTCTACAAACTCTCATACATCTTTGCAATCTTATATTGATGTGCAGTGATCCATGCCCATCCCACATTACCAACATCTAGCAAATCGCCACTAGTGCCCTAAAATGATACACTTTGAAATTGAGATAAGAAGCTTGCTATTTACTTGCATGGATTTTCTGGATTTATGATTTATTTTACACATTATTGCTTTGGTGATATTCAAAGAGGTATAAGTTATGGTATTTTGATTTTTTTCACAGTTCTGCCAGTCTAGTTTGACAGCTCAGGGCTCACAGTGTCTCATTCTGATACTCCTACAAAACCAGATAGGAAGAACACAACAAACATTTTCGTGATGGGAAAATCTATAAAAAATCTATAAAACCCTTTGAAGCCAGTATAATAATATTGAGCTACAGAGGCTTATTTAGTGAAATACACTATCCAATTCATTTTATATTTGCTGGGTAGTGTGGGACCTTAATTTCTGTAAGTATCCGCTCCCCTGCATGTGGCAACCGGTGGTATGAATCTGAGGGTAGGCACTACAACAAACATTTATATTTACTCTGGATCTGGAGGGATCTGGACAGTGAAGAATGGGAGTGAGACCTGAGTGTTACCCAATAAATTACATTTTCATTCACAATAGTACAGTGTACAGATATATGGAACCCAAACAAACAGAAGAGAGAATGAAATAAGTGCCACAGCTGGGTCTTGAATACAGGCTTCCCAGTATACCATGCTGATTGTGCTACAAGTTGCACCACCAAGGCAACTGGAACCCTTAGACTTCCATGAGCACCTTTTTCATTCTGTAATTCACAGCCTGGTGCTACACAGATAAATACATTTTCATTCACAAGGGTACATTATGCACATATATGGAACCCAAACACATAGAAGAGAAATAAATAAATGCCACAGCTGAGATATGAACCCAGAGTGCCCAGAATACCATTCTGATTATGCTGCCAGCTGCACCACCAAAGCAAGTGGAAACCTAAGACTCCAAGAAGCACCTCACTCTTTCTCTCATGCACAACCTGGTGCTGCACAGATAATTACATTTTCATTTACAAGGGTGTGATGTGCACATATATTGAACCCAAACAGAAGGAAGAGAGAAATACTATAACTGCCTCTGCTGAGATTTGAACCCAGGCTGCCCAGAATATCATTATGATTGCACTACTAGCTGTACCTCCAAGGCAACTGGAAACCTGGGACTCCCAGAAACACCTTACTCTTTCTGTAATGCACAACCTGGTGCTGCACAGATAATTAGATTTTCATTCACAAGGGTGCATTATGCACATATATACAGTAGAACTCAAACAGACAAGAGAAAGACATAAGTGCATCAGCTGGTTCAAATCCCAGTTGCTGCATATCCTAGGTGTACTGTGTGCTTCTGCTCTATAAATATACTTCTGCTTCCTCTGTGGTTGCTTCCTCTCTTTCGAACCCCAGCCCTGTTTTCTTCTCCTTGGTTTTACCCCTCTACCTGCCTTTCTGAATGTCCATCTGGTGCCATTTGCAGTGCCTTGGTGGCTGTCTGCTTTCTTTCTATATCTCAGTTTGTTTCCTAACCACTCTTTGATGTGGAGTTTTAGTTGCTTTCACCCTGCTTCACCCATTACTGGAATTCAGCACTTCTGTTCCCTGGAATTTAGCTTCTTTTCTCGAGTCACTTCTGCTTTAGTGCTGGGATTCTGCTTTCATCTTAACTGCCATTTTCTGTCCTGTTATGGCACTTTGTTCTGTGCATGTCTGTCACTGACTTGTTTTCCATCTTCTTGCCCACTGAACATACTCCATCCCATCACCTCCAGTACGGCTCTGTATCCCTTTTCTTCTGTCAGTTTTCTTTTCTCTGCCTCAGGCCTGTGCTACTGTAGATCATACCATTGATAACACGTGAGCCTAGAACAAGCCAACCGGAGCCTGGGGGTCTTGGGGCAAATGTCTGGAACACTCTGGAAACTAGAGGGAAAGTGTGCTTGGCATCCTTTTTTGCACCAAT
Source organism: Neoceratodus forsteri (assembly GCA_016271365.2). Taxonomy (NCBI): domain Eukaryota; kingdom Metazoa; phylum Chordata; order Ceratodontiformes; family Ceratodontidae; genus Neoceratodus; species Neoceratodus forsteri. The sequence goes on along the minus strand of CM057458.1, from coordinate 860,293,289 downwards.
CCTACTCAAATTCTTGGCACTTAAATGGGGCAATTGAGGACCAATTTCATAAGTATCTTTTCGGAGCCACATAACAGTAAGACCTGATAACCCCGTAACATAGGTCAAAAAAACTACAAAGCTTAACTCCATTGGCCACCATTGGTTTTCACCACTACCTGCATATTCTTACTGTACCAAGTATCATCCTGTAATGAAACACATTGATGCTGATGCTTTATCTCAATGTCCACTCTGTGACACCCAGAATGAGGACTGGATCAGAATTCCTGAGGCCACAGTACAAGCTCTTTGCAAGAAGTGCAAGACTGATGAACAGCCATCACTGCCTTGCCGACAATGGATGCCACTGCTAAAAGTTTGCCTGACACCTATTGCAGTTTCACAGCTCTTGATAAACCCTCATTACCACATTTTAACCAAAGATAACATAAAATAAAATAATTCTGAGAATGACACTTTAGTACATTATTCCCATGCATCAGAACATTGACACTGCTGAACAAGTGGCTCTAATCCATCAGGACACACTATTGCTGTTTAAAGAGTGGGCCAAGGTTAAAACTAAATGTAGCAGGTACATAGGATCTGATTAATGAATTTCTGCACCAAAACATATGAAATCATGGGTGGTTATTTTATCCTCTGATTGTAGGACATGTGATACTGCCTGCAAGTTTAGTTTTTTTTTTTGCAGATTTTTCCCCTCTATCTCTCCTGTGGTAACTTTGCTCTCTTAGATGTGCTTCCGTTCCAGTATTTCATTCAGACCACTCATATATTGTGTAAAGATTTAATTTCAAAATACTCTCACCACCTGAGGTATTTAAATTTCTGGCCAGCATCAATCCCAAGGCATCGGTGGTAAAGGATGAACAGGATTTTAGATTCATAAACAACATGGTTGATCTTCTAGCAATAACACTTACCAAAGTGCTTAATCCTTCTTGTTGTCAGAGCCAGTTTCCATCCATTTGGAAAAGATCTGTAGTTATTTATTTATTTGTTTATTTATTTATTTTTAAATAGGGGATAATACTAGGTTGAAAATGATCATCCCATTTCTCTGCTGCCCCTCTAGCTAGAGTGTTGGAGCATATCATGTTCAACCAGCTGCTTACTCACCTTTTTAAACATGACACTACATCTTTTGCTCTACACAGTTATCAAACTGTTCATAGAACATTGACACCCCTGATGGGGTTCACCCAGATGTTCACGAGGCCCCTGATATAGATATTTATTATGTGGCCATCATTATGGACCTCACCAAGGTTTTTGATTTTTTTAAACATCATTTCCTTCTGTCCTCCCAGGCTCATTTGTTCTATCCTGAGATGTCATTGGTTAGATCCATAGCTATGTGTCAGAAAAATGTCAGTGCACCAACATTTCCAATGTCTTGTTTCCTTCCACCCCCTTGGATATGAAAGTGCCTCTGGGGTACATACATATTCACTTTATTTTTAAATAAACTTCTATTTGTTTGTAGCAAAACAAGCATTTTACTTTATACAGGCAATGCAGACATCATTTCAGCTCGATCAAGTATTCATGATCTAAATTTATTCCTAATATTTGCTTATGACAATATCCAAAATGGTTTCTCAAACAAAAGTTGGTTTTAAAAACCTCTAAAACCAAGTCAATGTTTGTTAATCGATGTAAAATACATGATGTTATGTGTCAGCAGAAAAGGACCAGTAGGTCCATGTAGTCTGCCCTATTTTCTCTGCCAAACACTTCACTTAGAACTTTATTTGGTCCCAGGTGTTCCTCCTTCATCCCTTACTTCTATTTATTATACCCATCCCATGTGCATATTCCTTGCATGCTTGAAGCTCCCCACTGTCTTCATCTGCACCACCTTCTCTGACAGACTATTCCAGTCATCCACCACCCTTTCCTAGTGGTCAAACAAGAGTTCAGCATGTTTTCAGATCATTTGCATTACCAGGTAAGGAAAAAGGTCCAGTTCCCCATACGACACTCAGGGGAAACACCAGATCTCACCCAACAACTAACACACCGAAATCTGGCCAATGGAAAATCATGTACACAAATGCTCACAGTCTGGAAAACAAGATCCCAGACCTGCAGGCAATGATGACAGAGGCTAAACTGGACATAGTAGCAATTAGTGAGACGTGGTTACCAGTAACCACACTTTGGAGACTTCAGTACCTGGCTATGTACTGTTCAGAAGAGACCAAGGTGCAAAAAGGGGGGTGAAGTGGCTCTGTATGTCAATGAAAATATCAAAGTTACAGAAATTCAGAATATACATAAGGAGCCAGAAGAACTGTGGGTCACCCTGGAAACAGGAAATGGGACAGCCATAAGAACTGGGGTTGTCTACAGACCCCCAAACCAGGGGGAGGATATAGACACATTACTGTTAGAAGATATACAAAACATGACAGCTAAAGGGGAGGTTCTGATAATGGGAGACTTCAACATGCCAGATAAAGATTGGTCAATACCAGCAGGAACATCTGCCAGAACTAGACACATGGTGGATTCCCTGCAGGAGGAGGGCATCAAACAACTAGCACAACAACCCACAAGAGACAGGGCTATGCTAGATCTAGTACTGACTAACAGGGAAAGGATCACAACTCTCCAGGTAGAAGGTTACCTGAGGGCCAGTGACTATCACATGGTATGGTTCAGTTTGGACATTACAACTAAATCATCCCATTCCAAGGCAAACATATGAGACTTCAGAGGAGCTGACTTTGATAAGATGGCCAATAGAGTTAAGCTAGCCCTGGCAAAATGAAATACAGGTGAGGGGGTACAGGCAAAGTGGGCAAGCATTAAGGATGCAATACTTGAAGCAACATCCCATTGTGTTAGAGAGAAAAGGAAGTGCAAAAGAAGAAGAAAACCACTTTGGTTCTCAAAAACAGTAGCAGAAAAGGTCAGAGCCAAAAGGCTGGCCTTCAGGAAATATAAGGGAATGCAGCGGGATGAAGATAGGGAGGCATACCAAACTTCCCTAAGGGAAGCAGGGAAGACAGTAAGGCAGGCAAAGGCCCAAACTGAGGAAACACTAGTACAGACAGTAAAAGAAGGTGACAAGACTTTCTATAGGTACATTAGTGAAAGGAGAAAGTCCATAGGGGGATTGCTAAGATCAAAGGGGATAAGGGGGCATGTGAGGAGGAGGACCATGTAAAAGCATCTATCCTAATAGATACTTCTGCTCAGTATTTACTGAGGAGAAGGTAGGGCAGGGCCCACAGCTCAGCACCATGCACACAGGGGGGAGGGAGGTGAGCACTAGTCCCTTCACAAAAGAAAGGGTCCTACAAGAGCTCGATAAGCTCAGAGTGGACAAGGCAATGGGAACTGATGGCATACATCCCAGGGTATTAAAGGAGCAAAGGGTGGAACTAGCAGAGTCATTATCAGAACTGTTTAGTGAGTCTCTGAGCAAAGGAGAGATCCCCAAAGACTGGAGAAGGGCTCATGTGATCCCGCTCCCCAAGAGTGGCAGCAGGGAGGAGGCAGGGAACTACAGACCAGTCAGTCTTACCTCAGTAGTGGGCAAGATTATGGAGGCACTCCTTAAGGAAAGGATAGTGCAACACCTGGAATCCATAGGAGCACAGGATCCAAGACAGCATGGGTTTACAAAAGGAAGGTCCTGTCAAACTAATCACATAGATTTCTTTGACTGGGTAACCAGGGTGGTGGACCAAGGGGGTGCAGTTGATGTCACCTACCTTGACTTTCAGCAAAGCTTTCGATACTATTCCACATAGAAGATTGATTAATAAGCTGGGTAGGCTTGGAGTGGGTCAGAAGTTGGTCAACAACTGGGTGGCAAACTGGTTGATGGGCAGAAAACAGAGAGTGGTGGTAAATGGTATACAGTCAGAAGAGATGCAAGTCACAAGTGGGGTACCTCAGGGATCAGTCCTGGGGCCAGTCCTCTTCAATATCTTCATCAGTGACATTGCAGATGGAGGGTAAGGTTTGTCTGTTTGCAGATGACACCAAAATCTGCAACAGAGTAGATGATACAGATGGTGTGGGCAGAGTGAGAAGAGATCTGGATAAACTAGCAAAATGGTCAGAAGAATGGCAAATGGGGTTTAATGCAAAGAAGTGCAAGATCATGCACATAGGGAAGAGAAACCCTGAAGCCACCTATAGGCTGGGAGGGAAGTTGCTGGCAGTCACAAGAGAAGAAAGAGACTTGGGCATCATCATCACCGATGATCTGAAATCATCCAAGCAGACCACTAAAGCAGTAAGTAAGGCTAGGGGATGTTAGGGTGTATTAGTAGGGGTATCAAAGTCAGAAGAGGGAGGTAATAATCCCTCTTTACAAGACACAGGTTAGGCCCCATCTGGAGTACTGCGTGTAGTACTGGAGGCCACACCTTCACAAGGACATTAATCAAATTGAGGCAGTCCAGAAAAGGGGAACTAAAATGGTGCAGGGACGGCATCATACAACATATGAGGACAGATTAATGGAGCTCAATATGTATACCCTAGAGCAAAGGAGGGAGAGAGGTGATATGATCAAAACATTCAAACACCAAAAGGGCATTAACAAGGTGAAAGAGTCTAACATGTTTCAATATAAGCAAAATAGCTGGACAAAAGGACACAGCATGAGATTAGAGGGAGGCCGATTAAGGGGTAATGTGAGGAAGTTCTTTTTCACAGAAAGGGTGGTGGATGCATGGAATGGCCTACCTCAGGAAGTGGTGGATATAAATACAGTGCAGGGCTTCAGACATGCATGGGATAGGCATAAGGGAGCAATACAGATGAGTATAAATAGATAAGCCATTGACAGAGCAAAGGCCGGTGGCAAATTTATAAGGTAGAAAAACAAATGGGCAGACTGGATGGGCCTTGCGGTCCTTATCTGCCATCAACTTCTATGTTTCTATGTATTTCTGCACATTCCTCTTAAATTCCCCCCTCAAGCTTCATGGCAAGCTCCTGTATTCTGGTGCTCCACTTCCTATTAAAGCGACTCCCCTCTGGCATCTTGTCCACCCCCATGAGGTACTTATAGATCTCAATCATGTCCCTTCTCACTCTGCATTTCTACATGGAGTAGACAATGAGCTCACACAGCTTCTCCTCATATTGTTTTTCATGAAACCCCTGCACCATTTTAGTAGCCCTCCTCTGTACTGCTTCTACCCTGTTGATATCCTTGTGGAGGTGCAGCCTCCAGAACAGGACACAGAACTCCAAGTAGGGTCTCACAAGTGAACAATACTGTACACAATACTCCAGGTGGAGTCTCACAAGTGAGTGATACAGGGGCAACACCACATCCCTTCTCTTGTTAAAGATCCCCCTCCCTATGCACCCCAGCATCCTGCTCACCTTGTTTGTTGCCCTATTGCACTGCCCTGCCCCCTTGAGATCATTAGACATGATCACCCCAAGGTCCCATTCCTGCTTGGTAACTGGAAGTACCCCTGATTTTATTTATTTATTCGATTTTTAATTACCGGGTAAGTGCACTAGACAATAATATGTCAATATTTAGGAACAATTCGGGATAGTACAGTTATAATCAACAGTCATGAAACACTAAAGCAAAAATAATGACAATTAAACATGTAAATAGGCATCTAGTTGCAACATGCAAGCTGAAGATATTCATATTTAAAACAATGCATGGATCTGGGTAGCAAAAAAATATCAGTACAATAGAGACAGATGTAACAACAGATACAACTGAAACATTTTCACTATTTAGGGGATCTCCTATTGATCATATTTCAACATTTAAATATTTATGACTAGCCCTGGAAAGTGCGCTCTCATTTGAGACTCATATATATAAAATGTGGTTAAGACTGCTCATCTTTAGAGCTGGGTGATAACTTTGAATTCTGAATCTGTGAAAATTGTATGAAATTTCACAAATTTCGCAAAACTTTCAGAATTTCCAACTTTGACAAAATCAGAATCTTCTAAATGCGTTTGGCGAGTTCTCACCCCATGCTGCAACATTTTCTGTCTGAACTGTGGAGTGATACACATAAACTGTAGAATGACAGTTTCAAGGACCTGCATTCTGTAGTTTAATACATCAATCCGCAATACATGTAATCACTCTACAGTTCAGTTATCAGTTCTGCAGAATTTCTTAATGCAGTTTAAAGAGGACAGGAAATAAAAAATAATATTTACACTAACAAAAGCATTCTTTTTTTAATCAATCTTTATTTCAGATTGCATGCATGAAAATATAGCATATGAGTGGTACAGTTTTAAAAAAAAATTGAGTTAATGGATAGAGTAACCCCTCGCTATAACGAGTGACTTGGGGTCCATATTAAACGTTCATTATACCAAGTCATTTGCTACGTCATGGGATGTTGATTCCGACCGCAAGCACGGTCCTTTGCATCCTTTGCAGCATGTGCTGCCGGCGGGGGGGGGGGGTACTATGATTGGTTTCTTCTTTTTCTTTGTTATTATCTTTACTGGTTTGTTTTGGTTTTGATTTATCTTTTACAGGAATCTTGGTTACAGGTGAGCATAGGTCAAGGTGGGTGATTGGTGGTGCTTCATGTGGACTTTAATGTTTTGGTGCTTGGTGACTGTTAAAAGATATAACTTTATTGAACTTAGTAAACTTTATTTAAGATGTGCAGTAGTGGACTTTACTTTTCTTTGACTTTCTTAACTTTGCTTTGTTTTGAAAAAATTGGTCACTTTAGTTTGATGCTTTTCATCTACCTTTCCAGCAACATCTCTTGCAAATGAGATTATTTGCTGAAGCTGTAACACTTTTATGGGCTCTACCTCTTGTGCTTCCAGACACGCCAATCCAACCTCTAGTCTATTGATAGCCTCTTTAGTTCCAGGCAGCTTGTCTTCTTCTTCTTCTACTGATTCTTCAACCTCAGAGTGGGAATCATCCTGCGGGCTTTCTGTGACAGCACCAGTGATTTCACTGTCTGTTAGATGCTCGCTCATTTGTATGCAATCGTCATGGGTCAGCCACCCTTCAATCAGTTCCTCAGCCTTTTCATCCTGTGCTGCTGGGAGATTTAGTGTTGCAGCCAGGGATAGGATTTCAGGAGTATCATTCTTATCCACCTCCTCAGGTGCGTCCAGTTGCTCTTTGAAAGTTGCACCGAGGGTAGCAATCCAGCAATGTACTATTGTGCTTTGGGATACACCATCCCAAGCCTCACTAGTCAGGTGCACAACATCCCACAGTGTAAGCTTCTTTAAAAAATCAGTGTCACTATCTCCAGTGTCAGCACCAACAAGATTGCTGAGAAGCCTTTTCCGATACAGCTTCTTAAATGTGGCAATGATGACACCGTCAAGTGGTTGGAGTCTGGATGTTGTATTTTTGGGCAAAAACATGGCACATATTTTTACATCATGGTATCAAATCTCACTCTAGGCAGAGTGAGCTGGACATTGGTCCATCAGCAGCAGGGCCTTGGGTGGGAACTTCTGCCATCTGAGGTGTGCTCAAACTGATGGATGACCACCTTGATTCGCATCCACGCCCTACTCTTTGGAGACCTGCATGCCAAGGGGGTGGAGCTGTGGACAGGTGGCAGCTGTTAGTGAATAACAGCCAGTGTGCACCTGTCCGCAGGTGTGGAGTTATGCAGGTGGGATACGCATCTCTGGTGTGTATTTCCTGCCCATTCATGCATAGGGCCCATTATTTGACAGTCATTAACATGTAATAAATTTTAATTCTCAGTATTTTATTATTCATTGATATTGCACTATGTTTGGAGCTATGTCCTTGCAATTTCATTTACTGGTATTGTAGATTTTGTTTTTTTTTTCTTTGACAAATTGTAATGATGTATAGTTGAACAATAAACTTGAAACTGAATTGATATTTTTCTTGCTCTTGTGTCACTGTTGTATTACCTGCCGCCTCTCTGTATTACAGTCTCTTGTACAAAAGCTCTAGTGGGTGTCTTGCAGGCAGGCTATTTTCTATGGGTATTTACAGAATCAGAATTGGTACCTGCAGCTGTCTGAACATCAGCAGTCCAGCCACTTTCTGAAGGAGTTGCTTCCTTGCTCTCCTTGAGAGCAGTCTGTCAGCACTGTCTGTGCTTCAGCACTTCAGAAGTGAACATTAGCTAGCTCAGCCGAACACCAAGAACTATCCCTGTTCCTCATGCTGGAGCCCCTGTGTCCTATGTTCTGAACAGGGCATGTGCCCCCTGCTGTACAGTACATAGGATATGCACTTTCTGGCTTGGCATACTGCAGCCAGCTGAGAAGATGTTAGAAGGGCTGTGCCAGTCACTGTATGGGCTCCCACAGCACTGAGGATTTAGGTAAGGTGGGGTGGCAGTGTGGTGGGTCAGTGTCACAGTGGTGGGGCACTAGACACTGGGAATTACCTATGTGCCATGGGGGCAATGGTGATCAGGGGTACCATGGGATAACAGGGAATGTGTTGGTTTGTCTTTTGTATTGCAACTTGCATTCTGATTACAGTTCTCCTCTACACAGGATAGAGTGCTGTCTTTGTTACTGGGCCAGGGATTGGAGATTCGGGAGGGGTGGGCCAGTGGATTCCAAGGCATGCATGTTGTCCGTGATGGGGCTGGGGATTGGGGACTGGAGGATCCACTGGCCAACAGGAAGCCAGTTTATTTTACAGGTCAGAGATCAGGTACTGGGGGGGGGGACTAGACACCAGGGATTATTGACTTCTTATATGGGTTGGTGATTAGAGGGAGGAGGGCTGACTAGATACCAGGGATTGTTCACATTCTGTACATGCTGGTGATCATAGAGAGGGGTTCCCACTAGGCACCAGTAACTTCTCTGTGATACCCCTACTAAAACACCCTAACATCCCCCTAGCCTTACCTACTGCTTTAGTGGACTGCTTGGATGATTTCAGGTCATCTGTGACGATGATACCCAAGTCTCTTTCTTCCCATACTCCATAGTCATTGATTGGATGTACTGGCATCCTGCCTGTCGGGGGTACCAGACGTAACAGCATCAGGGCAAACATCGGAGTGCTGGCAGCACTGGTACACCCAGCCCTGCATAGCTGTGCAGGAGACCATGGACATGTCTGGAGAGAGACTTCCCACAGGGGTGAAACATGGGAGCTGCTGTGCACTTCCTGATATGATAGAGAATGCTGGCTGGCACCCATCAAGCAGCATATCCTTCTGGTAAATGGCTCCATTGGTGCCGATGCCTCCCCCCGCTCAGTATTATGTTGACCATACAGCACACCAGTGGCTGTCTGTGGGAGCAGGGCATATGTGTCCATGTTGTGCCCTGCACTGCACACACAGAGATGGTTACAGTCAGGGGTTTGGCATGTCCAGGTAGTGCCCAGCCCTCTCCCATGCACATATCCATGCCCAGTACCACTGCTGTTGTCTGCCATCAGACCATGCAGGTACATCCCATACATGTGGAAGAATTGGGAGCTTGTGCATGCCTGACTTCTTCTTGGCTGGATGTCTACATCATGCCTCATTGGGGCTTGAGTGACACAGGCCAGTGGTCACCACAACCTCTGTCAAACCCCTCCTGTGCACCGTGTGTTTGACACAAAGGAACAGTTGTGGTGATTGTAAGGGAGTTTGGTGCTAGGACACCTCCTGTACCAAAATCTGGTGCAGTGTCCATAGGGCACTGGGCTTCAGTGCAAGGTGTTGTTTGCTGCAGCTTCCATGGATCTCAGGAGCCTTTTGAAAATCAGGCTCAGATAGTACGGTTTAAAATGATTTCTTGTCCTCTTTAATACATTAATCTGCAATTCAATGAATTCATTCCCACTGAACTGTGGAATAAATGTATGAATTGTAAACTAATATATTGAACTGTGGAAAGAGATTCCACAGAACTGATCATTGACAGTTATAAGTTCTGTGGAATTTCTTTCCCTCAGTTTAATACATTAATCCACAAATCAAGCATTTATTTTGCCATTCTAAGTTGAAAGTTCTACGATTGTTGTCAAGGTGCATTCCACAATTTCATGGAAGAGAAATTCCGACTTTCGCAGTAATTCCACTGGTGGAATTTTATTTTCACACGGCACTATTCATCTTATTCCTGGGGCTCTTTTTAAACCAAATTCTCTGCTTGTGCCAGCTACCAAAAAGCTACTGGTGCACATTTTTATTCTCCCTGTTTTGAACTATGGCCTTCTTTTTTATTAATCTGCTGATGAGGATGCACTATCCAGGGTGAGGATCCTCTACAACAAAATTACATGTTTTGCTGCTCAGCTTTCCATTTTACAAATATCACTGTAATTTGTTAATTTACTACACTGGTTTTCATTTGATCATAGTTGGTGTTATGGTGAAAAGGTGACCCTGGGTCTGGTCCAAACCTCCTTCCCAAAAAAACATTTCAGATTTAGTTATAATTACTCATTACTGGAACTGTCTCACAAAATCTGTTTCCTATTCCATAAATGCAAGCAACCAAGAGTCAGAGTTCATTGATTTTCCAATTACCCAGATAACGTAATTGTTAATCCCAATCTCTGTCTTGTGCATCGATGCAAGGCATATTTAGGCAGGTACTATCTCTGAATGTAAATGTGCTTGATATGCCTTGTTTTGTTTTTTATTATTGTCTTGTATGTATAATTGTATCTGGTTGATCATATATAAGGGATTATAAGGCCATAGATGCTACAGAGTTTAAATAATAAAAAAACAAATCAAAGCAAAGATCTGAAATGGACTTGTCTATAGAGACTATCAAGGCTCTGCCAATCATCAGCAAGATCAACTGCTGCTACAGTACTGCAAAGTTTCAAATGCATATCATGAAAGCACTGCATGATGAAATGGAACACTTGGGTCCAGACCTCATTTGAATAAGATTCTAATTGTCCAGGATGGGGGTTGGGGGTAGATAATGAAAGGTACTGTCATCAGTGCATTCAGTCCATTCAGAGGGAACATTTGACAAAAAGTGCTGCACCACCTGCTATTATCACCATCAGTGCCTCCATGGAACTGGTCTATATTAACTTTCTCAGTCTAGAACCAGACATCAAGAACATAGCAAACATACTAGTAGTAATGGGCAATTCCTCATTCTATGCACATGCCTTCCAGATCAAAGATAAAAATCATCTACCATAAACAAAGTTCAGCTGTAGAAGTTCATAATCCACTACAGTGTGCCTCAGAAGATTCCACTCAGATCAAGGTAGAGACTTCAAAAGTAATCTTGTGAATTGACATTCCTGATGTTTGTCAGAGAGGACTGGTCTTAAGCATGGCAGCTGGGGTTCAATACCAAAAAGTGCAAGATCATGCACCTAGGGAGTAGGATCCTAAGTACTGAACATAGGATGGGGGTAGCTGCTGAGAGTCTGTAAACAGGAAAGGGACCATGGGGTATTCATATTTGGTGAACTCAAGGTGACAGGGCAATTTGAAAAAGCAGTGGGTACAGTTAGTGGGATACTGGCATGCATAGTGATGGGTATATCCAGCAGGATGAGGGAAGTGGTGTTGCCACAGTATTGCTTGTGGTGAGACACCACCAGGAGTACTATGCCCAGTTTTGGAGGCCACACCTCAGAGAAGGGCAATTAAAATGGTGCTGGGGCTGCCTGAAAGCCCTGTGAGAAGAAACAGAGTGATCCTGACATGTATATCCTGGAAGAGAAGAGTGCGAGAAGTGACAGTAGTAGCCACAGACATTGCCAGCTATTTCCCGATATTTCATGAAATTTCTAAATAGTTTCTCTCTGCTGCCCCTACTGTGGTAATGCAGAAAGCAAGAGATTTCTCCAGAAATATCACATACATTTTGGGAAATAGCTGGCAATGTCTGTGGCTACTACTGTGAAATAATAGAGGCCTACAAGTACCTCACAGGGGTGAAAAGGGTGCAGGAGGGAAGTCCCTTTCAAATGAAAAACCAGAAACATAGAAACATAAACAATGATGGCAGAAAAAGGGCCATCCAGTCTGCCCATATTCCCAATAATCCCTGGAACCTTCTCTGGAACCTTTTGTTCCTCCATGGTACTAATCCTCCCCATCCTATCCCCATTCTCCTCACTGATCTTGTTGCTATGGGCAACAATTATTCCCTTCATTCTATCCATGCCTGCTTGACTCCCCTGACTTTGCACCCGCCACCTTAGTCAACAGACTGTTCCAAGGTTCCACCACCCTTTCCATAAATTTCTGTACATCCCCCCTGAACCTCCCTCCTGTGAATTTCCACTCATGACCACGTGACCTCGAGTTAGTATTCAAGGTAAATAATTTCCCACAGTTTACCTTGTTAATTCCTTTAAGGAACTTGATGATTTCTATCATACATCTCCTCTCCCTTCTCCCTTCTGAAAAAAGGAGCACCATGACCAGGGTGCATGTGATAAAGCTGGAGGAGGGGAGTTTAGGAGAGCTGTGAGGAAATACTTCTTCAATGAATTGGTGGCAGATGCCTGGAAAAGACTTCCAGAAAAAGTGTTGGAGGTAAAAACAGTGTAGGGCTTCAAGCACATGTGTTATAGACATAGGGGTGTATTAGATAACATGAAGCAAGGAGGGGTGGAGGACTGAGACCAGTTAGTGTGTGCAGAGACAGATTAGACAGGGAACATCTGGGCAGATAGGGTGGGCCAAAAAATCATTTTCTGCTGACAAATTCTAAGTTGCAATGTTATGCCTGTGTGGGATCTGCAAATCAAGGACCACTCCATGTAACTCTCAATGTGATCCCTAGTGAGAACAGTTCAACATGACTCTTGCAAACATGCTTGGTACTTTAGATGCAAAACAGAAATCAAAATATGCTAACACATCAACACCCTTATGCATCCATACAGTTATGCCAACATTGATGCAACTGGCTACTCACTGTATTACCTTATGTTGGAAAGAGAAGCTAGATTTATCATGGAGGTATGTTTTGGAGTCTCAGCTAATGGAGCTTCGCTTAAACCTGTCTGCAGTATATGCAGCAGCTCAAGGATCAATTAAACTCTGCTTACAATCTGGCATCAGAAGCAGCTGGAATAAGGAACTAGGTCAATAAAACAAGATATGACTAAAATGTGAGAGCCCAAGATTTGTTGCCAGGAGACAGGGGGCCTGATTCACAAAGCCCCCCTGAATGGTGCAAGGGGCTTGTGGCACAAGGAAATGTGCAAGGAGCAGCTGGTGCCAAAAGATACACTGGGAGCAATTCACAATGTAGACTGCATGTGCCAAAGGTGCTTGCACCATCCTTGCAGCACAAAATGGGTTGCGGCATGGCACTAGGAGGCTAGCAGCAGATGCATACTGTCATATCCACTAATTCAGGATTCATGAAACCCTCCCAGGGGGCACATTTTTAAGTGCCATTAGATCAGCCAAGCTGGTCTAACGGTACTTAGAAATTTGCCCTTTGGGAGGATTTAGCAACATGTGCCAATGTACCATGGTTCCCCCTCCCCCTTGCCAGCCCCAATCCCCTTTTATTAAAACAATAAATGTCCTTAGTGGTCTAGCAGACCCTCTCTGCCTAGATCCTTTTATTAAAACAATCCACATCCCTGATGGTCTAGCAGACCCCCACCCCCCACCCTGATCTGCCCATAAAATTTTCAGATTTCACTAGTGGTCTAGTTGACCCCCACTCCGGCAGGCAGTGCCCTACCACCCAGCTCCCACTGGCACAGCTTGTGCTGACCTTTGTGAATCGAGATGAGGGTCTTGATGTGGAATCTTGGTTTGCTCGGAAAATACATTATCAGTTGATGGAGAGATACCTGTTGCTCATTTAATTCTCATGCAGTAGTTGTATAACAAGTCTGTGTATAGGGTTCAGCCTGAAGGACAATTAGGAGAATCCATCAAAATCATCTGGTACCTACTGGCAGATAGACAAATGCAACTCATGAGGTGCCTAAATAACTCCAGTGAAGATAAACCACATCTGTAACTTGCAGGCGACAGAACATAACTCATCTCAAGAATGAGTTCTATCCACAAGATCCTGTAAGCAATCAGACAATGACTACCCAGCTGGTTTCACTGCTGGAGGACTCATCTGATGATGAAATAGAACCAGCACATTAGTACTACTCAGTGGACATTCCAGGTCTTCTGAGGGGAGTTAATGCCATGCTGAGGCCCAGCAAAGACAACAGCTCATAAGACCCTGAATCCGAGACTTTTGTGTCTCAAGATATGCAGCCAGCCCTTGAGGAGGATGAGCAAACTGTATCTGCAGAGGAGCCTGTTGCATCTGGAGAGGCGGTAGAACCATCCCAACTGAGGACATCTCCTTTGGCACATAAAGAGGAGATGAAAGTACACCAGAGTTCTAAGGTAAACGTGGCTGTTGCACTGAGAAGCTAAGAAAGATCAGAGAAGCCTATTTTAAACCTTTGTATGATACCACTGGTGCCTCCACCAATTTGACAACACGTGATTCATTAAGGTATTTACATCACCCCCAAGTCTTTGCCCTGAATCACTTTTAGTACTCTCTCTGAGTGATCTACTTGTGAAAAGTGTGGGAACTGGGTTTAAACTGTATTAGACAGAATGTGTTTTTTAGTAGAGTAGCCTGAATGACTGTCAATTGTGCATTACTCAGAATACAGAATTTATGTCTAAAGCAGTCCTGCTTTAAAGATGCCTTCTACATATGCTCATACCCTAGATGCAGTAGGAAGCAGTTCTACTGATAGACTGTTTTAGAAATATTTATTTGTTTGCTTATTTATTTATTTTAAATTTGATAATTAGGAAAGGAACACTGAGCTAAGGCTCATTTCCAGGTGTGAACTGGGAGAGGGTGAAGTGGAGCAAGCAGCAGACAATTGCACAGTAACAAAACATCTGAATGAACAACTTAGCAATGTGATACAGTAATAGAACAAATAATGAACAATTTGCATGTATAGGTAATAAAGTGCAGGGAAACCTAGCAATGCATGGAATCACAAACAATAACACAGATGGATTAATATTCAGCATTTAAGGGTAACCGGAGGAAGGGTAACAAGAGCAAGTGGGTGGTGGTTGAAATTTCAGCTGGTGTTTGAAGGATGCAGGGGATGGGGAGTAATGGAGGGAGAAGTGGAGTTTGTGGAGGAAGCAGGAGGCAGGGGGAGTTCGGATAGAACCAAGGAAAGGTAGAGGCAAGGGTGTTGAACCATTTTTTGGAGGTGAAGGTAGCATAGTGGACTTAGTAGTGAGAGGGCAGTGGGAGAATGGATAGAAAGGAAAATAGTGAGCAATGGTGTGTGCACAGTGAAGAGTTTGATGCAAAAGGCAAAAGGAATTGAGGACAGTATCCAGTCTGGTGAGAGAAGAGGAAATATGATATGGATTTACAGGACTTTGTCACTGACCCAAATGGGCAAGGAGGTACATTTTTCAACAAGAGGAGCATATAACCCTCCATAAAGAGTGGGGCTGGTACTTTATCAGTGCTCCATGACAATAATGGCAGTTATTCCCCTATGCTCAAAGAGGAGGACATCCAAGACTTCTGACCAGCCTACTGTGACAATCACCCACACACTGGATCTCCATTTCAGCAAGATTAATAACAATACAATGACTGCCAGTGTTTTGAGTCAAAAACTGTTTGAAAAAAGTAACACTATACTTCAGTGCACGCAACAGCAATGATATTACCATCTTGATGACCCTTGTCCCCAGGAGCAGTTAAATGAAAACTGAAGGTAAAAGAGGAAATGCCTGAAGCACACTCTGAGCTGGGGGGGGTGGGGCAGTATGCTTGGTGTCATTTCTGCAGCAGTCCTAAGTCAGGAATTGTTGCTGTTAGTCACTGACAGCCCAAACAGCCAGTGCAGAGTTAGACGGTCTGGACATGTACCTGAATTTTCTCATAAGTTAGGAGGGGTTTCCAGCAGTCCTACTTGAGCGTCTGAAGGAGACAGGTGTGCTGAGAGGAGAGAGCTGAAGTCCTATCTGAACTCAGAGCCAGTGGTTTCTGCTGTGCTGCTAAATCTTCTAAAGTTAAAAATGAACAGAACTGCTGCTGATTACTGCTGAGAGGTGCTGATTTAAAGATTTTCCAGGAACTGCTGCTTGAACTGTCACTAACCCCAGTGACCACTAGGAGTCGCTATTTCAACCCTGTTTTCTGGCCCAAACCCAGCCCGCTTTAAGTCACCTAGAACCTGGATCCCTACTCTTAGCCAGGTCTTATCCCAACTGCCCTGCCAGGGTCTTGAACCTTGTCCACCAGTGTCCATGACAGTACCACTACTCCAAAGTGGTATCTACTGTACGCTGTCTGAGGGGCAACCAAGATACTTGAAACTCACCACCCTGCTATTACCAAGGCACTATGTTTGGGCACCTCTTCCCCAAATCTGGTAAAATGTCCCCATCAATAACCCTTGTACTTCTGATCTCCTCCATTTTACTGTCCCTTCCCATTTTAACTCCCCCTCTTAATGGCTACCCAGCACACCCCCCCCCCACTGGCTATTCTGACTCATCCTACAATGCCCCCTATAAGTCCACTGCATCCCACCCAGCTATCTCCTGGTACCATTTCCCCATGCCCCCCTCCTCCTTGGTCTATTCCTTTGGCTGCCTTCTGGCCTCTCTCTCCCACTCCAGTACCCACTCCCTCCGCTCAGCCCGCCCTACTGCCGCCTCCAACCAGCGCATGGCAAAATCCTGGTCTCTCCGTGTTCTATGCTGCCACCTAACCATTGCCCTACCCCTTCTGGCTGCAGGGGATATACACCCTAACCCCGGCCCAACCCCAACCTCAGGCCCGGACCACCCCATACCAAACCCCTCAGCCAAGGCCACCACCGACACTCGTTCTGGCTACCTTCCCTGAGGCTTACGCCTTCTCCATCTAAATATTTGTAGCGTAGCCCCTAAGCTCGATCAGCTCCAGGTCCTAGCCGCCCACCATGCCCCTGATATAATCATCCTATCTGAGACCTGGCTAAACCCCAGCATAACAGATAATGCCATTGCTATTCCAGGGTTCACCATCACATGGCAAGACCGCCCTCCAGAGGCGGAGGGGTGGCTATCTACATCAGATCAGTCCTACACTTCACTGTCTCTCTTACAAAAGCTGAACCCAAAGCTTACAAGCTTCTTATGGTAAAACTGTCCCTTCCCTCCTCATTACCTATTTTTGTGGCTGATATTTATTGCTGCCCAGTCACGCCAACCGCAATAGTCACCGACCTTCTGTGCCAGCTCTCATCTCTTGCCAAGTTGGGTGAACTATATGTCATGGGTGACTTTAACCACAACTGGCTAGCACCCACTTTTAACAAAACCCAAACTGAGATAACCGCTCTCAACCTTAGCCAAACCATTACGGAACCCACACGCTCAAACCATAAGTCCGGTAATCACTCCCTCCTAGACTGGGCTCTTACATCCCACCCACACTGCATCATCAGTTCAGGCCTCCTCCCTGATTCCATTAGTGACCTCCACCTAATCTACTTGGTCTGCAAAATCCACAGAGTTAAATCCCCTCCCAAATTTGTATTCCAATGGTCATACAAATCCCTCAAACTCACCCCCCTCCTGGAAGATCTATCTCACTCTAATTGGGTCCCGAGCTCAAGCTGCTCTAACATGGATTCAGCCCTTATGCACTTCCGGAACACCTTCCTCACCGCCTGGGACAAACACGCCCCCCTGTGCTGGGCTAGATTCCATGGGTCTCACCTACTCTGGATATCCCCAGAGCTGATAGCTTGCCAACAAGTCCGTGACAAGGCCTGGCAAAACTACAAATCCACGCTCCTCCCAGGCAACTATATCACCTACCACATGCTCTGCAACAAGTGCACAAAGGCCATCCGGCTTAGCTAAGGCTGAATATTTTAACAACACCCTAAATGCAAATCTTGGGAGACCTTCTAAATTCTGGAAAGTCATTAACTCCCTTTTCTCCCCCCAAACAGCAAGCCCCCCACCTCTCCTCCTCGCCCAAGCGACTCTCCACTCCAACCCCCTGAAGGTAGCCTCTGAGTTTAATTCCTATTTCACTACTTGCGCCCTGGCCCTCTTAGATTCCCTACCTCCTGCAACCACACCCGATCCCCAGACATCTATCCCCGTACCGTCTGGTAGGAACCCCTTTTCCTTCAGACACATCTCCCCCACTGAAACCCTAGATGCCTTTCACTCCCTGAACCCCTCCAAAGGCAAATCCCCTGATGGTTTCGATAACAAACTCCTCTTCCTATCTGCTCCCGCCATCGCTACTCCCTTCATGGCCCTACTAAATCTTTCTTTCACCACCGAGTCACTCCCCTCCGAATATAAGCATGCCACTGTCCTACCCCTTCCAAAGGTGGTGATCCTACCTCCACAACTAACTACCGTCCCATCTCCCTCCTCCCCACCCTCGCCAAACTCCAGGAACACCTAGTGCTATCCCAACTCTCCCACTTTCTCTCAGAAACTAACTTCTTCACCCCATTTCAGTCCGGTTTCAGACAACACCACTCTACCACCTCTTCCCTACTAAGACTCATGGACTCCATCCTCACTGGGATGGATAAAGGGCTAATCACTGCTGCTATTTTCATTGACCTAGCAAAAGCCTTTGACATGGTATCCCATTCTCTCCTACTATCCTGCCTATCAGGGGCTGGGTTAGCAGCATCCACCACAAACTGGTTCAGTGCCTACCTACTAAATAGAACCCAATCCACTAAAATAGCTGACCACACCTTCCCCCCTCCCTATCACCACCGGCGTTCCTCAAGGCTCATTTCTTGGCCCCATCCTCTTCTTCATCCTTCTAAATGATCTACCTAACTCTTGCTCCACTACCACAATCCACATGTATGCAGACGACATGGTCCTCTTTACCTTCGTCCGGACCAACGAAGAAGTCACTTCTAAACTTCAAACCGATTTCAACAAAATCCAACACTGGTTCAATACCAACCAACTCTCCCTAATTGCCAAGAAAACTGTCTCTACGTCTTTCGGCACTAGACAGTGTCTATCCAAACTCACCTCCCCTCTGATCTTCCATACCCTAAATAACACCATCCTTGATGAAGTGCCCTCCTTCAGGTATCTAGAGGTTTGGCTTGATTGCCACCTCTCCTTTTCCACACACGTGGATGCCATCATTTCAAAACTGCGCCCAAAACTTGGTGCCCTCTATAGAAACTGCACTAGTCTCCCACTACCTGTCAGATGTGAATTAGTCCAGAAAATGATTCTACCCTCCTTCGACTACTGTGATGCCGTTTACAGCTCTTCCTCTAAGACCACCCTAGCCAGACTTGACCCCCTCTTTAATGCTTTCTGCCACTTTGCCCTTGATGCCCCCCCCCCCACTCACATCACTGCGAGCTCTACCGTTCACTGACCCTGCCATCTCTGAGTAACCGGTGCCTAACTCATAGTGTTAAATTCACTTCCAACTTCTGGCTTGGCTCCCTCCCTCCCTACCTCGTATCCTCCCTATCTACTGACGCTAGGCTATTGGTCATCCCTCACCGAAGGACCACTGCTGGCCAATCGGCCTTCTCTTACCTCTTCCCTAAACTCTGGAACGGCCTGCCTGCCCAGATCCGCCATTCTTCATCCAAACACTCCCTATCCTCTGCCCTCACTAACTTCCTTGCACCAAATTGCAACTGCCCCTGACCTCCCCCCTCTGATAGCTTCTCTTCCCCCATCCCCCCTTAGCGCCTGACCAGCAACTCGGCCTTTGCCTAATTGTCTGGCTGATACACTGCCCAACGCACTTACACTCTCACTCTTACTCACTCTTATTCACTCCTAATATCTCCCTTCCCTTCCCCCTCCTTCCTAAATAACCTACGCTCTTCAGCCTTACTCACAACTACTAACTCCCCTCTCCTTCCCCCCACAGCACCTAAACCACCCCACTAAACACCTATTGTTTACTAGTCCACTCCTCCTCTACCCCCTATCTTCATTCTCCCACTCCTACTGTCAACTTGGTGCATCTCGCTTCAGCTCAAGTTCTGTTACTGGCACTCAAGTTCTGTTACTGGCACTTATGTAATCGTGTATTGCCCTCGATGTGTACCCATGATATGTATACCCTGTCCTTGAAGATCATGTTCTGTACTGTTCTCCTTATGTAACAAGTTCAAATGTAATCCCACCCAACTATGTACATTATCTGTATTGCTCTACTTCTAAATTCAACTTTTGTATGTATACCTGCCTCGACTGTAACCCTCCCCCCAGGTCGCACCGTGAGACGAGTATCTTTTTGCTCAGTGTGCCTTTCCTGGTGAAACATTTTCAATAAATAAATAAGTATAAAAACTTAGAGGTAAGAGGTCATCCTCTGCTACCTTTGCTGGTGTGACTGAGGGAAGCATGAGGTCAGGAACTCAGGCTCTGGGTGAATCCCATGGGGTAGTATTGCACATCTGACCTGTACCACTTATCTTTTTCTAGGTGAGGGCACTGCACTACTTTTTACTCTTTTCTGTAATAAAACCCAACACTAAAGATTCTAATAAACCCACCCCAGGCTACTCAGCCTTGTTTGTAGCTCCCATGGGCACAACTCAGGGGTAGTACTTATGAGTAACATCCAACTTCTGCATGGCAACCTGGTTACAAGATGATATTTCTTTTTATTAAAATTTTATTAAATTTTAAACAACAATGCTCAAACATACATAAACAATACCATAAATGATAACCTGGCCAGAGTGGACACCACTCCTTGGAAGTACAGTCTAAGAGTACCTAGAAACATGAAATCAAAATTAACAACAATAATATGAAGAAGAAATGTATACTGTGATGTCCAAATGAACATCTGTTAATCAGTTCTCAGAATTAGCCAGGTATGCTCATAATAATCATATTGAGGAGGCTACCAAAGGGAGTCTCTGCAGCTGATGGGGCAACAAAGTGCAAGATAGCTTTGGAAATACACCAATGGGAACTACAAGGTTAAACATTGCCTAATGGCTGAAGCCTTGAACCTCGCTATCCAGAGCTCTGTTATCTCAACTATTGAATACGGGCTTGTTATCTATGGATCTGCTATTGATACTGCGCTCCGGCGCGTAGCTGTAGCACTTAATAAGGCATGTAGACTCCTTATTTCAGCTGCCTGCCTTTCTCACACATGTGACATTTATGAGCAGGCTAACTGGCTCCAGCTATCTGGCAGGCTAAAGTGCCAGACCTGCATCTTAGCTAAGAAGACATCACTGGGCCTTATGCCCCCTGGAGTCCAATCAATATTGACCCCGCAGCGTGTCCGCTGCCTAACTAGAAGATCGGACAGTCTAACCTTTACAATACCTCGCTGTCGGACCTCTCAAGCTCAGCATTCTTACCTTGTCAGAGCCTCCACCTGGTTCAACTTGCTACCTACAGAAATCTCCAACATTGCCACGATTGGTGCTTTTAAGTGTAAACTGCATCAACACCTCATGGCTAGTGCCTTCTGTGATTGCTTCTTATAATCCCCTCCAGGCTTACTACCCTCAAGTATCCCACCTCATTGCCTCAGCTCCTCCTTCTCCTCCTCTCCTACCCCCCATTACTGGGTATAGGATGAATCTGTCTCCTTTTCTTTTTCACCTCCCTTTCCTCCTCCCTTGCTGTTTCCCATCTACCACATACCCAACGCAATGCCCTCCCCATTTCTCCCCTTCTGCCCCCTCTCTCTTTTCCATACCACCCCCTCACCACCACTCTTCTTTCTCTTTTCCCACTAACCCACTCCTAACAAAGCTTCACTAAGCCAACTATGACTTGTACTATATAATTAACTCACAACAC
The DNA here is from genome assembly GCA_016271365.2 of Neoceratodus forsteri. Classification (NCBI taxonomy): domain Eukaryota; kingdom Metazoa; phylum Chordata; order Ceratodontiformes; family Ceratodontidae; genus Neoceratodus; species Neoceratodus forsteri. The sequence continues at coordinate 860,271,528 of CM057458.1, read as the reverse complement.
CATTCCTTGACAATGCCTTTGGCTGCTATTATTGTAACCTTATTTGTCTTTTTTTTTGTAAGTTCCATTGTAATGATCATGTTATGTTTTGTACCTTATTGTCCTTATTGCCTTGACATGGAACCTTTGTAAAAGAGCCCTCAGCTCAAAGGTGTCATCTGAAATACAAATAAATAACAATAAATAAAATAAAGGAGGGAGAAAAGGTGGAGGGTGGAAAGCACAGTCTTCCTCAATCCTGCCAGCCATCCTGAGCTATATCTTGCATCCGTTGGCCCGTCATGTCTCTACATATTCAATATGCATCAGCCCAAATTGCTTCCCACTCTTCCTCCCCAAGTAAGTAACCCAACATGTGTTCCCATCTGTGTTATAATTTGCTCATATCTTGAGCAATAACTACTTGTAACATTCTATAAATAGCTTGTAGCCTGGGGCAGGTAAGGGGGTGTACCGAGCAGAGAGTGACATCACCACCTCGAAGACCAGCACAGCAACAGATTTCACCTGAAATCGTTGGGTCGCTGACTGGTTCTTGCAGACACTGGCAGTGCATCTCCTAGTGTTGTGCCCCCTCCCCAATACAACTCTAGCTCTTTCCTGTCTTCTGTCCCTAAAAACTTATCCCACAGTGCCGATGGAGGCATTGTAAGGGAACCCCTCCCATTTTGGAGCATATCAAATGCTGTAATTGAAGACACCTCAATGATACATTGGAGGGAGGGAAAACTGATGCTGGAGTTTGCTAAATGACTTAACATATCCCTGAGTAGAGGAGAAAAGATCACCCACCCTTTTGATACCCCCTTAATCCACAATGGCCAAAAGATTGGGGAGCCCCTCCATGACCAACTGAGTATTATGCCACATAGGCCGATGAGGCATGGCTGCTTTTCATCCAGGCCCTAAATGTCTCTTAGCTAGTTTGCAAACAAGAGATGCTTACTCCTGGGTGGGTAAGCAAGATAACACATTGGCAGGGGTCTACACAGAACATTCAGGGGGACTTTTAACTCCCCAATCCCTCTCTAAAACCAATTAGCAGATTGTGGATTCCCATTGCTCTGAGTGAAAACTAAGCCAAATGTGGTGAAGGTCTGCCACAACATAGTATCCATGAAGCCATGACTAGGTAATGCCCCCCTCTTATATGGGGCTATTAATCTGGTCATGGAAATTTGAGGTTTCTGACTATTCCAATAGAAAGAAGATAGTACCAAATGAAATTGTCACCACCAACTTTCAGGGTCTTTAAGGGAGAGGTATCTTATGGTATATAAAATCTTAGGTAAGAAAATCATTTAGACATCTTGTACCGTACCACATAAGCATAAGTGAAGGTGCCGCCATCTAACTACATCCTCCTTTAATTTACTTAATATAGGGTGAAAATTCAGAGATGGCCACTCCCAAAAATGGGGGGGATATGAATATTCCCAAACATTTGATTGGGCCTGTAGCCCATCATAAGCTGGGCATAGTTAGAAGCACAGGAACTTCTCTTGAACCCATAGGGAGGACTTCAGTTTTTCCCCAGTTATTATGCAGCCTGGACAGTGATGAGAAGTGATCGAGCAGTTTGACTAGACTGGGCCGGGAGGTCTCAAGGTTCCTCAATGTCCTCAGTGTCATCTGCAAACAACATTGACTTATAAATTTGGAAACCCACTTGGACACCGTCAGTCTCTGGGGAATCCATAATTTTCTGTTTCAAGGACTCAATGGCAAGTAGGAAGAGAGCCTGGGAGAGGGGACATCCCCGACATGCTCCCCTTCTGAGCAGAAATGTTGGGGATATCTTGCCATTTGCCGACACGGGTGCATGAAGGGATGAATAAATTACCTGGATCCAATGGATAAAATGAGGACTGAAACCAAATTTCCTTATGGTGTCTAGCAAGTAAGGCCATTCAACTGAATCAAATGCCAGGTGGTGAAGATGATCTGGCCCGTCTGTCCCCACCAACAAATCCCACTTGATCAGGATGTATAATAGTAGGCAAAACCATGGCCACCCAATTAGCAAGAACTTTCAACAAGAGTTTGTAATCCACATTGAGGAGAGAGACAGGGCAGTAATTCGCACACTGATAAGGATCCTTGTCCATTTTGAGCAAAACAGAAATAACAGCATCATACATTGTGGGAGGAAGCTTTCGCTTTTCCAAGCTGCATCCATAACTTTGGCTAATCATGGACAAATCAGTTCTATATCATAACAGCGATCACAGAATAGCAATAGCTGTTATGGTGAGTGTACATCGCTGAAAATGAATTATGGTGATGCACACTCATGGCAAGGAGAAAAAGGGCACCCAAGATCTATGGGTTTTGTTTTTAATGTGGGGGGGCTGCACCCCCTGCACACTCCTACTATGGGTTCTCAACTCCAGGGAGGTGAATGTTGGGGGGGGGTGAAAAATTTAAAAATTGATAGCTGCCTGCCGGCAAAACAAAAAAAAAACACACTGCACTGAACCCAAGCCTTGCACCTTGCATCTCCCAGCCTACCACCCCCCACCACACTAGTGGACCAGCTTGGCAGCTGCCTGCCACCCCCCCACATACCATCCCTCCTCTGCCTCCCCCACTGCATGTGTGGTGTGCGTGTATATGTGCATACATCCCGTCGCTGTATGTCACCCACCCCAGTATCCAGTCGCTGCCCCCTGCTAGGTAGCCAGGAACACAGGCACTGTAATTGAGTCACCATTTTTGTAGGTGCCCAATTTCGGTCACCTTGTTCACTGGATACCGACAAATCATATCCCCCATCACGCTATAAAATTCAACAGGGAAATTGTCAGGACATGGACTCCGCCCCAAAAACTGCCCTATAGCAACCTTGATTACCCCACTGCAATGGGTGCCTCCAATGCATTCTGCTAGTCTTTAGAAAGACTAGGTAATGACAAAGAACTTAAAAAAGTATGTATGTCTGTCTCATCCGCACTCAACTTCCTTCTAGAGGAGTACAACTGATAAAATAATACTCAAAAAAAGCTCTGTTGATCCCCTCTGAGTCCAAAACCAGGCCCCATTCCTCCTAATCCCTGGGATTATCCTAGAGTTTTCCATTTTCTTAAGCCTATGTGCCAACAACCTGTGCACTTTCTCGCCCCTCTCGTAATAGGCTTGTCCAGTTTGGTATAGGTCTAGTTCCGCTTGTTGAGTATTCAACAAATTGAGCTGGAATCTCATATCCTGGATATGTTTTATCAAAGCAGGATCCAAGTACCCTATTTTATGTTCTCCAAAGCTCCTAGCTGTGTTTCCAATGCCAGAATTTAAGCCTGACATTTCTTTTTATGTGCTGATGAGTATGCAATCACCCTACCCCATATATAGGCTTTGAGACCATGAAGCACCTGAGAAAATTTATGAAAAAAGGGCACGCCATCCTCATTAGGGCCATATACTGAAACTAATGTATACAAACGGCCATCTAAAGTGCCAGATACCAAAAGCCATCGACCTTGGGCGTCCTTCACCACGTGTTTGGTAACCCAGTTTAACCAGTTAGCAATTAGGATCATCACACCTCACTTTTTAGAAGTAAAAGAGGCTGCATACATCTTCCCTTTCCAACTAGCCCAAATGCACTCCACTTCTTTAGAGAGTAAATCGGTCTCTTGTAAAACATAAGTTGGCCCCCCTGTTTCCTAACATGCGTGAGTACTTGTTTACACTTAACTGGCCCATTCATACCCTGCATGTTCCAGAATAATACCCTATATAACTTCATGAGCACACTAGTGGCTCATCAGGATATCACCACCTCACCCATCGGATCCCAAGCAGCAGCAGGTCCTCAATAAACATACCTCGAACCAGCAGATGAATATAAATGAGAAAAAACAGTAACAACCCTCCCCAAACACCCTTGAACTATGTACAAGAAACACAGTAGATATATAAGATACAAACATGCTAACTATCTCACTCAGGTACTCACTAGGCCACACCCTCTATCCCACCATGAACATCCATTTGAATCATCCCTAACTCTCCTTCATCCCCTTCCCCGGTGCCCGAAAGTGAACTCAGTCTACCCAAGGTTGAAAATTTCCTCCTAGAAACCATTACTTTCCAAGTGAATTATCCCATTAATAATTCTGGTAGAAACATTGACTTTGATAGTAGATAATGACTGCTTGGCCCACCTAGTCTGCTTAGTTCCCTACCTATTGGATACGCTGCAGATCCTAGTTAACCAACAGCCTACTTCTTCCTACCCCCACTAGAATTGCCTTATGTCTGTCCCATGCATTCTTGTATTCCCCCACTGTTTTTGACCCCATGCCTCCAAAGGAAGGCCGTTCCATGAGTCCACCACTCTCTCTGTGGAAAAATACTTCCTCACATTGCCTCTGAGCCATCCCCACTCTATCTTCAAATTGTGTCCCCTTGTTCTTGCACATCTCTTTTTCTGAAAGATGCTACCCTCTTGGACTTTGTTGATTCCCTTGAGATACTTGAAAGTTTCTATCATGTCCCCCCTCTCCCTCCTTTCCTCCAGGGTATACATATTAAGCTCTTTTAGTACTATTATATTACTATAAAGTTGATAGAAGAGGCAGTACACAACCTCTCAGAATAAATTCTGCAAAGAAACACTGATTCCCTTTACACTACCCGCAACCCACCAACCATCACTCAGAAAAATAATTCCCATGCTATACCCAGCAGTGTGTTAGAAACAGGCAGTTTGAAACAGTCATAAAGAAGTGTCTCCAGAGACCCAACCCCCCCCCAGTATATCCAGCCCCTATACATGTTGTTTTGCTAGTAGGTAAAATAACCCATCCCACCACCTCAATTACATAAAGTAAGCTGTTCCATAGATCTGGATTAAAAAAAAAAACTGCCCTCAACCACCGTCTACTATTCAGTCCATTGTGTCTACATCTCTGGGGGGCTACAATGCAACTGAATCTTGTGGAATCACGACCTCCATAAGCTGAGATTGAGCTGACCTTTCCTTCACTAGTTTTGGCTGGGGGAGGTCCGATCTCTCTGGAGCATTCTTGATGTTCCTTCCTGTACTATTCTGCTCTGCTCTGAAAGAAATTGCATAGCATTTGATGGTGAGTAAGACAGTTCAGCCCTATTATGGACCATTATTTAAGGGTAGCTGGTGTGAGCAAAAAACACTTAAGTCCTTGTTTTTGTGCCAGATCTCAGGCCTTATCAAAAGCCTTCCTCCAATCAATGACTCATTTGGGAAAGTCCTGATGGAAGTAGAGTCAGGCTCCATTATAACAAATATCCTTCAGTGCCTGGACATCTCTGAGGATCCTTTCCCAGTCTGGATACTGGAGAAATTTGAAGACCACTAGCTGAGGGTGAGTTGTGTTGTCAAATAGACAAGTCTCCGTTGGAACCCTATGAGTCCATTCGATCTCCACTATCACCTCTGGGCTCCAGTGTAACCACTCCAGTAGCTCAGTTTGCAAAAAGGAAACCATGTTGGCTCCCGCAGACCTCTCTGGCAACCCAAATAACCAAACATTGCTGCGCCAATGCTGGGATGCCAGGTCATAAGTCTTGTCCCAAATCATCCTGATCTTTTTTTCAGCCAGGCCCAGTCAGTACTCTATAGGTCTGGCCCAATCATCCACTTGACTTATGCTTGATTTGGCGTACTCCATATGGTGTCCCAAGGCTTCAACAGACACCTGAATGCCCGTTAATTGTACTGTAATGTGATTTAAGTCATTACGAATACCGCTGATAAAGGCTTTAATTTCACCAAGCTCCCAAGCTACCAAACTGGAGTCTGACTTGCGCTCCACTTGTATGTCAGGACTCGGCCCTGGTCCATCGTTGTTAGCTGGAGGTGATGCAGAACATTTCTATTTTTTCTTTGCCTGGGCACCAGTCTTGTCCACATTGGATTTAGCAGCCATCTCTATTGTAAGAAAGCCAAAGTAGTGGTAGAAAAATCCACAGAAGGATAAGAAAATAATAAAATTTAACACATGGTAGGATGGAGCTGTGGAACTGTGCTGCTTCTAGCTCAGTGACTTCACGGGACCTCTACAAAATGATTTTTGATGACAGAAACTCAAATAGTTAGCTGTTTCCTTATTCTGTTTTATTGACAGAGCCAATGTTTTAAAAATCATTTAGAACACAGATGGCTGGAAAGAAGCAGTGTGAATGATCCAGGCAAGGTTGTTTGTGTTACTCTAAAGGTGACATATGAGGAGATATGATACAGTGTCAGTCACTGCCACTTTCAACAATAGTGCACTATGGTGCAATGTGGCAAACCCAATATCAGAAGTGACACATTCATCTGAATGCAGCTCTGAACAAAGGTACCTGTATTGGGCCGATGCACACCATAACTTATAATGATGTTAAAGTTGGTGATGTCCAGTACTGTATCTTAAAACAGATGGAAATGCACCAGATTATTGAGAGAAATTACAGTATACCAGCTGTCTGCAATTTTCTGGTTTTGCTGTTTTTATTTCCCAGATCATATAATACCACAGATTTTAATGTTGTGTAATAATATTTTAAGTTACCTTGACCATATTTATATGCCAGTAGAGTAATTTTCAAAACTGTTTTTGAAAATCATTCATTATGTCTTTATTTGTTAGTTGCTAACTTTGTTTACAGTACAGTACTTCTGTTTCTTCAGTTTTACCCAACATAACAATTGGATAAAGGGTGAAGTGTTATTTTGTGCCTGTTCTATTTGTTCAATTTACAGAGCAGTTATAGTATAATTATATGTAATAAAATATTATATTTCTTTGTCAGGTCAAGACTAGCAGGGCAGTGCTGGTTAATAGTGTGCTGCTCTCTTGGAGAAACTCAGGATCTAGATCCTAATTTCTATACTCTGCACTGGCACTAGTCTGGGCATACTGCAAAGAGTGAGTGCAAGTTCTGGAGAGAATGACTTAGTGCTGCTCACTCCATAGTGCCTCTAATAGAAAGTGAAGAACCATGTGATGATACACAGTTAACCCCTTCACTACAGGACAGCTAGCACTAATTGGTGGGACACTGCACCATCATCTGGGAGACCCAGGTTCAAGACTTATGAGGGGGATGCTGCACTTCTGAGGTGCCGTGTTTCGGATGAGACGTTAAACTGAGGTCCCATCTGCCTGGATTTGTGGTAGTTCAGGTAGATGTTAAAGATCCCATGGCACCTATTGAAAAGAGTGAAGGAATTTTTTATTAACAGAAACTTCAAACCAAAAGAGAAAATGGTGTTAAATCACACACATAAAAAAAAGGAATAATAAGCAAAGTAAAAGATAATGGAAAGTAAACAGAAACTTAAATAAGTATTAAAGGCATACAAAAAGTCAGCAGAACCAAAAACTCACATAACCATGGGAAATATAGTAAGGTAAAATAAAACAATAAAGTAGGTAACAGGTACATCATTATCTGTATCCCATGGTAAGTTTCTCCATTTCAGCAATAAACGGTTATGAGCATACTGTCTAGTTTCAAACTGATAAATATGACAAAGCTCCACTGTAATCTTTTGAAGAAGTTCTGTATGAGAAAAAACTTTTTGTTGCAACGTAAAATGGCACCGACTGTTCCAAATAAACCAATTAAAGACAACAAAAATTATATTTAAAGTACCACTGTCCCATTTAGACCATATCGAGGATATGAGCCATAAATCAAAATGTCATAAGAAACAGTTAAAAAGATAGGTTCCTGCCAGGCATATGGCCAGAATAAGGAAATATAAGAACAAGAAAAATATAAATGATGCATAGATTGAAGCTATTGGGAGCATCCAGGGTGGGAACAATTATGTTCATCCAACTGTTTATAATGCTGATTACCCTTAACCTTAAGTTTCTCATGACAACACAATCAGGTAACATCGCAGAGTTTAGGAGAAATCCTTTTCTCGACCAAAAGATCCCGTAATGCCGAAAGATGTAGGGTGGGACATTTTGGGAAAGTGACAGGTTCAGTAAAATGGGAGTCAAATGGGAGTCAATCACAGCTTAATAAACAAATTTCTTGGGCTTGGAAACAATCCAGTCACTAGTAATATGCCACTGTTGTAATTTTACAAAAACCTCACGGAGATAAGTAGCTACCAAGGGGTTAGATTTAAGATGCCCATTCAGGCCAGCAGTCCACTCCTGAAACTATTGCCCAGTAGCCTGACTAAAAAGACCTGTCCATAATTTTGGAATATGCTTCAATAAAGGCAGAAAATTGATAAAAAGAAATTGACAAAAGAAAATAAGAGGGGGTTCACCATATTAAGTCCACCTCTAGAAAGCGGTAAATACAAAATGTTGTGCTTAATCGAGTTGAGGCAGCTACCCCACACAGCCTGAAAAAAAAAATCTGAAAAGATGAGCAATGCGCTGCTTAGGAGGGGGAAAAACATTACTTAAAAATATAAAAAGGGGTAATAACTAAGTCTGAATCATGTAAATGCATTTGGATTTACTAAGCTGCCATTTATTCCAATTCTGGACCATGAGTCTGCCTTTTTCAAGCTGAATGTCCAAGTTATATAAATCAGGGGTCAAAGTGCCAAAATGACACCCAAGATCCGATTAGGGTCCATGGAGAACCCTATACCAGAAACACCCAATTCCCATCCAACACATTTAAGTTTACTCAGTGAGGTGCCAGAAAGTGACCCATATGATTCACACAGAGCAATTGCAGTCTGAACAGAAGAAACACTGGCAGTGCATATGCAAACATCATCCACATATGCCAAGGCAGAAAAAGTGAGTAAAACTCCCCGGACAGTGATGGAAGGGACAGTCAGATTCAGCGAGTATAATAAAGGATCTATACCGAACACATACAACAGTGGGCTAACTGGACATCCCTGTTTCACCCCCCAGTTAACGGAGATGAGTGGTCCAAGATGTCCATTAACCAAAGGGGATACTGTAGCATGTATATAGATTTTTTGTAGCCATGTGATAAATATAAGGGGTATACCATAGCGCTGAAGGGTGAGCCATAAAAAGTCATGGTTCACCGAATCAAAAGCACCTTTCTGATCCAAGGATAAAAAGAACTCAGAGTGACCCACAGCATGTGTTCTGTCAAAAATTTATCGTAGAAATAACAGCTGGTCAGTTATAGTTCGTCACGGTATTGCGCAAGACTGCACTGGTAAAATAAGAAACTGTGCTGCTGTTAAAAGTCGAGCATTAAGAATCTTCATTAAAATTTTCAAATCAACATTCAGGAGACTAATCGGCCTCCAATTAGAAAGCTCTTTCTTATCACCCTTTTTGTTTAAAAAAATGAGACTACCTCCCACCATGTCGAGAGGAAAATCAGAAGACAAGAAGAAGTCATTAAAGACGTCAGCAAGTTCTTGGGAAAAATCAATACCCAGCAGTTTATAAAGTTCTGAGGTCAAACCATCCTTCCCAGGAGCTTTATGTGATTGTAGAGAAGAGATTGCACTGGTCACTTCCTGTGGGCTAATAGGATCTGATAAACACAAAAGAGTTGAGGAAGGACAACTGGGAACATCAATATGCTGCAGATAAGCTTGAGCTGCAACTAAATCGACAGACTGTGCCTAAAAAAGTGACATTGTATAAAAGTTCACTTCAGACATCATGTCATGTTGGGAAACTTTTAACTGACCATCACGTCCCTTGATACCTTCAAAACCCTTTTTCTGTACCCTGTCCCTACAACTAAGAAAAGAACAGACCGTGGCAAAATCCCCCTGTGTGCAATACATTTGTTGAGATTTCAAGGTATTGGACTGGTTCATGTGGAAGGACACCATATTATCTTTTAAGTATCTAATTTGGGAAGAAAAATCATGTTTAGTGGTTTGGGCCAAAGATATCACCCGCTGCAGCTGCTGCCTATACTGTAAATAAGAGAAATAAGCATGCTCCTGACATGTTCTCCTCATAGATTTTAAGAGACCGATAAGGTCCTTCTTAGTGTCACTCCACTAATGCAGGCAGCCTCATACATGTCATATAGAGATTTACGGGCTGAGAAAAAATAGTGCAAATGCTGCAGGTCCTCCTGGTGAGCCAGGAGAGCAGAATTCAGTCTCCAAAGGTGTCTCCCAAGGGCCAATGCAGCATTTGGGCCAACTGTGATACAGAATTGCAATGATCCGAAAATGCCATCAGGGTCACAGAAGCCAGACTCATGGGCAGTGATTTACTGATGAAAAAAAAATCAATCCGAGTGGCCAGTGTACCTTTACAGAAAGTGTAGCCGAGCATATGCATCAATTAAGTCAGCAGTTTGTATAACAGTAGCTAAACAGGACGTGTCACAAAACAGTTTCTTAGTGGTAGTGCCCTTACCCCTATCTTTACTGGATAATCCACAGTTAAAATCACTACCACAAACTATATGATGCGAGGTGTGCAGATAAGGTTGTATCATATGGAACAGATCAATTCTGGCAGCTTTTGTCTGAGAAGCATAAACATTAAGTAGTCGGAAATAAACATCCTGAAATAACACATCTAAAATCAAAACACGACCAGGAACTAGGTCAAACAACTTCAAAACCTTAACATCAGTGTCATGAAAAAGAATGGCTACGCCAGAACAGGGTTCCAGGCCTAGAGACGAATATGAGACACCAGTGTACCACCACTTCACAGCACAGGAAAGTTCAGTTACAGTATGTAACTGGGTATCCTGTAAAAAGAAAATATTACAAACAGTAGGTCTCAAAAAAGGAAAAAATAGCAGCCTAACTCATCCTATTCTTGATGCTGTTCACATTAAGTGAACAAAAGACTAATGGTGGAGACATGTAGGAAATACCAAAAAAAACCTTCAGGGAGGATTTCGTTTACTTTTCTTCCTTTTCCTCACTCCAGGGGCAGGGGATTTAGTAAGAGGGAGCTGCCTCCCTTCAGCGTCCACATTGGAAAGCCCACCAGGGACCTCCACCCCTGTTTGGGAATATTCTGACTCTGCATCAGGGACATCTTGGGCAAGCAGTAAAGCATGAAACCGATTAGTAGTAGGGGTACTAGACAGCTTGGGGACCTTAGAAGTAGGCTGGTTATTATACATCTTCTGTCTCGTCATTCTTGATTGAAAGGGAAACTTCTGGGGGAGCTGAGGAGGGGGCATGGATAAGGTATCAGGAAGGGTCGGGGAAGAGGAGGGAAGGGGAGGTAGGGTCAGGGAATCCCTGGAGACCCTAAAACATCTTCCATAACAGTCTCAGACTCAGAAGGGGGGTAGGTAAAGAAATAGGAGGTGCAGGATCAATGGGGGTGTAAAAAGAGGAGGGGGTGGAGCAGAAGAGGTTAAGTCAGAGCGTGTAGAAAGGAACCTCTGAGCAATGGCCACCATCAATCGTTGTTCCTCAGAATCAGGAGGGTCAGGCTGCCTATGAGCAGCTTCAGGACAAGTGGCATAAGAATGGCCAATAACCCCACATAAAGCACACACCACTATGTTTCTGCATTGCCCACTAGTATGCCCAAAGGAATTACAAAGTATGCAGCGAAGACGGTCTAATGTGACCGGACTTTCCACACCTATATCACATTTTAGGCTGACCGGCATAAAAAAGAACACCCCTATCTCTACCCAAAAACACTTTATTGGGGAGATGCTGTAACCCATCTTCAGGGAGCGCAGGATTACCCTGATTCTCCAACCTCCCCATCCAAATATCTTCGGTGTTGAAGATTGCTTCTGGGTGCCCCAATACAGTACATCTTTGCTTCAACCAGAAAATGAGGTCAGTGACGCTCACTCCCTCATTTCTGAAGAGAACTGTAACTGTTTTATGACCTGGCTTTATTAAAGGCAACACCTCAAAGGGGGACCACAATGATGTTTGCCTGACTTTGAGATAAGCATTCCAAAATTTATCTAAACCACTACTCAACTTAAAACTAAAGTCAAAAGTCTTTTCCCCAGAGACATGAATTAAAACAAACATTTCAGCAGATGAAAAATGTAAACTCTCCTTCAATAAAGTCTTAGCAATGAACTTTCAATCAGGGAAGGTCTCCATACCAACTTTATAGATAAAACAAACAGCATTATGCACCTTAGCTGAAAACACAGGAGTTTGAAAAAAAGAAGCATAAGAACGAGAGTTATTACGGGAACGGTCAAAAGAAGAGCCAGGTGTTGGGCCCTCAGGTTCATCTGTAGGCATTTGAGAATTCAAGTGTTCTGTGGACGAAAATGGCGACATCCTAGAAGAAGAATTGTCATTGGCTGGATGAGAAGAACCAGAGGTGTCAGTGTCCAACCTAAGTACAGGATTTTGGTCCAAAGTAAATCAGAGGGACTGTAAGAGGCGAGTCCTGCAGTACAATATCAGAAGGTGAAGTCTGATCAGATCAAGCCCTACTAAAGGGATCTTGAGGCAAATTCACAACCAAAGTAGTAGAAATAGGGTGGGGGAAGGAGCAGGCACATCCCCACCAGTCATACGAACCCCAGGTATTGAGAAGGGCGAAAACACATAAATCCAGCAACCGGAATCAGGGAGCTGCGCCCATCCAGCCGACTTCAAAGCACTGTTAACAGACCAGGAGGCATCTGCCTCATCTACCTGATCAACCCAGGAAGGGGTCTGTTTCAGAAAGGGTTTTAAAGTGCATTTAGTGGAGCGCTGTTCTTTGCATGCAGCAAAAGAAAATACAGTGTCCTGCTGATGGTCAGAAAAATCTGTAGTAAAAGCAGTACCTGTAGGCTGAACATCCAAGTCAGGAGGCCGAAGAGCAATATCAGGGACCTTAGTGACCGGAGAAGGTAAACGAGCAGATGCAGACATGGCAGCCTCGGTTTCACGGTTCAATACTGTAGCCGCTAGAGCCGCTGAGAGTTCCTCCTTTTTCTTAAAGAACCTCACCTCCTCAGAAGCTAGGAGATGCTGCAAAGCCTCAGTATCAGTAGAAGCAACATCCATGGGAAGATCTTTGTTGTTTGGTACAAATGTCACACCCTGCAGATTCCGTTCAACCTTTCCCAAAGAAACAAGCAAGGTAGCATCCCCTTCAGGCCATTTTTCCAATAGTAGCTCATCAGATTCGGTTAAAGCATCCATTTTAGTGGGAGCTTCAAAGAAGATCTCTGGTTCCATAAGCTCTGAAGCAAGAGGAGAAAGCAGCCCTTTGGCCTGAAGCACAACCTGCTGCATCACAGCTTGCTCACCAACTGAGCTAGCCATCCTGACGATCAAAGGTTCCCCCTACTGACGAGTACGGGAATTTCCCAAGTGTACTGGCCAAATTTCCCCCATTCACTAAAAATACTACCAACAGCTTGATCTGGTTCAATTTCAGTTGGTTACCATCTGTATCCCCCCGTCGTCCCTGAAAAAGGGACTTCTAGGCCCAGTGGGCCTACCGAGTCAACAAAATTCAATAAAATAAATAAATAACTTCCCCCATAGCACTACATTGAGTGGAAAGACATGTAGCCTTGCAACGTTTCACATTGGACATTTGGCCTTGATACTGGTTTGGCCTAAAAGATGTTTTCTCTAATATGGCTGCTATGACTATGAGGTAGCCACATTTATCGCGCAACCACCTTCTGGTACGCCTAACATCCCACTGCCAGTGGGTGTCGGGGTCGATTTTGCCAATTGTCATGTTAGGCAAAATGTCATTAGGCTGATTGGATGTGATGAGGTATAATTGGGCAGGGTGTTTCTGTACTAACTGTTGTGAAACCAACTGTCCAACCTTTGGCTGGTGGGTTCTGGGACACAATGTAGAGGCATCACATGCCAACCCCAGAGAAATGGGTTATGAGCTCTCTGCTCCATTAGTGCCTGCTCTGGTGGGACATTTTTTATTATTAATTTTTTTTCATTTTTTATTAACATCTTGGATTCAAGACCTTTGAGCAGGCGCTTTTCACATAGGTTCCACGTCAGAATGATAATGTAGTCAGGTTAACATTTAGAATAGTTACATTACAAGTGTCACCAGGCCTAAATGCATTTTTGTGTAAACAGAAGGAAGACCAAAATTCAGGAGATTACTAAAATAAGGTGAAAATGACACTAACAGTGATCAGAGGTACATCTTACATGACATAGAGGCATTGTACAATGTATGCCTGAGTCTAATTGTTACTAGGTTACTCAAATACAGAGTGAAACAGGCAGAAGGCCATAAGGGATGAGAAGGAGGAGGAGAGTTAGGGAGAAGGGGTGGGGTGGGGTTGTAGGGGGGTTGGGGATGGGGGAGGAGAGGGGGAGAGGATAGCTGGAGGCAGGAGGGCCTAAGAGGTAAGTGAAAAATAAATGCAAGTGAGGGTAGTAATTAGAGTTGGTGAGGGTTGGGGGGATACCCATAAGGAGCAGATGCTGTAGAATTTGGTAGTGCCTAGTGGTAGCAGTTACAGGTAGCCTCGGCAACTAAATGCTGCTGAAGTAAGCGCTTAAAAGAGCCAAATTTTATTGCATTGGAAATGTCTGATTGCAGTGGATTTATCCAGAGCGGGGTTCTATAGGCAAAAGCACACTGTCCAAGTTAGGTGAAGTGGTGCAAGTTTTTATGCAGTGAGTGACCACACTGTGCTAGCCAGCACACACTTGATGCGTGACACTGCAGAGTGCCATTAGATGAGGCTAAGGTTGAAGGATGGCCCAGAAAACCAGGGATAAACCTCTAGCTGTACAGATGATGATGCAGAAGGGCCTGTCCTCGCACATTCCACAAAATGCCAGTAAGGCCTCCTCCCCCACAGAGACTATGGCTGCAATTTGAAGCAATGAGCACATATGTATTATGGAAAACTACAGGGCCTTTAAGCCATGCATGTATCCAAATAGAAAAACCTGAAAAGTAGTGTTAACAAAATGATAAATCCAAGCAATCACATTGCAGAATTTCAACAATCCATTCTCCACAGTCAAGGGGGAAGCTAGTAAGACTATACTGCAGTTGAAGTACTACCTTAATATAACATCTTCACCAGAATGTATTAATTGATAAAGAAACATGAAGTTTGGTTAAATGCAATTGGCTTGAGAAATATTTGCATAATACTGTTCCGGTATTGCACAAAGTTATTGCTTATTTTGTTGTGTTACCTTGCTTGCCATCAGGGCCAGCCTTGGAAGCAAGGTGCTGCTTATCTGACCATCTTGGTTCTTCCTTATTGTTTTGGGAGACTTAGCAAGCAAGGATATCAGCTGGAGGGGTGACAAGTGAAGCCCTGTTGTCCTGATGCCATGGTCCCTCCAATTTGGCTCTGTCCACACATGTCAATGCTTGGTGTCCACAACTGCCTAACACCCTGCCCAAGCTGTCTGACAGTTCCTACTACTATCTGACCAGCAGCCAGCAACAGCAATCATTCTCTCTTTTCTCAATTTTGTTGACAGACAGTTGTGTCTCCTTTTTCTTAACTATAGATCTATTTGTATTGCATTTGGAGACAGGCACTCGTAAAAACAGCTTTGGTTTTTGTTCCAAACCAACTACCATTGACTTCAGATAATCCTTGGTCCCCCAACATCTTTCTTACACTTCCCCTCTGTGATTCTTCCTGACTGGCACTAGGGGGCTAACTCTCCCACTTAATTAGAACCAGATTCAAGTAACTCCCTATGTGGGCATTTCCTATTTGTGTTAGC
This sequence comes from Neoceratodus forsteri, assembly GCA_016271365.2. Lineage (NCBI taxonomy): Eukaryota > Metazoa > Chordata > Ceratodontiformes > Ceratodontidae > Neoceratodus > Neoceratodus forsteri. The sequence goes on along the minus strand of CM057458.1, from coordinate 860,255,933 downwards.
AGTACTGGCAGTAATTCCTGTAGCTATTCAACAAATGCCCTTACTATTAACCAAAGAAAACCCCAACCAAATTGTGGTATAGTAGTCCCCCATACCCTGTTTGCCCACTCTACCTGATTTTACTACATGGCTGTCAGACGGTGGAAGGCCAAGGAGCTGAGGACGGTGCTGGCTACCAATATTACTGGGCTTGGTGATTGGGGTGAAAGAGGTGCGGGTCAGGGATCCTTAGTGGGCAGGTGGGTGGGGGTTGGTGGGTGATCTAGGGGTATACCAGAAGGGCTTGCATTCTTTACAGCAGAATGGGCAATCATGGGATGGGAGACCACTACAACACCAGCACTTTCATTCATTGCAGCAGAAATCTTGATTGGGAGGTTAGGGACCACTATACCACCAGGACTGTCTTTCTTTATAGCAGAATGAACCCTAAGGGGCTGCTGCACTATATACAAATGAGCACATTATGGGCATGCAAATTGCTTCTTAGCATCTTGCATACCCAATTAGTTCATTTGCATGCTCAGTCTAGTTCCCACAGGAGACTTGGTGCTATCCTGTTTCAGGCAGTGCTATCTGCTGTAGGCCATATGTAGCTGTAGCCTGTGTCAACACAACACCGATCCACTTATTGTTGTGCTGACATGGCCTGATATCCAACCAGTTAGCACCCTTCTGTTGGCAAGTGCTAACTGTCTAAATATCTCTCAGAGCTGGTTGTGTTCAATCACAAGCACAGTGCAAAGGACCAGACACTGATGTAATGGGGCTTGGAGATTGGGGTAATGGGGTGTGGGGCAGGTGTCCTTGGCTGGTGGACAGGTGGAGGCTTGGTAAGTGATCAGGGATTGGGGATCACTACACCACCAGGGCTTACATTCCTTATAGTAGAATGGATAATCATGGTGGGGGACAATTTTACCACTAGGGCTTGCATTCTTTGCAGCACCATAGGTGATAAGAGGATGGGGGAATCATTATATCATAAGGGCTTTCATTCTTTACAGTAGAATGGATGATTGGGGAGTTGGGGGGATCACTATACCACCAGGGCTAGCATTTGTAACAGAAGAATTGGTGATGGAATTGTGTGGACCACATTACAACCAAGGACTGCTTTCTTTACAGCAGTGTGGGTGCTAAGGGGCTGCTGCACTTCATGTAAATGAGCCAATAATGGCATGCAGTTGGTCCCTCAACACCTTGTGTGCCCAAAAAGACCATTTGCATGTGCAGGCTGAATGTGGCCCACAGGCGATCTGGCACTATCCTATTTCAGGCTGCACTATTGCCTGCAGTCCTTATGCAGCCCTGGTACATGTCGGTGTAGTGCAGATCCATGTAGCGCTCTGCCAACATGGCCAATATTCAGTCAGTTAGCACCACTCTGTTCACAAGCACTAACCATCTGAATATCACTCAGAGCTGACCATGCGCAATCCCAAGCACAGATCAAATGGCTGTGCTGTGATTGCACCTGGTTCTGAATATGAAAGCCCCAGTATTTACCAAAAAAAGGGTCAAGAAAGGTCTAGAATCTCTAAAGGTGAATAAGGTCACAGGGCCAGATGGGCTGCACCCAAGTGTGCTCAATAAATTGGCAGCAGAACTTGCTGAACCCCTAGTAGGGCCATTCAATTGCTCAAGGCAGATGGGGTAGTTACCAAAGGCTGGAGGGTAGTGGACGCAGTCCTGCTGTGGAGTAGGAGCAGCCAGGGAATTACAGATTTGACAGGCTTGTCTCTGTACTGAGTAAACTGATTGAGTCACTGGACAAAGAGGACTTTGTGGATTACCTAGAGAGCAATGGACTGCAGGATATTAAACAGTTTACAGTTAAGCAGTTTTCTGGCAGTGAGGTCTTTTCAGACTAACTTGATAGTTTTCTTTGGGTAAAAAAGGTAGTAGATAAGATCCATGCTGTGGATTCACTCTACTTAAATTTCAGAAAGGCATTCAACTCAGTGCCACACAAGATTGCTGAAGAAACTGGAGGACTTGTGCACAGCAAGGGACAGTGTTAGGTGGGTAGGAAACTGTTTGAGCGACAGACAGCAGAGGGTTGTAATAAATTGGGTCAAATCTGGAGAGGAACGCCATGAATAGGGTGACAGAGGGATCTGCTCTGGGTCCTGTCCTCTTCAATATGTTTATCAGTCCTATTGTAGTGGGCATACTGGGCATGTTCTGTCTATTCGCAAATGACACAAAGCTTTGTGGTATGGCAGATAGCCAAAAAGGGATCAGGGAGAAGCAGAAGGAGCTACAATGTCTACAGAGGTGGTCTGAGGTTTGGCAGTTGAAATTAAAACAACTGAACACTAATGCAGAAGAAATAGACATGAGAGTAGTTATCAGTGACTCCCTCAACCACTCAAGCCAGTGTAACAAGGCCTAAAAAAAAGCATAATAGGATGCTGAGATGTATCAGAAGGGGTGTTGACAGCAGCTAAAGGCAGTATCATTACATCTCTATAGGTCACTGGTGAGGCCGCACCTGAGTTCTGTGCTCAGTTCTGGAGTCCTTGCCTAAGGAAAGACAGGAAAAGTTTAAAGAATCCGAGGTCATGAGTTGAAACTGTCAGGGGGAGGTTTAAGAGGGATGTGAAGAAGTAATATTTTATAGAAGGGTGGTTGAGCTAGGGATCAGTCTTCCAGCAGTTGTTGAGGGCACCAAGACCATAAATGGTTTCAAGCATGGCTGGGACAGGGTAAAGGGTTATATGGAAACTCAGGTCGGTACTAGTAGGGTTGGCAGCAAGGGGACAGATCGGGAGGGATAAAATCATGTATGGACAAACATTCCCAGGGGCAGACTGGGAACTACAAGCAGACTAGAAGTACCGTTGATCTTATTCTGCCATGATTGTATATGTTTACATGTAGTTCTACCTTCAACACATCAAATCACAATTTGATTTTATTTTCTCCCTCTTGTGTCTCATTTTCAGTGCCTGGATAAAAGACATCTTTTTTCAATAGTGTGTGTCCAAATTCAAGGTCTTCTTCCAGGCAAGAAAGAAATTCTATAGTGCAAAATAATCTTCTTCATCTGCCTAATGGATTCTTCCTTCACTAGATAGCACAGCTTTTGTTCTTGGGGTCTGAAGACTCTACTATTGTTTGTTTCTCACATTCAGCACAAATACAGTAATTCAGTTTCTGCATCCTTTTCAGCACGGGATGCTGACTTGACTTTTCCTTTCTTATTCTGTCTTAGTTAATGCAGTTTCCTCCTCTAACACACAGAATAAACTAGAAACTTACAAAAATAAAATTGGCATTCTACACATGAAATAGCATTTATTTAAACATATTCACCAGTTTTGCAAGCAGAGCCATGGAAAGTGTATCTCCAAGACTTCTGGTGACGTCATGCCCATGATGGCCGCATGATTTTTCAGCTCCAGCTCCACTAGGCTTTCAAAACACCCTACAACTACTAATTCCATCAGAAGACTGGGCAATATTTTCTAAAATCTACACAAGGATGCCTAAAAAAGGTCCGGGCTCCTGGAAACTGGCGTTGGACAGCGCAGACCCAGATTGCATCTACTCAGACAGCAATAGCTCCCAGACCTTCAGCAAAGGTGAATTCTTGACAGAGGAGCTAAATAAGGTGCCTAATATTGCGAGGCAGATGGACGCCGTTCTTCAAGAGTTGTGGGATTTTAGGAAGGAGACTGCTCCACATTTACAGTGCTGCGTACCAATTTAGGGAAGATGGAGAAGCGGCTCGACGATATCGAGGAACAGGCCACAAACACTGACTCCCATCTAGACTGTGCAGAGCATGCCATAGTGCATCTCCACCACGTGACTCAGAACCTACAAGAGAGGGCAGAAGATTCGGAGGCCTGGAGCAGGAGGAACAACTTGAGGATCAATGGTTTTCCAGAGGGGGCTGAAGGTACTAACCCAATACAATTTCTGCAACAATTTTTAAGATCTAAATTGGACTTACGGGAGGATGTTTCACTGGAGATGGATCAAGTGCATCGAACCCTGGGCCCAAGGCTTGGCAACCGCCCATGTGCTTTTCTGGTTCATTTCCTCCAATACACAGAGAAGGAAATGGTATTACATAAAGCTTGGCAACAGAGGGACCTGACTTATCAAGGCCAGAGAATTTATGTCAACAATGACTACCCAACCTCGATTGCTTTAAGACACCGTGCGTACGCTTCAGTCCTTAAAAAGCTCAAAGAAGCAAAGATGAAATTCCGCACTCTGTACCCGGTAAAGTTGGTAGTCAACTTGACTGATGGTCCCAGGACTTTTGAGTCAGCAGAGGAGGCTGCCAGGGAACTTGTTAAAATGGGGATTGATGTTCCCCAACCCCTGAGGCAACCAGGCACGACATTGGCAACTAAATTGGTGCAGAAGCTATGGTCCCAGGAGACATCGAGGGAGCAAAGTAGACAAGAAGGAGCTAAGGCAGTCCAGCAGACAGTCAACAGCCTGGGGAAGTGGGCTTCGATGCAGCTTGGAACATCACAGAACACTCAAGAAGTTAAATAAAGGGACTAATGAGACATTTTTTTCCTTTTTTTTGTTGCCTAAGTATGCTTTGGGTAGGCCAATCTGTTCGTCTACCCCCCATTTGTTTTGTTTCCCCCCATGTCTGCCCTTGGTGGCCCTGCTTCCCCCGATGTCTCCTTCCCCCCGAGGTGACGTTCTACCCTCACTTTTATGAGGGGGAGACACACTTACCCAACCGGTGATGGCTCAGAAGGGGCATTGAGCTGGCGATGCCTTGGAGGGCCCCCCAGCAGGCTTAATGCCGGTACAAACTCAGGGATCGGAGGGGCTGGGGTGGGGGGTTGTTGCTTGGGTGTGCTGTCGGGGGGAGGGGGTAAGACGGAGGTGTCACCGACCGACCGCACATGCAGTCCTGGCCAATTACCTCCTATTTAAGGCTGATGGCACCCTTCTCTAATACCAAAAAGAGCATTAATATTTGCCCCAAAGATAATGTAAAGGGTACCTGGTCCCTTGGTATGTTCTGCCAGCCCCCGAGGAAGCTGGGTTCTTTTGATAAAAATATTTATTTCAGGCCTGGGGGGACACTGTTTCCTAGGCTTGATCCGGGTGGCCTACCTCACCTATGACACCCCGCCTCCCCACAAGCTGTGCCGGTGGAGGCCAGGGTGCTTCTAGGGGTTGCGTGGGCTCAACCTGGATGATTTTTGGCCCTTGTGGATTTTTCAGATCTGGGTGTGAGCTTCGGGACACAGAGGAGGGGATCTCCCCCCCTCTTCCTTTTCCCTTAGCTATGTTAATTGAAGAGGGAACAGACTATCCACAAGAAATGACTATGTATCTTTCTTTTTCCTGGTGGAGTACGAGGCATAACCACCTCTCACCACTCCTCCTCCTTCACTGAAGAGACATATAACTTGTAGTCTAACCTTGGTTAGACCCCGCCAAAATTATTTGGCACAAACTGGGTTTTGGCTGCCTGCTTTGCTAGTGAAGGCCAGCCCTATGGAAGTCCATAGTTTTGTTCCTTCCCCCGCCCAGTTGGCAGGTGATGGTTGTAAAAAGTTTGGCCAATTAAAGTTTTATAGGCCAGTTATATGTTTTGCACAGTTAGAGGAGAGTTATCCTCGCTATAGCTCATAGGCAGTCACATTTCCTTTTAAAAGTAAACAAATTTGACAGTGTCTGTAAACTGACAGTTTGTGGTTTGGCACAGAAATTTTCTCTGGATGTTCGAAATATGATACAATGTCTGGGGCACCTTTGCAGATCTTTTCATTGAATGTTAATGGGCTGGGCAGCCCTGTCAAAAGAACAAGAATGATTTCATTATTTAAAAAGACCCATGCAGAAATAATATTTATGCAAGAAACACATATGAATAGAGCGGAGCATGGAAAGCTGGTCAGGGGAGGTTTCTCACAAGTCTTTTCCTCCTCCTTCCCTAGTGGGAGGAGGAGGGGGGTCACCATATTGATCTTCAGCCTTACTCCCTTTAATGCTACATCCGAGTGGGCTGACCCTGAGGGTCGCTTGGTGGTAGTTCAGGGTTTGCTGCAGGGCAGGGAAGTTACTCTTGCTAATGTGTATTTTCCCCCTGGTTCCACCCAGCAAACTCTCCGTTCCCTTTTGAATAGGGGGGTCCAACTTACTAGGGGAACCCTGGTACTAGCAGGGGACTTTAATATCACCCCAACCCTAATTTTGACTCTACCGGGGTTTCAAGGGGCAGACAGCCAGCACCATACAAATTTTTTAAGAGATTTGTTCAGGAGGTGGGCTGGGTTGATGTGTGGCGAACCCTTCACCCTAGGGAAAGGAGATACACTTTTTATTCTGCTGTACATGGCTCTTACTCTAGGATAGACCATTGCTATACACAGGCAGAATGTTTAGAAACTCTTAGGGAGGCAGCTATTGGTGATATTGTCCATACTGATCATGCCCCAGCCCTTATGACATGGGATTTGGGCCTTGAGAAGCGAAACACGTTGTGGAGATTTAATCCTGTCCACCTTAAAAGTGCCCAATTTCGAGAATTTCTCAATGAGAAAATACAAGAAATCCTGAGGGACAACTCAAACCCTGAAATTACCTCCGCTGTTAGGTGGGACACGCTGAAAGCAGTCCTACGGGACCATGTTATCCAATACTCCTCTTTCCAGGCTAAGCAACAGAGGGAAAAGCAAGCACACTTGGAGGTGACCCTCCACTTCCTCCAGACTGCCCATGAACAGGGGGACAACTCGGGAGTGGCCCAGTTGGTACAGGTCAGGCAGGAGTTGGACTCCCTGGTTTGGCAGAATACAGAGATATCACTAGCCTTTTTAAGGCAAAGGTATGGGGAGGTGGGACCGAGGGCCTCCCGTCTACTTGCCTACAGGCTTCATAGGCAGCATTGGCTCACCACTATACCCACTATTAGGGACCCTACATCGGGTACTATTTACTCCAAAACTGGCCAGGTTACCCAAATTTTTTGTGATTATTATAAAACACTGTACACACCACATCATCTATTGGACCCAGAGGATATTGGAATCTTTCTTTCCCCACTGAGCCTCTCTAAGCTAAATGAGGATCAAAGGTCCTCTTTAGTCTCCCCCATAATGTACTCTGAACTGAAAGCTGCCATTTCCCAATCCAAAACCATGAAGGCCCCTGGCCCTGATGGGTATGGTACAGAATTTTATAAACATCTAGAGCAAACGCTAGCCCCAACCCTCCTACAGGTCTACAACGATGTATTGCAAGATTTGGCAAACTCCCCACCTAGCTGGTCATACGCAGTAATATCCCTTATTCCTAAGCCCAGTAAAGGCCCACAAAGTTGTGCATCATACTGCCCAATTTCAGTTTTAAATGTAGACTATAAATACCTGATGTCAATTTTGGCTAAACGCCTGGGCATAGTCCACCCTGCAATAATCAATCTAGATAAGACAGGTTTTGCCAGTGGCAGATCCACTACAGATAACACTAGAAGGGCCCTGCATCTAGTACAAGATATGCAAAACATGATAACTCCCTCTGTCCTACTCAGCCTAGATGCCGAGAAGGCATTTGATAGAGTCACATGGCCTTTTTTATTCGCTGTCATGTCAAAGATGGGTTTCCCCCTTTCCTTTATTTCTCTGATAAAAACACTTTATTCTTCACCCCAGGCCTGTGTGAAAGTTTCGGGACACCATTCCCCTTACTTTTCCTTATTTAGGAGCACCCACCAGGGCTGTCCTCTGTCTCCTGGTTTATTTGCTATTTTTATTAAACCCCTGGCACATTAGAGATTCCCCTTGGATCAGGGGAATACAGATGGAGAGCATGGAACGCCGCATAGCTCTTTATGCAGATGATGTTCTGCTTTTTTTAACAAACCTGTCCCAATCAGTTCCATCAGTCTTCAAACTATTAGACCACTTCGATAAGCGCTCAGGGTATAAACTTACCACCAAAACCGAAACATTGACTTTTCATTTTTCTCCCTCTTTAACATTCAAACAAAGGTTCCCATTTTGTTGGGATTTAGACAAATTAAAATACCAAGGTACATACCTTTCCCACCAGGCAGCTGATAGAGTGAAACATAATTATGACACGTTTTCTGCTCAACTGCAGGTAGACCTGGTGGGATGGAATATTCTTCCCCTGAATTTACTTCAGAGGGTTGATGTTACTCATATGGTGATCTTGCCTTAGGCTCTCTATTTGTTTTGGAATGTGCCAATATGCATCTTGAATAACACTTACAGGGCTTGGAACAAACTCATCAGCAGATTCATCTGGGCTGGCAAGCAGCCTAGAATAAGGGCATCTATCCTTTACCTCCCTAGGAAATTAGGTGTTGCTTTCCCTAATCTTAAACTTTATAATTGGGCCTCATACCTCTCCTTTATAGTATGCCGACTAGCCAAGTCTAGCTCTGTTCTGTGGAGGGAGATTGAAGAGGGCTTAATGTCTTTTAAGCAGATAATTAAAGCCATGACATACCGAATGCCTCCTTCCTGCTTACATGACTCGGGTTCGATGAACCCCTGGATTATATACCAGATGAAAGCCTGGAATGCCATATGTAGACATCTGTCTCTTTCACCATTTCTGCCATTCATTTGTCCCATTACCCTACTGGAGGACTTCCAGCCAGCACTATTTGATCATACATTTACCACTTGGGAGCACCTGGGGCTCTCTAACCTCATTCAATTCCAAAGTGGAGGAGAATTTAAATCCTTTCTGGACTTAGGTCATACGTACGGTCTGAGGTGCCAAGATTTGTATCAATATCTGCAACTAAGAAATTTTTTTATTCCCTTCCAATCCAGATGCGACAATTCAAATCCTCCTCCCCGTTGATTCCCTGTATTCAACAACTTGTATAAGCTGGCAATATGCCCAATATTGTCTCTGTCCTGTACAGGTCACTTGGGGATACCCTAGGAGTGAATACTGAAAGAATATGTGCTAAATGGACGGAGAAATTTGGTTTTGACATTCCAAAGGAAAATTGGTATAAGGGCTGTCTCTCGATAGCTAAACTTACATATTCCCATAGCTGGAGCCTTTTTTCCTGGTAGATATTGACTAGGTTCTTCTGTACTCCCGTAGCGACAGCACATTTTTCTCTGGCACGATCGTGGGCCTGCTGGTGGCAGTGTGGTGAATCTAGGGTGCATCATACCCACATACTTTGGGCATGTCCCCTGATACAGCCTTTTTTGACTTCATTACAATCAGAATTGAGATCTCTGTTCGATACCCCACTCATTCTAACTGTAGATTTGTTTATCCTTTACATCTTCCCCCCAGAGCTCAAGGACTCACATACATGATATCTCCTGGGAGCCCTGCTGCTAGCGGCCAAGAAGGCTCTGACACAACACTGGCTTACCCCCAGTGCCCCTACCATGTCAGAGTGGAGAGAGATTGCTAATTGGATCTATAGATCAGAAAGAATTTCCTACCACCTAAATGACAAAACTGACCTATGCACTTTGAAATGGTCCAGATGGGTACTTTACATTATGTCTACAGATCCCTCCTTTGTCCCTTAAAGGAGTGCCATGGAGAGAAGAGTTAATCAGAGGAGAAGAACCCCTAAATTTGACCATATACAACCTAACTAGTAGTACTAGACACCCAGGTAATTGGGTATGGGTCTTGTTTAACTGAATAATTCAGTCATATTAATTATTTACAGCTAGAAACTGTAGTCTGCATTCTATAAGTTGTTATTGTTGCTGTGCCTTATTTGTTATTTGATATTTAAATTTCTTCCTTGTGTGTTTTTTTTCTATCCTCTTTTTAGGACACTGAATGAAGTATAATTGTAATGCTATATTGACTGATTTTATTTTGTAACCACAAGCAATTTATATATTCAATGAATTGTGACTGCCTTTTTCCTTTTCCCTAACCCCCTTTTTTCTTTTGTACCCCTTCCCCCCAAGTTAAAAATTGAATACAAATCATAATTACAAAAAAGAAAGTGTATTTCCAGTTGCAACCTGTGTGGTGGGTATAGAGGAATTCATAGGAGTACAGTATGTATCTGTATCTAATATACAGAATGACACGTCACATTATACTGCAATAAAAAAGGGCTTAATTGCCATTGAATTACACTGCTTCCTGCAGCATTCTGCATCATTTGTTTTATTCTACAGCATTACTGTATTGCATCCTATCTGGTATTGCATATATATTTATATATATATCTATATATATATAGAATATATATATATATATATATATATATATATATATATATATATATATATATATATATATATATATCTATATATATATAGATATATATATATATACATACACACACACACATAAATTGCAGAAAAATGTGTTATGATCTAGTTAGGGATAAAGCCATAAAAGTAGCAAAATGTGGCATTAGGGTTTTAAAAGCTAACAACCCACAGTCACCGTGCACACACCAACAGGCATTGGGGGGTATGTTGGGATCATCAGGCCTAACACTCACCCCATTCTCCTATACTGTACAGATCTCAGCTTATTTACTTATGGAATGGAGTGAGCATTAGGGCTGATGACCCCAAGGCATACTCCCAACGCCTGTTGGTGTATTCAGGATGGGCGTTCAGTGTTAGCTTTTAACACCCTAATTCCACATTTCCCTACTTTTGTGGCTTTATCCCTAACTAAAGCATTAACACAGTTTTTTTTCAATTTATTTCCTTACTTTTTAAGATAGTATAATCATATACTTGTTTGCCTATGGGAGCACAGGTCCATCTGGACACTGCACTCCCATTCCTCCATAGGTGTATGTATGTAGCTAAGGTATCACAGGGCCTTCTGGGACCTTCACTTCCATTTATAAGACAACAGTGAACAGATTGTCAGCATAGCCATCTTATTACCCCACCTCATGTACCTAGTACAGAAAATGTTCAAATCCCCACCAAAATGTAATTCTGCACAGCTGCAATGCCATTCTGTGCCAAAGGTGCAAAATCACATTTTGGCCAGAATTTGAATTCTGACAGCTGTGACATACATGAGGTGGGGTAATAAGATGGCTATGTTGAAAATCTGGGGTCAAAATATTGAAAATTTACAAAGCTACTAGCATGCGTAGCAAAATTGCAACTAATGGTCATAATTTTGTCATTTTTTTAAATATTTTGACCCCACACATTCAATATAGTCTTCTTATGACCTCACCTCATGAAGTCCATAGCTGAACATTTTCAAATCCATGGCAAAACACCATTCCGCACCATAGGTACGGAAATGTGTTTCAGACAGGATGTGGAAAATGGTAATAATGACTGGCAGGCACTTTTTCCCATAGGGAAACCAGGTTATAATTTGCCGTTATAACCAGCTCGGCTGGTTATAAGGGCAAACACGTGCTCAGAGTTTCCTCTGATCACATGCTTCAGTCACAGTTCCCTTTAATAGGTGCCGTCGGTTCATTCTTCGAGAAGCAATGCGCTCGCTGTCTCGTTTTTTCTTCTCTTTGTATTTGAAAAAAGAAATTCTCACAAACAAAAACCAGCAGAAAAGGAACACACCGTCTGGTTTCCTTCTCCAGATATGAGAGCTGGGGGGTCTCTCCTCATCACACCGAAGAACACCTTAGCTCCACAACCGCTGTTTGCCGGTAAGTAAGAATACTGGAAACAGAAAAAAATATACACACAGCTACCATTACTTTCTCCACTTGTTACCTCACATAAGCATAGTACTAGAACTTGTCAGATCACAGAACACTAAGACTTTTGACTGCTCCCTGGTTGCCTAAAGCGGATCATTTTATTTTCTATGCTTGCTGAGGCAAAAAAGTGCATGCCAGCAATTATAAAAAATAAAATAAGGGGTAGTGTGTGTAAAACTCAGATTTTACACACACCCTCGTTGTGGGATGCAGTTTATAAACCCCTCGGGCTTCGCCCTTGAGGTTTATGTAGCATCCCACAACTCTGGTGTGTGTAAAATCACGTTACACACACCACCCCATATATTATTCTCTATGTTGTACAGTTCATTAGGTGGTGTGAAAAAATGAGTATGTTGAAAATTTGGAGTCAAAATACTGAAAATTACCAAAGTTGTACACTTGCGTAGAAAAATTTCAACACACAAACATAACTAGGTCATTTTTAAGAATCTTTTCACAAAATTTTCAACATGGCCTTTTTGGGATGCCACCTTATAAACAGTGGTGGTGAAATTTCATTATTTGGTCCCAAAAGATGATTTCATGCAGCAACCACGAAATCATCTTCTGGGCCTGAGTAACAAAATGACAGTGACTATGTTCATGAGGAGGGGTCCCAAAAAGGCTATGTTGAAAATTTGGGAAAAAAGTCCTAAAAATGGCAAAGTTATGAACAATAATTAAAAACACCTTTGAAATACATTATACGGCACTTACCTAGATTCCTCTGTTCATGGTTCGGCTTTGTAGAGTGCAGATGTGTCTCAGTCCACAGGAAATGACAGCCTATGACATCTGGTTGGAAGTATAGGGTAAGGGGTGGGAGTAGGGTTATGAGTGCTCAGTGGGATGGTTAGGATGGGGGAGGGGAATGACAAAGGACCATTTTCTTTCTTTCAGGTTTAAAAAAAATGATGTTGGGGGACCATTTTCTTCTTACAGGGACACTTAAATAAATATTTAGGGACACTGGAGGTGGGCTCCCCATAATGTCACACACTGCTGGGGGGGATTATAATGCCAGCATGGGGATTGGGCCCCCTGATGTCGGCATCATAAATCAAAAAATGGTCTGTGGGGGGAAGGACAGCAATCGATAGGTGGGGGATGCCACTAGACACCAGGGAAAAGGGTAGCTCATAGCTAACACTGCAGCTGGCAGCAAAACTTCAGCTGGGGCTGCAGAAGTCATTAAATTTCCACTGGGGAAGCTCTCCTCTTGCTAAGCTGGGCAACCGGGAGTTTGTGGTGACATATGCTTAGTGAATATCTGTGTATACTTTTCAGATAGTGCAGCTGCTCTTTCTCATCATCATCATCAAGATTTTATTGTTCAGCTAAAAAGCCATTACAATATTAACAAACAATTAATTAATACTATAATACTACAGATGACAATATTAAATATCACATTTAAGTGTACGTACACATAAAAGGCAAAGAACCTCTGTGCGCAAACACTTCCCAACCAAATGCCCTTTGGGATAATCATTGCCTCAGTGTTTGTGCACAGAGGTTCTTTGTCTTTTAAATAGTTTTTTGTTTTAATGGGGTTCACCACAACATAACCCAGACAGACCGTCTTAGGGTAGCTGGTTCATTCCACTGGGGTGTCAAGCAGACGAGGCATACTGATGAGTCCTGGTAGGACGAAACACGTGTCTATGTCATCTGTTAGCACCCTTTGCAAACTGTGTGAGAGGCCTTTCGGCACCATGCAATTCTGCTTAAAGTTGAACCAGCATAATATTCTGTGGTGATTTGCATATGCAGCCCAGGATGCTTTGCATTGTGTGGGCATGTGTGATTTCATACACATAAATCAACAATTCATATACACTCTAACATATCCAGTCACTTTAATAAGTATATGGGCTGATACATCTACCACCCCAGTACATCATGAAATGTAAAATGGCCATAATATGCCAAATTATAAACAATACTTTAATACAATTATTGCCAGCCAATTGAATCTGATTTAATACTCATGAAAGGGCCAATCATAACAACCACCAATGCTCAGTATTAAGGGACTATCTCTCAACCCCAGTCAGACCTACCACTTGGCTGACATGAATGGGCCACTCGCAAATAGAACTCTACTCTTAGAGGTACTATGTCAGGGACTTATCCAAGGATGCCCGCTCTTCAGACCCAAGTTAGGAAACAGGCTGACAGTGACACCCATCTAGTTGGGGTGCTGTTATAGAACATCCCACTGTACATACGGTCCCATGTCCCAACTGCACCCTGGTATAATGGGAATTATATATCAGCTGATATGTTAACCAATTCTAGGTCTTAGCAGGCTTAGGCTTTTCCCCAGAGAAATTCTCACAATTCCTTCCACTTTCAGGTCCAATACTTTGAGGCTAACACCTGCCATTGCTGGCTAGTTCAGGTAAACTAGAAGAGTAAAGAAGTTTCCCCTGGGAACAAAGTGAAAGATCCACTGGCTGATTTCCCATAACTATTTTTAGTATTGTTTCAATAAAACCATTACAGTATTAATCACAAAACATTTCAAAACTGGAAAACTATAGTTGAAATAATAATTTGAACTGATATTTCTAACATAAAACATATCTATCAGCCACAATGTATCATATAGTGTAAGACAGCCATAATATACCAAATTATGATCTCTTTTAAGGGGTGATCTCTCATCCCCAGTAAGGCCTAACATTTAGCCAACATATCAGGCCAATAACAGATTCAATTCTGCTCTTAGAGGTACTGTGTGGGAAAATTATCCAAGGATGCCCAATTACCAAATCCAAGTTAGGTAAAAGGCTGGCAGTAAAACCCATCTGATTGGGGTGCTATTAAGGAGCATCCCACCGTGCATGCGGTCCCATGGTCCAACTACTATACCTGCTGCTACTTTGAGCAACTCTGGCTCTTTCGGCTTTTCCCCAGAAAAATCCTCACAGTTCCCTCTGCTTCTAAGTCCAATGCTTTGAGACTAACTCCCAATGTTGCAGGCCAGATTGTGCCAACTACAGGTGTACAAAAGGTTCCACAGGTACCGAGTGGAAGACTTACCAACTAATTCCCATGGCTATCTGCTATCATTGTTTCAATAAGGCCATTACCACCTTAATCAAGATAATTTCAAAACTAACAAGACTGCACAGAATAAAATTAAACGTTTTAATCATAATTTTTAAAATAGTGCTCTTAAGAGCTCATCAGGGCTTAATAATAACTAAAAACATATAGCCCAAGGCACACACAATATCCCACAGTATCCCACAATAAGTTTGCAGGAAGTATTGAGATATAAACTTTAAACTGTTTAAGACATTGACATCAATGCTCCTACAAATAATATTCACAGCTCAAAAGCTCCATACAAGCTAATATAATTCTTAATGGTAATATTGCTTCTATACAAAGTCAAAAACCATGACAGAATACATACAGGGAGGCAATCAATCCAGAAGTTCCTCTAGGTTGGAAGCCGACATAGTGCAAGCCCAGTAAAAAAAAAAAAAATGGTACAGCACTCTTCAATAGGAAGACCCACTGATTAGATACTTCAAAAGAACCATAGATAGCGGTACTCTGAAAATAAAACTAACTTCAGTCTGTCAAGAAAAACAGTACATACAGAAGTCAAAGTGTTTTTTGCTTAGCGTCCACTGAAGCTGCCTTTTTAAATATCAACGTTGTAAATTAGCATTCTTGTGTGAGCTACATTGCATCCTTCCATTTTATTTAGCAAAATGCTTACTTTCTAATTCCTCCTTTCCTTTTACCCAAAAATGGGAGGGAGGGAGGCAAAAATTCAGAGGTCAGTCTGGCTCCCATGTTCTACCAGAACCTTTCACAAATCCTCCTCTTCATCAGTCTGGTCCATCTCCATTCACTTAATATCAGGAAAGCGGCAGAAAAAAAAATCAAAAAAGGTGCTCCTCTAAGCACAGTAAGTCACACTTCCTAATAAGTATATGAGACCCCCGACCCTCAGGCAACATTAGCATACCTGTTATAGGCTTTATTATGCCTGTCAGCACATGGAGTGCTTCCAAATTTTTCCTCCTCTAGAACACTCCTGCATCTTTCATTCTATAGAAAAAGAGCCAAATTTCTCACAAGATCCTGCAGAGTTCACCTGTCATAACCACTCGTTTTCTCTGACACCTCTAGAATTTTGCCTCTTAGCACTTTCCTGTTCGAAACCACTCTAAATGAGAAAGGCTTTTTAAAACTCTCTTAATGTGCAGAATAACGGCAACTCTTCTCATATAACAGAGACAAGGAAACACCATTCAGAGCAAAAAACACCATGAATAAATGCTCAATCAGTGAAAAAAGTTATTTTGAGGAGATTCCCAAAGCAACACAGAACTTTGAGCACCAAACTCTGGAACTTTACCGTCACTCAACTTATTACTTATTGGCTTCCAAACTGTATTAAATTATTTAAAAGATTGGTTAAAAAAGACTAATTACAGTTTCATTCATATAAACAAGTAAGAGAAACTCTGTTAAAGAGGACAGGAAATCAATTCTACAGCACCTCCCTATGAGTAGTGTGATGTGACTATTTTTACTTTGTGTACCTGTTTGACTATTTGCCAATTGAGTTAGTGAGCTTTTTTAATTTTTTTTAATTTGTCATCAATCAGAAAAAATTAATATGGCTGTTTATGGACCGGTTCGTTTTATATTTTCTGTTTTGACATCGCAAGAGTGAGCGAGGCTGCCAAATGGTAATGTTATCATTCATCCACTCCATAAACTCACTTAGACTCATGTGCGTGAAGCTACCAGAAACTGATAGCAACCTGGAAGCGATTTCCTTATTTATTGCAGGTATTTTCTAATCACTTTATATGCTTTACTGTTGCAGAATGAATAATTACTTGTGTCAGGTCTATCACAAATTCAGTTAATACACTTGATCAGAATTAGAGTTTGTCTTATGGTGCGTTCTGTGCACACATTTCAAAAAATAAAATAAAAGGCAGTGAGAATGATGCAATTTCACTTTTTTCAGCTTTTGCTGGACATATGCTGTAAACATGTAGTTACTAATTGACTAAAATATGTGCTTTAATCAGAGATGGCACTGTCATTTTTTTTTCATAATTACATAAATAGTGATATTGTTCTTATTGTAGTTGCCCCCCCCACCCCTACACACACACACACACACACCAGTGCAAATTATTGTAAATTAATCTGAATAGTTGATGATGTATTTTTTCTGACATACTCATTTATGATTTTCCTGCAGACTTAAACAATTACAATATTTTTTCTCTCTCCTTTTGTTAGTGTGTGTTCTTTTTTTTATGGAGCCAATGCACAATGCTTTTCCTCCAGTAAATAAATGTGTAAACCTCACTTTCTCCATATTATTCAACCCCACACACTCCATATTTTGTGTAGACATTACAAAGGGTAGTTATGTAATTCAGTCAATTGTACCACATGTTGCTGTGTTGTGCCTTCTTTCTACAATATGTTGATGTTTTGTTTTGTGTGTGTCTTCAACAATGTCTGTGATTTTCGTGTGGTTAGTTATTTTACAGTTATGTTAATAGTCTACTATTTTTCACTTAAATCCAAAGCGTGTTCCAAAATAGCAGTCTGTTGCCAATTGGTGTAGATGGTCAAGAATAAGGTTGAGTCTGTCATGATTGTTTATTATTTTGTGTCTGATGTGATGAATATAGTAGGGGAAAAGGTAGCATTCCACAGTTCATTTGGCTGAGCTGTCACAAAATGGGATGGACTGGTATTCATACATTTATATGCCTCTCCTAGTTGCTAACTTCATTAACTCAACAGGCTTGTGTCAATTTTTCTTATTATGGTAATGCAATGTAAAGACTCAGATGAAAAGCAATGATTCTCTGCAGAGATTCAGCAATGACCATAAATATTATAATACAATTTCATCATACGAGATGCACAATTTACTTTAGGGGACACAGATGTGGCCCTAATGGTAGGGGAGAGATTTAATACACAGGACCATTACTGAACTTGGCACGGGTAGTTGTGCTAATGAAGTTAGCAACTATGAGTAACACATATATATATGAAAACCATCCCACTTTGTGATGGCTCAGCGAAATGAACATGGAAAAGTACCTTTGTTTCCTCCACAATTTTCCTCACATCAGACACAATATAATTTCAAAAATCATAACAGAGACTCCAAGTTATCCCTGAACACACACACTCACACACACACACACACACACACACACACACACACACACACACATATCACAAGATCATTTATAAAATCATAATGGACTCAATGTTATATTCAACCCCCTCCAACACATATATATACACACACACACACGCACACACATACTGACAACAGATTGCTATTTTAGAGTACCTTGTATCAGCTGAAATCACACACACAGCAATAACTGCCACTAAACAGACCCTCAGATTATGTACCATTCTCAAAACAATACTGTACACATTGATAGAGACAGCTTTTCAGACACTTTCCTCAGGTAAAAAAGAAGTGGAGCACCAGAAGCCAGTGTTAACTCTGTTTTACTTTACACAGTCTTCATTACCTGCAGAACCTGCTGAGAAACAAAGCTGCCTTTCTGCTTATAAAACTATTGATTACTGCTGTAAACAAACAGAAGAATAAAGAAAGATCTCAAACAAAGAAAATGGAAACAAAATGTTTATTAACAGCACAAAGAGTGCTACAGGCATAGAGCAACATACATTGGGTTCTGTGTTATTTTCCTAGTGTTGTGGTATTCACTTATGATGGCTCGGTCAGGGATGTGCAGGTTGTCAATGTGACTGGGGAACAGGATACAAAGGATAATATTGATGACAGTTCCTTTTAATTGGATTAAATCTGTAACGGTATTACAGTAAAGCAAGCAACAGAACTAAATGAGTGCATGAGGACATGCTGGCCAAACAAAATAACTTCCGTTCAGTCTGTCTCATGCCTTTTTAGAATATGGATACTTGTAACAAGCACTTGTTAGACAGAATAGGCAGAAACGTGAATAAAAATACACAGAACACACTCATTTTACATTTAAACTTTATTAACAGTGTACATATGGTTACGGTATACAAAAAAAAACAATGTGAAAACAAATTCCTGTCCCTTTAAGTAAATTCCAGAGCCAAAGAACAGAGTGCAACAAGAAGCAGCTTGGAGCATGATCAAAGAATAAAAAATGATGTAAATTAAAAATTTGAAGGAATTCCACTAAACCACCACCATGGTTCAACTGAAAGAAGCCCTTTGAGCAAAACCCACCCTCTTTTGTCTTCCTAGGGCATCCCTGGGCCGAGAAATTACATTTTTTAATTTGATCATCTGGTCCCTCACGATGCACGATCGCGATCAAAGAATCTCACGATCAAAGAATTTGCTGGCTCGCGATCAAAGAATTGGCAGGCTCATGATCAAAGAATAAAAAAATACTGTAATTCAAAAATTAGAAGGAATTGCAGTAAGCCACCACCGTGGTTCAGCAGAACAAAGCACCCAGAGTAAAACCCACCCTCATCTGTCTTCTTAGGGCACCCCTGGGCTGAGAAATTAGATTTTTTAATTCAACCATCTAGTCCCTCACTCATGGTGCAAGCTCATGATCAAAGAATCTCACGATCAAAGAATTTGCAGGCCTGTGATCAAAGAAATTGCATACTCATGACCAAAGAATAAAAAATGGTGAAATGCAATTTGTTCACCGATTTAAACAAAACCAACACCATGCCTCTATAGAACAAAGCCCCCTGAGCAAAACCCACCCTCATTTGTGTCCCTTGCCCACCCCTGAGCTGAGATAATTGTGTTTTCAGCTCACAATGCAAGATTGTGATCAAAGACTCTCATGATCAAAGAATTTGCAGGCTCGCGATCAAAGATCATTAGTGAGCTGAGATCAAAGATTTTAAAACATTGTAACTCTAATTTTTGACCATTTTGAATGAAACCAAAGGCATGGTTCAATAGATTGGAGCCCCCTGAGTAAAACCCATCCAAGTTTTACTTCAGGAGTGACCCCTGAGCCGAGATATTTGTGTTTTTATGATCGGAAATCTGAAAACAAAATGACGGACCTTACAAATAAAGAATTCTCTGGGACAAAGCTTCTTGAACTGTGAGGTTGCAAATTCTTTGACTGCCAGGTTGGACCAGATGGCCAGAACCCCATTCTTTGTTCGCAAAACAACCATATAAATTTTCCCATTGACTTATAATGGGAACTTAAAAGTGGCATAACTTTTGAATGCCTTAATATATTTTCACCAAACAAAAAGTTGCATGTTCAGCCACCAAAGCTCTTTTGAATGAGCCATCTCACAGAGTGGCATGGCACATAATCCAAAACTGGATAATTTTGCACTTTTTCAGCATTTTTGTGCACAAAGACCGTAAATCCGACCAAAACAAAATTTGGCAGATCAAGAGATCTACCACACCCCACCGGGCATACCAAATTTCAGGCAAATCTGTTGAATGGGTCCAAAGTTATTAATGCCCAAAATTACGACTTTAACATAGAAGTGCCTTCTTAACCCTAAATATAGTGGTACAACCCTACCTCTACAATATTTATATATATATATATATATATATATATATATATTTTTTATGGCAAAAAACTCCATTTAATGCATCAGCTAGAATTGTTCCACAGTGACAAAAGTGAGGAAATTTGGTGTTAGGGTTGCCACCCCTTGCACCCAATGCCAACCCCATCCCCATCAACAGGCATAGGGGTATGTGTTGGGTTCATCAGCCCTAACTCTCACCCCATTCCATGTGTAAATAAGTTGAGGTGGTGCAGTGTAGGAGAATGGGGTGAGAGTTAGAACCGATGACCCCAATGCACACCCCAATGGGGTGGAGGTGGGGATGTGATGGGCGTGTGGTGCAAGGGGTTGCAACCCTAACACCAAATTTCCCTGCTTTTGTTACTGTGGAACAACCCTAACTGATGCATTAAATTGAGTTTCTTTACCATGAATTTCCCTTCTTTTTGAGAATGTGCACTATAAATAGTGAATGGAATGTGGTGGCGGGAGTGCGGGGCCCTTTGGGCCACACACTCCCACCATGTGAGTTTTTGTCACATAGTAATGCTAACAGTAATGCAAAATCAAGTGCAAATGGTAATACACATGGTGATGCAAACATAAACGATAACGCAAACGGTAAGAGAAAGGCAAGCGCAAACATTAATGAAAACAGAAATGGTAACGCAATCGGTAATTCAAACACTAATGGCAACAGAAATGCAAAATTAACGCAAACAGTAACCCAAATGCTAATGCCAACAGAAATGCAAATGGTAACAAAAATGCAGACGGTAACACAACAAACTCAAACAGAAATACAAATGGTAAAGGCAATGGCGATGCAGAAGGAAACATTAACCCAATCGACAATGGAAACACCACTGAAAATGCAAACGCTAAGGCCAACAGAAATGCAACTGGTGATGAACACACAAACAGTAATGGTAACTCAATTGAAAACGCAAACGGTTACAGTAACACCAATGATGACGTCGAAGGGAACAGTAACACAAATGCAAATGCAAGCATGTATGCAAATGCAAATCGTAATGCGCACAGTCACAGTAATGCAATTGGAAATAAAAACACTTATGATAACACCAAGGATGACCAGCATCCAAACAGCAACAAATAAAGATCAGAGATGTTAATAATTGGATCCGTGTTTGGTGTATGAAACAAAAAATAGAATGTGTTACACATTGGAAAGAATTTTATAGAGTAACCAATTTGTATTCTTACGATGGCCTTCATTTAAGTAGAAGGGATAATAAGCTCTTAGGAACACAGTTCAACAAAATAATAAATAAATGTTTAAATTAAAGGAATGGGGGAGAACTATTCTATGAATATTTCTCTTGAAAATAACCAAAATATTAGTCCTGGATTTAACAATAAACTGCCAACAAAAGAAAGTAAAAATATGGGCAATAACCATGACCTTAGTCATGGCATGTTATTGCTAAATGCTAGAAGTTTGCACTCCAAAATTGATGAATTACAACTTCTTCACGTTGATCAAAATATAATAATTTGAGGTGTCACTGAGGCTTAGGGATCTGACAGAGACTAGAAAATGGATATTACTGGTTACAATAGATTTTATAAAAATAGGAAAAATTATTTTGGTGGTGGCGTAGCTTTATATGTCAGAGATGATATTAAATCCTTTGAGATTTTTCACACAGAGGATAATACAAATGAGTGTGAATGTATTTGGGTAAAGTTATTGTTTAGAAACAATCACTTGACCATGGGTTTAGTTTACTGTCCTCCAAATTTAACAACAGAACAAATAACAAGCTATTAAAAATTAATGAGTCAATGAATATCACTGGTGATTATGTGCTCATGGAGGATTTCAACTTACCCCATATTAATTGGACATCTTTAGAAAGTAAAGTAGTACTATAAAGAAAATTTATTGATCTATTTATTCAATTAAATCTTGAAAAATTGGTTGATTTACCAACGAGAGGGAATAACACATTATACCTAATTCTTACTAATTGTGATGAGAAAGTACATAATATCCAACTGCCTCCACCACTTGGTGTCTCTGACCATAATACACTCATCGCTTATTATACAAACACTATTGAGTATACAAAAGGTAAGACAGTTGTTGATAACTTCCATAAAGCAGACTATCAGAAAATGAGGAATCATTTGTGTAACTGGAATTGGCAGAAAGATTTCAGAGGAAAAAATCTTGAATCTATCTAGGAATTAATTAAACAGCACCTTGCTGACTGCATTGAAAAATCTGTGCCAGAAAGAATTAAATATAACAAAAATAGATGTATCCCGTTATGGTGGAATAACAAAATTAAGAAACAGATTCGGAAAAAGAAAAAAAACTATTTTGAAAATTCAAAAAATCAAATACTTCAGAATTACTAAATAAACTTAAACTATGCAATAAGAAAATCAAAGGGATGATAAACAGAGTAAAAAAAAAGAATGGAATTAAAGCTAGCATCAGGGGTTAAAGACAATAAAAAACAGTTTTACAACTACGTTGGCACCTTAAAAGGCAATTCACATACTATTATGCCACTTAAAATGGATAAAGGTGTAATTACTGGGGAAGAGGAGATTGCCAAAACCTTAAACAGGTATTTTCTCAGTGTTTTTGAAAGAAAAGACTCCAAGATTCAGCATATTGATTTGATTAATACAAATCCAGTCAGTATTAGTACCAAAGAAGTCTATGACACTGTATATTCCCTGAAAGTAAGTAGTTCACCTGGTCTGGATGGAATAGCTCTGAGACTTATCCAAGAATTAGCCCCTGTAATAACCGAACCACTTACCTATCTTTATAATAAATCCTTACATGATGGTATAGCACTGAAAGATTGGTGCATAGCAACAGTGATGGCAATTCATAAGGGAGGCAAATGAGATGTATCAAAGAATTACAGACCAATTCGTTTAACATCTGTAGTTTGTAAAATTATGGAATAATTGTCGCAAAAAAGAATTAATGAGCATCTCATAAACAGGGGACTGACAGATCATAGCCAACATGGATTTGTCTCTGGGAAATCATGCTTGACAAACCAACTTTACTTTTTTGAGCCCATAAGTCAAACTCTTGACAAGGGCATTCCCAGCGATGTTATTTATCTTGACTTTGTCAAAGCCTTCGATAGAGTATCCCACCATATCCTAATAAACGAATTACTGAGGATTGAATTATTTCCAAATATTGTAAGTTGGATTAGTTCTTGGTTAAGTGATAGATATCAAAGGGTGGCTATTAAAGGATATTTTTCTTGATGGGGAAAAGTTACCAGCGGTGTTCCACAGGGATCGGTTTTGGGCCCTACCATTTTTAATATATTAATTGCAACCATACTGACTATGGATAATGTTTGGTTAACTAAATATGCAGATGACTGCAAGCTAGGGGGACTCTAAACTACCACAAAAGATAAGAATAATATATAAAAACAATTGGATTTACTTGCAGATTGGGGGCAAACTATGCACATGCAATTCAACCTAGATAAATGCAAAGTTATTCACATAGGGAAAAACAATCCATGTTATAATTATAGCCTAGAATCTTCTGTTTAGCAGACTGTATATGAAGAGAAAGAGCTTGGCACAACAATAACAAACAAGCTTAATTTCAACAAAAGTACCACTCTAAAGGTCAAGAAGTGTCACAAAATAATAGGCTCCATACTAGGAAATATAAAAAGTAGGGAAGAAGAGATCTTAATGTCCTTGTATTCTAGTTTGATCCATCCACATATTGAATACTGCTCTTAGTTCAATAAATCTTACTCAATAAGAAGCTGTAGACAGTCAATCAATCAGTCAATCAAGTCTTTATTTAACCAGGCGTTCATCATTGAGCAGAAGCTCATTTGCAAGATGGACCTGGGTAGAGCATGAACAATTGTATATACAGGTCAACACAGGTATTTACAAGGCAATACAGATAATACTCTTTACAGAGAGGAAGAAAAAGAAGTTCATATGTACATTGAATTATACAGATATTGTACAGATTACACAGTATTTACATACATGAAGTGTCTATAGGAAGATAAAGCAGGTTATCTAAGGTTGCAGGAGGAAGTAACAGAAGAAAAAAAAAATAAAAATATACACCAGGTAGAGGTGAAAGTAGGGGGAAAGGGAGGAGGTAGGGGGAGAAAGGCTAGGAGTGCACGGTGCACAGAGAGGAGTTGGTAAAACGGGATGTAGAGAAGGTGGATGGAGAAAAGGAGTATGTGTGAGCCCCAGGTTTGAATGCTATAAAGTACAGGGCATGGTAGGATGTCACAACCCAGGGTAGTGAGCTCCTATCCAAGGTCAGGAAAGGAAGAATAAGGGGATGGATGGGCCTAGTGTTGATAAGACAGGGGGATAAGAGAGAGAGAGAGAACAATTAGGCTGGTGAGGAGCAGACTGGGGGGGTCAGTACTTAAAATTGGGTCTAGGCATGGCTATATACCAGTGCAGACACCAGTACTGGGTCTGAGTGGGTGAAGCAGTTACATACTTCTCTGATTGTATTGAGAGAAAGTGTTTTGAAGGCATTTATACCAATTAGAGTGCTTAATTTGAGGGTTTTTTGTAGACCGTTCCATAAGGTAGGTAGCACGAAGCTTATGGCTACCCTGCCAAAGCGGGATTTTGCTTTGGGTACTTTAAGTGTAGTAGCTGAGTAACTTCTTAACACGTATTTCTCAATTATACTCAGGGGAAGACAGCATGAGATATAGTAAGGCAGCTTATTAGAGATGGCTCTATAGGTCCAGAGAGAGGCATTTCTGTGGCGCCTGGACTTTAGTGATGTCCACCCCACTGCCACATATAGGGTGCAGTGATGCGTGTCGAAGGGGAGTCCCGTTATAAACCTCAGTGCTCGATGGTAGAGTGTGTCCAGTTTAGCCATGTAAGAGCTGGGGCATTGGCTGTAGAGGAAGTCAGCATAATCAACCAATGATAGGAAAATGGATTGGACCAGTTGTTTCTTGGCATCTCTGGTGAGAAATTGGTTGATTCTAAAAAACAGTCCAAGCCTTTGCCGAAGTCATTTTAGCAAGTCCTCGATATGTTCAATGAAGGAGAGTCTTTGGTCTATCCAAACTCCCAGATACTTGAATTTTGTAACAAATTCTAGTTTTCACCTAGAACTGTGGTAATTTGGGGAACTGTCCCACTGGACACAGGGTTAGCTGTATGGATAAAAGGGGAGAGGACCATCGCTTTACTTTTTTTGGCATTAAGGAGTAGCTTTTTTTGGAGGAGTTGGCTTTGCAAAAGGTTGAATTCTGACTGTAGGTCATTGCAGGCAGCTTCAGGTGTTGGGTGACTCACGTAGAGAACTGTATCATCTGCAAACAGATGGATGTTTGCTTCTTTTATACAGTAGTCGATGTTATTAATGTAGATTGAAAAAAATAAGGGCCCTAATATAGAACCTTGAGGTACCCCTCTTTGCAGAGTTTTTAAAGGGGACAGGCCTCCTTCGGCTTTAACTTGTTGAAGGTGCCCTGTAAGATAGTCAGTAAACAATGCAGAGAGGAGGGATCCACACCTACGGTTTGAATGGAGGAGAGGAGCAGACTGTGGTTGATGGTGTCAAAAGCCTTGCTTAGATCAAGGAAAACAGCACAAATAAAGTTTTTGCTCTCAAGATTACGCTGCCAGTCGTTAGTAACTTTGGCAAGGGCTGAGATAGTGTTATGCTTAGCTCTGAATCTGAACTGCATGGGATTTAGCAGTTCCCTAGACTCAAGGTGAGTCCTCAGCTGTGCATTTACAATTTTCTCTAGGAGCTTGGACAGGACGGAAGGAGAGAAATTGGCCTGTAGTTATTAGAGATCCAGGGTCACCTGATTTGAACAGTGGTATGACATGTGCTGTCTTCCATATAGGTGGTAAGGTGCTCTGAGACAGGAATAAGTTAAAGGTGGGTGACGGGTAATATAGCACTGGTAGGCAATTTTAGGAAGTAAGGGTCAAGGGTGTCGGCCCCAGCACTTTTCTAGTATCCAATGAAGCAAGAGGTCTTCACCTCTTTCAGTGGTGCAGGTTGAAGCGAGAAAGGCAGCGAAGCTATCAGAGTTTCAGGCAGTTGGCTGGCAGTCTGGGAGCAAAGTATGTTTGCAGGGGAGTTATCAAATGCCATGCCTGCAGTAGCAAAGTGGTTATTGAATGTGTCAAGTATATCCATCTTTTTGGTTATAGTCAAGTTGCCAGAGGTAATCTTGGTCGGGAGTGAATTTCCTGGGGAGTGGCCTAGCAGGTCATTGATTGTGTTCCAGAGCTTGATTGGGCTCTTTGTGGCAGAGTCGAGTTCGGATTTGAAGAAGGTGGTCTTCGATTCTCTGATTGTTTTGGTACATAGATTTCGTAGTCTCCTGAACTGGTTCCAATCCTCTGTAGTGTTCAGTCTGCACGCTTTTTTCCAGAGCTTATCTCTTTCTAGAAGCAAGGACTTGATCTGAGGGGTGAACCATTTACAGGTTTTGGTCCTAGTTCGAACTTTAATCAGGGGAGCATACTTATTAAGTGCCCTTGATAGAATGTTGTGGAAGATACTGTAAGCTGACATAATCGTTTTGGCCAGGTAGAAATCTTGCCACTCAGGGGAGTACTTAAGCTCGTTTAGGTAGGCATGTTCATTGAAGTTGCGCCTGGATCTCTTCATAGAGAACTTGCTGATGGGTGCTAGGTTGTTGGTGGATCTTACTCCTGCAATAAAACAATGGTCGCTGGCGTCTGCGAAGAAGACATCAGCGTGGGAGAAGAGATGAGGTTTGCTCACCATTAGCACATCCATAAGTGTACTTTTACTGGGGTTCTTCACGTTTGGGCATGTTGGTTCAGTAATAAGTTGCGTCAGCCCATGTTCATCACAGAAGGATGCAAGGGGGGCAGCTGTGTTAGAGAGCCAGTCAAAGTTG
Organism: Neoceratodus forsteri; assembly: GCA_016271365.2. Lineage (NCBI taxonomy): Eukaryota > Metazoa > Chordata > Ceratodontiformes > Ceratodontidae > Neoceratodus > Neoceratodus forsteri. Next base: position 860,228,774 of record CM057458.1, on the reverse strand, counting down.
AGGTCTCCTAAAATAATAGTTTCTGGCAGCCCTGTCCCAACTTGTCACTTAGATAAGACACAAGCTGTAGGCCAGCAGCTGGTGGTCTGTAGCATCCTATTACGCAGAGTGCAGTAGTCTGTGTAATTTCCACTTTGAGAATTAGGCATTTGAATTCGCTGGCGACAGATGTCGAGGATAAGCAGAAGGCAGAAAATTTGTCTTTAACGTAGATAGCTACCCCTCCTCCTCTGGCATGCCTGTCAGCTCTGAACAAGGCATAGTTGGGTTTGTTTACTTCCCTATCAGTGGTGCTGGGTCTAAGCAAGTTTCGGAAATCACAAGTATGTCAGGAGAGGTATGATTTACCCAGGTTTGTATTAAGGTTATCTTTTTAAGGAGGCTACATACGTTAATATGCAAGAAGCTTATTCCTTTTAAATTTGCTAGTTCTGCTGGCAAAGCAATAGCTTCTGGGGGGCCAGGGTTGAGTTCTACATTGCCTGAACATAGCAGGAGGATAAGTAGGATTTTTCTAAGAGCACTATAAGCTTGTAATTCCTGCCTTTCTCCCATCTAGTAGATCTGCTGTTTTTAGGGACTTGAAAGTAGCCACCATAGAAGAGCTGATCTGATGTAGCAAGAGCTAGTACCCCTACCACAATAGGCGGGGAGGAGATAGAAGTCTGCATAGTGGGAGGTGGGCCTTGTGGTGGGGGAGTGTTATAAGTACTACTGGTATATGTGGTCCAAGAGCAGGGTTCGAGGTATTGGTACTTGGAATCACGGAGGCAATTAAAGGATAAGTTGCCATGTGGTATACAGCACAATGTGCCATTGTAGATCAAACATTATGGTAGTTCAGGTGTCCAATGCTGGGCAGCTGGTATCAGCAGAAGAAGGGGCAGTATAAGGAGCCATATAGGGCCCGACATGATGGTACCTCAAAAAAGGAGCCACTCAATTAGCCCAGGGGCCAGTGGGGTTGCTGGATTAATGCAGCTTATCAGTAGCTTTCCGATCCAGGTTGACCCAAATTTGATAGCATTAAAAATATTTAGTGGTGAAGGCACAGCCAAGGAGAGCCTATACGTTTTAGTAAGGTGAGGCCCTGAGAGTTGGATCCCGTAGGCTGGACAGAGAAGAGGGGGATCACGAGCTAAGTCTCTATTGGTGGGGCACTGCGCCAGGGGATGTGGACTAATATTTTGGCAGGAGCTACTGTATTTAATAATCAGCAGAGGTGGGGGAGGGGGACGGTCAAAAAAGTTGCCACAGTTGCAGTACCTTGTAGGGTCTTGGGTCCATGTCTGTGGTCTCGAGCGTCGGCTAGAGGGGTGCTGACTGCCCAGTAGCCAGGAATCCCATGGCTTAGGAGCTGGGAGTCTGGGCGACAGTTCCTCAGCTGAGGGAGAGTAGGAGAGTGAGGGTTAATAAAGGGGATTCACATAAAGGGTTAGAAAGAACAGTGGGGAGTCCAAAATTTGCAGAACAAAAGGACGTGTATTACTTTGGCACCCAAAAGTGTCTAGGGCCAGTGCACGTATGCAGGGAAAGGGCTGTAAACACTAGATTTCTTTCCCAAACCACAAATCAAGTCCATTCAATTACAGACTGGGTTAACACTTTGGCTTTTTAACATTTGTCCCAACATAAACATTTTTAGGGTTTAAAATCAAAGAGCAGAAGCCAGCTTCCGCCAGGGACCAATCAGAGCGTGGTCTGAGAGGGCGCTCGCAATCCGGTTGGTTGCAGCAGTTGCCATACCTTGCAGGACCTTGGGTCCATGTCTGCAGTCTCGAGCGTCGGCTAGAGGGGCGCCGACAGCACGGTAGCCAGGAATCCCATGGCTTAGGAGCTGGGAGCCTGGGTGGCAGTTCCTTGGCTGAATCTGTCCGGGAGTCAGTCGGGTGGTCCTTTAGCTGTGGCCTGCTTGGAGAGAGCCAAGGCCACAGGAGCAGCTTGGGAAGCCCACAGATGGGCTATCTGAATCTGTCCAGGAGTCAGTCGGGTGGTCTGTTAGCTGTGGCCTGCTCGGAGAGAGCCAAGGCCACAGGAGCAGTTTGGGAAGCCCACAGATGGGCTGTTTGAATCTGTCCGGGGGTCAGTCAGGTGGTCTGTTAGCTGTGGCCTGCTTGGAGAGAGCCAAGACCACAGGAGCAGCTTGGGAAGCCCACAGATGGGCTGTCTGAATCTGTCAGGGGGTCAGTCGGGTGGTCTGTTAGCTGTGGCCTGCTCAGAGAGAGCCAAGGCCACAGGAGCAGCTTGGGAAGCCCACAGATTGAAGTAATTAGAGGCCTGGATGGAGGAGGAACATCTGGATATTGTGGCAGTCACAGAAACATGGTACACACAAAACCATGACTGGGACGTGAACATACCAGGATACACTATCTACAGGAGGGACAGGGAGGGTAAAAGAGGAGGAGGAGTAGCTCTTTACATAAGGGAAGGAATCAAAGCAACAGAACAAAAGGGAAAACAGGGAGGAAAAGAAGCACTGTGGGTAAATTTGGAGACCAGAAATGGCACCACAATCCACACAGGGGTTGTATACAGACCCCCTTCTCAGGGGGAGGGAATGGACAAGGAAATGATAGAAAGTATACTTAGAATGGCAGAAAAAGGGGAGATATTGCTGATGGGTTATCTGAATATGCCAGATGTTAACTGGCGTGCAGTTGCAGCAGCCACTCCGAAGAGTGGAGTTATTCTAGATACCCTACAGGGGGCATGCCTTAGACAACTAGTATTGGAGCCCACTCGAGAGGGAGCAATCTTAGACTTGGTTCTCTCAAATGGAGATGAAGAGAGGATCACAGATGTAGAAATGGGTAGCCATCTGGGAACCAGCAACCATCGTACAGTATGGTTCACAATAAACACAGCAATAAAGTCAAGCCATAAAAAGGCAAAAGTACTGGACTTTTGGAGGGTTGACTTTGCCAAAATGGGTGAGTGCCTAAAGAATGCACTAGCAGATGGGCAGGAAGGAGGGGTGGAAGAACAATAGGGAATAATAAAAACTGCCATCACAGAGGTAACAAGCTTTTGTGTGAAGCAAATAAACAAAACAAAACAATGTAAGAAACCACTATGGTTCTCAAAGGAAGTGACAGTGAAGGTTCAAGAGAAAAAGAAAGAATTCAGGAAGTACAAGGAATCACAGAAGGAGCAGGACAGAGAACTATATCAGTTAAAGCAAAAGGAAGCTGGGAAGGCAGTCAGAACAGCAAAGGCCCAAACCGACTAAAAGATAGCCAACTCAGTTAAGAAGGGGGATAAAACCTTTTATAGGTACATCAGGGAGTGAAATAAGACCAAGGGAGGGATAGTGAGGCTTAATAAAGGGAAGGGAGAGTGGGAAGAGGGTGACTGTGAAAAGGCAGAGATACTAAACAAATACCTTTTGCTCAGTATTTACAAAGGAAGAGGGGGAGGTACCTAAAACAAACAGTAGAAACACTCTGGATACAGAAGTTGATACCAGCCCATTTACAGCTGAAAGGGTTCTGAAAGAACTCTTAAAACTGAAGGTGGACAAAGCAATGGGGCCTGATGGGATTCATCCCAGAATTCTAAAAGAATTAAGGGTAGAACTAGTGACACCACTGACTACCCTCTTTAACAAGTCATGGGAGGATGAGGTTGTACCTGAGGACTAGAGGAGGGCAAATGTGATTCCCCTTCACAAAAGTGGGAGCAAGGCAGAAGCAGAAAACTACAGACCTGTTAGTTTAACCTCAGTGGTAGGGAAAATGATGGAATCACTTCTGAAGGAAAGAATTGTCGAGTATCTAAAGGCCAGAGGGGCACAGGACCCAAGGCAGCATGGATTCACAGTGGGAAGATCATGCCAGACAAATCTGATAGATTTCTTTGACTGGGTGACCAAAGTAGTACAACAGAGAGGGGCTGTGGACATGGCCTACCTAGACTTTAGCAAGGCATTTGACATAGTCCCACACAAAATATTAATATACAAGTTAGCCAGCCTGGGAGTGGGTCCCAAGATGACTGCCTGGGTAAAGAATTGGCTGAAGAATAGGACACAGAGAGTAATAGTAAATGGAGTTCACTCTGAAGAAAGGGGGGTTACTAGTGGGGCACCGCAGGGTTCAGTATTAGGACCGGTCATCTTCAATGTCTTTATAAGTGACATTGCAGAAGGACTGAAGGAAAGTATGTCTCTTTGCAGATGACACAAAGATCTGCAACAGAGTTGATGCACAAGGTGGGGTGGAAAGGATGAGAAGGGACTTGACAAGGTTAGAGGAATGGTCAAATGTATGGCAGCTTAGATTCAATGCTAAGAAGTGCAAGGTAATGCACCTGGGAAACAAAAACCCAGGGGAAAAGTACACAATGGGGGGTGAGATACTAACAACAACAAAAATGGAAAGGGACCTGGGGGTAGTCATATCAGATGACCTTAAGGTGGGCAAGCAATGTGCGAGGGAAGCAAGGAGGGCTGGGGGGATACTGGGATGCATAGGGAGAGGCATCACCAGTAGAAAACAGGAAGTTATTATCCCTCTGTACAGCCAGCTGGTGAGATCCCATCTGGAGTACTGCGTGCAGTTCTGGAGACCCAATCTTTGCAAAGACATAGACAGAATGGAAGCTGTCCAGAGGAGGTCAACTAAAATAGTGCAGGGTCTGCACCGGAAGACATATGAAGAGAGACTTAAGGAGCTTAATATGTATAGCCTCGAGGAAAGGGGGGGGACATGATAGAAACTTTCAAGTACCTCAAGGGAATCAACAAAGATCAAGAGGGTAGCATCTTTCAAAAAAGAGGTGTGCAAGAACAAGGGGGCACAATTTGAAGATAGAGGGTGGCTCAGAGGTAATTTAAGGAAGTATTTTTTCACAGAGAGGGTTGTGGATGCATGGAACGCCTTCTAGAGGAGGTTGTGGAGTCAAAACAGTGGTGGAATTCGCATGCATGGACAGTCATAAGGCAATTTTAGGGTGGGGGTAGGAAGAAGTAGGCTGCTGGTTAACTAGGATCTGCAGCTTATCCATTAGGTAGGGAAATGGGCAGACTGGTTGGGCCAAGCGGTCCTTATCTGCCATCAAATTCTTTGTTTCTATGTCTATGTTTCTATGTCCAGTGAAAATTCATAAAAAAGATTAGAAAGCAATCAAAACTGGACTACAGAACTAGACTATAAATTTACATCTATATTCTACAGGGTATAGATAGACCTGTGGGGACTTATGCTTTACATACAAAGTTTTACAAGATAATTATTTATGTGCAACTATAGGTCTGACATTGAGTGATATTACTGCTAATACTAGAACTAATGGATTTAAAATTACTGGTGAATTCATAAAAACAACAAAGAGAAGCAACTTCTTCATTCTGAGGATTGTCAGACTATGGAATAATTTACCAGCATATGTTGTGTCCAGTCCCAGTTTAGATACTTTTAAACTTAGACTTGATCTCTATATGGGAAACAAAAAATATACATACCACCTATGATTTGGTGGTGAGTTCTTAATAGGGTATTCATGCCAATTGAACTAGTACACATTCTATGATTCCATGATGACGGCAAAGAAAGCACAAACGCAAATGGAAAATCAAATGCAAGTGAGTACACAAACGCAAATGGTAATGCACATGGTGATGCAAAAGGAAATGCAAACAAAAACAGTAATGGAAACGCAAATGGTAACAGTTACGCAAAGGCAAAGGGTAACGCACACAGTAACGTAAACATAAATGATAATGCAAACGGTAACAGAAACTCAAGCAGAAATGCTGACTGTAACAGTAACGCAAATGGACACACTTTGTTCCCTAAAAGGTGCATTCAGAAGCACAGTGAATACAAAGAATATCTGCATAATAATGGCCCTTGGAGCAGAAAATGAACACTTGGAATACTAAATTGATTAAATCTTAGGAACAGTACGACATAGAAAAAAAATTTAACTCTCAAATTATTTATGACTTTCCTGGATAGTTTTGTGAGGGGCTAAGCATTTTTCTGATGAAAAGCCTGTATATGGAAGCGTGTTCAAGATACGGGCCCAGAAAGGCATGGTGGACACTGTAATGTTAGCCTATGGGAAAAATTGTCAACTTCAGAGTGATGTAATTTTGCAGCCCTTGAATAGTTTGTTATCAAACCACTAAAAGGCACATCTGTGAGATCTTTCCTTTCTTCTCTCCAAATTTCAGCCCAAAAGACCTAACTGTTCTTTTGCAGCAGGGTGACAACAATTTCCTATTGTTTTGGGCATAGTGTCGCAAAGTAGTGTCGTGATTTGCGACACTTTCAAAAAAAAAAGTCACAAAAGTGTTGAATGTGTGACACTACTTTGCGACACTGCTGTTTACAAAAATTTTAAAAACATATTTCTGGGGTGTTTAACCCCCCAAAAAAAGACATGGCTAGCATCCTCAGGACTCAACTAGGTGAACACAACAAGAATTGTGTCATTAGAAGGTCCCAAATTTAAATGCCAAACATTTCTGTGACCACCAAATGAAAACAAGAAGGCGGATTTGCCACACTACAGGGGTCATTTGCGACACTAAAAACTGCATTTGTGACACTTTCGAATATTTTAACTTTTCCCATTGACCATAATGGGAAACTTGTTTTTTGAATAACTTTTGAACCATTCAATATTTGTTCACAAAATCTTTGAAAGGCACATCGGAGACCCCAGCTGCATGTTCCCTGAAGGTTTTGAACTGGTTACGCAGACTGTGCAACTTGTAGGTGCGAGCAAAGAATGTGCAAAAATTTGTAATTTGTGCATTTTTTGTTGCACTGTAGCTCCACAACTGTACATCTGACTATTACAAAACTTGGCCGATCCAGAGATCTAGGGTACTAAACCATGCATTCAAAATTTCAGGCAAAAACATCATATGGTGGCAAAGTTATTAAGTTGCCAAATTTCAGATTTAACCTTAAATGGGGTACTGAGTTCTAATCTATAGTGGCACTACTGTGCCATTATATATAATATATATATTTATATATATATATATATATATATATATATATATATATATATACACATATTCACACACAACATAGATATATATTCATTAAAAACTGTTAATGCATCAGTTATAGTTCTTGGTTCTTACTAAAGTGACAAATGCAAGCAAATGTTGTGTTATAGATTCCAGCCAACCACCTGACCCCACCCTGCAGACCAATCATGGGGTGTGCTTTGGGGTCATTCGGCCAAATGCTCACCCCATTCTATAAGTAACTAAGCAAGCTGTGGACAGTATAGGAGAATGGGGTGAATTTTAGGGCCGATGACACCAAGGCACACCCCAGACACCTGTCAGTGTCTGCAGGGTGAGGGTAGGGTGTTAGGGCTGCAAACCCTAGCACTACATTTCCCTGATTTCATTGCTTTAGTAAGAACCCTAACTGATGTATTAACAAAGTTTGTTTACAATGAATTTCCTTACTTTTTCAGATGGTATAATCATATCCTTATTTGTCAATCCCTCGATAGATGTGCATATGTATACAGGTGTGAAAGCACAGGGCCTTCAGGTCCTGTGCTTCCATATGTATAGAACAACAGTGACCAAATTGTCAACATAGCCATCTTATTACCCCACATCATCTACCCCAGTAAAGAGAAATTGTCAAATTGACACCAAAATATAATTCTGCACAACTACAATGCCATTCCATGACACAGGTGCGAAAACACATTTTGAGCAGGATTTGAAAAATGGCAGCTGTGATATACATGAGGTTCGGCAATATGAATGTTATGTTGACAATCTGGGACAAAAAATATTAAAAATTTCCAAAGTTTCGAGTGGGCATAGCGAAATTGGAACAAATGGTTATAACTTTAGCACATTTTCATATTTTGACCCCAACTTTTCAACATAGTCTTCTTATGACCCCACTTCATAAACCCATAGGTGAAAATGTTAAAAACCATGCCAAAATACCATTCCATGCCACAGCTGTGAAAACACATTTTGGGCAGGTTGTGAAAAAAACAGCTGTACTGTGTATGAGGTGGTATGGAAAAATGGCTATGTTGAAAATTGGGCAGCAAAATATTTAAAATTACTAAAGTTATGCGCATACATAGAAAAATTTCAAAGAATGCATGTAACTTACATATTTTTGTATTAATTTAGTTTATCAAATTTTCAACATGGTCTTTTTGGGACCCCACTTCATGAACACTGGCACTGTCATTTTGTTAGCTGGTCCCAAAAGGTGATTTTGTGCAGTGACCAAGAAATCACCTTCTGGGCCTGATTAACAAAACAACAGTGACAGACAGTGACAGACAGTGTTCATGAGGTGGGGTCACAAAAAGGACGTGCTGAAAATTTGGTGAAAAAATACCTAAACATGATAGAGATATCAATATAAGTTCAAAACACCATTGACAGCCATTATACAGCTACTACCTTGATTCTTCAGTCACAGTTCAGCTTTGAAGAGTGCAGACGTGTCCCCCAACCCACAGAAGATGACAGCCAGCAACCTCCAATGTTATGTATAGGTAAGGGGGGTGTGGGGTGGCGGGTGCTCAGTAGGAGGGTCAGGATGGGGAAGGGGACAGAGAGACGATGAAGGACTGTTTTCTTTTTTGCAGGTTCTAAATGCAAAAAAAAAAAATGATGTGGGACATTTTTTTTCACAGGATAGAAATAAATATTTTAGGATACTGGGTGTGAGCTTCCCAGTGTCCCACACTGCTGGGGGTGTCTTAAGAATGCTGACACAGGGATTGGGCACCCTGAGTCAGCTCTGATAATTTAAACAAGGGGCTTTGGGTACGGAGGTGGGGGGGCATCCAACACCGGGGTTGGGCACTCCAGGATTGGATCATAGAAAATGTATTACACTATATGCAGACACTGGGGGTGGGCTTCCTAGTGCCCCACATTGCTAAATAAATTGTTTCCAATATAAATCAATGAATAAAATAAATACATTGCCACTGGGGATTGGGGCCCACTGTGTGCAGATACATGTGAAGGCACTGTGAGAATGTAGTCAGCTGAGTGGAATGGCATTTTGTTAATGTGTTGTCTTTTCATACTTTAGCCCCCTTCCCCTGGGAGTATTTTAAATGTAAAAACTACTGGATTTAGGTAAACACCAGAGGTGTTTATCTGATCTGGGGCTGAGGAATCAGATTCTGGGGTCAGTTAGTCAAAGAAATGGCTAGAAATGTCATTGGAATGGCACAGCAGCTAGTGCCACAAATTGCACCACAACCCCATTGTTTCGCAAATGGAGTGCTGCAATTTGCTGCAGTAGAGTTCCAAAATGCAACATCAAAATGGCCCAATGAAAATAAACATATTTCTGGGCACTGTAATGGAAAGTAACCACAGAATTGTGTTCCTCGGGTACCAATTAGGTAAACAAAAGTGTCGATGTTTACCAAGGAGCGTCATTTTTTCAGTTATTCAGTTTTTCCACATTGCTAATTGAAAACAAGATGGTCGCAGCATGGCAGTACTCCAGCATTTGTGGCAGCAGAAAGCATTTTCATGAAAGCAAAATAGTGCTTGTGCATGGCTCATCTAATTTTTCCCATAGGAAATAATGGGAAACTTAGAATTTTAATAACTTTTGAAAGGATTAATATTTTTCAATAACCTTCAACAGGCACATCTGTGATCCAGACCCCATATACCCTGAATATTTTAGCCTAAACCCCAAGAGGTTTTGGAGAAACAGCATGACAAAGAATTTGACAAAACAGTGGTTATTTTCACATTTTTTGGCATTCTGTTTCTCTGCACCTGTATGTCCAACTGGAACAAAACTTGCAAAATCCAGAGACTTATGGTACCCGATGGCACATGAAAAATTTCATGCAAGTTGGCTGAATTGTTGCAAAGTCATTAAAGTGCAATGTTTGGGGTACAAAATAGAAGTGACTGTCTAACCATAACTATACTGGCACTATCATATATACAGATAAGCCCTCCAGGATGAAGTGCAGTGTCACAGGTTTACTGCATGACAAAAGGGATTAACTCCCATTGAAACTGCATTGTGTACTGCAGTAACGCTACTGCAAAATTATGTAGTGCTGCATTTCATCCTGGGGGGGCTTATCTGTACAGCATATATATATATATATATATATATATATATATATATATATATAGTTAGGGTTGAGTATCCCATTTCAGGTTCAGCTCTGAAATTTGGCAGCTTAATAACTTTGCCACCATATGACAAATTTGCCTGAAATTTGGCATGCACAGATTGGTGCCATAGATCTCTGGACCTGCCAAGTTTTGTAATGGTCAGATATACAGTTGCGGAGCTACCTAGCACTAGAGAATGTAGTAATTATGCATTTTTGTGCATTCTTTGCTCGCACCTACAGGTCGCATGATCTAGGCGACTGGTCCAAAACCTTTCATGGAACCTGCAGCCGGGGTCCCCAATGTGCCTTTCGAAGATTCCATAAAAAACTATTAAAAGGTTCAAAAGTTATTCAAAACTCAAATTTCCCATTATAGTCAATCGGAAAAGTTAACAAAAAGTTCAACAGTGTCACAAATGCAGTTTTTAGTGTCGCAAATGACCCTGTAGTGTCGCAAATCCACCATCTTGTTTTCAGTTGGTGGTCACAGAAGTGCTTGCCATTTAAATGTGGGACCCTCTAGGGACACAATTCTTCCTGTGTTCACCTAGTCGAGTCCTGAGGATGCTAGCCATGTCTTTTTTTTGGGGGGTTAAACACCCCAGAAATATGTTTTTCAAATTTTTGTAAAAAGTAGTGTCACAAAGAAGTGTCGTACATGCAACACTTTCGTGTCTTTTTTTGCAAAAGTGTCACAAATCACGACACCACTTTGTGACACTATGCCCAAAAGAATAGGAAATCTTTGCCACCCTACTGCAAAGGAACGGTTTAGTCTTTTGGGCTGGAATTTGGAAGGAACAAAGCCAATATCCCTCAGATGTGCTTTTTGGTGGTTTGGTGACAAAATATTAGAGGGCTGCAAAGTTATGGCACTCTGAAGTTAATGATTTTTCCCATAGGCTAACATTACGGCGTCTGCTGCAGCTTTCAGGGGCCCATATCTCGAAAACGCTTTGAAATATGGACTTTTTGACAGAAAAATGCTTAGCCCCCAAGTGCAGAACTAGCCAGGAAAGTCAAAAATAATATGAGATTTAAATTTTTTTTCTGCGTCGTATGGTTTCTGAGATATAAGCAATTTAGTATTCCGAGTGTTCATTTTCTGCTCCGAGAACCATTATTATGCATACATTCTTTGTAGTCACTGTGCTTCTGAATGCAGCTTTTGGGGAAAAAAAGGGTGTGCATTTCTGTTACTGTTACAGTTAGCATTTCCACTTGCGTTTCCATAAACATTTGAGTTAGTGTTCCTGTTTATGTCACCATGTGCATTACCTTTTGCGGTTGAGCTTGTGTTTGCATTACTGTTAACATTTGCATTTCCATTACTGTTTTTGTTTGTGTATCCTTTTGCGTCACCGTGTGCATTACCATTTGCATTTGTGTACACGCTTCCATTTGTATTTCCGTTTGTGTTTCTTTTGGCATTAGTGCTGGTGTTACCGTCAGCGTTTGTGTTTCCAATTGCATTACTATGACCGTGTGTGTTATGATTTCTGTTTGTGTACGCACTTGCATTTGCATTTCCATTTGTGTAACTGTTCCCTTTGGTGTCATCATTAGTGTTACCGTAATCGTTTGCATTTCCAATTGCATTACCATTACTGTTTGCTTCTTCATTACCATTTGTGTTTCTGTTGGCCTTAGCTTTTGCATTTTCGGTAGTGTTTCCATTGTCAATTTCATTACTGTTTCCTTCTGTGTCACTGTTGCCATTACCGTTTACATTTCTGTTTTCATACCCAATTTTTCATTTCACTCGGTCATAGACTTTTTGCACAGCGAAGTGACAAAAAATCACATGGTGGGCCCCGCGCTCCCACAACCACATTCCATTTACTACTTATAGTGCACGTTCTCAAAAAGAAGGGAAATTCATGACAAAAAAATCCATTTAATGCATCAGTTGTGGTTGTTCCGCAGTGACAAAAGCAAGGAAATTCGGTGTTAGGGTTGAAAACCCTAATTGCACATTCCCCCCTACCCCCACCACACACACACACACACACACACACATACAGTATATGCAAGTAGGGGAAGGACCAAGGCAACACAACCAATCACACACAACCACCAGCAGGTAACAGGAATAACATACAACTATGTAAACCATGAAACCACACACCCATGCTCCCATCGGGCTGTCGCATGGGGTCATCACTGCTAACTCTCATCCTGAACATTCCATGCACTGCTAAACACATATCACTACAGACTACTGGACATCTTGGTCCACATGCTGCCACCAACACATAACACAGACTACATATATGGTATTTTGAGGTTCGCAAGATCCAAAACAGGATTTTGCACAATCCCTGAAATACTTTGGAAAATCACTTTCACAAATGTGAAAGTATCGTGCTAAGACACTTTCATGTTTGCGATAGTATTTTGTGAAAGTATGCTCCTAATGACTTCACATCTTGGCCATCATCCTGCAAGCAAACGGTTGGGTCCTTTGCCCTCAAATTTGCAGGATGGCAAGACCTGGTCCCACAGATGTGCTTTTTCCTGCTGTTGTCCTAAAATACTTAAGGATTACAACGTTACACTGCTCCAAAATTGAGCAATTTGCCATAGACTAACATTGCAGCACCCATGATGCCTTTTGCCACCCATATATTGAAAACAAAGAGAGCTACACTATTTTCGCTAATGCCAGCTTGGTTCACCTTTATGTGAACTAATCTGGAAAAACAACTTTGTAAATAATCTATGATATCTCAAGTTGGATTTCTCCACTTCCTACAGTAACACAGGTATACACCTCCTGCTGGATGTGTGTGATTGGTTGTGTTGCTTTGGTCCTTCCTCTACTTGCATGCATGGGGGGTGTTGTGGTGAGGGGATGGGGTGAGGGGGGGTGTGCAGTTAAGGTTTTCAACCCTAACACTGAATTTTCTTACTTTTGTCGCTGTGGAACAACCCTAACCAATGCATTAAACAAAATTTTTTGCCATGAATATATATATATATATATATGCATAGATAGATAGATAGATAGATATTATAGTGCCACAGTAGGCCACTATAGATGGGGTTGAGTAAGCACTTTAATGTTAAACCTCAAATTTTGCACCTTAATAAGTTTGCCACCATATGACGGATTTGCCTGATATTTTGCATGCATGGTTTGGTACCATAGAGCTCTAGAACTGGCAAGTTCTATTGCAGTTGGACATATGGTTGTGGAGCTACAGAATGCCAAAAAATGCAAAACAACTGACTTTTTGTGTGTTTCTTTGCTCGTTCCCATAGCCTGCATGATTTGTCCGTTCAGTCACAAATGTTCAGGGAAGATGCAGTCTGGGTCACCAATGTGTCTTTCGAAGATTTGGTGCAAAAATATTAATCCTTCCATGGGTGAGGACCGATATATCAGTCCAAATTTCCTATACATTCCAATTCTGTTGGCAGCCTAAGGGTTAAACTGTTCAAAAGTTATTCAAAAAACAAATTTCCCATTATAGTCAATGGGGGAAAAAATACACGTGCCTCATGAAAGTTTTGCAAATGCAATTTTACTTTCACAAATGGCCCTTTTACTTTCATGCTGTGGCCATCTTGTGTTCAGTTAGTGAGAGAGAAAAATGCCTGGCATTTAAATTTAGAACCCTCTAGGTAAACACTGACTGTTGGGTTTATCTAGTCGGGTCCTGAACATGCCAGCCTTATCTTTTTTGGTGGGTAAAACCCCTGAGAAATGCTGTTTTAAACAACAGAGAAAAAGGTTTTTTGCAGCTCATGGAAGAAACTGTCAAAATATGTTTGCAAATGCAAAAGTTTCTTGCTACTTTTTGTGAAACTTTTCGTGATTTTGCAAAAGTATTAAAAAAAAAAAACAGCAAATCTTTGCTATCACCCTGCAACTAAACGGTTGGGTCTTTTGGGCTGAAATTTGAAGGGTGGAAAATTTCCCATAGGATAAAATTGCTGCGTCCATGACAGCTTACATCACTTTTAGGGGAGCTAAGCTGCAGAAACAAATTTAGAAATCATAGGTTACACCAGCAGTGGAGTTTTTTTCCTACCTTCTAAGGTTACAGAGATATTGGCAAAACATGTTCCAAGGATTCCAAGGGTGCTATTTCATTGCATTTCAGTGCCAATATCTCATAAATGATGTGAGATACAGATTTGGTTGATTTATATAGTGTAGATGTCTCTCTGTCCGATTACAATGACACTTGAATTTTATTTATAGCTGCTAAGGTTGCTGAGATATTGGCACATTACTGTTACAGGTGCTCCTTGCCCTATAGGGATGCTGTATGGCCCCGTACTTATGTGTGAGTGTGAGTGCAGGGCCCAGAGGGCTCATGCTCCTACATACACATACCATTGCACAAAAACTGGACAATCTGAAATGCCTGCGCTCCCACTAACACATACCACTTGCTAGTTACTTTACACTTTCTCAAAAAGAAGGGAAATTCATGGCAAAAAACTCTGTAAATGCATCAGTTAGGGTTCACAGCACAGTGACAAAAGCACGGAAATGTGGTGTTAGGGTTACCACCCATACCACCCCACTCCCACCCTCCACACACCAACAGGCATTTGGGTCATTGTGCCTAACTTTCAGCCCGTTGTCCTACACTGCACTACCTCAACTTGTTTACACATGGAATGGGGTGAGAGTTAGGCCAATGATCCCAAAGTACACCCCAATGCCTGTTAGTGTGTGGAGGGTGGGGGGTGGGGTGGTAGGGGTGGTAACCCTAACACCACATTTCCATGCTTTTGTCACTGTGCTATGAACCCTAACTGATGCATTAACAGAGTTGTTTGCTATGAATATATATAAATATATAAATTGCAAAACAGGGTCAAAGTGACATAAGTAGGGAAATATGGCATTAGGGTTTCCAACCCTAACAACCCATTCCCCACCTTGCACAGACCATAGGCAGGGGGGAGGATCTGTCTTGAGTGAAGTGAACTCTATCACTCACCCCATTCTTTTGCAAAAATTTTATGACATGGCTACAGTGTAGGAAAATTGGGTGAGTGTTATGGCTCATGGTGCCCAATACAGACCCCCATCCCCCCATCTGTGGGCCTGTGCAGGGTGGGAAATGGGGTGTTTGGGTTGGAAACCCTAATGCCACATTTCTCTACGTTTGTCGCTTTGACCCTAGCTAATGCATTAACAAAGATTTTTGAAATTTATATCCTTAATTTTTGAAATAGCATGATTGTATCCTTATTTTATGGTGGGAATGTAGATAGCATAACAGTAGTCTTATTTGTACAGTGGAGCACAGGTTCCTTTGAACACTGCACTCCCATCCTTTCATTGAGATAGTATAACAGTGTCCTCATTGTACAGTGAGAGCGCAGGGTCTAAAAGACACTGGGCTCCCATCACTCAATCGAGACAGTATAAAAGTATCCTAATGTTACAATGGAAGTGCAGGTTCTTTTGGGCACTGCGCTCCCATCCATCCATCAAGATAGCATAACAGTAGCCTTATTTTTATGGAGGGAGCGTAGGGACCTTCAGACCCTGTGCTCCCATCCCTCCATCAAGATAGTATAAGAGTTCTTATTGTAAAGTGGAAGCACAGGGCCCTTTGGACCCTATGCTCCCATCCCTCCATTGAGATAGTATCACAGCATCCTTATTTACCCCAATTTTTCCAACACAGCCTTCTTATGACTGCACAACATGTACCCATTACAGAAAATGTTTAAATCCCCGCCAAATCTTAATTCTGTGCAACTACACCATTCTGCACCACAAGTGCGAAAACACATTTTGGCCAGGACTTGAAAAATGACAGCTGTCACATACATGAGGTGAGGTAATACCAAGGATGTGCTGATAATAGGGGGTGCCAATATACAACATTTCCATAGTTACGAGCGTGCATAGTGAGATAACAACATATGCTCATAATGCAGCCATTTTTCAAAATTTTGACCACAAATTTTCAACATACTCTTCTTATGATGCCACCTCATGAACTATATGAGTTGCAACACTTTCCAGAAAGGAGATTTTGTGGTCATTTGGCAAAATCCCCTTTCTGGTGGGATTTTCATAATGACATTGATATAGTTCATGAGGTGGCATCATAACAAGGGTATGTTGAAAATGTGTGGTCAAAATTTTGAAAAACGGCTACATTATGAGCTGTGGAGAACAAAAAGTGTAAAAAATCCTCAACTTTTGCAAATTCGTTGTTGGTCTCTAGAGCCCGAACGGTTTGTCCATCTGGTTCAAATTTTTCAGGGTATATGGGGATTGGGCCAGGGAAGTGTATTTTGAAGGTTTAGTGAACAGATAATAATCCATTCAAAAGTTATTGAGATTTAAAGTTTCCCATTATATCCTGTGGGTAAAAAAAAAATGTTCCACACGATACCAAGTAGTACTGTCGCAAAAACACCTTTTTCTGTCACAAATGTCCTCAGTAGTGCTGTGCTGCCACCAACTTGTTTTCAGTTAGTAGTGGAGAAAAAACTGTACAGTTAAAAACTAGTGCCCATAGGTAAACACTAATTGTTGTGTTTACCTAAATGGGGTCCAAGGAACAGCATTCATGCATCAGCATTTTAAAATAACAAAATCACAGTGCCATTGTTCATGAGGGGAGCTCTCAAAAAGTTCATGTTGAGAATTTGGTGAAATGATTCCAAAAAAGTGACCATGTTACGAGCGTGCATTGCACAGGTCCTATGCAAGAGCATAACTGCAACAATTTTTCCTATTTTTACTACAGATTTCAAGACAGATTAACAAAATGACAGTGCCAGAGCTCATGATGTTGGGTCCCCAAAAGGCCAAGGAAAATTTGGTGAAACACATACTGAAAATGCTAAGTTATGAACGCCTGTTGAATTTATTCTACGCATGCACATACTATTATACTATCTCAAAAAGAAGGAAAATTCATTTAAAAAAACTACGTTACTGCATCAGTTAACATTTTTAATAAAGCATCATAAGCTGTGAAATTCGACATTAGGGTTACCAACCTTACCGTCCCACCCCCACCCTCCGCACTCCAACATGTGTCGGGTTGTGCCTTTGGGTCGTTGGGCATAACTCTCACCCCATTTTCCTATACTGTATCATCTCATCTTGTTTACACATAGAATAGGGTGACACTTAGGGCTGACTACCCCAAGGCACACCCCGACGCCTGTTGGTGTGTGGAAGGTGGGGGCTTGGAGGTGGGGTGGTAGGGTTGGCAACCCTAACATCGAATTTCCCGGCTTTTGATGCTTTAATAAAAATCTTAACTGATGCATTAACATAGTTTTTCAATAATATATATATAAATATATATATATATTTATTTAGTTATTTATACAATGGGGTGAGTGATAAATAAGTGTGTTAAATCATGTTATTTTCACTGGGGTGTGAGAAATGTAAGAACTGACATTTATCACACCCCCAAAACCCACGCTAAACTCGCGCAAAGTCACACAAAGCTGTGCAATCGCACAAAGTCACACAAAGCCACACAAATGGTACATTTTGCAACAATGAGACCCCCATTGTATAAATTGGATACATGATGTGCACTTGTATGATATGGGAAATATGTTCAGTCCTGTACAGTGACCTCTGAAACCTCACTCATGTTTCGCCAATTGTGAGCATTCAGAGGTCACTCTAGAGGAGTGAAGATATTTTCCATATCACACTCATGCCCATCATGTATCCCCTATATATATATATATATATATATATATATATACATAATATATATATATATATTTATATATAAAATGGATTGCTTGGGATTTATTGGATATTGATCATCACATGACCATAAGGATATCACAACGTGACTGCACACCTGCACTTTTAACCCCCTCCAAAACAATTTTGACATTTTATAAGATAGATAAAACACTCTGAGGTGTGCGGTTGCGCTTTGATATACGCACACCTTGGGTGGTTGACACACTCGGCCTGCGGCCTCATGTGTACAACACACACCAAGTATATCAGAGTGTGACCGCACACCTTAGAGTGGTTTATTTATTATGTGTGTGTGTGTGTGTGTGTGTGTTTATAAATATATATATTTATAAAATTGATAAAAAGGAGTGGTCCAAATCAAAACTTCTGATTGTATAAAACACATCACATGACCAAGTGTATAGCAGAGCATGACTGCACACCTGCACATTTACCCCTTCCAAAACAATTTTGACATATTATAAGATAGATAAACCACTCTGAGGTGTGCAGTCATGCTCTGATATATGCACGACTTGGGCAGTTGACACACTCGGCCTGTGGCCTCATGCATACAATGCACACCAAGATGTGTGTATATCAAAGCATGACCAAACACCTCAGAGTGGTTTATCTATTATATATATATATATATATATATATTGCAATAACTTGTTAATGCATCAGTTAGGGTGAATACCATAGCAACAAAAGCAGGGGAATGAGGCGATAGGTTTTCCAACCCTAACGCCCCACCCCAGGGTTCCCACTCAACCACCCCACCCCCATCCACCACCCTCCACACACCAACAGGCATCAGGGTGTGCCATGAGGTCATCAGGCCCAACTCTCACCCAATTCCATGTGTAAACAACCTTACACACTACAATATAAAACAATGTGGTGAGAGTTAGGCCTGACAACCTTATGGCACACCTCGATGCCTGTTGGTGTGTTGAGGGTGGGAGGATGGGAGTGGAGTTCTGGAGTGGGAACCCTGGGGGTGGGTTATTAGGGTTGGAAACCCTAATGCCTCATTTCTCTGCTTTTGCATTCCATGGTATTCAACCTATCTCATGCATTAACAAAGTTTTTGCAGTCAATTTCCTTACATTTTGAGGTAGCATAATAGTATCCTCATTTTACTGTGGGAGTGCAGGGTCCAAACCCTCCATCCAGATAGTACAGCAGTATCAACATGTCACAGCAGAAGAGCAGGGTCCTATGGAGCCAGTGCTCCCATCCCTCCAACCAGATAGTATAACAATATTCATATGTTATGGTGGGAGGACAGGGTCCTTTTGGACCCTGCACTCCCATCCCTCCATCAAGATAGCACAACAGTATCAATATGTTACAGTGGGAGCAGAGGATCCTTCAAACCCTGCTCTACCATCCCTCCATCCAGATAGTACAGCAGTATACATATATCATACTGGGAGCTTTCAATCCCTCCACAGATGCACATATTTATGTAGCTGTGGAAACACAGGGATCTGTGGCCCCTGCGCTTCCAAACATAAAGTTACTAGCAGGCATAGTGAAACTGAAATTTTGTTAATCTGTCCCAAAAGTTGATTTCGCACAACAACTGAACCATTCTTTGCCACAGGTGTGAAATCATGTTAAGGGCAGAATGTGAAAAATGACAGCTGTACTGTTCATAAGAAGATGTGAAAAAATGGCAATGTTGAAAATCCAGAGTGAAAATATAAAAAATTGGCAAAGTAACAAGTGTGCATAGAAACTGCGCAATGCATGCTCATAACTAGAGAAGCAGCAACATTTTAATTCCTTAGCGAAGTATAGGCAAAGTCATCCACTTCACATCCATTTTGGGCTATGTGAAGTCTCCATTATAATGGGTCACTTCGCGTTGCTGGCTTCACATTCACTTCGCCTTATTTTCAGAAAGGTGAAGTGTGTGAGAACTGAAAACAGCACGCAGATCACATGAGTCACCATTGCTGAATACATTTAATGACTTTTGATCCATTGTCACTGTTATAAAGCCAGCTTTGAGGGATAGGGGGTTCAGCTACTCATCAGTTTCTGTCAGTAGCAAGTCTAGTATGTTTTTACCTGTGTGGGTCTCTGCAACACTGCGTGTTGCAAGCGTCGCATGCTGTTTAATTCCCTGAAGGTTGCTGCCATGACAGTCTGCCTTATTACACTGCTTTCTAATCCTGCCAGAACAGATAACCCCCGGTACCTGTGCCCAATATGCAGTAATACACAAATAGGAACTACACACTGTTTTTCCACTTTTCCACATATCCATATGGAAATGAATTCCTTTACTGCCACCAACTATGCCCTTATGCTGCGTACTACCATGCCCATGGCCACTCTTGCCACTGGCAGCAATGCCATGGCCAGAAACATCTCTGCATGCATGTTTCTTTACAGGAATTGTTTTTGGATTTCACAGAAAATTAAAAAATTTAGATTTATGAACTTTGGGGTGGAGGGGAAGCCAAAAAACAACAACTGTGGCTTACAGATGGAGATTGGGCCCTAAACAGATGCAAACACATAGACAGATGGAGATTGCACACTCAAGAGATGCAGTCACACAGGCACAACAACACCATAACCAGTGGTCACACAAATCCCAAACTGGAAAAATAATACCTTCTGCAGAGGTGGGGGACAACTGCAGTACCAGTCCACTAACTAGATAGAATGAAGCAATAAAAAATACCACAGATGGATAAGAGATTCAAGGTGCTGCAATTATGGTGTGGCAAAATAAAATGTGTCTGATTTGATGGCACACACACATGCACACACACACACACACACACACTACAGGTAATGCACATAAAATTTTATAGTTCAGTACACTATAACCAAATCTTTCAAACTGACTGAAAAAATGCACTACACCACAGCAAACAGGAAAAAGTGATCAAAACTTACTACAAGTATTACTGTGTGTACATGAACACACAAATACTAGCACACTAGCTACCCAACAACAGTTAAAAAGACTGCCTTTCTCACTGTGAATCTCCCTTCACCACAGATATGCCCCTCACCTGAAGCAGATTTCTGCAGTGTCTGTCAGTACAGAGACTGAAGGTATTAAATTAACATTCAATATGCACACAAAATCAATAAACCCTCAATGATATAAACACACAAAGGTTTCCAGCAATTGATGTACTAAATTTTGACACAAACTTTTGTCACAGAAATGATTCTTTAAAGCATTTTCATTGGTTTGAGTCTGAGAGCTCTGAAAACAAACTGTCTCCAGCTTTTCTCTACACACACTACGCTGAACGGAGGCTGTGCAAGACAATATAGAGCCCATGTGACCTACCATCTTATTAATCTCTACAAAATTCACCTTAAAGAGCAATAAAAAAGGTGAAGTTAATGCCAAGTCCATTGAAATAAATGGAACTTCACATTAAAATTAAAGGTGAAGCAATAAAAAAGGCAAAGTTAACACAAAGTCCATGGTAACCAATGGAACATTGCGTTAAAGTTAAAGGTGAAGTTATATGCTTCATGTTGCAGAGTAATACGTGAATTTCATGTTATTCAGGAAGTATTCCACGTATCAAGTTTTAGGGACTTTGCTCATACCTACTCGTAATGCATTTTAGGAATTTTCTTCACCAGATTTGCAACATGAGCGTTTTGAGACCCCTCTTCATGAACAGTGGCACTGTCATTTCGTTAATCGGTCCGGAAAGGTGATTCTGCGCAGTGACCACAAAATCACCCTTCAGGACTGAAAAATGAAATGACAGTGTCTGTGTTCATGAAGTCGGGTCCCAAGAACCCCATGTTGAAATTTTGGGGCCAAAAGTCCTAAAATTGGCTGAGATATCAACATAAGTTGAAACCCTCTCATTGACTCCCATTATACAGATTGCCTTGATCCTTCAGATCACAGTTTTGCTTTGAAGAGTGCAGATGTGTCCCCAGTCCAGAGAAGATCACTGCTCCTGATCTCTGGAGGTAAGTATGGGGTGAGGAGGGGTGCGGGGAGGTGGGTATGCAAAGGAATGGTGGGGATGGGGGAGAGGCAGTAGGTAGACAATGAGGGACCACTTTCTTTTCTACAGGTGAAAAAAAAGACATTGGGGGATGGTTTTCTTTATTTACAGGTAAACCTGTAAAAGAATAAATCTGGGCACACTGGGATGGGCTCCCAGTATGCCACATGAGTTGTGGGGTATCATGATGCTGACAGGGATGATTGGGCATCCTCTGTCATCAATAAAGTGGGCTGGGAGGGCATCCAACACCAGAAGTGGGTATCCCGGTGTCAAAAAGTTTAAAACAAAAAACACCATTTATCTTGGCACACTGGGGGTTGGCTCCCAGTGTGCCACAATACTGTGTGGGGGATACACACCGACACGGGGATTGGGCAACCTGATGTCTGTGCAAAAAATAGGAATTAGTGGGGGCAGAATAGTCTGATTCAGGATCCTGCATCGAAATTATGTCAAATTTCGATGCAGGATTCAGCATCAAAGAAAAGACATTGGGGGACAGTTATCTTTATTTGACAGGGTTACAAATAATGTAGGGCACACTGGGGTGGGGTCCCAGTGTGCCAAATAAGTGTGTGTGTGTGTGTGTGTGTGTGTGGAGGGAGGGGAGATACATACTGACATGGTGATTGGGCACCCTGTGTTGGTGCGAACAAAGTGGGTCATCCTTGACTCTGCAGCTGGCAGCAAGAGTTCCAGCTGCAGCTGCAGAAGTCAAAAAAACTACCACTGTTCTCATACAGAGAACAGGCTACAAGTCATTCTCTGTAAGCTGGCACTCGACAAAAAAAACTTGTTTGTTGACAGCTTAAATAAAAAAAAAAAACATCAGAAAACACCTGAAGGGGTCCTGTTTATCTGTGTTCTGATTTTTTTTTTCTTTTTTAAATGTTCTGTTGTAAGCGGCAAACAAGATGGTGGATGCAACAAAACTCAGTCGATTGAATGACTTTGAACATTATGCAAAATACCAGCCTTCTTTATGAAAAGAAGCTGGTATATTCCACAAAGTACTCGTATTGTGTGAAAAATATATTTTTTATGCCTTACGTATAAATTTTCCAATAGGAAATAATGGGAACATTTAAAATGTCATAACATTTGAACGGATTAATATGTTTTCACCAAACCTTCAAAAGGCACATCTGTGATCCAAAGGCTTTCTTCTCTGGAAATTTCAGACCAAAAACCTAAAGCTATTTCTCAGATCCAGGATGGCAAAGAAATATTAAAAAACATGATTTTTTCTATTTTTGCAACACTTTATGTCTCAGAAACCTCTCAACAGATTCTGTGCAGCAAAACAGCAAACAAATGCACTTTCACCAGTTTTGGAGTGTTTTGTGCCTGTGGTGGTGTGACCACACCGTGTGGTCTTTTGGTCTGAAATTTGGAACATAGAAAGAGTCTGGGTCAAGGAATAATCCAAAATTAGTTTAATATAAAAAAAAAATAATCCAATTAAAAGTTATTAATTTTTTTTAATTTTTGAATTCTGAGCATGCTCAGTTCACTACAAAATTTATATGTATATTTTACGACCTAAGAATTGCCTCACTGTCAAGGATTTTGCTACCTTGTGAAGGAAAATCCTAGTCCATCAGAAAAAATACTTAGCTCGTGAGCCTCCATCTTGTTCTTAATTTTCCAGTCAAACAAAATGTCGTAGCTTTCTCCATGGGTGACTTTTGGGCCAAATGAGGCATGGGTTTTGTTCCATGACTTTGGTTTGCTTCATTTTAAAAATAGGTTTTTGAAAATTAAAAATTCATCTTTTGTGACTCGCTAACAGTCTTCTTTCGCGAGCCTGCAAAATCCTGGTCTGCGAGATGATCCTAGTCCACGAGTTTATTCATGAGGGGATGACCAGATAGCTGGAATTTCACAACCAGATGTCCCTGGGGATGATCAGATGGCCCTGACTGGTGTGACCAGATGTCCCCTCGTGGACTAAGATTTTCTTAGGCCACAGACTAGGATTTATCTCGCGGCCTAAGATTTTGCTATCTCAAGACTGAAACATTTTTAAAGGTGTAAAAACTTTGGAATTGCATAGCTCATAAACGGGTTGGTCTCTTTACTTGAAATTTACAGGATGTTGAAGGGATGCCCTAGAGGTGTGAATTATGCTGTTTAGGTGTTGAGGAGTTAAGTGGTTGCATAGATATGTCATGACAAATTTGACATTTTTCCATTAGGATTACATTGTGGTGTCTGTCATGCCTTTCGGTGCCATTATCTCGAAAATTAAGTGAGATACAGAGTTTTCGCTACTGGCAGCATAGGTCACTGTTAATGCATCATAGGTCACCTTTAGCTGATCCATGCCCCTGGAACAAGATTTTAAATCATAGACTAAGCATGCAGTGGATTTTTTTTCCATGGATTGCACGGTTAACACGATATTGTCAAATTTGTGTTACAAGGGTTCTGTGCCCTATTGGGCTGCTGTATGGCTCTGTAGCTATGCATAAGTGAGAGCATGGGTCCAGAGGGCCTGTACTCCCACAGATGCATATTGTTATGCAGAAATGGGCAACTTGGTGGGAGCGTGGTGCCCGAAAGGCCCTGCGTTCCCACCAATACATGTTTTTTTACTAGTTATATTACACTTTTCCAAAAAGTAAGGAAATTCATGGCAAAAACTGCATTAAATGCATCAGTTAAGGTTAAAGCAACAAAAGTCAGGAAATGAAACATTATGGTTGAGTCCCTAACCCCCCCATCGCAATCCACATATGCATCCTCCACAGAGTGACAGACACAAAGGGTGTGCCATGGGGTCATGAGGCCTAACTGTCATCCCATTCTCCTTTTCTGTAGCATCTCAACATGCTTACACATGGAATGGGGTGAGAGTTGTGCCTGATGACTCCATGGCACACCCTGACATCTGTCACTCTGTGGAGGGCATGTGTGTGGGTAGTGTGGGGTTGGGGTTCAACCCTAACATTTCATTTCCTGATTTATGTCACTTTAACCCTAACTGATGCATTAAATGCAGTTTTTTGCCATGACTATATATATATATATATATATTTGTTGCAAAAAAATGTGTTAATGCATCAGAGTTAAGGTTGATAACACAGTGACAAAAGTTTGAAAATATGGTGTGAGGGTTACACCCCTACCAACCCCCACCACCCTCTACACACCAACAGGCATCGGGGTGTGCACTGTGGTCATCAGCCTAACTGTCACCCCATTCCATGTGTAACAAATCTGAGGTGTTACAGTATAGGAGAATGGGGTGATAGTTATGCCTGATGACCCCAACGTACACCCCAATGCCTGTTGGTGTGTGGAGGGTGTGGGGGTGGGTTTGTAGGGGTGTAACCTTAGCAGCACATTTCCAAACTTTTTTTGCTGTGCTATTAACCCTAACTGATGCATTAATGGAGTTTTTTGCAATGAATTTCCCTTCTTTTTGAGAAAGTGTAATGTAACTGGTATGTGTTAGGAGGAGCTCGGGTCCTCCAGCCCCATGCTCCCTTCACATTGCCCATTTTTAGCATAATGGTATGCATATGTGAGAGCACAGGCCCTCCAGGCACTGTGTTCCCACTTACACATTTGTACAGAGCCATACAGCAGCGCCATACTACTCCAAAGGAACCCTTGTAATACGTCTTTGCTAATACCTCCATAACAGTAGCAAGTAGGAAACAAATTCCTCTGCAGGTGTAATCTATGATGTTGACATTTGTTTGAAAAGTGATCTAAGCTGTGGGTAGCGAAAAATCCATATCTCGCTTCATTTATGAGATATGGGCACTGAAAGGTGCTGCAGGTGACACAATGTTATCCTATGGGAAATGTATCAACTTCAGAACACTGTAACTTTGTAACCCTTTTAATTTTTTGTACCAAACCATCAAAAGGCACATCTGTAGGGCCAGGGTTTGCTACCCTGCAAATTTCAGTCAAAAAGCCACAACCATTTAAGTGCAGAGGTGTGGCAAAGAAATTATATTTTTTGGTGCAGTAGTGTCGCAAATTGCGACAGTAGAGATGTGACAGTGTGATGATTTGCAAAGGTTTCACAAATGTACTGTCATGATTTGCAACACTAAAGGGGACCTGATTTTAAACAAGGTATTTTGAAGGGTCCTAGTGTTCCCCAGGCCTCGTTTAGGTAAACACAACTGTCAGTGTTTACCTAGGGGCACTAGAATTTGAAATACAGCTATTGATCTTCACCACTAACCGAAACAAGATGGCAGCAGCATGACAGTAAAAAGTGCATTTGCAACAATAAAAAGTGGTTTTGCAACAGTTTTGAGAGGCACATATATTTTTTCCCCTTTGACTTCAATGTTAAAATTTAAAAATTGAATAACTTTTGAATGGTTTAATTTTTTTCACCACATTTTTTAAAAGCACATCAGTGACTCAGACTGCATTTCCCATGAAGATTTCAGACCAGACAGACAAATCATGTGGGCTGTATCCCCAAGCAAAGAAACATGCAAAAAACCTGTTTTAGTGTGTTTATTGGTGCTCTGCAGCTTCACAACTGCTCATCTGACCATAACACAACTTGGCAGATCCAGAGATCTATGGTAACAGACCATGTCTGCAAATTTCAGACAAATCCCTCATATGGTACCAAAGTTATTAAAGTGCAAAATTTGGGGGTTAACATAGAAGTGGCTATGCAACCCTAACTATACTGGCATGATATATATATATATATATATATATATATATATATATATATATATATATTATTGCAAAAAACTCTGTTAATGCATCAGTAAGGGTTCATAGTAAGGAGACAAAAGTGTGAAAATTCCAGTGTTAGTGTTACCAACCCTACCACCCCACCCCACAGTCCACACACCAAAAGGTATTAGGGTGTGTCTTGGGGTCATCAAGCCTAACTCTAACCCAATTGGGCTATACTGTACCATCTCAGCTTGTTTACACAAGGAATGGGGTGAGAGTTAGAACAGACAACCCCAAAACATACCCCAACACCTGTTGGTGTGTAAAGGGTATGGGTGAGGTGAGGTGGTAGGGTTGGTAACCCAAACACTGAATTTCCAGAGTTTTGTCACTGTACTTGAGCCCTAACTGATGCATTAATGGAGTTTTTTGCAATGAATTTCCCTTCTTTTTAAGATAGTATAATAGTATCCTGCAAAGTTATACGCATGTATAGAATAAATTCAATGGATGCATGTAACTCGGGCATTTACTGGAATTTTTTTCACCAAATTCTAAACATGGACTTTTGGGGACCCCACCTTATGAACACTGGCACTGTCATTTTAATCTGTCCTGAAAGTTGATTTCGCAGTGACAGTGCCATTCTGCACAAGAGGTGTGAAAACATGTTTTAGGCAGGATGAGAAAAATGACACATGCATCGTTCATGAGTAGGTGTGAAAAAATGGCAATGTTAAAAATCTGGAGTGAAAATATTAAACATTATCAAAGTTATGAGCATGCTTAGAACTGCACAACGCACGCTTGTAACACGGTCATTTTTTGGAATTTTTACATCAAATTTTCAACATGTGCTTTTTGGGACACCACCTCATGAACACTGGCACTGTCATTTTGATAATCAGTTCCAAAAGGTGATTCCATGTAGCAACCACAAAATCACCTTTCAATCCTATTAATGAGATGATAGTGACAGTGTTCATGAGGCGGGATCCCAAAAATCCCATGTTGGAAATTTGGTGCCAGAATGTTGAAAAATGCCCAAGATATCAACATAAGTTCAAAATGCCATAAACAACCATTATACAGCGCTTACCTTGATTCCTTCAGTTTGCAGTTCAGCTTTGAAGAATGCATACGTGTCCCGGTCCAGAGAAGAGTGTAGCCACTGACCTCCAGAGGTAAGTATGGGGTAACGGGTGTGTGGGAGGTGTGTGTGTGCAGATGGAGGTGGGGATTGGAGGGGATGGGAGATGACGAGGGACCGTTTCCTTTTTTCTCGGGGAAAAAAGACGTCGGAGACTGTTTTGCTTTTTTAACAGGTATATAACTGCAAGTATCTGGACAATGGCAGTGGGCTCCCCATTGTCCCAGAACAACAGGGACTGCATCAGCAACTGAGGACACTGGGAGTGGGCTACACAGTGTCCCACACAGTTGAAGGCAGTAGTGCCAACACAGGGATTGGGCACTCCGATGTTGACAAACAGGAAAGAAACATAATTTGGTACACTAGGAATGGGCTCCCCAGTGTACCACTGTGGCAGGGGTCATAAGAGGCAGATGACAACTGCAATCATTGGGATTGGGCACCCCGATGTTGGCAGAAATTATTTTATTTAATAAATACTGCCTTGTCCTTCTTATAGGCATTAAAAGGAGAAAAACTCCTTTTATTAGATAAACATCAAAAGGTTTTTACCTAAATGGGGCAGAGGAACATGTTTCTGTCATTATTTGGCCCAAAAAGTGGACAGAAAATTTATTTATTTTTTTACAGTGTTTTCTTAACAGAAGTAGTGCAGCAAATTGTGTCAGTTTTTGCAAAATTTGAGAAAGAATAGCACAAAACTTTTGTACATTTTGCAATAGTGTCACACCGCTTTTTCACAATTTGCAAAAGTACCTGGGCACCAATCTTTAAAAACATATTTCCGGACATTATTTTTAATATTTAATGGCAGGATCATGTTCCTCTCCCCCGATAAGGTAAACACAACTGTTGGTGTTTACCTAGGACCAGTAACTTGTGAATTACAGCCATTTTTCTCCATCGCTAACTGAAAACAAGATGGCAGCAACATGACACTACTGAACACATTTGCAACAGTAAAATGTACTGCTGGCAGCTTTTGAGTGGCACAGCTATTTTTTTCCCCTTTGACTATAATGGTAAACTTGAAATCTGAATAACTTTTGAATGGATTGATATTTTTCCACCAAATCTTCACAAGTCACATCAGTGATCCAGACTACGCATTCCCTAATAATTTCAGACCAGACAGACAAACCATGTGGGCTGTGTTTTTTTGGTGCTCTGCAGCTCTGCAACTGCACGTTTGAACATGATGCAAATTGCCAGCTCCAGAGATCTATGGTACCAGACTGCACTTGCAAACTTTCAGGCAAATTGGTCAAATGGTTGCAAAGTTATTATCATGCAGACTTTTGAGTTTAACATAGAAATGGCTGGGCAACCCTAACTATACTGGTACTACTGTAGAGGTACAGTAGCACCAGTATAATTAGGGTTAGCAGGGCAGCTTAAAGTTAAACCTCAGACTTTGCACTTTAATAACTCTGCAACCATTCAAGGGATTTGCACAGAATTTGGCATGGGCAAGGAGAAGGTCTCTTAATGTGTCAAATTTCATGTCAATCCCTTTTGTAGTTTTTGAGATACAGAGTGTTGAAAAAACAGGGTTTTACTGTTTTGGCTGTTTTTTTGCTCACCTGTATTTCAAAAAAAGTAACCTTATTGGCTGAAATTTTTAGGGTAGAAAGCATTGGCCTAACAGATGTGCCTTTTGAAGATTTGTTGGGAACATATTAATTCATTCCAAAGTTATGAGATGTTGAATGTTCCATTATTTCCTAATGGAAAAAAAAATAGATATCAGGCATGAAGTAGGATTTTTGAATCAGAGTAGGATTGGATCCTCATTTGAAGAAGGATTATGATGAAGAATCGTGCATCAAAGTGTAATTTTAAGATGCAAAATCCTGCATTGAAATGGAACTTTGATGCAGGATTTTGCATTATATCATGGCTCAAAAAGAGATCTACCCCTAGAGATTATGCATGCCAAATTTCATACAAATCCTTTGAATGGTCCCAAAGTTTTTAAGGTTCACAAATTCATGTTTAACATATTTTACCTTTCACCCTAGCTATAGTGGCACTACCCTGTAACTATAATATATCTTTTTTTTTTTTTTTGTTATCCATCACCATTCCCGGTTTACCAGACATATCCCTGGTGTCTAGTGGTACCCCCCACCCTCTGATACCCACTTTTACTTGTTTCATTAGTGGCCAGTGGCTCCTCCCCACCCTCCCTTATCCTTTTACCTGTAAATAAGAAAACCATCTCTCAATAACCCAAACCAGGAAAGAGAGCAGGTGTGGGGTGTGCCTTGGGCTTTTCAAGCCTAACACTCACCCCATTTCATCTGTAGATAAGGTCAGATGTGTAGACATTATAAGAATGGGGTGAGTGTTAGGCATGAAAAGCCAGAAGCACACCCCACACCAGTACTCCTGCCTGGTTTTGAAGGATGGGTGTGTTTGGGAAACTCTAACACCTCATTTCTCAGCTTCTGTTACTTTGACCGTAACTGGAGCATTAACAAAATTTCTTTGCAACTTATGTCCTTACTATTTGAGATAGTGTAATAGTATCCTTATTTTACTGCAGCTTCACAGAGTCCTTCAGACCCTGCACTCTCATCCTTTTGTCAATGCATACATGTATGTATGTAGCTGTGGCCAGGCTCTGTGCTTCCATTTATATGATAACAGTGACTAAATTGTCAGCATAGTCATCTTATTACCCCCACCTCATGTACCTGGTATTGAAACATTTTGAATCCTCACCAAAATGTAATTCTGCACAACTACAATGCCATTACGCACCACCAATGTGAAAATATATTTTGGGCAGGATTTGAAAAAAAACAGCTGTGACATACATGATGTGGTATAATAAGAAGGCTGTATTGAGTACAAAATAGGGACACACTATTAATCCTAAAAATAAGAATACAATCAAGGACATTCCCTGTACCTTCTGTATTAATTTCAGCCCAATAGCTGGTGTGATAGGAGGAATAATACACAAATTCTGGCCACTGTTACTCAGTGATGAAACACTAAACCACCTAGTGGGTCCAAACTCCGGTGTCATGTTTAGGAAAGGTAAAAACCTAAGTGACATTCTCACCAATAGCCACTTTACAAGATCACAGCCAGAGGGACAAAAAAGCATGAATTGGTTATCACCTAGACCTGAAGGATTCCACAAATGTGGAAATTGCGATATATGCAAGTATGCTTCTGTGAGTAACATATATGTTCATCCACATGAGCATAATAAAAGAATCAAAATCAAACAATTCATGACATGCAGAAGCACTTATGTAGTGTACATTGTCTGGTGCATGTGTGGCATGCAATATGTGGGTATGATCAGAATGATGCTTAAAGTGAGGCTCCAAGAACACATTAGGGCAGTGATCAATAAGAATTACAACAGTGCTATTGCAGCTCACTTCGCAGTAGCCCATCGATCAAATCCAACAGGATTGAAATTTATTGCACTGGAACAAATACCATACCTATTTAGCAGTGGTGATCATTTAAATTTGCTAGAGAAAAAGAAAGCAGCTGGATTTCGACCCTTGGAGCACTCAACCCTAAGGTCATGAATGAAGAAATTGATTTTAAACTGTTCCTATAAGAAACATAATGGCATACAGGAAATAAATAAAAAAATAAAAACAGAATAATAGACTCTCTTGATATGTCTTACTAATGTTAATTTTTCTTTCTTTTTCCTTTTTCCTTTTTACAGTTTTTAGAAGACACTACAAGGTTCAAATCTAGGACAACAATCAGGAACTTCCAGTATTTCTGATTTAGTACAGAATAATATTGGATTTGGTTAAAACTGCCTCCCTGGTCCTGGACTGGTGGTATAAATATGCTGTTGCCCTATATATTGTGACACATAGAACATAGTGCCATTACTGAAAGTGACCAAAATTAGTTCAGAAATTGACTGGCACCTTGTATATATAAATGTCTTTATTTTGTCAAATTTTTTTCATTTCTAATTATTTTTTTCTTTATTAAGATCACCTGAATTCCTCAAAAGTTTATAATGACAGATCTAAGAGTGTGATGTGTTAAAATAAGATGAATCAACCCAGTCATCTTACCCCCCCCCCCCATAGAATAAGCTATACTTTGAATTGCCAGGGAAAACTAAAGGAATAAGTATGTTAATTTTTGGGAGAGTGGACTTCTTGGAAAGTATGCTAACCATTTTTTTTTAAATCACAAAGCTAAAACTTAAAGAATGTACTGCAAAACATCCTGTTAAACTTATTAATAATTTGTATTTATGGAGAAATATAAGTTTACATAGGATCCTATATGCAAAATTATAAATTTGTAATGTTGATGGTAATGATACTGGAGTAAAGAACAAAGCACATATGAGGATGGAAGGGAAGAAATGATATTAATTATAATAAAAATGCGTGGATAAGAATGAATTAACCAAACATTTAGTTACTATGGTGTTCACTTCTCTGTAGGCGATGGTTCTCTCTGCACAAGTTTATTTATTTATTTATTTAGTTAGTTTTTGTTGACCAGGTAAGTGCACTAGACAAATTAATTATGTTTATAAATATAAACTCTGTACATAGATGGATTTTGGATTTAAAGCAGTTTACTTGTTTAATTTTTTGATAGTTGTGTTATTTTTTTAAAAGTTGCAAGAATTAATCACGTGATGTGATGTCATGAGCTTAAAATTGGTACTAACCCCTGTAACAACACACCCACTGAAGAAGATCTACAAGTTGAAGTGCTGGGGCAGCCAGACAGCATCTTATATGGCTTGAGCTTGCAATTAATTAGTTTAAAGTACACTGAGAGTAGGATATTCAAAGCGGTTGCACAAGGTGCAAGCGAGATACACCAGCGCAACAGCAGATAAGTGCCAAAGAGCGATATTCAGCAGGCAGACAATGCACTGCAAAAATCACAGTGCACCAATGTGCAACCCTAATGAATGCAAGCACAAGTGCGGGGGCATAGCCATGAATAAACAGTGCAGTGTGATATTCAACAGCAGGTCGATGACGCAAGTGCGGAGCAACTGGGACATGCACGGAGCAAAGTTGAGCCTATGAAAGGATGGAGCAAGCAGGGGATGGTGGCTTTCACCCAGGGGAGCAGGGATGAGAGAGGGAGAGAGAGAGAGAGAGAGTGAAAGAGAGAGACAGAGTGAGACAGAGTGAGGGACAGAGACAGTGTGAGACTGTGACAGGGTGAAGGCCATTGGCCAGGCAAGACAGCAGCAGGTGTGCAGGACAGTCACAGAGGCAGGAGGTGCAATGGGCAGTGGGACAGACTGCGGGACCCAGACTGAGCACCTGGGCAGGTCAGACCATACATGTGGATCCCCAACACAGATGTGCACCTAGTGCAGGGGCCCAAGCAGCAGCATAAAGCCGGTGAAGCCCAGGGAGACAACTGCAGAGGGGGGGGTCAGACAGGCTGGGCCATGGCCAGTGCAATATTCCAGATGGAGGTGGTAATGAGGGGTGCAAGGAGGCAGGCGGCTGAGTGGCGTGGCCGTGGAAGGGCCCGTTGGCAGTATGCCCATAACAGGTGGTACCGTGCCCACACCACCTTCGAACAGTACAGTGACATTGAGATTGTGGGCCGGTACCACCTGAACTGGGTGATTCTGAGGCAGCTGTGAGCATTGCAGTGATGAGATGCAGGCACCCATGAGACGGAGCCATGCCCTGTCAGTGGAGACCAAGGTCATGGCCGTGATATGCCTGCTCACCACGGGCACCTTCCAGAGACCAACAGAGGACACCAAAGGCATAACCCAGTTAGCCGCATCATGGCTCCTCACGCACTTCCTCAACGCATTGCTGCCACATGCTGTGGAATTCATCCACTTCCCCAGCACACAGGAGGAGCATACAGCAAACATGCAGGAGTTCCACAGGGTTGCACATATGCCTGGCATTCTAGGGGCCATTGACTGCATGCATGTAGGCATCTGCACACCACCAGGACTGGAGGGGGTGGCCTACATTGACAGGAAGGGCTACCCCAGTGTCAACTGCCAGGCGGTGTGCGATGCCACGGGTCACATAATCACTGTATGTGTCACACACCCTGGGGGAGCACATGATGGCTTCACCTGGCACCAGTCAGCACTGTGCCACAGGTTTGAGAGTGGGGACATCCCCACCGGCCACCTAGTAGGTGAGTATGCAGCAGGAAAGGGCAGCCCTGCACAACAGGGCAGGGCGTGGGAGAGGTGATACAATGCATGGGGTGTAGAGGGTTTGGCTTTGTGGGGGGGCAGCCACACAGACCAACGTGCTAACCCAACATGTTCCCCTACAAGTGACAGTGGATATCCACTCAGGCCCTGGCTGCTCACCCCATACCAGCGCCCGTCGATCCCAGCACAGGAGAGATACAACGAGGCACGTGCCAGCACATGGAACATCATTGAGTGTGTGTTTGGACTGCTGAAGGTATGATTCTGTTGCCTGCACAGGTCCGGTGGTGTCCTACAGTACTGCCCCTCAAATGCCTGTGGACTTTTCCTGGCCTGCTGTGTGCTACACAACATGGCCACTGACCATGAGATAGTTGTCAAGGTCAAAGAGGGGAACAGCAGTGGGGATGATGGCTCAGGATGGCCCAGCAGCACAGGGACACCATTGCAGAGGAGCACTATGGTACATGCAGGTAGGTCAACAGGTCCACACACAGGTCACAAAGACCGGGCACTGTAAACAGGCATGGCTGGCAGGGTCCCACAACAGACATGGCTGCGGGGGTACGATAGACAAGGGACAGGTCACCGTGGAAGCACCCCTGACAGAACAGTGAACCCCACCCACACAGCCCCACACACCCACACCAACACAGGCACAGTCATATGAGTGCACGCATACGCACACCCCGAGGCCACCAGTGGGCATGTGTTAGATGCTGAACACCAGTGCATTGTGTTGGCTGGTTCTGTGATGGCATCATCATGCACATGCCAGTGGCTGAGAGGGTGTGCACAAGGTGGGCATGACATGCGGCCACAGATGTCATGGCCCAGATACGGACATGGACATACCACACCTCTGTGCATACAGGGCTGCAGCAGACAGGGAGGGCAGTGGATCATGTCCACTGTGCAGGTGTACAGCCACCACATACACATGGATGGCCCCGACTAGACCGCCCAGCAGATGCAGGCTGTGTGGCAGCCACAGGGGGTGTCACAGATCTACCCCCCAGGGATGTTGCTGCGAGAATGTGACTGGGCCCTTGCAGGCATCTGCAAGCCCCCAAACAGGCCAGCTCCTGGTGTGCCTGGGATGCCCACAGCTGATCCTGGTGACGACATCACTGGGGTCACACAACGCTGGGACTGAGGGGTGGAGATTGCACTCTGTGGTGACTGCTGTGGATGGCCCTGCACCAGGGTGGCCAGTGGTGCCAGGCCGGCAGTGACTGCAGTGGTGAGCCAATCCAGGATGGTGGTCGTGTCCTCCTGCATGAATGTTGCCTCAGCCAGGAGCTGCTGAAAGTCCCAGACATGCCTCCCTGTGGACTGGCACAACTCAGTGCGGACTGCATGCACCCCTGCCATGACCTGTATCTGTTGCTCCATGGATGCCCTGAGCAGACAGATGTGCTCGTCAAGGGGATCAGCACCCTGGTGGACTTGGACATTGTGCCAACCCACAGGGGTTGTGCAGCCCTGTGGCACAGCTCCCCGCACAAGTGGGGGCTGCACAGCAGGGCCCTCTTGGGCCTGTTCTGACTGCGGTACACTGGCAGCGGACACTGCTCCCAGTCCATCCTCAGCACTGTCCTGCTGCTGCCACTGCATCTCCAGCTGCTATGCATGTGACGTCGCTGGGGAGGCTGCACCCCCACCACCAGATGGACCTAACTGCGCTGCAGGTACTGTGGCCACCGCAGCACCAGGCGGTGCAGCTGGCGGGTCCACCAGTGCCACCCGTGCACCATTGGTGCTGCCGTGTCCTGTGTGTGGTAGGGGTACTTCTCCCTGTACAGCATCACCACTGTCCTGGGTATCGGCCATGTCGCCATCGAATGCGGACCCCACCCCGATCACTGTCTCAGCATACTGGATGCCATGGCTGGCATCATGCTGAAACACTGTCTGGGCTTAGTCCATGCCCATGCCACAGGCATCTGTGCAGACAGTGTGGAGGCTCTGGCAGGGGTCTGGGTCATGGACCCTGGCAGAGGTGGGTGGGCACTCCTCCAGGTCCCTGACATCACCCAGGGTGGGCACCATTGCCCCTGCATCCACACGCAGGTGCCCTGGATCTGTTAGGGATCATATACACATCAGTGCCACCACCATGCACCCCTGCCCCAATGCACCCTTTACCCACATCCCCTTGCAACTCTGTACCTACCATGCAGGGAAGGGCTACCCTCCGTCTGGAATCCACCACTGGGAACACCCTCAACTGCACTGTGCCACATTGTCGCTGCCACAAGTGCCTCCCACGGTGTCAGCTGTGACACCTCAGGCTGTCCACCACCCATGGCAGCACGTGCTGACCAAATGGCTACCATCTTCTCCTTGATCCACCTGTGGTCTTTGCCCACCTTCTTCTTGCATTCCTGCACTGACCTCTGATGGATGCCCTGGAGGTTCACAGACCTGGCTACACCCACCGATGCTTCCGCTCTGGCTTGCTGGGTGCCTGTGGAGCCACTCAGGAGGGGCTCCTGGTCAAGGTAGGCATCATATAGGGCATCGCACTCCACCCTTCTGAAATTGGGCCTGCACGGAACTCCTCAGCTTCCTTTTGCTCTGACATGCTGTTCCTGTTGGTGGGGACATGAAGTCAGTGCTGGTTGCCACACACGAGGACCTCCCCCAGACCCCACATGCCCAGTGCCTGGCGTCCTACCTGTGAAGGTTGCAATACTGGTCTGGTGCCTGTGTAGCCACATGGCACCTTTATAGCGCATCACATGCAAATGAGGAAATGCGCAACTGTAATGGGATGCAAATGCTTCCGATGTGCCACCGATATGCTGATCAGCTCATCTGCATATGCCCGCTGAATATAGCGGAATTGCACATTGCGTAGTGGGCTTGCTCATGCACATATCATGGCGCATCTGTGTAACGTGCGCAGTCCGCATGGTACATCGTGTGTCACCCGTTGACCCCTACGTATGCCCCTTGACCCCCTGGTGACTGTGGCATGTGTCAGCGCTGCCCTATGTGTATCACATATAGCCTGCTGATGCACAACTGGGGATGCCAGCGCATCACCAGGCATATCACGCATCCTTCGCAAGTGCATCCCATGCACTCCCCTGTGCCATTATGCTGCTGTGGTTTAAGATAGAGCCATGCCATGCAGAAGCACACTGAGGGGGCCAAACTGGACACAGGTGGAGCTTGTGAACTTGATGGCTTTGGTGGAGCCACATATTGGTGCCCTCTATGGGCAGGTACCCCGGACCTGCCGCGCACTGAGGTGTGGCAGGGGGTGACTGAGGAGCTGGAGGAGGTGACAGGGTCGAGCCATAGCAGGGAGCAGTGCCACAACAGGTACGGTAACCTGCAGAGAAGGGATCCTGACCAGCTCAGTTCACTGCAGGCACATGTCCGGAGGGCACTGTGCCATGGCCAGGTGAGTGCATATATCCCTGTCCAGCCCATATTGGTGTTGTGTGGGTTGCCAGTGGGTGTCACGCAGTGCTGCTGTGGGTGGGGGGCAGTGGCCAGAAATGCCGCCGGACATGGCAGCGCACAGCTGGTGTGCCTGCCCTCGGCACTGCTGCTATGCGGGCTCATGAGGTTTACTGTGCTGGGAGGGCCCATGTCTTGCTGCCCTGTGCTGATGTCTGTCTCACACTGTCTCCCTACTAGGCCCTGAAGATCAGCGAAGAACCCAGATGGTGGGTGCCACTGCTGAACAGCAGAAGGCCAGTGGTGGTGTGCAATGAAGGGTTGCTGGACGGCCAGGTGATGCAGGTGGTCAGTTGCC
The DNA here is from genome assembly GCA_016271365.2 of Neoceratodus forsteri. Taxonomy (NCBI): domain Eukaryota; kingdom Metazoa; phylum Chordata; order Ceratodontiformes; family Ceratodontidae; genus Neoceratodus; species Neoceratodus forsteri. The sequence goes on along the minus strand of CM057458.1, from coordinate 860,191,166 downwards.
AGTCAGGCCACAGCTTGCAGGTAGGCACCTTGGTGGTGTATTTTGTTGTGTGGGGTTGGGGTGGGCCACATCCCCCCATGCACATGGCCATTACATTCCGTGCCTTGCCAGTGTGGTCCATTGCACTATGCTGCGCCCAGAGCACATGTGTGTTGCCACTGCAGGTGGGCTGTGGGTGTATCGGAGTCCCAGCCAGGCCATTGTCAGCCCCACACAATGGCCATTCGCTTGGCTGTCATGGCTGTGACATGCTGCGCCTGGTTTGTGGTGGTGTGCAGTGCTGTGCATGGCTGTGGATAGTCGGGATGGTGGCCTGTGTGGGCACGCACACTGTGGTTGGCTGTGTGCCCCCTGCAGGGCACATGCCAACGTTGTCCACTGCACACGGTGGGTGGGCTACGGTTGTGTGAGCATACACTCATCCATGTCCCCTCCTTTGTCCTAGGAGCCCAACTGGTGGATGCCCATACAAGGCTTCTGGAGTGGATCCTCTGGGTCACCACGACCACCCTTGTGGTGATACGCATCATTCGACAGGCCATGTTCTGGCCACAGAGGAGGAGGCAGCAGAGGTTCCGATAGTTGAGGACCTTCCAAGGGGCCCGTTGGCCTGCTTCACCCTCCCTTCCACTGAAACCCCTCCCAATCCTCCATTGTTCCAACTCTAAAATGTCCCCTGTCTCCCCACCCCATTCCCCATCCTATGTCCCTAAATGTGTCCTCCCCATTCCTGCCCCCATCCCTGTTCAACTGTACATAGTTTTGTTTGTTGCTTGTTGTTTCAATAGTTATATTTTAGTAGCCATCCATGTCCATGTCTGCTTTGCAGATGGCATTGGTGCCATGCTGCAGTGGTGTGCATGGTGGCTGTGTGGTACGTTTGTGGTTGCCTGGAGTTTGTGTCAGGTGTTCTGGACACAGTGGCCTGTGTGTATGCGCTGTGGTGTGCATATGTTCCCTGCTGGGCTGTGTGGCCGGTGTGGTGTGTGCTGTTGGCTTGTGTGTTGTCTGCTTTAGTCCTGGTGCCATGTCCCATGCTGTCCTGTGGGTGTTGCCCATGGCTGCCTGCCGGTGGCCATGGGTGTCATGCCACATCCATATGCTGCAGTGGGATGTGTAGTCAGGGCATGTGGCCATGCGCCTACCTTGCCACCCCAGGTTATCCCCTGCACTATGGTGGCAATATGTCTTGCTCTTGTGACCTGCTCCACACTATGCCAAGGCCCTGTGCCTCTGTCCCTTGCCCTGCCCATGCTATGCTCCTGGGCTTCCTGCTTTGCTCCATTGCACAACCCTAGTTGTGCGATGGTGCCTGCTGCCTTGCTCCCTGGCACAGCCCTAGTTGCACTATGGCGCATCCCTGTGATATTCAGCCATCTTGCACTGTCACTTGCCTTGGTGCTCAACCTTTGAATATTGGGTTGGATGCGCACCTGTGCAGTGTACTTGCGCTGCACCGCTCTTGCGCCTGCTTCTGGCTCATTTCTGAATATCCCACCCTAAGTCTGCAGTTTCTATCTACAAGTGCAATCCTTTTGTGCCTCATTCTGCTGTTTATGGGGTAGCAGCCATGGCTGCACTGATGACCTGAGTCGCTTTGAGCGCACACGCACTCTTTCTATTTTGGAATGTCTTATACCTGTGGCTGCAAAAGTGCAGGCCCTTCAAGTGTACATGTCTTAGAGAGTGCATGAGTATCTCAGGCTGCAGAAGTACTGGCCCGTTATGAGCCAGCACTTTTGCAGACAAAGGAACTCTTGTAATTTGGTGTCATGGATTTACAGTATATCTGTGACTGCAAGGGCATGTGCTTCTGCAAACAGAAACAGGGTTATGAATTTGGTATCCTGGATTGCCCTCTTCAGTAACAATTGAGTGTGTATATCTTGTGGTGTGCATGCTGCAGATACAACACAAAGAGAGCACATTAGTGCTACTGCTTTGTTTCACCTGGAAACAGTTGTATGTTGTATGTTGTTTGTCTAATCTGATCATGACTGTGGTTGGTTGTGTGGCCTTGTCTTTTGTTGCTTGGGGGAGTGGGGAGGTAGAGTTGGAAACCGTAACATCACCTTTACAAACTTTTATTGCTTTATGCTGAACCCTAACTGGTAGATTAACATAGTTTATTGCAATGCATATATATTATACTGGCATGGAAGCACCAGTATAATTAGGACTGAGTACAGTGTTCGATGTTAAATTCCTAACTTTGCACCTCAATAACATTGGCAGCATTCAACAGAATAGCCCAAAAACTATTCTTTCCTATACTTAAAAAAAATGCTCTCACATGTAGCCTACATAGTAAAGATTTTTGTTCATGAAACAGTCAGGGTAGAGGCAGCCTGTGCCAAGATCATGACAGTCAAAGTTTCAGGAAAAATTATTAAAGTGTTCCAGATTTATAAGGATTGAAAGTTTTTTTCTTTTTTATTATATAATCCTGTTATATGAAATGTTTTTTTAAAAAAACACTGATTGTGAGGGCTTATTTTTCATGACTTACTTAATAGAAATGATTTAATTGTTTTGAGAAAAAAATATAGATTGTGATGGTGGCCCTTTTGTTGTTTTTAACTAAAAAAATCATTGAAAATACATAAAAATGATTATTTAAAAAAAATGAACTTAGGTAAAATGAACCCATTCATCTAGATTCTAGTGTTATTTTTTTTAATATGCCTGGAAATATTGTTTCTGGGCACCCAAAAATCCTGGGTGCCCAGTTTAGTGAGAGGAGACATTCACCTACATTTTCAGTATGAGAACAGCAGAACTTTCCTGAATTATGAACTCGCAGCTAGAGTAGTGACCGGTGATCCCATGATCTCTCTCTCTCTCTTGCTCTGTCTCTCTCATCTTTCAGTTAGTCTGTCTGTCTGTCTGTCTATCTATCTATCTATCTATCTATCTATCTATCTATCTATCTATCTGTTTTAATTTTTGTATTCCCCCCAGCTCAGCCAGCCCTCCTTAATGTTTCCCTGAAATTAAATGAAAAGTCTACTGGGGTGACCACCATCTGTAATGCTATAGAGAAAAAGCTGACACTGGGGTGCCCAATCTCCAATGTCTGATCCAGCAGTAAAGCTGGAAAAAAGAAACCAATTTCTCATAGTCCTCTTTTAATAAAATCACCAGTAAATATGAAAAAGGTCCCTTGCTGATCTGACCCCACACCAACTGAACCCATCCCAATCCTCCAGTCAGCACTTACCTCCCAAACACATCTTCACTCATCTGAACATGTTCCATGGTGTAGAACCACTTTCCATTCAAAAGCACATCTTGCTCCTGGAACCTTCAACTATGATATAAGAACATAAGGTAATCCAGCTTGATGTATTTCAATTGGGCTTTTATATTTACTGATAACTTTGTAAATTTCTTATATTTTTTCAGCAAATTTCATCATTGTCTTTTTGGGACCTTATCTCATGAACAACCGTGGTGAAATTCTTTCAAATCAACCGCAAAAGGTGATTTATGATCACTGCATGAAATCACCTTTTTGGCAGGATTTGAACATGTGCACCTATGGGGTTAACAAGGTGGGGTCATAGAAGGCTAACTTGTTAATTTGTTGTAAAAACATACAAAAATGACCAAGTTATGAGTGAACATTGAACTATGTCAACGTTCACTCATATCTTCGCTAATTTGCAAAATGTATCCTTGAAAACATTCAATATTACCTTGCTGTGACCTAATGACCTCATGAACAAGACAGTTGACATTTTCCAAATATGTGCTGAAAAGTGATTTTGCAGTTCAAGATTTGGGCAGGATTTCAAAAATGTCACCTACTGGATTCATGAGGTGGTGTCATAAGAAAGCAAAGTTGAAGATTTGGGGCAGGATTCACAAAGGACTTGCTCTCAGTGCATCTCAGCTGCCCCGGCGCAGAGAAGGCAAGGCAAGGCACATTTTATTTTTCTGGTGCCCAATCCCAGAGGCTCTGGGTGCCATACAAAACACAAAGATTTAATTTACAAATACATAAATACAAAATATTCCACCATACAAATCCAGTCACTATATATAAACCCCTCTTTAGTTTTAAAAAGGACTGATAACAATAGCAGCAAACAGAATCTGAGAAGGCTTGACTAAACAGATAAAACTTCAGGTAGGCGTTAAAAGCCTCCACCGATGGGGAGGTGGTGCACCGAGCAAAAACTGTGGTATTCACAGAAGATGCACGGGGGAATGACCCCAGCACATCCCCTCTGTGAATACCACAGCTGTGCAAAGCCCTGGCTGCACCGGTGCAGCCCCCATTTTAGGTTGTGAATCCAATGGGGCAGCACATCTCAGGATGCGCTGTGCCTGAAATCATCATTCACAGCCACAAACATGCAAATGGGGCCTTTAGGCATGCAAGGTGCAATGGGGCCATTTGCATGCCATTATGGCCCCATTTGCATGCACTTTGCAGGGATGCAACTGGCAGAATGTGGCATGTGCCCTGCAGGGCTATCAGTACAGCCGGCGCTAAAGACCCCAACCTGGTGGCATAGTGGACCCCTTCCCCACCCATAGCACAGAACCCCTGGTAAATGTAATCCAAATGTGCCCTGGTGGCATACTGGCCCCTCCCTTCCATAGCACAACACCCCCATATAGATGTCCAGTAACACCCAGGTGCTATGGTGAACCACCCTCATATCCGCCCCAATCACAGTGCAAAAGCTGCCTGTCCAAGAGCCCTGGTGGTCCAGTGGTCCCCCAACCCCCAGGCACCCCCCACCTGATCCCACGTCCAGATATGTAGCCTAACAGTGGGCCGCACAACCCACCCACACACACACGGCTGCCTGCCAACTGTGCTGTCTGAGTATGACAGTGTACAGTAGAAGCTTTGCAGTGCATTGGTAAACCAAGTCGACCAATGGACTTGCAGTGTGTACTGTACACTGTCATTCACAGCTTTATGAATGACAAGGTTGTGAATGACAGCCTACAGTACATGCTGCAAGGGTACTGCAGGGTTGCTTGCACAGGCCCAGATACCATATAGTGAAGACAACTTTTCTGTTGTCATAGGTCCCTGCCTCATGGCACTCAGTACCAGAGGACCCTGTGTGCTGTCTGAGGGATGGACTCTTTGCCCTGTGTGTCTGTATCTGCTGCCACATGGAAGCAAAGGGCCCAGAGGGCCCTGTGCTTCAGCTGCCCACCTGACATCCCTATGAATTCTTGTAATCCGTCACTACACAGAAGTGCAGTGCACACAAGGCTCTGCACTTCCACAGGGCTCTGCACTTCCATAGGTGGACAGAGTTTTCCCCTGGTGCAGGGTCCAGAGTGCCCTGCACATCAGCATCTGCTTATGCAGGTCCTGAACTGACCTGTGTGACTGAGGATACAATTCCACTATCTCAAAAAGGAAGGAAATTCTTTGCAAAAAAAAATGTGTTAATGTACCAGTTGGGGTTCAGCTTAATGCAACAAAACTAGGGAAATGTTGTGATAGTGTTTGCAGCCTTAAATCCCCACTCACGCCACTTGCAGCAAGAGGAAAAATCACCAGGATTTTGGATCTCTGGAGACCTGGCAAATCAGTGGTGGTGTCTTCTTCTGGGTTGTTAACCATAATACTCACCTTCTCCCATGAGCAAACAAGGACATACATGATCTCTTTCTTCATGCAGATCCCTGAGAGGGCCCTGCATGAAGAAAGCTACAACAGATTCTGTTCACAACATGTGGTGAGATATACTTCTCTATCTTTGAAGAGTATATTACTATGTGGCACTGACTTATAACTGAAACATAGAAACATAGAAATTGTCGGCAGATAAGGACCACTAGGCCCATCTAGTCTGCCCGTAAGCCCTGTACTTGATTACAGCTTCGGACACTCCCCCTGCCTTACCTTTATGGTTCCTTATGCCTGTCCCATGCATGTTTAAATCCAACCACAGTGTTTGCTTCCACCACCTTCTGTGGCAGACCATTCCATTTGTCCACCATCCTCTCTGTGAAGAACTTCCTCACATTTCCTCTTAACTTGATACCTTCCAATTTCATGCCATGCCCCCTCATTCTTGTACTCCTCCTGTACTGGAAGATGTCTCCTCTCTGCACCTTGTTTATGCCCTTGAGGTACTTTAATGTTTCTATCATGTCCCCTTTCTTGCTCCTCTCCTTCGGTGAGTACAAATTGAGGTCTCTTAATCTCTCCTCATATGTTTTGTGGTGCAAGCCCTGTACCATCTTAGTTGGCCTTCTTTGGACCATCTCCAAATGATTAATGTCCTTTCAAAGGTGTGGCTTCCAGTACTGCACGCAGTACTCCATGTGAGGCCTGACCAGAGTTTTATATAGCAACATCACTACATCCCATCTTCTGCTAGTGATACCCCTGCCTATGCACCCCAGCAGGTCACTGGTCTTCCCTGCTGCCCTTGTACTCTGCTTTGACATTTTCAGGTCATCTGAAATAATAATTTCCAGGTCCCTTTCTTCCTTGGTGACTGTCAGCAACTCCTCCCTCCCCGTAGCAGCTCTCTCAGGGTTTCTATGCCCTAGGTGCATAATTTTGCAGTTCTTTGAATTAAATCTCAGTTGCCACTCCTCAGACCATTTCTCAGGCTTCCCCAGGTCCTTTCTCATTCTTTCCACTCCTTCTGGAGTATCCACTCTGTTACAGATCTTGGTGTCATCTGAAAACATGTAGACCTTTCTTTCTAGCCCCTCTGCAATGACACTAATGAGGACATAGAACAGGATCGGTTCAAGGACTGATCCATGCAATACCCCACTGGTCACCCCCTCTCCCCAGATTGGAACAGGAGTCCATAGGTTGTAGGAAGAGGGGTGAGCATTAGGGTTGACAACCCCAAGGAAGACTGTACCACTCATTTGTTAAGACTCTGGAAACTCAAATCCCTAACTTTTTTCCTTTTGTTGCTTTGGAGTGGGGAGTCATGGTTTGGAACCCTAATTCCACATTTCCCTACTTTTGTTGCATTAAGTAGACCCCTAACTGGTGCTTTAATGAAGTTTTTTTTTGCAAAGAATATATATATATATATATATATATATATATATATATATATATATATATATATATATATTCATGGCAAAAAAACTGCATTTAATGCTTCAGTTAGGGTTAAAATGACAAAGTGAGAGTAAGAAACGTTGGAGTTATTTCCTTCTACAACCCACACACTCATCCTCCACAGACTGACAAACACCAGGTTGTGCCACAGGGTTGTTAGGCCCAACTCTTACCCCATTTCATGTGTAAGCAGGTTTACATGTTACAGTAAAGGAGAATGGGGTGATAGTTAAGCCTCATGACCCCATGGCACACCCTGGCATCTGTCAGTCTGTGGAGGATGGATATGTGGGTTGTGGGGGGGTTAGATGCTCAACCCTAACATTTCATTTCCTCATTTTTGTAACTTTAACCCTAACTTGATGCATTAAATGCCATTTTTTGCCATGAATTTCCTTACTTTTTGAAAAAGTATAATATAACTAGTAAAAAACCATGTACTGGTGGAAGCACAGGACACTTCAGGCCCTGTTCTTCCACTAAGTTGCCCATTACTGCATAACAATATGCATCTGTGGGAGCACGGGCCCCACATATGCATAGCTATACAGCAGCCCTATACGACAAGGAACTCTTGTAACACAAATTTGACAATATCTCATTAACCATGCAAACTACAAAAAAAATTCCAATGCAGGCTTGCTCTATGGTTTAATATCTTGTTCCAGTGGCATAAGCAAAAACTCTGTATCTCGCTTCATTTTTGAGATAACAGCACCAACAGGCATGATAGACACCACAATGTAATCCTATGGGGAAAACATTAACTTTGTCATGGCATATCTATGCAACCACTTAATTCCCAAACACTGAAACATCATAATTCACACCTGTAGGACATTCCATCAAAACCCTGTAAAATTCAAGTAGAAAGACCAAACAGTAAATGAGCTATGCAATTCTAAAATTTTTACACCTTTAAAAATGTTTCAGTTGTGAGATGGCAAAATCCTCAGCCATGAGATAAATCCTAGTCCACAATCTAACAAAATCTTGGTCTACGTGCGGACATCTGGTCGTGCCAATCTGGGCCATCTGGTCATCCCAAGGGACATCTGGTCATCCCCAAGGACATCTGGTCATGAAATTCTTGCTTTCTGGTTGTCCCCTCATGAACAAAGCTCACGGACTGGGATTGTCTCACGGACCAGGACTTTGTAGGCTCACAATTGAAGATCGTTAGCGAGTCAAGAAAGAAGAATCTTTGATTTTTAAAAACCTTTTTTTGACAGAAATGAAGGAAACCAAAGGCATGGCTTTATAGAGGGGGTCACCTGAACAAAACCCATTCCTCAGTTGCACCAAAAGTTACCTGTGCAGAAAGTTATGACGTTTTGTTTGACTGGAAAACTAAAAACAAGATGGCAGATCACGAATGAAGAATTTTCAGACGAACCAAAATTTTTTATTTCACAAGCTGACAAAATCTTTGATCATGAGTCCATTTATCTTTTGCAAAATATACATATCAATTTTTGAATGAACTGAGCATGCTCAGAACTCAAAAATTAAAAAATGTCGTAACTTTGGAACAGATTAATATTTTTTACCAAATCAAGGCTGGATTTTTCCTTGACCCAAGCTCTTTCTATGTTTCAAGTTTCAGATCAAATGATCACATGGTGTGGTTGCAGCACCATGGGCAAAAAAAATGCATTAAAATTGGCGAAAAGTGCATTTTTTGACTTTTCGCTATGCAAAAACTGTATGTCTGACTGAAACACAACTTGGGAACTCAATAGATCGACCATACCAGACTACACATTCCAAATTTCGTTCAAATCCATTGAATGGTTGCAAAGTTATTAATGTGCATAATTTGAGGTTTAACATTAAAGTGCCTACTCAATCCTAACTGTAGGTGCGCGACCGAGCCCCTATAATATTTACTGTATATATATATATATATATATATATACACAGTACACTTACACACGCACACATATGTATATACATATATACACAACATATGTTTTGGGATATCTCCTTCCCATCCCTCTCAGCCAGGCGCTTGTCCCATACTACCAGCCTAGTAGGCAGGTTCTGGCTTGGCACGCTGCCATCTTACCTAACCTCCCTCATGTCAACCCCCTCTACCTCCTGCTATTCACTATGAGCCTCAACTCACAGAATGCTTGCCCTCCTACTGCGGTGCACTACATCTGGCTGCATCACCTTCTCCTACTTATTCCCTAGCTCCTGGAACTCTCTCTCCATCGAACGTCAGTCGGCCCTATCTCGCCACTCCCTAGCATTCCTCCTTAAGAAGCACATAGCACACTGCTGCTACTGCAATTAACCCCTGCATACCTTCCCCCTTACAAATCCTTTTCAGCAATCTGCAACCACCACCCCCACTCTCTTTTCCTATATCTTTCCCACCCCGTCACTCTTGTATCCCACCCCCTCTACCACAAATTAATTTAACCCCCTTCTCCCCCTCTTTTTATGTTTCCTCTTCTCTCTCTCTGTCTCTGTCTGTCTCTCTCTCTCTCTCTCCCTGGTCCAACTCCACTAACTTCTACCAACCCATCCCCCTTTTGCAGTGTTCTCTGCATCCTGAACCGATGAAGAATCCAGCTTCACACCCACTAAATACTTACCTCTATTCTTCCTTATCTTGCCAGCTCTCCCATCCTCCCCCCCTTTTTGCCCACTCCCCACAGTCTAACTCTTCTTTCTTCTGCCATTTCCCATCCCCTTGCTGGGTTTCCTGCATCCTGTAGGCGCTGGCTTCCCACTCCCCCATTCTACCCTCTATTCTTCCTTAACCTTCCCCACATCTACAACTTACTTCCCAAAGTAACCCTGCCCATTGTCCCTTCCCCCTCACTGCCTCCCTATTTCTTCCCCCCTTTCTCTTCCACCTTCTCTGGCCAGAACCATTGCCCCCTTGCAGTGTTCTCAGCACCCTGAGGAGGAGATGGACCGGGCTAACCACCTCCCTTCCTGCCCCACCCACTTTCTCCCAGCAGTATTATATGTAATATGTAATTACAGCCAGCAATATTATACATAATATGTAATTACAGCTAGAACTTCACAACTCTACCTCCCAGCTTATGCTCTTACAGTCTAGGCCACTTTACACCCTCAATAGTACTAACCTGGTTCTCCTTTGTCAGTCTATCACCATTGTACTATAAATGGATTATTTACCTAATATAATATTTAATTGTTGTATACAAAAACTATTGCTGTTCTGCTACATGAGTCTGTGAGTTAACTTATGTTCTGTTTTTTATTACCGGTCTTTACCTGAATTGTATATCAATTTTATACTCTGCACTTATTTTCTTAACTACCTACTACCTAGTTTTATTTTTACTTGAATGTCTATGACTTTGTACCATGTTTTCTCTTGTTTGAAGTCTGTTGCATTACTCCTATGTACCCTCACCCCCCAGGATGCTTCTGGAAATGAGCAGTTTTATCAGTTCATGTTGGTTTCCTGTTGAATCTCTTCTAAATAAATAAATATCAAGGCAGATAAAAACTAGTATCTCATGCAGAGAGTGGAGATATCATTGATATCTCCATGTTCCTATATGTCATTGTGATATCTCCACATTCCTATTCGTCATAGAGATAGCTCCACATTCCTATATGTCATACTGATACCACCCTACGATGGAGAACTTTCACTTTTCTTACTTTCTTGTATTGTGACTGAGCACTGTCTACAGCTGTAAATAATGTCTGCTAGAGATTTACAATAAAGCACCCTCAGTGCAAAAAACAACAAAACTGTATTTTTTATCTTAACTTTCCTTAGTTTTATATAAAAGAATGTATATGGTTGATCCTGCTATTTACAGAGTGTCGTACCATAGCACCACAAGTATGCTTAATCCCAAGTGACCATTGGCATAGAAACATACCTTCATACTTCCATTCTCAAGCTGCCAGCTCATTCACTGTGCACTCCCTTTCATCTTGCTACAGTCAGTAAACTCTTTTGCAGAAAGCTGGGTAAACTTAGGCCAGGATATTTAGACTGAACCAGGCAGTGGCACAAGCCTGGGTGCTACGCAACTGGGATGTGCCGGTGCCAGAGCCAGATGATACTCAATGGTGATGCGCCATGGCACAACACCTTTGAATATGGCAAGGTCAGTGCACGCACTGTGCATGGCACAGTGGCACTGCACATGGCACAGTGGCACTGCACTGGTGCAAGCCACAGATAGGGAGCACGGGGATCTGCCAGCGCAAGTGCAGTTGCACTAGACACATCACCTGTGATATTCAGCAGGGGGCATGCAAATGAGGCCATAAAATATGCAAGGTGTAAATGGGGCCATTTGAAAGTCATTATGGCCCCATTTGCATGCCCTGTGCAGGGCAGCCCAGAGACTTGTGCCTGGCATGCTGCACAGCATGACGTGTGCAGTGGGTATCCCGGAACATCCCTGCCTAGTACTGCAATTGCAGTATATGTATAATGGAAATTCCCTGGTAGTCTAGTGGCCCCCCCAGTCCCAGATTCCCCAATGACTGGGATGAAAGACCTTCCCTGGTAATTTAGTGGCCCCCCCATCTAATTCCCTGAGAAATGTCAGAAAAGATGGACCCTGGTGGTCTAGTGGAATCCCCCGCTTATTTCCATGATCATGGTACATCGCTGTCTGAAATATCCCTGGTGCTCCAATGGCACACTCCACCCTTTCCACCCACACAGAACCCCTTGCCCATGCCAAGCCCCCCCATCATCAGCAGGCAGCCGCAACCCAACTGCATACTGCCCGGCCACCCACTGAATGACAGGTACAGTATGGGCTGTAAGCCCATTGGTCCCCAGTGTGGACCAATGGGCATGCAGAACATACTGTACTAGACAGTCCTAAATATGTGAATGACTTCATTCACATATTTGGGACTGTCTAGCACAGTATGCCCTGCAAGCTCATTGGTCCACACAGGGGACCAATGGGCTTACAACCCATACTTTACCTGGCATTCAGCAGGCAGCCAGGTGGTGTGCGGGTGGGTTGCTACAGGCTGCAGATGATGGGGGGTGCAGGATGGGGAAGGGGTTCTGTGTGGGTGGGAAGGGTGAGCGGGTGGCCACCCACTGCTGGTGGCTGCTGTGTGGTGCCCTGCAATACAGCAGCCTGCCTTTGGGTGACCGGAATTTGTTCCCTCTCCTCACGGGCTCAACTTTAAGCCTTCCTATGTGGCACACTGCAGGGTTGCACTAGCATATGCACCGCACATCCTGGGCTGAATATCAGGATGTGCTGCATATGCATGGGCACTCCCCCTGCATCTCTGCCACATACAATTACATTCCGCCCGGTGCATCAGGAGTTGTGCTGTAGTGGTCAGCCTTCTCAATTTCCAACCGGGGCGCAATGCGGGGTTGCACCAGATGCAACCCCTTTGAATATCCAGGCCTTAAAGTAAAATAGAAACATGTCTTACTTTTCTAACAGTGGAAGCATTATTTTAAGTTTCTACCTGCACGTCATGTACATCTACTGACAGAGCTCAGCCACACTGCATGAGAGGATGAAAAGTGAAAGTGGTGCTATGGTACCACACTTAGTAAATGGCAGGATCAATCAGATAAGGTTTGATACACAAAACTAAGGAAAGATAGCATAAAAAACACTGTTTTGTTATTTTTTGCACTGTGAGTTCCTTATTTTAAATCTCTGGGAGCACTTCATTTACTGCTATAGGTAGCGCTCGGTCATGCTACATTAAAGCAAAACAAGTAAAAGTGCATGCTTGTGAGACAGTATAAAAATGACAGAACCAATAAGTGTTTCACAAATGCTGCATGTTGTGTTAGGTAGGGGATATGGGCAGTTCTGCTGTGGGGGGGGAGATGAGTAAGTCACCTGCTGGGGGCAAAATCTCCATGTGGGGAATTGTGATGGGGGTGTTGGGTGGATCCCAAAACATATATCATATAAACAGAACATGACATGGCCTGACTGAAGATATCATATTTATCTTCAATTGAGACCAAAACATCACTATATCTGACTCATTACTTCGCCACTCATGAGATATTGTGATATTGTTGGCCTCTTGTGAAGATAAATATGATATCTTCAGTCAGGCCATGTCATATCCCCTATATATTATTTCCCAAACTATGCCAATACATCTATTAAGATTACAACACTAAAGAGTTCAAAGTAGGGAAATAAAACATTATAGTTAAAAGTCCCAGGAATCTTTATGAATCAGTGTTGTGATGTTCCTTGGGGTTTGAAGAATCATGCAGCACTGTGTTGGCATCAATCTAGTATCAATACCTTTCATGCAAGCGTTGCTATGTCCTTTACTTTGGGTGGCAAGACAGTACCAACATTAGAGTAATGCCAATACTGTGTTGCATGATTTCTCAAACACAAGGAACACCATACTACATATTCACCAAGGTTCTAGAGACTTTGACCTTATTTTTTTATTTTCTTAATTTTTATGCTTTGTGCTCTAATTCTAATGTATGATTTAATATATTTTTTTGCAGTTTATTTCCTCCCTTTTTGAAAAAGATACTAACTGATGTCTTTAGCTGATGCCTTTCTTGAACTCCATGATGGTCATAATAAAATGATCACTGGGCCAGACACGTAGCTTGATTCATGAGTGGCACCGTGGGTCGCTCATCAAGCAGTGACTTAGAGATGTACAGTGCATAATATCTGTAACTTGCTTTGTAGAAAAGTAGCTGCATCATCACAAAATGTACACCAGCCCTGAAGTGAACTTAGTGGGCTTGATTCTCAAAACTCGGTGCAAGCCATGCCAAAGGTGACTTGCACCAATTGCTAGTGCACCAGTGGTTTGTGCCTGATTCTCAATTGGGTAGGGTCCTGGCTGCAAAGTCTCACAACTTGCAGCAACTGTGACTGAGCGACAAACAGATGGTGCATCTAGATGAGTTGCCGTATGCTGAGGAGCAACCGTGCACCATTTGGACATACCCACCAGGTATTCATGGTCTCCCCCAGCCCGATCCCCTTTATTAAATATACTATAAACATATCCCTGGTGGTTTAGCAGACCCTCCCTAAAAAAAACCTGACTGATATAAGAATAGTATTCATTATGTTGTGGTCTAATGGACCCTCTCACTTCAGCAGGCAGTGTCCACTACCACACTCTCCCCATCCCGAACCCAAGTCAGTGACTGGCACAGCCCTCTGCTCTCCCTCACAGCCAGCCACTGTCTGAGCTGTCACTGAGCACTTATTGTATACAATACATGCTCAGTGATTGACAGCACACTGAGCTTTCAATTACTGAGAGCATACTGTATGCAGTATGCACTCATTGAGAGCTCAGTTGGTGGCTTGCCATGGTGGAGAATAGAAAGCTGTACAGGTCGTTGGCTCAGATTTGGAATGGGTTGAGCTGTGTGATGTGGCACTGCCTGCTGGGGTAGAGGGGTGGGGGTCCACTAGACCACCACAAAATTAATACTATTCTTATATGGGCAGATTGTGGCTGGGGCAGTCTGCTAGACCACCAGGGACATGTTTATATTTAATAAAAGGGGATCTGGGCTGGAGAGGTCTGCTAGACCACAAGGGATATGTTTTATTTTAATGCAAAGGATTGGGACTGGAAGGGTCCTATAGAACACCAGGGACAGAATGAATATTAATGCAAGAGGATCAGGGCTGGAGGGGTCTGCTAGACCACAAGGAATATGTTTGATTTTACCAACAGGGGATTGAGACTGGAAGGGACCATGGCATGAGTTCCCCACCACCCAAGGAGGGCTCTGAGAGTGACATTAGTGCAATAACCCTCCCACAGCATGAATTTCTAAGTAGACCAGGCTTGTCTAAAGGTACTTAGACTTTCACACTCTGTGAGGGTTTATAGAATCCTGAATTAGGGGATATGACAGCTTGCATCTGCAGCATGCCCCCTAGTGCCATTCTGCAACCCATTTTGTGCCACAAGGACAGCACAAGCCCCCTTTGGAACACGCAGCCTGCGTTTGACATGGCTGGGTTTGTGAATCACTCCCTGCACATCTTTTGGCTCAAGTAGATTTTGCACCATTCCTTATGGCGGAAGCCCCTTGGGCCATTCTGAGAGTCATTAAAATTGGGCCCAGTAAATTTGCCTGTAAGCTATTCACAAAGCAGATGTATTGTTACAGAACATGCATGTTTCCCATCCTGTAACTTGCTTTGTACATGGCCTGCAAAGTCATGTATATTTTTTCTGATTTTGAGAATGTCACAAAAACAGAACTTTCATCTCACAAAAATGAGTTTGTGAGTCATGAGCAAGGCCTCTGTTTTTCGGTTTTTACCGGAAAATCCGTAAATTCGAATTAGGGCTGCCTGAAAACCAGTAAAAATGAAGATTTCATGGAATCTGGCATTTTCTATCAGATCAGTAAATCTATAAAAACGTGTGTTTTTCTTTTAATTCCTTACTGTACTATTTTCAGTTTGCTTTATTTAATGCTCTGTATATTGAACCTTCTTTAATTCTGATTATTTATGCACATACTAAGAAAATGATAACAGAATCCTGGTAAAATCCGGAAATTGGAGTAATAATCACTGGTGAAATTCCGGAATCTTAAGTCTTGAAAACGGAGTTTAATTGTTTTAATCACCGTAAATCAGTGGCCTTGGTCATGAGAATAGGTTTTTGAGTCATGAACACAGACCCTGTTTTCCTGGGACTGAGCAAGCACATTTCACTAATAATTAAAAAGACTAACAGAAAAAAAACAGTTGAAGAATCAATCTTACACCTGTCTCTGTTGACCACACAAGTTTCTTACTATGACTGCAAGCATTTTGTTTTGTTTTTAATATGAAAATGTGTTTTCCAGTAACAAAAACAGGTTTAGGCTGATGAATAAAGTCATTTTTGTGACTTTCAAGAGAATAATCACATTAATAATTTTCAAACTATTTGTTTTTGTAAAAACACATTTAAAGAATCAGCCTTACACCTCACTCAGTTGATCACACTAGTTTCAGGCTATAACACCAAACATTTTTTTTGTTGTTGATGCACAGAGTTCTTCCTTCTTTTACCAAGGTTTGTGTCTCTTAAGACTCCTAGAAACAGAAGTCTTGTCTTATGCAAAAATATTTTGCCTCACAAGTCTAGAAAATATCATTATCATAAAAAACACTTTATAAAATTTTTGAGAAGAAATGAACTACACGAAAACAATAACAGAACATTATTTTCTTGATATCAAAGAATCATTCTTTGGCCCAACTCTAAATAACCAGAACGTTTCAGGTTTCAATTCACAATAGATTTTGTACTGTCAGTGAGCAAAAAGTTATTAAATATATATCTAGTTTATCATGTTTTGACCTTGTTGAACTTTGACACTGCTGAACTGATCACAATCAAATTTTCAGGATCAGTGACCCTGACACCACATTGCACATGACAATTTTTACAGTACTCTGTCTAGGGACAGTCACATTATTAAGGAGCAAGAATATGAGTTTGACTTAGAACAGCATTTGTAACCCTTTAAATATGGGCTCATCCATACCACTAAGATACAAATATACAAATATGAAAACAGATGAAAGCCTTAAAGTCTATCTAGACTGCTCAAGTGTGCAGATCCCCCTGTGTTGCCCCCCCAAATCCTCCTGACCTGCCTCAAGGTCCCCTTCCCCCTCACACCCTCCTCCACCAGCAACTTTTCCAGCCATTCTGTCCCATCCTCTCTTGCAGCTATCCACTGTTTCCAGAGACAACTTCCTTTGGCAACTCATTCCATTTGGCCACCACCTTCTTGGTGGAAAAGTGCCTCCTCGTCTCTCATTTGAATCTTCCCCATAGCGGCTTAGGCTATGTCCACAGTGGACTTGTTCCATTAGACCGAAGAGGCCCTCCATATTTACCCTATTAATACCTTAATGGTATTTGAAGGTCTTGGTTATATCCCATCTGTGCTCAAGGGACTACAGGCAGAGCCCTTGAGCTTCTTTTCATATGTGTTGCCCTGTTGGCCTTGGATCATCTTGATTGCACTTCTCTGGATTGCCACTAGAAAGTTAATACCTTCCTTAAAATAGGGCACTAATACTGCACACTGTACTCAGTGTGCAGCCTTACCACTGACCAGTACAGTGGCAGTATGACCTTCACATTTCTGCTGGCAGTCCCCCTGGCTATGCATCCCAGCATCTGATTTGCTTTTGCCACTGCTCTTCTGCAGTGTGCTGAGTGCTGCAGGCCACTCATGATGATTACCCTGGTCCTTTCTACCTTTGGCTTGTTAACCTGCACACCACCCAACCACTGTTTTGTCTCTGGGTTTTTCACCACCAAGTGCATAACTTTGCACTACTTTGCATTTGAACCCCAGTTGTCAAATATCAGACCAGTTCCCTAATCTAGCCAGGTCTTCCTGAAGTTATTGTCTCCCTTCTAGTGTGTCCACTCTCCAACAGAGCTTTGTGTCATCCATGAGCAGGCAGACTGTACACTTGATCCCATATGCTGAATCACCAATAAAGATGTTAAACAACACCGGACTAAATGCTGAGCCCTATGGGACCACACTGGTCACTGGCCTAGCTTCTCAGAATTCCCCCCTGACCACCACCTTTTTACTTCTGTCTTGCAACCAGTTTTCAATCCATTTAGCAAACTTGACCCCACCCCCATGTATTCCAGATTGCAGACAAGTCTCCTATGTGGCACAGAATATCAAAGGCCTTACTGAAGTCCAGGTGCAAGACATCAGCTGCTTGGCACCTGTCATTCGTACTGGTCACCCAGTCAAAAAAGTCAATCAGATTTGTCTGGTAGGACCTCTCTGCCAAACCCATGCTGTCTATCATCTTGCAGCCTGTTTTCCACAAGAAAGCTCAGCAATATTTCCTTCAAGATAGTCTCTATCTGTTTCCCCACTATAAGTCAGACTGACCAGCCTGTAATTCCCTGGTTCATAACTTGGACCACTTTTATGGAGAGGCACCACATGTGCAGTTGTCCAGTCAAAGGGCACACTCCCTGACTCCACACAGGTGCTTAGCAGGTCTGCCATGGGGCCCACCAGAACCCCTGCAAGTTCCCTTACAACCAATGGGTGCATGTCTTCTAGCCCTGGGAACTTATCTGCCTTCAGGGTCTTTAGGCCCTTACTGTATGTACCCTGTCTACCTCTATTATGCCATCCATGACTCCTGCCTTCCCAGTCACTTGTGGCACTGGTACATCCTTCTGTTTAGTGAAAACAGAGCAGAATTACCTCTGACAACATCTTTCATTCTTTAGTCTGACAATCTTATCTTAAATATCCCTCTTTTCCCATTAAAAAAAGGCCTTCTCATCCGATTTCACTCTTTGCACCAGTCATAAGTAATTCTTTGTACTCTCTGCCAACTGCTCTGCTCGCCACCCTAGATTTAGCACAATCGGCCTCTCTATCCTCCACCTGCTGAGTACATTTGTACTTTCAGATGGCTGTCTTTTTTTCTCTGACTGTGTCTGCCACTTTCATTCTGAAAAAGCTGTTCTTTTGGCCTTAGATTTCTTGGTTTAGATTATGGCACTTTTACTAGTGTCTTCTAATAGTCACTCCCTAGTTATGGTGGTATCCCATTAAGTGGGAGACTCAGTTTGAGCGACTCAGTATGAACGCCTGTCAAAATAGTGACTGCTGCATAATAGTGGCAGCAATATGGGCCACCAGTATCAGTGAGGGTGACTTCTGTGGGCATTCTGAAGGGGGGGACAAGCTTGCATAATATAGGGACATGTTCAGTCTTGGAGATAGTTATAATAAATTAGGGGGCACTCTGATGGGGGTGCAGGGGGTGCCTCCCCCCACATGAAACATGGGAATGATATGTTTGTGATGTGTTCTTAGTCTTGGGTATGTGGGGCTGTGTGGGATGGGTTCAGAGCATGCAGTCATTGAGGTCCAGTGTGTAAAGTGCAGTAGTAGGCAGGCAGGATGTGTGTGTAGTGTTGTTCGCCCTGTGTGTTCAAGACCCACGTTCGACTTCTGTAGTAGTGTAGTGCTGTGCTTGACCTGTTCCCCCATCCATTGTCCGCAGTGCTAGAAGTGTTTGGATGCCAATCTTGTGTTCCTGGGGTGGGGTTGGGGGTGTGTGAGTGCAAGTATATCTGTGATTTTCTACATTTTTAGTTTTACAAGAGGAGGTCTGGTGAGGTGAGGGTTATTTTGCAGTGTGGAGCTGTTGCAGGTGTGGGTGCTCATTGCTAATAAATGGTCCTTAAATAAAGGGGGGAGCATGTGGTTTAGCAGTGGTGTTAGTGGGTGGATGTTTGGGGACTGCTTGATGTGACTGCGATCTGTTGTGTTTTTGTGTGTTTTCTTTCACAGTAAAGTCTCTGTTTTGACAGTTGGTGTGATTGGTGTGGGCTGTTGTTGTGGGTGGTGTATTGTAGTAGCCTATGTGGTCAGCGCTGTTTAATTTTCACTGTTATGACATGGAACCATTATGGCTCATTTCCACTGCATCTCCTTTCTGATTCCAGCAAGGTGGAATGGGGTCATCTCACCATAAACAAAAAACGTGTGATAATGAATGCCACAACCATAAGGGTGTGCACTGAAATAACATTGGGTAGAACACTGACACCACAGAAACAGCGCACGGCCTTGAATACCATGAGCTTCCTTGTTTTTTGAAGGGGGCTTCACCACACACTTCTCGACATCGTGAGGGCTTTGCCCCCAACACCCCCTCAGAATTTAGATAACCACGGGGGATGTGAACATCATGGATGGGAAGAAACTTGGGAGGGGGATACAACTTTTTTTTTTTTAAACAACCACAAAAAGTTGCAGCAGGGGAAGACCTGGGAGGAACTGAACCATGGTCCCACGTCTCCCATCTGGTGGTGCCTTAGCCACTCCACCATGGGCGCAGCTCAACCAGACACCCAACACATGGAAACTTGATGTCTCGAAGGAATAGCACACAGTGACAGTGGTAGCAGTAATTCCCCACCGCAGTTCTACCCCTGTCGCTGTAAACCTATACGCTTTCTCCACATCACAGTTAATACCACACTGTCTCTCTTGCGTAGTATTGACCTGGTACCCAGCAAGGTGTCCTACCAGTATTTCTCCCATCTTCTTAAAGTTAGCCTTCTTGAAGTCCAAAACTCTCACCTTGGTCCTGACCATCCCTCTGCTCCATCCAGATGAAACCATACCATGTGTTAATCACTTCCTGCAAGTGGCACTTCCACCTTTAGACGCTGGACATACTCATAGCTGGACATGCTCATAGTTGGACAGGACTAGGTCAAGTATGGCCCACTCCCTAATGGGTTCTATGACACCATGTTTCAGAAATCCAATCTGGAGTGCATCCAGCACCACTTGTTCCCTGGTGCTTGAGGTAGCTGGGATTGTCCAATCTATCCAGGCAGACTGAAGTCTCCATTAATACTACCACCCCCTTGCCTGTCATTTCTTTGATTTGGGACCACAGTAGCATGTCTAACAGTAATCTGTAAACCACCCCCATCCTTAGTTTCCTCCACTTAGCGGATTGTACATGCAACAATAATGCTTCTGCCTTTCTCTCCGCACCTTCCTCTTTGGTACAGGTTATCCCCTTGACAGACAGAGCCATTCCCCCTTTCCCATTTCACTATCCCTCCTATACATTTAATACCAGGGGACTGTGAAGACCAGTCATGGTTTAATGTGGCCCATGTCTCTGTGATGTCCATCATTTTGTCTCTCTGTCTGCCATCAGTGCCTGCATCTCAGCCATTTTGTTTCCCAAACTTCTGGTGTTCTGAGACACCACCCTCCACAGTAACTTGGGCCCCCCTTTACCCCTACCTTCTCCTCCCTCTCCCCGAGTATCTCCTTCCCTCTTCCCCCCCACAAGTTCCTGTCTATTTTGTCCTGCTTGTGGGGTCCTATCGGCCTCCTCCACCAGGTGCCTGAGGGAACTTTGCACCCTGCTCCCCCCCCGGACAGTTTAAGCTGATTTTTTTCACATTAATTCCTCCAGCTTTCCCTTCAGGACTCTATGCCCTTTTTACTTAGATATAACCTATTTGGTACATACAGGTCTGTTCTCCATGGTCACTTCCCACTTACAACTATCATATACTCTGCCATACCGTGTGTACCTGACAATGTTTGGCCTTGTCATGTTTCTTTGCACTTACTAGATAGCTTATGTCTCTGTTAGTAATGTTTCACCCTTGTAATGTGCTTACACTGGGGTTCCACCCTCCATTGTTTTCTTGTTCTCAGTAGTTCACATTTCATTGTACCTGATGTGGAACCTTTCTAAAAGAGCTTTTGCTCAAAGGTAATATCAGAATCTTGAAATAAATAAATAAATAAAGTCATATACTCCTCCACCTCACACCACCCTCTAAGCCATGCACTCAGTTCCTCAATTCTAATTATCCTTGCAGTGTTAGCCCTTTGGACTGGTAGCATCTCCGAGAAGGCTACTGAACTCCCAACAGTTTTTCCCTACCTCCCTGAACCTCTCTTGCACCACCTCCACCTTACATCCTGCAAGCTCATTTGTACCCAGGTGCACTATTATGTCAGACTTCCCACCCTCCTGCCCAACCTGCTTGACTATCAGAGATCCAGCTCCCCTGCCCTCATCCCTGGCGTGCATTCTACCCTCCTACGATCTGTCCTGGACCCCCGTACCTCACCCCTTCAAACTTTAATCCCCCAAGATCTCCACCCTTTCCCACCTTCCTGAGCCCATCCCCCCTCTGCTCCTTCTGCTGCCCACAGCTATTCTGCCCCCTCCTTCCCTTCCTGCCCATCTTGCACTCTCCTTTGACCATTCGTACCAGCTACCCATGTCCTAGCCTTCTCCACCTGCCCTTGGCTTATAGAAACATAGAAAATGTCAGCAGATAAGGACTTCCAGGCCCATCCAGTCTGCCTATAAGTCCTATACTTGTATGCAGCCTCTGGCCTTATCTGGTCAGTGGCTTTTCATCACTCCCTCCTACCTCAAGGTTCCCTTTTGCCTGTCCCAGGCATGTTTAAACCCCACCCCACTGTGGTTGCCCCCACCACCTCTTGTAGCAGACTATTCCATGCAACAACCACCCTCCCTGTGAAGAAAAACTTTTTCACATTTCCTCTTAATCTGCCCCCCTCCAATTTCATATCATGCCCCGTCTTTCTTGCGCTCCTACATTGGAAGCTGTCTCCTCTTGCACCTTGTTTATGCCCTTGAGGTACTTGAAGGTTCCTATCATGTCCCCCTGCTCCCTCCAGCTCCACACTTGTTCTCTTCCCCCTGCTAGCCTCCAGGCTATTGACCCCTCTTCCCTTCCAACTTTACCATACAAACCCCCCATAGGGCATTTATTTCCTGCCTCAGCTGGCACTTCTCTGCCCTCAGCTGTCTGATATGACTGCAAATCAGGCATCCCCCATTTCCAAGACAGCTCCCAGAAACACTGCTGCTCCACACCCCCTGTACCCTACAGCCCTACTTGCCTCCCCTGGTTCCCATTGTATGCCCCCTCTCCACATGTTACATTCTAGGCACTCTTTAGCAATGCATTAGCTTACTATACTTTAAGCACAAACTCACAGACTCCTGGGGTAATGGGAAGTGTTTCTGGGAAAGTGTTAAAGACCGCACTGGTAAGCCTCAAAAATGCCTCCTAACATGATTTATGTCAATGGAGCTTTCTCACAGGGCACTCTAATAGCTGCAGATACCCTTAATGATGCCTTTACTAACCTCTCCGTTACTCTCCCCACTGACTTCCTAAGGCAGCTTGCTAGTCAACCTAGTGCCATGGGCACCCCCCCTTCCCCAAAGCCCCACTCCCTTCTTCTTCGAGAGAGTCTCATTGCCAGAAGCAACAAAATAATTACAAAGAGTCTTGGGGAAAAGTAGGTTCAGCAACAGCACCATAGATTTTAAACTCCTGTACCAGACCCTTGATGCCATCCTTAAGCCGCTTACCATTCTTCTCAACCTCTCTCTCTCCCAAGAACAATTCCCACAACTCTGGAAGACAGCTCTAGTCATGCCTGTCTATAAAAGTGGTACTAGAGCACAGCCCTCTAACTACCGCTCTATCTCCACCCCCCCAAGGCACTCAAGCATATCATCACTGACTAGATGACCGAATACCTTACCAACTACAATATCCAATGCAGGAAGCAGCATGGCTTTAGGAAGGGGTTCAGCACAACCACTGCCTTGCTGGAATATACTGACTTCCTGCACTGTGCACTTGAATGAGGCCAGCTGGTGGGGTTAATCTATGTCAACCTCACCAAGGCTTTCAATACCATGAACCATTCTCTCCTACTCCACTCGTGGCAGACTATAGGCCTCTCCTCAGAGGTCACCAAGTGGTTCTGCAGCTATCTTGGCAGCAGAACACAGCAAGTCAAAATTAACGACACCCTATCCAACTCACACCCTGTTAACTCAGGCATCCCCCAAGGCTCCATCCATTGACCTTTATTGTTCAGCCTGTTCCTCAATTCACTCCCTAAAGCCTGCCCTAGCAACATCATTCTGTACGCTGATGATGCTGTTCTTTTTTCCACCCACTCTGAGCCCACCCTACTCACCAAAGATCTCCAGACATGTTTTGCAGCAATTGAACATTGGTTTGGAGATCATAAGCTACTAATGAACTATAAAAAAAACAAAATCAATGCTTTTCTCAAGCTCGCATAACCAATACAAATCCTATGCCCCAACCATCTTTAACAACCAAAATCTCCCCTTTGAACAAGTCATGGAATTTAGGTATCTAGAAATAACCTTAGATAGCTCCCTGTCCTACTCCTTACATATCAACCTTATATTTAAAACTTTTACTGCTAGGATCGGCACCTTACTGTATATAGACTTCGGCACTGCCTCACCCCTGAAGCCCTCAGAACCCCCGTCTCAGGCTCTGTTGTTTCTATCATTGGTTATGGCTTGATTATCTATAGGGCTGCCACCGACTCTGCTATGAAAAGAATCAATGTGTCTCTCAATAAGGTTTGCAGGCTTGTCTCTGGTGCCCCTAGTTTAACTCATACCTACGATCTCTACACACAAACTCTTTAGTTAAATCTCAAAGGTAGAGTTACCTACCAGACTTGCCTTTTTGTAAAAAAAAAATTTGCCCTGGCCAAACCCCACCAACCACCCTGCCCCTTCTGCTACCAGTAACAAACCCCACTATACACATAAATCCACCCTGACAAATACCAAGTCCCTTTCTGCTGGACAACTCAGGGGCAGTGATCCTTTAAGTTTAGAGCCCCTTCCTGGATCAATAATCTCCACCCTGAGATCAATAGGCACCCTGCTCTTGGTTCTTTTAAAAGTAGCCTTCGTCAGCACTTGAATTCTCTTAAGAGTTGCAACTACCCCCTGAAACAAATCACTCCGTCTGTGCCCTCTAGTAACCCCCAAGCTTGGCTTCTTTTGTCCTAGACCTGAGCCTCTGTCCTGAGCACTCTCCCCCTCCTTTTCCCTGACTTCAGCACACACCTTCCTCACTCCCTCCTCTCTATTGACTATGTCAGCTTAGACTGCATCAGCCCTTCTCTCACTCTTCTTTCCCATTGTGACAGGGAGCTCCTGTCACTCTTGCAGACTGACCTTTTCTTAAATCTGTTGCAACAGTTCTTATATTTATTTTTTATTTTTATTTATTATGCTTTTTGCCCCTGCTACCTGTGACCTGGCACCTCAGCCTGGTCACGGACCCTAACCTCCACCTCCACATTAGACCCTAACCCTAAGATACCCCCGGATTGCCCCCCATGGTGGGGTGCATCATTGAACCCCTTAATGGTGCTGCATGATGGGACTAGGTCCGAGGGTTGGTCCTGGAGGCTGATGAAGGCCAGGGCAGGCTTCATCTATGGCCGCAGGCAGGAAGTGTTTTTTTGGTGCTGTACATGGGGGGCAGGAATGTGCAATGATGTCCAGTGTCCATCCCACCTCTCCAACTGCATTCAGATGCCGATTGCCGTGGTACCCCCAGCCTCCGCTAGGGATCCATCAAGCACCGGACATACACCCTGCCCTCTCCCCGGAGAAGGAGAGCTGTCTCTAGGATGCTCGATCCTTCTCCCCCGGCCGGCCCTCTGATGACTAAGGTGTGTTCCTGAACCCAGGTCACCGGCCTCGAAAGCGGAAATCCAACCACTGTGCCGACAGGCCGGCTTAGTTCTTCTGTTTCTTAGCCTAATCTATCCTTTACAATTTCTAGTCCATAAGGTTGGCCACCTATGGGAACCCCCTTCCCTTTCTTGACTATGCTATAGTGTCCTCTTTAATGTTCCTTTTCCCCCCCCTCAGGTCCTCGTACAGGGAGGTTATTGTGGTGACCTCCAAGCTGATATAAAACAACAGGCTGTGTTCCTCATTGCTGGACTTAGCATGTAATGACAATAATGAATAAAATACATTGTTGTCTGTACCTTATGTGTCTGAAACCGGTAAATGTTGAAAATACCATGGCACTAGGTGTTTTTGATAAAAGTAAAAAGTTACTAGAGGACTGTAGTATAACACATTGAGTTAGTTGTACTAATTAAAATGCATCTCAATTGCTTTAAACTGAGTAAGTCTAAAATGTCAGGGTGATTTGCATATATCCAATGATGTTTTGTATTTTGGGAGTATGTGTGATGTTGTGTTTCTTTGAAATTTGGCTTATTGTCAATGGCCTTTGGGGTAACCCTTGTTTCAGTGCTTCTGCCCTCAGGTTCTTGTCTTTAGCTTTTTTTTTATTATTATTATTAATTTGAGCCCCCACCACCCAAGCAAACAAGGACTGCATAGAGGAGGATGAATCACAACTGAAAAGTTAGATCTGAGATCAGTGAGTCAGTAGGTGCTGGCTAAGCACAGAGGAAGGACATACAGAGTCTGTTGCTGCAACCTGACATACTGAAGAAGGAATATGACATTACTGAAGGTTATCAACTGTATTTTGAATAAACATCACCCAGAGATTGTGTGTTGAACCTGAAGTTCGGTGTCTGGTCCATCTGTTATCTCACAACCCCTCCACACCCATCTTTCCCTCCACTCTAACCCTTTCCTTTTCCAACACACCACCCTCTCCTTTCCAACCCCATCTTATTCCCTATTTTCCTATCTCCCTTCCCCTTTCTTCCCTGCCTTACACCATAGTCCTGCTGCCCACCCCACCCTTCTACTTCTTGTACCTCTCACATATCCTTGACTTCTGCCTTTATGTCTTTTCTCTTACTGCATGCTGTTATGTATTTATGCCTTTTATCCATTTGTAAATACCCTGTACATATGTATTCCTAATTATGAACTGTAAATAGTTGCTAAAATTGTACCTTTAATGTATTCTTTAACTCATTTTATCTTCTATGTTCATCTACTGTATATTACCTGTTTCTGCATTTTACTCCCAGTCTCTGTTTCTGCTTGATGTGGAACCTTTGTAAAAGAACCTCTGGTTCAAAGGTAATGTAATCCTATTAATAAATAAACAAACTAGCTATCCCTTTTAGCCTTATGGAATTTAAACCCAGGTCCTGGATAAGGGTGGTTTAAAAGCAAACACCCCTTCCCTCCCCTTTAATCATCTGGGACCTGCATGGGGATGGATGATGAGCTGCACTGCTTTCCTTTCCAGATGACTACCATGTTAACAGCTTTGATTCCTAGATGTATAATCATTCCTTGGTGTTCTCTGTCAACCTTCCTACTGAGTTTGTTACCTGCTATCTCCTCCTTAGGCCGACCCCAGATAGGGAGTAACTGAGACCCACTAACTAACCAGGTGTGAACTGTATGCCTTCTAACTGAAATTCCTACCTGCTGACTCCCCTGTAGGCTGACCCTAGATAGAGAGTAGCTATGGCCAAACTGGCAATGCTGCTATCCACTCCACCTAACAGATAGCTGCCCTCCCCTTAGACTTGCCTCAATGTTAAGCTAGTTGTAGGCCTACCCTAGATAGGGACTAGCTGCAGCACCTACCAGTGTCCCCTCTGGAGACAAACCCCAGCTAAATAATTGTTGCAGTTCCTTTTGATTTCTCACTTACTTCCCCCCTTTTCCCTTGCCTTTTGCCCTCTTTTGAGCAGTGTTCGGATCCCAAATAGGTAATAGCTGCAGTTCCTATTGAGCCCCAATTACTTTCCTCTTTCCCTCTTACCTTACCTGCCCTCTGTTGAGCAGTGCGGCCTGAGGCCTGTGGTTCTTCCTGCAGACACTCTGCTGAAAGCCCCAGATGCTACTTAGACAACATACTCCTGCTTTGTGGCATTCACACTTCGGGGTTACTCACGCAGGGGTTTGCTTGGAATTGTGATCATAATTTATTTATTTATTTATTGAAATGTTTCACCAGGAAGGCATACTGAGCAACAGGTTGCTTGTCTTCCAATGTGACCTTGGGGGCAGGGGTACAATAGGGATGTGACATTATACATTCAGGTTACATAGATCAACATTAACGTAACATTAATTAAGGCAGGTGGTATAAACTGTGTTACATACATATGTAAACTGTGAGAACAATCTGTAAGTGCAATAGTAATAAGTAAACAAGTGCAATCATGATGTAAGGGTGAAGGTGAAGGAGAATGAGGGAGCAATGAGGAAGGGGAAGAGTCATGGCCAGAGAGACCCCATCAGGATGCAGGGAACACTGTGAGGGGACAGTGGACTGGAGATAAGGGAGGGAAGGCAGAGGAGGTAGGTGAGGGAAGAGAGAGAGGGAGTGAGTGTGAATCACACCTAGGAGGGAAAAGAAAGGAAACCCTTTAGGATGCAATGACCCTACAGAGGGCAGGGCAGGCCTGTGGATTGGAATCTATAGGGAGAGAGAGCAAGGGGAACTATGAATAACACCTAGGCAAGGATGATGCCCGTATCAAGGAACCTTTCAGGATGCTGGGGACCCTGCCAGGGGACAAAGAAGGCCAAGTTTAGGAGATGGGAGGATTGGACAAGGGAGGCAAGTTTAGACACAGTAGGGCCCCTTCAGGATACTGACAACCCTGCAAGGGGGCTGTGAGAGCTAGGGAAAATGGAGGAGAGGGTAGGGGAAGGGAGAAGCAGTAAGAACTAGTGTCTAGTTAAGGCTAGAATCAGAAGAGAAAAAAAGGGGTTGATAGCGGCAATGGGCATGAGTAAAGGGGAAGGAGTCAGTGAACCAGCGTCAGGACTGGGGGGCATGCAAAACAAGTAATGGAAAAGGCAGGGAGGAGATGGGAGATGGGAGGAAGGAAAGTCTGGAGTAGGTGGTAAGATTAGTGAGGAGAGAGGAGCCAGGATTAGGTACGGATACAGTTTACTGATAGGAAATTAACAAAGGCAGAGGAGATGGAGTTAGGAGAGGAAGAGTGGCAAATGTTGGGAGGGAGTGCAATCCATAATTTAGGGAAGGGATACGAGAAGACCGATTGGTCACTGGTGGTAGTTCGTCGAGGGATTACCAGTAGATGCGAGTCGTATGATCTGAGTGCATGAGCAGGTGGCAGAAGGGATGTAAATGAAGAGGCAAGGTGGGGAAACTGAACCAAATACGAATTTAGCAACACATTTGGTGCAATGGACATGACACTGGTTTTCAAGCGAGAAAAATGCCAGCAAGTGGTAGAAGCTACAGTGATGAGTGAGAGAAGGGGCATCTAGGGCAAAGCGACGAAAGGAGTTAAAGAAGGTGTCCAATCTGGTTAGGGAAGACTTGGGAGTGGCACTGTAGACTACATTACAGTAGTCAAAGAAAGGTAGGATCATCTTCTGGACCAGTTTGTGCCTTGCCGGTAGTGAGATCTAAAGTGGTTCCAGTATAGGGTGTCAAGTTTAGGGTGCAGCTTTTTTAGGATGGTATCCACATGACCAGAGAATGTGAGGTGTTGATCCAGCCACACCCCGAGGTACCTTACTGAAGTAGAGTCCTCAAGGATGATCCTGTCAAGATTTTGGAATGTGGGCAGAGAGGGTATTAAATAGGAACTACAGCAGCCCTATTGACTGGCTGTAGTACCATCATCCACTGGGACTGCCAATGATGCCAGAATTCAGCTGCTGACCTTCCACTCTCAGCCTACCTTCTAATGCTTCCTCTCTTCTCCCGATCTCACACACAGTCTCCAGCAGCAGTTAAAACATTTTCAAGCATAAACTAGCAGTAAGAAACAAGTCAGGCATCTGCCCCTGCAATTAATCATTACAGCACTTATATGATGAGCTGATGCAGGCTCTCTGTTCTGCACCCAGTGGTGTCTCCTGGAATGAGAGAGTGAACTACTGAAAATGGTTGTATGTATCTGAAAGAACTACAGCTGCCCTATTGGCTGGCAGTAGTAATGTGGTCCACTGGTGCCACCAATGGTACCAGAAATCTATATCTATATCTATAGCTATATCTATATATATATCTATATCTATATCTATATATATATATCTATATCTATATCCTTTGCAAAAAAACTATGTTAATGCATCAGTTAGGGTTAAAGAGTCAAAAGTAGAGAAATATGGTGTTAGGGTTCCCAATCCTAACGCCCCACCCCCACCTTGCAGGCAACAAACCGGGTTTGGGGCGTGCCTTGGGGTTCTCAAGAGAAGTTTCAAATCCCCACCGAAACGTAATTCCACACTACTGCAACATCATTCAGTGCCACAGGTGAGAAAAAAAAACATTTTGTCCAGTATTGAAAAATGACATCTGTCACATTCATGAGGTGATTTTGAAAAATGGCTAAATTGAAAATCTGGGGTGAAAATATTTTACATTACCAAAATTACGTGCGAGCATAGTAAATTTAAGTGCATGTGCATAAGTTTGCCATTTTTGCAAATTTTGACACCAAATTTGCAACATAGCCTTCTTATGACCCCACCTTTTGAATAAATACAGTGAACATTTTGAAATGTCTGAAAGGTGATTTCACCAAATGACTGCAAAAATGTCTTTCAGGACAGACTTACAAAATGCCAGTAACATTGCCCATGAGGTAGGGTCCCCAAAAGGCCATGTTAAAAATTCAGTGTAAAAAATATGAAGAAATGGCCAAGTTATGCATCCAATTTGAAACCTTCCGTTAAAATACATTTAACCACATTTACCTTAGTTTCTTATATTGCAGTTGCCTGTTCCAGCAGCAAGACGTGCCTTCGATCAGAAACTGGATCTTCACCCTGTCACCTTTTCAGTTGAGTGAGGGTGTGTGGGGCCATACTATGGGGTGTTGGGTGGTGGGAGCTGAATGGGAGGTGGGGGTGAGGATGGTCAGATCATTGAGGGACCGGTTCATGTTTTGAAAAAAACAACACACAGGATCATTTTCTTTATTTCAGGTACAGGGACAGGGATCAGCTGTTGGGGGATACCACTTGTCACCAGGGTAATATTTATTTTGATATGAGGACAATGATCAGCTGGTGGTGGGGGGTGCCACTAGACGCAATTGAAAGAAAAACATACAGGGTTCTGGGTTCAGAGGCTGTGGGGTGCCACTAGACATCAGGAAAATACAGACAATGAAGGGGTATGCGGTTCAGAGGGTGAGGGGTGCCATTAGCCACCAGGGAAATACAGACAAAGAACGGGTACGGGGTTCAGAGGGTGGGGGTGCCACTAGACACTAGAGAAATACGAAACAGTAATGGGAATGGTAATTAGAAAGAGATAGGCAAAGGGCAAAGGATTCTCCATTAATGAAAAATGATCTGTTTTTATGACTAATGATACAAAAAAAGATTTTCTACGTATCACGTAGTCACAAAAAATGATTTATAATATAAAAAAAAAACATTTCATGGGCATGTCTGCAACTGTGAAGTGCAGATTACACCTGACGGGTCCCGATCACTCAGATAGATGTGTTGGCGTCTCTCAAGAATGTCAGTTTTGTAGCTTTTGAATTTGTTATTTTTTTTAGAAAAAATGGAAACAAAATGGCGGCAAATTAAAAAGGAATATCTGAATGTGAAACAAGATTCCTGTTTTGTTTTATACAGCTCTCCTGAAGTGCTTACTGATCATGCTCAGAAACTATTTTTTCAACATTTAAAAATTAAGTAACTTTGAAACAGATTAATATTTTTACACCAAACAAGCAAAAGGCACATCTGTGGCCCAGACCCTTTCAACCCTACAAATTCCAGACCAAGATTCCGAACAGTCTGGCCTTTAGGCAAGTTCAAAAAAAAAACAGCAAAGTCAATGAGTGAAAAATCACTTTTTCGCCTCTCTGGAATTTGAAAACTGCACATCCAACTGGATCATAACTCAGCACATCTTGAGATATAGGCAACCTTGCATGCACAATTTCATACAAATCCATTGAATGGTTGTGAAATTATTAAAGTGAAAAAATTAGGGTTTAACACTGAAGTGCCTACTCAACCTTAAATATAGAGGTGCACCTACACTACTATAATCTATATCTATATCTATATCTATATCTATATCTATATCTATATCTATATCTATATCTATATCTATATCTGTAGCTACATCTATATCTACATCTACTTATCTATATATATATATATATATATATATATATATATATATATATATATATATATATATATATATATATATATATATATATATCTGTCTGAGTCTCTATATTGATGCAATAGACGTGGATACATTAGCCATTGTATGAATCTGTTTATCTGGTTACTATATGCATTTATACATATAGGGTGGGATATTCAAAGGAGTTGCACATGGCACAACAGGGTTGCGCCATGCACAACCCATAAATGTGCCCCGGTGCGATATTGAAATGGGCAGTTTGCACTGCATAACCCCCGATGCGCCAGGGCGCACCAGTAATGTATGCAGCGCAAGTGCAGGGAGCATGCCCTTGTACATGCAGCACATTTCAATATTCAGCCTGGGATGTGCAGCTCATATGCTGGCACATACCTGCCTTGTGCTGCACGGGGTGGGGGGTTGCAAGGTTGTGTGCAATGAAACCAGGAGCAAGTCCTGGCCACCCACAGGTGAGCTGCCATATTGCAAGCTGCAACATGGCAGCTGCCATCTGTGGGTGGCCACATGACCACCCAGGAAACAGTCCATGAGCCCCCTGCCCAGGGGGTATCATGCCCCCTATCACCAGATCATGGGCTTATGTCGAATAAACCCTGGTGGTCCAGTGGACCGCTATCCATTGCCCGATCATGGGCATATGTTCACATGATCCCTGGTGGTTAAGTGGACCATTCCCCTTCACCCAATCATGGGCATATGTTACATATCTCCCTGGTGGTCCAGTGGAGAGATTCCCAGTGCCCAATCGTGGCATAGGTTAAAAATCCCTGGTGGTCCAGTGGACCCCACCCAGTGCCCAATTGTGGGCAGAACAATCTACGGAGACCTTGGTGGTCCAGTGATACCTCCCTCTGCACCCACCCACTGTGTCCCACCACCCTGCACCCCTCCAGTCAGTGGCGGGTGGCAGCACCCCGCCCACAAGCTGCCCGGCTGCCCACCGACTGGCAGCGTATAGTAGGGTTATATGTCTATTGGTCCACCGTGGGGCCAATGGGTGCAGAATATACTGTGCTATTATTATTCTGAATTGTGAATGAGCCGCTTCATTCACAGTTGACTGTGTAGTACAGTACAATCTGTACGCCCATTGGCCCATGCAGTGGACCAATAGGCATACAGTCCTACTGTACACCGTCAGTCAGCGGGCAGCCAGGCAGCTTGCGGGTGGTGCTGCCACCTGCCACTGACTGAGGGGTGTAGGGTGGTGGGGACACAGTGGGTGGGTGGGGAGGGGGTACCACTGGACCACCAGGGTGTCCGTAGATCGTTCTGCCCTCAATTGGGTGCTGGGGGGGTCCACTGGACCACCAGGGATTTGTAACCTATGCCCGCTATCAGGCACTGGGGATCGGTCCACTGGACCACCAGGGAGATATGTAACTTATGCCCATGATTGGGCAAAGGGAAATGGTCCACAGGACCAACAGGGATGTGTGACTTATGCCCACGATTGGGCAATGGAGATCAGTCCACTGGATCACCAGGGATTACTTATACACATGCCCATGATCGGGCGAATGGGAATGGAGCCTGCCGTGGGGCAGCAGGGCGTCAGTTCCTGATGGCTGCAGCCTGTCAGGGCACCAGGTGCAGGTTGCCGGAGATTGGCACAACGCATGCAAATGGGGCCATAATGACATGTAAATGGACCCATTTGTGCCTTCGATGCATCATAGCCTCATTTGCATGCCCATGGTTGAATATCGCATTTGCTGTGCTTAACCCAATCACACTTGTGCTGGCACAGCCCCCTGCTCCCCTTCTGCCACTTGCACTGGCACAGTGCCACTGCACCGTATGTAGTGCGTGCTCCCTCAGTGCCATATTCAATGGTGTTGAGCCATGGAGCAGCACCTTTGCATATCGCCTGGTCCCTGCCCTGGCGCATCCCAGATGCGCTGTACCCAGGCTTGCACTCCTGCCTGGCACAGTCTGAATATCCCACCCATAGTAAACATGTCATAATAAATTTATACATATAGTAAACTCATCATCACTTTGACATGCCTCTCCCCTCCTGTCTGCCCACTGGTACTACTTTATTACATATAACAGCATAAGCAATACATTTTTCTCCCTCTCCCTCTTTCTCGCTAAAAAATCCACCTCATTGTGCACTATAATTTAAGTTACACATAACATTTTTATTTAAACTAGACTTTTTTTTCATCCAAATGTACAGTAGAGCTCAGGTTCCCCAACTACCTATAAGCCCTTACACCTTCATCTCCACCACATAAAATGAACACTGCAGCATTCTAAAGTAAAACATGTTTTCACCACATTTTAACTAAAAATTGTGCTTTTTTCTGCATTTAAACCATATGCTACTAATCAATTCAGGTCCCCCCAAGCCAGCCCCCACCCACCCTTGCGGCTTGTACACTCTCACTTAGCTGCTCCAGTATCTTATGTTTCTCTTTCTCAAGATCACCCCAGTCAGAAAAAGACCAGTACCCCTCTGCATACAGTATTTCCAAATCTCTTGCCTGCACAAATTTTAGTCCTACTCCACGCAAAGAACATCATGTCCCACTGCCAGCACTCCTTTTCTGCTCCAGCTGCATGACCAAATTGCCATCGCTCTCCTCGAAACTTTCCCTGCTTCTTCCCAAATAAAGAATCCACTATAAATGGAAATACAATTTAAAACTAAAAAAAAAGAAGCCCAACTACTGTAGCTGACACTGGCTTTCTCACAGACCCATTTGATGTCGGCAATAGTATCGTAAGTATCATAAATCGGATTCAAGACAATAGCTGTCGCCAAGGAGTCTTGTTGTTTTTCAGGGAATTTTATCTTTTATTGCTGTGAAACCCCTGAAACACCATACATGACATCTATTTTGTTCATAAATTATGTCATTATGTCACTGTTGACTATATCCATAGGGAGTCTATTCCATAAGGACACGACTTTCTGACTAAACCACGCCCCTCTCCTATTGGATTTGTACAGCTCTCCCTGCAGTTGATGGTCATGTGTTAGAGTAATTTTTTGAATAAGTTTTCTATCCAATCCTACACATTCCCAGAGATCCACTTCATGAAAAGCAGAATATACCAGACATAGGTCCCCTCTGAGACGTTGGTTCTCTAATGAATAGAAATCCAACTCCCTCAGCCTATACTGGTATGGTAGGGACTGAAGGTCATAGATCCTTTTAGTTGCTCTTCTCTGCACTCACTCAAAGTTCCCAACATCAGTTTTATGAAGTGGGTTCCAAAACTGCACATTCTACTCCAAAAGTGGCCTCACCAATGCTTTGTACAATGGCAGCAATACGGTTTTGTCCCTACTTCTAATATTGTAAAGGATGCAATGTAGCATTCTGTTTGCATCACCAACAGCTGCAGTCATCTGTAGTCTAAATGTAAGATCATTTGTGACCAAAATGCCTAGGCCCCTCTCACTTTCCACAGTTTTTAGAATGTGGTTATAGTTACAAGTTCAACTCAAACATAACTTTATTGTTCCCAAAATGCATAACACTACTTTCACCTATGTTAAACTTCATCTTACATAACTCAGCCCAGGAACTTATTGCATCTAACTCTATTTGTAGATTTTGTGCACCTACCTCAGTTCTTATGATATCCCCACCTTGCAATCATTCACGAACTTGGACATCCATGCATTATTTGATGTATTTAGGGAGGACACAAATATGTTAAAGAGCACTGGGCCCAGCATTGAGCCCTGAGGGACACCACTGGTCACTTCTCACCAATTAGACAAATATCCTGTAATGTTTACCCTCTGTTTCCTGCCATTAAGCCAAGCCTCAGTCCATTTAATGATTTGAGGAGCAACATTCAGCTCTTCCAAGCTGCTAATCAGCCCCTCATGGGGTACCAAATCAAAGGCCTTGAAGAAATCGAGATGTACTACATCTACAGGTAAACTATCCTCCAGGGCCCTACTCACTATTGCAAAAAAACCCAACAAGTTTGTTTGGCAAGATCTTCCCTGTGTAAAGCCATGTTGGGCAATGTCTGAGTGTCCCATAAATCGTATATATTTCTCCAAGTATTCTTTAATAAATCCCTCCATTAACTTACAAAGAACACTTGTTAGGCTTATGGGTCTATAATCCATACATCTGATTTAATCCTGTTCTTGTGAATGGGCTTTACAATGGCAACATTCCAGTCCTCTGGGATTTCCCCATTCCTCAGGGACAGTTGGATCAAAAACCCTAGTGGTCCAACCCACTCCTCAGCCAATTATTTTATTATACGTGGGTGGAGCCCATCAGGCCCTGGAGATTTGTTAGTCTTTATGTCCAGTAGTTTGGACAGTATTGTGGTGGTATCAAATTATATGGCATCTATTGTAGTCTGCTCGACCCTCGTTTGGCTTGTTGTACTGTTTTTGGTTTGGTATATGCTGAGAAAATATTTATTGAACGTATTTGCTATTTCTCTTTCATCAGCAATCATTTCTCCATCCTCCTTTATTGGTCCTATTTTGGTGGCCTCATTTCTTTGGTTGTTTATATAGGTAAAGAAAGTTTTTTTATTCCCTGCTGTTAAATTGGCCACTCTTTCCTCATCTTTTGCCTTTGCACATTTAATAGCTATTTTACATCCTTTGGCTGCAGTATAAATTGTTTGCCACCTGTTGTTTGAGGCATTAAGTTTATGTTTTAAAGAAGCCTTTTTCTTTTTTCTAATGAGCCATTTGAGTGTGGGATTCAGCCAAGTAGTGAATTTTCCTTGGGTATTGTATTTTGATTTTTCTGGAACATAATGCTTAATGCAGTGTTTCAAGTTGGTCTTTATATTGTTCCAGATCTGCTGGGCACTGAGGCCTGTGAATTACTATTGTCACTTCCAGACAGCAAGATAGTTCCTCATCTCTGTGTAATTGGCCCAATCCCCAACATTTTATTTTTGTCTGCCCATTGGTGATGACTTTATTTCCAAAAATGTTAAACTCTACCATATGGTGGTCGCTTAAGCTCAGAGGTTCTCCAGCAACGCAGTCTTTTATATCCTCCCCATATTACTCAGGGTCAAGACAAGAATGTTATGGCCCATGGTGCCATGATTAGCATATTGTTTTAATCCGCTGGCACTCATTAAGTCAAGGAAATCTCTTTTCCAATGTGTTATTGGCCGAGTATGTTAACCAATCAATATTAGGTAGGTTGAAATCTCCTATTAATATTGCCTTACCATTTAGTGCCATATTCTCAATGGCAGCTAGAAACCTAGCACTGTCTTTGCTACACATGCTTGGGGCAATACAGCATATGCCTACAGTGGTTTTCTGGTTCCTTGCTGTATTAGGTTAACCTGTACTTTCTCTACCCCTTTACAACTGTGTGGTGTGGCTCCTGTTTCATATGCCTCTCATATATATATATCCCCTACATATAATGCCACTCATCCCACTCTTTTATCATGTCTATTCGTACAAAACTGGTTACAGCCTGGGATAGTTTTTCCCCACTGTTCTTCCTGCCACCATGTCTCTGTAATGGCACAGAGGTGCATGTTTTCTTCCTGTAATAGTAAATGTAATTCTTCAATTTATTTGCTAGGCTTCTACAAGTACAACAGCAGGTCCAACTCACTTGCCTAAACCTGCTGTCATCTAGACTGAAAATTTTGAAAAAAAACTACAAGCACTCAGCCAATCAGTGGCAATGTAAGGATGTAACCACTTGTGTCATGATGATGCATCCATGGCAATGCCCCTTTTAATGGGGATGCAGAGACACTACTTCACCAAATAATCCCACAAACTTAAAAACATTAATAAATAAATAAACAAAAAACTATCACACAAGCTTATAAATGGAAAATGCAGGGGGAGCTTGACTGATACCTGATTTATCTATACTCATGTTGTTTGATCTCAGACACCTCACTCATGACTTATGCCACTCGTGAGGTTAATTGAGGTCAAACAGCACTTGTATATATAAATCAGCTTATCAGACAGCTCCCCCCCCGCATATCAGTTGCCTATATATTTATGTATCTCTATATCTACTGTATGTCTGTATATATTCATAGCTGTTGTATATATGTACAGCTATAACTATATCCATTGCAAAAAAAGAATGCATTAATACAGACATTAGGGTTGAAGAACACGAAGTGCAAAAAGTAGGAATATTAAGAAAAATAGTGTTTGGAATATCAGGAGTATTGCCAAATCAGTTGTGTGGTGATCTTTGGGGTTTTCAACTCTAATGGTCCCCCTTCCTCCAGCCCCTAGCCTTGTGACCCAAGCACTAGCTAGATAGCCAAGCCCATGCCCCGTATCTTTAGTGCTTGGAGCAAGACAACTAAGGCTCTGCACATGGGTTATGCAGAGTCAGTAATATAACTTTCTTTGCATAGAGCCCAGAGATCATGTATACTTTTTATTGCACAGGTCCATGCAAGCCCTGCACAAAGCAGATAAGTTATGACTTTATTCATATAGTAACCACTTGTCTGGACCTGCCACTTGCCCTTGAGTCATGAGGCTAGGAGCAGGGAGAGGGCATTAAGGTTGTTTTTTTAATTCTGTGTTTATCATGCCATTTTCTACCATCTACCTTACAGTCCTAGCAACAACACTCACCTTCTTTGGGACTTACCCAACTCCAGGTTTCACCAATGCAGCTTGTCCCCATGGCAGGTTCATTCATCAGGGTTCTTAGGGAAATCTCAGATCCCTCAAGGCAGCTCAAACCAGTACCTGTGGAGTGGTGCTGCAGTCGATGGTTTAAAGCTTGTGCGTGGAGGCGGAGAGTCAGGCTGCTCTGCTGGGGTATTTTTTCCTTTAGTTACTCCCAGCCTGAAACACAGGTATAATGGGGGAGACAAGGGTCATGAGTATACTGAACATGAACATTGCTCCAGCTCCCTGCCTAGGACTCCCCTTTCTTGGTACCCTCAGCTGTACTGCCACCCCAATCACCCAGATGGCAGCAGAGCAGCAAGCAGAGCAAACCTCCCTCCCCAGAGAAGCAGAGCATTCATGGGGATGATTGATCCTCCCCACAGCTTTCCTCAATGACACAGATGATTTACCTATGCTGATGCAACAACAAAGACATTGACGGTCAGCAGAGCATCATCCCCGATGTTAACAGGCAAAATTTCGCCTGTGAGACATCAGTCCATTTTTCTATCAGGAGGCATGTCTCCCAAACACACCTTGTGGGGGGTTGTG
This sequence comes from Neoceratodus forsteri, assembly GCA_016271365.2. Taxonomy (NCBI): domain Eukaryota; kingdom Metazoa; phylum Chordata; order Ceratodontiformes; family Ceratodontidae; genus Neoceratodus; species Neoceratodus forsteri. The sequence continues at coordinate 860,152,416 of CM057458.1, read as the reverse complement.
CCCCCCATGCCCTCCCACGTAAGGATTTTTAACTCTGGTCAGAGTTAACATGTGGGAGGGGGGCAAAAGTTGGCGACAGGGTGAAATTTAACCGGCTGGTCCCCCACAGCAACATTTTTGATTCTTGTCAAAAATGTTGCTATGGGGGATTTCACTGACAGGGTTTCACCCTTCCATCAGCATACCAACCTGGACTCATTCCTGAACCCGGGTCTCCACTGTCATGAGCAGCAGCAGCGCCACTGCTACACTGACAAGCTGATTTGGCATTAAGATTGAAAACCCCAAGGAACACAACACTACTGCTTTGCCAACACTTCTGAGACTATAGACCTATTTTTAATTTCCTTACTTTGTGTGGTTTGCTTCCTTCATCCCACATGTTGCATTATCATATTTTTTAAATGAATTTCCTTTCTTTTTGTGAGAGAGGAATTGTATCCTCATTCACTTGAAATAGAATAAACAGACTATTTGACATATTTTGGAGCCTGTATCACCAACCACAGTTACATTTCACTCTGCCTGGATGCACACAGTGCACTGTGGGCCCTGTGCACGGCCAAACACCAGCCGACTTCATGCAAGGATGCACAAGTCCCTTTGAACCCTGCCCAATACAATGTTATCACTAGAGATGCAGCAAATTTAAATTTCACTGGTGAAGTGCCCGCAAAGTGGGCACTTTGCATTGTCACGCCACTATGCAAAGTGGCCAATGCAAAAGGCTCACTTCGCATTGTAATTATTACTTTGCATGTCATTCCACCTTAACGCGAAGTAAGGTGATGTGACAACAATATTGGCAGCCCTTCACACACACAGTCACCAGAATTAATGTGCGTCCCCAAAATGCTCATGTCTTGTGTCCGGAAAACTCCCCAGTGCTGACTAAGTGAAATGAGAGCACAAGAAATGCAGTCTACCAGAATTAATTGCGCACTCAGACATCATGCGTGCAGTAGTCACACACAGTCACCAGAATTAATGTGCATCCCCAAAATGCTACTGTCTTGTGTCCAGAAAATTCCCCAGTGCTAATGAAGTGAAATTAGAGGGTAACAAAAAATGCAAAGTCTCCCAGAATTAATGGTGCACTCTGTCATGAGCACAGTGGTCAAACACAGTCACCAGAATTAATGTGCATCCCCAAAATGCTACTGTCTTGGGTCCAGAAAATTTCCCAGTGTTGACAAAGTGAAATGAGAGGGTAACAAAAAATGCAAAGTCTCCCAGAATTAATGGTTCACTCCATCATGTGCACAGTGGTCACCACAGTGAACAGAATTAATGTGCATCCCCAAAATGCTTCTGTCTTGTGTCCAGAAAATTCTCTAGTGCTGATGAAGTGAAATGAGAACACAACAAGAAATTTAAAGTCTCCCAGAATTAATGGTGCACTCTGTCTTGTGCACAGTGGTCACACACGGTCACCAGAATGAATGTGCATCACCAAAATGCTACTGTTTTGTGTCCAGAAAATTCCCCAGTGCTGATGAAGTTAAATTAGAGCGTAACAAGAAATGCAAAGTTTCCCAGAATTAATGGTGTACTGCAAATGCACAGACAGATTAAGATTGTGCTGCACACTCAAGAGATGCAGATGCAAGGGCACAATAACACCTAACCAGTGCTCACAAGTCACAAATCCAAATTTGGAAAAGAATACCTTTTGCCGGTTGGGGGGGGGCTAGTGCCCAGCAGTAACAGTCCACTGCTAGTAAAGATACCACAAAGCAGTATAAAAAATTAATGCAGGTGCTGTGTATAGCAGGTTCACACTGATGCAATTACTCTGTGGCACAATAAAAGGTGTCTAATTTAATGGCACGCATCACACACACATTCATACACACTACAAGTAATGCGTAGCAAACTGAAAACCTTTATTATACAATGGCAAGAAAATTTCCTGTTCTCTGATTGGTCAGTGTGTCCCTGACACAGTGAGGTTATCTCAGCACAACCTCACTGTATTACTTTGGATGCCTTGGATGATGATTTGGATGATGAGTTGGATGCCAGACTCTTAAGAAACAGAGGTATATTGCCACACTAAAAATCTACTAAAAACATTTTTTAATTTTTTTTGTATTTTGTCTAACAACAAGTCATTGTATAATAGCAATAATGCACTCCAGGGTGTGAGTTTTGCTGGGATACCTCACTTCTGGGTCATTGGATGCACTTAACCTGTGTCCTCATGCCCAACCACCCAGGCGTGAGGTTATCCCAGCACAACCCACACCCTGTCGTGCATTATTACTTAAGTAATATAACCAAATGTTTTAAACAAACTGAAATTATACACTGCTGCACCACAACAATCATCAAAACAATGTCAAGAATTACTGAAAATATTACTGTGTGTACCTTAACACAGTTATACAAGAAAAATATAACCAAAACAGAAAGACTGCCTTTTTCCCCCAGTTAATCTACCTACACCACATACCTGCCCTTCCCCCAAAGCACACTTCACAGTACACAGACTGACTGACTGTTCTAAATTAACATTCAAAATCCACACACAAACAATAAACATTTGATGATATGAGCACAGGAGGGTTTCCTACAATCGATGTACTAAATTGTGAGCAAAAAAAAAATAAAAAGGCTCTTTTAACAGTTTTAAGGGGATTTAAATCACAGAGCTCTGAGAGGAAACTGTCTCCATCTTTCACTTCACACACACTACACAGAACTGAGGTTGTGCAGAATGATCTACAGCCCATGTTACCTGCAATCCCATGAAGCACTGCAAAATTTGCCTTTGGAGCTCAAAAACAAGGCAAAGTGAGGTGAAGTACATTGATTTCAATGTACTTCACCTTAAAATTGGTGGATAAGTGGTTTGGGGAAGGCGGAATAACATGAAGTCATTGTTTTCAATAGACTATGCATTCTCCATTATGACGTGAAGCACTCCGCTTAATATTGCCGAGTACTTCACGGCTTCCACGTTACTCTGCAAATCACTTTGCGGAGCGAATTTTGGCCACCTTGCCCACCACTAGTTATGACTTGCATTGTGAGGCTCTGCTCCCAGGCATACATTAACAAGTGTCATTCCAGAATTCACAGGGTCCATCGGCCCTGCACATGGGACCCTGAACCAAAACATTGCATCATGAGGAATCATAAAAAAACTATTTAGCAAAGATTCACACTTGGACAAATCCCCCATACCTGAAAATTTCTGCTTTCAAATCCCAGCTGTTTTTGAGTAATTGAGCAAATAACAAACCTCTTAATTTTGGTGAATTTATGCATTTTCAAACTTTTAAAACTTTGACCCACTAAACAATTCACTACAAAATTTATACAATCCAAAGAGGCAGGCACAAACTCAACACATACCAGTTTTTAGCCAAATTGGTCAAGCAATGGCAAAAATAGAGGTTTAACATTAAAGTGTTTAGAACTTATTTCTATTTATGCTTTTGTCACTCTTGGTTTCCAAAATGTGAAACCATTTTGTGTAAAAAAAACATTAATGAGGAAAGTGTTTTCACATCATATGGAATCATAAACAGTGCATTATTTCTATCTGTGCTTGTTTCTACACAGTTTGCTTCCAGACATTGGGCCTGATTTTCAAATGGGTTACAATGATGCAAGGGACTTGCATCGAAAGAGTTTGACACAAGTGGTGACTTGCATCACCACTTGTGTCAAATATGATTTTCTAAAGCAGCCTGCTCCTGATACAGACACTGCTGCACCAAGGACCCCATTCACCAGGGTTGCATCAAATAACCCAGTGCACCTTGTCGCAAGGGGGTTGTGCCATGGTGTGGCTGCCACATCCCCTTATTTTGGATCTTCAAAGGCCCATCATAGACTCAGCAAGGGGCACCATTTAGACCAGCCAAGATGTGGTCTGAGTGGTTGTGCCACTGTGACTATGGAGGTCAGTAGACAGTAGGATGCACTAAGGGCATGGGAAGAACCATGTGGGGTGTCAGGGCACAGCTGTCTATCAGCCTTAGTGATTTGGCACCAGATGGGGTGCCAACACAGTGTGCCAAAAAGAAAGTTATGTTTTAAAATCATACCGGTACTTTAAAAAGATGTTCCCTGGTAGTATGCCCCCCCAATTCCTGATGCTTCCACATAATCCCTGGTGTTGTAGTGGAACCTCCCCTTGATTCCCGATCTCCCCTGAGAATAATGCAACAATTGTCCCTGTGGTATAGCACCCCCACCCCAATCCCCAATCTCTTAAAAAAAAAATCCAGTCATACTCCCTAGTGATTTAGTAGTCCACCACACTCCTGTCCTTGTCTGACAGTGCCCAACCTCCCTGCTCCCCCCATTCCCTGCCCCAGTCCTATGACTGGCACTGCCTTCTGCTCATCACCACAGCTGGCTGCAGAATGCGCTATTAATGAGTGTGTATCAGTACACACTCCTTGATAGCACATTCTGTGGCCAGCCATTTTGATGAGTGGAGGGCAGTGCCAGTCACAGGATCTGGGCAGGGACGGGGTGGGGAAGGTGGTTGGGCAATGCCTGACAGGCAGAGGAGGGTGGTGGACCACTGGACCACCAGGGAGTATGACTGAATGTTTTTTTTTCAGGAGATCAGGGAGAATCAGGGAGATGCTATAAAAACAGAGAAAATTGTTGCATTATTTTCAGGGGAGATTGAGGATATTGGGGGGTCCAGTACACCACCAGGGATTATACATAAGCATCAGGAAATGGGGGGGCACACTACCAGGGAACATCTTTTTAAAGTACTGGCATGATTTTATTTATTTAGTTTTTGTTGACTGGGTAAGTGCACTAGACAAATCCTGCCTATTTTTAGGCACAACCCAGGGAAGGGGGATACAGATGAATGCCAACTGACCTTGAACCATATTAAGCTGTTGGTGGCATTTTTAGCGAATGAGGGAAATTTGGCAAGGCCACCGGAGAAATTTTCCCTACTCTTTTCGATAAGTGCCGTGGGATCTTTAACATCCACCTGAACTACCACAAGTCCAAGCAGATGGGACCTCGGTTTAACGTATCATCTAAAAGACAGCACCTCAGAAGTGCAGCACCCCTCTCATGCTGCACTACAGTGTCAGTAATGGGATAGTAACTCAAGTGCCAGATGTGGAAACTGAACCCACAGCCCTCTAATCTCCCAGCCTCAGAGGCGAGTGTGCTACCTAGTGAGCCACTGACACTATTTTAAAACATAACTTTCTTTTTGGACATTGTGGCGGCACCCCACTAGGTGCTAAATCACTAAGGCTGATGTACAGCTGTGTGCTGTTACCCCCACTGTGTCCTCACATGCCCCTATGCCCAATGGTCCTTCCTGACACCATGTTTCTTCCAACCAAACACACACACAATCCTGGCCCCTCTTATTTTGTGCCAGGTGGGGGGGTGTCTCCATGCAGTAATGTCGGCATAGGTGCCAAATATTTGGTACACCTCCACACTTGTGGCAAACCCGTGTACTTTGGCACTGGGACTCTTTTTTTCTGGAATCAGGAGCAGGGTCCCTGGTTCACCTGGAGTTTGCTGCAACCCTTAGAGTGACACAACTTGCATCACTCTAAGAGGTCTTTTAAAATTGGGCCCATTATTTTTATTCATGCTTTGCCCTAATTTTCTCTACCAATGTCAGTGGCTCAGTAGGTAGCACACTTGCCTCTGAGGCCAGGAGATCCAGAGGGCTGTGGGTTCAGTTCCCACATCTGGCACTTGGGTTAATATCCCATTAATGACACTGTAGTGCAGCATGAGGGGGGTGCTGCACTTCTGAGGTGCCATCTTTCAGATGAGACGTTAAGCCGAGGTTCCATCTGCCTGGATTGGTGGTAGTTCAGGTGGATGCTAAAGATCCCATGGCACTTATCGAAAAAGAGTAGGGGAATTTTTATTTAAGCCATAAGAAACTAATAAATACAAAACAATATTACATCATACAAATTCATAATAAGGAAAATCATAAACATAGATAAATAATTCGTCAGATAATACCCCAACACTTAAACAACCCCCCCCCCCCAAAAGAGTAGGGGAATTTGTATGAAAACTTCAAAATCAAATCCATATAAAACAGTGTTAATTCATATGAAATTAATATACAAATTATAAAAAAAAATGAGTATGACAATCATACATATTCTAATATACTTCTATATACAAATAAAACACCCAAAAAACATACTGACACTATATGATATCAGCAGTGGAAACCCATTCTTTCCAGAACATACTGTTCTAAAAGTAGTATGAAGATATATTGCATTAAATCCCTCAAGGATATACCTTTCCAAAATAAAATTATAATCCTTCCATAAACTATCCCAATGTTTGGCTCTAAATTTCAATTTTTCAACCATTTTCATTTTACTTACATCTTGAGTAATCGTATAAAATAAATTGATCGATAAAATTGGTTGTTGTTGTAATTACAACCTACACCTACTGATCCATAACCAGTATAAAAAATAAACATGTATCACCCTCAGGGTACTTAGACTATCCTTAGACAATACCCTCACAGGAATCCCATAATATAATTGCTCAGGAGTCGGAGGAACAGTAGCCTTGCCTTTCCAACAATGCTTTGCCACATCCCAAAATGCTATAGCATAAGGACATAGGAAATATAAATGATTCATAGTTTCCAATGTCACCACACAACCTTCCCTCAGACAATAGTGTTCTTGTAAGCTTTTGTGCTTATTGTTACTCAGAACATTCACCTTATTATGTACCCTTACCATACCGTATCCCACATATGCACTGGAATTCTTGAATTAGTAATGTATTCTGAAATTTCCATCTGATGAGCTACAGAAAATCCAGAAAATGGAAAATCCAAATAACACCTCTTTAAAACACCCTTACAGAGGCCTTTCCGAGAGAGAGACCACCAGCTGATTCCAAACTAATTTTCCGTTGTTTTATCTTATCAAAAACCCCATCCCACCTATTCGCTAATCTGGGACATTTCTAATTTCTATGAACAAAGGAATTGTTCCTCCATTCCAACGAAACTCCATGTAGCAAACAACTTACTGGAATACTCCAAATCTGTGTACACCCTTTGAGAAACAGTACTACATTAGCATATAAAAAACAGTAAAAGACAGCCAGCCTGCTGGCGCAGTGGTTAGATTCCCGCTTTCGACATCAGCGACCCGGGTTCAGGAACGGACCCGGTCACTGGAGGGCCGGCCGGGGAGGGGAAGGATCGAGCATCCTGCGACAGCTCTCCTTCTCTGGGGGGGAGGGCAGGGGACAGGTCTGGTGCCTGCTGGCTCCTAGTTACCTGGGGGAGGAGCAGGTGTCAGCGTATGCCTTGACATCACCACGCTGCCCCCTAGCAGAAAACCAGAAAATCGATCACTGGCCACCTAGATGACAGCTCTCTGCTCTCTTGAGCACCTCCAGTGCCTGTCCAGGGCCTCCTGCTCCTCAGCAGCATCCCCCAGGCCCTAATGTAGTGTGTGCCAGGGGTCTTCCCTTCTGCCCTGGTGCCCTTCCCCCTCGGAGGAGGGGGACCCGCCCAGTGATAGGGATACACCGGGATATCCCGGGGGATCGGCTGCGATATGAGGACCTGTGGAGGGCTGGATAAAGGTCAGTGGGCCGAGGAGCCAGGAACCCAAGGGCTATACAGTGTGGATGGGATAGGCGATAAACATAGCATGCAAAAAAAAAAACAGTAAAGGAAAAAAGAACAGGGTTTACCATGTTAACCCCACCAGCTTTAGCCTCCAAATAAAAAACATTAAGTTTAACAGGATTCAATTGACTACCCCAAAAACTGCTAAAGAATCATCCCATCAATGACATTTCCAAACTCTGTGGTAACAAAAAAGGGAACTCAAAAATAAAAAAACAGGAAGCAAAAAAGTTTTAATCATATAAATCCTCTTAGATTTCTACACTTTTCATCTGTTCCAATAAGCAACTTTAGTCTTCCCCTTTGCAAGGGTCTGTTGCCAGTTATACTCCGCCATATCAACCTCCCCAAAATATATGCCCAAAATTCGACAGGGTACCATGTCCACCTCAAAACCACCTAATACCTCTGGCTCCACAGGGAAACCCTCTAATCTTAAACAATGTGTTTTATATTTATTAATCCAGGCTCCAGTAACTTTCTCCACCTCCCATATTAAAGTACAGGCATTCTGTATGGATTCTCCATCCTCCAACACCAGACAAAGATCATTAGCATACGCTATGATTTTAGAATAATTCCCAAAATCACCCACTATCCAACAAATTCGGGGAAATCTATCAATCAATCTCAACAAAGGATCTGAGACAAAAACATATAGGAGAGGGCTCAAAGGACAACCCTGACAAACTCCTTTAGAAATCTTATGCTGTGACCCTTTCCACCCATTAGCATATGGTATTACATATGCTAATGCATAACATAACTGTAACCACGGTGTAAATTTTGTTGGTATCCCATATGCTTCTAAACACTGCCATAAATAAACGTGGGAAACCTCATCAAAGGCTTTTGCATGATCCAAACTAACCAGATAACCAGGACCTATATGCAGTTCAACCCCCTTCCTTTTCTCCGTTATTTCATGTATTAGTAATAACGCTTCCATTATACGTCTGCCAGGAAACGAGCAATATTGATCTGTGCAAATTAAATCAGACATAACTAAAGATAATCTGCTCCCCAATAATTTAGAAAAGATTTTAAAATCCACATTAAGCAATTAAGATGCCTCCAGTTACCTATATCTGCCTGATCCACTGACTTGAAGAGGAAAACCATCAGACCTTCATACGTCTGAATGGGTAAGTACATATCAGAAAGCAAAAAAATATAAAGAGATAACAATTCATTCAGCATAATCCCCCATAAAAGTTTATACATTTCACAAGGCGATCCATCAGATCCAGGAGAAACATCCTGTTTTAAAGAAATAATAATTCTTAGTAAAGTCTTTAGTCAAAGGTGGCTGCCAATCTGTGGATAATCGGGTAAGATTCGCTGCCTGAAATAATTGGGACATAAAATCAGATCTTCTACCTGTTGCTCAAATGTCTTATCAATATGTTCATCCAGCGTCCGCATAATACCCTCATTATCCCAGACCCTCATACCTTATGGAGTATGCAAACACTCAAATATTCGTTTTTCTCTACGATCCTGACAAGCCAAAAAGGGGCTAACATGTGCAGTCTTCCCCTGAGTTCCAAATGATTGCTCCTTATGCAATGAACTAAGTCTATCATATCAGTAATTTACCATATCCTGTTTAATTCGCCTAACTTCATCGGTTTAATCCTCATTACCCATCCCTTGCTTAGACAGCAAAGTGCCCCAAATATATCTAAGCTGTAAATATTTCTCTTGTTTAGTATGTGCTCGTGATTTACATAGGGCTTGAAAATAACCCACCGAACAATATTTAAAATCCTCCCAGCAACCTCCTATGTCGTCATATAAAAATATAGTTGAAATCTTATCATGTACTCTTTGTGTTAGATCAGCAAGAGTGCTCGGCAAATAGTAAAAGAGAGGTGTTAAGTCTCCAAATCCCAGGTCCCACCATCCATCTGGGAGGATTCTCTATACCAATCCCGATTAAAGAGTTATCTGACATTTCAACTGGTGTATTCATAACCTTTGCAATCGGTAAAGATTTATGTACAAAAATAAAATAAATTCTAGAAGATAAGGAACCCTTAAAAAATGTTGGTTTCACCTTATTCCACCCAACATTATGGGTATCTACAAGAACTGCTTGGGAAAGAACTGAACAGAGAAACGTCTTAACTCAATATTCTTATCAGAATCCATTTTCAGCTGAAAATTGATATTAAATCCCCACAAAAAAATATCTGCTGACTAGTATGAAGGTACAGTTAAATTTTCCTCAGCAAATCAATTCTAAGGGCTTTTGGTTGTGGCCCATACAGTAACACTAACCTATACTGCAATCCTTTCAGAACTACATCTAATACAAGAACTCTCCCAGGTTCAACATCTACCAGCCTGCAGACTCGAACCTCTGGTGTAAGAAAACATATTCCAACTCCACAACAAGTCTCCTCCCCCATAGACCAATAAGAAAGTCCCCAGGGCCAATCTTTTGATGCTTCTGTCACCTCACTTAAAGTGTGTAAATGTGTGTCTTGCAATAGAAGCACATCATACTTAATATGTAATAAAAGCCCAAATGTCACAAGACATTTAGCTGGGGATTTTAAACTATTTACATTTAAACTAGCTATAGTCAAGGAAGAGGGCTCAGGGAGGGGGCTTTGGTATTTTCCCACTGGATCTAGTAACACTTTTCCAAGTCTCTGAAGTCTGAGGTTTATGGGGTGGTAGTTCTAACACAACTATGGGAACACTAGACTTGACCTAACTACTACACTGATCTGGTAATGGATGATCCTACTCTTCCTGATCCCCCCAGGAGGAAAGGAGTGCATGTCTATTAGATAATGGCAATGGAAACATTGCCTTACTCTGACTATCAAGAGAACTCACAGCTGGTAAGAGAGGGGGGCAACTTGCTATTCCTTCTTCCATATCCTGCATCTCAGGTTTCTGAACAAGGTGAGCTAAAGGAAGCTGGAAGTTAACTGCCTAAAAGGGTGGACCAGGTGATAAGGAAAGGAACAAACTTCTCCCTTCCTGTTGTGGGGAGCCTTACGGAGTCATAAAAGGGGTCTCCCGTTCCTCTATACCAACACCTACCAAGCAGGGCTGACTAATATCCATCCCCTTAGTCTGGAAAAGAAAACCTACTACAGGAGGTGCAATGGTAATAGGAATAGGGGTCTGTCTCCTATTCCCCATCCCTCCACCCCTGCCCCTACCCCGACATCTACCCCTAGCAAAACTCTGAGAATCTGGGCAGTCTAATTTACTATTTGGTCTCCTAGCCTGAGACAAAAAATACTCCTAGTCAGAGAAGTCATCATAAGTGCGAGTTGCCCAAGGACACTCCACATACGAATGACCATCATCTCCTCATAAATTGCAAAATTGGGGGGCCACACATTGAGCTCCCATATTACCCTACACCCCACACTGGAAACATTTAACCTGGTCACAAGATGTATTTAAATAAGATAAAGAACCACATCTGTAGCAACTCTTTGGTTGACCCGCATATAATATATTACCACTGTCCCTGCCCAAAAAGAAAGAACTAGGAAGATGTTTTATTCCTTCAGCTTGGGTCAGTTGAACTCCAACAGTCCACCTTCCAGTCCAAAAACCATTCTTGTCCATAACAGGTTTTGGGTGATCATAAACAGAACACCGTTTCTCCAACCAAAATATAATGTTAGAAATATTAACTCCTTCATTCTGGAAAAGAATAGTTAACAGTTTTAATCATAGGTTTAGTGATAGGAATCACCAGGAAGTCTCTCCAAACCTCCAGGTCCTTCACATCATAATATAGCTTCAAAAATGTATCCAAGGATCTGATAGAACAAAAACTTACATTATAGTCATGATCCACAGGTGGGTGTATAAAAGCATACACCTCAGCAGGTGTGAACCCCATAGAATCTACAAGGAGGGTTTTCCCTACCCAGACTCTATCAGGGACCACTGGTGCCTTTCCCTTATATTGAAGATGAACTAAAAAACAGCGTTTAGCTGCCTCTGCCAGATTTCTGAACAACCCTGTGTAAGTTTTTGAACCAGATATATTTTGTGGTGGAAGGTCGCTTCCCTCCTTCCACCCCTCCAAATATAAATTACCCTGCATAGTACCTTGTGTAGTCACTTCACCTTCCTGCAGCATCTTGGCTCATACCAAATCCAAAGAATCCATAATCACAACTTCTGACCAAAAAGGTAACCCAGAAACTGTTGGCTTCACTCCCTGTGGACCTGCGTCTGGCGCAGTGAACAATTCCACTGCCTCTCCTTGGTTTTACGCATCCGCAGTAGGATGAAACAAGGACTTCACAACAACACCCAAGTCCAAACCTGGAGATGTGTTCTCCAAATCTCCAGCATCTCTCCATGGTGAAAGCCTATGGCTCGGGGATCCAGGGAAGGGTATCGATGGATCCAGAATCCAGCACTCGTTTTCCCACATCCATCCAGCTTTTTAAAGCATCACCCAGAGACCAGTCCAGTAAGGGACAACTCTGTTTCAAAGACTCAGCATGCTCTATAGGAATATTCATTATTTCCGTTTCAAAAACCATATGTTTCTGAGCAGTATTCTGCTGTCCCAAAGGCAATCTTTTAATCCCATCCTGTGATGGACTCACCATAGATCTCTTATGTTCATTCCTTTCAGCTTCCAAGTTTTGTCTGCATGATTGAAAATCCTGCTCTACAATCGATATCAAGTCCAATAATTGTGTTTTTTTCAAGTACACTTCATGCTGTAGTTGTAGCACTTCAGCCATATTTTCTTCCTCCAACAATGGAAAAGCTGAAGAGTCAATATTCTCCAGAACTATTTCTTGGCTTCTGTCTTGTACAATCACAACTTCTGCCACAGACATAGAAGGCAACACCAAGAACTCTGGAGCTCCAACAGCATTACCTCTCCCCATAACATTCTCCACTGGACTGAGGTCCTCCATCCTTCCTTCAGTGCAACAGCACCCCCTGCAGGAAGAATAAGGGAATTTTTTTGTTGAAAACTGAAAACAAAATATACAAAATTGTATCGCATCATACAAAATCATAACGAAAGAAATCAAAAACAGAAATAATTATTACAGCATACAGGAAACACTAACAGAAATAATCTGTATTTGTACATAACCCCCATCCCATCTCCACTAAAAGAGTAGGGAAATTTTCTATTATAAACTGGAAAGAAAATCACAGACATTACAGTGTTAAAACACTCTTAACAAAATTCAAGACAAAGCTTTGTAAAAGAACTCAAATATCAAATACTTTGAACTAAAAAATATAAAAAAGGAAAAGAAAAACAAAATGTGTTAAATCACACTTATTCCATAAATAAATTCTAAACGTAAAACAATTAAACCATATTTCGCATCTTGCTTGAAATAATAAGTGTCAATACTAAACAGTGCATCATGTACATTAGAACAAAAAGCAGATGATCCAAAGTATTCAAACATTTTATCCTCAGAAAAAAATCAAAAGACAACCAATGGTCCTCCCATACTCTTTTATCCTGAAGTTTAAATTCAGATAATTTAAGGTTATATAGGTCATTTCTAATTATGTAAAATAGTTCCAAGCCAGATAACAACTGTTGTTGAAGGACAAGCCGACACCGCCCGAGCCAAATCCAATATAAAAAATGGACTAAAACAATCTGCAGAGTACTACGGTGAAAGTTTTTCAGACTGGAGGTATTATCCCAAAGAACAATAGATCAGGGTCCGGGGGAACTGTAAATCTGCCCTTCCATTTTGTTTTCACCAAATCCCAAAACTTTACTATAAAAGGACAAGAAAAATATAAATGCTCCATTGTCTCAATTTTCATATGACGGTGGTCTCTGGGACAATACCTTTCTTCCAAAGATTTATGCTTCTGATTTCCTTTTACATTAATTTTACCATGGACACCCAACCATACTGTGTCCCACATCTGCTCAGGTATTCTAGAATCAGTAAGATATTCCCTAATATCAGTTTGCTGAACTCTTAAAAATCTAGAAAAAGGAAACTCCTGAAAACAATCTGATAATACATCTACATACAACAACTTTCTCGGAAATTTCAATACTGTTTCAAAGGAAATATTCCGTTGTTTGATGTTATCAAAAATCTCTGTCCATAAACTCAGTAACCTGAGAGTTCTTTTGTTTTTGTGCAGAAAACAGCCCTCTTCCCACTCCTTCATTACTCCTGCCACTTCTGCCAAAACCCCAAATCTCCACAGGTGGTCAGTTCCTTTCATCAGAGGAACCAAATTATTATATAAAAATATTAAAAAAAAGAAAAGTACAGGATTTACCATACATAATCCCCCTCCTTTAATATCTTTATAGAAGATATTCCTCTTAATTGGGTTAAGCCAACTCCTCCAAAAACATAAGAAAAAACAACCCATAAGTTTTGTTTCAAGACGTTTTGGAACTGAATAGATGGCACTTAGAAATAAAAATGCTGGAATAAGAAAAGTTCTAATGTTATATACTCTTTTCTTTTTTGAAGCTTTCCAAATATTCCATCTTTTTACTTTATCTAGACCATGCTGTATGACATTTTCCCAGTTAAAACCTCCTGGATCTTTTCTTCCAAAAAATATTACTAAAATCCGACAAGGTTCCTGAGCCACTGAAAGACTGGCAATTGTGGTTGGGGATGTCGGAAGGCCTTGCACACTTAAACATGTAGTTTTATCATGGTTTAGCTATGCTCTGGTTATCTTACTAATCATTTCTATCAGATGACAAGCAATAATAATTGAACCTTCATCCCGTAGTAATAAAATTATGTAATCTGCATAAGCAACAATTTTCAATTCCTGGGCTACCCCTACCCCAGACCTACTACCAGTGGGGTGGCCTGTAAAATCCACAACACCGGATCTATCATGAACACATGCAGGAGTGGGCTTAAGGTACAACCTTGCCAGACACCTTTGCAGATCTGGCACCTTATGCCCATTCTACCATTCTCAAATGGCCGGACAAAAGCCAAAGCATAATATAATTGTAACCATGAAATAAATAATCATGGGATCCCATAGGCTGCTAAATACTGCCATAAGAAATCATGCAAAACCCTGTCAAAAGCTATAGTCTGATCCAGGCTCACTACAAATCTCTCATCAACTAAAGCTGTTTTCTTTTCCTCCTTCCAGAGTGTCAATTCCCTTAACAAAAGTAAAGCATCAGTAATCCTTCTCCTGGGAACTGAACAAAATTGAGCAGGACTCAAAACATCATTCATCACTGATACTAATCTATTACTTAATAATTTGACCAAGATTTTAAAATCCATATTGAGCAAAGTAATTGGTCTCCAGTTTTTTATATCTGAAGGAAAACCTCTTTTAAACAAAAATATTAATAATCCTTCATACCTAGGTGTTGGGAGAAAATGTTCTGATGAAAAGGAATTATACACAGCTACTAACTCAGAAGGCATCATTTCCCAAAGAACCTTATACAGCTCTCCAGGGGAACCATCTGATCCTGGAGATACATCATTGTGAAGGCCTTGAATCACTACCTGTAGTTATAACTGTGTAAAAGGAATCACCATAGAAAGATCCTACTCCGAAGTTACTTGTGGAAGTTGTGCTGCCTGCAATATTTGTGGAATAAAACTAGAATACACCCCCTCACTTCCAAAAGTCTTTTTAATATGGTCTACCAGTACCGCCATAATTCCCTCATTATCATTCACTCTCTCTCCCTCTGAGGAAACTAAATCTGTAAACCCATTCTTTTCACTCCTTTTCTGGCTATCCAAATAAGGATTAGTCCTTTCCATTTTCCCTTGCGTGCCAAAGGTTTGTTCTCTTTGAAGTGAACGTAATCTGGAATATTGAAAATAGGACATTTCCTCTTTTACCATCCTAATTTCTTCACTATAATCTACCCCATGATATTCTGTTGGGAAAGAAAAAACTGAAGACTGTTCCGTTGTTGTATATAATTCCCATATGAGGCCTTAGCATGAGACTTTGCCCTTGATTGAAAAAAACTAGTAAGACATGATTTAAAATCCTGCCACCATTTGCTCAGTTCCCCCTCGTATAAGCATACAGTAGAACATCTGTCCTGCACAATAGTAGCCAGTTCTATTCTAATATCAGGATCTAATAATAAAGAAGTGTTCAGTCTCCAAAACCCTGGACCAGCCCTCGAGGCAGGGGCCATGCAATCTGCACCCCTACCAAGGAATGATTCGAGGTTTCAGTTGGAATGTTCGTCACTATAAACACAGGCAAAGAATGTTTTAGAAAAATAAAATCAATGCAGGAAGAGAGGGCCCCTTTATAAAAAAGTCGACTGCGGTTTTAACTGCCACTCTGCATGTGCATCTTCTAAGTCTGCCTGTGACAAAACATTTTTTAAAAAGGTCTTGTCACAGTACTGTTTACAATCCAAATTCTGTAATTGAAAATTAATATTAAAATCCCCTCCTAAAAAAAATCTGTCTACTAGTATGGAGATAGGGTTGGATTTTAGTTACTAATTCAATCCGCAAGGCCTTTGTTTGGGACCATATATGTTTAGTAACCGACATTGAATCTGATTTATTTCCACATCTAACATAACTGCCCATCCTGGATCAATACCCACTTTTCGAAAGTTTTTTTATATGAGGAGTAGAAAAACAGATACCAATACCACAACAAAGATCAGGGCCTATTTACCAATATGATGAACCCCAGCACCACTCCCATGAAGCATGATGTACCTCAGTATCAGAATGCAATCTGGTATCTTGTAAAAAAAAACACTTCAAAATCTAAACTATGCAAAACAGCAAAGGTAGTAGCTCGCTTATAATGAGACTTAATACTGTTAACATTTAAGCTTGCCAGCCTCACATGGGTTGGCTCAGGGAGGAGGCTTTTTAAGCTTTATACTAGATCTCGTCACACATTTAGAAATAGGTTTTGTGGTTTGCGGTTCCATAAGAACATTTATTTCAGACGGGCTGTCCCATCTTCTAGAAGCAGAGATTGATCTTGCTCCATACAATCTCCCAAGACGAAAAAGTGGCAAATCTGTTAGAGAGGAGTGAGAGAGAGAGGCCCTCTCTTGTCCGGAAGTGGAAATGTTTCCATAGTAATCTCTCCCACATCCAATTGATCAAAATCCATTGAATCAGTGTAAAAATCGTCCGGTGGTTCCTTTTCCTGTGCCAAACCTAATTCACAAGAATTCTCTTGAGATATTGGAGGCAAAACAGAAGATACTTCACATGGGGAAAAGTGGGGCCTTCTCAAAGGGAGAAACCTTAGCACTTGAAGGGATCCAATCAGTAACTACAGATCCCATTAACACTGGGCTTAACTGTACTGGGGCAGCCTGGGAAGAACATGACTCCTCTGAAACTTTAGTGGAGGGGGGGTTCTGTCCAGTGTGTCATATGCCTCCTCTGTTCCCCATCTCCTGTCCTCTTCCTCTACCTCTATGGCCTCTGGAAGATGAAGGAGTAAAATGATCTTCTGTATCATAGGTTTGTCTATATGGCCGTTTGACCTGGGATAGTAAGAAATCATACTTCGAGGGGTCATCTGAATTATGGGCAGCCCAGGGACAATCAGCAAACCCATGTTCATCATCCTCACATAGATTACATAGAGGGGTGCAGAGCAATGAGCTGCCATATGGCCCAGCACCCCACAGTGAAGACATTTAACCATCTCACAATTTACATTTAAGTGAGTAAGAGACCCACAATGATAACAGCTCTTAGGCTGTCCAGCGTAAAACAAAATTCCATGGTCCCTGTCCAAAAAGAAAGAGCTGGGAAGATGGTGAATACCTTGGTCGTTTTGTTGCAATTGCACCCTAAAGGCCCAACCTCCATTGCAAAAACCATTATCATCCATAATGGGCTTCGAAAGCCCAATCAATGTACATCTTTTTTCCATCCAGAAAATAATGCCTTTCACATCTACACCTTCATTTCGAAATAGCAAAGTTACTGTTTTAACTGTTGGTTTTGTAATGGGAATAGCCAAGAATTCCTTCCATAATTCAGAATCTTTTACATCATAATAAATGCACCAGAACTTATCCAACAAAGACATAGAGCAAGAGCTGATGTCATAACAATGATCCCCTGGTGCATGAATGAAAGCATACACATCTCCTGGAGTAAAACCCAAGGAATCTTTAATTACATGCTTGCCCACCCATAATCAGTTTGGGGAGATAGGAGCCAGATCCTTATAATGTAGACGGACCACAAACCATCTTTTAGCAGCTACAGCAGGTTTATGAAACAAGCCTGCATACAATCTGGGTTTCTGAGGCATCTCAGCTTGTGCCCCCCCCCAATCTCTATTGGCAGGCTCCCGATCAATACCCCCATGTACGGTACCTGGCTTGGGAAAATGACCCTCCATGGACTGCACCTCTGTTGACCCCTCCAAAAATTCTTCAGGCTCCAACAATGGAGCCGACGAAACAGAATCCGTTTGTAGCTTCGGCGCTAAATCTGTGTTTGCATCTTGTATTTCAACACACAGAAGAGCCTCATTCCCAGTAATTAAATCAATCACTGAAGAAGGCATTAGTTGAAATTCAGGGAGCCCAGTAACCAGTTCTACAGCTCATTCCTCTTCAAGCATGAAATGTTTAATCTCTTGGGATTCTGGTGACCCTAGTACAGGGACTGCAGGGTCTGGGATTCATCTGCCAGCTTGAAATAACCAACCCGCTCTATATAAGGCTTCCCTTGTTGACCAGTCTGCCGCTGTGTCACTTACGATTGGACTATCATCCAGTGGGAAAACCAAAGCATTTGAGTCAACAAAAATTGAAGACCATTATTCAGGATCAGGGCTTAGTCTTACCGGTAATTGCGTACCAGTTTCCAGCTGGGGACTTGCAACCTAATGTTTTCTTTTCTTCCTCTCCTCATCCAACTTGGCCTGTTGTTCCTGAAAAGCCCGTTCTGCTTCCAAAATCAAAGTTAATAGCTGTTGTTTCTTTTCATCGAGTTCCTTTTCCAAATGAGCTTCCTCATCTGCAATCTCTACCTCCTCAGAGATATTGGGGAGACCTTGAGGCATGTCTGAAACAGGATGCAAATTCGGGTGTAATATAACAATATCCAAAGCATTCAAGTTACTTATGCTCTGCTCAGGAGCTGTAGCACCATCACCTTCCCCTTCCATGATCTGAACCAAACTGAGGATTGCAGTCCTTCCTGCAGTGCTTCAGTGCCCTCTGCAGGAAAGAATAGGGGAATTTCCCCGGTGTCCTGGCCAAATTTCTCCCATTTACTAAAAATATCACCAACAGCTTAATCTGGTTCAATTTCAGTTGCTTACCATCTGTATCCCCTTCTCCCCGGTCACCCCTGAAAAAGGGACTTCTAGGCCCAGTAGGCTTACCAGGTCAACAAAATTCAATAAATAAATAAATACCTAATCTGACACTGCTGACATTTCTTGATCACCAGCATTCACCTCCTCCCTTTCTACTAACTAGTTTTCCCTAATGCCTGTCCCATGCATGCTGGAAGCTTCCTACATTCTTAGTCCCTACAACTTCTGTAAGTAGGTTGTTCTAGTCATCCATGGCTCTCTCCATAAAGAAGCATTTCCTCACATTCTTTTTATAATTCCTCTCCCAGCTTCCATGCATGCCCTTGTGTCCTACTGCCTTCCTTTCTCTGAAAGAGACAGCCTACCTGCTCCATGTTCCCCCCATGAGGTAATTTTAGATACCAATCATGTCCCCTTTCACTCTATTCTTTTCAGGGAGTACATGTTGAGATCTTGCAGCATTTTATCATATGGCTTCTCATATTGTCCCTGTGCCATTTTTGTGGCCCTCCTCTATACCACTTCCAACTTGTCTATGTCTTCTTGGAGGTGCAACCTCCAGAACTGGACACAGTACTCCATACACTAGTGATGGATACAGTGGCAACACTACCTCTCTCATCCAGCTATAATTCTTCCTTCCTATGCACCCCAGCATCCCACCAGCTTTTCCAACTGCCTTGTCTTACTGACTAGCTACCTTGAGGTCATCAGATATGATGACCCAGAGGTCCTTTTCTTACTTGCTGACTGAAAGTTCACCCCCTATCCTATACACAGTTACAGGGTTTCTCCACCCTAGGTGCATGGCCTTGCACTTTTTGGCACTGAATCCAGTTTTCAGTCCTTAGACCATCCCTTCAACCTCAACTGATCCATCTTCATTCTCTCCACCCTCTTCTGAGTGTCCACTCTTTTGCATATTTTTGTATCATCCACAAAGACCCACCCCTCCCTTCCAGCTCCGCTGCAATGCCACTTATGAAGACATTAAAGAGGTCTAGTACCAGCACTGATCCCTGCAGAGCCCCACAAGTCTGTCCTCTGTTCTCTGAATGCCTGCCTTTTATCACCACCCTCTGCCTCCTAGTCTTCAGCCAGCTTGACATCCAGTTTACCACATTCTCTCCAACCACAAGGCTGATTTTTTTTCTTCACTAGCCTCCTGTACAACAGTGTCGAAGGCATTACTGAAGTCAAGATAGGCCAAATGCACTGCCCTTCTGTGGTCTTCCTCCCAAGTCACCTAGTCAAAGAAATCTATGAGATCAGTTTGATATGACCTCCCCCTTGTGAAGTCATGCTGCTGGTGGTCCTGCAGCCCTTTTGTCCCCAGGTTCACCATCATCCTTTCCTTCAGTAGGGTCTACATCAATTTCCCCACCAATGAAAAGAGACCGGCTGACCTGTAGTTACTAGCTTCTTCCTCATTGTGACCCTTGTGCAGCTGGATCACATTGTACCTCCTTCAGTCCTCTTGTACTGTCCATGTCTCTAAAAAGTTACTGAACAGTGTTTCCAGGTGAAGCTATCACATTGCTTAGCTCCTTTCCTTGCGTAAATCCCATCTGGTCCATTTGTCTTATTCACTTTAAGGGCTTCCAACCCCTTCTGTAGTCTCTGTTATGTAAATGGACTAGTGTCCACTTATCCTGCCTGCTGAAGCTCACAAGTTCATGCTAATCCACCTCCATTCCTCTACTGTGAAGACCTAACCGACATAGTTATTTAAAATTTCAGCCTTCTCCTGATTCTCCTTTGCATAGTCTTCTCCTCCCACTGCCCTTCTGAGACTTACTCTCTCTCTCCCCTTGTCTTCCTCTTCTTGCTCACATATCTAAAAACATATTGCTCCCCCTCTTCACTTCCCTGGCTATGTTCTCTTCTGCTAGTGCTTTTGCTTCTCTCACCTTCTTTCTTGCCTGTCTTTGCTTTCCAGGTATACCTCCAAGTCTTCTTCCTTCTTATTTATTTATTTATTTATTTATTTATTCATTCATTCATTTTTTTTTAATCTTTGACTAGGGAGACACAGAGAGGGAGCCCTCAGTTGTAGCTCATTTTTAAACCCTAATACTCCTCCTCCTCTAGATGGATGATCTGACCCTGTGGGTAGCCCAAGTGGTTTCTCCCCTGGGGGCAGTGCCAGAGCACCTATAGCTCCATTGGTGGAACCTGCCCAACTAGAGGCCAAGTTTCTTTGGAAGGGCCACAGACAATGTGTTTTCTGCTACAATACTTGTGCAGACTGTTTATCATGCTTTGATCACTGCTTTACCATGATGCTAGGACATGTATGGCCAATGAGTCCCTGCATTTGGGACATCAGAAACAGAGGCTGGTAGGAAGGGTAAAAAAGCATCTGTGAAGATGCTCTCTTCCCAGGAGAGGGGGAAGTGTGCAACACTTGGAAATCAGTACCTTGTGGTTGTGTGGAGTCATTGATGATGTGGGTGACACTGGTGTGCTCTACCCCCAGGATATCAACATGGTGCATGTTACACACAAGCAGGTTGAGATGGCCAAGGAGAGCAGATGAAAATTTCCATCCTGGAAACCTTGGGTGATGGCCAGCAGTGTTCTTCTCTATATTACCTGACCTTTTTCATCAGCTTGTCAGCAACCCAGCCCCATGTGCCCTGTAATGACTTTAGTAGCATGCTACTCCCTCTCCTCTTTTGCCTCCATGGAGGAGCGGGACCCTGGAGGGGGATAGTACTGGCCCAGGCACTAGAAAGGACAGACTAGGATCTGTAGATGGATGATGCCAATGGGGTCCCAGGGCAGAGGAGTAGTAGTACAATACTGACCCTAAAAGACTGTGGATCCTGGGGTTGTGGAGGGTGGCAAAACAAAAAAAAATAACATTAGTTCTATTTATGCTTTTGTCACTCTTTTTCGAGGAATTATAGTGTGCCCTCAATATAATGATCAAAATGGAGTCCATCAGCACAGTTTGTTATAGTGCTGTGTTAGTTACATCAAGGGATGCCAGTACTGAACACACAAACAGAATGCATAATGCTGTTTATGTTGAAATTGGTGTTTCAAACTATCTGATTAAAGTCAAGTATTTTCAAAGTACTTTCTTGCACTACATTTAGTGCTGCAGTTTTTAAAAATAAAAAAGAACCAAAAAAAACCTCTAGCTCAGAATCTCAGCTGTTCTTGCTCACACCATCCTTATCTGTAATCCTCCTCATCTGCCCCATTGCTTGTCCAGTAAAAAGGTAGTAGATCTCCCTCTCATCCTGGGCAACATCCCTTCCAGGAAAAGCAGTTAAGGCATTTCTTTCATTTGAGAATGTTAAGAGATCCAACTTTCAATGGCGTGCAAGAGCTACAACATCATACGAGAGATACAGCAGTATGCGAGATTGCTTTGTTCTTTTGTGCTCTCTGAAGAAAGCTCTTCAATTTCATCAGTTTTACTTAGTGTCTTTATTTGCTTACGTACTTATAGTATATTGTATTTATTTATTGTATTTAGCTGGAGGGTGAGGGGAACAAATTGAAAGGGTGGGTTCTGTGTCTGCAGAACTTCCAACAACTATGGTGGCTCACTGCTTCGTCCTCAACAGGGGGTTCATCAGTTAAACTCGCACAGTAATGTACAATTACATTTATTTATTTATTGTATTTAAAATTGGCAGCAGAATGAAAGGGTGGGTTTGAAATGTGTGTACTGCATTGGTCATAGTGACTATAGCCTGTGTGCACAGAACAGCACTGAAGAAAGCTAGCTTAGGAAGAGCTGCTGATAATATAGAGAGTTACAGGCCCCATTCATTATACCCAAATGTTCACTATAACAGGATTCGCTATAGAGAGGGAGCACTGTATTTCTATTAATGCATCCATCACTCTTTGTGTCCCAAATGCAGAACCATTTTATATCAGAAACCAAAAATAATGAAAGCATTTTCACATCATACAAAACCATAACAAAATTGTATTATTTCTATACTTGCTATCATCACCGTTTCTTTCTATGTTATGCTTCTGTCATTCATAGTTTTTGACATTATTTCTATTAATGTTTTGTCACTCGTTGTTTCACAAATGCAGAACCCTTTTGTATAAGAAGCAATAAATGTCAAAAGCATTTTAATATCATACAGAATAATAAGAAATGGCATAATTTCTATTCATGCTTTCATCAGTCGTTGTTTCCAGACATTATTTCTATTTATGATTTCATCACTCTTTATTTCTATTCATTATGCTTTTTTTCACTCTTTACCACCATACCAGGATGCACAGGACTCTGTGCCAAGATAAAGGTCCATGTGGCTGCACTAAGAGTCTTTCGGACCTGCACACAGGCAGACACTAAATGACAAAATCAGTTTCATTTCATATGGAATCATAAAAAATGACATTATTTCTATCAATGCATTTGTCATTCTTTGTTACAGGCATTATTGATGCTTTTGACACTTAGTCCAAACAAATGAAGAACGATTTTTTGTAAGAAACCATTTTTTACATGATACAAAATCATAAACAATGGTGTTATTTGTATTGATGCTTTTATTACTGCAGAACTATTTTATATAAGGAACCATAAATGAAGAAAGCATTTCCTATCATATGGAAACATAAACAAATATTACTTCCATATATGCATTTGTCGCTCTTTGTTTCCATACATTATGCTTTTGTCTCTCTTTGTTTCCAGACATTATTTCTATTTATGCTTTAGTCACTAAGTGTTTCTGTGCATTATGCTTTTGTCACTCATTATCACCATGCCAGGACACACAGGGCCCTGTGTGCCCTGTGCCAAGTGAAAGGTCTGTCTTGCTGTCACATCAGGATGTGCAAGTTCCTCCAGGCCCTGCACCCAGAAAACCGTAAGTTTGGCTGAGCACAGGGCTCTGTGGCACTACACCAGACAGACACCAATGACTGCCATGTCAGGTGTGCAAGGCTTTCCAGGCCCTGCACCAAGAAGAAGGTCCATCTGCTGCATGCTGTGCTCTGTGAGCAATGCTCTCAGGCAGACAGCAAATGACAAAAGAATTTTGACATCATTTGGAATCATAAATATATGACATTGCTGGCTCTGTGGCACTGTGTGATGAGAGACCTCTCTGCAGTACTGAAACCCAAGTTCATGCCATGATCTCATGGGGTCAGGAATGGATGCTGGCAGGGAGGGTGAAACAGCATGCAAGAGGACACACTCCTCACAGGGGAATGGGATGTGTGCAAAATCATGCCAGAACACTCATAGTCATATACTCTTTGGAGATGGAGAAGCATGTACCACCACATGTGATTAGCAGAATCAGTCTTTGTTTCCTTCATGCAGAGACCTGTGATCCCTGTGTGAAGCAAGAAACCATGTTTGTTTGTTTAGGAGAAGGGGTGGCATTTAGGTTGAGATTCCAGACCCTATTGCTTTCCATTTCCCTGCTTTGCCCACTTTGCATTCTTCTACCCTAATGTCTGCATTAATATAGGTTTTTTGCAATTAGTTTCTTTTTTTTTTGATAGTGAAATTGTATCCTTCGGGACATGTGTGAACAGATCCAAAGCAGATCCAAGTGAAACATTTGGTAGGGAAAAATAAGAACATGAAAATAATGTTCATGAAAAGTAAGTTAGCAGAAAATAAAGCAAGTAACCACACAGTGAAGAAGATTCTTCTCTTACAGCCCTGTGCATTTGCATCCATAGCTGCATGAAATTGTAGGGTCTGACAGACTCTTCCCTTGGCACAGGGCCCAGATGGCCCTGCTTGTCAGCATCTGTAGTTGTTGGGAAGTTCATGGCTAGGAGGGCATATGGATTATTGTCTTTGGGCCCTGTGTGTCTGCATCCATAGCTGTGCTACAGTCAGACAGACACTTCCCTTGGTGTAGGGCTCTGAGGGTCCTGCTCATCTGCATCTGTATTGGCACAGAGGTGCAAGGCTCATGGACAGCAACATACATGCTTTCACAAGTTTGATGTTTTAAAATTATATAGTTTTTCAGTTTTTATTTATATCACTTTCATATTTTTCAGTACCATTTTTTTTTACTTTTGTATGTTCAACAACTGTATCATGAAAGCAATTCTCCCAAAAGTGATTTCCTTAAAGTGAAGATGTTTGTCAGTGAAGATGTTCAAAAGTAATTTTCAAGTGAAGAAAGTGATTTTTGTTCCTTCATTTTCACTAATGCTTAAATTCAGCTATCCTTACACTGTTGATTTTTGTTAATTGAGCATACTTATAAAACAGGATAGCTTGTAATTGCTTATTTAAAATAAACAATATAATTTTGAAACATCAAACTTGTGGAAGCATGTACCTTGGGTCAGACTCTATCAAACCTGTAAGTTATAGGCTTAAAAATGCTTTTTAGCTACAGAAGAGCAAAAAAAGAAAACATTCTAAATGTGGATGAATTGTCATACATTTGCACATCTGTAACTTTGCCATTATAACCAAATTGACAAACAAGCTTTAGGATCAAGAAACCATAGTCCAACTATCATATTTCCGGGAAATTGATTGAACATAGGAAGAGTTATTAAGGTGCACAAAAAAGTGCTTACTCAACCTAATACACAGGTGCTACCGTGCTTGTAAAATGTGTAAAATATCACTGATATTTTTCCCCAGGTGCAGTTTCAGTGTGATGTCAAAAGTCAGATTGTATTAGGGGAAATATCGGTAATACTTCCATTAGGGTCATGTCCATTTATTTATTTTTTATTTGATAACAGTGTAAAATACACTGCGCCACATAGCACTTTTGCAGATCTGATCCAAATGCAAACATGAAACATATATACAAAAATCCAAATAATGGAATCAATTAATAAGAAGCTAAACAAGAAACAAAAACAGTCCATACAAAATAATAAGGCCTTAAAAAAATAAACTGAAATATGAAAATAAAATGGAAAAAATGAATTATTTACAATAGATACACTTTATGAAAATTCCATACATTAAAAAAACAGCCTGCAATGTAAAACAATTGTTTTTATGTAAAGTGGCTTGAACTTATTTAAGGTTCCAGACTGCCTTATCATAGTTGATATGCCATTCTGGACATTGGTTGCAGTGTGGATTTTGACCCATTTAGGGTTTATACAGTATGAGTATCAATTTATAGCATTTGCAGAATGTGGATTCTTAACCCCATTGTTAATGCTAAGAATATTTGAAAAGATCCTTCATTCTTTATTTTAAATATTTTAAAAAACATGCAGCCAATGACTAACTTATCTCTATCCCCAAGGGGTAACCATTTCAAATTATAGTACATATCAAAATGATGTTCAAGTATTTTATTTTTTTCCCCACATGACAATCCTACAGATAGAATTATATATGGTTATGGTTATCCATTTCAAATGAACTTTATCAGACCCCACCTCAGACTACACTTCAACAGTATAGTTGATTCAGGTCAACAAATAACTTTTTTTTAAATTTAATAAACTTTATTAAGTTTTACAAAGAAATACAATACATAAAACCACAAACATCAAAGACAAACAATCCCCACAAGCCCCACCCAGCCCCTCCCTAACAGAATGATTGGCATAAAGCAGGACATTGACATAACATTAATCTGTAAATTGAATATACAGAGGACCCAATCAACAAAGAACTTTGGTCAATAGCCCTTCTGATGTCATCCGTGAGTAGTTCTCTGACAGCAAATAATGCACCCATTACTTATCCATTTGCCTAGCATAGATTTCAAAGAAACATTTCACTGCCTCATTGATGATTTCAAATCTATCCAAGACTCCCCAGTCAATATTGTTAAACTGAGCTTTGATCTTGTCAAGGACCCCTCTGTGATCTTTCTGATTGTAACAATTTTGTCCTGACCCCTGGGCCTCTTTTTACTCCATACGCAAAAGACTGTAGTATGATCATTGATAGAGACTGGCATTGTGGCACAACAAAAAAATGTTTCCAGATTATTTAATAATACCCAGTATTGTTCTGATGCTGTTGTCTCTTCTTGTTTTCTCATTTAGAATTTGTTTACAGTTTACTTTGTGTAATATATGTTTAAGGTTCATATTTTCAGGCCCAACCCAATTAAAATTCATGTCTCCCAACATAAACATTTCTTTATTTGTTTATTTATTTCAGTTACAATATCATCTAAACCAGCTATTTTTTACTTTATGCAGGTTATAAAAACACCCCACATTTCAAAGACTATTTCAAGAAATAAGCCATCATATCCTTAACTATCAGTAGTAAGATCTAATACTTTTGCTACCATTGCTTTACAGCAAAAGTATTTGTTAGTCATCAACTTTATCATATTTTTTTTAGCAAAAAATGTATTCCTGATATCCTAAGATTCATGCTCAGTGTTAATTTTCTCAGACACTGTTAAAACTGTGTTTACTGCAAATTTTTATAATTAATGACTTACATCATTATAGATGGCTACAACTAGCAATTTTTAAAAATCTCTTCCACTGAGTTACCTGTTGAATGTACATGCTAGATTCATACTGTGGATGTTTTACGCTGGTGCTACTACTTGTTTTTGATGGCAAACAGCACAAAACTGTACCAAGATATTCAGTTTTTTCATGGTGGGCATGGCACGGGAGCGAGAACATTTAAAAAGTTAAAAATGCCCTACTTTGGTTCAGGAATGAAGGAAAATGAAAAGAAAAAGGTGTATCTTGATGGTTTCGCCAGACAAACATTACTGCTGAAACAAATTATAAGGTTACTAACAAACAATGCTGCTTTAATATAAGAAACAAATCTATTTTTTTTCTATGACCTTTCATAAAAGAATTATAACCTTCAGTCTTAATTAAGTTATCTGTTATGCTTGTGGTTAGCAAGTATTCATTGACTGGTAAGATGTTTGGAGCATAAAAATGGAGCTAGGACTCTAGCCTATGTTTTTGGGGAGTAAGCTACAAAGAATAGATAGATAGATAGATAGATAGATAGATAGATAGATAGATAGATAGATAGATAAACTTAATTTACAATGCACCCCTTCCCAGGAGCGAAGAGTGCTGTACAATACATCAAATCTGGAACAAATAAAAACATTCATCTTAACATAAATGAAAACATTATATTACAGAGCATAAATCAACTTCAGTCACAATATTAAAATGACAGACTATGCCACAAAATATTACACTATAATAGGTTGAATGCTTATTCAAAAAAGAACTTCTTGAGCCTCCTCTTAAAGGCTTTCACCTAGGGGGTCTCTCTAAGATACCCTGGTAGTGAGTTCTTCAGTACAGGCATGGCCAAGGAGAAAGCACAATCTCCAGAAAGCAGCTGCCTTTTGCTGGGAACCACCAAGAGGCCACTCTCATAGGAACAGAGACGGTGAATCTGGCAGTGTGGAACCAGGAGATCTTGCAGATAGTCAGGTCCCAGGGCTTTATAGGTCAGTAATTTGACCATGAAAGCAATCCTGCACCTTGTCAGCAGCCAGTGCAGTCCACGGAGAACTGACGTAATATGTTCAATCTAGGTACACCCTTCAATATCCTGGCCATTGCATTCTGCACCTGCTGCATATGGCGGAGATTGCCTCCCAAAAGCACCAGGTACAAGGCATTGCAGTAATCCAACCTCAGTGTGACAAAGGCATGTATCAGGGTGGCAAGGTCATCAGGTGGTACTGGGGAACAGATCTGGGCAATGTTTCTTAGATGGTAAAAAACAATTTGAATGACGGAAAACACCTGAGCAACAAGCGTCAAGTCATCATCAAGTACTACACACAGATTCCTAACCCATGTGGAGGGGGTCAGGGATGAATCACCCAGTCTAAGTCCCAGGTAGCTCCACAGCACCCCTCCACCTCACCAACAAACTGACTCCACCATCACCAATACCTCCACCTTGTCTGGATTGAGTCCTAGTGAGTTTTGAGTCATCCAGTCCTGGATCTCAGCCAGGCAGGTGTAAAACACGGAGACCGCCATCTAGCTCCCAGGCACACAGGCAGGTATAGCTGGGTGTTACTGGCATAGCAATGGAAACCCAAGCCATACCACCTGATAATGTCTCTGAAGGGCAGCATATACACTGTGAACAAAAGAAGTGACAGGACAGAGTCTTGCAGGACTCCACAGCACAGGCACGTCGGGCTGGATAAGATAATTACATCACCACCCTTTCAACTCTGTCCATGAGGTAGGACCTAAAACAGCTGATGACATTGCCAGTTAGTCCACACCAGTTATGCAGATAATCAAACAGCACCTCGTGATCCAGTGTCAAATACCACAGAGAGATCAAGAAGAAGATGAAAAGATCACTCTCCCCTATCTCTTGATCTAAGGAGATTGTTAGACACCCTCACCATGGCAGTCTCTGTACTATGCCCAGGTCTAAAACCAGACAGGATAGACTCAAAAATGTCAGAAGAAGTAAGAGAAGCCTCAAGCTGACAAGCCATGGCTTTCTTCAAAACCTTCTTTAAAAATGGGTGGTTTGAGACCAGTCTATAATTGGTGAGGCAGTCTGAGATCAACAAGGGTTGTTTCAAAAGTGATCTTACCAAGGCTTTTTTAAGGCCACTGGGAAGACCCCACTCCTCATGGAACACCGGATGATCTCAGCAACCACAGGTCCAATCAAGCAAATACACCTGACCAAAAGTCTAGTTCACAGTAGGTTGGACGTAACTTTGATACTATTTCACTCATCACATCCACTTCAACTGGGTCAAACTCTCTCCGCACAAGAGGGTTACCCCTCCATGTCACCAGTTTGACTCCCACAAGCTAATTGAGTGACCCTGGAGGAGAGAGCGTATCTGATAGAGGACACGTTGTCCAAAAAGAACAGAGCAAAACTCTTCACACCTAGTGCTTCAACTAGCACCTCCCAGATGTAGACAGGCCAGGACAGACAGGCCCCATGTCTACTGTGAAAAAAAAGCTGAGCTGGTCTGTTCCCTGCTTCAGCAATCTCCCTTGACAGAAAACCCACCTTTTTCCAGGAAACTGCCCTTTGATAGTCACTATAATGTGACTTCAAGGCCAATTTGTCCTCCATCAACCTTTACCTCCTCCAGTGATACTGCAGCCTGCATCCGCTAATCTTCAACTCCCTGAGCTCCCCCATCAAACCATGGGGGTCTCCGGTAAGATAAGGACCACATATGAATGGGAGTGATAGAGTCAAAGGCATTGGTGACAGCTCTTTTATAGGCTGCCACCACCCCCTCTGCACCCAACCTGCATGCAGTTTCCACACTTGATAGGTCTAGCACCACCTGTAGTCCTGTTGGGGACAATCCCCATAAAGGGCGGTCCCATAAAATTTCCACAGAGGAAGAACACTCAGTAGGGACCCCAAACAGAACGTCATGGTGCTATGATCTGACAATACCACTTGATCAATCCTGAGATCAATGATCTCAAGACCCAATGTGACAAATCAGAAGATCCTGATGGTCTTATCCCCAGATTTCTTAAATTTACTGCCCCCAAATCGAACTCCCCATCACAAAAATCTTCAATTTATCCTTCACTTCCTGTTCTCAGCCATCCCTCTGGAAAACATCCACAGTTGTCTGCCTACACAAGAAAGGGAAAACTACTGTACTTACCTGGAAAACTACTGCCCAGTTTCAATCTTCTCATCCCAAGCCAAACTGCAAGAGAAAATTGTCCACCACCAGCTCACTGAATACCTGCAGCTATATAACATCATCTGCCCAGAACAACATGGTGTTCAAAAAGGAAACAGCACAGACCCTGCCTAATAACCTTCAGTGATGCCATTTACCAGGCCATGGACATGGGCCAAATCACTGATGCCATGTTCATTGATCTGACTAAAGCCTTCCACCTTGTCGATCATAAACATCTTATGTAAAAACTCTGGGTGCTCTGCCTCATGACCCCCAATATAACATGGCTCAATGATTGTTTTAACCTTCACCAGCAAGCCTTCAAAATTGGAAACACCCTATCTGAAGCAAATCTTATGCCTAGCGGATGCCCCCAAGGCTCCATCCTAGGACCCCTCTTGTTCTTCATTTTTATGAATGATCTTCCCACCATCTGAGGACCAATTAAAACACTTCTTTATGCTGATGATGCAGTCCTATATAATCATAGTGATAATATTACTTCCAGCAATAGCTCTCTTGGCTACTTATTTGCTAAGTTGCAAGCCTGACTCTCTCAAGAAAAAAATGGTTCTAAATCTACCAAAAATACAGTCCATGCTGTTTGGGTCCAAGCAGAAACTTTCTAAACTCTCCTGTCTGTTTAATATTGACACTGGCAATGACACCCCCTCAAAAAGACCCTCTCCTTTAAGTACCTTGGAGTACACTTTGACCCCTCCCTTTCCTTCAAAACTCATCTACAGCACACTACTTCATCAGTCCACAAAAAAATGGTTTCTCTCTACACAGTCCACCACTTCCTGACACCTGACACCAAGATCAAAATCACTCAGGCTAACCTTCTCCCCATGCTTAAATATGGCTCAACAGTTATAAATGCTGCCGGTGAATCTGCTCCACAAAAAAAGCATACTCTCTATTATAACATAACCAAATTTGCCTCTGGCTGCTGTTGCAAAATGGTAATCTGTGAAGTGGGCACATGAGGAAGGGCGCCATCCGTTATGGCGACAGCTTCCCGGCGCAATCCACTCTCAGCGAAGGAAAGGTAGGGTGACCAGATGAGGGGGTGGGCGAACTAGGAGACAGGATGTCATACATATGTACGCGGGGGGGAGTGAGCACGGTGAGCGTGGGCTGGGAGGGGGTGGAGAGGCTGTAGGGGGTGGCGCTGTGGTTGCCAGTCGAGCTGCGTCATGGGATCAGGGATTGGCTAGCAGCTGGGGTGGCTGAGGTACCAAGTTTGGGTCCAGGCTCTGGTGCAATTTTTATTGCACTTGGCCCTAACCTTTTTATTTTTACTGCTTTCACCTCCCCCTGACATGCACCCCTCCTGGAGTTGAAAATCCTTAAGTAGGGGGTGCAGGGGGTAATGCCCTCCACAAGGGGGGTGTGGGGGGTGCAGCCCCCCCCACAGAAAGCAGTAAAAATATGTCCTGGTGCTGTTGTGCTGGTGCGCCGGGGTTGTCAGTGTGTCAAAAATGTGTTCACCACTCTGACTGAGTGATTACGGTGACAGCCTTTAGGTGTTAGCTATTATCACATAGACCCTTGCAAAACCTACCACTGCGCTGTGCTCAACAACCTCAGTTGGCTTCCTCTGAAACTCAGAGCAAACCTTGCTCTTGCCTCCCTCATCAACAAAACTCTGAAAACTGGCACCCTGCTCCACATAGATAAGCAGATCCCTCTCGTCAACTTTCAACTTCCAGATCTTCATCCCATAAAAACATTGCTTTCCCACGGTTTCACACTAGTATGGGTCAGAGATCCTTTTTCTACCATGCTGCCTCCACATGGAACTGTATTCTGCTTCTCATATGAAAAGCTACCTCTCCCCTGGCCATTACAAACCTTCAGAAATCACACTCCTCCTCCTCTGTAGCTTGTCAATGTTAGCAATAACCCCCCTTTTTTATTCCTCCTCACCCTATCTTATCCCACCCTTTTGCACTTTCTGTAAGAGAACCTATGTGTATATTGTAATGTATATATTGTTGTCCCTTTCCATGCTTCACATGATGCCTTGTCTTCATATCAGGTTTTCACCAGTCTGTATATATTGTTCTTTACACATTGTTCCATATTTATTGTAATCATTTGCTGTTCTTGTATCACTATGACTGTATAATTTACTTGTGCATGTGCACCTGGGTCATTCCTGAAAAAGGTTTTCCTGCCAGTGTACTCACCCAGTCATCAAAGTTAAATAAGTAAATAAATAAATAAATAAGCACTAGGTCCAATGTGTGTCCATGAGAGTGGGTTGCTGAGATAATAACCTGTACCAGGCCCAGAGCTTTCATACCTTGGAGGAGGTTACATCCAAATAATGAGAGTTTGTCATTGACCCAGGCATTGAAATCCCCCAGAATCACCCATTTGGGGGATTCCAACACCAGGCTGGCAACGAAGTCCCTGATCTCCTGTAGGAATTCTCTCTCCCAATCAGGTGGATGGTAAATGAGCAGGATCCTGCATCCTATACCAGGACCTCCTTGCATGGCCACATACTTGAAGGACCTAGCAGCACACACCAGGAGCACTGAGAAGCTCAAGTTGGTCTTAAAACATATGGCCACTCCCCTGCCTCTGCGAACCTTCCTCGGGCTGTGTATCACAGAGTACCCAGATGTAATCGCTGCCTCCAAACATTTCTATGAGCTAACCTTAAGCCACTCATAGAAAAACAATTTTGAAAATCAAATTGTTTGCCCTTTGGTTTGTTCCCTGGTACATTTTTCCTACATCCCCTGACAAAAGTAGTTTAATAAGTGAATAGTTGCCAGTGAATAGCTGGCAACCATAACTGTTTGATGGATTTTCCAGATAAAGTAATATAAATCAGTTAATTTCCTCTTGCTCATTGATGCTATACACAGCAAAATATCTTGTCTGTTAAATGGTATTCTCAATTTTGGAAGGACCTCACCCCATATCTTCCAGACAAATATTCTAAATTAATATAGCAATACAGACAAAAGTGTACATACCTAGCAAGCTTATGAAACAACCTACATAAACCATTTTAAATAAGTCTATTCTCAACTATTTAAAAGAAAAACTAAGTAAAATAATACAAGAATAAAAAACTTAGGCTCCAGAGCCAAAATACGAAAGTAGTTCTTTTTAGTTGAGCCCCAGTACCATAAATGTGATAAAGAGTTACAAGATAATATATACCTTTAGGAACAAGCAGTAATACAGCATGAATAAATAATGTCCAAATACTTAACCTTATGAAGTGCATTTTATTATACAATGACAAGACAAAATATATAATTTATGCAATGCATATTATTCTACAATGGCAACAAAAACAAGCATTTGTCAATGCCGAATGTTGATGGCATTGGTCCGTTGTGCTCGCTCACTGCCTCTCTGTCACTTGCTTGTTCTGTTTCTCCCAGTGCTGCAGGCTGCTGTTTTGTACTGGTCCAGAACTCTCCTTAGATGTGTGCTCAAAAGAACCTTGGTGCAGAGTATGGGGTTGCTAGCCCCTTCCAAAATCAACCAAAAATCCAAACGCACTCTGCACTTGTGTGCCAGTAAAATTTCAAACAAACATCAACCTTCTTTTTCTTTTCACAACACTGTGAACTTTTATTATATGATGTCTGAATCCACAAATGACACTTTCTGCTCCATGTTTTCATTTTGAAGCCAAAATAAGTGCATCCAACACAAACACTAAATCCTAGTGCTTTGACCACGTGTATGGTCTTCCTCAGGGCTCCTGCCTCAGTTGGCGCACTTTTCTGTCAACAAAGAAATCTTCAGCAGTCCCAACAGAGCTCCGTGGAGCTCACACACTCCTCCTCTCTCACTCACTTGTTCTGTTTCTGCCAGTGCTGCAGGCTGCCCTTTTGTACTGGACTCCTGCCTGCATTGCCGCCTTCTTCTACCCACAAAGAAATCTGCAGCAGTCATTATAGAGCTCTGTTGAGCTCATTCACACCCCCTCCCTCACTCGCTCATTCTGTGTTTCCCGCTGCTGCAGGCTGCCCTTTTGTACTGGGTTCCTGCCTGCATGGCCAGCTTTTTCTGCCCACGAAGAAATGTGCAACAGTCCCGACACAGGTCTGTTGAGCCCACTCAATCCCCCTTTCTCACTTACTTGTTCTGTTTCTTCTGGCACTGCAGGCTGCCTTTTTGTACTGGGCTCCTGCCTATGTTGGAACCTTTTTTAGCCCACAAAGAAATCTGCAGCAGTCCTGACAAAGCTCCCTTGAGCTCATTCACTCCCCCTCTCTCACTCGCTCATTTTGCTGGCTGCAGGCTGCCCTTTTGTATTGGGGTCCTGCCCGTGTTGCCGCCTTCTTCTGCCCACAAAGAAATCTGCAGCAGTCATGATAGAGCTCTGTTGAGCTCGCTCACTCCCCCTCTCTCACTCACTCATTCTGTTTTCCCCGCCACTGCAGGCTGCCATTTTGTACGGGGCCACTGCATGCATTGTTGCCTTTTTCTGCCCACAAAGAAATCCGCACTAGTCCCAACAGAGCTTCATTGAGCTAACTCACTCCCCCTCACACACTTGCTCGTTCTGTGTCTCCCTCTGCTGCAGACTACCCTTTTATACTAGGCTCCTGCCTGTGTTGCTGCCTTTTTCTGCCCACAAAGAAATCTGCAGCAGTCCCAACACAGCTCTGTTGATCTCGCTCACTCCACCTCTCGCTGATTCTGTTTCTGCCGGCTCTGCAGGCTGGCCTTGTTTGTTGGGTTGCTGACTGCATTGCCACCTTTTCCTGCCCACAAAGAAATCCACAGCAGTCACGATAGAGCTCCGTTGAGCTTGCTCACTCTCCCTCTCTCTCACTCACTCATTGTGTTTCTCCTGGCGCTGCAGACTGCACTTTTGTACATGGCTCCTGCCTGCTTTCGCACCATTCTCTGCCCACAAAGAAATCCACAGCAGTCCCGACAGAGCTCTGTTGAGGTCACTCTCTCCCCCATCTCACTCACTCATTCTATTTCTCCTGGCACTGCAGGCTGCCCTTTTGTACTGGGCTCCTGCCTATGCTGGTGCCTTTTTCTGCCCTCAAAGAAATCTTCAGCAGTCCCGACAGAGCTCTGTTGAGCTCGCTCACTCCTCCTCTCTCACTGGCTTGTTTAGTTTCATCCGGCGCTGCAGGCTGCTCTTTTGTACTGGGCTCCAGCCTGTGTTGCCGCCTTCTTCTGTCCACAAAGAAATCTGCAGCAGTCACGATAGAGCTCCATTGAGCTTGCTCTTTTCCCCTCTCTCAGTCGCTCATTCTGTTTTTCCCGTCACTGCAGGCTGTCATTTTGTACTGGGCCCCTGTGTGAATTGTTGCCTTTTTCTGCCCACGAAGAAATCCACAGCAGTCCCAACAGAGCTCCGTTGAGCTCACTCACTCCCCATCACTCACTCACTTGTTCTGTGTCTCCCGCTGCTGCAGACTGCCCTTTTGTACTGGGCTCCTGCGTGCGTTGGTGCCTTTTTCTGCCCACAAAGAAATCTGCAGCAGTCCTGACACAGCTCCGTTGAGGTCGCTCACTCCTCCTCTCTCACTCACTCGTTCTGTTTCTGCCAGCGCTGCAGGCTGGCCTTTTGTACTGGGCTCCTGCCTTTGTTGCCCCCTTTTTCTGCCCACAAAGAAATCTACAGCAGTCATGATAGAGCTCCACTGAGGTTGCTCACTCCCCTTCTCTCACTCAGTCATTCTGTTTCTCCCACTGCTGCAGTCTGCTCTTTTGTACTGGGCTCCTGCGTGCATTGCTGCCTTTTTCTGCCCACAACTAAATCTGTAGCAGTCCAAACACAGCTCTGCTGATCTCACTCACTCCACCTCTCTCACTTGCTGATTCCATTTCTGCCAGCACTGCAGGCTGGCCTTTTTTACTGGGTTCCTGCCTGCATTGCCACCTTTTTCTGCCCACAAAGAAATCCACAGCAGTCATGATAGAGCTCTGTTGAGCTCGCTCACTCTCCCTCTCTCACTCGCTCGTTGTGTTTCTCCCGGTGCTGCAGGCTGCCCTTTTGTACTTGGCTTTTGCCTGCATTGACACCTTTTTCTGCCCACAAAGAAATCTGCAGTTGTCCCGACAGGGCTCCGTTGAGGACGCTCACTCCCCCGTCTCACGTGCTTTTTCTGTCTCTCCTGGCACTGCAGGCTGTCCTTTTGTGCTGGGCTCCTGCCTCTGTTGCCACCTTTTTCTGCCCACAAAGAAATCTGCAGCAGTTCCAACAGAGCTTTGTTAAGCTCACTCACTCCCCCTCCCTCACTCGCTCATTCTATGTCTCCCAGCGCTGCAGACTGCCCTTTTGTACTGGGCTGCTGCCTGTGTTGGTGCCTTTTCCTGCCCACAATGAAATCCACAGCAGTCCCGACAGATCAGTTGAGCTCAGTCACTCCCCCCCCCACTCACTCGATCCTAATCTGTCCCAAACTCTGATTTCTGACAGTGACTGTGGTATTCAGCACCGGAAGCATGAAAACACATTTTGGCCAGGATGTGAAAAATGACAGCTGTACTGTTCATAAGGAGGTGCAGAACAATGGCAATGTTGAAAATCTGGAGTGACAATATTATCAATTTACGAACTTATGAGTGTGTGTGCAAACTGTGCAACGCACACTCGTAAAACAGTCATTTTCTGGATTTTTTCCACCAGATATGCAACATAGGCTTTTTGAGAGCCCACCTCATGAACACTGGCACTGTCATTTTGTTACTCGATCCCAAAAGGTGATTCCACGCAATGACCGCAAAATCACCTTTCAGGGCTGATTAACGCCATGACAGTGCCAGAATTCATGAGGAGGGGTCCCAAAAACCCCATGTTGAAAATTTGGTGCCAAAATTCTAAAAATGCCTAAGATATGCATCAAAGTTGAAAAAAACCTATTTATTCCATTATACAGCTTACCAGCATTTCCTCAGTTCACGGTCAGCTTTGAACAATGCAGACGTATTCCCAGTCCACCGAAGATCATCGCACCAGACTCCGGAGGTAAGTATCAGGTGAGGGGGGTTTGGGAAGGCAGGGTGCACAGTGAGTGGGCATGGCTTGTGGGAGGGGGGCAGGGAGACTTCGAGGGACCATTTTCTTTTTAGATAGGGTAAAAAAGGAAAAACATTGCAGGACCATTTTTTTTTAACAGGGATATGTGGCACGCTGGGGTGGGCTCCCAGCATGCCAATGGACTCTTTTTTGGGGGGGCAGCTGTAGCCAATGGGGGATTGAGCACCCCCATCAGCACACAACAAAAGCCACTAGTCTTAATGTTTTTTCAACTAGTTTAGGCTGTTTTAAAATTGCACTATGTGTCTTTTTAACAGTGCCATTCCTCTCCTTTCTAGTCTGCTTCTTTTCACCAAAGTCAGCAAGTTTGACTTTTACTTTTTTTCTAAGTCTCCAAGAAACAGAAAAGAAAGAAATAGTTAGTACACATATATATATATATATATATATATATATATATATATATATATATATATATAAAACACACCTCCAAAACATTACATGTTATCCTCATCTGATGTCCATTTCTATGTTTCTACAATTTCTAAAATTCTTAAAGAAACTAAAGATTCTCTTGTAATACATTTCCAGTTATGAAATAGCAACCATTTTAACACTAAAACTATGTGTTTCTGCACCTAAAAATATTGAATAACACGTTAAATATATTACAGAGAAATATGGCTATAATGCAACAAAAGCACATCAGATATGCCTTATCAGTCTGCAAAACATTCCAAAATCATAAAATTTAACATTTAAACAAAGATAACCAGCATACTAAATAGCAACTATGTGCACACATCTTACATATTGATAATGTTCACAAATCACAATGTTTTGCATATTGTCATAAAACGTAAGGGAATTAACCTAACCTTCTCAAAGCACGATGATTCACATATTTCATAACACCTTGAAAAAGTAAGCTAAATATAACAGCAAAATATATGTGCATCTCATATAGATTTCAAAATATTCAGAAAACACATCACGTTATGAAATATCTTACATCACACATCTATGCATATCTCAGTAATATTTGCAAATCCAGAAAAACAGCATATTAATAATTAACGTATATATCATAGATGTTATTAATAGTCACAAAGCATGCAAAGTTGCATATTTTGATAAGAACAAACAGAAATGGCTCTACAATGCTGGTTCAACAACACTTTTGTCGACTGGCATCAAATCGACAGGATTTATGCCGACCTCAAGTTGCGGATGACATAAATCCGGTTTTACTCCCGGTCCTCTTTTTTCATTGGGGGCTATGCCCATTAACCCCCCATACTTAGGATTATCAACTCCATTGGAGTTGATTCAGGGAGGAGGTGCATGACTGGGAGACAGTGTGCCCCTGTGTCAGGCACACCAACAAAACAACCTGTCAGCAACCTGTCAATTTTGTCAATGGGTTGGTAGGTCACTGTGTTGGTGTCACTGTAGGGGGGGCATACCAACAGAAACAATGTATCAGTGCAAATTATTTAACAATCTCATACATATTTCAAAATATTCTCAGTTAACAGAAATTCAAATGTTGTAGTAAAATCTACCAGAAAACTCCAAATATAGTTTGGAAATCTACACACATCTCATATATTTTACAACAAATTTTGAAAAGCATGACTCACAAGTTTTAAACAAATAAACAACAAGCACAATAAGTACAATACAAAAATACGTGTATCTTGTTGATATGCTTAAACTTAACATAAAGCTTGCTCATCATATTAAAATCTATTCAAATATGATCTCTGCTTCAAGAGATATTGTCAGCTTTTATGACCACTTTGAAGTTTATGCAGGCATTTACCCTGTTGACTACTCCACATCTGCAAATTGCTTATATAACATTGTTGTTCAACATTTATCATATTTTTATGAGGAATACATTTTAAATTTCCTTACTTAAATGTCAGCCTGCTAATGCTTCCATGTGTCCATGTGAATAAAATGTCATTAAGCTGCAGTTGCACTTGTTCATAAACAAGTTGTGACAGTAAAAGAAATACTAGGAGACACACTATTTCTTTTATTTATGAAAAGACATGCCTAATCTCTTTTGATAAATAAGTGCTTCAGGTGCTCAGTGCCATTTATTTCACATGGAGGTGTGGGAGCAGTGGCCTGCTGGCATTTAGATCAAGATGCAGCAAAAAAATAAATAGATAAATAAATAAATAAATAAATAAATAAATAAATGAGCAGTTTGAAGATGCAGAGCAGCAACAGAGTAAATGTCTGCATATAGTTTAAAGTGGTCATAAAAGCTGACAGTGTCCCATTTCAAAGCAACATATAAAAAACAGCTATATACTGTATGTATTTAGTAATAAAATATAAATAAAATCAATGTGTTAACACATGTTTATAAAGGTGATATCATAAACTATTCCAAAACAATATTAAATGCAAAGTATTAACATTAAACAAATAAAGTAATCTATAACATCTGATATACTTACATAGCAGTATTTGTGCTAAAAACAAATACAAAACTGCAGTTTCCTAACAATTACCATACTTCAAATCTCCAAAAAACTAAAAGCAGATAATCTACATGATAGATAATATATAATTCACTAATATTATACATCATTACTTTAAAAATGCAAGCACAGCTAGGAAAAGCACATTAAAACACTTTTATGTATCTAAAGGTAGTCGATCGAAACCACTCACACTGGCGGAACCTGGCAGCCAACATGGTGGCACACTAATTCTTGCAGGAGACACCCTGTGAACCCCTATCAGCCCATCCGCGATATCCAGTCAGTAGTTTGGCATTCCGAAAAAAAAGCTTTCAATGTCGAAATACCAGAACTTTTAAATAAGCCATTTTTTGTTGAAATCAGTGGCAGAAATGTGAGTCAACGCTGTGTCTAACAGCCCGGGCCCAGCTGCATCTCACACTCACTGCAGGCCGTGATTTTAGCTCCACCTGAGTTTCAGAGTCGCCACCCTGACGCACGGCAAACAGGCAGCAATTGGGAGACAGTAGCGAGAGCAATGGCTACCTCCAACACCTCTAATAGCATGGCCAAAGACATTGCAAATATGACGGCGATGTTAAGCAAAGTTTTGCAAGATACTACTGAACTAAAGCAGTCATCTACACAAATAAATGAGGATTTGCAACTGTTAGCTCTTTGGGTGAAGGGCTCCGAAAAGTACATAAAGCAGCAAACTGAGCAAATATCCCAACATGACAGGTACCTGAGGGAACATCATGGACAGATTCAGTACTTACTTTTTAAATTGGATGACATGGAAAATAGAGCCTGGAGACAACATCAGAATTGTGGGCATTCCAGAAGACATGGAGGGCAGAGACATGATATCTTTTCTGGAGGATGCATTGCCAGCGATGCTAGGGCTGGAGCTTGAGGCCCCGCCAGAGACTGAGCGAGCTCACCGCACACTTGCCCCCAAACCAAAACCAGGGGAGTGCCCTTGCCTCATTTTGTGCAAATTTCTATGGTATCCGGTGAAGGAGCACTACCTCTGCCTAGCCAGAGATCTAAAAACACTGACATGGCAGGGATGCTCCATTCAGCTTTACCAAGATTACTCTCAGGAGCTTGCAAGGTGGAGAACAGCATACTCAGAGGTTAAACAGCAACTTTACAAATTAGGTATTCCTACCTCGCTCAGATATCCCGCGCAGCTAAGAGTCCAGTATAATGGTGTCTTTCACATGTTTAGCAACCCTGGAGACGAGGAACACTTTCTGCAAAACATACAAATATCAAGCAGGGGCATGAACAAATCCCCGCAACCCTCAAGCAGTACTAATAGACTGAACAGAGAGAACTCCCCGATATCCATGGATTTAGCAACTAGTACTGCACCGAAAGACACAGAACCAGAGGGGGCCTGGTAGAGAGTTCAGCGGGGTCACTCGAGGAAGCCTGGAAGAGATACCCCAAGTAAAAAAATCTATGACCAAGAAGAACAGATCAAGGAGCCGCTAGAAATTACAAATCCTGTCGGATGACAGCACAATCTCCCAAGCCATCACGCCAGTTAAGGTGTCCAATAGATACCAACCCTTGGGGGACTTTGTGCCACAAGCCCTGGATTTAGCAAGGAACTCAGACTGCCTGACACCAGAAGATCTTATGGACCAGAGTCTGCTCACAGACTGGGCTCTGCATTGTAAAGACTGGGCCAAATGTGATGGGGAGCTGTTGGCCAAACAACAACAGCCAAGATGACTGAGGGTTCCCGACTATATTTTATTTCCACCCAGATTGCTGGGCTCCGAATGGCTGTGGAGGGGCTGAGTTATTCTCTCCTTCCTTCCCTCTCACCTGCAATCTTACATGGTCCAGGTTTCCCTGATAGTCAGGCACCCAACCAGGGAATGTTATGATATGGATGGTTATGGTGTGGAGGCAATATTTGGGGCCTACCCAGCTTCCTCTGCCAGATGGCTTAAAGTGGTTATTACTAGTTAAGGTTTGGTAATATGAAAAATCTTGTTTCCCTCACCAGTTGCTTTAACGGTAAGACATTACCCCACCCACCTTGTGGTGGTGGCATGCCTGTGATATCCTATTTTAAGCTCAATAGCTCCCATCTGGTCTCACCATGCAGTGGCACGAGCAAGACTGGGGTTTCCCCTTCCCTGACCTAGGTGACACAAGTCGGCGGTTAAAACTATTTCGAGAGCTTTGAGCATGCCACTGATTTGTACCATGCTAGGTTTAAAATGGTCAGGAGGGTTTTTTCCCTTGTTTTTTTTTCCCTGTATAAAATTTGCCTGGAATGCTGCTTCCTGTTTACTATAAGCAGGAGAGAGATAGAACAAAAATTTTCTTTTACAGCGCTTTCAGGGTTCACTCCACTGGAGAGTTCGCATTCCTCCCCTAGTAATTATAAAGGGGGATTATCTCTGATCTGAAGTGTTTTAACTGTTTTATCATGTTATCAGTCTCTCAGTTTAAAGGTTTAATGATTGCTGCTTTCAAACTTGATGTTTCTTTTAATGTTAGATTAGCGGGGTTCACAGGGCCATACTTTGGGTCAAGTAGCAGGTTGGTTACACTATCTGATGATAGACAAATTGGTGGCTCCTGGTAAATTACCAGGCCCCACGCTCAGGACGGGTTCTTTTGATCATGGACCACATCCACCTGCAGTGGTCAGGTCATATAGGGAGATCCTCTTAGGCGAATGTGTGGTACAAGGAGAATGATATGGAGAGGTAAAAACAAAATTCATTATAGAGACTAGAGTGTCAATATGTGGACTGATCTGTAGTTTATGTAGAGTTTGCAGAATTACAAGGGACAGACAGGGGAAGGGATTAGGAGAGGATTCTAAGGACAAGCTTCCTGTATGCAGATTACTCGGTTTCCTTCTACTTAGGCGGGGGCCTCGGGCATTACTGATTGACATACGTCATGGCAGGTAAAGATATGGTGATGGCTACCTCCTGGAATGTGAGGGACCTGAACTCACCCATTAAATGTAAGAAAGTACTTGCCAGACTTAAATTCCTGAGATCTCAAATAACCTTCTTACAGGAAACTAAGCTAAATCATATGGAAGCTCAAAAACTAAGGCGGGAATGGGTGGGCTGGGAGGTCCACAGTGTGGCCAATAAAACTAAAGTTGGGGTAGCTATATTGTGCCACAAAAACCTAAAATGGACTTTGCAGGAACAAAGGGCTGATAAAGGGGGGAGATGGGTTTTAGCTAAAGTAAGTACCCCCACAGGAGATATATTACTAGCTAACATTTATGCCCCAAATGAGGACACCCCCAATTTCTTTCACAGACTCTCACAAGATCTATTGGAGATGGCAGCAGGGGAAGTGGACATTCTTCTGGGGGGGGATTTTAATCTGACAGTGGATTCCCTTCTGGATAGATCTTACTCCAAGCCGGATGCACCCCCCTGATGCATTAGGGCTTTAAAGGATATTCTCTCTCTGCATAAACTGCAAGACATATGGAGGATAGCCCACCCAGTTAAGAGGGACTATACATATTTCTCTGAAGCT
Source organism: Neoceratodus forsteri (assembly GCA_016271365.2). Lineage (NCBI taxonomy): Eukaryota > Metazoa > Chordata > Ceratodontiformes > Ceratodontidae > Neoceratodus > Neoceratodus forsteri. The sequence goes on along the minus strand of CM057458.1, from coordinate 860,108,865 downwards.
AAACAAGTTGCAAGTAGGATCGACTACTGGTTTACTTCTCCAAACATTATAAGCAAGATACTGGATGTCACAATAGCCCCACTGTATAGCTCAGATCACACCCCATTGACGTTAGCAATGGGAACTTTTGTCCCCACTACCAGGTCAGTTAGTTGGAGGCTAGACCCATTATTGTTGCAGGAGACGGACTTTAAGGAGTGGCTTAAGGAGGAGGTAAAAACATTTTTCTCTGACAATTCAAGAGGGTCTGCATCTGCAGCAGCCATTTGGGAGGCTTTTAAAGCCACGATTAGTGGTTGCATCATTAGCTATGCCGCCTACCATAGGAAGCAGAGAGAAAATGAAACTAGGGAGCTGGAGAGGACATTGGGAGAGAAAGAAGACCTGTATAAGAAGGATCCCACTAATCTACAAAACCCAGACCTGCTGCATGACCTCCTGGCCCTATGAATGAAATTGAATATGCTAGCTTCTAGAAAAGTGGAACTTCAAATATTAAGACTAAAACATAAATATTGGGTTGGGGGGCTGGGAAACTTCTAGCATTCCATCTAAAAAAAAAAAACAAGCCAAGAGGCATATAGCCCAATTACCGGACAATAAGGGGGAAAAACGTAGTAAATCAGAGGTCATTAACCAACTTATGCTATCTTTCTACAAAACCTTGTACAGCCCCCACTCCACCTGGGACAAGACCAAATTTGAGAATTTTACAGCAGGTACAATGCTTCCTAGGATTATAGATGCCCAGAGAGAACAATTAGAGATGCCCATAGAGATACAAGAAATCAGGGAGGCAATTCAAAAGATGGCCCCTAAGAAAGCCCCAGGGGGAGATGGGTTCTCTGTTGATTTTTATAAGGTCATACCAGAGATAGTATCTCACCCCCTGAGGGATATGTTACAGGAAGCTTGGGTACAGGGGATTCCCCCCACCACCCTGAGGGAGGCGATTATCACAGTCCTTCTGAAGGAAGGCAAAGACTACCTGACTACCCTGCCTACAAGCTATAGGCCTATTTTGTTGATTAACGCCGATACCAAAATCTTAGCAAAGATGTTAGCAGCCAGGTTAGAGAAAGTCCTTCCCTGTTTGATTCACACATCCCAAGTGGGCTTTCTGAAGGGCCGTGCCAGTACTGATCACATTCAATCTTTAATCTCCCTTGTACAGAAGGCAGGAAAAGCCCCTTCTCCAGCAGCCACTATATTGATGGATTTCGAGAAGGCCTTTGATTCAGTAGAGTGGGACTTTCTCCAAATGATGCTGCAGCACTATAACTTTGGGGATGTGTTCAGAGGCTGGGTTAAAACTCTTTATATGTCTCCTATGGCCAGACTGCTAACTAATAATACATTCTCAGAACCATTCGAATTGCACAGGGGTACTAGGCAGGGATGTCCCCTCTATCCGATGTTGTTTGTGCTGGTTATAGATCCCTGGCTAGTGCTCTGAGGGAACATCCAAATATTAAAGGCATACGGGTAGGCCCCGATTCGTATCATGCACTGTTATATGCTGATGATTGTCTCATTCTAACTAATGATTTTCATGCCAGCGCTGGATACATTGTGAATTTATTGCAATCCTTTTCAAGCATTTCAGGCCTCAGGGTTAATCAAGGTAAAACAGAAGTCCTCCCCCTAAATATGCAGCTTTCATCCAAAGATATCTCAGCAGTGGACTTAGTTAGTGCTAAGGTGGGTATTAAATATCTAGGCATTAAGGTAAATGCCAATGTGACTTCCCTACCAGAGACTAACATTTCTCCCTTAATTGATAGCCTTAAGGTAGAAACTCAAAGGTGGAAACAGTTGAACCTCTCTCTTCCAGGGAAAGTGGTGGCAATTAAAATGATGATTGCCCCGAGGGTGTTTTATATACTATCCCATCTACCAATTGAGATCCTAAAGAAATGGTTTCAATAATGGACCTTCCTGTGGGACAATAAAACCCCGAGGTATAGTACAGCCAAACTCTGAGCCCCTTGGAATAAGGATGGGTGGTGCCTTACACATTTCCAACACTATGCATATGCTTTCTCAGCAGCAGCCACATGTAAACTGCTTTGGGAACATTCCACTGACTTACCAGCTTGGGAGTGAATTGAGAGGAATGCCCTGCATGGGACCCATCTGGTTGGGTACCTGGGCAACCTCCTCCCCTCCAAATTTCATTATTGGCTCACAATAAAAGCAGCTCACAAGGCCTGGCAACAAGAGGGGGCCATAAGTAAGACCTGTTTGAATCTGGGGAAGCATCTTCCTCTATGGAATAACCCTGGCTGGATCATTGAACATAAACCCCTTTACTGGGAGGGCAGGAAGGGGAAGCAGATTAATACGCTACAAGACATACTAATGGGGGATGGCCACACCCTAGACAGCTTCACTTTCTTGAAAGAGAAATATAATCTGGGCCTAAGTGATTTTTGAAGATATCTTCAAATGAGATTTGTCTAATCATCCTGGCTTAAAAGAGGGTGTACATGTGTGATATGCCAATATGATGGCAATGCCATGCAAAACAAATTGCCTTTTGACAGCTGGCTACAATCACAGAAAGGCCTGGCTGGCTATATTTATAAGTTCATGAGGGGATCCTTACCAGATCCAACCCTACCTGCCAAAGCAAGATTGCAGCATATGCTGAATCTTCCTTTTAGTGAGGATGCCTGGCAGAGTAGCTGGTTAATAGCAAAAAAAAAAAGCCTGTGGAGACCCCATAAGTTTCTTTATTCCAAATAAAATAAGACTTATTTGGTACCGTACCCCAGTAGTACTAAAGACAATGAATTTACTTACAAACGATTTGTGCTGGAGATGTAATGTGGCAAGAGCAGACTTACTTCATATATTAAGGCAATGTGGCCCCATTCATCCTTTCTCATTGAAATACTTACATGTTGCTCTCATATCTTGGGACCAAAGGTCCCTACCTTCCCTAGCTTTTGGATCCTGGGGCTTCCGCCCACTGAATACAGACCATCGATCCCCCATTTGGCATGGCTTGTACAAGCCTCACTGGAAGCTGAATGGCTACTTCTTTGCAGATGGAGGACTACAGAGGTACCCTCACTCATGGCTTGCCTGGTAGCCATGGCTAATCTGGTTAGCTTTTCTAAACTGACACATTGGGCTAAGGCATCCATGCAAGCCTTCTCAGGCAAATGGGCTCCATTCATGCATTATTTTCAGAACTCACCCTCCCAATTCTGTAAACCCTCTGGGTAAGGATATATTAAAGCCACCTTGATGGATGACCAGGCCTCATATTCCTTCCACCCCCTGCCGTTAATAGTGTATGGCTTATGGGATCCTCCCCCTCCAGCATCCCTCCTTACTTACTTACTTGGTATGAAAGAACAGAAGAAGGCCAGAGCACAACGAGACTGTTCCCCACACTATGTGGGATATTATTTATCTATTATCCCTCAACCAAACATTAATTTGTTTTTAAAGACAGTGGCACTAGTTGCCTCTACCAATTCTTGTTACAAGGTGTTCCATACAATGGATGCTCTTATTGGAAAAAAGTTTCCCCTTTTGCTGGTTTTATAAGTTTTTACTTCAAGCTGTTCATTATTTAGTCTCAGAACATGTCTCCTTTTGGAGAGTTTTAAACCACATTTTTCCATTACATCTGGTGAATTTATTAAATTAAAAACCATAAGCATATCACCTCTTAATCTTCTTGTTTGAAGAGAGAAGAGACCAGTAGCTTGTAATCTATTCTGATAATCCAAGTTTGTTAATCTTGGAATCATTCTTGTTACCCTCCTTTGAACCTGTTCAAGAATTGCTATGTCTTTTTTTGGTTTGGATTCCAGAAAGGGGAGCCATAGTCTAGATACAGTCTAATGTATACCCTATACAATGGAATAAGGCATTGTTCAGTGCGATTAACAAAAGTGTGTTTTATTTGCCTCAAAAGTCTGTTGGTCATGCAAGCAGTTCTAACACAGTGATCATTTGATGTAAGTTTATTATTAACATATATCCCTAAATCTTTTTCACAGTTTGATGAGTGAAGTGGTAGTCCGTTTATATAATATATCATTTTTGGATTATTTACACTGAAATGCACTACTAAACATTTGTCTTGATTAAACTGCATATGATTTTCATTTGCCCAAAGTGTTAATTTTTCCCAGTCCTTCTTTAATGCAGAAATATTTTCTTGATTATTAACCTTCCCCCCCCCCAATTTAGTATTGTCTTCAAATTTAACCATGACGTTATTTGGCCCTGTTTGTAAATCACTGATAAAGAGATTAAACAGTGTTGGTCCCAAGACCAACCTCTGTGGTACACCACTTGTCACACTACCCGAATCAGACAATATATCATTAATTCTGACTCTCTGAGAATGATTTGTCAACCAGTTTAAAGTCCAGTTGACAATATCAGGTGACAAACCTAGATTGTTTATTTTAGTAATGAGTTTTTCATGTGAGACTTTATCAAAAGCTCTACTAAAGTCCAAAAGAATTACATCAGTAGGGATACCCACATCTAGTAGATTACTTATATTATTGTAAAAAGATATCAGATTGGTGGTGCAGGAATAGTTGGGAGTAAACCCATGCTGATTTGAATAATAAATTTCTAATTTTTTACAATCTTGATCTAGTAGAGACTTCATTACTCATTCCATTAATTTACCAGCCACTGAGGTCAGGCTAATTGGATGATAATTTTGCAGAACCTCTATTGCCTTTTTTAAATATGGGAGTAACTATTGCTGAACACCAATCATTTGGTACAATGCTTTCTTGTAAGGATTTGTTGAAGATAATTGACAAAGGTATAGAAATATTTATAGAGGTTTCGATCAGAAACCACGGATGAATACCATCTGGGCCCAGACTAGTATTTTTTTTTAGTTTTTTGATAGTCTGTATAATGTCAGTTGGATAGAACCTATGATAATTTACGTGGTGAACTTTAAATGTACTAATAGGTGATTTTTGAGAGAAGACAGAACAAAAGTACTTATTAAAGAGATTCAAGGTTTCTATATCAGATAGAGAAGAGCCATTGGTTATAATGGGACCAATGGTCCTTGATACACCTTTTTTACTATTTATGTAGGAGAAAAGAGATTTGTGACAGTCTTTTGTGTGAGCTAGTTTAAATTCTAGCTTATTTTTTGCCAGTTTAATAGAATGTTTTAAGTTTTTCACAGATAGTCTGTATTTATGTGATAGAATAGTTTTAAATGGAACAGAACTATTCTTAAGTTTCCTAAAAAGTTTAATTTTTATTTTAGTCTGATTTCTAATTGTCTTGTTGAACCAATGGGGAATTTTTCCTTTATTATTAAATTTCCTCTTAGATGGAATAAAGGTATTTTCCAAATAATGTACAGTGTTTTTAAAAAAGTCCTGAACTTGTTGTGTTGTACAATTAAGAAGATTAGATTCCCAGTTTATGTTTTGTAAGTATTCATTGATTTTAGAAAAATTTGCTTTATTATAATTTTTTGTACAGTATAACTTCCTTTGTGTAGTTTTAAACTGTTGAATTTCAAAAAGAATAGATGAATGATCACTGGTCCCAAGTGGATCCCAAATTTGTAAATTGCTAATTTGTTGCTCTGTTAGTAAATAATAGATCCAAAATATTAGGACCTCGAGGGGCTTCAGTAACAAGTTGTTGTAATCCAGTACTAACTACCACATCTATTAGTCCTTTCTTGGCATAGGACTGTCCTGAGAATGAGTCCCAGTTAATATGAGGGAGGTTAAAGTCACCAAATATTACAGTATCTTGAGATTCTGAAAAATGTGTAATTTCTTTAAACATATCAGTTGTGTGATCTGAATTTGCAGATGGAGGTCGATAGATGTTACCAATAGTTATATAGGACTGCTCCTTCAACAAGATTTTAACCTGTATACTTTCCAAAGGAAAGGGAGAACACACTTCAAAAGAAAGAATATCATTTGGTATGTACAGACAAACTCCACCGCCTTACTTATCTAATCTGTTTTTATGATATAACATATAATCTGGAATTTCTCTGGACCAAATTAAGGATACGTCCCACCAAGTTTCAGTTACTCCCACCACACCTATATTTAAAGTTTTACACTTGGCTTCGAGTTCTGCTAATTTGCATTGGTTTAAAGATCTTGCATTCAAAGCTAGGAATTTACATTTAATTGTAATAATATTTTGGTAAGTATTCAGAGACTTGGGAATAGACCCATTCTCCCCCATTGTTTTTAGTTTAAACAATGAGTTATGATTTTAGTGATACTTTTCCCCATATGTGTACTTCCCCTACGACTGAGATGTAAACCGTCCCAGCAAAACAAGGAAGAACAATCTGAAAATGATTCCCAGTGGGTAATACAGGGTATATCCTGCTTAAAACACCACTTTCTCAGCCATTCATTTAGGGCTTTGATTTTCTGTGTCATGCTAGATGTTGCTCTTGGGTTTATATCATTAACACCATCATGTATAATAACCAGTGGATTTTCCCCCGCATTTTGTAAAATTTTAGGCATCATGGAGGTAATGTCAGATACCCTGGACCCACGGAAGCTAGAACAAGTGCGGTTGCTCTTGTCACTATTGCATACCACCCTGTCAATGTGCTTAATGATTGAATCTCCCAGGACTAACACTTGTTTTGAGACAGTAGGGGTATAAGAATCAGAAACAGGCGATTGTTTGACACACTCTGGAGCGATTAACTTAATAAGTATTGATTTGGTAGCTTGAGACTTACTAGGGCAAATATTCATGGGCATTAATGCCTGATTGAAAAGTGTTTTTAAACCATTATTATTAACAGAGGGTGATGCACATGATAAATCATGTAGCACTTCATTATTTGATACAGTCAATTGCTCAAACCTATTATGAGTTTCAATAAGGGCACTATTGTGTATTTTACCGCCCCTCCTTTTTTAAGAGGCTTTGAGACAATGGTCCAGTCATCATTATCATGAGAAGAGGGTGGATAATCATCCATCCTTGTAAGTAACCAACCCAGTCCCACATCAAATCTGTGATTTCTTTCATTCCCTTCTGAGTATTGTGAATTAACCGTGAATACCTTACTATGTTACAATATGTAAAGTCTGAATGGAGTGTATTGCTCATATACGTATTGAGATATATGCCTTGTCTCTATAACACAATAAAAAATTTAACTGCAAAAAAACAAAACCACTCACACTAAAACAGCGACAACAGGACTTCAACCGGTGATTATACTACAACTTCTGTAAAGACTTGTAATGTTTAATACAGAATTCCATTCAGGGAACTTACCATAACACATTCTGTGCACATCCTTCAAAGATTCATCCATCATAGAGTTGGAATAATTAATTTATGTGGAGAAAGAGGTTCAAATCAAATCAAATCAAACTTTATTTCTATAGCGCCTTTCAAAAACCAAGGCACTGTACATAAAACCAAATACAGATAAAATATTAAAACAAAAAGCTAAAATACATTAATCATTAAGGAAGGCTAACTTAAATAAATATGTTTTCAACTCTTTCTTAAATCTGTCCACGGTCAGGCATTCTCTTATCCGATGAGGTAGAGAATTCCACAGGATCGTAGCCGGGCACAGGACCCAAGACAGCATGGATTCACAGTGGGAAGGTCATGTCAGATGAATCTAATTGATTTCTTTGACTGGGTGACCAAAGTAGTAGACCAGGGAGGGGCTGTGGACATGGCCTACCTAGACTTTAGTAAGGCATTTGACACAGTCCCACACAAAAGATTAGTAGTCAAATTAACCAGCCTTGGAGTGGGTCCCAGGGTGGTAGCCTGGGTAAAACATTGGCTGAACAACAGGACACAGAAGGTGATTGTAAATGGAGTCCACTCTGAAGAAAGAGGGGTTACTAGTGGGTACCGAAGGGTTCAGTATTTGGTCCAGCCCTTTTTAATGTCTTTATAAGTGACATTGCAGAGGGACTGGAAGAAAAATTATGCCTCTTTGCAGATGACACAAAGATCTGCAACAGGGCTGATACACAAGGAGCTGTGGAAAGGATGAGAAGGGACTTGGCAAGGTTGGAGGAATGGTCAGAAGTATGGCAGCTTGTATTCAATGCAAAGAAGTGCAAAGTAATGTACCTGGGAAACAAAAACCCAGGGGACAGTTACATAATGGGGGGGAGGTAGTAACAACAACAAAAATGGAAAGGGACCTGGGGGGTAATCATATAAGAGGACCTTAAGGTTGGCAAGCAATTTGAGAAGGCAGTAGGGAGGGCTGGGGGGATACTGGGATCTATAGGGAGAGGCATCACCAGCAGAAAACAGGAAGTTGTTATCCCCCTGTACAGACAGTTGGTGAGACCCCGTCTGGAGTACTGCGTCCAGTTCTGGAGACCCCATCTCTGCAAGGACATAGACAGGATGGAGGCAGTTCAGAGGAGGGCAATTAAAATGGTGCAGGGTCTGCAAGAGAAGCCATATGCAGAGAGGCTAAAGGAGCTTAATATGTATACCCTTGAGGAAAGGAGGGAGAGGGGGGAGATGATAGAAATGTTTAAGTACCTCAGTGGACTCAACAAAGTCCAAGAGGGTAGCATCTTTCAGAAAAAGAAATGTGCAAGAACAAGGGGACAATTTGAAGACAGTGGGGGACAGCTGGGGACAATGTGAAGAAGTATTTTTCACAGAGGGTGGTGGATGCATGGAACAGCCTTCCTGAGGAGGTTGTGGGGTCTAAAACTGTGGGAGAATTCAAGAATGCATGGGACAGACATAAGCCAATTTTTGTGGGGGGAGTAGGAAGAAATAGGCTGTTGGTTAAATAGGATCTGCAGCATATCCTCTAGGTAGGGAAATGGGCAGACTAGGTGGCCAAGTGGTCCTTATCTGCCATCAAAGTCTATGTTTCTATGTTTCTATGTAAAAGCAAACTCACAGGCACCTGATGTTTTTAAATGTACCCTGGGAATCTCTAGCAATCCCTCATTGGTGGATCGGAGAGGACGGGAGGGGCAGAAGGGTATCAAGAGGTCTTGCAGGTAACCAGGTCCCTGGTCATGTAGGGCTTTGAAGGTTAGCAAACCAACCTTAAAGGTGATCCACCACTGAATAGGCAGCCAGTGCAGTTCTCGGAGCACAGGAGTAATATGACTGGAGCTAGAAGTCCCAGTCAAAAGCCCGGCTGCTGCATTCTGCACTAGCTGCAAGCAGCGGATATCAACCCCTGGAAGCCCTAGGTAGAGAGAATTGCAGTAATCAAGGTGGGTAGTGATGAAGGTGTGGACTAATGTTTGAAAATCATCTGGAGGAACCAAGTGTTTCACCCAGGTGATATTTCTCAGATGGTAGAAAGAGGATTTGACAACAGCCGACACCTGAGACCGTAGTGTCAGTCCATCATCAAAAATAACACCGAGGTTACGCACCTGGTCTGAAGCAATGAGCTGTATGCCATCAAGCAAAACACCTGATGCCTGACCAGCTCGCATACTCACCCCCAGATGACCAGGGTCCACAACCAGCACTTCATTCTTATCTGGATTCAGTCTCAGCCAGCTAGTAGTCATCCAGGTTCTGATCTCGGTAAGGCAGTTGTTTATCACGGAGAGTGCAACATCCTGTCCAGGCAGAAAAGACATACAGTTGAGTATCATCTGCATAGCAGTGAAAACTCAAACTGTATCACGTGATGATATCTCCCAATGGTAGCATATACACTGCAAACTGCATGGGGGCCAAAATAGAGCCCTGTGGCACCCCGCAAGACAGGGGAAAAAATGTCAGAGGAGTAAATTCCGATGGTAACTCTCTGGAGCCCGTTTGTGAGGAAAGAATGGAATCATTTGATGACTGTACCAGACAGACCACAAAGCAGCCTCAGCTGCTCCAACAGCACACAATGGTCTACAGTGTCAAATGCTGATGAGAGATCAAGAAGGACCAGAATGGTACATGCCTTTTGATCTCTAGCCATCAGGAGGTCATTAAATACTCGGACCAGTGCAGTCTCCATGTTATGCTTCTTCCTAAATCTGTACTGGAGAGTATCATAGATCTTGTGAGTTGTAAGATGATCATCCAGTTGCAGTGCAACCACCTTTTCAATAACCTTACCAGCAAATGGCAGGTTAGCAATAGATTAGTAGTTGGCTGGGCAGTCCAGATCCAAGAAGAATTTTTTTAAGGAGTGGTCAAATGACCATCTTCTTTAGGGTTTCTGGAAAGATCCCAGTCTCCAAGGACCTCCAGACAATTTCAGCAAGGATTGGGCAGATAGTATCAACACATCCCAATAAGAGGGGTGTCGGGCCCAGATCCAGACTACAACTGGTTGGGCGCATTGTCTGGATGATCGTCACAATATCCGTGAATTATGGCCAGCTGAAATCTGACCAGAGAGACCGAGTGCACACCTCATCCCACCAATCACCAAAACTCCTCGTAGGAGAGACTATGCCAATGCTAGACCTGATACTGGCAACCTTATCTGTGAATAATCAAGTAAACTCCTCACATTCCAGCTGAGAAAAAGCTTCTCTCCGCTGAAGACAGATTGGATTGCACAATCTGTCAATGGTCCAGAAAAGTTAAGCTGGGCGATTCTGCACAGTAGAAATCTCCCTGGACAGGAATTCTGCCTTCTTATGGGTGATTTCTAATTGATAGCCATCATAATGTGCCATCAGCTTAAGACTGTCAGCATCAAGGCCAGACTTTTGCCAAGTTCTCTCCAGCCTTCGACCAACTCACCTCAACTCCTTCAAGGAGCCATCAAACCAGGGGTTCCTTGGGTGAAGGGTGAGGGCTCGAACATGAACAGGAGCAATCTTGTCCAGGGCATCTTCCACAGCCTTATTATAGGCTAATATGAGATTGCCTGGACTCATGCACTCACCCAACAAACCCGATGGGTCCAGTGCTGCTGATAGTCATTAGGGGTAACTCCCCTCAAAGGGCGGTACTGGACCATTTCCGTAGGGGCAGACCTATTGGGGGGAACCTGAAGCTGAACCTTATGGTGTGATGGTCAAACCAGCTGACTGGTTCCACCCCCAGATTGGCTATCTCCATACCCAAAAGAAAGATCAAATCCAACGAGTGACCCCCTACATGGGTTGAGGAGGTAACTACCTGTGTAAAGCCCAGCGTTATCATAAACTGGAGGAGATTTTGACTAAAGTGCGAGAGTTCATCTTTAGCCCAGGCATTGTAATCCCCCAGAATTATCCATCTGGGGACTCCAATACCATGTCGACGATGAAATCCGCTATCTCCTTCAGGAATACTCCACCATCACCTGGTGAACTGTAGATGAGGAGTATCCTGCAGCCTAAACCCTCACCCAGGATACACTCGAAGGATCTGGTACTTCCTGATGGCACATCAGTTGTGTGCGGACAGCATACTCTAAGTCCTCAGGTGTACTCTGCATAAATGAGTGAATAAAACTCCATAGTGGAGAATTTTGTACTGTTTAATACATAATTCATTAGGGGAAATCCTTCCTAAATGAAATCCAAAATGAGCATTAGAAGTTTTTACAGAAATTCTGGGAAAATCGATAGTTGAAGTCATATTGTGGCTGTTTTAGTCCATGCGGTTTTGACCTAGTTTCATAGTTAGGTTTCGGAAATATTAACATTACCACCACACTAACAAAAAAACTAACAAAAAAAAACTTGAATTAAAATATCACTGCAAATATAACACAATGGCATTCACTTACGTAAATGTATCAGTATTACCATTACATTGTAAACCCAACAATAGTATACTACTGCAGTATAAACATTACTTATTAAAAATTGATTGGTTGACCACTGGCTTATATTAATATTCTGCCTATACTACAAAGCTTATTTCTTAAAATACTAACAAGAAATGACTTCAAAAGATAAGAATACTCTCTTTCCAAACTACTTAAATAATAAATCTATAAAAAAATTCATTACAAGCACTAAAATTATAGCAATGTTAGGAGTTATTATATTTATATTAAATAAAGAAAAAAGTCAGTACATTAACACTACAATAACAGATAAAAGAGAACATCTAGTTACACAAGGAATCTGTTTATATATATAAAAAACCTAATAAAATTCAACCAATAAAAAGAAATGATTTATTGTTACTAGTTTTAAGCTTCAAGTTTCATTTTATTTGACTGACCACAGGTTTTTACAATCAATTGATAAAATAACAGAAATAAAACCAAAAAAACAAACAAAATAAAAATTTCCACATGGGGACAATACCACAAAGAGGACATCATTACACTAAAACAGATTAAATCAGTTCTCTATATGTAATAGAGAAACAACAGTGATGAAAATACTTAGCTAATCTTGAAATACAAGATGTAAACTGTACATGGCAGGGTGCAGGTCTGGGTACTTACACACCCTGTCATGTAACACAATCTATAGTTTAAATTTATAAATAGAGTAATTGTTTGTCTTTATTTATGGTGTTTTCTGCTGCCTTGGTGCATCCTCTGCTTTAGTTACTAAGCTTCTTTACTTTATTTGGTTTAAGTCCTTGTGTGGTGAGCTATTTATTCCTAATAATTTTAATATGAATTGTCTCTCTCCAATTGCAAATACATGTTTTCAAAATGTAAAGTCACTGCAGCTACCCATTAATTTCTTCTCCCACTCAATTAAAATTGAAATCCTTAAACCACATCCTACTTGAATGGATCCTCACTTCTCATCCCCACTGTGTTGTGGATGCTGATATACTTCCTGACACCCTCAATGATCATCACAATGTTTACTGTGTGTGCAACTGACATCATCCTAAAGCCACACCTAAATTCATGTATCTCAGGTCCTTTAAGTCTCTTGACTTGACGTCCCTGATTACTGATCTTTGGTCTATTGATTGGTCCCCCATATCTGCAGCCAGTAATATAAATTATGCTTTATCATATTTTCTTTCCACATTTTGGGGTGTTTGGGATCGAATGTACCACTGTGAAAAAAAACAGAGTGCATGGTTCACATCTTCCCTGGATATTGGTTGCGATACTTACTTGTCTCCATACTAGAGACCTTCTCTGGCATACCATTTCTGGCTCCCAGTCTCCATTGACCAATTTTAGACACCTTTGGAACACCTGAACTAAAGCCTTTGGACTTGTGAAGTCTGAGTATTTTGCTGCTACCCTTCAGAACAACATTAATAGCCCCTCCAAGTTTTGGAAGATTATCCATTCCCTTTTCACACCTCAGACCCAGTCTCCCTCTACTATTCTCAATGTTGGTGACTCCATTCTCTCTGACCATTTTACTGTTGCTACAGTATGTGTTTAAACACCTATTTTACTATCTGTGCCCTTTCTCTTATTCCCTCCTTCTTAGCTCATCTTCCCTCCATCTCTCCCCCTTCCTCTTTTCTTTCTTTTTCCTTCTCTGCTATAACTCGTTCTGTCTCCCTAGAGGCTCTGCTTGCCATTAATCCACTGAAGGGAAGTAGTCCAGATGGCCTTAACTCTAGGCTTCTCCTTCTCTCTGCACCTGCCATTGCTCTGCCCATCACTCTTCTCAATGTTTCCTTTTCCTCTGCTACTGTGCCTGATGTTTGAAAACATGGTATTGTTATACCTGTATGCAAAGGTGGTGAACCCACCTTTTCTGGTAACTTCCATCCTATATTGCTCCTTCTCACCTTTGAAAAGTTGCAGGAACACATTGTTCTATTTCAGCTCACTTCCTTTCTTGTCAACTCCTCCTTTTTCATACATTTCTAGTCTGGTTTTAGGAAATTCCATTCCACTTCCACCTCTCTCCTTCAGCTCACTGACTCATTACTCACAGGTATGGATCAAGGACTAATTATTTCTGCCATTTTTTGTTTATCTTACTAAAGTTTTTGACACTTAGGCACATTCTCTCCTTCTGGACAAACTTAAAGCATCAGACCTTTCTGTCTCTTCAGTCAATTGGTTTTATTCTTATACTGAAGGAATATCTCAAGCTGTTTGGAGAAGAAAATCTATTTCTTCTCCACTCCCCATTAACTCAGGTGTCCCTCGAGGGTTTGTCCAGGGTCCTATTTTCTTTTCCATTTTCTTAAATGAGCTCCCCACTGTCTGTTCCTCTGCATCCATTCATATGTACACTGGTGACACATTTTTTTTTCTTCTGGCTCCTCCTTCCATAACCTTACCTCACGGCTGCAGTTGGATTTCGACAACATTTAGCATTGGTTTAAGTCTAACCAGTTGTCCCTCAATACCAAAAAAATTGTCTCCTTGACTTTTGCACTCAGAGGCTTGCCAGACTTACTTCTCTCCCATTATGTACTACCCTTGATCGTGCTAAGACTGAAGATATTCCCTCCTTTAAGTACCTTGGGGTTTGCCTTGACTGGCATCTTGTTTCTCAGTGCATACTGATTCAATTCACCATAAGCTTCACCCTAAGCTTGGAGCATTGTAAAGCATGCATACCTGCCCTCTGAGAAATTATAGTAAAAATGATTCTCCCTTTTGTTGACTACAGTGACTCAGTCTATGGAGGCACCCCTAAATCCTTGCTTTTCAGACTGGACACCTTTTTTCATTCATTTTGCCATTTTGTTTTAGATAGCCCCCTCGTACTCACCACTGCTCTCTTTTCTCAGCCCTTTGTGTTCCCCTGTCTTGATGCTAGGCACCTTTCCCATTGTACTTCTTTCATATCCAAATTCTGGTTCAGGTCCCTTCCCTCCTATCTTAAATCCCTTCTATCCTCTCCGTCTTCTTCCTCCAACCCTCTCCACAACAATATTTTCTCTTCTTTACTTATTCCTTCTAGAAAGCCTATTGCTGGACAATCTGCTTTTTCTTACTGATTTCCTAAACTTTGGTCCTCACTTCCCCCTTCAATTTGATCTTCATCTTCTTCTTCCATAAAGACTCTTCTTTGTGGCTTTTGTTATCCTACCTGCAATTGTCTATGACTCCGTCCTTTTCTTATTCCCTTTCTCTCTATATATCAGTGTTTTTTTTTAATTTTATTGTATTCATTTAATAATTCTGCCTCTAAAATTTATAATTATGCTTTTTAGTACTTATTATTGTATTTGACTTCTTATCAGCAGTTTATTATTTTGCTATCTCCTTATTCCCTCACCCCCAGGACATATCTGGAAATAAGCTGTTTTCGGATAATTATGTCTTTCCTGGTTAAACTTTTTAAATAAATAAACAAACTGTGGATATTAAAAGTAAAATTCAGCTCTACCCTGTCTCATAACTGCTCAAAATGAAAGTCATAAAACAATAGCATTACCCCAATGAAAGGACCATGCCAATAGGAAGAATCAAAATCACGTACTTCTGAAAATTGAATAACAATAGCCAGGATAGCAAAGGGAAATATAGTCTTTATTTGTTTGATCCTTTGGAGCGTCTTCATCCTAATCTTGACCGTGAGTAATAGATTCTTACTTTACTGTACCATGGGCATATTAATGCATCATGCATAAGATCTTGTCTATTTTATTCATATTGCTATAAGGTAGAAATACTGCCCCCCTCGTTTATCATACCTAGAGGCCAGAATATTTATTTGTTTATTTATTTAGATTTTGATAACTGGGTAGGCCCACTGAGACCAGAGATCCCTTTTTCAGGGGGTGACCCGGGATTAGTTAGAGAGAGTACATATCTTGGCAACTTTACACAGTAGTCTTAGAAAAATACATTTGAAGATTCAGCATGTACATACATGGTAGAATAGTATAGGATGACATTAGATAAAATACATAACAAGGAGTGTGATACATATGAGCAACAGTAGAGCAGCATTAGCTGAGTACTTAATTAGTCACAAGGGGTACATAGATGGGTATTAACATACGTAAGTTTATGGTTTGTACATAGTACACAATAGGGTAACATCATTTGGCACAGAGAACAGAGGGTGCCACTAGGTTAATAGATGTTTAAGACAGTTTCAAGGCACCTTAGCAGTGCACATAGGGGAGTTATAGGGAAAGCAGTTGAAGTAGTCACCGGAGGTCGCAGGGGGTGAGATCATGACCAGGGGCTAGCAGTTGCAGCCACAGAGACTCAGCTCCAGGAGATATGCTTTGAGGCCTGATTTAAACACTAGGAGATAAGGCTTGTTGATGAGACTTTCAGGGAAGGCATTCCATAAGAGGCAGGCAATGTAAAGGAAGGAGCACTTGCCTTGGTTTATGCGAACCCGGGGGATGGCAAGGTGGCATCTAGCTGAGGATCAAAAGGTACAGTGCTGGATCTTGGGGGTGAGTAGATCATGCAGGTGAGGAGGTGGGCCAAGGGAGGTGAATTTGAAAGCCAGGCAGGCGGGGGAGTAGGTAAGCTTGTGTCAGAAGGAGGGCCAGTTTAGGTCCGCTAGGGCCTCGCAGTGATGCCTCCTGGGGAGAGAGTTAGTAGCAAAGCGAGCCACTTTATGGTAGAGTGTGGTGAGCTTGTTGAGCTTAGTCTCTCAGAGAGACTGCAGTAATGGGTCTCTGTAAAGAATTGAAGAAAGGAGATTGGAGTTTGCAATTGCACGACAAGCCTCGCCAGAGAAGGAGTTTTCCAGACAATAGAGGAGGCCCATCTTCTGGTGGACAGTTCGGGTTAGGGAGATGATGTGTGATTTATAGGTCAGTTCTTGGTCGAGGAGGACCCCTAGGTAATTGAACTGATCCAAGACCTCAACCCTCTTCCCTTGGGAGCAGGTGAGTTGGAGTAGATCACTTCTGTCAGCGCCGAACCGTCTGGTCCTGAACAGGACAGCCTTGGTTTTGTCGTCATTCAGTTTTAGATAATTTGCAGAGAACCAGGCCTCAAGGTCAGAGAGACAAGCCTGTAGCTTGGTAGAGATGACATTAGGGTGGGGGTCGCTGAAGTAGACGAATGTGTCATCTGCATAGAGAATGAGGTAACTAGGCCTGCAATCTCCCTCGATGTCATTTAGGAAGAGTGAGAATAGTAGGGGGCCCAAGATCAAGCCCTGGGGTACCCCAGAGACCATGGGTCTTTCACCAGATTGAGAGCCCCTCCAATGGACTTTCTGGTTTCTGTTGGATTGAACCAGGAGAGGGCGTGTGCATCCAGGCCTAGTTGCCAGAGCTTAGAGAGAAGGAGTTCGTGGTTGACCATGTCAAAGGCCTTGGATAGGTCAATGAATAGGGCGCCCGTTGGGAAGCCTTGGTCCATGGCCTTGAGGATGTCAGATGTGAACTGGATTAGTGCGGTATCAGTGCCATGGCCTTTCCTGAACCCATGTTGTACATCGGAGAGTAGTAGGTTCTGTTCTAGGTAGTCCTGCAGTTGATTATGTACGAGCCTCTCCTGTACTTTTCCAAGAGGGCTGAGAGGGAGCTTGGCCTGTAGTTACCCACAAGGTCCTGGGGACCTTTTTTATGGACAGGGACAATAGTCGAGACCTTCCATTTGATTGGGATAGTTCCTTCGAGGAGTGACCTGTTGATCAGTAAGGTGACAAGATAGGCAATAGCCATGGCGGCTGTTCTCAGCAGTCTAGGTTTGAGAAGGTCATGCCCAGGGGAGGAGCTGGGGTTTATTTTGAGGAGCAGTGGAAGTACAGCAGATGGTTTGACTAGTTTCAGATGGAATTGGGGCCGTGGGAGGATTCGGTCCCTGGCGATGAAGGGAGGAGACCTGGTGGAAGCTGTGGGCGGGGATCCTAAGGGATTAGAGAATAAGTCTGAGAAGGCTTCGGCAACTGCTGAGGGGTCATTGGTCAGGTAGTTACCAACCAGAAGTGAGTCATTAGGTGAATTTGTGGTACCCTTGAGGAGGGAGTTAATGTGACCCCAGAATTTCTTAGGGTTACTGAGGTGACCTCTTTGGAGGTCCCTTAGATACTGTGATTTAGCCAGTTTAGAGGTTTTCTTGCAAAGGTTCCTCAGTTCCCTGTACTTCTCCCACTCAGATGTGCTGCCAGAGGATTTGTACAGTCTCCAGACCCTGTCTCGGAGTATCATAGTTCATTTAAGGTTAAGGCTCAGCCATTTGTGGCACTTTCCCTGAACCTTTAGTTTCTTTCTTGGAGCGTGTAGGTTAGCCAAAAACAGGAATGAGTTAGAGAAGTAGTCGAGTGCCTCATCGAGCGAGGGGGGAGAGAGATGATGGGGTTCCAGTCGACAGTCCCCAGGGCTGAGCAGAAGTCTGCAGGGACAAATCTGCTAAAATTCCTGGCTTCTATGACTTGAGCAGGGGTTTTAGGAGGTTTATTGGACCAGATACAGAAAGCTGGAGAGTGGTCACTCAGGGAGTCAGACATGATTCCAACAGTGAGTATACAGTCGGGGCAGGAGACTAGAGCCCAGTTAATCAGGGAGTGGTTGCCAGTTTCAGCATTACGCCTGGTAGGGAGGTCAATGGCTTGGGTGCGAGAGGAATTGAGTATTAGGTTCTTTGTCACGGGAGACCCTAGGGCCAGCCAATTTAGGTTGAAGTCACCTAGAAGGATGACCTCCCCTAAGGGATGCTCCATGAGGGTGTTGATTAGGGGTTCTAGGGAAGCGACAGCCGAATGAGGTGGGAGGTAGGCGCAACCTATGTAAAGGGGCTTAGTGTCACCAAGGAGCACTTTGAGGATCAAGATCTCACTGTGCAAGTTGCGGGAGGCTGGGTGGTCGACCTGCGAGGCATTCAAGGTGGAGCTAATGTAAATGAGAACCCCATCTCCTCCTTTTTTTCCCACTCTGTCTTTTCTGAAAACCTGGTAGCCAGCTAGATCCACTTCATGTGGGAGGATCTGTGGTTTGAGCCATGTTTTGGTGATAGCCAGTATATCAGGTTTGTACAGTGCTGTCCAGGCCTCCAGGTCATGAATTTTGTGCCTTAGGCTACTGATGTTCATATGCACCAACTTGAGCCCCCTAGTGTTTGCCAAGATGGGGTTGATATGGTCAGTAAGGGTGAGATTAGGGGAGTGTGGACCAAGGTTTGGTTCAATGTCCCCCCCTTGCACAAGCTTGAGCCTGGCATAAAAGCCAATGTCCTTAGAGGGAATGAATAGAAGCCTCCATTGGGCGTGGATGCTGGGGAAGGGAGACAAATAGTTGTAGCATCCCTTCAGGAAGAGGCTGGCAGGGGTGATTGGTGTAACTGGGTGGAGCCTCAGTTGGGCGTATGTGGTGTGGTAGGAAAGTAGGTCATTTCTAGACCCCTTCGGGAGTGGTCTGTGTGAGCCTTGGTAAGGACTATTTGACCCATTCACCCACAACGTAGGTGGTCCTGGGAAGTATATGGAGTAGGATCCCGGCTCAAAGGAGGGGCAGCCACATAGGAAGGGGAGGGTGATATAGGGTATGGGTGAGGAGTTTGCAGGTGCTACCCATGTCGATAAGTAAGCCATGGTGTAGATCTAAGGGGAATCTTGGGACTAGAGGAGTAGTAAGGACCTAGGGAGAGAGGGGAGGTAGGCCAGTTAGGCTGTTTAGAGAGAAGGGCTTCAGTACCTGTTGCTTACAGGTAACTGTTCTTAGTAAGTAGGGCTGGTTAGATTATAATGCTTTTGGTTGCAAACAGGGCCTCAATGGGCAGCTTAAAAATTTAACTGCAGGATTAAGCACTAGAGTTAGGCAGGGACCAGTGTAGGTTTTTTTTTTCTCTCTGAAGCCTTGACAAGAAGTACTGCAGTGACGAGGTGACAGTAAGGAGGGTCAGGAGGGGATCCTTCATAATACTGGCATAAAGTTTTAAACAATTTTCCTTAGTATTATTGACCAGTCATTGGGATGCTTAATATTATTGATCAGCCACTGTGATACTTTGATAGATTTAAGCATAAGCGTATCTTGATTTCTTGAAAAATCTTGTAGCATTTTTTATTACATATTTCCCACAGGACATATGTACTTTTACAGTTACATACCAATACTGCTAAAAATTAAACAATGCATTAAAAAATAAACCAGACAAACACATGAAAGGCAAAACCCAGTTCCCTGCATAAGAGCTCAGGGAACAGTACCACATACTGCCCACCAATACAGCAGCACCTTGTTTTTCACACATATTACTTTTTCACTACTAAGTTACTTCTCATAAAGATTTACTATTCTGACATCACAATGCCATGGACAACCACTCAAGTGAAATATGCCCTCATACAGCACAGACCATACAGCAGCTCCTTCCTTTTTGCATATATTTCATTTTCACAACTAAGTCCCTTCTCATATAGATTTATTATTCTAACACCATGCCGCCACAGACCACCACTCATGTGAAATTCACCCTCAGGCAACACTTTGACACTGATGCAGTTCCAGCACCACATTACTACACGGTCTCACACAAATGTAATTTTCCATGCCTCACTATTCTGTCTTTCGACATAAATATTAAATGCTCCTGACCACACTCCTTTGTTCCACAAAGACGTGACATAATAAAATTTTTACTCATCAATTTATATATTGTCGTGTAAAAGAAAGATCATATTCCCATAAAAGAGATAAAAACTAATTTAAACATTTTTTTCCTGGAAAACACTGTGTCATTGTGTATTTCTCCTTAAGACAACAAGCAAATAAGAAGCCCTTATGAAGTGCATGAATATTAAACCAAAATTTTAACATCATTGTATGTATGGTATACTTCAAATGTATTTATCCCAGTTCTATTCTGATTAGTCGGGGTTACCTTTGGGAAGTTTTAATGTTTATTTATAAAGTTTAGTAATTACTCTGTCTAGTATTTTAACCTTTGTGAGCCCCCATATTTTACATGCATATGCATCTTGGTTAATTACTTTTGCATTTACTGTGGTTATTAATGGTGTTACAGAAGAACCTCCATATAATCTTTTAAAATGTTTCAGTACCTGTGCTGATATGTTCATTTAGTACATCTATTAAAAATATGTTGTTCCATTTGATATTTGAACTGGAAACAAGACCAAGATAAGAGAATTCCATAACATACTCAAGAGGTTCACAATTTGATTTTTTAAGGGGGTATTAGGAAGAAACATAATCTTTTAGCCATGGAATAAAGTTCATTTAGAATTTCCTAGAGACCTTCCGTGGATATTTAGTGCTACTAGGAAAACTACGTAACATCTGAACACTACTGAAATCCACACAAAGCAAAAGTTTTGGCTAAGAAAGAAAAGAATCAGCCAATGAACACATAATTTAATATTTTAAAATACCATTGACCTAACAATAAGCCCCTGAATAATCAAAAGAAACCAATAGTTATGACTGACTACCACAAACAAACCAATCATAAAATATATTTTATCCATTATGCCCAAAACCAAAACTCAACATCCAAAGTCTATAAACACAAACTCATAATCATGAGTGGACTGTCAAAACAATAAACAGTGATAGAAATATTACAATACAACCACTTAAAGAATTAGAAAATCTTATCAACGTGCACATGCAGACACAACAGAAAAATAAACATTTCAAAATGTAAAACAGAAAAAACACAATATAAAGTACCATCACTGACATCTATTGATTCTAACAAGTTCCAGATAGCAGCTTATGAATGGCCCAGAGACAGATTGCATGGGCTTGATTCTCAAAACTAGGGGCAAGTCACACCAATGGCAACTTGCACCAATTACAGTGCACCAGGGACCCTGTGCTTAATTCTCTATTGGGTAGGGTCCTAGCTGCAAAATACCCCAGCTTGCAGCAACTGTGGCCATGTAATGAACAGATAGCACATCTGGATGGGTATCTGCAAGCTGTGGAGTGGCCGTGCAACACTCTAGGACATTCTAGCTCCCCTTCAGCCCCAATTAAAGATGTCCCTGGTGGTCTAGTGGACTGCTCCAGCCCAAATCCCCCATTATTAAAACATGTCCCTGGTGGTTTAGTGGACCATCCCATCCCTGATTCCCCATTAGAAAATATTAAAACTTCCCTGGTGATCTAATGGACTTCCCCAGCTCTGATCTTCCATTATGAACATTAAAGGTGTCCCTTGTGGTCTAGTGGGGCCCCAAGCCCCAACCCCCCAATTATGAAATATTAAGAACTTCCCTGTTGGTCTATGGCCCCCCAACCCAACACACAGTGCCCTACCAGCCCACTCTTTATACTGAACCTGAACCAGCGACTGGCACAGCCCATTGCTCTCTACCATGGCCAGCTACTGACTAAGGTCACAATGAGCACATACTGTATACAGTACACACACAGTGACTGACAGCCCACTGAGTTGTCAATCAATGAGTGTGTACTGAATATAGTATGTGCTCATTGAGATCTCATTTGGGGGTTGGCCATAGTGATGAGCAGTGATGTGTTCCAGTCAACAACTTGATTTCAGGAATGGGGAAGTGGAGTGGTGAGGCCCTGCCTGCCAGGGTAGGGGGATGGGGGTCCAGTAGACCATCAAGGACATTTTTTTTATTTACTATACTTTTTTTCATTCTGGTGCTCTACTATCAGCCCCTCAATTGCCTGCCTTGCTCTCCAATAACTGTCTTCCACTGCCACCTGTACTCCCTGGCTTGCCCCCCATGGCAGGTCCACAGTACCATGACCTGCCCATCTATGATGAGGACATGTGCCAGCAGAGCCAACATTTCCTCCCTGGTTTCCCCCCCTCAGGGTGGGTTTCGGAGCCTGTGGTGGTGTCTTTGGAGTTGATGAGTTGGTGGAGCACAGCAGCGGAGAGCTATGCAGGACTGTCACCAGCAGCATCATCCTGAGCAGCTAGGTTGGATTTTTACTTGTTTTTCCTGAGGCAGGAATGTGTAATGACATCCAGCATCTGCCCCACCCACTGGAATACTCAGACACTGGTTGCTGCGGTACCCCCAGCATCCAAAAGGGGTCTATCAAGCATCTGGCATTCTCCCAACCCTCCCGCCAGAGAAGGAGATCAGTCCTCAGGATGCTCCATCCTTCTTTCCCCGGCTGGTCCTCCGACAACCTGGGTCCATTCTTGAACCTGGGTTGCCAGTGACACAAGCAGAAATCCAACCACTGTGCCAATGGGCCAACCCATCAAGCAAGTTTTAATATTTCATAATGGGGGATCAGGCTGGACCACCAGGGACACCATTATATTTCATAACAGGGAATTGGGGCTGGGGATCTCCAGTAGACCAGCAGGGACATCTTTAATTTTAATAATGGAGGATCATGGCTGGGGCAGTCCACTAAACCACCAGGAACATCTTTAATTTTAATAACAGGGAATTTGTACTTGGGGAGATGGTGAGATCACCAGGAACTTATTGTAATAAAAGGGGATTGGAGCTGGGCAGGAGGAAAGAATCACATTGCCACAAATAACTCAACTCTCCCAGATGGTAAATTTCTAAATACCCTTTGACCAGCCCTGGATGGTCTAATGGTACTTGTAAATTTGCCCTCTGGGAAAGTTTTTAGAATCCCAATTTAGTGGATTTGGCAGCCTGCATCTGCTGCATACCCCTAGCAGCATGCCACACCCCATTTTGTGCCACACAGATGGTGCAAGCCCTGTTTAGTGCATGGAGTCTGAGGTTGATGCAGGCTGCATTTGAGAATCATTCCCAGTACATCTTTTGGTGCAAGGGGCACTTTGCGGCATTCCATATGGTACAAGCCCTTTGCATCATATCTGTTATCTTTGAGAATCAGGCCTTATGGATTATGGGAACTTCCTAGGTAAGAAGAGTGGAGGTGTATAACATTATTTAGATGGGTAGAGGTGGCATGTGCTGGCATCAGCTAATACCTATGACTGAGAGAGTACCCCAGGGAAATACTACTCCTGATGTTCTGATTATACACCTTGATGGAAAAAAACTAGGGTATATTTCTGGATGTCAGCTGATTTTAACTGCCAAAGCAGATTTTAAATGAATTTGCAATTTCATGCCTCATACTAAAATTCTGTTCTCTACTTTCCCTCAGAGACAGATTTAGTTACGGCAATGTGGCATGGTGGGTATATACAACACCCACTACAAAGCAAATATTCAGATATCTGCTTTCCTAAGAAATAAAAAATTGGGGGAATTAGGCATCCAAATATTAACTTCTCTAACTATTTGTTATACTTAAAGATGGTGTACATCTGATCCACTATGGAAACAACATTTTTGTTTCAAATCTAAAGATGGCACTTATTCAGATGAGATGAAACAAAATTGTAATGTCCACATCAGAACACCCAAATCTTCTTTTCAGAACAAACTAATCTGTTAAAAATAGATATGCAATAGAACTGTTAATTTTAATAAGTAAAATAACATATCGCATATCTCACAAAAGTCAACAAGAAGCACATCAGCTTTATTAAAATCAACATTCTACTCAATGAGTTTATTACAGCTTTACATTTTACATATATTTTATTAAAAACAAGAAGAAGCACATTGACTTTATTTAAAAACTTGTCACTATGATGTTTATTTTTTTAAATTATGGAAAAAACTAAATAACACAACAATAATAAACAATAAAATCTACTGTAAAAGTGTATTGAAAATGTTAAAATTCTTCTACGTATACTATACTTTATATTTAAAAGTGGAAAATCTCATACAAATATAATATCTACATTGTTATATACAGTACATAAACCATAAGATACACCAGAAAGACCAAACTTCTTGTACAGATTCTCAAAGTACCCAAAAAGCATGACCATTAAAAAAAAAAATCTTCCCAAAGTTACAAAATTCAATACAAAGTTAATCCTTTCAATAAAATATCAATGTACTTTGTGGTGACAACCCATGATAGGTGTGACTCAAACTGAGTGACTCAGTATGAGTGATTCTGTTTGAGTGCCTGTGAATATAGTGAGTAGGAATAAATAGCGTTGGGGGAATTATAACAAATGTAAAAGAGTTTGAGGTAGCTTATTGCAAGATAGAGCTAGTGAGAGATGGTTATAGGGCTGTGTTTGGGGGGGTTAAGTCCAGTAGTGATTAAAGTGATGGTCTGTAAAGCTGGAGGACCAGGGTTTGAGACTGGAATGGTGTTGACGTGTTTTTTGTTTGTTTGTTTGTTTGTTTTCATTGTTTGGTGGTTCAATTGTTTTTACATTTTTATGGAAGTTTCTTTCCCCTTGAGTTTGTTTCCTTCCCCCCTACAGGTTTCCCCCAAAGTTCTCTCACTGCTGACATGTAGTCCCCATGGTGTGGACCTCTTCATGTGATTTCCACTGTCCCTCAGTGCCACCCTCCCTGAGATTATTATAATCTTAATAGGGGGTGCAGGGCAATGACCCCCACTAGGCGGGTGTGGGGGGCAAAGCCCCTCACATAAATTGGTAGTTTTAATTGTTTGTGTAATAGAAATTAAATTTCAGTCGCCAACATTGTTAGGCACCATGGTGTCGATCTCAGTTATTGCCATCAGCAATATGCATTCGATCATTAGTTCCACACTATTATACTGGTGATCTTATTACATGGTAGCCTTTGTGGTCAATAATTTGGAAATAAACAACTTCACAAAGAAGTGATGAGAAGAGGAAATGAAAACAAAAGAGTTGGAAACTTAAAGAACCAATTAAACAACTTCATATATGATCAGAGACCAGACAACAAATAGGTCAAAGTAGACAGCAGACACAGCTGTGTCCATGGCAAACAATATATATGTCAAGCAGCCCACAATTGAAAGTGAAAGTAAACATAGACATAAGCATGCTCTAAATGATCTGAAATAAATGCAAGTTATAGAAAAAAGACACAATAAAGAAAGTAACTATCTTTTCATGCCATATTAATACCAGACTCCCTACCTCACTAAATTCCATTTTGTTTCACAGAGCCAGAGAGTGAGAGAGAGAGAGAGAGAGAGAGAGAGGTAAAGAAAAAGAAACAACCAACAGCAAAACAGATTATTTGCTTTCAACTTTTGCTTTCAGTTAATAAATTCTTAAAGACTTTCAGTTTATAAATGCTTAAAGACTTGGGGCCTGATTCCAGGATGGAGTACGCCAGCACAAATTGAGTTACGCCACACCCCAAGGCATAACTCATGACTTGCACCATGCGTTACGCCAGTCCCTATTCCAAAAGACACCTTGCACCATGTCGGCTGTGGGCTATGCCAACCATGGGATACACCACCCACTATGCCACAACCCACAATGACACAGTGCAAGAGTGGGTTCTGCAGCAACTGTTCTCTCTTCCAGAAGGGGGGCTGTCATAACCCACATCCACAATTCCAGGAGCCATACTGGTGGAGCAATCTAACAGCATCTCGGAGATGCTCTAAGGGGCATCTGTCGGTGCCATATGACAGATGACCACTCCATAGCACTGCAACAAAGGTCCCATTGTGCTCCTCGTGTCCCCACAGACACGACCATGCCACCCACCCCTGAATGTCAAGTCTCCCGAGGGTCTATTCTTCACTGTTCTCCCTGTACTACTGTGTACTTGTCCAGCCCACCATGCCCTCTGGTGCATGCCATGGTGTTCCAGGGCAGAGGGACTCTGGGGGGGCAGTGTGTAGCAGGCTGTGACTTGCAACATGCGGGGCTATTATGCCATGCCAGTGGCTTTAGCCTTTGCATGTCACAAGCCACACATCATAAGTGCCGGGACCTTGCTGCTCTTAGAATACAGCGCAGGGTCCCCAGCATAGCGGTGAATGTCACAACTCACATATGCCTGAGAGTTGCGACATTTGTCCTGGAATCGGCCCCTTTAAAAAAATACTTTAAAACATTATTCATTTATTTCATTTATTTTTGTTATCAAAATGAAGATGCACATGAAGGTGCCATGATCCTTGCATGTAGAGGAGACTGTGGAACTGGAGAAGAGAGTGGATGAATTTGATAATCTGTGTCTAGTCATGTTGGCTTCCAATCTGGCCATGCAGGCTCTGTGGAGCGATGTACTGTATGCGAGTCTCTTTCCAAGACTTGGATACATCAAACCAGAGAATCATGCAAAGGTAAGTGGAAGGTGAATAAGCAGTTGTTGTTCAAATAACTCCACTCTACACAAACAGTTTCTGTGAAGTACCATGACTGGCTCAACATCATGAAGCCGATGTGGAAACAGCTGAGAATCATGAATGTGGAGAAAGTGTTTCATTACACTTCATTTATTTGTTTTAAAAGGAAGAGCTCCATTGAGCAAATCTAATTTTCTAGGATGTTTTGAGCAATATAGCACTACTCTTTGTTTTATCTTATTTTATTTTTTTTTATTTTATTTTAGTGGATATTGGTAACTGCATAGGCTGACTGGAACAAACTGTCCCTTTTTCAGGAAAGGCACAGAATAAATTGCATACTATACTTTGAAGGAATACATAAAGATGCTAATAACAAACAGAGCATAAGTAAATGACAAAGTACAGTACATACAATGGATATACATAGGTTTGGTAGTTAGATGCAGGATACAAAGAAGTACTCAGACGAACTTGGTTTTATATATATATATATATATATATATAGACACATACATACATATATACATACATACATATACATATACATATACATATACATATATTGTGTGGGTATCCAATCAACACCACAGATCAGAAAAAGTATGGTGAAAAACTGCACCGTGATGACTGCACAAGAAGAAACAGTGAACGTGCCATTATACAACCTATCACACTTCTTATACTTTATTATTGAAATGTATGCTTCGGACATATGGGGTGCAAACTATATATTTTGGTAATAAGGTAAAGGAAGTGTGCTAGGTTGTATATCTATGATGGTAAGGTTTTTGACTATGCTTTTTGGGATGACATGGATGGCATGGTTTTTGACCACACTTTTTTGAATAGCATTGTTTTGATAGAGAAATGTTTGTGTGGTAACCATCTTAAATTTGTTTAATGTGCCAATGCAAATCCAAATGACTAACATTGTCAGATCTAGGTTTTTAAAAGCAATTCTGTAGCAATAATGAAATGCAACACAGTAAAGGAAGGCTAGCCATCAGTAAGGTGACACTTGTATGTGTGTTATCTTGTACCAAGCATTATTTATTTATTTAAAGTTTCAGATTAACACCATTGAGCTGTAAGCTCTTTTTCAAAGGTTCCACATCATAGCAGAGGGA
This sequence comes from Neoceratodus forsteri, assembly GCA_016271365.2. Classification (NCBI taxonomy): domain Eukaryota; kingdom Metazoa; phylum Chordata; order Ceratodontiformes; family Ceratodontidae; genus Neoceratodus; species Neoceratodus forsteri. The sequence continues at coordinate 860,080,873 of CM057458.1, read as the reverse complement.
CAAAGTAGAAAAACAAATGAACAAACAAGACATGAATACCATAAATCAAAAATAAACTAAAAGTAACTAGTACAACAATTTGTCAAAATGAAAAAACAAACAGCAATAGACAGGCATTGTACAATGTATGCCAGGTAAAGTGAAGACATATTCCAATGAAAACAATGAAGCAAGCTGCCCATAGGCATTGTCAAGGAAGCAGGAAAAGATGGTAGGCAGGGAGTTGGAGAAGGATGGTGGATGGGACAGGGGAAAAGGTTGGGGGCATAAGGGTGGATAGAGGGAGCAGCACAATGTGAGACACAGGGGGAAACATGTTAGAATTGAGGAATAGGGCAAAGGGCAGGATGGGAGGGGAAAGGAGAAGGGAGAGGGGAGAGGAAAAGAGGGGGGCCAGGTCAAAGCACACAAGGTATGAAGGGAGTGGAAAGAGGTAGGAGAGGGGCAATGGATGGAAGGATGCACAGGTAATAAAGCAAAGTTGTAGGTGAGGGATTAGGTGAAACAATCATAAGTGCCACTAGTCACTAGGTGCTGCCATAGCTTCCATTTAAAATGGCTAGATGTGGTAGTGTTGGTGATGTCACTAGGAAGGTGGTTAAGTGATTTAGGAGTTCTGACAGTAAATGCCCTCTGTCCTTGGGACGTGTGACAATGCAGAACTTGGAAGGTTAGACTTTTTGAGCCTCTGGTACAATGGGGGCTATTGTAGGAGCAAATGATCCTCTGTGTCCCAAGGGCCATAATTCCAAGAGAGACTTTATTAGCAAGGAGACAGTTTTGATAAGATATTCTACCACTGAGCTGGAGCCAGTTAGCCTGGGAGTAGTTGTAACAGGTATGCAAGAGCTTTTCTGTCCCTATAAGGAATCAGCAGGCTTTAAGAGCAATGGCAATGTGATGAAGGGCAGTATCTATGGCAGAACCATAGACCTCCAACCCATAGTCAATTATGGAGATTACTGAGCTTTGGATTGCCATGCTGAGGGCATCAGAAGTTACACAAAGCTTATGCTTGAACAGTAATCCAATACACGTGTTCACACTTTTGGCAACATTGTCAATGTGACTGGTGTAGGATAGAGAGCTATACAAGGTGACATGTTGGTATTTAAACAGTTCTGATTGTTCAAGGGCAACACCTGTGCAGTTTCTAATACTCAATGGATGGGCTTTGAACTTTCTTTGTGAACTGTGGAACTATGTTATAGCTGTGTAAAACACCATGATAAAGTGCCCTTTTGTTATCTTACACATAAAGTATTATATACATTGGTGGCAGAACGGTGTGAAAAGTTGCTGCGCAAAGGATGTGAGGAGTAAACCCCCACCCCGAATAGGTCAACCCCCAAAATGTAGTATTACTTTTTAATTACTCCCTCTGTGGCTTGCATGGTTATAGTTGAATTTAGAAAACAGAATGCCTTGGTAGTGTTGATGGGGAGGGCTAGGTTTATGGCCTACTAAATTAAGACACAGGGTCAAACTTAAAAAACTGAAAGGATAGGTCATGCGTTTAGCTGTGTACCAAGGAACTAGGCAATGGAAGCTACTTTCTTCTGGGGGGGACACTCCACAAATGGCAAATTTGGAAGACAAATAACATTCTGTGAGTGGACCTATTGGGAGGGATTTAAACAGTGTTCCATTCTTATCCCTCCCTTTGTTGCTTACAAAGTATTTGCAACATTTTGAAAAGTGGAGGTCTGACTAGTGTTGATATGGGTAGGCTAAATTTTTGTCCTGTTGACTTAAGATACAGTGGTCAGACTTTAAAAATGGAAAGGATGGGCTGTGCTTCAGGTGTGTGTCAAATAAGCAGAAACTAAAACTTGCTGTCATTTGGTGGGTATCCAGTGAACAAGATGACCATGACCATGCACTGGGGGGGGCACCTCATGTGACTGGCAGAAGGGGAGAGAGGGGATGTGGGGTGTAGTGCAGCAGTTGGCTGCATAGCTGGCAGTGTGGCGTGGTGGGTAGGTGGTGTGCTGGGGTTGGGAGGGTGCTGGGTTCAGTTGTGGGCACGTTGGTTTTTGGCATTGGGTCAGGGTTTTCATTTTCTTTAAGTTTTACACACACCCGAAATGCACCACCCTGAAATTGAGAATCTTTAAGAAGGGTGCTGCAGGGGCAATGCCCCCCAGTGGGGTTGTGTGTGGGGTGCAGCCCCCATATAATGTAGAAAACCAATCACCAATTTTCTAGTCACTGCAAGTGTACATTGCTGTAATTCATTTTTGGTGATGTAGACTCACCCAAATGACAATTGCTATTCCACGATCACTTTTATCACATAGAACCCATTTGGGGAGGGGGTGCACTCCACAAATTACAAATTTGGATAACAAACGATTTTTAATGCACATACAGTATAACCTTTTAAATGCACAGTCTTCCCTAGTAATAATCTAACATGACTGCAAAAACTAATAGGGTCAAGCCATACCACTTATGACAGTGGCAAACTCATCGTCATTGTTTCTCCCCTAGTACCACCATCTATGATTTTATGTATGCTGTTTCAGCAGCATATCATGTCAGCAAGTAGACATAAAATGCTCATACATGTTATCTTGTACAGAATAATTTAATTCTGGATAATAGACCATAAAGAAATTATTTTTCTATCTTTTTTGAAATAAATTAATGAATGCATTGGTTGCAGAATGGTCTGAAAACTGGTAGGGCCAAGGATGTACCAAGTAACACTGCCCCCCCTCAAATGGGTCTACAAACAGAATAATATTTTTTATTCACTTCATAATCTGCGGATATACTATCTTCCAATTGTCAGCAACTTCCAATGCCTAGATCTGTGATACCTACCTGAAGGCCTGTCCATTCTTTTTATTTTCAAGGTTTGACCAATGTCACTTCACTCAGCAGACCACAAACCCATCCCACATCCATCAACACCACTCAGGCCTTCACTTTTGAAAATTCTACTTACACCCTACAAATCACAAAGGGAGTGACTAGAAAGTAAACTGCTAACTTCATATGTAGTCCTCCCTAGTAATAAATGAACATGATTACAAAAACTGATAGAGCAGGTCTTACCACTAATAAAAGTGGTAGGGTCATAACCATAGTTCCCCTTCCCCTTCTAGCATCTATGATTTTATGTATGCTGAATTGTTGAAACAGTATATAATTGAAATGACCAAGAAGAGTCCTGATAGTACACGGTCTTCAGTAATACTGAATCTGCCACTGGTAATTGGCATTTTTGTCATACCCCACTGTCTAATTTCATTTACTTAAATAATGTAGGAAATAACTTACACCTTGTTAAACAATATTATGCTACACATTTATAAAAAGTACAAAAGTATTATATGTAATTACAGATATAATTAGCACATTCTTTACAAAACAACTAATTATTCTAATAATGTAATATCCATTTATTTCCTTGCAGAAGAACACGGGATCAAAGGCTCTCAGCTGGTCCACCTAAAAATCAGTCCTGGCGGTTTGGTCTCTTCTGCTGCTCAAGCTTAGTCTGGGTGCTCCTCCTCCTCCTCTAATGAAGAAGGGAGTCCCGATGTAGCAGAGGGAGAATTTAAAGCAGAGGATCCCACTCCCCAACCCTGGAGAAGAGTACAGAAGGTATTTTAATCACTACAATATCATACTAATTTATGTAAAAGAACCACTTGTCAACACAGCAATAACACTACTGCCAGCAAATTATATATTTTGTGTTCATTGGTAACTGGGTAAAGCCCACTACATGCAATGCTTGGTTTCAGGGGCAACATGTGAGCACTTAGAGGTTAAGTGGCTTGCTCACAGTATGCAAGTGGAGACTGTGAGACTCAAACCAAGGCTGGCTGGATGTACCAATCTCAGTCACAGCTCTTTACTCTCAGCTCTAGGCAATATTGTCAACCCAAAGTTTAAAATCTGTGTTCAAGAATCAGCTTAAAAAGACTTCTTTACTCCTGTGGGGAGTGGAGGACATGGAAACTGGATCCATGACAGCTGAGTGAAAACAAACTTTGTGCGGTAAAAAGTTGCGTAGACAACACCACACAAACAATTAACTGCAATGGCACAATGCAGCAGAAAGAAACATGCCACAACACAAAAACCTTGCAGAATGGTGGTGGACAGGTTATGGGAGGGGACACAGCATGGGAGGGGGGTGAAACTCGGGGAGTCAGCAGCACAACTCTGCATGGGATGTGACTTGGGTGGCAGAAATCCAGGTGGGATGGTGAACATCACACCATAAGGAACTTGAGGGAGGGAAGTCAGGAGGGGATGTGACAGCAAGAAGAAAAAAAAAAGAAAAAAAATAATGTCAGAGTATGACCTGAACCCGGGTCAGCTGCACCAACACTATTCACAGCCCATTACAGTAACTTTTACTCGATACTGTCAGCACACAGAAATGTCACACATTCATTGGCTTAGAGAGCTAGCATTCCAATACACTGGAGGCTGAACAATCATTACATTTCTCTGCAATTGTAATTATTAACATGTCTCTGCAACAATTTTACTGTGGGGTGTTGCACCTCCAACCCCCCCCCCATCTGGGGACTTCACCCCCCAAAATCCCCCACAAAATTCATATAATCAGCCCCAATGTCAGACAGAACTTGACACAAGAAGCATTCTGAATATCTGTGTGGTCCCAACATCATGTGCTGTCATCCCACCTACATGGACTTCCCATTCATAGTTTTCCCTGTGCAGTAATTGTTGTGTAGTTATTACACTCACTGACTTGTCATACTACCCTTTGAAATTAGTATCTACCAGACTCTTGAAGGAAACCAAAGATCAAGCAGGCCATGTCCATTCAAAGGCATTGGAGGAGCGAAGTTGTTAACATACATCATGCAAATGCATGCAGTTACATCATAACATTACACAGCTGCCCTCTTGGGCAAAATGCAAAAAGTGAGAAAATTGCAGCCAACAAACAATATGATGCTAATGTTCTTCAATCCCTGCACCCAGATAGCAAGATACAGTTCATGCATAAGATGATTTTGTTAAACAGCATGCTTTTAGAAACCCATAGACCCCCATCTGAGGGGTAAATCCATGGGAAAGATGAAAGACACCAACTAAATGTAAATCCTATAGGATTCAGAGGTAACAAACCAGGGGAGATTGAGGGTTGGGTTAAATTAGGGCACACAAGAAATAGATTAATTAAATATACAAAAAAATGCCAAAAGTCAAAACTGAAATTATAAATATGTTTTCTTGCTCTTCTTTTTCAGTCAGACAAGCACCGTGGCACTTTTCAGAATCTATATACCAGGCCACACACCCTCCTTCTTCTGGTAAGTATATTATTATCCAGTCAATACTATTCTTTCATGCATGGCTACAAACTCACCCAGTCTTGTAAAACTAAAAGTATTTTGGGAAGAGCATTGCATTGGCCACAGTAAAACTTATTTGAAACATGAAATTAATGTTTTTTATCAACATAATCTATATTAAAAAAACAAGTATTTGATAGCAAGAATATACAATTGTTACTCTGTAAAAAAGAATATAATATAGACAAGCTGATAAGCTTGAATTATATAAGACAAAAATCATAACTCATGTAATAAATCTGTACAGTATAACTTTTGTTACTTTTAACAGCTTTAACCCAAACACCCGCCAAACTAGCAACCCACACCACTGAATTTGAGAAACCTTCCTCATAACAACCTAATCATTTTCCAATAAGTTTTTCTGCATTTTGAATACATATTTTCCATTTTAAAAGGGCCTGATTCCCAACTCCAAAATTAATCCCTAGACATTTAACAGTATTATCAGTGTAAGGAATGTTAGCAAATGAGGTAGGCAGCCGAGGTGTTATGTCTCCTATAGGAAGGCATATAGTTTTCTAAAAATTTATTTTTTACCCCAAAATGAATGTAAATCTATTACAATGATAAGTAACACTGTTTTCAGAGGTATCTTTATGTAATACTAAAACTATATCGTCTGCATAGGCTAACACTTCCAGAGGTGGTGTCTTAGTGGTTAAGGTGAGTCCAATAATATTTTGTTCTTTTATTAAGTTTCTTAAAAAAGAGTTAAAACTATAAGTGTACAGTAGTGGACTAAGGGAGCATCCATGTCTTAGCCCCTCTCTTTATTCTAATGTTTACTCCTGTCCAACCATTTATTAAAGGTTGTACATAGGCCTGATCATATAACATTTTAAGCTATTATATGAATTTTCCTGGTATGCCATCTTTTGCCAAGGCATAACAGAGGTAGTCATGGGATAAATAGTTGAAGGCCTTTTCTTTGTTGAAGCTTAATAGTATTCGAGATTCTGGTCAATTTTTGCCTCTCAAATATATTTTTCTTAGCAAAATCAGGTTTTCTTGAATTTTTATATTTGTGATAGAGTAAGTTTGGCCATTGCAAATAAGGGTATCAGAGATTTTGGCCAACCTCCTTGCTAGAATTTTTCCTAAGATTTTAAAATCCATATTTAAGATACTGATTGGCCTCCAGTTTTTCAGGTCACTTTTACATCCCTTCTTATATAAATAAATCAAGTGTGTTAGTGACATGGATGATGGTAGAGACATTGTTTCCAGAATACTGTTGAAAAGTTTTGTCAAATATGGTGTGAAATCTACAAGAAATGTTTTGTAGAATTCTAAGTTTAAACCATCAGATCCAGGGAAAATATTATTGTTTAAGAATTTTAATGCAGTAATTACTTTGTTTTCAGTAGTATTTTGTACTAGTTTGTCTTGTTTAATTTGGGAATATCCAAATGTTCATAATGTTGGTGTGGGTGACTCTATACAGGATGTTTGTTTAACAAAGTCATCCACTATAGTAATCACCTCTGTTATTGAATATTTAGTGTCAGCAAATTTGTTTTGTAATTTATAAAATATGTTATGATCTGTCCTATGCTTGCAGTCTTTAAAAGGGTCAAAAGTTTTTTTTTTAATTTGCGTGCCAAATTTTGTTTCTTGTCCTAGTGACTGTGCCCTGTTATATCAAAATATGAACATTTCTTTTGTTTATGTTTTGCATTTACATACTATAATCTACTTTTGTAGTTTCAGTTTTGGAAATTAGAACATGCACGTGTTTTCTAAGTTGCAGATATTGCAAATAGGTATCATTTGCTTGTTTAGTGAATCACAGTTCTAGTGAATTCTGTTTCTTTTTGCTTCCAATCAATACTGTTGAAAATCAGCTCTTCAAAAGTGCTAATAACCAAACATTTCAGGACCAGTCAGTTCAAAATAGATTTTATGTGCATATTATTTATGTCTTACATAGCCTTCATTCAAACGATTTTTAGTAATCCCCTCAACATTTTGATATCTGAATCCAATCTCTTCTTCAGGGAAAAGGCTAAAAAATATACATAACATGCATTGTTAATAAATTTACTTTGTTATCATCAAAAAATATTTATAAAAGTTGGAATGGACAAAACTACAAGTTAGCTTATGTGTTTTCACACCAGAATGCCACTTTACTTTGTTCAAATGTTTCAAAGTTTCCTTCACTTGCTAAAACCAAAATTTATATATGCAGGAATTATTACTACAGGATCTCATTTTTAACATCTTTTACATCAAAAAACTTCCAAAATATACAGTATTGTTATAATCATTTCTAATGTATCAACATCAGCATTAAATGAAATACACTACATTAAATTCACATAAAAATTCTCAGTGTTACCTTATCTGTATGCATCATATTTTCAGAGGGGTCCTCATTTTTATACCAATATTTAAATGTATTTTGTGATTCTAGAAAACATAGACAGTTCATTTTATTAATTCATGATCTGAGATGAGTCTCCTAATTTATTATTGTGTTTAACACTATGCTCATTTTGTATTAAGAGAAAAAGGTTGCAGTCATCATGAGCTCCCTGTTGTAACTTCATTACTTACCAATTCTCAAACATTAATGTTTTTATTCACCACCTTTCATCTATTCTTATTTGCAGGCTATAGCAAACAAGTAAAACAAACATTCTTTGAGTTACTGTGCGTTTTTCTCAATACACACTTTGCTATCTCTTCTAAAAAGCTTAATTTACCTGGTGTTTTCAAACTGGGAGCTCTGCTTTCAGCATCCTCAAATCACTATTTTTGTTTCAGAGGAACATCCCTTCTTCTACCTTTGAGGTGAATGGCACTCTGGGCAGGTTGGGTGAAGCCAACAACCATGTGATGTTGCTGCCTCCTGTGTCTCAAAGATACAGCTTTTCCTACTCAGTCCAAAACATTGGAAACTCTGAAGTGCACACCAGGTGTGCTACAGAGGGTTAGTGCCAATGTTTACCACAAGCAGTGATTCATATTATGATGCATTTGTACTTGTTTATTGTACTCTCTCCACAATACCAAAATATATTTCAAAGATCTATGTGCTCAGCACTTTTAATTGTTCAGGAACAATCTATGTGGATGCAGAACAGGGGTTTTGGGCTCAGGGGTGAGGGGTCATATAAGTCAAACAAACAAATAAAAATGCCATTATCTTAAAATAAGTTAACAAGGGTATGGTCAAGCAGGGCAACTTCTATAAGGAGAGGTTCGGGGGCTCAACATGTACTCGCTCTAGGAAAGATGAGAGAGGGGTGACAGGAATGTGACTTTCAAGTACCTTAAAGGTATAAACATGGTGAACACTGAGGGCCTCTTCAACTTTAATGGGAACAAGACTAAGAAGCATAGCCTAATGCTGGTGAAGGGTAGAGTCAGAAGGGAGATGAGGAGACCCTTTTTTACCAAGATGGTGGTGGCTAAGTGGAATGAGTTGCTAGAGGAGATGGTATCTCTAAAAACAATGGTGAACGTCTAAATGGTATGGGACTGGTAAAGAGAAAAGTTGAAGTGGGGGGGGGCAATTTGGGGAGGAGGTAGTTGAAAAAGATCAAGAGGGAAATGGCAAGTGAGCTGTTTCCTTCATGAACATCAGGAATTGTATAATTGTGCAGACTGTATAGATTGTAAGGGCTTTATCTGCTGGCATGTTCATACAGTATGTATGTAACACAAAACCTGCATTTCTTTGGCAAAAACCTGTGCTTACTTGTATGGATTTATATTTAAAAACTGAAAAAAATGTCCTTAAATAGAAATAGTTTTTTTTTTGTTTTTGTTTTTCTTTGCAGATTTTGCTAGGTGAAGAGTGTAGATTAGACCTAAAATCATCCAAGCAGACCTCTAAAGCAGTAGGTAAGGCTAGGGGGGGTGTTAGGGTGTATTAGTAGGGGTATCACAAGTCGTAAGAGGGAGGTAATAATCCCTCTGTACAAGACATTGTTTAGGCCCCATCTGGAGTACTGCGTGCAGTATTGGAGGCCACACCTTCACAAGGACATTAACCAAATTGAGGCAGTCCAGAGAAGGGCAACCAAAATGGTGCAGGGACTGCATCAGAAGACATATGAGGACAGATTAACGGAGCTCAATATGTATACCCTTGAGCAAAGGAGGGAGAGAGGTGATATGATCGAGACATTTAAACACCTTAAGGGCATAAACAAGGTGAAAGAGTCTAACATGTTTAAATATAAGAAAAATAGCAGAACAAGAGGACACAGCATGAGATTAGAGGGAGGCGATTAAGGGGAATGTGAGGAAATTCTTTTTCACAGAAAAGGTGGTAGATGCATGGAATGGCTTACCACAAGAAGTGGTGGCTATGAATACAGTGCAGGGCTTCAAACAGGCATGGGATAGGCATAAGGGAGCAATACAAATGACTATGAATAGATAGGTCACTGACAGAGCAAAGGCCGATGGCACATTTATAAGGTAGAAAAAGAAATGGGCAGACTGGATGGGCCTTGCGGTCCTTATCTGCCGTCAACTTCTATGTTTCTATGTTTCTATGTTTCAATTGACCTTTAACATATAAGTAATTAAAAACAAAATGCACTCCAACATTATGACTTAGAAACAATTTAACAACATTGGCCCCAATTCTAGAAAAGTTACACCTGGCATAATGGCATTTGCACCAAGTAGAATGGCACAAGTAGCAACTTACTCCAGCAGTTGCAACATGCACGATTTTACAAAGTGGCCTGCGACATGTCGCAGGCTACTTGTGCCAAAGAGCTGTTATGCTGGCAGTTGCACCATAAACCCCCGTGACATAGCGCTAGGGGGTTTATAGAAGCAGTCATGACCCATTCCAGAAAGGGCAGCAACAAAGTCCCCAATGTTGGGATTCTACAAGAAGCCCCGGAGGAGAACTGGCAACATAAGTTACACTTGCATTTAGCTGGTGTAACTTACATACGTCCTCCAAGGGTCCTGTAGAATGCAGTCCATGTGCCCTCCCCCCCATGCCCAGACCACTGCCATTGGTGCCCCAATGGGTGTCTCACCCCCCGCCCTGTCTCTCATGCCTATACATGCCCCCGTACCCCCACACAGTAACAGCCCCACTGGGCTACCCACACCCTGCCCCAAAGCCTCCAATATGTGCCCCACTGGGCTGGTCACACCAACTGCCCCTAAAGCCACCATAGATGTACCCCACAGGGTGGTGCAGTCAACCCCCCACCTATGCCCCAACCCTGAGTCACCCACCACAAATGTGGCAAACACCCAGACAAGCCCTGGTAGTCTAGTGGCCCCACCCCACTCAGCCATGCCAGTCCACTCAGCACCCCCAATCCATCCCCAGCGGTGACAGGTGCAGCCACCTTTCACCTTCGCAGCTGCCACCAACTGAGTACTGTAGGAGCGCTAATGTAAAGACATGCTCAGAAATTATTTTCTAAGTGTGTCTTTACATTAACACTCCTACAGCAGTCAGTCAGTGGCTGGCCATGGAGGTGTGAGGTGAGCTGTGCCAGTTGCTGGCTGGGGATTGGTGGGGGGTGCTGGGTGTACTGGCATGGCTGGATGGGGGATGGGGGCCACGAGACTACCAGGGCTTGTCTGGGTGTATGCCACATTTGCAGCAGGTGACTCAGGGTCAGGGCAGGGGTGGGGGGGTTGACTGCACTGCCCTGCATGCCAAATCTATGGTGGATTCAGGGGGACAGTTGGTGTGGCCAGCCCTGTGGGACATGTACTGGAGACTTCAGGGTCAGGGGGCATGGGCAGCCCTGTGGGGCTTTAATTGTACACTTCGGGGGAGCAGCACTGTTAGGCTCTAAGTGTAATATTTGGGGGAGTCTGGGGGTGTGGGCAGCTCTACAGGGCACCTCGTGGCCTGCTGGGCATGGAGGGGCACTTGCGACCTGCAGTTCTGGCTTGCGACATGCTCGCCAGGTACACCCTCTTTTCGGCATACCTGGCCACATTTTGCAAGTCGCAGGACTTAGCTGTGGAGAGCCTGCCCCTTCTTGAATAGGGTGCAGGGTCAATGTTGCAGTTGCTGTTGGCACAAGTCACGTTTAGCGGCAACTTGCGCCAACCTTGTAGAATCGGGCCCATTATACTTATCATTTATGAAATCAAAGAAAAATCTTACCCCTCAAACCAAATGTTCAGCCACAATACCTGCATGCAAGAAAGTACTGTAGTAACTCTTCTACAGTATACGACACAGTAAACCAAGACTTAAATGAGTGTTGAGTAAGTTACTAGAGGGGAGAATCATTCCAATAAAATAAGGTGCACAAAAATAAGGGGGCGTGGAATGAAGTTAGAAGGCTGAAAATACGAGACAGATGTGCAGAAGTACTTCTTAACTGAAAGAATTGTGGTAGCATGGAGCAATCTTCCAGCAGAGGTGGTGGGGCCAAAAATAGTGGTGGGCTTCAAACTTGCATGGATAGGCACATGGAAATCTTAGCTGGGAAGCAAGGGGGGCAGAAATCATATAGGTGATGTGGTGACAGGAGAGGCGCCATATATCTCCATACAGTTGCACTAAAAAGCATCCCCACTAATGCAGAAAGAGGAAATGTAAAAGGAAAATGGATGGTGAAACACATTTATAACACTATGTGCATCAGTACTACACACATACAGTATCTAAAAAAGCCTTGCAAAATATCTAAATTTGAGCTTCTCCTGGGAAGGGAAAAATAGGAGAAGAGACAACAAGCTTTGAACCTTCTGACACTACCATGTTAGGCAATATACTACATGACTTTTGAGTCAGACAACTGGTAGAGCTGTACTTCTCACAGGAGGAGAAACTGGCATGTGAAATACACAATTTAACATACAGTATATGTTCTAGTATTACAGCCAAACCCCAGAAGCTGTGTGTTGCCCCCCACCACCACCAAATGTCTGGAAAGGTCCCTCATTGCAAGACCAAGATCTGTGATTAGAGCTGTACTTCTCACAGGAGGAGAAACTGGCATGTGAAATACACAATTTAACATACAGTATATGTTCTAGTATTACAGCCAAACCCCAGAAGCTGTGTGTGGCCCCCCCACCACCACCACCACCACCAAATGTCTGGAAAGGTCCCTCATTGCAAGACCAAGATCTGTGATATTGGTATTTACCACCATACCTCAAGTTAATGATATCTTATTGTATGTTATATCATTTTCTTTTATTAACTCTCTCAGCATTGATAATATTAACACCCAGTCATATCCAGGTACAATAACAGTAGAGAAAATGAGATTAAAAGGTTTGGAAAAAAGCTGACCATGTTCCTTGACAGGTAACTGCAATCCCTTTCTCCTACCAAAACAAGCCCTCCCCTCAGTCAATGAGGGTGCTTCAAAGAACCCACAGTCTTTCCAATGCTAATGTTTTAGTTATGGATATGCCTCCTGCAGAGCAAACTGATCTCAGAACAGCTACAAACTGCTAACAGTTGTAAGTTAACTGTGATAGACACCACATTATATATGAATAAACTGGCCTCATCATATAACTAATTCATGCATAGCAAACAGGGCTCTGGACAACAGAAAGTTGATAACAGTTGCATGATGAGTAGGACAGAGATTAATTGACCATAAATAATTATTGACATGCACAAGCAATCCTAGATAATTTGGAAATCATATCAATTTTACCAACAATTATGTATGTTAAGGTATTAAACTGGAGGAACTACAACATAGGCCGAATACAAAAAAAACCTACTATATATCAATAACAAAACATAAAATATTTCTTTCTTTCTATTTCCAGACACTAAAGTGGTGGCCATGCGACAGCTAGTTCACATGCAGAATATGTCACTGCAACAACAACAGCAGATGCAAACGATGAGAGATCTTTCCAATAATGTAGGGACAATGGCAGCTGCCATGTCAAACACGGCTACCCAGGTGGGCAACATGGCAGCTGCCATTACAACTATGGCAGTGGGAACTGGCACTTTGTCAACTGCAATGAGTACTATGTCCAATACCTTGGAGGGCTTTAAACAGCAAGTGACTAATGCTGTTACTGTCCTCCAAGGTATTGGTATTTATAAGTCCACTGCTTTGGAGGGCATTGAACAGCATATGTCTAATGTTGTAACTGGCCTCCAAAGCAGTGAGACCATGCCTAGTCCCACTGCTATAGTAGCAGGAACATCCACTGTTTCTCCTTTCATCTGTCCTCCCACTCAACCCACCCATTATATCTAATCTACCCCAAACTACCTCTTCTACTCTTTCCTCTTCTTTCTTCCCTCCTCCCACCTATCCTATTCCATTCTGTCTACCACACTCCAACCTACCCTTTCTATTCTTTATAACCCCACCATATCCTTTGAATCAAAAACTATCTCTTCTCTCCCTTCTCATGCTTGACATACCCATAATGCATCTGTAAATCTCATCCTACATGTTCTAAGGCTTTTGTCTATTCCCATTCTTCATATACTCCCTCTTCTAAACCTGCACCTTCTTCATCTCTTAGTACTCCTCCTCAACCTCCCCATTCTACCTCTTCTCTCCCATCTAATCCTAAAACTGCCCCTACTGCACCTACCAAAACACAACTTAACTCTTCCAAGACTTATACTTCTTCCCATGCTTCAAAACCTCCCCCTTTTAAACCTCACATTCTCCTGCTGTCACTACTCCAACTTTCTCACCTCCCTATTCCTCCTCCTCCTCCTACCTACCTCTACTCCAGTCCTAACCCTTCATGTATCCACTGAACCCTTACCATCTCACTAAAATCCAAAACTCCCAGTAAAAATTGAAACCCTACCATGTAACTGTTTAGTGTAACCCACCTCTCTCATTCCCACTCCTTTATAAATATATTTTTAAATATGCTTTTATATACTTTATTTTAATTCTTCTATAATATGCATATTTTTAATTAGTAATATTTTGGACAAATCAGCCATTGTTTTACTTTGAAGGATGTATGTATATATATGTATATATATATATATATATATGTATGTTTTTTATCGAAAAGTTCTCCATCCTTATTTTTTTTATTTCTTAGCATGTTTGTATATACTTGATTAAAATTTTTGTGCAATACATTTTAAAATAGTATTATTTGGGGCAAATCACCTATTGTTTTAGTTTAAAGAATGCATATGTTATATTATTTTGATGGCTATGTTATCCATCCTGTTGTTTTAATTTAGTTTTTATACTCTATAAATATATATCAGATAGATTTATTTTGAGAAAACCACCCTTTTTTACTATTTATTTAGAAATTGACATTTTATTTATTTGTTGAAAAATGTTCCAACTTTTTATACAATAAACAATTCTGAAAAAAAAATCATATATTATTGTCCAAGTAATTTTTGAAATTATTCAAACCTTATACAGTTTAAACATTTAAAACATACATAACTGTTAAGTTGGGGTGGAGCTGGTAAATTGAGATCAAAATTTGAAACAGTTGTGGTTGAACATATACATTCAAATGTTTTCAGACTTAAAAAATTGCATTTCCTAGAAGTATCCTCAAAACACAGACACATTACCTCAATTAATACACAAAGCATGTGTATTTTCATATGCAAAAGTTCCCCATTTAACACCAAAAATTATTGAGCAGCACAGATATTTCCACAAAGACATTATATTGCACAAAAATATTACATGGTATAAATCATCACAAAGCAATCACAAAGATGTTATATGGTGTTATCCATCACAAAGCACAAAAGCCATCATGCAGTATGCATATTTTAAGAAATACTTTATAGCCCCATGATGAGTTTGAAAATTGTAGAAAAGGGAAAAAAGTGCTGGTTAGCACAATTTTCATCGTGAAATACAAGTATTCCAAAATATATTTCATAACCTCATAATGAGTTAGAATTGCAAAGAACAAAAAGTAACAATCAGCATGAATTTGTACAAACCAAATTCCAGTAATTGTGTTATACATATATTTAACAGAACAAAATAATATTTGTGAAGAATTCCTTTGCAAAGTATTTCATTTCTAATGAAAGATAACAGATTACTATTAATTATTTTTAACTACAAACTACATTTTTTAACTTGTACTAACCCTCCCTCACAAATACTACTTTATGACCTTTAACCTTTACCAGATAAAAAAGTTATCTTCGCTTAAAGGGTTTCTTTGTATTGGATTTTAACATGAATGAAGTCTATGCATAGATCTAGCTATTTTTCTCAGTTAGTTTTTTTGAATGTGCATACATGAACAATTAATTGTAATCAAAAACTATTTAATGTTTTTTAATCAGAACCCCCAGGAGACCTATTCCCATATGGTACATACAAAACCTGTAAGCTTCATACTGTACATCAGCCCTTAATATGTCACAAAGTGCAAAAGCAATCTTTATGAAATTTGGGTAGTTATGAGACCCTAGGACTGAGAACAAGCATACCAAATTTTATTTTGCAGTCATAGGGTCTAAGATGACTGAAATATAAGGCTCTTTAATGCCAATTTTTAATAAAACATCAATGAACCCAGGTGCTACCATGTATGTACAGTATAATACAGACTGAGATAGATAGATAGACAGATAGATAGATAGATAGATAGATAGATAGATAGATAGATAGATAGATAGATAGATAGATAGGCAGGCAGGCAGACAGGTAGACAGACAGATAGTCAGACATACAGACAGACAGATCAACACACAGATAGATCAATTTTTTGCAAAATATTGTATTATTGTATCAGTTAGGGTTCAACTGAACAGCATAAAAGTAGAGAAATGACATTAGGGTTTCCATTCCTATTCTGCACCCCTGAGGGTCCTGCAACTCTTCAGTCACAGTTGTTAAACATACATATTGAGCTTTGGTTCCAGAGGGGCCTGTACTTACACAGCTACATATAGAAAACTATGCACTAGCTGATCCAGCTATGTAGTGAGATAACACCTGCTCTCCTTTAGAACAGCAAAAATTAACTGTTTTAACCTTATCTGAGCTTTCAGAGCTAACATTTTACTTTTGGGGGGGATGTTCTACCCCTAAACAAAACTGCTAACCCCTTGAAAAATTTCTAGACCCCATGCTGAAACTATGATTCCCACACTGTAACAGTATTTTTGTCTGCAGAAGTTCAGTCCCCCATAGGGCCTACACATCTGAAGCCAAAGGTTCAAGTTCAAGTTCAAGTTTATTACAGGAAAACACCATTGAACAAGCTCATTCACATAGGAGGTCCTGGGGCACATTTACAAGCAGAATAAACAATACATATAGGTAATAACATATCAATGCATTAAGGGCAGACTAGGTCCTTCAAAAAACATTGGCCAAAGGTAGTCATGCAAGCTGTACAGCATACACACAGGTGAGAATGCATAAGCACAGACCCCACAGTGTCTGTGCTTATGGAGCCAGTGATACAAATCCATGAAGGTAGTATGTCAGTGCTATTGCATTTGTGTCATGTGGAAGCAGTTGCATGTTGTTTGCCTTACCTGATGTTGGCTGTCTGTGACTGCTTGTGTAGTCTTATTCTTTTACTGCTGTGGGGGAAGTTAGAATTGGAAACACAAATACTACATTTACTTACTTTTGTGGCATTAAGCTGCACCTTAACTGAGGTATTATTGCAGATATTTTTGCAAAATAGTTCCTTTTTTTTGAGATAGTGGAATCATAGCCTGATTCATGGAGGTCTCTTTGGGACCTGCAAGAAGAGATGCATAGGGCCTTATGGACCCAGAACCAAGGGAAGAGTACATCTTGTGCAGTCTCCTCCAGGTACTGTAATTCTCTGTGGCAACAGATGTCAAGAATTATTGTGGGGCTGTGTGGCAAGCTGCAGAAGTGTAGTGCCCTCTGGCGCCTATCTTTTTATGTGGCTACAGATACAGAAACACAAGGAAATAGTCCATCTGTCAGCCAAAGCGCAGGCCCCCTGGGAACCACAGGTGTAGAGATAGAGTCCCTGTGCCAAGAAAAGATTTCTCTTTCCTACATGATACTTTGGCCTGTGTAGACAACCCTGTACATTCCATTTACAAGCTGGAGGGTGGTGCTGCATGACAGCACCATCTCCCCAGCCTTGGCCCATCCAGCTGGCTTGCTGTGCTTACCCCAAAACTTGGTTTACTGGCATGGGATCACAAAACACTACACACTGGGGTAAAGCCTGTCACTACATACAACAGGTCTTATTTTTTTTTATTTGACCCCACATTTTCAAGATAGTCATTTCATGACACCCTTATAAACATGACATGTGGCATTTATAGAATAGCAGCTGAAATATCATTTGACACACAAGTGTGAAAACACATTTCATTCAGGATTTGAGAACCAACACCTGTTACATTTATGAGGTGGTCTGAAAAAAATGGCTTTATTGAAAGTGTGGAGTCAAAATACTGAACCTTAGTGAACTTGTGAGTAAACATTAAAATATTTCAACTTTCACTCCTAACTTGTGTAATTTGTTATATTTTTACCAAATTATACATATAATTTTCAAGTCCCACCCAAAACATAATTTCAAAGATTGACTGTAAAATAACCATTTAGGCCAGATTTGAAAATTTCATCTGCCTTAGTGAAGTTATGAGTGGACATTGAAATATTTCAATGATCATTCATAATTTGGTCACAATACCGTATTTTGTTCACCAACGTTTTAGCATGGTCTTCTTATGACCCCACCTCATGATCCTGGTAGGTGAAAATGTTCAATTCCCACCCAAAAGTTAATTTTGTGGAGCAATTGTGAAACCATCTTTCAACCTGGATTTAACATTTTCACTTGCCTTGTTCATGAGATGAGGTCCCATAAGGGCTAAAATGAATGGTGGAAAAATGCTGAAAATTAGCAATGTTATGAGTGAACATTGATATATTTCAAAGTTCACGCATAACCCATTTTACCATGTTTTTCCACCACATTTTTAATATAGTCTTATTACAACCTCAAGTCATGAACCAAATATCGTAGGCGAAGCTTTTCAAATCCCACCTGTATGGGGATTTCATGGTATGACTATGAAATCACCTTTTGACCCTGATGTAAAAAATGTCACCTGCCCTGTTCATGAGATGGGGTCCCAGAAAGGCCATGTTAAATGTCTGGTGGAAAAATATAGAAAATTAGCCAAGTTATGAGTAACACTAAAATATACGTCCAAATTGGAGACCTCCACCTTGGTGAAAAATCTCGGCATCATTCTGAACAACGAGCTGACACTGGATGCCCAGATGTTGGCGGAGGTCTGGAATGGAGTTCACCATCTCCAGAATATTGTCTAGATAAAATCCCTAGTCCCTCCTGAAAATCTGTCCACACTGATAAATACGTTTGTCACCTCGAGGCTTGATTACTATAACACATTTTACATCATGGTCAAGGGAGGTATGCTACAGCACCTGCAGCTGCTGCAGAATGCTGTGGATCAGCAATCGATAGGTTTTCTGAGATCAGGTCATATTTTGCTGGTGCTGCGTGAACTGCATTGGCTTTCAGTGCACTGCTGCATCTCATTTAAATTAGGTCTGCTGAACTATAAGGACCTGCAAGGACTTTAGTCCAGGCTACCTGCTAGAGCTACTGCTTACCTATAGCCCCAGTTGCTCTCTCCAGTCAGCAGGGGAGGGCCTCCTGGAGTGCCAGGACAAGACTGAAATTCTCTGGGGATTATTTTTTTTTGAGGTGGTGGAGTCAATCCTCTGGAACTTGTTACCCGGGTATCTGAAGGAGGTCACTTCTGCTGAGATATTTAAAAGAGGATTAAACACATTATTATTTCAGCAAGCCTTTAGGGACTAATAGAGTTAATTATTGTTATTCATTGTAGAACACAGAGATCAAATTAAATACTAGATTATTTATTATATTCATAACTGTATTGATGTTAGATGTTTATTGATCTTAGTATGATGCTTTGATGGTTCATCATGTAAGGGTGCATGGACCCTTTGCAGAAGGGCACGTTAAACAAATAAAATCTACTATTTCATTGTACACGCATAACTTGGCCATTTTACCATATGTTCCACAAATTTTCAATGTAGTCTTCATATGACCCCACTTCATGAAGCCAGTAGGTGAAAATATTCAAATCACGCTGAAAGTGATTTTGATGAGTGACTGTGAAATTACCTTTAGAGATGGATTTGAAAAATGTCACCTACCTTGTTTATGAGGTGGGTCCCAAAAAGGGCATGCTGAACATTTGGTATAAAGTATTGAAAAAAATATTTAAAATAAAATCTACTCTTTCATTATTCACGCATAACTTGGCCATTTTACCATATGTTCCACAAATTTTCAAGGTAATCTTCATATGACCCAACTTCATGAAGCCAGTAGGTGAAAATATTCAAATCATGATGAAAGGTGATTTTGATGAGTGACTGTAAAATTACCTTTAGAGACGGATTTGAAAAATTTCACCTATCTTGTCCATGAGGTGGGTCCAGAAAAGGGCATTTGGTATAAAGTATTGAAAAAAATGTTTAAAAAATACAAAGCTATGAGTAAAAATTAAAACTACATTGAAATTTTTAACTGGACTTACCTTATTTTCTCATATCAAGGTTGCAGTTTCAGCAGGAGGATGTGTTGTTGATCAGAGACTGGATACATGAGGTAGGACAGTTTTAGGTGAGTTTGGCTGTTTGGATGGGTGCTGAATGAGGGTCAGGGTTGGACGGATGGGGGATAGGAGAGGCTGCAATCACAGAGGGATCATTTTCTTTCTTGCAGGTCAAATGTGGAAAAAAGAAAAGATCAATGAGGGATGTTTTTCTTTTTTTACAGGGGACTGGAGATGACACCTACGATTTGTAACCCCAGTGTTGAGTAGTCTTTGATGGCACTGGAGATGGGTACCCCAGTGCTGTCACCTATATATTGGCAAGCAGACAATCCAGAGGCAAGGGGGTATAATGGAACAGTACTAGGAATGGGGACCCCATTCCACTTACAATAGAAGTTAAATGGGAAGAACAAGGAAGGACTGGATAAGCATGGAATAGGAGGGAGACTAGAAAAGTGCATCATCCCAATGTAAAGCACAGTTTAAGGCATTTTCTTATAGCAGAATGTGAGCTGGATGTGATAAATTAAATAGTTTTTGAAAATAAGTGCTTTGTCATATTTTAGTCATTGTTTAAAACTGAAGCTGTGCCTCCAAGCATGCACATGATGTACATGCTCAGAGTCAGGGCTTCAGTTTTAAAACCGTGATTACCTATGTTAAAGCACTTGTTTTTAAAAATAAGTTACTTTCTCAATTCTGACTCACAGCCTGCCATAAGAAAATGGCTTAACCTGATACCTCATTAACAACTGCTTTACTGGGTGTCATGCTGACAGAGTACTTTCAATTCTGTGTGAACTGAAAAAAATGGCTGCTCATGCTAAGCTGTGCTAAGCTGAGCACTGAAGATTTTCAGGTTCCCATGAAAAGTATTTCTGCACCAAATTTGAAAACATAAAGACAAAAATCTAACTAAATGGGTTCCGTTTGCTAGGTTCAGGTGTTTGTTGTTTTCTAAATTCATTATTTTTAGGCATTTTCCATGTTTATCCTTTAAAAAGAAACAAGATGTTGGCTTTTTTCTGGGTCATGACAACTAGGTGATGCAAACTGAAAATGGTCTCACAACTCAAAAATGTTCTGTTCATATCAGAAGGTTAACTGAAAACCCTACTGAGCATGCTCAGAAAAAAAAAATAAATCCTTACAACTCTGGAACAGATTAATATGTTTTCATCAAACCTTCAAAAGGCACTACCTTGGCAGTGACTGATTCTACTCTAAAAGTTCCAGAAAAAAAATTATGTACCATCTAGGCTGTAGGTAAGAGCAAATGAAACATGTATTACAGGGAAATGTGCACATGCCAAAGCCCCATGATATCATCTCAATTTAGCCTAGTGAATTTAGCCCGAGTCAATTCAGCCCAAGTCAGTTCAGCCCAACATCAGTTCAGCTCCTTTAATTCATCTCATATGTCAATTCAGCTCCTTTTGGTTCTACACAAAAATAAACTTAACTAAACACATATGTAAACATATATAAACCTTATTGAAAGCCCAGATTTCCTCAAAGCCAGTGGAACTCAGTTGGCCAGAAGGTAGAGCATCAGACCCTGGAGGCAAAGGCACAGGGTTTGAGTCCTGCAATAAGACAGCAGGAAACTGAGTTGTTACAGAGAGGGAGGTGGCTGGGTGGAATGTGCTACCTGCAGAAGTGGTATCCAGTAGAACAGAGGACTGCTTAAAAAGGGGATGGGACAGGACAAGAGGGAGGGTCAATGAAGGGGAAGGGTGGAAGGGAGGGGCAGATGCAAAATAAGGGGTGCTAGCTGCACATTTGAGCAGACTTGATAGACCTCTAGGCCTTTATCTGCTGGCAAATTTTGTATGTTCGTATGTTCATAACTGCTATGATGCAACAAACCAAGGCATCCCAAGGACAAACAATGCTGTTGAAGGATGGCACAACAGTTTCATGAGCCTCCTAAGCACTGATCACCCCACAATGTGGAAACTATTCAATGTCATGAAAAAGGAACAGAGCCTGACAGAGACTATAATGGAGCAATACATTGCTGGCCACCCATCGCAAGAAGCTAAGACAGTGTACAGCAACTTAGCTGAAAGAATTCAGTGCATAGTTGCAGAATACCATACAAGGGAAATAGTGAAGTACCCAAAAGGACTCGCACACAATTTCATATTTTAAAGAGGACAGGAAATGATTTTAATTGGCAGCTGTTTATAATGTTCTCATTTACAGAAATGATATCCATAAGCTTGCAAGAGCCATGTGTAATGTACTGGAATAAAAAGTGATGTGAAAAACTGTATTTTACTTTGTTTTGTTTTTATGGGCAGCATTCTTTTACAGTTCTCTATGCGATTAGTTATGTTTTTTCTAGTGCAGAACCAAATGGAGCTGAATTGACATATGATCCGAATTAAAGGAGATGAATTGACTCAGGCTGAATTGATTCAGGGTGAATTGACATCGGGCTAAATTGACTCGGGCTGAATTCACTGGGCTTAAGTGACATGGATTTGTGACAGCCACTGGAGGCTGCGGAATGTGCCCCTAGTGGTGCTTGATTTAATATGCCATTGGAAGGGACAGCAGATTCAACCAGATGAAGTACAAAATAATAACCAGCCTCAAACTTAAAAATCAACTGATTATGCAAAACAGCTAATTGGGGACTGCCCCAAACTGAGATTTGGAGCTTGAATCACTAGAGACACATCCCACAACCTCCATCGGCTGTTCCAACTCTGATGTATGAGGCGGGGAGCAGACACAGGTTCATGTATAATATTGCTCTATGGATTGAGCTATTAATAGCTCTGTGCTTAGATCTACAGGCCCAGGTGTTATACACTGACCAAGTAAAGATCAACAGTCAACTGTTGATCTATACTTGATCAAGGTATAGTGCCCAGATCTGTAGATTTCAAAATGGAGCTATTAATAGCTCTGTCCATAGCGCAATACTATGCATGCTCCCATGGATGCTATCCGACTCATATGTCAGACTTGGGACAGCCATGGGAGGCTGTGGGATGGACCTCAAGTGACACTTGATTCAGTACACTGATGGGAGGGACAGGAGGATCAACCAGATAAAGGACAAAATAATATGCAGCCACAAAGGTAAAAATTATACTTATTATGCAAAACAGCTAAACAGGGCTGCCCCACACTTAGGTGGTCGGCTTTGGCAAATGGACATTTCCCTTTAAGTAGCAGAAAAAATGTTCCTTTTCATTAAAAGTTGCCATTCTGTATTTTGGAAACCACATAAGATGCCATCACAAAACTTTTAAGATTAACCAGCCTAGGAGTGGGTTCCAGTGTGGTAGCCTGGGCAAAACATTGGCTGAACAACAGGACACAGAAGGTAATTGTAAATGGAGTCCACTCTGATGAAAGAGGGGGTACTAGTGGGGTACCACAGGGTTCAGTACTGGGTCCAGTCCTTTTAATGTCTTTATAAGTGACATTGCAGAGGGACTGAAGGAAAATATGCTCTTTGCAGATGACACAAAGATCTGCAGCAGGGTTGATACACAAGGAGGTGTGGAAAGGATGAGAAGGACTTGGCAAGGTTGGAGGAATGGTCAGAAGTATGGCAGCTTGGATTCAATGCAAAGAAGTGCAAGTAATGCACCTGGGAAACAAAAACCCAGGGGAAGATTACACAATGGGAGGGGTAGTAACAACAACAAAAATGGAAAGGGACCTGGGGGAAATTATATCAGATGACCTTAAGGTTGGAAAACAATGTAAGAAGGCGGTAGGTAGGGCTGGGGGATACTGGGATGTATAGGGAGAGGTATCACCAGCAGAAAACAGGAAGTTGTTATCCCCCTGTACAGACAGTTGGTGAGACCCCATCTGGAGTACTGCATCCAGTTCTGGAGATCCCATCTCCGCAAGGACATAGACAGGATGGAGGCAGTTCAGACGAGGGCAACTAAAATGGTGCAGAGTCTGCAAGAGCACCCATATTAGGAGAGACAAAGGAGCTTAATATGTATACCCTTGAGGAAAGGAGGGAGAGGGGGGACATGATAGAAACTTTTAAGTACCTCAGTGGAATCAACAAAGTCCAAGAGGGTATCATCTTTCAGAAAAAGAGATGTGCAAGAACAAGGAGACACAATCTGAAGATAGAGGGGGGACAGCTCAGGGGCAAGGTGAGGAAGTATTTTTTCACAGAGAGGGTGGTGGACACATGGAACAGCCTTCCTGAGGAGGTTGTGTGGTCTAAAATTGTGGGAGAATTCAAGAATGCATGGGACAGACATAAGGCAATTTTTGTGGGGGGGTAGGAAGAAATAGGCTGTTGGTTAAATAGGATCTGCAGCTTATCCTCTAGGTAGGGAAATGAGCAGACTAGGTGGGCCAAGCGGTCCTTATCTGCCATCAAAGTCTATGTTTCTATGTTTCTATGTAAGATCTTGAGAACTTCAGTCAAACTCTGCATAATAAATTCTGTGCTATTTCTTCAAACATCAGCAAAGTTTTTTTTTTTTTTTGCTCCTCCCAGTTGCTCTGCAGCCCCATTCCATCAGGCTCTCACATGCTCAGTCTCTTCTGCCCAGTGGACTCAACCCCCCTCTGCTGTAACAACCTCCAGGCTCCTCCAATACCTTCGACACACCAGGTGGTCTGGCTTATCCCTACAGGGGAGGCCCCCAGAAGCTACCGGGGGGAAGTGCCTTATGACATCAGGGTTTGTCAGTGGGGGGGGCAGGCACGGCGCACTTGAGTGGTCGAGTGGCATGGGGGAGGCTTGCCAGAGTCCATCATTCCATGCTGCAGGGTGGCCATTTTTCATTTTTCTTTCTCCCTCCCTTCCATCCCCTCTTCCTAACTGGGCTGCACATCTGTGGCATCCTGGGAAGGATGCATAGCAGCATGTGGTCACTCATGCCACCAAAAGCACCTCCACTGGCTCATCACCTGCAGCTGCTGTAGAGCAGTGAAAGCTGAACACTTCCTCCTGGGGTGGACAGCATCTAAATGGATGCTCTTCACCCTCTCTGCTGATCTCCACTTTGGTTGCCCAGGCTGTGGGTAACCAACCCAGGTCTCCAGCATGCCAAGCAGACACCCCACCACTCAGTGCCATGCCAAAGTTATTAAGGTCAAATATTGGGTTTAACATTAAACACCTAACTCATCCCCTAACTATACTGGTGTTATATAGGCACACGTGTGTGGGGGAGGTGAGCATGCCATGTGATGGGTGGAAGTGGAGGGAGGGTTTGTGGGGTTTAGTGAGGTGGTCAGCTGCTGAGCTGGCTGTGTGGCATGGGGGGTGGGTGGCAGGCTAGACTTCGGAGGGTACCGGGTTGGGTCCTAGGCATGGTTGCTTTTTTGTGCGCCGTCTGCAAATTTTTTTGCTTTGTTTTGCACCTCCCCAGCATGCACCCACTTGGAGTTGAGAATCCTTAGTAGAAGGGCAAGGTGGTGAAGCCCCCATAGGGTGGTGAGGGGAGCACAGCCACACCGGTAGTGTACATCGCCGAAGTTGATTTTAGGTGATGTACACTTGCCCTAACAGTGATCACCTTTCTGTGATCGCTGTTATCACATGGAACCCCATTACAGTGGAATACTGAATCAATCAGATGGAATATTAAATGATACTGATTACAACCCATTGCCTAGTGTAGCACTGAAGCCAGCAGTTAATTCAAAGAAAAACTGCAAAATCTTAAAGCAAACTGCAGATTTAAAAGCTATAACTACGGTAGTAAACTACTGTTGTATGTATCAAATAAAGAATAACCTGATTCATAATAACAATTGATTATCACTTGTGAGAGGGCATAATTCACTCATCGATCTGCCACTGTGAGTCACACTTCAAGATAAATTGCATATTTTAAGATGGCTCATTGCATATCCCCTATATAAACATACATAAGATAACAGGCAACTATGCTGTACAGGGAAATTGACCTGTGGAGCCTACCAGTATCAACCCAGAATATTGCATTATTCTGAACTGTTATTGCAGTAAAATGTGCAATTTCAATAGCAGTTGGTCCATTTTGCCATGCAGGAATCTATGACACTGTGTTGCATCCTGGCAGGCTCCACTGTATAGTATGTGTATAGTATATACACATACTGTACAGTATGTGTATAGTATGTGTATAGTATATAACATTGACAGAAAGGTGGCTAGACAGACAGATAGATAGATAGATAGATAGATAGATAGATAGATAGATAGATAGATAGATAGATAGACAGACAGACAGACAGACAGATAGCAGGTAGGCAGGTAGACAGAGACAGACAGACAGACAGATAGAAAGATAGATAGATAATAGATAGAGAGATGGCTATTTGGATTGATGGATAGATAGGTGGATAGATGGATGGACGGACAGACAGATGGATGGATAGGGCCAGCCCAGTGGTGCAGATGGTTAAGGTGCTGGATACCACACCTCATGCTTCATTGGCAAACTTGGTCCAGGAGACAGCTTAAGCCACCAGGGGCTGGCCAGCAGGCAGGGTGATTAGTCAGACTGAGCAGCCACAAGGCAGCTCTCCTATCCAGGGAGGGATGTGGGGTTTCCCCTGCTCTTGGCTGCCACCCGGTGGAGGCTGGGTGGCATTGCCAAACCAAGGAGGGAACCTGGCATTAGGCTGTGAGGGAGCATGAGGCCAATACTAGAGCTGCAGTGCACATGCATGCCTCCACATGCAAGCACAACTTTGATCTGGGGTCCTGGATAACAGGGAGAAAAGCAGAAATACCCCATTGCCAAGTAAGGCACATGGGTAACGGGGAGCGAAAAGCTTTCTGGAAAAAAGAAAAAAGATAGATAGATAGATAGATAGATAGATAGATAGATAGATATAAAACAAAACAAAAAAACCTGGAATGCCACTCTGCAGAGGGAGTTCCCTCCAGACAGTACAGTTCATCAAAGGAAAAGAAAGAATCCAGACACTCACCAAATATAAAGCTTAAGGAAGGACTGGAAACCAGCTGTCCATGCAAAATAACCTTCTTTATTTCTTTATTTAAGTAAAAAAACCACAGCTCCATGAGCACAGGCCTAGTATCACAAAAATCATGTTCGTAACGTTTTCCTCAATCTAGGGCTTTGTCAAGATATTCCAATCCCCCACTGAAGACAGACCATATGTATCATCCTGGCATTTACAGAACATATCCAGATTCTGTGATTTAAAGTGATAAGTTGCAAAAAAAGAAGTGGGAACATTTAGTAAACACATAACAAAGAAACAAATAACAAAGAATAAAATTATTATCATTACATCTATTGCATTTGCTGTCTAATGTTGGTATATTTCAGCTTGGTAAATGCCTAATACTATATCAGTAGGGTTATAACACTGCTGTTCAGTAATATATAATGTAAAAAGTATTTTACTTGAGGTGACCAGAAGGCAATAAGATCTCATAACTCATGGCACCTAACTTGAAAAGTGTACCTCTGTGGCTCAGGAAAAATGATTCCTTCTGGATTCTGATATTTGCATACAAAATGCTGAATACAAAGGTCTATGAAAGAAAAAAATGCAGAGAGGAAAATTAATTAAACGTTTCATACTGAAACAATTTCAACATGTCTGTTACAAGATGAAACTGTGAAAGGGGTAGGTAAGAGAAAGAAGGTTGCTTTGGGAAAAAATAGGAAAATACCATTTCTACTTGTTTATAATAAAGGGAGCCACTTCTGATTGATCATTGATTCCTGGACACTAGCATGCCTGGATGGCAAAACTCTGAAAGGTCTCCCTCTTAGCTAGCAGAAGGTCATCATCATCCTCTATCGGTCCAGTTTTTATAATTCGGTAGCTGTGAACAAAATTCTATGTTCATCCCCATTACTGGAACTCTTGACAAGCATTGCTAAGGCATGTGCTTTATTGCCATTTTGAATCACCCTGGCATGGTCCCCCACACATTCTTCAAACTTTCATTTTGTTCTCCCAACATAAAAAAAACACCACAACTACATGTTGCCACATAGATTACATTGGTGGTGTCACAATTTATGAAATAATTTATGATTTTTTTTTTTTCATTGCTGAGGTTCAAAATATTATCACCTTCATTTATAACAGGGCAGAATTTACATCTTTAACATTTTCTACTCCCCTTCAGTAAAGTGGGGAATCAATTCCTTGGTCTTTCAACATTCTGTAACAAGTGAACTAAGATATGTCTTAAATTTCAGGTTCTCCTACAGTATGTACCTTATGAGGTAGACTCTTAACCCATACTGCCTGAGTCCAGGACCTGCCAGTTTTTCCTCAAAATCTTACCCACCTTGTTAGCTTTTATAGTTTATGTAGTGACAAAATCTATGTTTTGATTATGTTCTTAATGTGTTCCTTTTGGTAGCAGAAGGCTCTCCCTGCCTCTATTGTCACTGCTTTCCTAGACTTCTGGATGGTTTTAGCATTGTATCTCCTTGCACCAAATCTCCTTGTGATGTCTCATTTTGTTTTTTCATCTCCCTCTTGTTCACTGCAGATTCTCCAACCCTGAAATATTGGCTTTTGGGACATGTTCAATGGTGTTGCAGGGGTGGCAACTGCTTGCCAAAAGCACTGTTTTGTGATATTTCCATTTATTATAGACACTGGTTCTCATGAGCCTTTTAAATTCGGGGCTCTGATGTTCAAAAGTTTGCATGGGTGCTAACAGGTCTTTGCCCATGCAAACTGGGGTTTACACTGGAACCCCACATTCAAAAGGGGCTGTTTTGTGGGCCAAGAGGGTTAGTATCCATGCAATACACAATGTATGTATTCAGGCAAGGGAAGGGGTATGTCCATGAATAGCTGGGGTACTCCATATTTAGTGGCTTTGTGCTGTGCAAAAGAGTTTAGCATGGGCCTTTTGTTCAGTGCAAATACCACCAAACAAAACCCCAACTTAACTCTGGGAAACCCTAGTGGCTGCAGGAGGTAATGCAGCTCCCTAGCCAGCTGGACACTGAGGGATCACAACCGCCCCCTGTGGTCCCTGGCACCCGCCAGATCACTGGCCTGTTCTGTAATAATATATCTTCCTGGTGCTTGTGGTTCCCCCGATGGTCACCAGCCTATACAGTACAAAAATATATCCCTGGTGCTAGTGGTCCCCCTACACCATCGATTGCTGGCCCATTCTGTACTAAATAATATCCTTGGTGCTATTGATCTCCCCCACTGATCACCAGCCCACTCTGTACAAAATAATATCCCTGGTGCTAGTGCCCCCCAATGGCTTGCCCATTCTGTAAATAAATAAATTTTAGTGGTCCCCATTTCCTTCAATTGCCAGCCTGTTCTGTACTAAATAATAACCCTGATGCTAGTGGTCCCACCTACTGATTGCCAGTCCACTCTGTACTAAACATTATTCCTGGTACTAGTGGTTCCCCTCACCAATTGCCAGTCTGTACTGTGATAACATGAAATCACTGGTGTCCAGCTGCCCTCCATTACTGCAGTACCAAAGCTCACCACCCATTCAACTTCCAAGTCCTCTTGGTGCCACTGATGCATATGGTGACTGGTGCAGCCCTCCTCGCACCTCCTCAGCTGGCCACCATATGTCCAGGCATGGAGTGCAACCCTTATTTATAGGACTGGGTACTTTACTCTGTCCTATAAATATGGGTGCATTCCCTGCCCGGACATATGGTGGCTGGCTGAGGAGGTGTGAGGAGGGTTGTGCCAGTCACTGTATGTACCCACAGAACCAAGGGGACTAAAAAGGTGACTGGCGGTGGTTGGGTTTTCTGTGCTGAGGTGGTGAGGTGCAAGACAACAGGGATTTTTTGTTATCCCAGTATGGGCTGGTGATCGGAGGGGAGGCCACTAGCACCAGGGATACATTATTTTACAGAACTGGCCAGTAATCAAAGGGAGGAACCACTAACACTAGGGATTTTTATTTTTTTACAGCATGTGCCAGCAAGTGGAGGGGGATCACTAGCACCAGGATATTGCTTTTGTACAGTACAGGCAGGCAATTGGGGAGGTGGGCAACTACCACCAGGGATATATTTTTTTTAAAGAACAGGCCAGTGATCAGAGGGGGTACCTTTAGCATCAAGGATCTTTATTTGTTTACATGGGCTGGTGATCTGTGGTGGGGGAGAACCGATAGCAGCAAGGATATTTACATGTCTGGAACCGGGCAATTGGAGGGAGGTGCAGAACTAACCTGCCTCACTATCCATGTAAATGAGACCATAATCAACATGCAAATGGCCCCTTGATGCCTTATTTGCCCAATGGGCTCATTTGCATGGGTCCCTTTGAATATTGCAAATACTGCTCAGGTGATATCCATTCTGGTGGGGAACTTCGGAAGCCCTGTCAGGGCAGCACTAAGTGGCTTAGTGCTGGGCAGATACTACCCTATATTCAGTCAAATAGCACCTGTGCAGTATTTCACTGAATATAGCATATTTGGGCACCTGAGCAATCACAAGGTTAGCACAAATGTTTTGCACTCCACTTTGCACAAAATTGAATTTTGGGCTCTAAATGTCTAAAAAGGAAAATTTCTTGTTTACTGTCATTCATAGTGAACTTCAATTCAAAATTATCATTTAGAGATTAGATAATTTCTGCAAGTCACCTTCACTCCCCCACAACACCATTAAAACGTCATCAATGTAACTCTTCCAGATAGCTACACTGTTCAATACAAACTTCAGTCTCGGTTGTCCACCAGTTTCTCCTCACAGAGTACCAAAATAAAGTTAGCATGGTTAGGAGCAAATCTTGACCCCATTGTTGTACCCTTTTGTTGGAGGAAATACTTCACCATAAAGAAAAAACATTTCTCTCAAATGCCAACCTTTTCTTTTAGACCAACTCGTACATACTTCAGTTAAAGGGGAAGAGATGGCATTTCAGGTACAGATTTGTTGGTGGCAAGATTTGCCCCTAACTATGATAATTTATTTTTGGGACTCTGGGAGGAGACCACAGGTGGCAGTGCAAGTGGAACCCCAAAAGGGAGGATGGGTGCTTCTTGACTGTGACATGAGCATGCATGCCTGCTTGCATCACTGCATTCTATGTCGGCTGAGGCAGAAGACTGCAGTCTCCTTCCACAGTCTCTGCACCACCCACTGGGCTTCAATTCCAAAATGCATCTGGGCTTGAACCTCCTGAGGTTTGGGGAATCTCAGAGAGTTTTTTCACAGGTGTAAACTGTAGGGCACTGTACCAGGTAGGTAAGTGTGGGTCCAAGAAATGGTGGATGACAGAGCTGGAGAAAATGCTGTAGATGGGGGCCATCCAAGCAGAGAAGTGGCAAAAAAAGCAATGCACGTTAAGAGTTTGAGTAACAGGAATGAACATAAAATGTTGTTCACGACTACTGAGAATGGAAAAAACTGGACTAAGAGGAATTGATCTGGATCTCCCTCTACATAAGAAGTAGACCTTTTGGATTTTTGCCATGCAAGCATGCAAGTGAGCAGAAATCAATGATGAATTAGAAATGACTCCCTTTATTATAGACAAGTATAAATCATCTTTTACAATTCTTTTCCCCAAACAACCCCACCCCCTCCCTTACCTATCACTCCCACAGTTTTATCTTCTATCAGACATGCCAAAATATTTTCAGTACAAAATGTTTATTGATTTACTTCTCTCGGCTCTTTTATCTTCAAAGAAGTTTTGTATTTTTTATAACATCTTTATTAATATTCAGAAAATGTACAAAAGAGAGGAACAACTACTGCCATACAAACACATATGAATAGAGAACAACATCATCACCCAACAATTATACCAATACAATTCTTATAGTAAAAGTCTAATAATGTAAGGCTTTAGAATAAGTGACTTCAACAAACAATGAAAAAAAAATACAGCAAAGGGGATCATATACAATAAAAACAAGATCAGCCATATACAAAGGGGTCAGGATAACGCCAAAATGGAATACACAATGTAATAAATCAATGCTCTACAATATCATATAGAGAAAAAAGGAAGGAAACCCAGAGGCAGAACTAAGGGAGATACAAGGAAAAAAAAAACTCCTCTAACGAAAAAATCTAAATTATACCTTCTAAGGGACAACATCCAGATCTGTAATGACTTTATAAATTACCTATTACCTCCAAATATCATAAAAAACAGTTAAAAGATTTAAATAAACATAACTACACTGCTCTTGCCGATCAATGGTATACATGAGTATTTCCCATTTGGACAGCTGTGAGGAGCGAGACTGACACCATAACCTGGTAATCACTTTTTTGGTGCATATCAATAAAATTAATAAAAGTTTAAGCTCCTACCCTGTATCTGGAAATTGCCCATAGGTATATGTAACAAAATCACTACTGGAGTTTGCAGAGGGGGAGGAGCAGTCTACACTACCAGAAGATTCTGTGGGATAATAGCTGCTGCTGGTAATTCTGTTTTCTAAGTTTGAACTGTGGGGAACTAGGAGTGTGCGATTCAGTTTGCAGAGGGGGAGGAGCAGTCTACACTACCAGAACATTCTGTGGGATTATAGCTGCTGCTCAGGTAATTCTGTTTTCTGAGTTTAAACTGAGGAGAGCTGGGATTGTGTTGCCGGGCTGATACACTCTCGTGAGAGTCGGGTGTAGGCCCTATTCCACCCTCCACCACCCCTTCCTCCACAGACCTCGGCTCATTTATAGGGGAACACCTGCCCTGCAATTGGAGGTAAAGGCTTTAGGTGCAGCTCATGTAGTTCTAGCCACTGGGGGTGGGGTTTAAAGGCTGGGAGACAGGAGCCTAGGGAGTTGTACACTTCCCTTATAAGTTTACTGTGTAGTACTGCACTTAGTAACAGGGGTACCCATTTACTATGGGACTGTATCTAGGATTAGTGGGTGACCCGATTAGTGGGGAGGGGTGTATCTTGGACTAGTGGGGAACCTGGTGGCTCACCCAAGGAAACCTACTTGGAGGGGGATGGGATCATACGTCATCAGGGCCGGCATCTTTGGGAGGGTGGTGGGGTGTACAGGGTGTGGGTCAGCCATGATACTGGAGTGGGCTTGGAAGTTCAGTGGTTGCCCAGTGTTCTACCAGCTGGCACAGCTTAGGGAGGACGTTGAGGGGGTTAGGAGTCAGCTGGGGAAGGGGGTGGTATGGTTGGGGAATAGGGCAAGGTCTCTCCCACAGGGTTGCAACAAGCACTAGGGGTGGGGGCATAAGGAAAGGAGTGCAGGAGAGTACTCTGGGGTAGCATAGGGACCCTGACAGAGGGGGCCCAAAAGAAGGACACTACCAAGGAAGCAGGCAGGTATCTGCGGACCACCACAGAGGGGTGCCAATGTCAGGACATTCTCAAGGAAGCAGGCAGATGGCTGGGTCTGGACAGAAGGAAGCAAGGTGGCGAGGTGGAGCGGACCTTAATGTCAGTAACCGCTTCGGTTCTTTTCTTCTGCTTGAGGATGAGGGGAGTGATGTAGCCATGACAGGGGCAGTTAGAGATGGAAAGGAAGTGGTGGGCAGGAGGAGGGGGCCAGATAGCAGGAAGAATTGGGGGGAACTTGAATGGGAAACGAGGGAGAAGGGATCAGAGCAGGAGAAGAGGGGTAGAGGGAGGAAAGCGCAAGGAGAAGGATCAGTTGGGAGGAAAGGGCAAGGAGAAGGACCAGAAGTACAAGAAGGATACAGTAAACGGAGCTGAGGGTTTAGGCCTAGAAAGCATGACAGGCAAGGAGGGGCTGAACGGAGATGGGAAGGAAGGGAGGATGAGCCAGACTAGTTTAGCAGATGGGGGAAGGACCATTCGTGAGCAGTGATGGGAGGGTAGCGGGGTACAGAATGATACTCGGGAGGAGGAGAGGCATAGGATCAGACAGGAGGGGGTAGCCAGGGTAAATAAGGAGGGGGCGGCAGGTGACATCCAGATGGGGGAGAAGCAAGGAGCCAGCTGGGGAGAGGGGCCGGTAGAAAGGATGAGGGATCAGGGAAGGGGGGTAAATGGAGGAAAAGAAACTGTCAGAGTGCTCCTGTTAGGGGATTCCATGATCAGGGGTATCAAATGGGATAGGGAGGGGAAAGCCTGCCCAGTTAGAACAAAATGCTTCCCTGGACTAATGGTGCACAGGGCCAAGCATGAGGTATATCAGCAGGCAAAGGATCGTGGGGGTTCTCTGGACATACTGATCCACCTGTGTACCAATGACATTGAGGGAAATAGCGAGCTAGAGATACAGGCAAAGTTCCGGGAGCTTGCCAGGGTCTCTCATGACATAGGATG
Organism: Neoceratodus forsteri; assembly: GCA_016271365.2. Classification (NCBI taxonomy): domain Eukaryota; kingdom Metazoa; phylum Chordata; order Ceratodontiformes; family Ceratodontidae; genus Neoceratodus; species Neoceratodus forsteri. The sequence continues at coordinate 860,046,768 of CM057458.1, read as the reverse complement.
TGTGATTTCCTTCTCGAAACTCCTGCTGGTGCCAAGGGCTAGTGGGGAACACAAAAAGAAGATTAGGGAGATAAACCATTGGCTCGGAGTTGTGGTGTGGCCAGAGAGTATGGGTTGATGGGGGATTGGGGGGAGACCTGGGATGATAAGGGGCTGTATGCTAGAGACAGGCTCCATCTCAATTTGGGGGATAGGGAAATCCTTAAGTTGAAAATAGAGGGGTTCATTGGTGAAAGGTGTGGTTTAAACTTGTGAAGGAGGGAGGATGGGAGAAAAGGCTGTTGAGGGATCCCATAAAGGAGGGACTCTGTCGCCATATCCTTGGGGAGCTGGAGGAATGTGGGAAAAGGCTGACTGGTAAGGTGCAGACCAGGGGAAGATGGAATCCCCATGGGAACGTGATCAGGGGAAATGGAAGTATAGGGAAAGGGTGGAAGGTAGTCCTGCTAAATGCCAGAAGCTTGGGCAATAAAATACCTGAGCTCCAGGCAATGCCAACTGAGGGAGAGGTGGATGTGGTAGTGGTCACTGAAACCTGGCCCACTGCAGGGCATGACTGGGACCTGAACCTGGAGGGTTACGCCATGTTCAGGAGGGAGGGAAGGGGAGGAGGGGTAGCAATAATAGTCAAAAACTGCATTGGCATAGGAGGAGTAGAGGAGTAGAGGAGGCAGAGGGAACTGTGGAGGCGATTTGGGTCACCTTGATAACAAGGGCGGGGGCACGACAGTAAAAATAGGAGTGGTGGATAGACCCCCTGCCCTGGCGGAGGAGCTGGAGGAGAGTCTGGTGGCAGATGTTGGGAGACACTGAAGATTGGGCAGGGGAAGGGTGGTGGTGTTGGGGGACTTAAACATGCCAGGAACAGACTGGGAGACTATGACATCCTTGGTGGCCAGGGAACAGAGGTTGTTGGATGTCTTTCAGGATGCGTTCCTAACTCAGCAGGTGGGGTAACCAACCAGGGAGGCTTGGGTACTGGATGTGGTCCTGGCAGACAGTGACCAGATTGGGTGCCTGGAGGAAAGGGACCCATTGGCAGGGAGTGACCATGCCACGATGTAGTTCTGCCTGGACCTTGGAAGGGTAAAAGGTTGCACAAAGACAGAGGTAACTGACTTCAGGGGGGCAGATTTCAAGGAAATGGGAAGGATACTTAAGGAGCATTTGGATGGGATTGGGCTAGACATGGACACTGACAGTAGGTGGGAAATCATCAGGAGGGAGGGTGCAGGAGGCTACCAGCACCTGTGCAAGAGTAAGATGAAAATGTGGTAGGGCCCGAAAACCCTGATGATGGACCAGGGAGGTTCAGGATGTGGTATGGGGAAAGAAGGCAGCTAATAGGCAATTCAAGTGCTCAAGGAGTGAAAGGGATTGAGGGGAGTATGAACTGATGGCCAGAAGGGCCACTAGGGTGGTGAGGGCAGCTAAGTGAAGGAAGCAGCAGAACCTGGCCAGGGAAATTAGGAGATGGAACAAGGGGTTCTTTAGATACACTGAGAAAAAATGAAAGGTGAAGGATCAGATTAGCAGAATTAAAACAGGGGAGGGTTGGGCACAAGACCCGGGTGAGCAGGCTGAGTTACTAAATGAGTACTTTACCTCAGTTTTCACCAAGGAAATTGTGGGGGCTGCATCATACATGGGAAGAGATAGTGAAACTGAGGAGGGGGGATCCTTACTGATCAGCAGGTCTGGGGAGATGGGGGCATCACTGGCAGGAAGAGGGAAGGCTAAGAAGGGGGATGAGGTAGCAGAGGTGGAAATCACAGCAGAGAGAGTGAGGGAAGCCTTCAGGTCCCTTAAGATGGAGAAAGCACTGGGGTCAGATAAATTACATCCCAGTGTGCTGAAGGAACTGGCGGATGTTCTGTCGAAACCCTGGCAGAGCTTTTCAGCATCTCTCTGAGGACAGGGTGGGTGCCCCAGGACTGGAAGGTGGCGCATGTAGTGCCTTTCCAGAAGGGGGGGATTAAGAGAGGTGTCAGGGAACTAGTACAGGCCCATCAGCCTAACATCTGTGGGGGGCAAGGTGATGGAGGGCATTGTCAAGGAGAGGCTAGGGTGAACCTGGAAAAGTCAGGGTGCCTGGACGATAGATGGAATGGATTTATCTCAGGGAAATCGTGTCAGACAAACCTTGTGGAGTTCTATGACTGGGTGATGAGTGCCTTGGACCTGGGTAGATGGGTGGACATCCTTTTTCTTGAATCCAGCAAGGCATTTGACTTTGTTCCTCACGGGGGCCTGTTGGATAAGCTGGGAGAAATGGGGGTGGGGAACCAGATGATCAGATGGATAGGCAATTGGCTCCAGGACCGGACCCAGAGGGCCATGGTTGGCGGGATAGTCTAATCCCCAGGGAGGGTCATTAGTGGGGTCCCACAGGGATTGGTCCTTCGGCCCCTCCTGTTCAATGCCTATGTCTCTGACATAAGGACGGGTATCAGGAACTAGATGAGTCTCTTTGCAGATGACTCAAAACTGGGGGCGATGGATGGGGAGATGGGGAGGGTGGCCCTACAGGGGGACCTGGAGGCTCTGGAAAGGTGGTCTAGAAAATGAAAGCTGCAGTTCAATGCAGGGAAATGCAAGGTACTGCACCTGGGAGCCAGAAACCCGGGCCAAGTTTACACCCTGGGAGGGAAATGCTACAAGTCTCGATGGCTGAGAGGGACCTGGGGGTGGTGGTGGATGTCAAGATGAACAACTTGGAGACTTGTAGGAAGGCAGCAGCCAAGGTCAACAGGATGCTGGGATGCATCACTAGGAGGATCACCTCCAGAAGGAGGGAAGTGATACTCCCTCTGTATAACTGCTTGGTGAGGCCGCACCTCCAGTACTGCGTGCAGTTTTGGAGGCCACACTTAAAGAGGGTCATTGAACTCCTGGAAAGGTTCCAGAGGAGGGCAACCTAAATGATTTGGGGCTTGGAGGACAGGACCTATGGAGAGAGGCTCGAAGAGCTAAATATGTACACATTGGAAGAGGGAAGGAACCGGAGGGACATGATAGAGGTCTTCAGGTAGATGAAGGGGGTAAATAGGGGAAGATCAGTCAAGGTGCTTCGAAGGAAGGAGGGAGGCAATTAGAGGGCATGGGTGGAAGCTGGAGGGGGGAGATTCAGGGGAGAAAGGAGGAGGAGGTGCTACTTCACTGAAAGGGTGGTGGAGCCATGGAATGCACTTCCCAGATGGCTGGTGGAGGCAGAGATGGTGGAGGGGTTCAAAAGAGGGTGGGACAGGTACAGGGGAAGGGTTCTGGAAACAAAATCCAGTGCAGCGAGAATATCTGGGACTGGGAAGGGAGAAGTCAGAGAGGGTGAGGGGGGCAGCAAGGTCAGCTCCCAGGGTGGGGGCTGACCAAACGAGCAGACACGAAAGACCGTTAGGCCTATTCTGCTGGCAATTTAGTATGTTAGTATGAGTCAATGTAAAAGTACCATTAAAAATATGTGCTATTACCTAGGAAATCCCAGACCAAAATAGGTCCAAACGAGGACATGACCAAAAAACAGGAACTTAATCTGCAGGACAGTCACCACACTGTCTCCAGCAAGAGCCAGCAGTAGGATCCAAATAAGTAATACCTTTTGTATTTGGCATTTTATATGCAAGGAGACAGACACCAGAAGGATTCCTTTTTCCTGCATGACAGGGTCACACTTTTTCCTTTAGGTACCATGATTTTTAGGATCTGGTGGCCATCTGCTCATCTCTAGCAAAATACTTTTTACATCATAAATTACTGAACAGCAGTGTTATAATACTATTGATCTACTACTAGGCATTTACCAAGCTGAAGTATGGCAATATAAGTCAGCAAATGGCAGTAGCAACAATGATAATGATGTTCTTCTTTTCCATATGTTTTGTTGAATGTTCAAATTTTTCTTCCACTTTATCACCTTAAATCATAGATACATAGACAGTGTCGGCAGATAAGGGCTTATGGCCCACCCAGTCTGCCCATTTGAGCTTGTAAGTTCATTTTATGTTTTCCTAGAAGTCTGTTGTCCCTTACCCCTGACCTCTAGAATTTCTTTATGTCTATCTCATGTATTCTTAAATCCCATTATTATTTCAGCCCCCACCACTTCACCTGGCAGGGTGTTCCACTTGTCCACCACCCATTCTGTGAAGAAATTCTTCCTCACGTTTCCTCTGAATCACCCTCCCTCCAACTTCATCCCACGCCCTCTAGTCCCGGAACATCTTTTTCACTCAAAAAATAGTGCATTCCTGCACCCTAATCCTCCATGTAAGATACTTGTATATCTCTATCATATCCCCTCTCTCCCTCCTCTCATCCAGGGAGTACATATTCAAGTCCTTCAACCTGTCCTTATAGGACTTGTGATGCAATCCATGTACCATCTTTGTTACCCTCCTCTGAACCTTCTCTACCCTATGTCCTTGCGTAGGTAAGGTCTCCAGAACTGTACACTGTACTCCAGGTGGGGCCTCACTAGTGTCTTGAATAGTGTAATTATGACCTCCCTTTTCCTTCTGGTGATGCCCCTGCCTATGCATCCCAGCATCCTATTTGCTTTACCTGATGCCTTGTCGCACTGTTTCCCTACCTTGAAGTCATCAGAGATGATAATCCTAAGATCCCTTTCCTGTTTGGTGCATGCTATATCCTCATCCCCCAACTGATATATTGTGCCAGGGTTTTTGTGCCCCATATGCATTATCTTGCACTTCTTTTCATTGAACTTCAACTGCCAAACCCCTGACCATTCTTCAAGTTTCTGCAGGTCGCTTATCATTCTGTCTACACCCTCTGGTGCGTCTACTCTGTTACAGAGCTTTGTGTCATCAGCGAACAGGGAAATTCTGCCTTTTAGGTCCTGCGAAATGTCACTGATGAAGATGTTGAATAGGACTGGTCCCAGCACCGATCCCTGTGGTACCCCACTGATTGCTCTTCCCTCTGTGGAGTGACAGCCATTTACCACCACCCTCTGTGTCCTACCACCCAGCCAATTACCTACCCACTACACTACTGTCCTTCCCACACCCATATTCCCCAGTTTGTGTAATAGTCTTCCATATGGCACAGTGTCAAAGGCCTTGCTGAAGTCCAGATAGGCCATGTCCACTGCCCACCCCGGATCCGCCTCCTTAGTCACCCTGGAAACGGGTTGTATTCTCTATATGCCATGATGGAAAAATGGTTTATCTCCAGTAGGGGTCACTATACCTTAAGAAAGCCTGTGACTGGGGTGAAATATTGAGAGTGTATTTCTTCTGCCCACTGGTGCCACTCTTGATTGTGCTCACAAGGCTGTGGGTTTTTCTTAAAGAAGGATATTTTGCATAGATAGACAGACAGACAGACAGACAGATAGATAAGTACATACATACATACATAAACTGTAGATATACATTTTTTTTATGGCAAGAAGCCTGAAAGCTGATTGCTTCTATCGGGGACTATATTGTATGTTAGTAGACCATGTGCCATGCCAATGTTTTAAAAAATAGCCATTTAATAACTGCAAAGTATTGTTGCCTAAATATCTAAATATGTTGCATTAATTTCTACTGTACTTGTGTTAACACTGAACATACTGTATCTGAGACACTATGCTTCCAACACACCCAGATGTGATTTTCCAAATGAAGGCACCTGTTGATGTGTTTCTCATCTGAAAAAATAAAAAATCAGACAACAGAATCAGGTTAATGGGTTATTCCCCTTGTGATTAATATGATAATTATTCATACCTTCTGTGTAAATGCTGCCAGAAATATCATTGATGGCAGAGGTAGAATGCCTGGGGTGTCTTAAATGTTTATGCTGACTTTCTGATTCACAAATTAGTTTCCATTCCCAAATGGTCTCATGCTTTTCCCTTGTTGCTTAATGACTGTGCACAGTGAAGAAAAACATGTGTTTAGTTTATCAGAGAGATGAACTGTAAAATTGGACTACACCATTTGAAGTGTTCTAAATTTGAGCTAGAAAGTGAAATGGAAGGAACCCAGGAATCACCCTAATATTGTGTTCTTCAGGTCTTAAAAATGAGTGGATCATTTACAGGAATCTTTATAAGAAATTCTGGTGCTTCACAGAAACTCTGTTTGGCACTTTTTATCTAGTTCATTTTCTTAAGTTACAGTAATACATTCAGTTCTAGATTATTATGTAATGCTCAGCTGGGTGTCTTGGAATGGTCTCTGGGGGATCCAGTTTCCTTAGACACTTACTTTTTAAGAATTTCAGGGGAATCTTGGGGAACCCTACCTGAATTAAATACATATAGATTCCTGCAAATGTACTGTCATTGCTAAAAATTTTGTATGTGTACTATGTCTGACTTCTACTTGTACTTGTTCCCATGATGTTTTCTTGTATCTACTATTGTTTACGTACCCTTTGTTGTAATCTCCTGGGTCATACTTGAAAATAGGCAGCTATGCTGTCTATTGCACCTACCCGGTTAACAAACACTAAATAAATAAATAAATGTAGAACAGGAATGTCCACACAGAACTGACTGAGTCGAAGATGTAATTTATTTTGTGCATCCTTCTCCATACCATTCTCAGCATCCCATCTCTATAGGGTGCCACATGTTTCACAGTCTGTTAATTCATAAGGTCCCACAATGCATCTTCTATTTTCAGGACCTTTCATTAAGCTTTCCTTTTTTCCCATTCCTTGAATGGACAATCTTCACAGGGAGCACTTGAAAACACACATGCTCACACACACACACACACACACACACACACACACACACACACACACACACACACACACACACACACACACATAAAAGAGGTAGCCGTGTTGAAATTTAATGACAGCACCAAGAGAAAACTAAGGTGCCTATGCACCAATGGGGCATAGGGTATGCACCTAAGTTGCATACACTGCCCACATAGCTCTGCAGACCCAGACAGGTGCAGGGTGCATGGTATTCATTACTGCATGCACCCAAGGGCACCTGTCTGCACCCCCCCAGGTTCTCAGGACTGCAAAGGTCACCCGGGGGCAGAGTAGTGAACCCAGGCTAGCATTCAATCAGATGCCCATCCTGGGTCCCACAGTATATCAGCTGTGCATTAAGGCATGGGTCTGGGTGTGTAAATAGCCAAAACAGGCACCCGGACCTGTGCGGCCATGCCTCAATGGCCAGAGGACCCCTGCCTGAGCCCCTGGTACACCACTGCCTCCTGCCGCAAAGCCTACCTGCCACAAGCAGAATCCCCACCAGGGGCCTGCATGCCAGTCCCCTACACACATCCACCCCATCCCCATTGTGTAAAAGCATGCCCCCCCGCACATATGTATGCCCAGTCCCCATTAAGTAACCTAAGACATCACACACACACACACACACACACACACACACACACTTATGCCTGGTCCCCATATCGTAACTCAAGACACCCCCCCCACTCACAGGTATGTCCAGTCCCCATTTCATAACTCAAGACATCCCCCCACAGACACAGATATACATGGTCCCCATTCAGCTGATCAGGAAAGCCCCCACACACACACACAGATATGCCCAGTCCCCATATCGTAACTCAAGACATCCCTCCCCCGCAGACATAGGTATGCCTAATCCTATTCAGCACATCAGGACTTCCCCCCTCCACAGACACAGGTACTGTATACCCAGTCCCCATTCAGCACATCAGGACATCCACCACACACACACACACACACACACACACACACACACAAACACACACACACAGAGGTGCCCTAGCCAGACAACTCCAACCCCTGAATCTGGTACCCCAGCATGCTCATTGGTGGCCAGTAGTCCCCCCCACCTGCCTTCAGCACTGACAACCCCCCCAACCCCCTACCTGTCAGTCAGTGCCACGACTCAGGATGGCCAGCGGCATAATCCTCCGCACATCTTCTCAGTCACCAGCCATCCAATTGATGATGGGGGTGCCTTGCCAATGTAGCAGCAGGCTCCCAGCATCAGCCGGACAACCAGCAGCTGAGGAGGTGTGCAAAGGGATGTGCCACTGGCCATCCTGAGCTGTGGCACCAACTGACAGGTATGGGGGTTGGGGGATTGTCAGTGCTACGGGTGACTAGGGGGACCAATGGCCACCAACAATCTTGCTGGGGTACCAGATTTGGGGGTCAGGGTTGTCTGGCCAGGGCACCTTTGTGTGTGTGCAGGATGTCTTGATGTGCAGCATGGGGACCGGGCGTACCTGTGTGTGTGGGGGGGGTTGTCATGAGTTATGATACAGGGACTGGGCATACATGTGTGGTAAGTGAGGGGAAACTGTTCCAACAAAAGGACTGGGCATACATGTGTGCAGGGGGATGTCTTATTCAGCACCAGGGATGAGGACACCATGTGTGGGGAGGGTTGGGTTATAATGTGGCATCATGGGGACGAGGATACCACGTGTGGGGGGGTATGTTTGCATCACAGGGACTGGGTGGATAGATACACTGCAGGCGTGCAGATCTGCCACAACAGGACACATGCTGACATTCATATGGGCACTCACCTGATCAGCTGCCCCAGCCCTCCCCATTCTGCCTAGTGGACTTGGGCAGCATAGATGGTAATTTCCCGGTCCCGCCACAACCGGCGGGTGAAGTCCGTGGGGGCATGCAATGGGTTACTGCAGGTTCCCACTTCCATAACCTGTGCACCCCTGTAACTGGCACTACATGCCTTAGTGAATGGTGTATTGTGCAGGCACGCCCCCTGCCAGCCATCAGCACGTTGCTCATTGTGCAGCTGGGGGATCAGGCACATAGCTGACTTGCACATGGTTCGTGACTGCTGCCAGGTGCCACTGGACCCCCGCTGTGTGGCATTCCAACTTAGGGTTGCCTACATGCATCAGATATGTGGTGAGTAGACAGTCTTTTTTGTTTTTGTGCATAGGTCCCTAAGTCCTCGTGCATTCACTTACAAAGGCTTCATTGGGGGGGAGGGGCACTTTTTTTAAGTATTTCGAGTCCATGTTCTTTTTCATGTGTTTCCAGTCCTTGAGGCCCAGTACAGACTGCACCTTAAATAAACTCATTTTTCAGTGGGCCACATTGTTTTTCTTCCTTAAACCCTCAGGGGCCCTGTGTCTAATAGGCAAGGGGGAAAAGCCTATATTTACTGTACATCACTACTTTTTTCATTTTTTTCATTTCATTTTATTGTTTATTCAGAAAATACCTTTGAGTCAAGGACTCCTTTACAAAGGTTCCACATCAGAAACAGATACAACCTGGAGAACTGTACAGAGTGGTTCGGCAAGAGGGCACAAGTAACAATGTAACAAAGATGGTTCAGGAAATACAGTAAAAGGCTAACATTTGGATACTAGTAGATTCAACGTATTAGTTTCAGGAACCATGACACAAACCGCTACACATATAATCTCCACTAATTAGCAAGTCAGGCGGTTCAGGTGGAGAGTGGATCAGAAATGGCCAGAGGCCTTAGTCAGATGAGAAGGGGAGCTGGGCTGGGCTAGGTTCCATGGCAGTCACAGGGACTGGAGGATTGTAGATGATTCCTGAGGCATGCTTTGTAGGTGCCAATGCTATTCATGTTTGCGATGGCACAAGGCAGGTTATTTATCCAGGTAGGGGCTTTGAAACCAAAGGACCTTTGGAAAAGTGAGGTGCGGCAGCAAGGAACTATGAGGAGCTGTCTGTTTGTGCTACGGGTGTGCTGGTAAGTAGGGGCTCGTTGGATAAGCGGTGAGAGACTGGGGGGGCCAGACCGAGGGTAATCTTTTTGGCCATGCGGCATGTGTGAAACCTGATTCCATTATCAAGGCTGAACCAGTTTGTGGCATTATATAGGGAGCATGTGTGAGTTAGCCGATCACAGCCCAGGATGAGGTGACAGGCTTTGTTGAGGGAGAGTAGGAGCCTTGTCAGGGCCGATGATTTGGCAGCGCTATAGATCAGAATGCCATAGTAGAGAAGGGAGAGGACCGAGGAGGAGACTGCTAGGTGAAGGGCATCTGGGATAAGACAGTGTTTGAACTGGTAGAGGAGGCCAGGCTGGATATTGAGGGTAGTAGACAGTTGATGGGTATGTTGGTGGAAAGTAAGGGCAGGGTTGAGTGTGATGCCGAGGTATTTAAAGGAGTCCACTTGTTCGAGAGGGGTCAGGTTGGCAGTTAGGACTTCAGGACAGTGTGCTTTCTTAGAATTAAGGGGGCATGAGAAGAACATAACCTTAGTCTTCTTATACTGTTGTTAAGGATGAGGCGCTGTGTGGTGAACCATTTTTCTGCTTCTCTGAAAGAGGATTGGAGGGAGAGGTGGAGTTGGGTAGGATCAGGATTGGAGTAGTAAAGGACAGCATCATCTGCATAGAGTAGGAGGTTGCCAGAGCAGGACTGAGGGAGGGCATTAAGAAAAAGGCTGAAAAGTAATTGTCTAAGAATGAACCCCTGAGGAACACAGGAGCAGACTGTCAGTCTGCTAGATAAGGTAGCGCCAATTTTGGCCTGCTGGTAATGGTCTGCCAGGTAGTCTGAAAACCAATGGAGGGCATCTTGCGAGAGTCCCAGTTTGCAGAGGGTAGCTAGAAGGATGGAGTGATTGATGGTGTCAAACGCCTTGGTGAGGTCAATGAAGATAGCACCAAAGATAAGACCTCTGTCTAGGGTGGTGTGGAGGTGAGTGGTGAGTTCGAGCAGTGCAGTAGTCATACTGTGACCTTTGCGGAAACTATGTTGCTGATCGCAAAGTATTTTGTGTTTGTTGAGATGGTCCGTGAGTTGATCAGAGACAATATGCTCAAGTGCCTTAGATAGGGGAGGGAGAATAGAGATGGATCAATAGTTGTTGGTGGACGTACGGTCTCCCCCTTTAAATGTTGGGGTAATGGAGGCAGATTTGTATCGCATGGGGACTTTCATAAGGCTTAAAGGATGGTTTATAATGTGTGTGAGGGGGATAAGCACCTCATGAAGAGTGAGCTGCAGAAGTCTCAGGTCTAAGGAGTCACTGCTGTACTGGGAGTGGCTTAAGGCTTTTTTGAGGTAAGGCTCTGCAGACCTAGGGGAGATGCAGCCTTAGTGAAATGGAGGGTGAGCTGGGGGGAGGTGGGATCACTGGCCGGGGGTGGGTCATAGAAGTTTTGAGGAAGGACATGGCTGAGGTTGGTGAAGGCGTGGTTAAAGGCTGAGGCTATCCAAGTGGGATCAGAGGTCAGGGCCCTATCAACCAGGATTTGAGTGGGGGCAGGGTTGGTGGTTTTGCCACAGATGTCCTTTATATTATTCCAAAATTTGCACCCAGAACCCCAGGTAGCGGTTAGGGCAGATTTGTTGTACTTGGCCTTGGCTTTGAGCAAGGACCATGTGAATTTGTTTCGGGCATCTCTGTATTTCCGTCTGTCAGTTAACCGACCAGTCTCATTGGCGAAGTACCATAGGGAATCTCTGGTCTGCATAAGGGCCAGGAGGTGGTCAGAGATCCAGGAAGCTGGGATGCCTTTGACCATTCTTTTTGTAAGAGAGGCGAACATGTCACAAAAAGTATTAAAGGAATGCATGAAGAGATCAAGGACACTGTCTGGGTCGAGGGTGTTGGTTATGAAAGATCAATCCATGGCACTGAGATGAGCTTTTAGAACAGCAAGTTTACCAGGACCAAGTTTACGTTGTAGGATCATTTTTTTTGGGGGGGGGATTAAGGGGCCTTGCCCGACCAGGAGAAAAAAAATGGGGAGTGATCACTGATTGCATTTGGTAGTACAGTAGTATTTGTGATTTTGAGGGGCAGTTTGTGAAGACAAGGTCCAATAGGGAGGAGGACCCTGAGTGCAAGTTCAGCCGGGTGGGGGAGGGGACATTTTGAGTAATGTCCTGGGCAGTAGCAGCATCGATGAAGGGGCCGGCATACTTGGAGAGCCAGTTGATATTAAAATCACCAAGTACAATTTTTTCATTTTTGGATGGTAAGGTGGCAAGGTAGGATAGGACTGAGTGGAATGCCACCTTCTGGTCCATGGGGGTATGTATAAAACAGTGATGAGGAAGGGGGGGTACAGGATCGTCCAAGGGTAAGTTTGAGAGTGAGGGCAGGGGACCGGGTACAAGGAGGGGAGAAGAAGTAAGGAGTAGGTCCGCACACAATTCTGTACCTAGAGCCAAGCCAGAAATACACAGCACTCACAGCTGATACAGATCTGACCACTCACAATTTCTGTGGTATGAAACATTTTTATTTTATTGAGTAATGGACACATATGACATCTATTCAGAGTCTGGTGACAAACGCCCACAAAGTTTCACTCATATTGAGCTTCCTTAAGGGTGGGCAAACTCTCTTATCTGTCAGTATTTATACACTTGAGGTGAAAACATCACATGGAAATGTGCTGCTAAATCCAGCCTGTATCCCACACTGCATGTGTGCTTCATTTTGGTCGGCACACGAGTGCAGATAGTTTTATTCACTGTTGTTTTAATCAGTTTTAATCAAATTGTCCTCCTCTGTGGCTGCTTTTACAAGTAGCTTTAAGAGGAGCTTATTTCCTGTGTTGTTCCCGGCTGTTTTCATTAAGATTTCAAAGCCACCCACTGTATTTAATTTTAATTACTGCTCCGATGCCTAGGTGACTGTCTAAATTTATCTTTGAAGCTGTTTACTAGCTGTAGCAATGAAACTGCCACATGTGAAATTGTTCTTTAATTTAAATGAATGCAGCATTTATACAGGGAAACAGCATTAGCGTGACTGACTCCGAAAGAAACTGTTGTAAACTGAAAAATTGGAGGAGGGCAGTAACAGAGCCTGGAGTGGTATTATACCTCCAGCACTTTTTTTCTCCCAGGCCAAAACTGCCCAGGAACTGTTTTCAGTCTTTTCCCTGTGTCTGCAAGGTGATATCTTAAGCTGCACAGTGTTGCAGCTTCTGAGCCTGCTGCCCCAAATCTGTGTCCCTAGTTTATTTAATTATAAAAAAGAACCATCTCGCAGAGCCCCAGACCTATTCGTAGAGCCCCTGATTTCACTTCTAAGCAGCTGCCGCTTTTTCTCAAAACCCTGCCTCTGCAGCTACCCCATAAGGGGTAGTCAACGGAGCATAGCTTTGCAAAGGTCTCTCTCTGAGGATCTACCCCTCGCGCTCCACTGCCCCCAGCCCCCACAGCAAACAGCTTACAAAAAAAAAAAAGCAGGACCATGCAGTTCCAAATGGAACAAGTTTTAACTCTAATAAAGTGCTGCCTAAATCTCCCTGGCCAATTGAAGCTTTCACCTACCTTAAGCTCTACTCCTCCCACTGAAATTGACCTTATAAACCTCTCTCTTTTCAGCAGACACCGGGAATCTAGGGTCGCGAGGGCCCTGAATCGAATCCAGCCCTCCCCCCCCCGAGGAATACCAGGTACGCAGCAACTTGCAGAAAGACTTTCAGCAGCAGGGCGCGGTTCTGGCGCCATTTTTGAACTCCCAGACTGTTGTTAAATCCAGCCTGCGTCCCACACTGTGTGTGTGATTCTACCCCGCCGGCGCTGCGCCCCAGCTCCTCACCACCCCCACCACCGCCCTTGGTGAGCTCCTCCTTTTATAGGCTGTAGTCACATAACTGTAAAAACCTATCAGCCTATTTTCCCATTTGCAGCTTATCAGCTGCTGCCACCAGAGGGCTCAAACAAAACAAAGCAAACAAACAAACAAAAAAAAAATGTATTTTTTCCCAGCCCCCGAGTCTTCAAGCTTCAGTCCAAAATGCTGCTGCCCACAGTTCTATTTCTCCTCTCCCTGACCTCTTTATCCTCTTTGCCCCCTGCCACCCTCCCAAGCCGTGAACCACCACCATCACCATCACTGCCCCCAAGGCAAACTCCTCACCCATACTACACCACAAACTCACACTCGTCCGCTCAGGACTTGGGTCCCAGCTATTATGGGCACATTAGTGCCACTATCCTTCCTCCCTCTTTTCACCTGGGACTACTGGCCTTACACACCCCTACCAGCTGCTACCCCCCCACTCCCCCCTCCATTTGTCCCACCCAAATCAGCCCAAACCCCCTGCAGTCAAAGCTAAAACATATTATCTGCCTACTTTTGCTCCTGGCTGGGGACATAGAGGCAAACCCTGGCCCAACCACCCCAAAAATAAATCCCCACCCCCCTTTCTCTTTTACAAAAGGCCTCCGTATCTTCCACCTAAACACTTGCAGCTTGCTATCTAAAATCTCGCTGCTGCAGCAAACTGCTCTAACTCTGTGCCCTGACATATTTGTCTTATCCAAAACTTGGCCAAAACCTTACCACATGGATGCTGAAGTATCCATACCAGGGTACACAATAATCAGGCACGACCGGCCTGGCAAAAAGAGAGGTGGAGGCACGGCTATGTATATCGCAAACAGTCGCCAGTTCACTAAAGTGGACATCCCCTCATTTCCAGGACACATAGATTCATTACTTATAAAACTCACACTCCCATGCTCCACCCTTATTTACATAGCAGGCTCATACTGCCCCCCTACACTCCCCGAAGACATCCTCTCCCACTTAATCTCCTTACAGACCTTAGTGGCAGGGGGTGAGCTCCACACCACCGGCGATTTTAATACAAACTGGTTAGAGCCGAACAAAGCCCGCCTAACAACCAAAATCAAGGCCCTAAACCTAACCCAATTCATTGCCAATCCCACCAGACTTAACCACAAGTCTCAAAATCACTCTTTACTGGATTGGGCTCTTACCTTCCACCCCCACAGGATCCTAAGCACTGGCCTATTACCCGATTCCATAAGTGATCATCATATGATTTACTTGATTAGGAAAGTGCACGGCCCCACTGCCCGCCACCCTAAAACACTATACACCAGGTCCTACAACTCCCTCAACCTAGCATCTCTCTTACTGGACCTAGGACACACAAACTGGTCCTTTATCTCAAAAGCATCCTCCATTGACACTGCTTTTGAGGTTTTCAAATCCCGCTTCCTAAAAGTCTGGGACAATCACGCCCCCCTACGCAAGAAATGAGTTAGAGGCACACACCTCCCATGGATCTCAGCAGATATAATCAAATTATGCCACGGTAGGGACCACGCCTGGAAAGCTTTCAAGAAGCTGGAAACTCAGTAGCACCTCACCACATACAGATCCCTATGAAATACCTGCACAAACTCCATCCGGCAAGCCAAAAAAAACTACTTCCTCTCGGCTTTTAGCAAAAACTTTAATCATCCAACTGACTTCTGGAAATCACTAAAATCCCTTATATCCCCTCCACTAAACCCCCACCCCCACACTATCTGTCCAGGGCTCCCTCATTTCTGATCCCATCGACGTAGCTCAAACTTTAAACTCCCACTTCTCCAGCTGCGCAGAAAAACTCCTGTCTTCCCTCCGCTATACTCCCAACTCAACCCACCCCTTCTTCGCCCATGACCCACTAAACCTGCCCGCACTAGACTGCCATTCTCTTTCCATCCAGTAACCAAAGCAGAAGTCTTCCAATCTTTACGGGCTTTAAACCCTAACAAAGGGAAATGCCCGATGTCCATGGATGCCAAGATGCTCTTCCTATCTGCCCCAGTCATATCTGCTCCTATAGCTGCCCTTTTTAACCTCTCTTTCTCTCTGGGCAAGCTCCCTACTGCCTGGAAGCAGGCCACTGTTATCCCACTGCCAAAAGGCCGATCAATCCTCCCCAGGAAACTACAGACCCATCTCCCTACTCCCTATACTGGCCAAACTACAGGAACGATTGGTCCTGTCCCAACTCACTCCTTACCTGGAAGGATCCTCTTTCTTCACTCCATTCCAATCGGGTTTCCATAAATCTCACTCCACCATCACATCCCTGTTATGTGTCACCGGTGACATTCTCATGAGTATGGACAAAGGACACATCACCACGGCCATCTTTATCGACCTAGCAAAGGCTTTTGATACCGTTTCCCACTCCCTACTCCTCTCCAAACTCACTGTTGCAGGGCTTTCTAAACCTGCCACAAATTGGTTCCAAGACTACCTAGTGGGCAGGACCCAAACCGTCAAACTCGCCTCCCACACCTCAAACCCAATACCATTCTCATCCAGTGTCCCCCAAGGATCTGTCCTAGGTCCCCTACTTTTCTCTATTTTTTTAAATGACCTCCCATTTATATGCAAACATTCATCTATCCAGATGTACACGGATGACACTGTCTTTTATGCTTCTGGCCCTTCAACATCTAGCGCAGCTACCTTTCTCCAAGAAGATTTGTATGCCATCCAGCACTGGTTTAGGTCCAACTAGTTATTCCTAAACTCTAAAAAATCTGTATCCCAAACTTTTGGCTCGCAACAAAGACTCTCCCGTCAATCCCCCTGCACCCCTTTTAAAACACTGGACGGGACCCCCCTGGAGAATTGCACTAGCTACAGGTATTTAGGTGTATGGCTTGACCAACACCTAGACTTCTCCTTCCACATTGAATCCTTGCACAAGAAGCTCCTCCCAAAGCTTGGCGCTCTATACCGAAACAAAAGCTGCCTCCCCACACAGACTAGGCAAGCTATTATCCAAAAAATTATTCTGCCCATTCTAGACTACGGAGATATAGTATACACCACTGCCCCTGCATCCACCCTGGCCAGCCTTGACACCCTGTTACACTCTTTCTGTCACTTTATCCTTGATTGCCCACACTCTACACACCACTGCAAGCTTTACACCTCCCTAACCCTGCCATCCCTCCACGACCATAGACAAATAAACTGTGCCAGGTTCTCAGCCAAATATTGGTCCCTCTCCCTCCCACCCTACCTGTCCTCTACCCTCTCCCAACAACCTCCACCTGTGTACTCCCTCAGGAGCACAGACTCTCGGCTGCTGCATGTTCCTTTCATGTGCACAAAAAAAGGCCAGGTCGCTTTTAACTACCGAATCCCTCAAATCTGGAACGCCCTCCCTGCCCCCATAAGACATGCCCCCAACCCATACCAATGAAATCGCCTACTCCGAGGGCATTTCTCCTCCAGCTGCTCCTGTTTCAATTAGTTCAACCCTACACCTATTGTGAAATGAACTGCTCTCAAGTTGACCACCCTCCAATTTTCTCTACACTATATATGTATTACCTCTGTCTGTAACCATCTTCACTAACAGTGGATATATGATGCTTGTTGTCCTAATTTGACTATGTATGAAAAAACTTTTCTTGTAAATCGACATGTTTGTTAATTGGGTCTCAGCCCCCAGGTCGCATCTGGAATCGAGCATGTTGCTCAGTATGCCAACCTGGTAAAACTTATAAATAAATTAATAAATAAAATGACAGTACAGTGACAGACTGCTTAAAATGAACAGTGACCAATAACAGTGATACTGATTAGACTACAACTTTGTAAAAGCTGTATGACACTGAATATAGTCTTTCTTTTATCTCTGTCTTTCTCTTCCTCTTCTTAGGACCATTAAATTGAGACATATGGATACCAGAAAGGGTTTTTAAACACCACTTCCTTGCAACCAGATTTTGCAAATAGGTCTGAGAATCTTTGCCTTGAACTTTCAAGAAAAACATAAATGCAATCTTTTAAAAAAATGAAGGACCTTTCCTCTGGTTGTGCAGTATGTGTTTGATTGCAAGTCACAGGTGAGTGTACCATTTAATTAGGCCATAAATAGACCAGGTGCAAAGGGATTTTTGAAAAGTAAAATGAAAAACGTGTTAAATAGATATTTCCATGGAAACTGAATCCCTTTAGTTGAGTAATGTGGCAAATTAGCACTTAAAATGTATATGATTTTATGTCATAAACCAGCAAATGTTGCACAGGTAGATTATGCATAGAAATAAATTATGTCACCTTGTTATTAAATGATTCTAGATGTATGTCCTATCACTATACTGTTATTTTAAATGATCATGTAATGTTTCAGAATGATCAGTACGAGGGAAACATTTGGGGCACTTGTCATCAATCTCTGAGGCAATGTTATATGTTTGTACAACTGAATGAAAGAAACAAGATTTGTAGCACAAGAATTGGGAGAAGACAGCTCTTTATCAACCATTTGTGTTGCCTGTCTCTTTCTAGACTTTGTAAGCATTACCACACACAGGCACTATTCCATCTGAGTGGCCATTTTGTTTGGAATGTACAGCTCTGCACCTCTGTGCTGCAGTCCAGCACATTTCTGGGTTAATAGTCCATTCTGACTCAGATGGCTCTTTTGCCCTCTGGATAAAAGGAAAACCTGGCAGTGAGTCCCCATACAAGAAGCACCCCACTTCCTATTTGAATGAGTGGACCTGCACCTAGCAAGTGAAAGGAAATCCTATTGTTATGTCACACAGACACTTTCATCCTTTATCTCTTTCTGTCCATTTTTTAGATTCCGTTCAGTTCAGTTATCTTCTGTCAGTACCAGGCATTTGGGGGTTCTGCTTCTTCTTTTGTTTAACTCATCTTTCATTTTCACTGAACTGTTACCACAGCAAGCGCATTCACTCCAAAAAGAAGGCTTCTGCCACTTTGCTAGGAAGGCTGCATCTTTTATCAGTCAGAGAACTCTCACTGTTCAAGCTACAGTATAACAGGTTGTCTCTCTCCCTCTCTGCAGGGGAACTCTCTTTCTCTGTTTGTTACTTCTCTTTCTCCCTCTATTGTTTCTCTTCTTCTCTTGTAGCACTGTATCATCTCCTACCTCCAAACTCCTTAAACTTCCAAAGACCATCGGGTCACAATGCTAAATGTTAATCCTGCTTAATAATTGGTTATATTTGTTCTTATTAGACTTGTCTAGGAACCTTTTGTTTTTATTTATCACCCAGCTTCTCAGCAGTGGGTCCAGAAGATGTAAAAATAGTCATGTAATACAACATGACCAGCAAGGGGAGACTGTTGTGGCTTACAGAGTATGAAAATCCTGTAGCATGAGATATATAGTAATAACATTGGTGAATTTTATGTTCTGCTTCTTTCTACTGTAGTTCATGATCCACTGAACCAAAAAATCTCCACATTTTATCAAAGATTCTGAATGCTATACACAGTACATTACATGCTAACTGCCTTTATCCCTTCTTTGTGTAGCATAGATCTACACTACTTGATGTCCCCTATTTGAGTGATGTACCCACTGTTCCTATTCTGTAGTATTGTGTTTTTTCTGTATTTTTTGGATCAGGTTACTCCTTTAATTACCCCCCTCCATCCTGAAAATGGTGCCCATACAATAATCAATTCAATACTAGCACAGGGTACAATATTGTGAGAAATATACATCTCTGGTGAGCATGACATATGCAAAAAAGGAAAGAAAAATGAACAGTTAGGATAAATACTGACATATGGTATAATGTAGAGCTACCAACAAGGGGACCATCAGGGATGACTAAAAAGGAATAGAAAGGGCAATTTGATTATGCCAGGCAGGAAACAAGATAGTTGGCAAAATATGGGGGTGCCAAGCATTAGCTTTCCATATGATCAGTAGTTCAACTTAAAATTTTATTTGCATGGATTTAAAAATCATAGCAGAACAGATACATAAAAGCAAATATATGAAGCATAATTTTGCTAAAAACATCATAAACAGTAGACATATTTATACATTAAAATAGCAAATTCACTTACATATAAAACATAAAATCACACACATTATCAATATGTTTATTTTTTTAGACAGCCAGCATCTTTCTTTTTTAATCCTAACAGCTTACAGTCACAAACAGAATGCAGGAACAGACTTGCTTGAATTTAAATAAAGTACATTTTACTTTTAACATTCCCATAATCTACACTACTTAGGAGATATTTTTACCATTTTCCCCTAGCCTGGTTATGAATAGAGCAATCAAGTACTAAATGTGCTCCATGATTAGTCCCCATGGTGTCATGCATACGAGTAAAGCCTTCCTTGAGGTTTTTATTCCTGCCCTTCCCATTGTTGGAAAAAATGGTTATGATCTGTATTCTTGACTGTGTTACGGCTTTCCTTGTCTCTGCATTCTTAATTACCCTTAGGTATTCTTCCTTCTCATAAGTTGGTTTTAAAATCCTATATAAGGCACACCAAGGAATCTCCCTGTCCTAGCCATGTCCTCTTGTATAGTAGTATCAGTTTGGAAAGGAAAAGGGGAAACTGTTGTACCAGGAAAGACACATTAAGTCAGACCTTGTGTCCAGTTGCATCCTAGGAGCACAAGGAAGTTAAGTGACTTGCTCAGGGTCACTCAGTATGCAAGTTAGATACTCTTTAGTCAAATCAAAATATGCCTTGGCCATCTCAGGAGTCATCATTATATTTATATTACTGTTGCAAACTTCATTAGAAACTGGCTGAATTCCTATTTACTGTTTAACCTGGAAATGCAGGATTCATGTATAGGGCAAGATTTGAGCTGGGTATGAGTTTGAAGGGGCATCTTTTTCTTTTTGAGATTTGCATACAAAGATCTGGGGTTCTATCTCCTGTTTGGATTACATGTAGTTCACTGCACTCTCTAATGTGCTGCCCCTCTTGGTCTGGGGTCACCCACAATAGGGTGAAAACAAACTGCCCACGGAAAAGCAGAGCATATCAAAAAGGCCAACAGCAAGGTGCTTGATGGGCAATTGGATCATGCACCTGGCTGGTCGTGCAAAATGTTGGCCCCATTGCGGGTGAGGCTTTGCTCACCCACA
Organism: Neoceratodus forsteri; assembly: GCA_016271365.2. NCBI lineage: Eukaryota > Metazoa > Chordata > Ceratodontiformes > Ceratodontidae > Neoceratodus > Neoceratodus forsteri. Next base: position 860,026,149 of record CM057458.1, on the reverse strand, counting down.
TCCCCCTCAAATAAACACCCACTGCCCTGCATACATTGGGGGGAGGACAACAGTTAGTGCCCCATGTTCCTATCACCCACAATCATCACTGCCAAGAAGTCCCAAATGCTCTGAACACATTAGTGCTAATCGCAACGCTCACATTCTGCCGCCATTGTCCCTGTGCCCAATTGACGGGATACACCGGGTCCCCAGCTGCATGATTTAAGTTGAGTCTCCACAGAGCTACTTGCATTTTGTGTTCCAAAACACTCCTTTTTCATTAGGATTAGTGACTATCAGTTTGGTTCTGATTTACATGCCTTTAGGATAGGCATCACTCCTTGCTCTGATCTGAAGACTCTGATCATGGATCTTGTACTCATTTATGTGATTCTTTCTTATGGAGTACTTTTGCATTTGTTCTTACTATAAAACACAGAGAGTACATACCCTGTAAATACATGGCATGTTTTATAGTGATTTTTCTTGGGAACTGTTCATGTATTAGTATATTTTATACCATATAGAGGGTATTGTTCTTAATACTTAATTTCTGTATCTCATATGAATAAGATGTATTTGTAATTTGTGGTAGATTTCACTCTCTCTCGCTCTATATATATATATAATACTAACTGGTCAGCAAGTTTTTACATTGCCTGACCGAGTTATAATTTACCATTATAACTCGCGAGTAATAACAGGGAACACATGCTGAGTCAGTCACAAAAACCCACTCCCTGATTGGCTGTGTGTGTGGTCCAGGGTGGGCTTTCAGTTCCAAAAACATGGCGGCTCCTCACTCGCTTAGCGAGGAGCTGCTAGACCAAGCATTCTCCTCGCTTTTCTTTTTTTAAAAAACAAACGAGTTACACTGGCCCAGTGGCATTTAGGGTTGAGGCACTGGACGCCACACCTCACACCATGCTGGCGACCTGGGTTCAGGAATGAGCCTGTGTCATCAGGGGTCGGCAGGGGAGGAGAAGGATCAAGTGTCCTTAGGACTGTTCTCCTTCTCGGGGGGGGTTGGATGTCTCAGTGTCCTAGTGGCCTCTGGCGGTGGCTGGGGGTGACGGCAGGTCACAATCAGACTTGGGGGATGTGTTACAGAAGATACTAGGAAGGAGTGCATGTGGTAGCATGCGCACTCCTGTCCCTTGGTGTCATTGCATGTTGCAGATGTCATGGGGAAGGAGAACACGGAAAATATGGGCACCAGTCACGGTGGCATGATGGCTGTCCCCGGAAGGACTAGCTTGGCACCGAGAGTGCGCAACTTAACTGGATCCTGGTCTGGTGTGAGAGCTTGAGAGGGGGGCTTTCCACCTCCCCGCCACAGAGTGTGCCGTGGGCCCTAATTTGGAGTCAGGGAGTCCTCAGGATGGTGGCCGGACATAATCCTTAGAGGAGATGCCAGGATGCAGAGGTAAGCAGACTGGTGGCCAGGGAGAAAAAGTACTAACAAAAAAAACAAAAAAAACAAAATAACAAGTTTATCCTGTTGATCCTACCATTTAAAAACGGCAGCATCCTGACTCTCACTCACTAGCTGGCTGATCCTGCCATTCGGCGGACACACAAAACAGGAAGTGTCAGTGGGAAGACAACTGCGGTAAGATCTCAACTGCAAAATAAATGTAAAATGTAAAAATGTAAAACAAAAAATTGCTGACCAGCAATTATATATAATAAGGGATGGGGAAGTGTGTTTATTTCGAAATTAATAGTTGCCCTCGGTGTGGGTTGCCTTAATAAACTCCTCGGGCTTCACCCTTGGGGTTTATGTAGCATCCAACACCTCAGACGACCATTCATTTCTCATTAAGCACACTTCCCCATCTATTGTTGTATATTTTATGCAATGTGGTGAGCTGATAACACATAAAATAAAAATACATATCACTCACCCCCATTCAATAAATCCTGCTGACGTAGACACAGGGACAATATCTTACATTTATACACACAGTGCCTATGTCAGCATGTTATCACAGTGGTTACAGCAGTGGCATCACTCCCATTTTGTTTTCTGGCAGAACAACTTTCAAAACTCTTCAATGTGTTCCCATGCTGCAGTCAGACAGTAAAGTCTGACAAACTTCAGAAATACTATATCCACAAAGACATTCCAGTGACACCCCCAATACACAGCACCCAGCAGCAAAAAATATTACCGTCTCAAATCAGACTGCTTCTGTTAGTTATCCTTAGATGCCATCTCAAAATCAGAAAACAATTCCTGTAAGGTGCCAGTGATGAAAACGGAACAGAAGTAGAAAAAAAAAGGTAAGAACCACCTGATTCACTGAACTCTTTCATACGCAGTATAAATATATAAAACTTATTTTACCATGCAAAAAAGCACAACCATGAAAATAAAACTATTGAACATGCGGGTCTCACAAGGAAATGCTCACCATTTTGCCCAAAGATAACCCCACTCACAATCTCACACGGACCAGTCACACAAGATGCACAGTGAACACAAGACAGCAACAACCACTGAAATCACTGAAATAACACTCATTCACCATGCTAACCAGTGGAAATATACAGATGCCATCCATTCACACACACAACAGCCAAACCCATTGAGACAACCTAACTACACATGTGGAAGACATTCAGAGAAGGGACCTGCAGAAACTTGAAGAATGGTCAAGGGTTTGGCAGTTGAAATTCAATGCAAAGAAGTGCAAGATAATGCATATGGGGCACAAAAACCCTGGCACAATATATCAGTTGGGGGGTGAGGATATAGCATGCACCAAGCAGGAAAGGGATCTTGGGGTTGTCATCTCTGATGACCTCAAGGTAGGGAAACAGTGTGACAAGGCATCAGGTAAAGCAAATAGGATGCTGGGATGTATAGGCAGGGCATCACCAGCAGGAAAAGGGAGGTCATAATTCCGCTATACAAGACACTAGTGAGGCCCCACCTGGAGTACAGTGTACAGTTCTGGAGACCATACCTACGTAAGGACATAGGACAGGGTAGAGAAGGTTCAGAGGAGGGCAACAAAGATGGTGCATGGGTTGCATCACAAGTCCTATGAAGACAGGTTGAAGGAACTGAACATGTACTCCCTGGAGGAGAGGAGGAGAGGGATATGATAGAGACATACAAGTATCTACAGGGAGGAACAGGGTGCAGGAAAACACTTTTTAAGCGAAAAGATGTTTCAGGACTAGAGGGCATGGGATGAAGTTGGAGGGAGGACGATTCAGAGGAAACATGAGAAAGAATTTCTTCACAGAATGGGTGGTGGACAAGTGGAACACCCTGCCAGAGGAAGTGGTGGGGGCTGAAACAATCACGGGATTTAAGAATGCATGGGATAGACATAAAGGAATTCTAGAGGTCAGGGGTAAGGGGAAATAGACTTCTAGGAAAACAAACTGAACTTACAAGCTCAAATGGGCAGACTAGGTGGGCCATAGGCCCTTATCTGCCGACACTGTCTATGTATCTATGTATCTATGTAGTCCACAAAAGAACACCAAGCTCAAACAAATAAAATATAGCAGCAGAAATTGCACTTATGATGTGCAGATCGTGTGATATGGCAAAATATTCTCAATCCTGCAGAGTGAGCTCAGGATACTCTCACTCATGACTTCGGCACTCGTGAGTATCCAGAGCTCACTCTGCAAGAGTGAAAATATTTTTCCATATCACACTCCTGCCCATCATGTATCCTATATATATATATATATACATACATATGTATATACAATTCTGATGTTTATATGCATGTATCTTATATGGTATAATGGCATATTGCTGATGAATAAAGTTTTTTGATTGATGGACTATATTACTTTTGTCAAAACTCATACACACAGGTTACTTATCAAGGCAGGGAAACATTGACAAATAATGAGTGTTCCAAATACACCCTAAACAGTACAATATAGGAGATATTTTATCATTCATGTAACTGCTTTTATAGAAATATGTATTTGATCTCTGAAGGCAAATCATCAATGCCAGGAGCCTGGACAACAAATTGAGAGATATCCAGGTACTGTCAGCAAAAGATCACAAGAACCTATTTTTTTTTTATTTATATTGTTACTGAGATACACACCTTTGAGCAAAATGCTCATTTGCAAAGGTTCCTCATCAAGACAACAGTGCAGTTGACAACAATTCTTAACACTTCAAAAGTAACAGTAAAAACAACTGCACAGTTTAAAATAGCTCTTAACACTTCAACAGACACAGGTGAGCAAAGGCATTGACAAAGGAAGTTTGGTAAAATAAATTCAGAGTACCAGGTCAAAGTTACGTTTAAGTAGGTCTTGTAATTACATAATAACAGTGTTGAAATGTAGATAGCAGCCCTGCAGGGCCTTGTTTGCTTATAGGTATGTGTGCTTTTACGTCATGAGCAGCTGGTAATCAGAGGAGAAACATAGAAACATAGACTTTGATGGCAGAAAAGGACCGCTTGGCCTACCTAGTCTGCTCATTTCCCTACCGACAGGATAAGCTGCAGATCCTATTTAACCAACAGCCTATTTCTTCCTACCCCCCACAAAAATTGCCTTATGTCTGTTCCATGCATTCCTGAATTCTCCCACAGTTTTAGACCCCACAACCTCCTCAGGAAGGCTGTTCCATGCGTCCTCCACCCTCTCTGTGAAAAAATACTTCCTCACATTGCCCCTGAGACATCCCCCCTCTAACTTCAAATTGTGTCCCCTTGTTCTTGCACATCTCTTTTTCTGAAAGATGCTACCCTCTTGGACTTTGTTGATTCCACTGAGGTACTTAAATGTTTCTTTCATGTCCCCCCTCTCCCTCCTTTCCTCAAGGGTATACATATTGAGCTCCTTTAGTCTCTTCTAATATGGGTTCTCTTGCAGACCCTGCACCATTTTAGTTGCCTTTCTCTGGACTGCCTCCATCCTGTCTATGTCCTTGCGGAGATGGGGTCTCCATAACTGGACGGAGTACTCCAGATGGGGTCTCATCAACTGTTTGTACAGGGGGATAACAACTTCCTGTTTTCTGCTAGTGATGCCGCTCCCTATACATCCTAATATCCCCCAGCCCTCCCTACTGCCTTCTCGCATTGCTTGCCAACCTTAAGGTCATCTGATATGATTACCCCCAGGTCCCTTTCCATTTTTGTTGTTGTTACTACCCCCCCCATTGTGTAAACTTCCCCTGGGTTTTTGTCTCCCAGGTGCATTACTTTGCATTTCTTTGCATTGAATCCAAGCTGCCAAACTTCTGACCATTCCTCCAACCTTGCCATGTCCCTTCTCATCCTTTCCATGCCTCCTTGTGTATCAGCCCTGTTGCAGATCTTTGTGTCATCTGCAAAGAGACATACGTTTCCTTCCAGTCCCTCTGCAATGTCACTTATAAAGACATTAAAAAGGACTGGACCCAGTACTGAACCTTGCGGTACCCCACTAGTAACCCCTCTTTCTTCAGAATGGGCTCCATTTACAATTACCTTCTGTGTCCTGTTGTCCAGCCAATGTTTTACCCAGGCTACCACCCTGGGACCTACTCCCAGGCTGGTTAATTTGACTATTAATCTTTTGTGTGGGACTGTGTCAAATGCCTTTTCTTTTTTTTTTTTTGTATTCAATCTGTTTTATTGCCATATTTATTTCATACACATTGACATACATTAGCTGGTGAGACCAACAATCCAATGACAATTACCACCTACACACTTTTATCCAGCAAACATTATAAATCCATATTCACATTTTTAAACTCTATAACTCTATCATAATTAAGAACTAAGAAAACCTCCCCACCCTCACCCCCTAATCTATAGCAGCATTCACACGCCATTAAAAACCTGGTGACATAATACCCTCTGGGTTTTCTCCTACAAACAAGATCTGGAGCCCCATGACATCATTACTGCTTCGAGTGGGCCCCACAGAGTGTAATATTTCCCAGCTTCGTTATTCATTCTGGCAATATGTGACTCTTCTTGCAACGCTAATGTGATTTCTTTATACCATTCTCTCATAGACGGGGTTGTGGATTCAGTCCAGTGCCTCAGTATTACGGCTTTTGCAGCTGCTGATACTAAGGCCATGTATCTTTTTTATTGCCTGGTCATCCCATCGTCGAAATAGTTTAGTAGGCAAATTCTAGATGGAAAAAAAAATATCTAGGTTTAACAATTGTGATAAAGAGATACTAATTGCCATCCAGAAGGGCCGGATTTTGGAACATTCCCATATTAAATGGTATAAATCGCATCCTCCCATCCCACATCTAGCGCAATTAGCTTGAACCTCTTTACCCATCTTGTGCAACTTCACAGGGGTGTAGTACATATTATGCATTACATTAAATTGCTGAAGCCTATATCTATCCTGCTTGATGTTTCTATATATTTGACCAAATGTACTTCCATGTGTTATTATCCTCTGGTATGTTTAATTTATTTAACCAGTAATAGCTAACTCCGCTTGGTAGACTATCATCAAGCCGCTGTAAAGCCTTGTAGATTCCAGAGACGGCATGCGGTTTTATGGCTATTTGAACTAAATCATTTAACTCAACTCCGCCATTTGTTCTTATTGCCTTTACTCTACTAAAATGAGCTTTTATTGATTCTGAGACTTGCTTAAACTTAAAAATTGCTCCTTTATTTCCGGAATCTATTACAGGCCTGCACATAATCATTAATCTACCTCTTGAGCCAAATCACAAAGCTTTAGGTCCATTAAAATCTTCCAATACCGGGTGGAATTGGTGTCTTTAGATTAGGAAATGAACATTCTGTATTAATGCTTGCTTTTGTGATACCTGCCAATTGGTCTTTAGAAGTTTTGGGTTTGCTGTAAAGCTCTCACTGACCAACCAATAGGAGTGTTTTTAATGCTTTCGAGAAGTAATTTGACCGTAGTATATGCCAGAGTATTTAGTTTTACCTTATGTTTTTCAACTAAATCTCTTTCAATATTTAGCCAGAGTGGTGTGTAGAGTGCAATGGAGAGGATGTAACAGGTTTAAATAATGCGCTATCTTACTTATATGCGATGCTAAGTAATATTTATAGAAAGATGGCAGCGAAAGCTCCTCTCTCCTGAAACCTGTAAGCTTTTGGTATGATCTTCTAACAGCTTTCCTTTCCACAGATATGCACTAATCACCTTTCTTAAATTGAAAAACCATGTCTTAGGTAAATAGCAGCCCAACATATTGATAGGGTAGATAACCCTCGGTAGTATATTCATTTTTATTGTTTCCATTCTGGCCCAAAAAGACAGGGGTAGTAGATTCCATCTGTTTAAGTCTAACTTAATTATCTTAAGAAGGTTATTGCAATTTTCATTAATCATAGAGCCTACTCCTCTCATAATCTTAATCCCAAGGTACAACAATTTTTTAGTTTCCCAGACCAGACCTAATTCTTTTGCTATATTGGGATAGCATCTATTATTTAATGGAAAGAGTTTTGTTTTGGAGGTATTAATTTTATAATTGGATACCCTAGAGAATCTAGATATTTCCTCTAATATTATTGGTATACCCGTATCCGGATCTTCTAAATGAATCAGTAGGTCGTCCGCATATGCCGATACTAGATATCGTCTACTCCCTAGTTTGATACCTTTAACCTCCTGTAATACTTGAAGTCTACGAATCATTGGCTCAAGATATATATTAAACAACAGCGGTGACAGTGGACATCCCTGTCTTGTGCATAAGTTAGAAGAAGAGGGATGATAAAAGTCCATTGCACCAGACACGAGCTTTGGGGGCACTATATAAAATTCGAATCCACTTTAGAAAATCATTGGGTAAACCAATCTTTTCTAATATTACAAAGAGGAAATCCCAAGATACTCGGTCAAATGCCTTTTCGGCATCTAGTGCCAATAGCGCCGCTGAGTACTGTGCTCCGTGTGCTTTCAACATTAGGTGGTGTATCTTTCGTAGATGATCATTGGACACACTTCCACTCATGAACCCTACTTGCTCATCACTGATCATACTACTCATAAGAGGAGCCAGTCTATTTGCTAATATTTTAGCTAATATTTTAATATCAACATTCAGGAGTGATATCGGACGATAGCTACCCATCAGCATAGGGTCCCGATCCAGCTTAGGGATTAGGGTAATAAGTGCTTCTAGAAAAGACTCATCTGAGATGTTTTCCGTAAACCAAAAATTATACGTCTTAGTTATGATTGGACAAATTACATCTATATAGCCTTTAAAAAAATTCGTAGTTAGCCCATCTGGGCCGGGGGACTTATCTCCCGCTAATTGGGAGACAGCGGTTCTAACCTCCTCCTCTTGTATTGGGGCTCCTATTTGTTCTACTCTAGGTCCCGATACCTTAGGCAAAGGTATGGTACCTAAATACTTATATATTTCCATTATAGTGGGTTTATTACTGTCGTCCACAGAGTAAATTTGCTGGAAATAACTTCTAAAAGCGGAGGCAATTTCCTTCGGGTCTTTAAGTACACTATTCTCACCATCTCTCCTTATTGCTGTAATAACTCGGTTTGAGTTAGTTTGCAGTAGCCTGAGTGCAAGCAGTTTGCCTGCTCTTTCCCCGGACTCTAGATATTTTATTTTAGTTCTACGCAATGCAAGAACTGCTTTCTGCATCACTATTGCAGAATACTGTGCTTGTAGCTGATGTAATTTAGTCCACTCTAGCTCATTCGAGTGTGCTGAAATATTGTTCTCCACTGTCCTGAGAGCCTTAATAATCTCTCCCAAGTGAGTCTTAGCCTTCCTGGCTCTTGTTGTTGCTATACGTATGCACTCCCCTCTAATCGAACATTTTAACGCCGCCCACACTATATCTATGTTTGAAACTGAATCAAGATTATTCTCTAGGAACTGTGTCATGAACTTTTTAATCTGATCCTGCACATACGATACTTGCAGCAGTTGATTATTAAACCTCCATCTAAAGTCCCTGGTTATTTCCTGTTTTGGTAACCACCTCGTATGGACTGGGGAGTGGTCCGATATAACTCTAACTTAAATTCCTGCCTCCAAAATTGAGGATAAAATGTTCATACTAACTAGGAAATAGTCTATCCTAGAGCACGTTCTGTGTGAACTTGAAAAAAATGTATATTGCCTCAGATCTCTGTTTAATAATCTTCACACATCTACCATCCCTAAGCTATCCATTACCTCCCGTAATGCACGTTGTGCCAGGGAGAAACCAACTTGGTGGCTACCGGACCTATTTAAATACGATTGTGTTGTTATATTCCAGTCCCCTCCTATCAACATTACGTAAGAGGTGAATCCATTCAACTTCTCAAGTATTCGCATAAAAAATTGTGGAGAATCTATATTAGGACCATATACTGACCCTATAACCACCTTTACAGAGTGTAATATCCCCACCAAAAAGATAAAGCGGCCCTGTTCGCCCCATATTTCCTTTTCCAATTGGAACTGAACTCTTTTATGGAGTATTATGGCTACCCCACCTTTATTGGTGGAAAAACCAGCTCCATAGGCTTGTCCTACCCACTGTTTAACAAAAATATTAACATTTTCTCTTAAGAGATGCGTTTCTTGAAGGCATGCTATCTCTGCTTTAAGTGTTGAAAGATGCTTCAGTATTACCTGTCTCTTACATCTGTCTCTGGCCCCTTTAATGTTCCTACTAATCAGCTTTAATACACCTTCCATACTCTACCGATTATACTATAATTATCTATTCTACTATAACTTGCTCTTTCTATGCGAGGCCCCCATGTGTGTTCATCCTTCTTCCCTTTATTTTGGCGTGTAAATGCTGCTAACCCCACTCCCCTTTTATTTCCCCTTGATGTTCCCTCTACCCCCAGTTCCAAAAACTGCTCTGCCATCTCATTACGTCTAGCGATGATTATGAACCCAGGTCTCTACCAGCTCCCCCTCCAACCCAGCTTACGTAAAAGGAGGTTATAGGTGAAGGGGAGGGATTCTCGTTGCTTGTCCTAATCACAATTACAATTTCTTCCCCCTCACTCTATTCTCCTCACTTTTAGAGGGGTCTTTAAATGCTATTTACTAAGTAACCCTGATGTTATCACCAATGACCTACTCCTATTTTAATATCGGTAATATGCCACTATTCCACGTTTTGCAGGGGAGAATTAGTAACAAATAACCTCTCTCTCTAAATTCCATGTTCTCAATATTAACAAACTCTATTTCCACAATCTCTAACTATATTAAATTTCAAACGTTGACGTTCTACAGCATTCACACTATATCATGTCTCTTGCTCCTGTTATATCCAAAGTATATCTCTACTAAATCCTCCCAATTGTGCAGTAAGCGAGAGAAAAAAAAAATTATTTTCGAAAACTTTAGTTCATGGAATTTCCAGTCATTATATTCGACCAAATGTCTCCAGACCATAGTCTTTCAGTGTCTCTTTCCTTAATCAAAAATAAAATGAAAAGAGAACAACTACAGTATCCCAGTTCAATTCTGGTGTTCACACTTCTGTATGGTCTTCGCTTTTTAAAAGGCCATAACATCTCTGTAAGTCTAAATATTCGAATAACATGAGCTAAGATTCGCTCTATGGAGAGATTCAGTAATTATCTCCTCTTAAAGAACATCCTCGATCTTTTCCAAACCGCATAGATTACAGTAAGTTGTGCTTCTGCTCGAATACTGCTCAACATGTTTTACATTGGTGAAATACTCTCCGTGATGGGAGACATTTCATGGATCTGCGTTAACTTCTGTCCATCCTTCCATTTGGAACTTTTGCTCCTCGCTCTCGTCAGCTTTCCCATTACTTCCCTTTTATATTTATTTAAATAACTCGGGCATCGCTGATTTAAGCTCCTCTCGGGCCTCTTCTACGGATCCATAAGAATGCCACTCATCTTTGTACTTAACCTGGAGCAGTGCTGGATATTTAACCCAAAATGGCACTCCGGCAGCGACCAGCTTTGTCACAATGGGGTGCAGGCTCTGCCTTTTAAGGCGCACAGAGTATGGGAGATCGCGGGCAATTCTAATTTTTTCACCCTCCCATGTAACCTCCTGTGCTGCTTTAGCCTTACTCAAAACGTGCTGCTTATCTAAGAAATTTAAAAGTTTGCATATCAGAGGGCGTGGAGGAGCTCCACTAGCAGGAGGTGGGCGAAGTGACCTGTGGGCCCTCTCTATAATATAGCTTCCATTTGGTGATTGGCCCGCTATCTTTTCGAACAATTTCTGGATGAACAATATAGTCGCTGTTCCTTCTGCTTTTTCTGGCAGTCCCAAAATAACAAGGTTGTTCCTCCTACTTCTACCCTCCAAATCTTCCAGCTTCTCCTCTATTTTCTTCATTTGATTGCTCGCTACAGCCTTTTCTAACTCCTGCTTATCCATTCTATTTTCTAAAGATCTGATCTTGACTTCATTGTCTCCCACTCTTCTCTCGACTCTTTCCAGTGCAGTTTTAAAAATCTGCATTTCCATATGTATCTCGTCTACTGAGGATTGCAGTGGCGCAAAAATCTCCAGGAATCTCTCCTCCGTCAGTGCTATTGACCCGAAGCTTGATTTAGCCGGGCCCTGACATGGACACTTTGCAGCCTGCTCTTTCTCCGGCGAGGGCGGCGGGGTGCATTTTGCCGACTGCTTTTTAATGTAGGCTTCCATCCTCGGTGACCAAACTGCTTCCGGACATCTCTCTGATCTTTCCCCCACAGACAGCTAACAGAATTAATCTCCTGGTGTGCCGTTTTCCTACTTTTGATGCTGATCGAAGACGGAGTTGGTTTGAGGAGCTGTTCTTCCTAGGCTGTCATCACGTGATCCCTCAAATGCCTTTCTAAAGTCTAGGTAGGCCATGTCTACAGCCCCTCCCTGATCTACTACTTTGGTCATCCAGTCAAAGAAATCAATTAGATTTGTCTGACATGACCTTCCCACTGTGAACCCATGCTGCCTTGGGTCCTGTGCCCCACTGGCCTCTGGGTACTCAAGAATTCTTTCCTTCAGAAGTGATTTAATCACTTTCCCTACCACAGAGGTCAATCTGACAGGTCTGTAGTTTCCTGCCTCTGTCTTGCTCCCACTTTTGTGAAGGACGATCACATCTGCCTTCCTCCAGTCCTCAGGTACCACCCCATCCTCCCATGATTTGTTAAAAAGGGTAGTCAGTGATGTCACTAGTTCTCTCCTTTATTCTTTTAGAATTCTGGGGTGAGTTCCATCAGGCCCCATTGCTTTGTCCACCTTCCGTTTTAGGAGTTCTTTCAGTACCCTTTCTTCTGTGAAAGGACTGGGATCGACCCCCCTATCCAGAGTACTTCTGTTAATTGGATTAGGCACCCCCTCCTCCTCTTTTGTGAATACTTAGTAGAAGTATTCGTTCAGTATCCCTACTTTTTCACTGTCCCTCTCTGCCCACCCACCATCCATTCTATTCAGCCTCACTATCCCTCCCTTTGTCTTTCTGTGCTCCCTGATATACCTATAAAAGGTTTTATCCCCCTTCTTAACCGAGTTAGCTATCTTTTCCTCAGTTTGGGCCTTTGCTATTCTGACTACCCTCCCTGTTTCCTTCTGCCTTAACTGGTACAGTTCTCTGTCCTGCTCCTTCTGTGTTTCCTTGTACTTCCTAAATGCTATATTTTTCTCCCTAACCTTCACCGCCACCTCTTTTGAGAACAATAGTGGCTTTTTCTTTCATTTTGATTTGTTTATTTGCTTCACACAAAGCCTTATTGCCTCTGTGATGGCAGTTTTGATGTCTCCCCATTTTTGCTCCACCCCTCCATCCAGCCTGTTTGCTAGTGCTTTTCTAAGGCACTCTCACATCTTGCCAAAGTCAACCCTCCTGAAGTCCAGAACCCTCACTTTTGTATGGCTTGACTCTGTAGCTGAGTTTATCGTGAACCACTCTGGTGGTCACTTGTTCCAAGATGGCTACCCATTTCTAGATCTGAGATCCTCTCACTGTCCCCATTTCAGAGTATGAGGTCTAAGATTGCTCCCTCATGAGTGGGTTCTAAAACTAGCTGTCTGAAGCATGCCACCTGAAGGGCATCAAGAATGGCCCTGCTTTTTGATGTGGCTGCAGCAAATGTGCTCCAGTTAACATCTGGCATATTAAGGTCCCCCATCAACAGTATCTCCCCTTTCTCCATCATCCTAAGGATGCCTTCTATCATATCCTTGTCCATTCCTTCCCCTGATATGGGGGTCTGTATACAACCCCTCTGTGGATTGTGTTGCTATTTCCAGTCTCTAAGGTGACCCACAGCACCTCCTCTCCTCCTTGTTTACTCTTTTGCTCAGTTGCTTTTATCCCTTCCCTTACATACGTGAGCGGTCAGAGATGGGTATTGATAGTGTTGGGTAATGGAGTTGGCATCTTGTACCAGTGTGTGGAGGGTTTCTTTTTTTTTTGTGGGCATCACAATCAGCTGGTGCATTGGTAGGGACTTAGTGGCCAGTACAAAACATGGGCAACATTATACCAAAACAGGACCTCACAGTTCCAGGATATTCAATCTTCAGGAAGTATAGAGTTGGTGCCATGGCTGGAGGGTTGTCCCTATATGTGATGGAGATTATCAAGGCCACAAGGGACTTAACGAAGTGGTGGAGACAGAGATACTATGGGTGCAGACAAAAACAGACAAAAACAGAGAGGGGCAGGAACATAAGGTTGGTTGTCATTTAAAGGACCCCTAACCAAAATGTTGGGTCTGATAAGGAACTAGTAAAAGAACTCAAAAGAGTAGCATCACTTGGGGATGTGATGGTCACTGGTGATTTTAATCTACCTGATGTAGACTGGAGCACCCCAGGTATTGCAACAGCAGAGGCCAGGAACTTGAGGATGCATTTCAGGATGACTTTAGGGGTCAGGAAACAAATGAGCGAAAGAGCAACTGTGGACATTGTGATGACAAACACTGACTATATCTGGGATAGCAGAACTGGGTATCTGCTTGGTACTGTACTAGTGATAGTGACCACCTGTCAGTTTTTGTTTTTTGATGAAGACTGGCAAAAAACTCATAAATTCACAAAGTATGGTCTTTAATTTCAGATATTTTAATTTTGAAGATATGAATGACATGTACAGAAGTAAGCTGCATGGAACAGTAGGAGGTGTAGAAATGAAATTGACCATCATTAAGTAGATAGTCCAAGATGTCAGAAGCTCCTGCTTGAGGCATATCAGAAAGATAAAAGGTACTAAAAACACATCAAGGGAGGTGGAGAGCAGTTGTAAAGGAAAAAAGGAAGACTTTAAAGAGATTTAAAAAGTTAGATGAATTGGGATTGGGCCATATACCTTGTTAAGCTGAAAGAAGCCAATAGGGAGTTGCAGAAGTTAAGGCCAACATGGAACTGAAGGTTGCAGAAGTTTATTTATTCATTTATTTTTATTTATTTAACAAGTCGGAAAGACCTTTGAGCCACTCTTTTACAGAGGTTCCACGTCAAGTCAAAAAAATAGCAAATTACAATGGTTTCAGTAAGCAGTACAACATGAGGAAAGTAATTACATAAACAAAAGAACAATATGGCAAGATAAATATTGTGTCAAGTGCTGCTAGTGGCCTTGTCTGAAGAGATGGTGAAAGGAATTAGAAGGAGAGGTGAATTGGGGGTGGAAGGAGCAAAATAAGAGCAAGGAGTGAGATTCTACAATGAAGCTTAAGCAGGAAAGACCCACAGGGGCGAAGGGTACAGGGAGAGAACAGGGTGAGGAAACAGAAGAGAGAGGAGGGAAGTGGGAGTGGAGAGGTAAAGGATGGGGGGATGATGTAGGATGAAAAGAGGGTAGGAATGGGAAAGGGATAAGGGAGGAAGTGCTGTGAGTGGAATAGCACAGCAACAGAATAGGGCTATACAGGGGCAAATGATAAAAGAGGGAGGTCCCAGTGCATTTAACTGTCATTTAACTGTCAGCAGAGATTAGGTATAGCAGTCATAAGATGCTCTGAAAACTAGGAATTGACACAGCTTAAATGGTCCCAAGGTTGCAGTCGTCACAATCTCAGGAGGAGGAGAATTAAATAAATTAGCTGCTCTAACTGCAATGGATTGCTGTTGGAGTGAGGTTCAACAGTGAGGGACAGTAAAGGTTTGGCTCAAAGAACTTCATGTGCTTTGAGTGTCCTGGAAGGGACCGAAAAGCTGAAGGGAGCCTGGAGGTAGGAGACCAAGATCTGCCTTCTTAGCCAGAAGGCAGGCTTGATATTTAATATGAGCCTGGAGTTGAAGCCAGTTTGCTTGTTTGTAAAGGTCACAAGTGTGAGTACGATACGTTGAACCAGTTAGTAGATGGCATGCCTTATTCAAAGCTGTGGTGTGCCAATGTAGGGTTGTGTCTGTGTCGGAACCATAAATGATCAAACCATAGTCAATAATAGACACAATTGAACTTTGGATAGTCAATCTGAGGGTTTCAGTAGTAAGGCAGTGTTTATGCCTGTGCAGAAGGCCTAGGCAAATGTTAACTGCCTTGGCAATATTCTCAACATGGTTGGAGTAGGACAGCATACTATCCAGAGTAACTCCTAGGTGTTTAAAAGATTGAGTCTGATCAAGGGCAACATGTACACTGTTTTTAATAACCAATTGTTTGGCTTTGTGCTTGCTGTGGGTACCATGGAAGAGCATGACCTTTGTTTTTTTGCAATTAAGCTCCAACTTATGAGAGATGAACCAGGACTCAACTTCAGTAAAACTTTTCTGAAGTTGGTGCCTGAAGGAGGGTAGGGTCAGGAGTCTTTGAGAAAATGACCTCATCATCCGCGTAGAGGAGTACTGATTTATAACAGGATGCCAGAAGATTATTGAGGAAGGTGCTAAATAGAAGGGGTCCCAGTATAGATCCTTGAGGAACCGCAGAGCAGACAGGCACTTTAGCAGAAAGGGCAGACCCTATTCTCACCTGTTGTGTGCGGTTTGCTAGATAGCTGGTGAACCACTTTAGGGCTTCTGAAGATATACCAAGCCCAGCAAATTGATGTGTCAGCAAATGGTGATTGACTGTGTCAAATGCTTTAGACAGGTCAATAAAGGTTGCACCGACAAGTTGACCCTGATCAAGAGTATGGTGAATGAAACCTGTGAATTCCAGTAGGGCCATAGATGTGCTGCACCCTTTCTGAAAAGCATGTTGTTGGACACATTGTAGGTTGTATTTTTCTAGGTACTCCACAAACTTGTCAGCAACAATCTTTTCAAGTGCTTTGGACAATAGGGGAAGAATAGATATTGGCCTATAATTCACAGGTAGTAATCTGTCCCCACTCTTAAAAACTGGTGTACCTAGAGCAGATTTCCAGATCTGGGGGAATTGTGAAAGTATAAGGGAGCAATTGAGAAGCTTGATATGGGGGATATGACTTCATCTAGATTTAGGGTAAGAAGTTTTAGGTTGAGGGAATCACTGCTTGTCCTATTTCCTCCTAAAACTTTACATAGGTATGTCTTGGTCTCGCTTTCTGAGATAGCTTTGAAGGAGAAACATGGGTGGGTAAAGGCCTCTTCTGATTTGGTGGATGTAGGAGCTGTGCTGGGTAGTTCAAAGAAATTTGGGGGCAGAGTTTGGCTAAGGTCTGTGAAGGATGAATTCAATGTGTTGGCAATTACCACAGGGTCATGGGTGATAGACCCATCAACATTTAACATAGTTATAGACTGTTTGGATGCTTTCCCAGTGATTTCTGAGAGGTTTTCCCAGAATTTTTTCCCATCCGCCCAGATCTTGGCAAGGATATCCTTATAGTAATGTGCTTTGTGTTCATGGATAGCCTTAGTACATGTGTTCCTGGCCATCTTATACTGTAGGCCTGTATGTCAGGTTGACTGCCAAAGGTCCGTTCCCTATGCCACAAGTGATCACAATCTTTCATTTGAGCCAGAGGGCTAAATGAGAGCCAGGGATTATCAAGTCCCCTGATTCTACATGTCCTAAAAGGGGCGTGGATGTCACAGGCTTCATTGAAACATTCAATGAAGTATTGTAGAGCTGATTCAATATCAGGTGCCGTTTCAATGTAAGAACAGTCTTGTTGTCGGAGGAAAGACTTTAGTGGCTGCAGATGGCCACAGAAGAGCACTCTACTTGTGATTGTTCTGGCAGGGAGCTTGATAAATTTGTTAGACCAATAACACTTGGTAGGAGAGTGATCACTGATAGTGTCGGGCAATACTTCAGAATGGGAGATTTGTGTTGGATGATTCATTATGACACTGTCCAGGAGTGTGCCAGTCCCAGTCTTGTAGTTTATCCTGGTTGGAGTTGTCCTTAACTAGGTAAAGTTCAGGCCTGTTAACTCTTCCCCGTACCTTCTGGCACCTGAAGAGAGCCAGTTGACATTAAAGTCACGTAACAGGATGGTTTCTCTGTCTTGTTTTAGACTCATGATGCAGTTCATTAGGGGTTTTAAGCCCTATTCAGCAAGGTCTGGAGGACTATAGACTGAGCCAATGTTTAGGACTTTGTTGTGTGCACCAAGCATAACCTTAACAGCAAGGATCTGAATATCCAAAGCTGGTTCGGGTAGGGAAAGTGAATAGGCCAACAATGACTCCTTTAGGTATATGGTACAGCCACCTCCTCTTCTAGATAGTCTGTCCTGTCTGAAAAGTAGCCTGGTAGGATGATGGGTGAGTCAGGGGTAAATGGTGACAACCATGTTTTGACAACTGACAGGATGTCGGGATCATGTACTACAACGCAAGCAGTGAGGGCATTCCGTTTTTTTAACAGACTGCAGATGTTCATACTGACCAGGACAAGGGTACCCCGGTTTTTGTTGCCTTTGACTCCATATGAAGGAGGACCTGGATTAGGATGTACAGTCCCAGAGATAATGAAAATAAGAAGAATGAGGCATTTCAGGAGTTGTTTTAGTAACTAGAGTGTAAGGGGATGAGGTTTCCTCTTTAGACGCACTTTAACAGGGCCCATAGGAACAGAGATGCTTTTAAGTAGCACAAGAACAGGGGGATCAATAGAGGACAGACAGTTTCCATGTTTCATGTGCAGCCTGATGTGGTGCAGCTTCCATGGGAAGAAAGGGGTGTGGTATGTTACATTGACACTGGTGACCATGCCAAGTGAGATGAGAGGAAGCTCTGTGGTAGGGAGAACAGGGGTGTGAGATTTGGGGTGCCATTCAAATGAAAGTGGGACCCAAAGTGTGCAGAAAAGTACCGGAAATAGTTTCACACCTAGTGATGCCATTGGACAAGAGAGGAACCAAGTGAGGTAAAATAGGATTTAATAGGGAGGCAGTACAAGGAAGGTGCACAGCAAGTAAAGCAACTGTGACTTCAAGGTGGTAGACTTTCTTAAATGAAAGAACAAGATCCCTGTAGTGGCAGATCTGTATAACCTGCTAATGGAAAAAAAAAGTATTTTTAAGTATATGGAGTAATTGTGGCATCAGGAAGAATTAGCCAGGGGAAAAGCCACTTGAGATGCAGCAACAGAGGGCTGTGTCCAATCAGGATGTGGCTGTGGAATGCACCAAAAATTGAACCTGATGGCTGACTCCTGTCCTACCTTGTCAGAGTAGAGGAGCTTTCTTCCAGGCAGCAAAGTTGAAGGCTTAGTTAGAGCGGACTGCACCGGGCAAGACTTTGGGAGGCAGCAAAGATAGGATCTGTGCTGGAGGCAGCACCCAATTTGGGCCAGCACTTTGCAGGGTAGAGGAGCTTTTTTCCAGGCAGACCAGCTGAGCAGCGCAGAAGTTAAAGATGGGAACAATGCCTTGTTTTGAAACACCAAGGAAAGTAGAAAAAAATGAAGAAAAAAGTATTGTCAAGCTGACACAAGATGAGACTTGGACAGAAGACAGCGAAGGCAAGGTAGCAGTACTGAATGATTATGTCTGCTTAGCATTTACAAGAAAAAGGAAGGACACTTACCGCATGAAAAAGATAACACTAGGCTAAAATTGGGGGTTCAGAAATGTGACCATATACTTCAGAAAGGGTGCTAATAGGCTCTAGTCACTATAGGTAAGTAAATCCCCAGGGATAAGTAGTCTGCAACACAGGGTGCTAAAGGAGATGGCACAGTCAGTGGCTGAGTTCTTGATGGACCACTTCAGCTCTCCCTTGTAGACTGTAGAGATGCTAGTGGCCTGGAGAACAGCAAATGTTGGATCCCTGCACAATAGTGTTAGAAAAGATGAACCAGGAAACTCCCGGCCAGTAAGCTTCACACTGACAGTTGGTAAACAATGTAGGTCTGTGCTTTTCCCAGGTTTCACCCTTTCCTCCAAACCATCTTGCTGACAACCTCCTTGCACTTATCTCCTTTGTCTGGCAAATTGCTCATGCTTTTTCTCACTCTGTGCCCTGACCTTCCTGGTACTATTGACTATGACACCTATTTAATTCATACTTTGTCTACCGCTATCCCTTACCCACCTCCACTTTGCTCTCCTGCTAAATTGCTTAATCTCTCTGCTATCCCACTCAACATTAGTCTGAAGCCTGCCACCCGATTTAGCTTACTCTCCACCCAGGTGGCCACTACCCTTTTTAATTCACTAACTCTCCTCTCTGTTTCTCTTACAGGTGAAACCCTTGACTGGGCCATCTCGCGGCCAGGGCATGGCTTTTCTAACTGCCGGCCATGCCGCCGCTCTCTGCTTACCAAGACCCAGGAATTTAGGTACGGAATACAGCTCTCAAACTTGCTAACTCAATTGGTTAGTGGAGCACAGACCTACCCTGCCATTGGCCAGACTGCTTGCAGGGCCATCTCTGATTGACTGACTGATCCCCAGAGAAAGGGAACTTCCCCAAGCCACCTAGGGAATTGCTGATCTCAGACACAGGTTTACGGCTTTCAACCAAATGAACCAGCCCTTTCCTAGAGACCTGTTGTTGAGATCTGACTAATTTCTCCCACCCTGCCTCCCCACCCCGGCCTCTATTAAATACACCCAAACTCCTTCCTCCCCTTCAGTCATTGGCCACTCTCCTCCCCAGCCTGATACCTCTCGATCACTCGAGTTTCTTGCCCTTGGGAGCCAATCTCCAACTCTAGACTGCGCTGCTCCTCTTATCTATTAACCCCCTCCTTCACTATGCAGTCGCTCTCTAAAATTGTGCTAGTAATTACCCTGTCCCTATGCCCCTTGGTCCCCTTAGATATAGGGATTCCACCTTCTGTGTTAGTATCTCCTACCCTCATCGTCCCTATCCTACCCTTGCTGCACAATTTAAGAGGGACATCCCATGATACCAACAGACCCGCTGCTCTAAAGCCTCACCCCAAGCACCTCAAACCACTGCAGCCTAGCATAATTCCAGTAGCCAACTTGCTGATTGGCAGGCTACTCAACTACACCCATCACATTAAAAAAGAGGATGAGTGCAAGTTCAAAGGCTCCACCAAGGTGACCTTGTCTTGCTTCCTAAGAAAGATCATTCTGCTAATGATCCTTCTATCTGGGAAAGTGCACCCAAACCCTGGCCCTACCTCCTCCAACCACACCCCAGATCCTGGGCCATCTTAAAATTGTCTCCCTGAATATACATAGCCTGCTCCCCAAACTGCCATAATTTCAAGCTTGGATGGCACAAATTAAACCTAATGCCATCTCACTAACTGAAACTTGGCTATCCCCAAAGATTCTGGATGAAACCATAGCCCTAGCAGGTTATAACTTGTTTAATTTTTATTTGTTTGTTTATTTATTTATTTATTTATTTATTTATTTATTTCAGTTTGGGATTAATACCTTTGAGTCAAGGACTCATTTTCAAAGGTTCCATGTCAGTGCTGAGCAAACATTACAAAAATACAAGGGTTACAGAAAAAAAAAAAGAGAAAAATCATTGAAGCACATACACACAGGCAGTAATAGTAAAATTTGAACTTATACACATCAAATTAGTAAATATTAACAGATGGACTGATTAGATAAGAGGGGGTTGGGGGATCAGCTGAAGATGGCATCGTCTGAGGTGAGAGAGAGGTGGAGCTTTCAACCAAGTGAGGCCATCGTCAGGTAATTGGGGGTAGGGGAGTGGGTTAAGAAAAAAAGTGGTATATAGCTAAAAGATGTAGAGGGGGTAGGTAAATGGAAAACTGGGAGTGAGGTACTATCACATTAGTGCAGGCATGTACAATTCATTTTAGAGTCAAGGAGAGATTTGAGCCCAGCTTTGAAGGTACTAATCTTGGTAGTATCAGTGAGGACATCAGGTAGTTCATTGTACCATTTCGGACCTTGATACAGGATGGAGTTTTGGGCAAGTTTCATCCTTTTGAAGGGAATCAACATCTTGTCAGTGACTGCACAATGGGTAGATTTTGTTGGGACGGCCTGCTTAGTGTCTGCCCAGTGAGGAGAATGTCAGTCCAAGTAGTACTTTTTTTAGAAGTAGGCAGGTTTGGTATTGCCCTCTAAGATGGAGTGTGAGCCACCCATTTCCAGTGTACAGTGAGCAGGTGTGGGTGTCGAGAGTAGCCCCCAAAGTAAGACAACAGGCCTTATTGAGGAGTGTGTTGTAGTTTTTGTGCCTGCCCCATATATAGGCAACCCTCGCCCTTCCCCTCAAACATGGCACTCCAACCTACCACTTAAGATCCAGGGATTCGCTGGATTACCTGGTTCCAAAAACCCAGACCCTTGCGGGTGATCGGGCTTTCACCGCCTATGCACCGAAAATGTGAAACTCCATTCCTGCCTTAATTCGGTCCTCCTCCTCCCATCCCTGCTTTAAAGCCTTCTTATGGGGCTTCCTGAAATCTGCCTCCGCCTGTCTCTGCACCTCTTAGACCACCAGCTGACGCACACTCTTTCTCCCAGTCTATTATTGGTTGGGGCGTGTCTCCAGCTTTTAAAGCACTTCTTCTCCTGTAACTAGTTGATAAAACAAGTTGGCATCTTTGAACTGGGCCCACTCCCTGCCCACCTGTCCCAGAAGGGTACCCTGCCTTATCCCTCTTTTACAGGTCTCTCTCCTGTAGTTTT
Source organism: Neoceratodus forsteri (assembly GCA_016271365.2). Classification (NCBI taxonomy): domain Eukaryota; kingdom Metazoa; phylum Chordata; order Ceratodontiformes; family Ceratodontidae; genus Neoceratodus; species Neoceratodus forsteri. The sequence goes on along the minus strand of CM057458.1, from coordinate 860,004,222 downwards.
GTACTCCTCCTGATTACCCACCAAGTGCCCCCCCCCAGGTATGGCTTACCCTATATTGTTTGCCCTGTTGGGACTGTCTGTACTATTCTGTATTATGCAGTTAATTACCTAATCATCTAGTATGTATCTTGTGCTGATATCTAAACATTATCTATTTGTACCTAACATCTTCTATGCTGTTAGCTACCTATTAATCTCTGTTATGCCTGATGTTTTCTGTATGTTAACATTGACTCTTCCTGCTGTTCTTGAATGTATTTACCTTGTAATCCTCCTGGGTCACACCTGAAAATAGGCACTTGGCTGTCTAGTGTGCTTACCCGGTTAACAAAAGCAAATAAATAAATAAATGATAGACAGTATTGAGCTACTGGTGGCTAGTTTGAGTGCATCTGGTGTCATTAAATGTCTGTGATGATAAAGTACACCAAGTTTTATATTTGCAGTCTTGATGACAGAGTCAATGTGGTTTGAAAAGGTGAGCATGTCATCAAAGGTAATGCCATGATATTTAAAGTAAGATACTTGGTCTAGGATTTCACCCTTTTGGTTATCAATATGCAGGGGGAGGTATTTTTTTTTTTGCTTTGGGAGGTGATGAAGAGCATATCTTTTTTTTGACATTTAGTAGTAGCTTGTTTTCTGTAAACCAAGCTTCAAGTTTATGGAAGCTGCTTTGGAGTTCAGTTGTGATGGATTGTTGGTCTTTGCCAGTGACTGAGATCACTACATCATCAGCATAGAGAACTGTGCTTGCTGAGCATGCTGTTGGGGTGGAGTTGATGAAGAGGCTAAAGAGTAGAGGACCGAGGATTGACCCCTGTGGAACCCTGAGGTGCGCCTCCTTAGCAACGGATAGGGCATCACCAATTTGGAATCATTGTGATCTGTTAGAGAGGTAGCTGCCAAACCATAGTACCGTATCTGGGGATAGACCTGTAGACAGAAGGCAACTTAGGAGGAGGTTGTGATTAACAGAGTTGAAATCCTTTGTGAGGTTGATGAAGACTAATCCAACTGCCTGATCATTATCCAAGGCGTTATATAGTTGGGATAAATAATCAGCTAGAGCAGTGAGTGTGGAGAGCTTTTTACGGAAGCTGTGCAGTTGCGGGCAGAGTAGGTTATGGTTATTAAGGTATTCAGTAAGCTGCTGCGAGACCATTCTTTAGAGTACTTTCGAAAGGAGAGGAAGGATGGATGTAGGTCTGTAGTTGGATATTTGGGTTTTCTCCCCCGCTTTAAAAACAGGCATTAGTTAGCTGACTTCCATACATTTGGAAGTACTCCTGATTTTAGAGAGGCATTAAACATCATGGTAAGAGGACCAGCAAGTTCGTGAAGGAGTAGACCAACCAGCTTCATGTCAAGCAGATCCACCCCATCCTGGTCTTGCCAAGTGCCCTTTTAATATGCTTGATTGTTTGGGCTTTGGTAACACATCTAAAGTAAAAGGGTGGTACATCTTTTCTTGGGGGATCTTGAGGGGCAGTTGGGCATTGCTGAACAAGCATATCTTTGAAGTAGTCACCAGGGAGTTCACTTGAAAGGTCAGTGAATGCATTGTTGAGTTCACTGGCAGTTTTGATGGGTTCCTGTAGGGGCCCTTTCACAGTCAACAGTAGATCTAGGGGGTCTTGGGGGCTTTGCCCATTATGAATTTAAGAGAGCACCAAAACTCTCTTTCAGAACCCCAAGTTTTGGTTAGTAGATCCTTATCGTAGGAGGCTTTAGCCTGTCAGATGAGTCTAGTGCAAGTGTTTCTAGCTGCCTTGTAGGTATTAAATGCAGCAGGTATGCCAACTGCTTTTGCTATATGCCAAAGATTGTCTCTGTTCTTCATAAGTCCAATAAGGGAGTTGGAGAGCCAGGGATGGGAGGTTGCCTTAATTGTTTTAGTTTTGAATGGTGCAAAAATATCACAAGCATGGTTGGAAACCATTATCAAGCAGTTAAGTGGCTCATTACCATCTATATCCTCAGCCAATGGGGTCCAATCCAGTTGTGTCACATACAGCTTGAAATGTTCAAGTAGTCCAGCACTCAGGCAGTGGTTTTTGCACACTGTGGGTGAACTCTTAGGGAAATTGTTAGACCAGGTACACTTCACAGGGGAGTGGTCACTGAGGCTGTCAGGCAGGACAGTGACATCAGATATATGCTCAGGGTGTGTGGTCAGGAGCCAGTGTATGAGAGAGCTGCTCCCTGTTTTGTAGTTAAGCCAGATGTCAGCAGTGACCATCTGTTTTAGGAAAAGGCTAGTAATTAGATCCTTGGATTTTGTTTCTTTCTGTGAGTGCCAGTTTATGTTGAAGTCATCTAAAATGATCTTCTCCCAGTGGTTGCCTAGTTGCTCTTGGCTTGTGATGATATGGTTTAGCCCAGCAGGTTGGTACCCTGGAGGTATATATACTGTGGAGACCAGCAAGACTTTATTCTGTGTCCCTATGTTTAATTTGAGGTTCAGAATTTGGGCCACTTTTGTATTAAGACTGTTATCAAGGTCCTGCACGTTTATTCCAGACCTGACATATACTAGGCACCCACTCCCACGTTTAGCAATCCTATCTTGTCAGAAGGAGTTGTAGCCATCAAGGGAGATAGATGCATCCTGTGTCTTGGGAGAAAGTCAGGTTTCAGTGAGTGCTATAATGTCTGGGTTGATCACCTGCACCCATGCCTGGAATTGTGCAAACTTGGCAAGGAGACTATTAATATTAAATAATACTGTAGTAAGTTGACATTTAAGCTTAGTCATTTCAGAGTGAGGGGGTCCAGAGTTTGGGTAAATATTCCCTGATAGTATCAGGAGCAGCAGGATTAGAGAGCAGAGAAAATGACAAAGTACATGTAAAGTTGATTTAAAAGGAAAATACTTATAGTAGTAGTAGTAGTAAAATGTTTATTTTTACACAGGAAGGATGTCACTTTTACATCATTGGGTCAATTACCCATTTTCAAGATGACCCTGTTATAATAATCATCAGTTCCAACATACTAAGGACATCATATAAATACAAAATACAAAAAATATGCATAATAACAAAGCTTACATTAAACGGTACCACAATTCCTAAGGGGTTTGCAACCATCTTACAATTATATTAATAAAATTAATAATCATTCATTTGAACTATTTTAAGGTGTAAATCCACCAATTAAACAGGTATAAACATAATATAGTAGTTGGACATTTGGTAAGACAGGGAAACCAAAGTTTTTCATTTCTTATTCATGACCACTAACTAGCCCATAACATTTACATTCCCATGTAGAATTTTTTATCAGGGAGCGCACAAAAGATTTAGAGCTTTGTAATCCATGTCTTAATTTGGTATCAGTGGGTTCCCATTATTGTTTTACCTTAGCTATAAAAGTCATATTCCCAAATCTGTTCTTACCTTTAGCTTGTAAATATTTATTATTTGCTTCTCTTAAGTTATATTTAGTTTCTTTAATTTTAATTTGTTTATTTAATACTTTGGTTTATTACCCTGTATTACCGAATGTGTATGTTCTGTACATTTCAAATCCCTTTTGTATTGCAGGGGTATCAAATTTAAAGATTTTAACATATCAAAATGATGTGTGCAATAATCGCACTTTAAAATAAATCTTGCTAAATTATTATAGACTACATCCAAATGTTTTAAATTCAATTTACTTGATTGGCCATATATATGACTTCCATAATCTGAGCATGGGATTATTAACTGATTTACTATACTGGTACTCATTTTCAATTCTAAACAGAATCCCGATCTGCGGAAGGCACTTAATTTTCTATTTGTTTTCCTTATTAATTCATTTATATGAATATCAAATTTCAATTCCTCATCCAACCAAATACCCAAGTATTTGTAACGTCTCCTGCCCTAGAGTATCATTTTGTAAAGTTTTATTTGTATTTGTGTTTGTTGATCTGCCTTTCTCCCCCTACTTGGTTTAAAACTCATAACTTTAGATTTCTTACTATTCAAAACTAGCCTTGATTTTTGCAACCATAGTTCCAAATTTGTGAAGTCTGTCTGTAACCTTATTTCCATTTCTTGTGGTGTGTTCTACCATGAGCAATTAATACTGTATTGTCAGCGTAAAGTCTTACTTTTGTGTATTCAGCTATTGAGACCATTTCATTTATATATATTAGAAATAATATTGGCCCCAAAATTGAGCCCTGTGGAACTCCCCTTTGCACTTTTGCTGGTTTCGATTGATACTGACCTAGTTGCACCTGTTGTGTTCTATCAAGTAAATAAGACTGGAACCATGGTAATATTTCATCGTCTAAACCCATAAATCTCATCCTATCTAACAATATTCTGTGGTCCATGGTGTCGAAGGCTTTGGAGAGGTCCATGAATACAGCACCCACTGACCCCTCCCATTCATCTGTGAGGCAATTATGTCCACCAGGTCGGTGAGTGCGGTGTCCGTGGAATGTCCCTTCTGAAACCTGGACTGATTGCAGGTCAACAATGAATTTTTCTCTAAATATTCATTTAGTTGCTTCTGCACTAACCTCTCCATTACCTTCCACACTGTGGACAACAGAGCTATAGGCCTATGATTAGTAGGTTCTACAGCTGCACCACCTTTGAAAATAGGAATAATCTTGACTTTTTTCCAAAAGTCAGGAAACCTTTGTTCTGTGAGACTCCAATTAAATAATTTAGTCAGCACAGGTGCTATTATTTATATGGAATCCTTCAGAAACCTATTCTCTACATTATCTAAACCATAGGCTTTATTTATTTTTAACTTCCTTATTTATTCTTTGACCTCCTTGCATGAGAGGATCTTAAATCTAAACTTACAGGTGTTATGATCATTCTGAAAAATTGACTGAAACCCACCCTTACTATCTACTCCCAGACTAATATCGGGTAATGCAGTAAAATATCTATTTAGGCTATTTGCTGACTCCTGGGTTGACAGTATTATTCCATTTTCTCCTAACTGAATTGGAGCTATATCCACTATTGGTTTCTCAAAAGATTTTAATAGAGACCAATAAGTCTGGGGGTCATCATTTGCATCCACCTTTGCTTTATAATAAATAGCCTTTGTTTTCCTGATTTTATTCTTTAATACATTTCTAAGTTTTTTTATATAGGTTCCAATCCGTAATATTTAATGTTTTGTTTGCTTTTTTTCGAATTCTATTTTTTATCCTAATCTCCTTTTTTAGTTTTTCAGTAATCCATGGCAGATGTTCTTTCCTAGAGATCAAAACTTTATATGGTGCTATTTTATTACAGGCTTGGTGGAATAGATCAACAAATTATTTTATAGCCAGTTCCGACTCAAGGATTAGGAAAAGCCTGTCCCACCTGATTTTCCCCAGAGCCAAGTTTAATTTTTCTTTACTATAGTTTTTAAAACATCTTTGTTTGATGTACTAAGGTCTATCTCTTACTCCTTTTTTTAATTGAGAACCTGCCTCTAGTGAACTTGAGATGGAACAGTGATCTCCAATTACTGAATTTTTCACCTGTATAGATTTTACTTTTAGGCTTTCTGAAATGAATATAAGGTCTAGAATATTCCCTTCACTGTTTAAATTTGATTTCCTAGTAGGCGTAACAATGATTTGCCTTAACCTCAGTGGGCTTAATTTGTTTTTAATGCCATTCTTCTAGGTTTGTTCCAGGCTGAATTAAAATCACATAACAAAATGAAATCATTCCCTAGGGTATACTGTTACAGAATGTTGGAAAGATCACCAAATTTGAACACTGCACCTTGGGAGGTGAATAAACTAAGCCTATAGTGAGGGGTAGATGTATTATTTGCACCAAAATACATTCAATATTTCCAATTGCTCCTGAAAAAAGAACTTTTGTGTGTCCCAAACTCCATTTGGTATAGAGTATGAGTCCCCCTCCATGTTTGCCTTTTCCATCTTCACGGTGTTGATAAAAATCCTGCCGTTCTATTTCATTTAAGTGTACTTTTGTGGTCAGCCATGTTTCTGTTAAAGCTAGTATATCAGGAGTTTCACACTCCACCCAAGTTCTCAATTGATCCATTTGTTTTTTTAAACTTCTAGCATTGTCTAATATCACATTTAAATGCAATGAATTTTCTGGACATGGGTTCAATTCTACATCTCCCCCAAGTATCAAAAATAACATACAATAGTCATAGATGCTTTGTGGGTCTAAGTGTGCTTTTAGAATTATCTTCCTGCCTATGTGTATTCCCTGCCTGACTCCAGAAAAGGAGTTTCTTCTGTTTAACTTGTTCTTCATTAGTGTGTATCCACAGTTATCTCAGTTGTCTAAATGATATAATGTAACAAGTGAGTCTTCCACATGTGCTTTAGAGCCTTTAAAAATCAGCAATAAACTAATTACTGACATACATATGTAAAAACGAACCCCCAGGTTGATAAAAAAGCCCATTTTAAATGCTTGATGGTTAATTACATCCAGAGGAAATTATGAATTGTTGAGATCCAGGGTCACATAATATGTTAAGATTCCTGAAATGTGATAAACTGTGGCCTGGGCATATGCAAGGTGTGAAATCCTTTTGTCTGTATGTTTCCTTTGATCTTTAAAGTACTGAGAGACAAATACAATACCTTTGGTAGCAGGTCAGGCAAAAATGTTGACTCAGTCACAAAATGTGTTAAAATTCCAGAAAGGTGATAAACTGTGGCCTAGGCATATGCAAAAATGTGAAATCCTTTTGTCTGTATGTTTCCTTTGTTCTTTAATGTCCACAAGTACAGCTGCTTTAGGAATGGTCAGACAAAAATGTTGATTCAGTTGCAGGACCACACTTCTCCACGTTTGTCAGACTAGTTGCAAGACATACAGTATACTTCCTTTGGATGGCTTCAAGAAAGTTGATTTAAAATTAAAAAGCTGATACCTGGTGATGATGTTTTGCAGAAATTCAGTCCAGGAGACTTTCACAGATGTTGTGTGCAAGAATGGTGCAGGTATTGCAAGCAGAAAAACATGTAAATTAACAAAAACTAACCCACAGACACAGACTAACCTACAGACACAGACTAACCTACAGACACAGACAAGCACAAACAACCACCCACTTCAGCAGGATTGAACGACTAAAAGAGGGGGTGGCTGCCTGGTTTGCCTCAGGTGCAACATCAAAGGGCAAATACTGTCCTTTAGCTTTAATACCAAGGAAGAACAAGTCCTAACACTAAAACTCAATATAGGCCAATGAAACAAAACATTAGTGCTCTCCACTGTGTGCCTGCCCCCTGGCTCTCTACCTGCCAGCTTCCAACAACTCATCAGTAATCTTGAACAGAACATGCTAAACCAGGAACAAGTCATTTTAGGGGATTTTAACATTAAATGGCAATCTCAAGATGCTGCCAAAGCTAGAGATCAAACAGCAGGCCTCTACCTAACCCAGTTGGTTACACAAGCCACCAAGTAAAACTATCGTACAGACACCAGCTCCCTCATCACCTAGCTTCTTTCCTCCTGTCTAGAACACATCACTGAGGTAACAGCCCTACCTGACTCTATCAGTAATCACTCCCCACTTCTATTCACTTGGACAAACAAGTTCACCAAGTGCAGGCCTATGACTGCTAGGAGCAGACCCCTAAAAACTAAACAAGTGGATATATTCAGACATTATCTAAAGGAGTTTGACTGGTCCCCACTGGACAGTGTCAAGGATGGACACCAAGCATTAGACTACTTCTGTAGAGTCTTCACTAAAGCCTGTGACATCTTTGCCCCATACAAAACTAAAAAAGTCAGAGGAGTCACTAATCCCTGGCTATCAGGCCCTCTAACTGAGTGCATGCACCTCAAAAAACACCTGTGACATAGGGTCAAAGCAACCAGGAAGCTGTCGACATCCTAGCTTACAGGACAGCCAGGAATTCCTGCATGAAACTCATTCATCTTGCAAAAGCTGCATACTACAATGAACTGCTAGGAAGGACATGGGGCAGTGGAAGGGAGTTTTAGAACTCAGTGAAAGCACTCATAGGAAGAGCATCAAGGTTACCACTGGACCTCATAGAAACCACCTCTGGTACCCTACAAGACCCTAAGGATATAACAAATGTATTTAATATAACATTCACGGACCTAAGCAACTTGCTGTCATTTGACTGTCTGAATCATACCCCAGCTGGCCAGTGTCACAACCTGAACTCTGCCTCCCTGCCTTATAATGATCCCCTCCTTTCTATTTCAGGCACATCTCTACAACTGAGGCTATCAACTATATCAATCAGGTCCTCAGTAATACCAGGATGGGAAGCAATCAGGATGACATAAAGTTGGTCGATCTTACTTTAAATGATCTAGTGGCAACACTAATTAAGGTCCTCAACACCTCCCTGAGATCAGGAGTCTTCCCTGACAGGAGGAAGGTAGCACTCATCACACCAGTTTTTAATTCTAGGGATAGAACTAATGCACCAAACGTTTGGCTTGTCTCAATACTACCCCCTTTTCCAAAGCCCTTGAAAGGGTGGTCTCCGAACAGCTTACTGAGTACCTAGAAAAGAATAACCTTCTCTGCATGCAACAACATGACTTCCATCAAAACCACTCCTTCCTCACCACACTAGTTGAATACATCACACAGCACTATTGTGCCCTGGATAAAGGGATGGCAGTGAGATCTATCTTTATAGACCTTACTAAGGCATTTGACACAGTCAATCACCAGTTAATTGTGCAAAATCTTCTCTCCACAGGTCTATCAACTGACACTGTTGCCTGGTTTAACAGTTACCTGTCACATAGGACTCAATGTGTTAGGATCAGCAGTGCTATATCTGTGCCTAGGGAGGTGAACAGGCATCCAACTTGGATCTCTCCTAGGCCCGCTCCTTTTTAGCCTATTCATAAACATCCTGCCCACTGCCTGCCCTGCACACACTGTACTTTATGCCAATGATGCCATCATCTCTGTCCCTGGCAAAGATGTGACAGTCATTAACTCTGAACTACAGGATAACTTCCAAGTGCTGGAATCCTGGTTCTCAAGGAATAAACTGCTGCTCAATTAAAAAAAAGACCAAGTGCATGCTATTGAACACTCCTCAGAGCAAGATATGAGGGTCATCCCTGCATATACTCAGCAGCAAAGGAGAAACACTTTATCAAGTTAACACTTTCAAATACCTAGGGATTCACCTAGATGACACCCTCACCTTCTCTGTTCACATCAAGCAACTAATAAAATCCACCAACATGAAACTTGGTATTCTCTTCAGATGCTGTACTTCCATGACACTGGACACCCTTAAACTAGTCACTTGCTTCTCAGTACTCTCCTCAGTGGACTATGGTTTCATCATCTATGGGGCTGGCACTGACACAGCACTGAGGAGGATCAAAACTATACCTAACAAGGCCTGTCAACTGGCCCTGGGTGTGCACAAGCAGACTCACTTGTGTGTCCTATACAAGGAAACCGGCTAGTTCCACTCCATCTCAGATTCCAATACCAGGCCTGCCTACTAGCAAAGAAATCACTGCTGGGGCTCATTCTAAACTCTACTTCTGTCCTCTTTGAAAATGCACAATCCACCAGCAGCATAAGAAGTGCTTCCAAGGGAGGACTGATTGTTCCATTTAAGTGAACTACCCTGGGCCAGAGATTCCTCTCCTACTGTGGGATTAAGTTGTTCAATGATCTGCCCTCTGCCCCTGCTGAATCTTCTAGCCTCAGCCAATTTAAAGTAGGGCTATGATCTCTCCTTGCCATCAAATCTGACTCTCAATGTTACTGCTAGCCCACAGCTGCCAGCAACTGGTCTAGCCCCAGTCCTACATTACCTCTCCATTTCTCTCCTCCACTTGTCCTTAGGACTGCCCACCCTTCTCCCCCATTATCCTCCCTTCCCCATGGCCTTCTCCCTCCCCTTCCCCTCCCTCACCCCCTCAGACAAATGCATGCATGGCTGCATCTAACTGCCCTCTATATGACTGGGGGAACCCCTGTCTCAGGTTGCTCCCTGATATCTTCAAAGCACTGTACCACTCTCATGTAGCACTGCTTCAATTAGTTATTCCTTAAGTGTTGACTTATTTTATTCACTTACTGTCCATTTTTCCTGGTTTGTGTTGTAACTGCACTTATTTATTTATTAGAAAAGTTGGATTTACAACCTTTGAGACATGGACTCATTTACAAAGGCACCTCATCACAGGGAGGTAGACACAGTTACATAGTGTGGTTACAACAGTGAGAACAGTACAGGTGCAGAACATTAAACACAGAGTACACATAGATTGCATAATAATGTTACTTATAACAGGTTACAGTCAAATGCAAGGTACCCAAGGGTTACATTGGGGGCAGAGCCTGGACATACCTAGATAATACCTGGAGAGGGTGAAGGTAGGGATGGGGAGTAGGCTGGGAGGGAGGGGGAGAGGACAGACTGTCCAGAGGATGTTGTCAATTCAGGGTGGCCTGACAGGAGGATCCCACAGTGGGATTAATTAGGTGCATCTACAGCAATGAGCATTGAAGAGATGGTTCCAGAGGGTGATTTTGAAGAGTCCAATTTTGGCAATGTCTGTGATGCAGGGTGGGAGGGAGTTGAACCAAGCAGGGGCTCAGTAATGGAAGGACCTCTGGACTAGCAAGGTCTTGGTTCTTGGCACCAGAAAGGTGGCCTTGACAGAGCTATGGGTGGCAACAGATGAGAACACACACCGTAGGAAGCAGAGACCCTGGGGGAGAAGCCCTAGAAGAGATTTTTTGGTGAGTAGGCAGGTCTGGTAGCACAGACACTCCTCAAAGGTGAGTAGGTTGATGGTGGAGTAAAGCAGGCAAGTGTGAGTGGGGCTATGGGCTCCAGTCAGGAGCCTGCAAGCCTTATTGATTGAGAGATGGATTTTAGTCAAGGCGGTATTGTCCACCGCAGCATAAATGGGCAAGTCATAGTCCACTAATGACAGGATGGAAGAGGTGATGGCCAGCTGGAGGGCAACTTGGGGAGGCAATCTTTATGATGCTATAGTAGGCCTATTTGAGAATTAATGGTGGAGGACAGGGTATTGATGTGGGTGTGAAAGCTAAGACCCAAGCTGAAAGTGATGCCTAAATATTTGCAAGAGGTCACTTGATCCAGCGGGTGCAGAGTGCTGGGGAGAATGAAGAGGGGGGCATTCTTGGCTTTGTTTTGGTGATGGGAGAAGAGCATTGACTTAGTCTTCTTTAGGTTAATGACAAGTCGGTGGTCAAGGAACCACTTTTCAGCTTGGTTGTAGGTGTGCTGGAGGGATACCTGGAGAGAAGAGGGGTCAGGGTGGGATGCAAAGGGAACCGCATCATCAGCATAGAGGAGCATGTTTCCTGTGCAGAAGCTGGGGAGAGTGTTGTGGTAGAGGCTGAAAAGTACAGGGCCAAGAATGGAGCCCTGGGGTACCCAGGATAGAAGGGGCAGGGTATTGGACAGGGATCCATTTATCTTCACACACTGGGATCTAGCAGAGAGGTAGCTGGAGAACCAGGCAAGAGGACCAGTGTAAAAGCTGAGTTGGTGAAGGGAGTCGAGCAGGAGGGGGTGACAAACAGTGTCAAAACCCTTGGAGAGGTCTGTGAGCACTGCTCTGGCAAGGTTGCCAGAGTCAAGAGCAGAGTACAGGTATTGAGAGAACTCCAGGACAGCAGTAGTGGTACTGTGTCCTGGGTGGAAATCATGTTGTTCTGGGCACATTTTGTCATATTTGGCCAGGTAATCAGAGAGTTGAATAGACACTATTTATTCTAGGGCTTTAGAGAGTGGGGGGAGGATAGAGATCAGCCAGTAGTTGTTAGGTGTGGACCGATCTCCACTCTTTTGTATAGAGGTGATTTCAGCTGATTTCCAAGTACTGGGAAAGTGACCAAGGCATAGAGACTGGTTTAGTAGGTCTGTAAGGGGGCCTAGGATGACATCCAAGACTAGGCAGAGGATTCTGGAATCTAGGGGGTGACAGCTGGGGTTCTTGCTACCAAGGGCTTTTAGCAGGTGTGGCCTGGCTACATGGGGGATATAGTGTGCAGGTAGAAAGGAGGGAAATCCAAGGCAGGCAGGGCAGAAGTGGGGATTGGGTCAAAAAAGCTGCTTGGGAGGACAGAGCTTAGGTCAGAGAAGGTAGCATTGAGGCAATCAGCTATGTGAGTTGGCTTTGTAGTGACGGTGCCATCCATGAAGAGCTGGGATGGTGGGGGGGAGCGGGTCTTCCCATTAAGCTCCTTCATGCTGTCCTAGAAAGTCCAGATGGAACCCCAGGTGGGTGTGAGAGTGGTCTGATAGTGTTCTTCCTTGGACCGTCTAATGGTCCAGGTGCACTGATTACACACCGTGTTGTAGGCTTGTCTATCAGCCAACTTGCCTGATTTGATAGCGATGTGCCAGAGATTATCCCTATGCTTAAGTTTTTGGATAAGGGATGGAGAGATCTGTGCAACATTTTGTTTTTTAGTATGGATTCTGGTGTGTGGAGGCAAAAGGTCACAGGCCTTGCTGAAGGCATTGGTGAAGAGGTCCAGGGCAGAGTCAATATCAGGGGCATGACAGCTGGGGGATCAGTCCAGCTGTGCTAGATGCAATTTTAGCTTTCTGAGACCCACGGGGCATAGGTGCCAGCACAAGGTGGCCTGGGAGACAGGTTTTGGTATGGAGGATGACCAGAGACAGAGGACAGGTGAGTGATCACTAAGTGAGTTGTGAGGACATTGATATCCCAGATTTTATGAGGGCAGTTCGATAGTATTATGTCTAGGAGGGTGCTGGATCCACTTGTCTGGTTGAATCTAGTGGGTTGGGTGATTAACTGGGACAAGTCCTGTACAGTGATGGAATCCCTGGTTTGGGAGGCAGTGGTACCAAGCCAATTGATGTTCAGGTCACCTAGGATGAGTTGTTTGGCTTTGTGTGGTAGGGAGGTGAGGAAGTCGATGAGAAACTGGACTGCTGGGTTCTGGTTCCTTGGGGGTATGTAGGAGACCGTGAGGCAGAGTGGGCACCTGGCTGGATCGGGGTAATTTTTAGAGTGAGGGCTTGGGTGCCATAGTCAACTTGGGGGTGGGGATCGCATGGCTTATAATGGTGTCCTGCATGTAGATTGCACACCCACCACCATATTTACCAGCTCGGTCTTCCCTGAACAGATTGTATCCAGGGAGGAAAATAATAGAGTCAGGGGTTGTTTTGGACCACCAGGTCTCTACAAATGCAATAATATTGAGTTTCTGTTGTACAACCCAGCACAAGAGTGTGGTGGATTTCTTTAGAAGGCTGCATATGTTCAGTGATGCAACGTGGAGACCGACTTCAAAGTAGGGTATGGAAGGGCTAGATGGCATAGGTCCAGGATTTGGGTGTATATTCCCAGAAAGCAGTAAGAGCAGAGTGATTAATCTAATTAGGGTACGGTGGCAACAAGGACCCTTAGTGTGGGTGTCGATGTGAGGTCCTGATAGTAGGGGTGCAGGAGAAGGGTGAGGCATGGAGGGTAGGTATGGCAAGGAAGAGGTGGGTCCAGAATGGGCCTGGGAGGGCAGAAGGAGTGGAGGTGTTGGTTGATGGTTAATGCAGAGGAGTTGGGGGTGTCCAAGGTGGGAGGAGACCAAGTTGTTTGGGGATGGCTTAGGGGAGAAATGCTCGGGGTGGAGGGTGGGGGCACAGGACAGGGGGTGGTCTGAGCCAGAAGGGTAAATGTGAACAGGCTTAGTAGAAGAGTGATGGTGCCTATTGTTATGTAGTAGGTAGCTGGGAGGTAAAACTGTGCCAGCAATGGTGTGCCAGCTGTGAAATTAGTCGAATCACAGGGTAATTCTGGTAAAATGTCTGGAAAGAGTCACTGTAATATTGCTTTACTGCATGGGGTTGGCAATGACACTAGTTCTAATTTAGTGATATCATTGAAAATTCAGCTAAGGCAAAGGTGCCAGCTGCTGTGATGGTTTGGCTGTGACTGGGTATGTCACCACAGGCAGTGGAAGTGTAAGAAATGAATGGGTATATAGCCAAATTAGGGTGAGGTCCCTAACAATAGGGCAGGTTACAGCAGTAATTGAAAGGTAATTGAAAGGAGTTAACTGGAGTGGTTGGAGAAAAACTTGAGAGCAAATGTGCAACTCTGTGAGTGAGATTGCTTTAAAAAGGGGTGGTAAGAAAGTGGGTTAAGTCAGGTATTGAAGACATGGAGGCCAATAGCCATAAGAATGTGCAGCAGTGGAGTTACCAATTAGCTGCTAGACTGAGGACAGGGGTGGAACAAGGGTCTAATTAATACTGTGAGGAAGTGGGGGGGGATGGGTGAAAAAATTCAGTCCAGAACACAGCACAGAAAGAGATTTCCCCAAGATCAGGAAGTGCCAGGAGTTCGAAAATCAGCCAAGGAGCAGAAACTGCCAATCAGTGCCTGGCTCCTCCACTGGGCATCCAGTCAAAGCAGCGGCATTCAAAACTAGACGTTTTGGAGGTCCGGTGCATACCTGAATCTGTCCAGGGGTCAGTCGGGTGGTCTGCTAGCTGCAGCTGGCTGGGAGAGTGCGGGGCCACAGCAGCAGCTTGGGAAGCCCATAGATGGGTTGTCTGAATCTGTCCAGAGGTCAGTCAGGCAGTCTGTTAGCTGTGGCTGGCTTACAGAGTGCCAGGGTCACAGCAGCAGCTTGGGAAGCCTGCAGATGGGCTGTCTGAACCTTATACCTTTATGTTAATTGGTTTTCAGTTGTATCTACTGTCTAATGTCTGTTTATGTCATGTACTCTCTTCTGACTTGGAGCCTTTGTAAATGAGCCCAATCTTAATCTGAAATAAATAAACAAATAACTACTGGAAAGCATAATCAGAAAATGACTATGGAGTTCCTTGGTGAAAATGGGTTAAAAGATTATAGAGAGCACAGTCTTGTGGCATTAGTGACATAGGGATTGTATTGTGACTTGTCCCCCAGGTCGCATCTGGAATCGAGCATTACACTGCTCAGTATGCCTTCCTGATTAAACGCATAAATAAATAAATAAATCAGAGACAAAGCTTACCTGTTTGCACATGAAATTAAGCTCTTTGGCAGATTTGATACTGAAAAGGGCACGTACAAGGTAAACAATGAGCCAGAGAGACTTGAAAGTTGTTCAAAAATCTGGCAGCTGGGTTCAATGCTAAAAATAGCAATGATATACTCATAGGGAAACTGTAGTGTATGACAAGTTTCTGTGTCAGTTATGCCATTGCAGTATATGAGGCATAACAAGGTGGATTACTAACTAATATTGGGAAAGGAAGTAGAGGGAAATAGTCAATGAGCACTGCAATCTCTGAAGTGATGTTATATGTTTGCAGTACTAAATGAAAGAAAGAAGTTTTGCACCACAAGAATTGGAAATTGACAGCTGCTTATCAATGGTGAGTGCTGTATATCTCTGTGTAGACATTGTATGCATAACCATGCACAGGCACTGTTCCATCTGAGTGGCCTTTTTGTTTGGAATGTACAGCTCTTTACATCTGTGCTGCTATCCAGCACATTTCTGGGTTAATAGTCCATTCTGACTTAGAGGGCTCTTTTGCCCATTTGTTAAAGTGAAAACCCAGCACTGGGTTCCCACTCAAGAATTACCGCACTCTCTCCTTTTATAAGAGGAACTTTACCCCACAGGTGAAGAGAAAACCTGTTGTTGTTCCCACAAATGCTTTCACCCCTTTATCCATGTCTGTCCTTCTTTAGATTCCCTTAATTTCTCTTATCTTCTATCAGTACCTGACATTTGGTGGTTCTGCTTCCTATTTTTAATTCATCTTTCATTTACTCTGAACCTCTACCTCAGCAAGGGCACTCTCCCCAAAAAGAAAGCCTCTGTCACTTTACAGGTAGGTCTGTATCTTTTATCACCAGAGAACTGTCACTGTTCAAGCTACAGTATAAGCAGCTGTCTCTCTCCCTATCTGCAAGTGGACTGTCTTTCTCCCTCTGTTGCTTCTCTTTCTCCCTCTGTTGCATCTTACTTTCTTCTAGCACTTCATCAGCTCATACCTCCAAACTCCATAACCTTCTAGTGACCATTGGATCACAATGCCTAAATGTCAATCCTGCTTAATAATTGGTTATTTTAGCACTTAATAGCCTTGCCTAGGAATTTGTTTCTTTTGCTTTGTCATGTATCTTCCTTGCAGTGGGTCCAGAAGATGTAAAACTAGTTGTGCAATGCAAGGTGATCAGCAATGGGAGACTGCTGTGGCTTACAGATTATGAAGAGCCCGTTGCATGAGATATACAGTAATAACACTGGAGAATGCTCTGTTTTGCTTCTTTCTACCTGGCACATGATAAACTGAACTCCAGAATATCTAGGTTTTCTCTATACATTTGAACACTTCGTACAGTACATATCATGTTATTGCTAACTGTCTTTGTTCCTTCTTTGTGTAATACAAGCCTACACTGTTTGATGTCCCCTATTTGAATTCCATACCCACTGTTCTCATTCTGTAGTATTGTGTTGTTTACTGTATTTTTTGTACCAGGTTGCTCCTTTAACCCACACAAATAATATTGATAAAAAAATAATCAGTTTCAACATCAGCACAGCGTAGTATTTTTCGAGAAAAGTACATCTCTGGTAAAAATGAGACGTGCAAAACAAGAAGGAACAAGCATTTTCAATACCAGACATTCACTTGCATGTACAGTATATGCTGTTTTTTTTTTTTTTTTTTTTAATTTTGAACCCAAATTTTCAGATACTGGTTTTATAGTTCATCTTATAAACATGGCATGTACCATTTATACTATTTTGGCCAAAATGTCATTTCGCACCAGAGGTGATAAAACAGATTTTTTCCAGGATTTGAAAAATGGCACATGTCACATGCAGTGTATTAGGTGGTGTGGCTAAATGTCTTTGTTGAAAGTCTGGAGTCAAAATATTGAAAGTTAGTGAAGTTACAGTATGAGTGAACATTGAAATATTACAATGTTCATTTATAACTTGAGCATTTTACCATATTTGTACACCAAATAAATTTTCATCATAGCCTCCACATTACCTCAGCTCATGAACCCAGTAGGTAAACATTTTCAAATCCTTGCCAAAATGTCATTCCATGCCACCAAAACATCATTCTGTGCCCCAAGTGCGAAAACACATTTTGACTAAGATTCGAAAAAATGACAGCTGTCTCATTCATGAGGTGGTGTGAAAAAAATGACTGTGTTGAAAATTTGGTGGAAGGAGGGTGGGTAGAAGAGGTGAGGGACCAGGCAGAGGTATTAAATGAGTACTTTGCCTCTGTGTTCAGTAGGAAGGGGGATGGGATATCTACAAAGCAAGGCACAATGGGGATAGAAGTAGTAGTGAGTGGGATCAGGGGAGCAACAGATATGGAGCAAGAGGGAGGGAGAGGTACCCCAGGGGTGTCACATGAGGATAAGGATAAAAAGGCCAGTAAGGTGGATGGGTCAGACGATGCTATCTCCACCAAAAGGGTGTGGTTAGCCCTCAAGGCCCTAAAGAAAGATAAATCTCCTGGGCTAGATGGCATTCATCTGAGAGTACTATGGGAATTGGCGGACATACTGGCTGCACCCCTAGCGGATCTCTTCAACAGGTCGCTCGAGACAGGGAGGGTACCTATGGATTGGTGAGAGGCACATGTGGTGCCAATCCATAAAGGGGGGTTAAGGGAAGTACCATGTAACTATAGACCCATTAGTTTGACCTCGGTGGTGGGAAAATTAATGGACAGTATACTAAAGAAATGATTGGGGGTGTACTTGGAGGAGGTGGGAGGTCTGGATAGTCGGCACCATGGGTTTGTGCCAGGTAGATCATGTCAAACCAATCTTGTGGAGTTCTACGAATGGGTAACTTCAGAACTGGATGGGGAAAGCCTGTGGATGTATTATTCTTGGACTTCAGCAAGGCATTTGACTCTGCCCCCACAATGGTCTGGTGGAGAAATGGATGGGGTTGGGAGTAGGCCCTTTGATGGTCAGATGGATTGAAAACTGGCCAGCTGGATGCACCCAGACAGTAGTGGTCAATGGGAAGCTCTTGAACCCTAGAGAAGTTGATAGTGAGGTACTGCAGGTCTCAGTCCTGGGTTCAATCCTGTTTAATGCATACATATCAGACATCAGGGAGGGTATAGGGTGTAAAATGAGTCTGTTCACTGATGACTCCAAGATGGGAGCAGTAGTTGAGGGGGAAGAGGGGAGGTTGGCACTGCAAGGGGACCTGGACACCCTGAAAAGCTGGGCTCACACATGGAAATTAAATTTCAATATCACCAAGTGCAAGGTATTACATCATGGGTGGGGAAACCCTAAGCACAGGTACACCCTGGGAGGGTAGGAACTGGAGACCTCAACAGGGGAGAAAGACCTAGGGGTCATGGTGGATGCATGTATGAATAACTCTGAGCAGTACAGGAGAGCAGCTAGCAAGGCAAACAGGATGTTGGGATGCATCATAAGGGGGATCACCTCTAGGAGCAGAGAAGTGATTCTGCCACTGTACAATTGACTGGTTAGACCACACCTTGAGTACTGTGTACAGTACTGGAGACCACACTTGAACAGGGACATACAGCTCCTGGAGAATGTACAGAGGAGGGCAATTAAGATGATATGAGGACTAGGGGATTTGACGTATGAGGACAGACTTGAGGAGCTCTGTCTGTTTTCATTGGAGGAGAGGAGAGACAGGGGGGGCCATGACTGAGGTCTTCAAGTACCTCAAGGGAATAAATAGAGTAAACATGGAAGGGATCTTTAGACTAAAGCAGGGAGGTATCACCAGAGGGCATGGTTTGAAGTTGGAAGGTGGAAGGGTTAGGGGGGAAAAGAGAAGAAGGTGTTTCACTGAGAGGGTGGTGGACCCTTGGAATGCGCTGCCTGGTGAGCTGGTTCAGAGATCCACAGTGGAGGGCTTTAAGACAGGGTGGGACAGACACAGCAAGTGGATGAATCAGATGATGGCCTGGCCCAGGGGGGTGGGGATGGATGGATGATAGGGGTTTCTGGAACACAAGGGATGTGGCCTCGGCACCCAACTAGGGATCTGAGGTTCGAGCAGACTCGATAGACAGTAAAGCCTAATCTGCTGGCAATTAGTATGTTAGTATGTTTGTAAAATATTACAAATTACCAACGTTATGAGCGAGTGTAAATAATTTCTATGTATGAGCATACCTTTGCCATTTTTACATAAGTTGACCCCAAATTTTCAATATAGCCACCTTAAGACTCCACCTCATGAAACAGAGTGGTGAAAATTTTCAGATCCTGCCCAAAAGGTGATATTGCAACACAATCATAAAATCACATTTTGGGCCTCAGTTGCATAATACAACTGCCAATGCTCATGAGGTGAGGTCCCACAAAGCCATAACGAGAATTTGGGGCCAGAATATGCAAAAATGACAATTTATGAATCAAAGTCCTAAATTACATTGAAATGCCTAGAACAGCACTTACCTTAGTTTTTCATATTGCAGTTGGTGGTTCCAGCAGCAAGATGTGTCCTCGATTGGAGAGTGGATCTTAGTCCTGGGGCATGTTCAGGTGTGTGAGTGGTGTGGGGTTGGGGGATGGGTACTGAGTGGGAGGTTGTGGTGGGATGGTTGTGTGGGGGGGCAGATCAACAAATGCCTGTTTTCTGTTTTACAGGTTCAAGAAGAAATATAAACATTGAGGGATTGTTTTCTTTTTTTCAGGGATATTCCAGCACAGGGATTGGGCACCCCTGTGTTGGGCTCATGTTCAGTGGTACTGGGGGTGGGCACCTTGGTGCCACCACCTACATTACAGAATTGAGGGTGAACTAGAGGGGAGGCAAATAAGTGGTACCAGGGCTGGGCACTCCAGTCCACCAGATAGATAGATAGATAGATAGATAGATAGATAGATAGATAGATAGACAGACAGACAGACAGATACCAGCATGCCATTCTGGATGGAAGGGGCAGAAAGAAACATTACTTGGGGTGGACACCCTGGTCCATTAGATAGATAGATAGATAGATAGATAGATAGATAGATGGATAGATAGATAATAGTACATGGACCCATTCTTGATTGGGGGGGCTGAAACCAAAGACAGTGGCAACAACATTCCAAATGCTGAAAATTGAAAGCCAATCAGCTTCTCGTTGACTGGCTTCATGCAAATGAAAGGACCAAAGCCACTTCTGATAGGAGTGGCTTTGGTTCTTTCAACTATGCAAAGTTTCCACCCAACAACAGTCAGTAGTGTCATGACCACAGTGTATGGTCATTGGTCTGGACTGCCAATCCCTTTACAGCTTCAGTTGTAATTGACTCAGCAGTGATACACCACTGAAATGGCTATTTAATGTAACAAAACATTGCTCATACATATGCAGGCAAATGTAAAAATGAGGAACAATTATAGTAGGATAAATTAAAGAATGACATATGGTATGAAGTATTGCTATCAGAAAGGTGATCATCATGGATGACTAAAAAGGAATAGAAAGGGCTATTTTTTGATGCCAGGCAAAAAAGCAAAACAGGAGGCAAGATACAGAGGAGCCCATCATCAGGTTTCCTCATGATCAGTAGTTCAAGTTCAAATTTTATTTGCATAGATTTAAAAATCATGGCAAAAGAAATACATACAGACGAAGTTATGAAGCATGATTTTATTGAAAACATCATTAAAACAGACATATTTTCATTAACCTAGGAAATCCATTTACATGTATAAAAAAACACCCTACACATTATCAGTATGTTTCATTTTTAGACAGCCAGCATCTTTCTTTTTAATCCTAAGAGCTTACATTACCAAACAGAGGGCATGAACAGTCTTGCTAAGGTTTAAAATAAAGTGCACTTTATGTTTTACAGTACCACAATTTATACTACTTAGGGTGATTCTAACCATTTCTCCATAACCTGGTTAAGAACAGAGCAATCACATGGTAACTTTGCACTATTATTAGTCCCCATGGATTCACACATACTAGTAAAACCTTCCTTGAGGTTTTTAATCTTGCCTTTCCCATTATCAAAAAAGGTGGTTATGACCTGTAGGCTTAACTGTGTTCTGACTTTTTTCTTTGCTGTGCATTTTTAATTAGCCGTATGTATGCTTTCTTTTCATAAGTTGGTTTTAAAGCCCTACATAGGGAACACAAAGGGATCTCCACTGTATTAGCCATATCCTCTTGTATAGTGGTATCAGTCAGATGTTATTTAGCCAAATAAAAATATGCCATAGCCACCTCAGGAGTTATGATTATAATTATATTACTCTTGTCAAAATTCTAATACAGAGGTTGCTTATCAAGGTGGGAAATCCATGACAATTTATGAGCGCTTCTAATATACACTTAAGAAATGCAATATAGCAAATCTTTCATTTTTTTTAATTTTGATTTTATTGAACTTTTGTTGACCAGGTAAGCCCACTAAGACTAGAAGTCCCCTTTTCAGGGTCGACCAAGGGGAGATACAGATGGTTACCAGCTGAAACTGAACCAGATTAAACTGTTGTTGGTATTTTTAGTGAATGGAGGAAATTTGACCAGGACACCGAGGAATTTCCCCTACCCACCTATAGGGGAACCTCTGGCCATCAGAATGGCTACTAAAGGAGATCCTCTTGAGAGGATGGACATCCAGAAGGCAGAGGAGTCAGTCTCCTCCTCTGCCCTCATTGTAACAGACTGAGTGGTTTTTTGACGCCCCAGGTATGGCAGAGATTGCTAATGATGTTTTGCAAGAAAAGGATTTCACTACAGCTGCACATCAACAAACTTCAATCTTAAATACGGAGCACAGCCTGATTTTATCTGCACCCACAGAACAACAATTGAATATTTTGGAAATGGAGAATTTGCAAGCAATATAGAAAGAGGAAGAAATGCAGTTTAAAAATAGACAATGGGAGCTGCAGAGCACTATCACAGCCCAACTAGAACAATAAAGTGCCACGCTGTTAAGTGCCCCTCCAGCTGCAGAGGCCCAGCTGCCAACCACTGATGCAGCAGAAAGTCTAGCAATGTTTAAAGAGCAACCAGGCACCTCTATTGCTGCTTGGAGATCACTAATGCTATGAAGCAACAACCATCTTATACTTTTCTGGCAAGTACAAAGCAAACAAACTCATTTAACTTTTCTGGCAATGTAGCTCAAGTAAACACAGGGGTCTTGTTGGGAATGGCAATCACAGGCAATGAAACACATGGCATAAGACATGACTCAACACCTTTTACTGTACATGATGTGGCATCTAAAAGTACAAAGGAATGGTCTGTAGATTCAGCTCTCCTAGCTACAGGCTGGGAAAAATCAACTACAATGGAGGGGATGGGAATTGGGATCATCACCCATCATGACAAATAGACCCACCACAGGCGTGACTGATGAGGCAACAACCACAGCAATAGCTCAAAAAAAAAAAAGAACAGGGCTCAGCTATGGATGCGATTGACTCCAACACTATCTCACTTAAAACTTTGACCCTGTATATTTCAGAGAGTTTAGAGCTCACACAAAACCCAAGAATGACATAGTCAGAATCCATACCTCCCCCAAAGTAAAGTTACATGGCTGAAAAACAACAGGTCTGAACCAACTACAACTTTGGGGTGAACCTCCACCAGCCAGGTCCCACCACCAGAGGAACACCCCATAATTTCTCTGCACATCAGCATGCTAAGGCTAATAATAGCTGTAACCCTAGATCTTATTCTTCCTTTTTCCGTGCACCAGTCTTTCTAGCAAAATGGCATAACGTGGTTAAACTGATCTACAGAGGGTGTCAAGAGAGGTTTCTTGATCATATATATAAGAATGTAGCCAGAACCCTCTTAAAAGGTTCCATGCATGTTACTCAGGCAGAAATGTATGCCCTAATACACGTGTCTGGGGAGTCTATCTTTGACTTAAGTTTTAAACTTGGCAGTAGCCTACAAAACTTCTGGGCACGATATCAGACATTGAAAAATTCACCACTATGGACTCACTTTGAGGTGGTTTCACTGACCAAGCCAGCCCATCACACCCTCACAGTTTTATTCCAGAATGAAGGAGTCAGTGTCACTGACCTCATATATTGGTTAAAGCAGCGATGCACAGTGCAAGGCAACCCAGAAGTGATTTTTGATGAACATCATATCTGGACTGGAGGGTGGAGAGTGAAAGTGGTACTTAATGCTAATGATGTGGGATTACAGTGTCTGCCTAATTATTTTTTCTTTGGGAGGGACAGGGAGTGTTGTTTTATGCTGGACAACCAAAGTCTTGTCACCAGTGGGGGTTCAACCAGTCACTTAAGTATTCTATGTAGTAAGCTCAAGTGCACTAATTGTAATGAGTTGGGGCATACTGTATGACTGGCCAATGCCAAAATGACCAGCTGTGTAACCTATGTGACACAAGAGGCCACACTTACTACACTTGCCCCTGGACCACTCACAACCAGCTAGAGCAAGCAGACAGTGAAGAGCAAAGATTGTTAGTGGGTCTTGCACAAAGTGCTAAAGCTAAAGTGATAGCCCCTACTTCTAGGTCTGATCCTTCTCCACAGGGCTCACCAATAGAGCAGGAGACGTCGACTTCAGGCACCCCACCCCCAGAGGCTACAGTGCAGGGTGACTCATCCACTGCTAGGATTGACACTGAGATGTTAGGAATAGCAGTAACTCTCCTTGTTATGAAAACAAACTATTGAGGATATGCCTCCCCCCACAACCAGCCTGAGAACAAGTTTGAAGGTCCACCAGATGTAGGCCAGCATGGCAACAGCCATTTCCAAAAATCCCTAAAACCATTGAACTTTCTGCGGATAGTAGGTTCACAGTTCTGGCAGATGAGAAAGCATATCTGGGAATGAGTCAGATGATTCTTCTGTCTGGTCTTCTTTACCTGATGTTAGGTCAAAACTAGAGGATCCTCCTTCTATAGAGGCAAACCCTGTCATTGAACATCCCCCCAGAAAGCTAAGAGTAAACAAAAACATTCTAGAGTAACAAGGAAGTCAGTCAAGAAATCTCCATGAGTATTGTTGTTAGAATGTAGTTCTCATTCTTTTTCTTTGATAAATGAAGCCCACTGTTCCACTATACACTAGTAACGTCAACAGTATTAAGAACATCAGGAAGCAGTTAACTGTATATTCTTATTTATAATCCTTTACTGCTGGTATATTTTGTCTGCAAGACACAAGGCTCAATATTACTGCTGACTTAAAGCATGCTATTGGACACTGGCAGGTTGGTCCTTCTTATTGGTCCATTGGGACAGATACCTGCTCCAGGGTAGCTATATTGTTTAAGAATATTGAAATGCAACGTATTAAACTAGTTGATCTATCACCTGGGAGAGCCCTTGTGCTGGACGTAAAAACACAAAATGTTTTATTCCGGTTTATTAATATTTATGTGGAACAAAAAAACCTGAGAGTGTTGAGCTTTTCCAATCAACAATGCCGTATTAACTTACATCGTGCCCATAGGCTGGAAACTTCGGGTGACCCCTTCAGTAGCAGAGCCAGGTTTGGAATCATTTGGAAGCCAGGAAGGGCCATTCAGTCAATGACAGGCTCCACAATGGGCACTAAACAGTGAATAAAGATAGTGGCAGGGCACCACTACTCACACGGGGGCAGCCAGGAGGGGCAACCTCCCCAGTCCCTCCTCTGGCTCCGCCACTGCCCCCCTTGTGAAACATGGCTCATTTCAGGATATGGCAACAACACATTCACAGAACTTGGGTCACACTAGGCACAAAAACCTTAATAATGTTTAGCTGCTTCTGATAATTAGACATGCATATTGGCCACCTGACTACTTGATGATTTTCAGCCTGTGAGGTACTATAGTCCAATACCAACTGCAGAACTACAAGAACAACTATTTGAAATTACTGTGAGGAAACATTAAATTAAAACAAAGGAGAATAAATGTGTAAAAATATATAACAGCATTGGGGGAAGTGGAGATTTAATTAAAAACAGGTTGAAATCAGTCCTGGCCATCTCTGGTGCTCTCATTGTACATAATAATATAGACTTCTGTAAGAAAGATGAACATGGAAGCTGCCATGAGGACAAGCAACCTGAGGATTTGGGGCCTAAGCTTGCTGACTGAAAACTGAGTTTACATTAGAATACACAAACTATTAGAGTTCAGACATGAACGATCATGATTCATGATCATAGATCATTCATGTCTGTACTCTAATCTGTGTGACCACTGTGCATGAATAATCACAGACATGATCACTCAACAAAGAAACAATTATCAATAAAATCTCTTATCTCACATAAGCAACACTGTTGTACACAACTCACTGACGACTTAAGTTAGTTGTTTTGTCTTGGTTGACTCATCTTCTGTCACCACACCAAGCGACAAGACCGAACGTCCATCTCGTCTGAGGGCAAGACTGAAGATGAGCAGACTAGCAGAGTGGAGCATGGTAGGCACTGGCTGGGCTGGGCAGGGAAGTACAGCAGACCTCAGCACAGGCAGGTCACTCTTTGTCTGTGAAGTAAAAGTGAACACTCAGACTCAATGAAGTCTTGATCTGAATGCCGGATTTGGCAGTGGCAGCAGGCAGATGAGAGATTGATGAGAGAGTGAGTGATGACACACTCTACCTCTCCACTGCCCTGTTCAGCCTCTACTAGCCTAGTGCCTCTCTCCAAGTTAGTAGTCAGTGGGACAGTGCCAGCAGCAGGTGGCCATCACGGGTCACCTCCTCATCAAGTCGACACCAACAATGTCCGTCCGCGTCAGTGTGACTCCTGAGTCAGGAGTCCAACTTCAGCTGAAGACTAGTGCTGTAGTGCTGGCATGCACTGCATCTTTTTATGCACCCCACTGCCCAATTGGGTGCACACATGTGCAGTGGTCTTCTGGAGGGGAGGATTTCAAAATCAGAACAATGCGGGCATGCCACACACGCTGTCCGCTGATTGGACTAGTCTGTGCTCTGTCCTGTCTGGGGGGGGGCAAGACAGTGAGACAGACAGTCAAGTTCAAGGGGAGGGGGCACCATGAGTCAGCTCAAGCTCAGTCAATTTTTTTTTTTTCATTTTCAATTTTGATTTCTGATTTCTCAGGTGCCCCCAACAGCTGGCACCCCTAGGCTGCAGCCTACTTAGCCTAATGATAAAAATGGCATTGCCAATTAATACAACCATACATTCAGCCCTTAACATTATATTAAGGGGGTGATTTTAATTGTGGACTAACTTTAACAGACAGAGGCAAATCAACAGTCACCAGGACAATCTTCTGAAACATGGTTTTTCTGAATACAGTGATTAACAATACAGGTCTCCTGGATGCTTATTTAACAGCAACAGGAAAACCAGTCCCCACATTTCATAAAATACCACTAGCTACAAGAATTGACTACTTTTGTATTACCCCTACCCTCTACATTCATAAAGTTCGGATATTGACCGCTGAATTTTCTGACCATAGCATCCTTCACATCCAGTTAGTAAACGTCTCTACCCCTCCACATACGAACATAAGAACGTATGAAATTTGCCGGCAGATAAAGGCCTAGAGGTCTATCAAGTCTGCTCAAATGTGCTGCCAGCAACCCTTATTCTGTAGCTGCCCCTCCCTTCCACCCTTCCCCTTCATTGACCCTCCCCCTTGTCCTGTCCCATCCCCTTTTGAAGCAGTCCACTGTTCTACTGGATACCACTTCTGCAGGTAACGCATTCCACTCAGCCACCACCCTCTCTGTAAAAAAGTGTCTCCTCATCTGCCTCCTGAACCTTCCTCCATCCAGTCTCATATCATGGCCCCTGGTGTCCCTCCCTTCCCTTACTTTGAACAGCCCCTCTGAACTTGTCTTGTTTATTCCTTTCATGTACTGAAAGGTTTCAATCATGTCCCCCCATCCCTCCTCTCCTCCAGTAAGTACATGTTCAACTCCATCAACTTCCTCTCTTATGATAAGTCACCCTGCCCCTTGATCATCTTTGTCGCCCTGCACAGCACCCCCTCCGGTAACTTAATGTCCCTCTTCAGATACAGGCACCAGTACTGCATGCAGTACTCCAGGTGCGGTCTCACTAATGACCTATACAGTGGCAGAATCACCTCCACCCTCCTAGAGGATATACCCATTGCAATACAACCCAGCATTTTGCTGGCCTTTGCAGCTGCCTTCCTACATTGTGCTGAGTCATTCATTGACCCTGTAATTAGCACCCCTAGATCCTTCTTCTCCTCCTGCTCTGTCTGGGCTAGCTGCACTCCCCCCTAGCTGGTAACTCCTCCTTGTGTTCATCCCAAAATGCAGCATCTTGCACTTTTTGGCATTAAACCCCAGTTGCCAGGTGTCTGACCAGGCTTCAAGCTTTGCCAGATTATCCTGCAACCGCTGCCATCCCCCTAGGTCATCCACCATCACTCCTACCTTGGTATCATCAGAAAACAGACTGATCTTGCTCTTGATATCCAATGATATGTCTGTAATGAATATCCCAAACAACACTGGTCCCAATACTGAGCCCTGTGGAACACCACTCATCACTACACATGGGACAGGCAGTTGTAAACTAAATTCTTCCTAACTACTGCAACCCAATACAAAACAAATACTGCAATATTTCTTGGAAGCCATAAAGTCTATGTGAGGTATGAGGATCATGTTGTTTGGTTTGAGGACACCATCAAAGATCTTATAATCTTATTACAGACTCACAGTAAAACATTGCATAAAAACAACAATTTTTCTTATTTATAAAACAGGAAGAAGCTACAGAAACATTTAACAGTTTCTTCTACCACTAAACAGAATTTTACCCCTCAGATATAGCATATAAAGCAACAAATGACACAATTCCATATTCAACAAGCACAAGAGTTACAATTCCAACAAAATATTGAGACACCAGGAAAAAAATGGAAAATATTTATTTTTCATTTTTATTTTATTGAAATCTAGGATTACAAATACCTTTGAGCAGGAACTGCTAGTTTACAAAGGTTCCATGTTGAAGGAATGGGGGGTATACATACATACAAAGGTCAACATAATAATACAGTATTACACCATAAAAAGACGTAAGAGACTGAGGCTTAGGAAATTCCAGTAATTCAAAATATGCCAAATGTTAGGTAGCATGACATATGCCCAATATGGGCCCAATATGCCCATACAAAAGGTGTAACACCAAGAATCAACAAAAAAAATATGGATAGCTTATTTAATCAGAAAAATGTATTGTGCTCAGATACACAAAATATCTTGAAAATAGTAATCCAGCACACTTCCCAGCTTTACAGGCCAGCATCAATTAACCATGATTAGTTAGGTGTTTTGTTAGAGTCATTTACAACTGTGGAATTCCATCCAGACCTTTAAGGCCTTGAAGGCCAACTAACAAGTGACATTTCACCCCAGAAAATTGAACAAGCCATCGTTTCACTAGCTGTAGATAAAGCTCCAGGTATCAATGGTTTTACCTGTAAACTATATAAAGATATTGGCCCAGCCTTAATCTTTGACTTGCCAACTGTCTTTACAAATGTATTAACTATAGGCACTCTGTTACTTACAATGATTAGAAACTATTAATTTATTTAGCTGAGAGATTCAATAATTTACAGGCTGTCAGCAGGAGATTTTGGAGCTAAAGAGGGGGAACTACACAGCTGCTTGCTATTCAACTGAGGAGTAGCTGAAGGAGCAGAATGTTGACACACTTACCTTTTCCTTTGAGCAGGTATGTCACCATTGCCTGAGTGACTGTAGTCTGTGAGTTGTACTCTAGTAAAAACCAGAGTGAAAGAGAGTCTATGGCAGAGACTTACTGTACTTAATCAGTACCTTCCCAGGTTGACTTGTGCTACAGAATTAATACTGCTGGAAAACGTATAGTTTTTTTCAACCCGCTCCTGGTGCCAGAGTCTGGGCAGTGACGGAGCATGCACCTGGGGCTGAGTGCCAAGGGTAGCCCTGTGGAGGACTGATCACTCTAAGGAGCAAGCAGAGTTACACCTACATTTCCTGGAAAGAAATTATATTTTTCAGTTCCTCCAAATTAGTCAGTATTATATGTATAGCACAAGCAATTTTGTGTGTAATTGTGTGTACAAGCTCTATAAATCAACATCAAAACAACACAAAATACACAAGTTTTAATACTTTAGGTTGCTGAATTTGTATCAGAATTGTTTTATAATTGAAGGCACTTGTATTTTATATTTATATTTTTATATCAGTACTGGCATTATATTGCACTTTAGTAGAATACAATTCAAATAAACAAGCAAGTCAGCACATACTTAGTTTAAATCTGCTTCACGTGTTTCTATAGAATAGAAACTTTTACCGGTAACTAGTGGCTTTGATAGGTGTCGAAGGCAGCAGCAAGTGTCACCACAGGCAATAATTGTGAATAGCACTAATTTACTAATTTTCCAAACAGACAGTCCAAATTGGTCCAAACAAACTGGCTGGTTGTTTGTTTGGTATATAACTTGAGCCTTAATACACTTATCCAGGAGTGCATTCACAGCACGCATGAATTAGATACACCTGCCCCAGATTATCCAAGGTAGAACAGAGGTCAAAGGGGGATTATGGGAATTCAAGGCTTAAAGGTTCAAGGTCAAAATAGCTAATCAGACAGGGAACAGCAGCTGGAGCCGCTCCAGTACAAGAAGCAGACATGGCTTTACTGCTCTAATTAACCCAGACATACCATAGCTTTGTAGCTGCTCCCAGCACACCTCAGTTTTAGTACACATCTCCAGCTGCAGCTCCAGCTCACTCTGATGGCTGATGGTTGTCTCAATTGTTGAAACAGAGGCGGTGCATCCACTAGAGATTGCAACTTAAGGAAGCAATTATTGCAGTGTCATAGAAGCATGATGTTATAACTCTGTAGCTGGTGCTAGCATATACAATGGTAGGCCTAACTTTGAAGGTACAGCAAGGCCTTCCAGAGTTGGGTAACGACTTCAGCCACCAAAATTTGCAGCTGCCATTTAATAATAAGAACCAGATCCAACACTATTAAGTTATTATTTATACTTCACCTTTCAAAGTGGATTAATACTTTTTGCCTCATAGTTTTGGCATACAAATGTGCATACATATCCAGATAAGAAGGCCACTATTTTAAAAGGGATTCTTGAAGCTGGAGTTCATCTCCAGAAGAGAACATTTAGATTAATTACTGACAATTACAGATCATTATAGATAACTATCATCTATTGTATTAACTATTATAAGGCTGTTTTATCATTGTGAACAGTACCATTTGATAGTATCTGAGTTGTTTTTTTTTTGGACCACAGTGTCACCCCAGGATTTGATGGTGGAGAAATCAAGGATAATTCCTATAATTAAGAACTGGGCATATTGTGTAGGGCTTACACAAGGTGCATCAGCTGGAGTAAAAGGGGGAACAAAGCAAGCCAGTATCTTAACTGAGGAACAAATTTCCCAAGAAAGTAGTCTAATAGACTATTTCCAAATAATACCCATAGGGGAATCACAGGGACAAAGTGGAAAGTTCCTGACAGAAAGTCTGAAAGACACTAAGTTATTGGAGACTAGAAGGACAAAAAAATGGCAAAACCAAACTGGACAGGATTTAAAGAACTAAAAAGTATCTGTCTCTCTTGCTCTCATATATATATATATATATATATATACTGTATATATATATATATATATATATATATATAAAACCAGTGCTGTTAAACTAGAATGACTTTTTTCCTGCTTCATATCATAAAGTATAATTGTTATTCTATGTGTGTTTTGTGTTAAGAGTTTTGTATCAGAAAGCACTTTAACATTTTACATATAGTTCTGCACTGCTGATCCATACTCCTGATATCTCTCCCAAATCTCTCTGATAGTAAGCTCTTTTAAGCTCCTTAAGTGTTTATTTTGGCTAATTACTATGCAAACATTTGTCAGTCTCATGCTTATCATCAGGAGAATAAAAATTGCATGCAGTTACAAGAAGTGCTAAAAATGGGGAAATGAATGAAAGCATGTTGGGGAGAGCAAAGGGAAGGAGCCTTTGACATTAAATGTATGGCATTATAAGCAATGAGAAAGATCCAGGACAATAAAAGGAAAGGGAAAAGGAAGGATAAAAAAGACAACTTTTAAAAAAGTGTGATTAACAAAAATATAGGGCTTCTGCATAACTCAACCCCAAATGATGACATTACAAAATATGTAACACATAGGCTAATGAGAGGAGAATTCACAACCCCATTAGAAATTAACACTAACCAGATGAACATGTTAAACATAGATATAAGCCAAGAAAATAAAAGAACAGCTCTACTACACCATAATGATACAGGATAATTAAAATATGCTTAAACAGTGGGTGTAACAACTTATCAATACTTGATGAAGTGAGAAGTCTTAGGGATTCTATAAGAGAGGAGCACCAGGAACATCAGGAATATCAGGCTCCCAACATAGAAGAAGTTGTGCATACACAAGATGATGAAGGTTTGTTGGAAGACAAGTGTAGAAGAAGGCTGCATGGTGATATTACATGGACAATGTACAATGTGCAAAAATAATGCACCTAGGAAACAAAAACCCAGGGGAAGATTACACAATGAGGGGGTAGTAACAAAAACAAAAAAGGAAAGGGACCTGGGGGTAATCATATCAGACGACCTTAAGGTTAGCAAGCAATGTGAGAAGGCAGTAGGGAGAGCTGGGGATATACTGGAATGCATAGGGAGAGGCATCACCAGCAGAAAACAGGAAGTTGTTATCCCTCTGTACAGACAGTTGGTGAGACCCCATCTGGAGTACTGCATCCAGTTCTGGAGACCCCATTTCCGCAAGGACATAGACAGGATAGAGGCAGTCCAGAGGAGGGCAACTAGAATGGTGCAGGGTCTGCAAGAGAAGCCATATGAGGAGAGACTAAAATAGCTTAATATGTATACCCTTGGAGGAAGGAGGGGGGCATGATAGAAATGTTTAAGTACCTCAGTGGAATCAATAAAGTCCAAGAGGGTAGCATCTTTCAGAAAAAGAGACATGCAAGAACAAGGGGACACAATTTAAAGATAGAAGGTGGGTGGTTCAGAGGCAGTGTGAGGAAGCATTTTTTCACAGAGAGGGTTGTGGATGTATGGAACAGCCTTTTTGAGGAGGATGTGGGGTCTAAAACTGTGGGAGAATTCAAGAATACACAGGACAGACATAAGGCAATTCTTGTGGGGGGGTAGGAAGAAATAGGCTGTTGGTAAACTAGGATCTGTGGCTTATCCTGTAGGAAGGTAAATGGACAGACTAGATGGGCCAAGTGGTCCTTATCTGCTGTCAAAGTCTATGTTTCTATGTTTCAATGAGCCCTTACAATTATCGAACCCTGGATATGGAGGGATTAACAAAAGATGTAATACTAACACTGAGGGGTCAATTCAATGGAAATACAGTATATTGTTGTGCAAACAAATGATAGAAATAAAACAGGATCTATCATTTATTAAAGGGGTATGCATGGGAAACTGGATCAAACTGGATAGCATAGAAAAAGACATATCAATATAGAAAAAAGGGTGGAAGGAAAGAGGAAGTAAAAATTACATATAACAATGCAGGAAATACAAGAAATACAGGAAATTTGGGAGGTAAGCCTATTGGGAAAAAGTAACACCAGCAGGGGGAATTCTACTATACACGCGACTGAAGACTCTAGGGGCTAGACACCTGAATATATAACATTACCAAGGAAAGTATTAACAGGGGACAGCATATGCCTGGAAAGGAAAACAAGTTCTCAGATCTCTGGGAAATAAGGGAACAGAAAGGGAAGGGAGATGCTAAAAAAACAAACAAACAAAAAAAAATAAGGCCAGATGATAAAAAAGGGGGAAAAACAGGAAAAAGAAAGAAGGTAAAATAAGAGGAAGATGCCAAGGAAAAGCAAAGGCCAGAGGGATGAATGAATTACATTCAAATAATAATGACCAGCAGTTTTATGAAACACAAGACATAGAGAAAGTTAACATACTAAATTCAGAAACAGGCAAGATGGAAGATAAAGTACAGGGCAAAAAGTGCCCTAAGAGGGTAAACAGCTTGTTAGAAAAGACTGAGCATGCAGCAGGAAGGAAAAAAAAAAAACTAAAAATACATCCCTTTGCAAGGAAAGGAAAAAGAAGGCTAAAAGAGATATAAGAGATAAATGAGAAAATAAAGGCCAAGAAAGGTTAGGAATATTAGGGATCAGAGAAGTAGCTAGTACAGAGAAGGGGACTACCCACACTGAGAAAACACACATAGAAATGAATAAAGAAAGGAACCAGAAGCATACCCCTGAGAGGAATGCTGAGAGGAAAGAGGGAGGAAATTCAGGACAAGAAAAGATAACTAATAATAATTTCAGGAACTTCCTAAGAAAACCCCTAAAATCAGATTATGAACTACCATTATATGAGGTGATCTGTATACCGAGGAGACTAGTGAGAATTTATCATCAATGGTCAACAACTTATTGTGGACTGCTATGAATGGATGCAGGTGTGTGCTGGATAACATAAGTACAGTAGGACATATATCCACATCAGAACTAATGTTATTGGTCTTGAACCTGTTCTATATACTTAGAACAGTATTTTACAAAATAGAAGAACTAAATGAAAATGGGAGTGGAGACAGGAGAAAAAGTAACTCTGATGGAATTATTCCCAGAATTTAATGAAATAAAAGAAAGGGAAGGGGGCACAAATAAAATAATGGTACCTATATGTGGTATGAACCAGATGTACAAGGAAAATAAAGGGAGTATAAAAGAAAAAACTGACAGATACATTGAATGTACTATTGAACACACACACCTGCAACCAAGAAATTAAGAAAGCTGTAAGATGGGAAACAAATGGACAAATTGTATTATGGGTAAAAAGGGGGGCAATGGTGGAACAACTAAAGAACAAACAAGAATTACTGGCTGCGTTAGGTATATTTGTATGTATCGAGGAAGAAACAGAAAAAAAAAAACAACCCTGCACCCCACCAGAGAAACCATCAAAGTGGGAAATAATGACAGAAACCTTAAATAAATTTGAGGCACTATTGAATCTGAAGCAGTGACAATTACCTTCAACGATTCAGGGAAGGAGGCCACAGGGATTATGTACAGCAAAAACAATGACTAAAACACAGAAAAATAAATATCAGGGAAAGAAGGAGAAAACAGAAAGGATACTATCCTGGAACCGTTCAGGCATAGGTGAAAAATTTGAGGATCCTGAAAATGAAAGATACATGCATAAGTTTGATTTCATATGTATTCAGGAAACATGGGTAATAAGGAATGCATTCCAAAATAGATATAGGTCACACCAGAAAAAAGCTAACAAACATAAAATGTACAGTAGAAATGTGAGGGGATTGGTTACATTAAGCAGAATGGATAATAAAAAAAGACAGAAGAAATTGCCACAGAAAGTGAGAGCATTCTAGCAATAAAGGTTATAGGGGTAGGCAAAGAAGAAATTTTTTTAATAAATATCTATTCACAACCTGAAAACAGTGAGTATGGGGACAGGCATTGCTTACTGTGGTTAGATATATTGCTGGACACAATCCAATGAATAAACCTAGCATGGAATATCATTTTAATGGTGAATTTTAATGCAAGGTTGGGGAACCTCCATGGAATCTCACGGGATGCTTGAAATGTTTTGATTGAGATGGAGAACATGGATTTAGTTGAGGTTAGGAACTCCAGAGACTTAACAGCAAATACAAGAGTTTTAGAAATGTATAGTACCTTAAGAAACAAAAATGTTACACTATTGAATGGTAGACTAAGGGATAACCAGCAGGATGACTTCACTTACCTGGGAGGAAAGGGCTCCTCAACAATAGATTATGTCTGGATAAATACTTAAATAATATCAAAATGTACTAGCACAGGGGTAGCATTTGAACCAGTAAGCCAACACTCAGCAATAGAACTGGAAATTGTAACAGCAAGCAAATATCTTAATAAAAAGATAAAAACAGTACCCCTAGATGTAAAAAGGAAAAATTGCATAATTTGGCAATAAATAGAAGGAAGTGCTTTTAAACACTCATTAGAAGAAATAGGCATACTAGAGAACATCTCTAAATTCATACATGGCAGAGATAAGGAATTAATCTTAGCAGAATACAGAAACATTATGGGAAATATAGCAAATATAATTATAAAAGAAATAAACATCCCCCAAAAAAGAACGACATGTATGCTACAATAGGACATATAAGAATGCAAAAAAAAAGATTGCATAAGCAGTTGAAGGTATTAAAGCAAAAGCATGATGAAACTAATATTAAGGAAATGAAACAGCTTCTGAAAGAATACAGGGTAATCCTAAAAATAATAAAGAAAAATATAACCAACAACTGTGGATGGATTTGGAGAAGGCAGTAAGATTAAAAAGAGCAAAAAAATTCTGGCAGATCATTAATAAGGGGATGAAGGATCATAACAATAAGGTTGAAAATGGAAGTGAATGTCTGGGTAAAGCATTACAGAAAATTATTTCACAGAAAAGATAGTGAATATGTCAACAAACTAAATGAAAAGAGGCTAAAGGAAATGCAGAATCTGCCTCTAAAACAGATAACCGATGAAGAAATAGAGCATACTTGGATTATTTCAGTAGCCATAAAGCCCCTGGGCCAGATGGGGTGCCATTAGATGTGGCTACTAAAATTAGATCTCTCTGGGTGCCATTTCTGAACAAATTATTCAAATACATCTGGGAATCAGGTAACATAACAGCAAGCTGGACACTGAACATAGTTGTACCTCTATTTAAAAAAGGGAACAAGAATGATTCTGATTGTTACAGACCAATCAGTTTAATAGATAGTACTGAAAAAAATATTTACAAAAATTTTGAACAATAGACTGACAGAATGGGTAGACAAATATGGAATTCTGGCTGGCTTCAAGAAAGGGTATTCCACAACTAACCAGTGATTCACTATAGCACACCTTGTGCATAAATACAAGACAGTGATATTCATGGAACTCAAAGCAGTCTTTGACAAGGTTAATGGAAATTTATTATGGAAAGGATTAGAAAATATGGGGATGGATAGCTCAATTCTAGACATCATAAAACTATTGTATCAGGACAACTATATTAGCATCAGATAAAATGAGAAGGGAGAGGTCATTAACATATTTGAAACAAACATTGGAGTAAAACAAGGGTGCAGTCTGTCATCCATCTTCTTCAATTTATATTTAAACACAATTTTATTGACATTATACAAATCAGAATTCCACATGCCATGCATAGGAGCAAGGGCGTGCCCATACTTAACCTATACAGATGATGTGGCATTATTCTCTGCAAGTCATTCAGGAATGAAGAGCATATTGTATAAATTCCAATCAGAATGCAGTAAAGCAGATTTGCAAATAAATTATAGCAAAACAAAATTTATAGTCTTTGGAGGGAACAAAAAAGAATATAAATGCATTCTAGATAATCACAAACTAGAAGTGGATACAGAATTCTGTCATCTGGGGATGGTGGTTAACCAGGACAGTACATGGGGAAAATATATCAAAGAACTAGAAATTAAAACCAAATGGTTCATATCCATAATGAACTTCTTTCCATATAAATATGGGGGAAAATCAATAAAAGGTAATATAAATGTAAAAGTATGGAGCCAATTATTATTTGGGGCTGACGTCTGGGGGATAAAGGCAAAGATTAAAATAGAGGCATGCCTAAATAGATTTTATAAAAGTTTATTAGGTTTAACCAGCAGTTCTCCATCAGCACTATTTAGGGCTGAACTAGGCCAGTTACCAGTAGAATGTCAAATAAAACAAAGACAAATTGTCTGTAGGATTAAGGTGTATGGGATGGGAGAGAACAGATTACCCAGGTTATGTATAGAGGAAGCTATGGAATTCCTCAAACAGAATGTATTCTTCCCATGCACAGAAGTGGTAGAAAAATCATTAAACCTAACGGTTTACTCACAGGCATCATAGATAGCCTCAGATTTCCATTCTGTCAAGTAAAGGAAACCATAAGGGAAAGAATTAGGGACACATATATCCCAAAAGACTTAGAATAGTGCAGAGAATATAAGGTCTACAAGTGGCTTACAAAAAACAAAAGAAATCACAAAAAGGAGATGTACTTACATATCATGGATAGTCCAGATTATAGGAAATTAATAACATGTTACAAGTTTGAATGTTTTACCAGCAATTGGAAAATATCCCAGTATAACAAGAGAGAGAAGGAGAAAGATGATTTATGTAAATGCAGATTGGATAAGGATAACCTGACACATTTGGTGATCTTTTGTCCCTTTTATGAAAAATACTGTAACATACTACTGGCTGATATCCTAGGTATCTTGGAATATAATCCATAACAGTTATTAACACATCTTCTAAAAACCCAAACAAAAAATACATTAATCTCTGTGGCCTCCTTCCTGAAAATAATTAAGGGTAAAACATTTCATATGAAAAAGATATAGGGCAACTGGATACAGCATATTTTATTGATACAATCACAGTTGAACAAACCTAGGATTGTAGAAATTAAGGCATGACCAATTCAATTGCTGACTTTGCACATATGGTTTTATAAATGTGGATAATTTATGTTTTTTATCTAAGTGTAAAATGTCTTCCAATTTATATAATATGTAATCGTACTTCTGTTTCATTAAGAAGATGTTTTATGTTGTAGATTATGTTATGTTGAAGATTGTATTATGACTGTCGTAGCCCCATTTGATTCCTTATCAGCCTCACCTTCCATCCAGGATCCAGCTGGTGTGACCCCAGAAGGGGTGCATTTGTGTGTTTTGCAAGTGAAAAATTCAGATGTGGACCCTTCCTTGCAGGCCATTGGTCCCTCTGTAGCACAGGAAGAGCCTTTGGCTTCTGATGTGAGCAGATCTGCTTTCCCTATGCCTCTCCCTGTGGTCCCTGCTGAGAGCTTTAAGATAGTGACATGCTCAAAAGCTCTGATTAAGCCCTCTAAACTACTTGTAAAAAAAAAAAAACATAGGAAGATCAGGTAGCTCTGCACAGAAAGTATGGAATTTTGCAAGGGCAGGAGTGTGCAGAGTCTGAAGAAGAATCTAACACTTCTGTATTTTCATTCCTACCAGATGCCGCAATGGAACAGTATGTGCCTTTAACCTTAGCTTGGCTCAGGTAGCTTTATCTTTCTGTTGTTGGTAACTTTGTTGAGGTTTTTGAGCTACCCTCAGCTAGGATCACATTCCAGGTACGTGTGTTACATTCTTATGTGTTCTTTCTCTTGGCAGTACTTCCCGAATTTGTTTAATACAGTTGTTTTTGTGATTTTTATTTTGAGTTTGTGATTTATATTTCAATAGGCATTGCTAGCAGCCTCCTGGAAGCTTCTCTGTTTCCCCCTCAGCTAGGATCAATTTACAGCTAATTGTGTTTAAATGCCTGTGTATTCTATCACATAGCAGCAGTGGTGAAGCAGAAGTAGCTTGACTCAGGTAGCATTGTCTTTCTGTTGTTGGTAACTTTTTGGAGGTTTTGAGCTACCCTCAGCTAGGATCACATTCCAGGTGCCTGATTGCTTTTGTATAGCGGATGGGCAGGAAAGGAAACATCCCCACCCACCCCCATTCCTCTCTTCCTCCTGGTACTCTGCCTTTATAGACATCGACAGAGACACACCTACTTAAAAGCACAGATAACATTTGGCAGCAACCTAAAAGATAGGGCCTATCTGAGAATACAGGCAGCAATACAAGGGAAGAGAAGTCAACTAGGTTAGCAAAGGTGCTTGAAGCAGAAAACAGAGGAGTAATTTAGTTGGAAAGGGGAGAAAGGGAAGAGAAAAAATTAACTGAGAAGGAGTGGTGGCAGTAGTAAACAGGTTCAGGATGATGCAGGGAGTGGTGAGGGGTCTAGGTGTGGTGCAGCAGTCTTCAGATGAACATTCTAGGTACTGCAGTGCTGCCCCATATGCAAGCACCTCTTTGGGCTGAAGGTGAAGGTTGCCAGTCTCTGGGCTGAGCTGGCAGAAATACTGGAGACCCTAGCCCCCACCTGGAGACCACCATGTCCCCATCCTATACCACAACAGCTGCCCAGGCAAATGGCAAGGTGGACTACGATGGGCACAGGGAGATTCAGGGGAGGGGGGCAGAGACACATCCACCAACCAGTCCAGCTTAAAAAGCTCTTCACTGTTTTGGAGGAGTGGGAAAGTCCTGCAAAGGAACCAAGGCTGAAACCAGGGAGGATGTGAGGGTCCTCCAGCAGGGAGACCCAGTGAAGGGAGGAAGAGGACCCCAAAGGAGGAAGAAGTTACTCCTGGTGGGGGGAATCAATTGTCTGGGGAATGGATCTGGGAACAGACAAGAGAGATGAAAGGGAGGTCAAATGCCTTCCAGGAGGTACAGCTCGGAGGGAGGGGGAGAAGATCCAGAGGATTGCTGAAGCAGTTACGAGGTGGGGGGGCTAAATGTCATTGTCCATCTGGGAACAAATGACCTGTCCAAGGACAGGGATAGCTTGGAACAGGTGAAAATGAACTTCATAGGTTTGGGGGGAGCCTGGGGAAAGTAGCAAGCTCCATGACATTTTTGGAGGTGCTGCCAGTCCATGGCAGAGAGGGGGATAGGAATCTCTGCATTAGTAAATTCAACTCATGGTTGAAGGCCTACTGCAGTGAGAAGGGGTATGGTTATATTTGGGTACTGGGGTCCTACCTGGAATGATGTGGCCCTGTACAGTGGGGACAGGCTGCATCTGTCCAGAAAGGGGAAATCAGCCCTCAATGAACAGTTCAAACACTTTGCTAACGAGTGTTTAAACTAGCCGTGGGGGGGGGGCAACAAGAACAGGCAAACTTTAGCAGCCAACCCCCACATGGTAGAGACACCAGAATGATGTTGCCAAGGTCACCTGGACCAGGTAGAAGGGGAGAAACAAAGAAATCAGGGACACATGTTAAAGTTAACAGGGAGGGGAGGAAACTGCAGAGGACCAAAACCAGGAGTGGAGGGAGGACAGGCAGTAATGCTTGAAATGGCATGGTGACAAATGCCTTCAGCCTGGGAAATAAAATCCCAGACATGGAGGCTGTGATAGCTGAGGCACACCGGGACACAGTAGCAATAACTGAAACCTGATACAGTGCCAATCATGGGTGGGAAGTAAATATACCAGATTATACTCTGTTTAGACAGGATAGAGGAGGCACAAAAGGATGAGGAGTTGCCTGTACATCAAGGAAGGTATAAAAGCAACACAGATA
Source organism: Neoceratodus forsteri (assembly GCA_016271365.2). Taxonomy (NCBI): domain Eukaryota; kingdom Metazoa; phylum Chordata; order Ceratodontiformes; family Ceratodontidae; genus Neoceratodus; species Neoceratodus forsteri. The sequence continues at coordinate 859,963,970 of CM057458.1, read as the reverse complement.
CAGGATAGGCAGGGGGAGGCCGAGGCACTGTGGATCACTCTTGAACCAGGAAATGGCATAGCAATACACACAGGGGTGATATACAGGCCTCCAGGTCAGGGGGAAGAACCGGACAGGGACCTTAAGGATGAAATACACAAAATGGAAATGAAAGGTCAGATTCTACTGATGGGGATTTCAATATGCCTGATGTGGACTGGACCACCCAGGCAGCTGCTTCAGTCAGAAGCAGAGGCATCCTGGATTCTTTACAAGGAGCAGGACTCAGGCAGCTGGTGCTTGATCCCACCAGAGACAGGGCAATTATTGATCTAGTAATGACCAACGGGGAAAGAATCACTGATGCCCGGGTGGAGGGGCAACTAGGATCCAATGATCACCACATAGTGTAGTTCAGCATACAGACAGGGATTCACTCAAGTCACACTATGGCAAAGGTTTTCAATTTCAAAAAGGCAGACTTCGCTGAAATGGGGAGAGTTATCAAAAGTGCCCTGGAGAATAGGGGGACAGGAAGGGGGGTGGAAGAGCAGTGGAAGAATCTAAAAGGAGCCATATTGGAAGTAACAAGTGGCTGGCAGTATAGCCTAGACGATAGAGGAATGAGGTGTGAACAAGCTTGATACATCCAGCAGACCAGACCTGAGTTTGATTCTCACAACCTCCACTTGCATACTGTGTGACACTGAGCAAGCCACTTAACCACTCAGTGCTCCCAGGTTACCCCTGAAAACAGGCACTTGTGCCTAGTGGGCCTTACCTGGTTACCAAAGACTAAAATAAAATACAATAAACAAACAAATGTATCAGATTAGTATCAAAATGCAATAGAAGGAAAAGGCCACTATGGTTCTCAAAAGAGATAGCAGAAAAGGTAAGGGCTAAAAGGGCAGAGTGATGGAACTATAAGGAGTCTCAAAGGGAGGAAGATAGGAAGGAGCATCTAGAGTGTCTAATGGAAGAAGAGATGACAGTGAGGACAGCAAAGGCACAGACTGCGGAAAGTTTAGCGCAGACAGTAAAGACAGGGGACAAGACATTCTACAAGTACATCAGAGAAAGGAGGAAAACCTGGGGGGGGTTGTAAGACTGAAAAAGGAGAAAGGGGAGTGTAAGGAGGGAGACATGGATAAGGCAGAAATACTGAATAAATACTTCTGTTCAGTATTCACAGAAGAGGGGGAGGGACAGGAACCACAGCTGAGTATCAGCTGTCAAGGGGGGAAGAGGTGGACAACAGTCCATTCGTGCAGGGAGACAGTCCTGCAGGAACTCATTAAATTGAAAGTGGACAAAGCAATGGGACCAGATGGCATACACTCAAGGATACTACAGGAGCTGCAAAGAGAGCTAGCAGAACTTCTGGCACCATTGTTCACCAAGTCACTTAACACAGGAGTGGTGCCAGAGGATTGGAAGAGGGCACATTTCATCCCTCTACCCAAATCAGGCAGTAGGGAAGAGGTGGGCAACTATAGGTTGGTCATCCTCACCTTGGTAGTGGGGGAAGATCATGGAAGCGCTACTTAAGGAAAGGATAGTGGGACATGTAGAAGCCATCGGTGCCCAGGACCCTAGGCAACATGGGTTCACAGTGGTTAGGTCATTTCAGACAAATCTCATACACTTCTTAGACTGGGTGATGAAGGAAGTAAATCAGGGGGAAGTGGTGGATGTAGCCTACCTTGATTTCAGTAAAGCCTTTGACACCATCCCACATAGGAGGCTGCTTAACGAGATGGGTAGTCTAGGCATGGGAGACACTTAAACTGGGTTAGGAACTGGTTAACGGACAGAAGACAGAGGGTGGTGGTAAATGGAGTACAATCTGGGGAGAGGAGGATGACCAGCGGAGTACCTCAGGAATCAGTTTTTGGACCAGTTCTGTTCATTGTCTTCATCAGTGACCTGGCAGAAGGGCTAGAAGGAAAGGTCTTCCTGTTTGAGAATGACAAAAAGGTCTGCAACTGGGTAGATACTTCTGAAGGGGTGGAGAAAATGAGGAAGGAACTGGGGAAGTTTGAGAAATGGCCTGCAGGGTAGCAACTGAGGTTTAATTCAAAAAATTTCAGAATTGTGCACCTGGGACACAGTAGCCCTGGGGAGGGCTACAGGATTGGGGAGGGGTGCTGACAGTCACCAAAGAGAAAAGAGACCTGGGTGTTACTATTTTAGATGATCTGAAAATGTCAAAGCATAGCACAAAGGCAGCAGGGAGGGTCAATGGCATGCTGGGGTGCATAACAAGGGGTTTCACCAGCAGAAGGTGTGAGGTAGTGATGCCGTTATACAAAACACTGGTCAGACCTCACATGGAGTGCTGTGTGCAGTTCTTGAGGTAGCACCTTTGTAATTACATTAACAGGCTGGAGGTGGTCCAGAGAAGGGCAACTAAGATGGTACAGGGCTTGCACTACAAGACTTATGAGGAGAGATTAAGGAACCCCAATATGTACTAGCTGGAAAGAGAAGAGGGAGAGAGGAGACATCATAGAAACATTCAAGTACCTCAGGGGCATAAACAGGGTAGAAGGGGGTGATCTTCCAGTACAGGAGGAATTCAAGTATTAGGGTGAATGACATGAAATTGGAATGTGGCAGGTTAGGAGGGAATGTGAGGAAGTTTTTCTTTCCAAAGAGGGTGGTGGATGCATCGAATGGCCTGCCATAGGAGGTGGTAGCAGCAAGCACTTTGTTTGGATTTAAACATGCATCAGACAGGTATAGGGGAACCATAGAAGTTAAGCGGGGGGGAGGGTCAAAATCTGTCATCAAATACAGGACTTAAGGGGAAACTGGATGGGCCAAGCGGTCCTTATCTGCCAACAATTTCCATATTTCTATGTAAGCCAAAAAAGAGGAAAAAGAAGAAAATTACAGTATTTTATTTGGCAATTTATCTGGCTTGTTTCCTCTTTAACTTATCATTATGCATTTTCTAACACTGAATACATGCAATTTTAATATCAGTAAGGCATGTTAAGAAATGTATGGCTACTTTTTCCCTGTTGCATGGTGTCCAAAGTGATATTATATTTGTGCAGGATACTAGGCTGCATACCATTTCAGATATTACGCAAGCCAAAAGGAATAGATCTGCTGGCCACCCTTGTGGTTGACTGGGGATGATAGCTGTTCTTGGGCGGGTATTTTGATAACTAGAACAGATATTAAGGTAACAAAATTGGTGGATGTTTGTCCAGGGAGAGCCTTTATTGTAGATGCTGTATTCTTTAATATTCCTATTAGAATTATTAATATTTACAATCCACAGGTTAAGACAGAAAGGAATTAGGTCATACACTTAATAGAGCCTTATTTGTGTTCCTCTAGGTTAATTTTATAGGGAGGGGACTTTAACTGTGGCTTGTCCAAACAAGACTGGGTAAGGAAAACTGAGAAAATCTACTGTGACACTCATGTGTTACAAAATGTGCTTAAACAATCCAGTGGGGAGGATGTCTCTGTTCTGAAGGATGAACAACCTTTACATACCTTTTACAAAGGGAAATTGTCATCCAGGATAGACTTTTGGTTTATCCCCATTGCTGCAAAAAATAATAGGGTTTGGATATTGCCAGCAGAAACTTCTGATCACGTGGCTGTGCAGGTAGTTATAAATTTAAAGGACCATGTTTCCGAAGGGTGCAGTTATTAGAGAATGAATGTGTCCTTGTTAGAAGAGACTGCTATAATTCAGAAAGTACTGGAGACCTTGGATTCACAGAAGTTGGTCCAGAATTTGTATGATGTTCTGGTTGAATGGTGGGAGGATTCTAAGTGGAATATATGACAGGTTATGATACAGGAATCACTTAGGGTGGTTGGGGGGGGAGTTATAAACATTATTTGGGGTTAAGAGCCAAATTTCTGAAACATTTGACGCAGATGAAAGAGACTTTTTGTTGTTTTGTATTATTGATTTTCTTTCTGTATTTTTTTTTTGGGTTTTGAATAAAAACTCTCCTACACTTTTAAAGAAATACCATGGGATCTTTAACGTCCACCTTACCAACCACCAGAACAGACAGACAGGACATAATTTTAACATCTCATCTGAAAGACAGGTTCATCATTCATACTAATGATTTTACTAAAATATGTAATTGATCTCCTAAGTCAAGCCATCAATGCCAGGAGCTTGAACAAAAAATTGATGGATCTCCAAGCACTGTTGGCAAAAGAGCACCTAGACATAATGGCCAGTACAGAAACATGGGTAACACTGTACCAATACATGACCTCACAGCTTCCATATAGTAAATCTTCAGGAAGTATATCAATGATGCCAAGGTAGGAGGGTTGGCACTATATGTGAGGGAGAGTATCAAGGCCACAAGGGACACAATATCTGCAGAAGGGGTGGAGAAAGGGATACCATGGGTGCAGACAGAAACAGAGAGGGTTAGAAGCATAAGGTCAGGTGTGGTCTACAGGCCCCTTAACCAAAATGCGGGGTTTGATAATGAACTAGTAGAACAACTCAGAAGGGTAGCAGCACTTGGGGATGTGATGGTCAAGGGTGATTTTAATCGATTTGATGTAGTCTGAAGCACTCCTGCATTTGCAGCAACAGAAACCAGGAACTCATAGATGCATCCCAGGATGACTAACAAATGCAGGGGGTCAGTGAATAAATTAGGAAAAGAGCAACTGTAGACTTTGTGCTGATTATATCTGGGATAGTAGAACTGGATGTCCACTAGGTACTAGCAACCACCCATCAGTTTGTTTTCTTTATAAAGTTTGGCAAAGAACTTGTAAATGTCAAACGTAGGGTCCTTAATTTCAGACATGTTAATTCTTAAAATATGAAAGACAGGCTTAGAAGTAAGCTGAAGGCAACAGCAGGAGACACAGAAAGGAAATTGGCTATTATTAAAGAAAGCCTTCAAGTGGTCAGAAGCTCCTGCTTAAGTCACATCAGAAAGATAAAAGGTAACAAAAACCCATCTAGTTCAAAAGTGAGGTGGAGGGGAGAAGTAAAGGAAAAAACGAAAGGCTTTTAAGAGATTTAAAAAGAGGATTGTGATGGGGAGACATACCTTGTTAAGCTGAAAGAATCCAATGAGGAGTTGCAGAAGACTACGGCCAACATGGAACTGAGGATTGCACAAGTTAAGGAAGGGAGCAGGCACTGTTTGTGACATCAGAAAAGTGAGAAAAATGAGTAAAAGAGAATTGTCAAGCTGTCTCAGGTTGAGTGCTGGAAAGAAGACAGCAAAGACAAGGTAGCAATACTGAATATTTACTTCTATTTGGTATTTACAAGAAAAAGGAAGGACCCTTGACTTATGAAAAAGTTAACATTAGGCCAAAAGGGGGTTCAAAAATGTGTATGTGGTCAATTACTGTTACCTGTACAAAATCCTGATGCACACAAGCTTGACTGATGAAATCCTGATGATAAAATCCTGATGGTCACAATCCCAGTGGTATGACGGACCCCCAACAGCCACATTCCCGACAGTATGGCAGTCCAAAATATTAGGAATTGTGCTGCCAGCATTTTATTTGCTTTGGGATTATAACTGTCAGAAGTTTGCTGTTGGGATTTCGTCAGTCAGGCTTGTGTGCATCAATATTTTGTAGTAGACTCCCAATTATTACAGACAGGGTGCTAAGAGACTCTAGTCATTATAGGTAAATAAATCCCCAGGGATGGACAGTCTGCACCACAGGGTGCTAATGGAGATGGCACTGGTGGTGGCTGCATTCTTGATGGACCACTTTGGTTCTCCCTTGTAGACTGAAGAGGTGCCAGTAGCCTGGAGAACAGAAAATGTGGCATCCTTATACAACAGTGTTAGAAAGGATGAACCAGGAAACTACAGGCCAGAAAGCTTCACAATGACAGCTGGTAAACTACTAGAAACCATAAGCAGAGAATGACTTTGGAGTTCCTTGGGGAAAATGGGTTACAAGATAACTGAGAGCACAGCTTAAATCTTGCCAAACAAATCTGATAGACTTTATTGTCTGGGTAACAAGGACAGTAGATAATGGGCAGGCAGTCAACATAATATACCATGACATTACCATTGCAATTGACTCAGTCCCTCGTAGGAGAAAAGTCAAACAATTGGGGACCTAGGGTGGGGAAAAACTAACAAGGTAGGTGGAACCAGCAGGGGATGACTTAGGAGGTGATGATAAACTGGGAGTTCTCAAGTATGAGGGAAGTCTGCTGTAGGACATCACAGGGATTAATGATAGGCCTAACGCTCTTTAACATATTCATTAGTGACATAGGGGAAGGTATCAGAGGCAAAACCTTCCTGTTCGCAGATGACACCATTCTCTGTGGCAGACTTGACGCTGAAGAAGGCATGTACAATGTAAGCAAGGATCCAAAGAGACTCAAAAGTTGGTAAATAATCTGGCAGCTATGTTCAATACTAAAAAGTGCAAGGTCATACTCTTGGAAAATTGTAGCCATGATACGCTTATGTGTCAATTATACCATTGCAGCATATGAGTCATGCACAGGGTGAATTCTTAACTAACATTAGGAAAGGAAGCATAGCGCAGTAGTCATTTCGCAGTTCTAGTGGAGAGAGGTACTAAGCTGTGACCCTCTTGGATCTGTTCCAGGGCCGCTGGTGTTCATTATTTTAATCAACAGTCTGTAAGTTGGAAACACCAGCAGGCTGCTTTACCAGCAGGCTGCTTTACTTTGTGCTTACACTGCACTGTCAAAGATGGTGGACTTCACCATGGATGAGACTTCAAAAAAACCTGAACAAACAGGGTATTTACTGTACTCGTGCACCTGTAGCATCAGATTCCCTATTACCAAATGCAAGGTGCTCACTTGGGGAGTAAAACCAGAGGTAGAACTGTCACACTGTATGGGTCTCTCCTTGTAGTAGGGGAGGAAAAGGACCTGTAAGTTATAATAGACTAGATTCTGAAGCATGATAAGCAGTGCATGGTCACTGTCAATAAAGTCCACAGAATGTTGAGAAGCATTAAAAGGTGAAGGACCAGCAAGGCAGGGAGTATAATCTTACCTTTTTCCAAAGCCCTTTTCAGACCCCTCCTTGAGTGTTGTCTGCAGTTCTGCGGTCTTCAATAGAAAAGGATTATGATATGTGACAAGATTGCAACACTAAGGCAGAATAATTATCAAGGGGGTTGGTAGACAACTATGGGGCTGGTCATAGTTCAAATCATCCAGAGGATGCTCTCCTACTGAGGTGGATGGACCAGCTCCATGCTGCTGAGCTGTTATCTCTGAATCCACAAGTATGCAACAGGTTACACTTTGAAAAGTAAAACATGTAATATAAGCACATTTTTATTTGCACATGTGAAGGTGAGATAGATCAAGACAAACTGTGTTAGGTCAATAAAGTCTTTGTACCATTCATTGTTGTCATTGCCATCACTGCAAGTTCTTATTTGTCAGTGACTCCATCATCTCATGTCTTTTTTTATGTACACATCCTCTCCCTCACAGTATGGGACAGATCTTTGAGCTGTGGAGACTAGCTTAAATATTATAGTTGTTCACTGCAGAGTATTTTTACAGTGTGAAGTGATGGGAAGAATTTCAACTGCTTTACACCAGTTCTGTGAGGTGTTCGATAAGATGTTATGAACTACCGTATCTTTCTTGCACTGTGCTGAATTTGTTACATAATTGAAAGCCATATCTTAAGAGGCTTACAAAGTGAGAAAAAAAAAACTATATACATTCCGAAATGAGGTAAAATAATTAGTAGGGAATCTGATATCTATGCAATGCTGAATTCCTGTGAAATAATAGTTAGGTGACAATGTACTAAAGGTTTATTCTGTTAGAACTCTCATTATTCAGAATGTTACATGGATGAAAATATTGAATGATGTTGTTGTTTATCAAACTTGCTATTCTTTATGACAAAGCGTCCTGGTGAAAACATGTATTGTTTGTTTTTATTTTATGTTTATGTTTGTCTACACATTCACCATCTTTTATATGCAGTAGAGCCTTTGTAGAAGAACTTTGAAATATTGACCATTTTCTATGTATAGTGATGTTCTTCTGTCCCAAAAAGCAGACTCTGATTGAAATTTTACAGGATATAATGACATTTTCAATACTGAGAGATTTTTTTTTTCTTGGCAAGGCAGATATTATTATAATAGGGTTCTTCTGTGAGCAGGAAACAACCTCAGTGGAAAGGCAAAATAGAGATACTGAACAGAAATAGCCCATTTATTCTTAGTAAGAGCAGAAACGTGCATTCAAAGGAAATTAATATTCAGGTGGTGTACATGAATGTGGATCAAGTCCCTTCAGTCCGAACAGTTTGTGAACAAAAGCAGCAAATCATGAAGAGGGTATAAAGACTTGAATAAATATCCTAGTCCACCAGGCCTTGTACTGGCACCCTTCTAGTTGTTGAGAACTGTGCCTAACAATGTGCTTACAAAATCATGTTCATTTACATTTATAAAAAGAGGATTGCAGACCAAGGTGCTAACTATAAAACTTAAAATATTTCTAAAATAATTGATAAACTTATTTGTCACTTAAAATGTCTTCTATAATATATTGTAATGCATTTTATAGATGACTACATTTTTCAGGGTTAAAAACTTAAAATATGCATTACACTGGAATGGGTTATTTTGGGGTGACAGTAACCACTGTGACCATGAAGAGATGTATCTCTCTGTATTTCTGCTAGTTTTTATAAAGTCAATAGTTTTTTATATATATAAAGTCAATAGTTAATTACAAAACCATGGAAAAGACTTGGAGTAGTGAAAAATAAGCTGCCATTTAAAACTGGCCAAATTAAGGCAAAGTCATTTAGCCTGACAAAGGATACTAAATCAAGGAATAATTAACTCAAAAGAGGCTGGCTGAGTGGCAGATATAGATAGGTCTACTGAATTGCAGGAGACTGCCAATTTTTATTTAAATGTATGCATATTTTGGAATGCAGTCTCAGTGCCAGCGAAGACAAAAAGCTAAGAGGCATGATTCCTGTCAATGGAGCACAGCTGTCTTTCAGTTGCCATTAAGGATGTCTGCGTTAGTTACAGAGTCTAGCTTTTACTTTACTTTGTGAATTTCCTTGTCTCAGACAAGGAGTTGTAGACATGCAAAACTTTTTAACTGTGACAGGAAGCATCCCCAACAGACTATTCCTAGCAGCTGTAGCTGACAGTTTCTGGGACAGGTGGAAACAATCCAATAAGATCAGTAATGTATGAAGCGGTTTGACTCTTTCCACTGGTTTCTTTTTATACTTGCATATTGTTGCATTCATAAAACATTGATCTGTAGAATGGGCCTATAAGGGCTCACATCCTTGAAAACAAACAACACAATGTTGTGAGTATTATCACGATAATGCATTAGACAAGTAACCATACAGTGCAACAAAATGTGAGGTCAAACCCAACAAATGTCTTTTATATTGCAAATGTTTCATGCAGTAGGTATTTTTGCCTCTTTAACTGAGCACCTTCATTCAGGCTGCAGTCAGCTCTCAGCCAGCCCTTGCCTTCTCATCAGTGTCCTAACAGGGATTTCTTCCCCATGGAGGCATAAAGAGAGGCCTCTCTCCCAGTCAGAACAGGTGGTGTGGGAACAGGTAGTGGAAGCATGACTGAGGCATGTTTGTATCAACATCTTGAAACATATTATTTTTCTTCTTCCAAATTGTTCTTCAACTCTTGTCTCCCCAACTTCCATAGCACTGCACACATGCCCCCACAATAGGCTTCGGTGGAGGCAGATGGTCCACCTATGAGTAAACAAGTTCTGTAGCACAGTGCAGGGGATAGCTGCAGGGGTGGAATGTGATGCAGACCTAAGATTGCTTCTGAACTCATGTCACCTGCACTGCAGCATGGCATGCTGCCATTGGGTGGCACATTAAGTTTCTGTATATTGCTAGTTTATTTTTCATCCATGCTGGCAAACACATAGGAAAGTGTATAGACCAGAGGTCCAACAATCAAAATTTAAGGAGTTGGGGTTTGCAAACAGGATATCATTGGTAGCAATCTCACTGATTTTTCTTAGTGATTATACTGTTGCTATGTGCAGATCAGTTTATGCAGAGAGTCAATAGGTAGACTAATGCATGGATGATTGTATTGTGTAGGTTTCTATGCCACTGGAGGTCGCTTGTACTGGGTGGCAACTGTACAGAAGGGATGAGCTCTGCCTGAAGAGAAGAAAGACTGACGTCTTGGTGGGTAGGATAGGCAGAATGTTGTGGACAGTTAAACTGAGGGTGGTGACAGGTATAGCTATAGTAAAAGAAATAGCCCATTTCAACCAGATTATGAAACTAAAATAAATAATGGGAAATATGAGAAAATGCAGTAAAAAGTATTCCACTGAACTCAATCAAGAATGTTCCCAACCCATTGGCAGGGGGTCTATTGTACAGGATGGCAACTTTACTAGAGGGATGGGGTCCACCTGAACAAAAGAAAGGTGGCTTCCTGGCAAGTAAGACAAATAGAATGGTGGGGAGTGTTAAACTGTGGAAAGTGAGTTGGGGAAATAAAGGAAATAACAAACCCAGCAGATTAGTAAATGTACTAATTATGAGAAAAGACATTTATTCAAGTGAAGTCAATCAAGTAGCTAACACAAACAAACAAAAGGGACCCATTGCACTGAAATCTGCTAATTTGAATGCAAGAAGTATAAACAATAACTGATTGAGTTAGAAGTCTTTGTTTACTGTGGACAGATAAAATAGGTTTGACATTATTGATCAAAAATTAAGACTCATGGAATGATGCCAACCAGTGGGATTCGAGTTCTGCTGAATGCAGAATTCTGCCAGTAGAATTCTAGCAGAGTGGTAATTCCACATCCAAACTGCTTTTCCAAATTTCTTTTAATTCAGCAGAACATTATTTTGCTGTTTGTGGAAGATGAATCTGCAGTTAAGTAAACTGCACGAAACAATTCCATGTTTAACATTTCACTTTTGAAATTTCAGATTTCTGCTTCTGACAGAATTCCAGGGATGATTCTTCACAGCTCTAAATGAGATATAAACTTGGAGGGGTGTACATTATTTAGAAGAGACTGAAATTAAAAGAAAGGGAAGGAGTAGCACTGTATACTAAACAGCAATTAGAGGATGGAATTAGAGGAAACAGCATATCTTGTTGTCAGCATTCAGAGTTCACATCCACCTTCTTGAATAGCAGTTGATTGCATGATTCCATATTTTCTGGTACACAGTTGATGTTATATATTGTATTTTGTGGACCCAATGGTTGGAGAAGTCCTGCCCCACTGTTGCTGATTATCCATTATTCTATCAACAATCACACTACAGCAGTGATGTCACAGTACGATCTGTTTGTGTTGATTGCTTCTAGAATTGTTGGACAAAATCTGGTTTCCGAGAGTGTCTGTAAAATATTCATACCCAACATGACAGAATATGAATAGACATATAACTGTCTCATTCTGCCTCCATGCATTTACTACCCATTTGGTGGCCTGAGGTATATTGATTACTTTTACCTGTTGCTGCACTCACTGCAGACCATGTGCACTAGGACATCAGCACTGCAACAGGTTAGTGCATATAGCAGTGGATTATGAGCAACAATGGTGCAGCAAAATATCTGACAGGAATCAATTTAAAATAAAAGGTAAAAAGCAAACTGGACACAAGAATATCTGGACCCATGCCAGAAACTGCTAGCCAGAGACTGACTCATGGAAGCTGAATGTAGCTGGTATGAAACTTTTTCTTTAAAACTGAAATGAGACTGTAGTTCACTTTTCCTGTAGAAGTTGTATTTCAAATATTGGTTTCCATTCTGCTATTGTTCCATTGTTACTGGACTTATAAACACAGTAGGTGTTTCTGATATGCACATATCCTGTTAGTACCATTTTAGACCTGTATAATGTATTGTACTTTATGTCCTTTTTAGCCACAAAGTTCAGCATCACAACACAGGTTCATTGTGCCAAAAATGGAAGAGCTGAGCAAGGACATTACTACACCACACAGTTCTGAAATTGACCTTACTAGAACAACAACAATCAGAGAAGCCCACTGTACTGACTAAAGGACTAGTAAAGGTAGAACAATAAATGGATTTTAACCAGTTTTGAAGATCAATTTCTATGGAAACAAGCTTACAAAATAAGTGTAGTTCACATTAAGAAAATGGGAAGAGAAACTGAATCTTTATGGGTCAAGTTATCTGCGGGACTGAAAGTAAAGCAATGCTGTGAGAGCATGTTATATATATCAGTGTCAGTGGCTCAGCAGGTAGCACACTCACCTCTGAGGCTGGGAGATCAGAAGGCTGTGGGTTCTAGCCCCACACCAGGTACTTGGGTTAATATCCCACTACTGACACTGCAGTGCAGCATGAGGGGAGTGCTGCACTCCTGAGATGCCGTCTTTTGGATGAGACATTAAACCGAGGTCCCATCTGCTTGTTCTGGTGGTAGTTCAGGTGAATGTTAAAGATCCCATGACACTTCTTGAAAAGAATAGGGGAATTTACCTGGTGCACTGGCCAAATTTCCCCCCATTCACTAAAATACCACCAACAGCTTAATCTGGTTCAAAGTCAGTTGGCATTCATCTGTATCCCCTTCCCCCGGGTCGTGCCTGAAAATAGGCAGAATTTGTCTAGTGCACTTACCCAGTCAACAAAAGCTAAATAAAATAAAAATAAAATAAATAAAAATATCCTCTGACAAGGGACCATGATCAAGAATTACAGCATTAAATCAGAATGGAAATATGTACCAGTCTGGTAGTATTCATGGGAAATTTAAAATTACTTGAAATACAGAACAATATATTTAAATAATGCTATTGCTGAGGGGAAATATTTCAGACACTTTAAAATATGATGTGGGACTGCTTTCAATTACAATATGTAAATAGGGTCTTAATGGAATAATTATAGTATAAGAGATCTAACAAAATACAGCACAACAATAAATGGGCCATTAAGTACGTATAGGAACCAAAGTCTCATTTTATAATAATGTAGAGAAACAGAAGTCTCTGACTGTGTAATAAAACTGTTATACACTATCTGAGTCCTTGGTGTAGCAATTTGCATTACTTATTTACTTCATTATAAATTGAGGGAGTGATCCTGACCAATCAGAGCACTCCTTTCCTCTGCATGTGAGATACTCTGATTCTGTGAAGAGTGTCTCATGCGCAGGTGCCATAAAATGGATACCACGTTTGTTAAGGAGATTGGTAGATAACCTGTATAAAATGGATGAAGGGGTTTAGGAGATGTGGAACTTCTTCAAAGGGTAATAAATACTGCAGTGAATTATTGTATATTACAAGCATTTTTCAATTGCAAATGTTCACTGCTGGTATTGCTATTTTACTGGGTTTTGCTTGTAAACATTTTTACTATATATTTACCTAGGATAGAGCAGATAAGATGCAATAACTCATTTTCAGTGGTGGACTGCTTTGACACATTATTAGACTGTAATTACCCAGTATAGGGTAGCTGAGAGGCAATATCTAAATGCTTTAAATGGGCTCTCACATTTTGACCCAAAATATCCAACAGTCTTTTTATGACCTGATGTGATGATCAAGGCAGGTAGAATTTTTAAAATCCCGTCCAAAAGGTGATTTTGCTGTTCAGCTGTGGAAACAAGATTCACGGGGGATTTGAAAAAATGACACCTGTCATGTTCAGGAGATGAGGTAACACAAGGGATATGTTGAACATAAGGGGACAAAATCTGCAAAAAAATAACGTTTTGAATAAATGCTGAAACAATTAGTTTCCTCATAACATAGTTAATTTTTTACATTTTAACCCCAAATTTTCAACATAATCTTTTTATGACCACTTCTTCTGAGCATGACAGGTGTCATTTATAAAACAATTACTGAAACATAATTTTGTGCCACAAGTGTTAAAACAAATTTTAGGTAGGATTTGAGAAATGACAGCTGTCACATTCATGACATGGTGTGAAAAAATGGCTATGTTAAAAAAGTTGGAGCCAAAATATTGAAAATTACCACAGTTATGCGCGCACATTGAAAAATTGCAATGTTGACTCATAAATTTGTTGTTTTCTCATATTTGTACCCCAAAGTTTCAACATAGCCTTATAATGACCCCACGTAGTGTTCTTATGAGCCCACCTCATGAAAGAAGGTGGAAAAAAGTTTAAAATCCTGCCAAAAAGGTGATTTCATACCACAAGTGTGAAAAAAACATTTTAGCCATGATTAAAAAAAAATTACATCTGTCACATTTATGAGGTGCTGTGAAGAAATGGCTATGTTGAACATCTGGGGTCAAAATATTGAAAATTACCAAAGTTTCAAGCCTGCGTTCATAAATTTCAATGTAAGCTCATAAATCTTTTTTTTTAATATTTTTACCCCAAATTTTCAACATAGACTTCTTATGACCCCACCTCATGAACAAGGGTGGAGAAAGTGTTCCAATGCTGCCCAAAAGGTGATTTTGCACAGTGACCATGAAATCACCTTTTAGGACATATTTGCCTATGTTTATGCATTGTTCATGAGGTGGGATACCAAAAAAGGCATGTTGAAAATGTGTGGCAAAAATATTCCAAATTGACCAAGTTATGTCGTTAAGTTCAAAACCCCATTGAAATATATTGAACTGCATACCTGATTTCCTCAGTTCACGACCCTGGATTGAACAGTGAAGATGTGTCTGCGGTCCAGAGAGGATTATGGCATTGGACCCTAGGTGGGTAAGTAAAGGCTTGGGGGGTTGTGGGGTGGTGGGTGTTAAGTGAGAGGGTCAGTGGTGGGGACAAACAGCAGCATTATCAAAAGACATTGATGGATGGTTTTCTTTTTTATGCGGTATATTGCAAAACAAAAAACAATGAGGAATGGTTTTCTTTATTTCAGGCAGCAACACTGGGAGATTGGTCACCCCCAGTGTCAGTGTTATGTTTGTGTGGGGGGGTGGGATGATGCATGCTGAGTGGAAGGGTTAGAAACTGGAGAGGGGATGACCACTGAGATGCCTCAGGAATCGGTCCTGGGACCAGTCCTGTTCAATGTCTTCATTCATGACATTGCAGAGGGGCTGGAGGGAAAGGTCTGCCTGTTTGCAGATGACATAAAGATCTATAATAGAGTGGATACCCCAGAGGGAGTGGAAAAAATGAGGAGGGACCTAGGGAAGCTTAAAAAATGGTCTGTGGACTGGCAACTGAAGTTTAATTCAAAAAAGTCTAAAATTATGCAGCTGGGACACAGAAAACCTGGGGAAAGCTACAGGGTGAGAGGAGTTGCTGACAGTCACAAAGGAGGAAAAGGACCTGGGGGTTATTATTTCAGATGACTTGAAAATGCCAAAACAGAGTACTAAGACAGCTGGGAGGGCCAGTGGTATGCAGGGGTGCATAGACGGGGTATCACCATCAGAAGGAGGGAGGTAGTGATGCCATTATTTAAAACCATGGTCAGACCTCACATGGAGTACTGTGTGCAGTTCTGGAGGCCACATCTTTGTAAGGACATTAACAGGCTAGATACGATCCAGAGAAGGGTGACTAAGATGCTACAGGGGTTGCAACATAAGACTTATGAGGAGAGATTAAGGGACCTCAATATGTACTTGGGAGAGAGGAGGAAAAGAGGGTCCATGATAGAAACATTCAAGTACCTAAAGGGTATAAACAAGGTACAGTAGGATGCATTTTCCATTACAGGAGGAGCACAGGAACGAGGGGGCATGACATGAAATTGGAAAGTAGGAGGTTAAGAGGGAATGTGAGGAAGTTCTTTTTCAGTGTCAGAGTGGTGGACATATTGAATGGTCTGCCTCAGGAGGTGCTGGGGGCAAGCACTGTGGATGGATTCAAGCATGCTTGGTACAGGCATAGGGGAACCATAGAGGTACAGCAGCAGATGGGTCGGAAGCAGTAATACAGTACAGTACAAGGGCTTACAGGCAGACTAGATGAGCCTGGCAGTCCTTATCTGGCAGCAATTTCTATGTTCTATCTATGTTTCCATGTTAGGTTGGGTGGGACTAACGGCAGCATCAGCAAAAGATATCAATGGACAGTGTTATTTTTTTATGTGGTATGTTGAAAAACAAAAACTATGAGGGATGGTTTTCTTTATTTCAGATGGCAACACTGGGGGATTGGTCAATCACAGTGCCAGTGTTATGCCTGTGTGAGGTGTGGAATGATGGGTGCTGAGTGGGAGGCTTGGGTTGAGGGACAGTAACTATGGCAGCAGCAACAGGCATCGGTGGATGGTTTTCTTTTTCACACTGTATATTTAAAAAAAAAAAACTATTAGGGATGATTTTCTTTATTTTAGCTGGTATCACAGGGTATTGGGCACCCCCAGTGTTGGAGTTATGTTTTTGGGGGTGTGTGGTGTGGTGCATGCACCGTGGGATGGTTGAGTGGGGGAACAGTAATGGCGGTGGCAGCAGACATCGATGAATGGTTTTCTTTTTTGCAGAGTTTAATTCAGCCTCGGCAGGTTGATTGTGACAGATCATCTGTGCTTGTTTGATGGCGGTTATGTAGATCAAATGAAAACATGAACCTATGGGTCAGATCTCTCCTTCGAATGACAGTGAGTTTCCACCCAGCAAGCCAGTACAGTGTCATGATTTTATTTTTTTTGACTACTTTCCCATTTGCAAATTATACTACACAGCCACTAGAGGGCTACTGCAGCTGTCTCTTCTGTTAAAGAGAAACACTTTATATTTACTCCTTCCACCTCTTTTTCTGAGGACCATCCCCGGGGTTTTTCTGCCTGTTTCTCAGGCCAAACCGTGCTCATCCACTAAGGCCACAAGACTTGAACACCTGATTCCACTCCCATTCCATACTGGTGGAGGAGGGCCAGAAACAGAAACGAAAGCTGCAGACCAAGCTTTCCACACCGGATTGCAGCCTTGAAACACCTCACTGGCTCAGCTGCAAAACCGCCTCTCAGTCAACAAAGGATTTTGAACTTATGACACCTGATCGTTGATTCGTCTAGGCTTCCAGTGATTCTCTTGGGATTGGCTGGCACTTGCCTTTCAGTTCTCTACCTAAATTTCTATAGCCATATCATAATTCCTCTTTAGCTACCTTTGCTCCTCTGCCTAGCCCTCTGTGTGATAATTACACTCACTTGTGTAAACATGGCTCTTCGTTACATGTTTTAGATGCTCCTTTTATTTCTACTCCTACTTTGCCTTAACTGGATTGTTATAACTTTCCCAGGATCCTATCCCTCGAGTTAATCGAATGCCCTACCTGTTGATTTCAGTTTCTCGAACCTAATTACAGCATCTCAACCTATGCTTGCTTTTAAGCACCTTCTATTCTCTAAGGGCTGTACCTTTTATGTGGTGACCACACTTAAAAAATGCCTGCTGAGTCAAGCAGTTCCTTTACTGTTTGGCTATCGAAAATTATGGTTCCTTGCCATCTTAGCTATCCTTCTTGCAGGGGATGTTGAAATGAACCTGGGTCCACGTGCCTTTTTCTCCCCGGCTGACATGTCTGAAATTTCTAGCAAAGGGCTTTTCATTGTGCATATGTACATCAGAAGTCGCTCCCAAAATTTCAGTGATCTTGAGGCTTGGGTGGGTGTCTACAAACCTGACATACTCTGTCTGAAACATGGATAAAGCCAACTATCCCTGACTCTGTATGCTCCCTGACTAACTACTCCCTTATCCATAGGGATAGGCTCTCTTCAAAGCGTAGAGGAGGGGTTGCTATGTTTGATTACGATAATCTAAACATCACGGACACCCTGTTCTCAACATCTTCCACTTGTGAGTCCCTTCACACTATTCTCACCCATGGAGCCAAGAAATTCCACGTTGTTTGCACCTATAGTCCCCCAAATGTGGGTAGTGTAGGTCTCCAGGACTTATCTGATCAGACCTCTTTGCACTCCAAACATAATGATGTCATTATATTGGGCGACCATAACCAAAATTGGCTAGGAACTGCTCATAGCATGCTGCTCTCTCTGGTACAAAATTATAACCTCCACCAGCTGTTAATGGAGAATACCAGAGTAACTCCTTCACTAAAATCCTCTTTCCTTATTGACTGGGTACTGGTAAACCATCTGGATCATATACACCAAACAGGCATCTTGGCAGACTTGTTTACTGATCATTCCCCTGTCTTCTGCATCTGGAGTACTGAGGCTGCTCCATCCCCTCCACCATACTATGTTACATTTACAAATTTCACCAACCTGGATATTGAGGCTTTTTGTCATGATATCTCGAGGATAAACTGGTCTGGTATTTACCTTTCCCATAATGTTGAGTCTGCACTAAGTATCTTCCTTAATGAATTCCTGACCATCCAGTGCAAGCATGCCTCCAAGGTGACATGGAGGTTGAGGGGTAAACAAACAAGATGGTTTCACAAAGACTTGTTGAAAAATCTATGCTCTAGGGACAAATGCTGGAAAAGTACAAAGCCTCGCGGCTACAATCTGACTATGCTACCTACAGAACTCTACTTAACTTCTATAAAAAGCAGATGATAACAGCTAAGAGTGTCTATTGTAAAGAATTGCTACTAGGCTCTGCTGGGGACCTTAGGAAATTCTAGGCCCATATCAAGACCTTTCTCAGTGCATCCTAGTCAGCTAGCACCAGTGACATGGTATTAAATGGAGTACATTGCAATGACTCTAACACCATTGCTAATTCCTTCAATCAAATGTTCTTGGACCTGTCTCAGTATACCTTTGCCTTCTCTGCTTGCAACATCAGCACAGTCCATACCCCCAGCTATCCTTCCCAACAAATATCTAAAAATCCCCTGTTCTACTTCAAGGCAATCTCAAGGACTGTGGTCTTAAAACCGTTACGGACTGTCTCTGACAACACTAGCTCTGGATCAGATACACTTGAGCCTCGGCTCCTGAAACTAGCAGCACCATACATAGCCTCCCCTCTGGATGAATTATCACCTTGTCTCTCTCTAATATCCAAGTTCCTGACCTCTGGAAGATTGCTCATGTAATGCCGGTTGTTAAAAAAGGTGGTACCAAGGAGATTGCTAACTACGGGCCTATAACCATCCTATCGGTCCTAAGTAAAATTCTGGAAAAACTTGTTGCAAATCGAACCATTGACTACTTCACAAAGTACAGCCTTCTCTCTGACTCATAACAAGGCTTCCATAAAGGTCACAGTACCTCTATAGTACTTCTCAAATTCACTACCGATGTGCTTACCAGTGTGAATGCTGGCCAGCTGACAGGGGCAGTTTTTATAGACTTTACAAAGGGCGTTGATCTTTTTGATCACCCCCTGCTCCTCGCCACTCTTTGCAATCTGAGCTTTTCACCCCCAGTTGCTGCCTGGTATGGAAGCTATCTATCAAATAGAACTCAAATTGTGAAATTCAAACTCCTCTTTATCTGATGGTGCTACCATCAATATTGGGGTTCTCCAGGGCTCTATTTTGGGACCTCTTCTTTTCTCACTTTTTATCAATAACATAGATGAGGTTTTTCTTTTATGCTCATCTATTCTCTTTGCAGATGATCTTGTACTCTATTCAAGCTCTGATAAGGTCACCAGCATAAATGCATCCCTTTCTTCAGATTTCACAAATGTTCAAAATTGGCTTTCTGCACATAAGCTTGTACTTAATGTTAACAATACCCAAGTAGGGTTACTTTGATCTGCCCCTAAATGTAGGACATGTCAAACTCCCCTAATGGTGCAAGACCACAGTGGCACACAAATAGAATGTGTTACATCTTTTAAGTACCTGGGAATTCTTCTGGATCAATCCCTGGACTTCAGCCTGCATATACAATCTGCCTGCAAGGAATTGAATGCTAAACTGGGGGTTGCTTACAAGTCCAGTTTCATGTTGACTTCCTCTGCTAAACTTGCTGTTGCCAGAGGCATATTACTCCCTGCCCTCACCTATGGCATGCTGACCTTTGCTGCCACACACAAAACCATCCTTCATAAGTGGGATGTCACTTATAATAATATCTGTTGATACGTCTCCTCGTCCCCACGGCTTAAGCACCACTGCTAACTGTACAGGGACCTGGGCTGATTATCCCCCTCAGCTTGCCGTCAATACTCTCTTGGCTCCCTGATTGACTCTATGCACTCAGAAACCATACCCCTTCAGCACTCGCAACATTGCTGGTACCTCAAACCTCCTCCTATAGACTGTGGTTGGTAGATAAATCCCTGCTGAATGTACCTAGATGTAAAACATCAAAAGGCTCTGTTGCCTTCAATCACTCTGCTTCTAAGCTTTGGAACTCTCTCTCCCAAGCACTTTGAATATCTGGATCCCATGACAGCTTCAAAAAGGAGCTGCACTTACATCTATTCGTTGCTGATCTCTGCACTTAATTTAATCCTCCCCTAATCTACTCACCTACCAGATACTGCCTGGCCTAACTTTAACCTCCCTACCTCATAGCACATCTTACCCTACTATCTCCTTGAGAGCTAGTGTACCACAACTCTCTCTCCCACAGCTGAGTCTTGTTTCAGAGGCCGTGATAATGCATCCTGCCCAGTCAGGAATTTGTCCTTGCCTTGTTTCACTGCCTATTTGAATCTTCATTATTGTGACTAATTTGAACAATATTTCTTTGTTGCTATGTTGTGGTATCTCTTCCTAGACTATGTAGGTTTTCTCTGCCTAAAAATTCTATCTGAATTGCATTGATTGTTATTGTCCTGGCTGCATGTATTCATTACTACTAACTGTTTTGACCTACACTATTGTAATTTCATTGTACTCATGCTATGCACCTGTCTTTGAATGTTTTATTCTCCCGGGTCATGCCTGAAAATAGTCATTTCATGGCTTGTGCACCGACCCTGTTAACAAAAACTAAATTATTAAAAAAAATAAATGATCAACCTGGCTGATGATTGTTGTGACACTGGCAAGCCCCTTGCAGATCACTCTGCATTGGACTGACAGTGTCACACCGACAGTAACCATTCTCCTAACAAAATGTTCACTGCTCGTATGTGCATGGCGAACAATGGGTGAAACAAATTAAGAGACATAACTGACTCAGATAGATCACATAACCATGCAGGGCTTTAGCCCAGCACATGGACATGCTGAAACTTAAGCCTCGTCAATCAAAAATCAATAAGCCTCTAAACACTATACAAAAAAAAACAGGTTTGTAGCCCTTGTTTTCCTCAGTAATGTTTCTCTCTCTCTCTCTCTCTCTCTGAAAGTACACATCTTACTTAGATAGTAAGTAACTAATGTTTTGAAAACCCCCAAAACCATGCTGTTCAGCTCTTGTTCTACTCCTGACTCTATCTCTGTTTACTGTAGCCATACACAACAAAGTCCCACTTATACTTACACTGTCTCCTGATCTGGTCTGCACTTGCAGCATGACCTTGCTACACTCTGTGCTCACTAACTACTGGCAGTACTTGAATAGGATTAAAAGTTAAATGTCCATATTTTGCAGTTGGTAGAAATGGGAAAAAAATGTCCTTCTAAATGCATATGAATATACAAAGACACCCGCTGAATAAGGCCATTTTGTCTGCCTAGTCTGCTCGTATTTCAGGGTCCACCACTTCAGCTACTAACCCTGTCCCCCATGCTCCCATCCTTTCTATCCACCCCTCCCATAACCCTTACTTTACCCTTATGTCTACCCCAGCCTTTCTTGAAGCTTCCCACCATCTTCAATGAGACCACATCTTCCGGCAGCACATTTCAACTGGCCACCACCTTACATAATGAAGTTCTTCCTAACTTCCCTCCTACCCCACCAAATTAATACCGTGTCCTCTCATTCTTTACGTGCTGCTTAGCTAAAAAAGAACCTCCTTTTCCACCCTAATTATTCCCTTCAAGTACTTGAAGGTCTAAATCATGAACTGTCTCTCCCTCCTCTCCTCTGGGGAGTGCATATTCAGGGCCTTCAACCTCTCCTCATATATTTTATCCTGCTGATTCATGATCATCTTTGTTGCCCTCCTTTAGACCATCTCCAGCAGGTTAATGTCTTTCCTAAGGTGGGACACCAGTACTGTACTCCATACTTTAGATGTGGCCTCACCAGTGACTTGTGCAATGGAGGTATAACATCATCTCAATCACTGCTGATCCCCCTGCCTTTGCATCCCAACATCTTATTTGCCTTTGCTGCTGCCTTCCTGGACTGAGTGGAGAGCTTCAGGTCACTAGTGATCAGCACACCCAGATCCTTCTCCTCTTCTGTTGCACATACTCGAACCACTCCCAGGTTGTACTACATCCTTGGATTCCTGGCTCCAATGTGCATAACTTTGCATTTATTGGCATTGAAGCCAAGATACCAAACCCAGACAACCTCTTGAGTTTTTCCAGGTCCTCCTTCAGGTCCTATATGATTTGGCCATGTCCACCCTCCCACAGAACATTATGTTGTCTGCAAAAAAGCACATGTTGCCCTTAATGCCATCCCCAAAGTCATTAATGAAGACATTGAACAACATCTGCCCTAGTACCAAACCCTGCAGGACCCTACTGGTATCTTCCCTGCTGCTAGATAACTCTCCCCACAGTACCACCTTCTGAGTCCTCTTCCCCATCCAGTTTTAGACCCATCTGGTCTTCTCCCCAACCCTGAGATCTGCCAACTTCCTCATCAACCTCTTGTGGAGTACTGTGTCAAAGGCCTTTCTGAAATCCAAGTAGAGGATGATGACCGCTTGGCCCCTGTCTACTGTTTCGGTGACCCAGTCAAAGAAGTCAATCTGGTTCATTTGACATGCCCCCCCCCCATAAACCTGTGATGCCTTGCATCTGAAGACCATGCTTCTATAGTTTGTTATTGTTACTCTTTTGGAAACTGGATAAGGCCCACTAGGCAGAAGTGGCTGTTTTCAGGAGCGACCCAGGTGTACTGGGGAAGTTAAGTGACTTGCTCAGAGTCACAGAGTATGCAAATGGAGGTTGTGCAAATCAAACCCAGGTCTGCTGGATGTACCACATTCATTCACAACTCATTACTCTAACCTCTAGGCTATTCTGCCAGTCCAAATATACTATATCAGTTTTTCCTTCAGTATGGTCTGAATTAGCTTGCACATGACTGAAGTCAGACTGACAAGTTTGTAATTCCCTGAGTCATCCTTGGGACCACTTTTATGGGTGGGCACTACATGTGTCATTCCCCAGTCCTGTGGTAGCAGACCTGACTCCAGTGAATTATTGAACAGGCCTGCCAGAGGCTCTGTAGGCTTCTCTCCCAATTATCTCAGTACCCTTGAATGTACTCCATCAGGACCTGGTTATTTGTCTGCCAACAATTCTAGCAGCCCTTTTCTCACTCTGTCTCCCTCTACCACCACATCCATGCTCTGCTCCCCCCTGCTCCTCTGCTCCTCCCTATTGGCAGTGTTTTGTGTTTCTCCCTGGTGAAGAAAGAACAGGAGTATTTGTTAGATACCTCTGCTTTTCACCATTCTCCTCTACCCACCCTTCCCCCTTCCAAAGCCTAAGAATCCGACTCTTTTTATCCAATTCTTCACTTATGTAGTGAAAAAAGGCCTTCTCCTCCTTCTTAATTCCCTTTTGCTAATTGTAATTCCTACTGTGCCTTAGCCTGCTGGACTACCTCAATTGCCACACTAGCCATCTTTATGTAACTGTCCCTGTCATCCTCTCTCCTGGTTATCTTGAACTTCCTATAGGCTAACCTATTGTCCCTTATTGCCTCAGTAACCTAAGCACTGAACAAGCTGGATGCTTTGGCACTTGAGTTCTTCCCTGGAGCCTAATGCACTTCATTGTTGCAGCCATTATTACCTCCTTAATGGTGGACCACTTTTGTTTCACCTCCATGTCTGACCTGAAGCCCGCTGTGTTTCCTTAACAAATCACCCATCTTGACAAAGTATGCCCTCCTAAAGTACAGGACTTTGATCTTAGTGGGAATGATTTCCATCCCATATTCAAACAGAACCGCCCTGTGTGAAGATCATTTCCACCCAGGGACTTCTTCATCATTATATATGGCATATGCTCCCCATTCATGAGCACCAGATCAAGATTTTTTTTTTTTTTTAATCAGGAACGATACACTAAGCTGAACATTTGTTTACAGGCACAACCTGGGTGCACAAGGAAGTTAAGTGACTTGCTCAGATTCACACAGTATGCAAGTGGAGGCTGTGGGATTCAAACCCAGTCTCCAGGTTTGCAGCTCAGAGCCTTAAATCACTGCACTCTACTTCCCCCTACTGGGTGGTTTCTGTGAATCCCTGAGTCAGAAATCCATTATGCAATGCTTCCAGGATCCTCTGACTCCTGGAGCATGTTATGGTTGGTAGGATGCAGTCTACTTTGACAGGTTGAAGACCCCAACTATTACCATCTTTCCCTTCCTTGCAGCATTCAAGACCTGTGAGTTCAGTTCCCTGTCCCTTTCCTCTTCCTGGTTGGGTAGTATGTAAACCACCCCCAACCTCATTTTCCTTACTCTACTGGAGTAACTGAACCCACATTGCTTCCACCTTCCCCTCCTCTGACTCCTCTCTCATACATGTTATATCCTCCCTGATGTAAACTGCCACCCCCTTTCCCTAGTGCCCTATCCTGCTTGTATAATTTGTACCCCAGGATTGAGAGATCCCAGTCATGGTTTGGTGTGGCCCAAGTCTCGGTCACTGCTGCGATGTCCACCTCCCCCCTTCTTTTTGTAGCACATGCTGGTCAGCCATCTTGTTACTGAGACTTTGCACATTCAGGGACACCATCTTCACCTAGAATCTGAGCCTTCTTCCCTTTCCCTACTTCCTTTCTTCCTCATTGTCCCCTTTTTGTGCCCTCCAACCCCATATTGCTGACTGCTTCACTCCCTCTCCACCCTCCAGACCCCTTCTACTGGTATTAGGGAGAGGTCTATTGACCTTCTCCTCCAAAATTGTATAATGTTATCTTGGACCGTGGAGCTACCTCTAATTTAGCCAATAGGGCTCATCTCTGTAACTAGAAATGTTTCTATCTTACAGTAACCATAGTAATTATCATAGGTATATCATGTAAGACATTACATCTTCTACCTTGGAGACCACAAGAGACACAGAATCTTCGAGGTATAGGGAACGCTTAACATTGACTCCCAATTCGTATTGCTAAGATCTGCTTAGGGCAACTGTAATTATCCTTTTTGGCAGTAATAAACAAGTTTATTACTCTTATGCAACATGTCTGTAATTCCTTGCATTCCAAATATTGCAAGAACCAGAGAGTGAGATTTAGACCTCCTGACAATTGACGACCACATGCAGGCAATATTTGGTGTTTGCAAAGTTTCACTTGTTGCTTTACAATTTTTCCTTCCCAACGGGGACTGTAGGTGTGCATTCCTGCATCACCTCTCCCATTTTCAGAACACTTTGTGACCCCTTGCAAAGTCTGGCTGCTTTCTGGGTGTGGTCAATGCAGACTCTACCCCCTCCATGGCAGTTTTGAATTTCAAGCTTACAAGTGCACAGTAGTCTGGCTGTGTATAAAGTGCTCCTGCTGTCAATCGATACACAGCACAGTGCCTTTTTCACAGTTTGATTTTTAGGTTCCTCCCACACAATGGCCACCATATCAAATATCTGAGCAGAACTGAGACTCGATGTCTTGAACTTTCATACCTCCCATGGAGGTTGGGCTGACTTCATGCAAGTCAATCCGAACACCCTATACTGGGGATCTCAACCCAGTACACTGAGATGAGACAAACAGCCAATAAGCGCTAAGCTAAAGGGCTGTTGGTCACAGCTCTCTATGCTGCTTTGGAAGCCTCCGAAGCGTAGTTTCAAACCCTTGAACTGCAAATCTTTTCTCTTAAGCAAGAGATGGGTTTGCAGGAAACAGAATGTGTTAGACTGCAGTAGAATTTAGAGTCTGAACTTCAAACTCTGTGAAATGAAAAAGATTCACTTTTGCATCATTCTGCACAGGCAGGAGAGCAGGAAATTTGTATGTTGAAGCAGGAGTGTGAAAGTTTGAGACAGGATAGGGGTCAAGCTTTGAATATGAATGATTTATTAAGTAGAACAAATGAACAGCTGAGTGGGGAGCTGAGTGGGGAGCTGGGAGAGCTACAGGATGAGATAAACCAGGTATGTAATGACTTAGAAGTGTCTACTAGGGACAATCGTGAATTGAGCACCACGTATAGAGTGTTGCAAAAACAAATGCAAGAGGAGGTTGATGTGAATGTTGAAAATATGAGTCATTCAGAATGTGAATCTAAGATGGAGAAACTGCGACATCAGCGAGAGGTTCTGGCTGAACATGTTAAGGTGATGGGAGGCGTAGCCCGTGCCTTAACTATGTCATCTGAAGAGGAGGTCTCAGATTATGACATCTCTTAATACAATGCCCAGTCACACCCCTACTATGGCTCAGAGTCCCCACCCTGCCATCCACAATATGCAGATCCCCGTTATACCCACACCATGTCATACATCATCAACGTCATGATGCACTTCACTGGTGATGCCAACATGGTGACCCCCATGATAGGGGGGAGCAGGCCCAGGCCTAGTCCCATTGGCATCACTGGTAGCTGTTATTTCTGTGGATGATAGGGAGGAGATTGAGAAAATGATAGATGCCACATTAGGCAATGTGACCCTACCCAATCAGAGCAAATGGACCCTCCAGACACAGATCAGAAAGATGCTGCAGGAGGCTACTACTCAGAAGGGAATGGTTCATACTGTGGCAGATGTCACAGCTCAGGCAGCCATAGGTGGTGCCCAAAGCAACCTACCTCCACCTCATTGTCCCACTAATCCCCTACAAATGGCTTACTCTGCTCAGCAAATTGCTGACAGTATCGGTCAAATGAACCCATCTGACAACCTCAGCTGTCATTTAGAAGAGGTGAATGCCAAATATGAAATGCTTAGTCTCGCTGCAGACTACCAGGTCCAGATCCTATGCCAGACCATCCATCGTGGACTATGGGCCAAACTCCCCGATGCCATCTGCCAGGCCAGCAACGTCACCTTTGACGAAGTTGCAGCTGAACTCATTTCAGCACACAGCCCATGTGTAGTAGGAGTGATGCCTGCATACCCTGTAAAACAGAATGCAAAGAAAAGTCCAGCAACTAACCACCAGAGACTTTGGATGGCCTACTGAGCAGGAAAACAACTCGCACAAGAAGCTGCAGATGAAGATCCTATCAAGTATAAGACCTTGTTCCTTTAGGAACATGATCCCTGCAGTAAGAGAGAAGGTAGAGCCAACCATTTATCCAACCATAGAATGGTTTGCCAACATTCTTCAGAAAACCGAAAGAGTTTATCAACTCTACATCTGTGATCTGGGCTCCGGTTCCAAGAACGTAGCTGCCGTGAAGCCTAACCCAGAGGCCACAATGCACTACACGGTGGAAGGCCTGGCCTAACATAAACAGACCCTCCCCATGGACAATCAAGACCCCCAGCAGGCCCAACAACAACCACAGCAGCAACAACAACAACAATGGGGGTGGGAACCAGAATTATCATAAGAATAAGAAACACCATAAAAATTATAAGGGTAAACAACAACAAAGATCAGGCCCTTCTTGTAGGGAGATAGCTGAAGAGAATCGGAAGTTTAGAGAGCTCCTGGGATGAGTGCATTCTGTAGTGGATGCTGTTCCTATGCAGGCCCTTGCAGCCATACAACCGGAAACCCAGACCTCAACGGACCATGGTGATACCGGAAGTACAAACAGGCCTGAACCTAGAAGCACCTCCCTATATAGCATCAGTGTAGCATGGTGAAGTGGTTCATAGGAGCCAGGCCCAACCTTTCCATGCTTCCTGTAGCACAGATTAAGAATTACAGGCCCCAGTCAGATTGTAAACAAGCTGGTCTTGGATACAAATGGAAAGCCCTGCACTGAGGCCGAGGTTGGAGGCTGCCTACTTACAGTGTTACTAGATACAGCTGCAGCTGTGTCTATACTACATGATGATCACCAAGCTACATCTACTTGGTCCACCGGACGGAGGACCAACATGTCAGGAGTAGATGGTACTAGGTTACCTGCATATCATTCTCTACCTTTGCCTGTAGAGTTAGGACACCTGAAGGCCACACACACCTTTCAACTAATTGCATTGCACGATCATCCTAGTATAATTGGAACTGACTTCTTAACACCACACGGCTATGTGGTTTATCTAGCTAATATGCTACAAATTCAGTTTCAGGGCCAGTATCATATTATTTTGATCCCTGATTCACACATGGTGGAAACAATATCTGCCAACAATAAAGAGTATGATGTCATAGATTTGTTCAAGAACCATGAGCTTTTCCCGAAGCTCCTCCCCATTCTACAAAGACAGCTGGAAGCATTTGCTACCAACAAGCATGACAGCAGCAGAATGCACACTGTCATCAAAGTGCCAGGCCCAGCACATGAGAGGCAAAGGAAATATCCTTTCCCACCTGAGGCCTTGCCTTCTCTTAGGGAAACAATAAAATATCTACTCAACCAAGGTGTAGTCAGAACATATGTTTCTACTGCCAACTCCCCAGTGTGGTCAGTGAAAAAACCCACAGGTGCCTGGAGACTTACTATTGACTACAGGAGACTGAACCAGGTCACCCACAGTTGTGCTCCAACTGTGGCCTCAGCACCTGATGTGCTATGACTTTTGACCCCTGACCAAAAATGCTTCAGTGTCCTGGACATCTCCAATGGTTTCTGATCACTGCCATTGGCCCTTAAGGGTCAATATAAGTTTGCCTTCACCTTTGAAGGTAGACAGTACATGTGGACCTGCTTACCACAGAGGTTCCATAACAGCCCTTCCCTGTTCCATCTACATATGATGGATGACCTTGAGGGTTTCTCTGCCTCTCAGTGTCTCTTGCAGTATGTGAATGACCTGCTGTTGGCAACTGCCACACAGGAACAACACTTAGATCTCTTGGATGAACTACTGACTCTCATCCAGAGAGCAGGCCTCAAATGTAATCCAGCAAAAGCACAACTATGTCAGAAAGAGGTACTCTTTCTGGGCCAAAGAATAACTGATCAAGACTGAAGCCCTACCTGGAAGAAGATATAAGGATTGCAAGACTTGTCATTGCCCAGCAGTGTGGCTACTCTTAGGAGGTTTCTAGGTATGGTAAATTATTCCAGAGATTTAATTTGTGATTTTGCTCAGAAGGCTGCTCCTCTGTATGAATTACTGACAAAGGACATTCCCTGGACTTGGGGTCCCATTCACACCCAGCCTGTGATGTCACTAAAACCGGCCCTGGCCTTGGCTCCAGCTCTGGTCAACCCCAACCCTTACACAGCATTGCCATTCCATCTGGAGTGCGCCACCTCTGACATAGCCATGTCAGTTGTATTGGCCCAGAAGGTTCATGGCACTCTGAGACCCATTGCATATGCATCACAGCTCTTGATCCCAGTGGAATAGAAGTACAGCTTTTGTGAAAGGAACCTTCTGGCCACCTAGTGGGCTGTCAAGCACTCTCTGTATATCATTGGGTACTCTTCACTGATCATTAACACAAATCATGCCCCAACTACCTTTCTGCTATCAGATAGAGTGAAGGATGGGTCAGTCTCTAACACTAGGCTGACACACTGGTGACTTCTTCTCCAGGATAGAGACATACAGGTGTACCCAACCAAAATTCCATTCATGCTGGCACATGGACTCCTTTTCCAAGGAGAACCCCATGACTGTACACTGCAACCACCTGATCTTTCAGATCCAGGTCCTTTCCTCCCTGCCACACCACAAATACTTAAGAACACCTCATTGTGTCATATTTTTACAGATGGTTCAGCTTCCTATTACAGGGAGAACAAATTGCAGGGATGGGTATCTTGGTGATTTACCCTATGGTAACACTGTTAAAATCTCCAAGCATTGCAGTGTGGCATCATCACAATATCCCAAGATGGCAGCGGTGGAATGTGCCCTCAAGTTCATCTAGCATGGGACTGAGGATACCATCATTTTCACAGACTCTAACTGGGTTTGTTGTTCTCTTACAGAGTTTCTCCCTTTCTGGCAGAAGAACTCCTTCCTCTCATCTGATGGCAGACCAGTGAAACACAAAAAACTGGTAATCTACATACACTCAGTGGCCCAAAGGTTTGCATACAAACTATGTACACAAATTAAATATCACTCCATACATGACCCCTATCATGCCTTCAATGACACAGCAGATACCCTTGCCAAGGAAGGTGCCCGAGGGGGGGACACCTGGATGATGGACCATCCAGTAGCCATAGTGGCTGTACACATAGCAGCAATCAGAAAGAAACCTGAATTCTTTACCCTCTTGGACATCTCAGCAGCTCAGCATACTGATTCTGAACTCAAAGAAGTGTTCAGATTCCTTGAAAAAGCACTGAAGAAAACCTACCTACCCATAACCCCTACCAGAGGCATGAAGGTATTTTACACTTGTCTCCAGATGACAAGCTCATCTGGTACCAACTAGAGATGCAGTGAATTATAAATCCACCCATGAAGTGGACGTGAAGTGACCACTTCACATCCACAAAGCAGAACACGAAGTGGACCCTGTAAAGTGCTCATTTCACATTATCATTACCACTTTGCATTCTCATTATGCCTTAACGCGAAGTAAGGTGACGTGAGAAGAAAATAGGCGCATCACGTGGCCTGCATTACTGTAAGTCACATGCTTTAGCCAGGCAGGAAGGAAGTGAGTCAGAGAAGCAGTTTCACTTTCTCCTTTGCATTTGAACAGGGAGAAAGCAAAATTGTGAGAGGAGAGGAGAGGAGAGGAGAGGAGTTGAGTTTGCCTGGCTCTCGGAGTCATTTCTTGTTACTGCTATTTCAAACAGCTTTTTTAAAAGCTATTTTATTTCGTGTTTGTATTGTGTTAGTGTTTTTTTGGTTAGTGAATTTTTTTGTGTAAGTTTTGTTTTTGTTTTGAGTGTGTGATTCGGTGTGTGTGTGTGTATGTGTACATGTGTGTGTGTCGTCCCATGGACCCAAGAGGATGGAAGGTCAGGTTGGAGTCGGGGAAGGCTAGTCGCTGGAATGTGGGAGCGTTAGGAGTGGGGGAGTGTGGACCTGTGGGAGGTGGGTCAGTAGTGTTATGTTGGATCGCTCCAGACTCCTGGCCAGTGTTGCTTCCCCCATGGAAGCAACAGGACCAGCAGCAGCAGCACCAATGCCACCAGTGGCTTTTGCTCATCCACCTTCTCCACCACCACCACCACTAGCAGAAGCTGTTGGGGTTCCAGCAGCACCCCCTTTACCACCTCCACAGCCACAGGAAGTGGCGCTGGCAATAGAGGGTGGTGGTGGGAATCGTGCCCACCCAGTGCGTACTGTGTCTGGTCCCCCTGCAGATCCCCAGTGTGGGAGTTTTTTAATTGTGTGGGGGGAGACAGCACAGTGGTGCAGTGCCATGTGTGTGGTGTGTTGGAGTGCCGTGGTCCCCCTGTGACACATTTGAGGACCAGTGGCCAACGCACCCACATGATGAATCACCACAGGGCAGAGTGGCAGGCTGCCATGGAAGGGGTAATGTGTCCACCTGCTGGCCCTTCTGTGGCAGTGGCCAAGGGTGCAGCTGGGTGGGAGATGTGCCTCACAGCAGTCACCACCACAGCAGGAGGAGGAGGGCTACATCAGGTGCTCCACCACCACCACCACCTCCGCCACCACAGCCATCAGCACTAACCTGTCCACCACCAGTCTCACTACCTGGATTACCCACTGCAGTGGACCCCAGCACAGTCCCTGTTAGCCGGTCTGACCTCCTTCTGGTGTGAGCAGCACTGGAGGAAAACAACAAGTGTGTCATTAGTTTGGAGCAGCAGGTTACCAGAATGGAAGCACAGTAGCAGCGAATACTTTCAGTGCTGCACCTGCTGCTGGACCACCACAGCATCCCACAGCCATAGTAAGTCCAGGTATTGTTTTCTGCCCCCACACCACCCCACCCCAGTACTGTGTTGTACTTTTGTTGTGTGTTTTTTGTTTATTATTAAATCATACACATTTTCCCTTCCAGGGGAATCTTTCTTGCACCACATAGTGCAATACATTTTTTTAAAAACAATGTGTAAATGCATTACAATCAGTCTTGTGACAGAGGCATTCCCATTCTGAAAATCTGCCCACATTCTTCCTCCCTTCTCGGCAACATTAGAACATGATGGCAGGGGGAGCACGTGTGCATGCTGTTTACAGTGAATATCGGAATGTGCAGGTTTGTGAATATTTCTTTATGTTAATGGTCAGTTTGTTGTGAAATGTGTGGCCACTTTTCCAGTAAGAAGAGCCTTGGTAGTGGAAACATCCCACATTTCACCACAAAGTGAACCTTTTAACATTAGGGAAACATTGCTCCAGATAGCTGCTGGACATTCAGTATAGTGGAGCATGCACCTGCGCTCCCCCTGCCATCACGTCTTAATGTTGCTGAAGAAGTGTGGCACAAATGTGGGTTGCTTTTCAGATTGTTAATTCCTCTGTCATGTGTATCACTGTAATGAAATTATGGGTGGTTTTCACAGACATATATTGCACTCTGTGGAGTAAGAAATATTCCAGTGGTAGTAATGCCCTCACATGTTAGTTTATGTGCATCACCATAACTATGTAATGTGGTGACTGTCTGTAAAGCAGCAGCGCAACAATCTGTTGATAACTCTGACCTATATTTTTTAATGCTATGTTACAACTTCCTTTACTTACATCCTGACTGACTAGAATGATACAATAATTTGCAGTAGTTGAGTGTACTGTAATACCTTTTTTCATGTGTGAAATAATGAAAGGAGCATTCCTTTTAAATTGGTGCTACTGACAGTGAGTGTGACCAGGTCTTTGTCATTGTTTTCCTCTGCTTTTCTCCATCACATCAAGTAGTTGTCATATATAACTTCTGTTGTTAACTAACAGTTATGCATCAGTCAGTGTTATATATGACACCACAGAACAATAGTTATTGAAAAGCAGCTGCAAATAAATACAAAGCTGGTCGGAACAATATTGGAAGACGTGCTCATTTTGTTTTCATACATGAAAAAAAGTAGGAGTAAGAGAAGCAGACATAAATTGTGAGAAGAATCGTATCATTCAAGTCACTGATGACAGACATCAGTAGTGGTTGCTGTGGCAATTTAAAGTAGCATAAAAAAAGTACAGTTCAAAACTGTGAGGACATTCTTGCAGTGCTGCTTTAATTGTAAAAATGTCACTATGACATCATGACTATGAGCTCACAGCAACAGTCACAGAACACACAAAAGTGGCACAGAGTCCCCAGATTTTGTCTGCAGGCTCACAATGCATCCTCCTTGTGTGCAGAAAATTAACAAATAACGAAGTGAAAAGAGACTGTTTCAGCACATACAAATTCCCCCAGAATTAATGGTGCACTCAGTCATGTGCGCAGTGGTGGCACAGAGGCCCCACAATGCATCCTCAGTATAAATTGATGACTGTGAGGTTTGTGTTGCTGGTCCAATGTGTTGTGCGAGATGATTCCACCAAATGAAATGTGATGATCTCAACTGGATTGAAAAGTACCCTTTGGATGTACACTAATAGTAGCCTTGGTGAGTATATATATATAAATATATATATATACAGTATACTGTATATGGTTATGTATTTTGTAGGTGATGATGAAGGGGGTTGAACCTGACATGGACATGTACTCATGCTATTGTTCTGCATCACATAGGTGACTCCAAACTGTTGCTGTGCACATTCCAGTGCTCAATGAGAATTTTTTGCACTTAAATGGAAATGGATAACTCTCAAGCACATGAAGGTAAGTATTTCTTTTTGAGGGGGGGGGAATCATATTTTCAGTTTTTTCTGTAATGGTTTCTTATTTTTTTACTTCTTCGCAGATTTCATCAGCATCCTTCTGGAGTCTGGCTGTTAATGATGGTCATGGTCATAGAATGAAATGACTTCTGCGTGTTGCACGTGTGCCCAAGCTCAGATTGGGGGAGGGGTGTGCCTGATATTGAAGAACTTTTTTGAATAAGGCCACTTTGACAGAACAACAAAGTATTGTGAATTTTCCTAAAAAAAGAAATGAATGACTTCTTAAAAGTTACAACTTCATTGTTATGTGTCCCTCCCTGGTTCTCAAATCTCAATCCCTATTGTCAAGTTACATTTCAGAGACACATGTTGTCAACTGTCAACTACTAAGACAACTTGTTGTGTGCAATATTTGCAGCAGTTTTTACAAAGCAATGAAACAGATGAAATAAAATCTTCATACTTACCAGAATGGATTTCACATCGACATTACATTGGTTCCTCTCTGTACGGTATAGCTACAGCATCTTTCCCAAAGAGTGATAGTGATGGAGCCTGTTTTTGTTCTCTTGTAAAAGAAACAAAAGAAGTGTACTGTATGTCTTTTGCCACTGTGACTGTGAAAAGCTACAGAAAACAAAACAGACAACTTAAGGAAGTGAGGCAGCATAACAAACATGAGTGCACATACTCACCTTATGGTTTAAATATTAAGAAGCTGGTGGTGGTGGTGCACTGGTGGACCTGTGGTCCATGGGGGGCAGACAGATTCATGGTGGCAGCAGAGTTGGATAACATCAGTCCCGGTGGTGGTGGTGGTCTGTGGGGGGCAGACAGACTCATGGTGGCAGCAGACTGGGATAACATCAGTCCCGGTGGTGGTGGTGGTCCAGGGTGAGAGGGCACACAGACTTTTAAATACTGCAGTTAAAACCTGCTAACATTAACCAACTCATTATCCTCATAAAGAAAACTGCCCTCACAGTCATCGATGTCTGAAGTATGACCATTGGGAAATTCTTTCTCCATTGTGTCATCATCTACATCAGTGGTGGGCGGTTTCAAGCAGACACTGCCAGTGCCACCTGGATGCTCCATTTCC
Organism: Neoceratodus forsteri; assembly: GCA_016271365.2. Lineage (NCBI taxonomy): Eukaryota > Metazoa > Chordata > Ceratodontiformes > Ceratodontidae > Neoceratodus > Neoceratodus forsteri. Next base: position 859,929,070 of record CM057458.1, on the reverse strand, counting down.
ACATCAGGAAGACCACCATGACTAGGCGGGGTACATATACCGAGGTTGCAGTCTGTGCTGGTATGTGCCTTTCATTCATTTTAATGAATGTTAGCAAACTAACATTTGCAAGAGACAGGTTTGACCGTCGATCCCTGACTATTGCACCTGCTGAGCTGAATACCCTTTCAACACTTACACTAGAGGGTAGGCATGTGAGGTACTTCAGTCCCACTGCAGTCAGCTCTGGCCATTCACTGACCTTTCCACTCCAGTACAAAAGAGGATCTTCACTTATTGTCATATGCCTGTTTTCAGACAAATATGACTCAACCATTCTCTGTGCCGCACTAAGTCCAACTGTTGATGCATCAGCCTGTTTCCCTAAATCATAGATTTCACAAATACCCACTTGGGACAAAGCCTCCCAAAGTGGGTTGATGCCAACCACTTTGGATGACAGACCACCAGGAATTACAGTCCCCTTACCCTTGTATGATATGCTTGCTGGTCCTCCAGCTACACCTTCAGCTGGATTATGCTGCTGAGGTTTGCAAACCTTGGCACATGACTTCTGTGCCCCATGAACCAAGCGAACCAGTTGACCACTGATATTTTTTACCTGTTCAGGCCCTCCCTCCATTACGGATGCAATTCCATGTTTGTATCATGGGTCCAGCATTGTTGCCATGGCAAAACTGTCACTATGTTGAATGCTTACAATGTGACGATTCTGGTCCAATACTGTCAGCATGTGTTGCAGCAATATACTGCTACCACCGTCTCCTGCAACATCAAGGCTATGCTGTACATTCACCAATGTCTGCCTCAGCACCCACAGCAGTGGAATTGATTGGCTAATGGAGGCAGACTCTCCACTCACTACCTGTGCGGCATGTTCAAAAAGCCGCAAAATTGTTATTACAGAGTCCATGAGGCACCACTGTTCAGTCGTCATAGACATGGAGGCCCCAGAACTGTCACGGCTAGTGTGCATAACAAGATATTCTGAGATGGCTTTGTATTGTTCATACAACCTCTCCACCATGTATAATGCGGAGTTCCATTGGATGACAACTTCCAGCTTCAAGCGGTGCTGAGGCTGGTTGTTTTGTATCTGCAACTGCCCAGTTGGTCACGGGCCTTTCCAGATTTTGAAAAGTGAGAGCAGATACATCTTGCAAAGGTCAGCATTTCCTCTATGTCAGAGTTCTGCAGAAACTCCTGAACCACAAGATTTAAACAGTGGGTCTTGCATGGAACACGAAAAAAACACCATTCGTGATGCATTTTACCACATTTGACTCATTGCCACTTGATATGATCCCAGCTCTCAGGGACAGAGGGTTTAGCCATCTGTCAATTTCAGTCAGTTCCATGTCCAACATGTTCTCACTAGTGTGTTAACAGGTCACACTGTGCATAGCAATTGTTGCATGCTGGTGAATTCCAGGAAGATTGCAACTGTGACAATCTACCTTCCTGCAATGATTATTCACACTACCAGCATCACAAACAACCCCCGGCACCTGCACACAGTGTGCAGTTATACTCAGATATGCACTCCCCGCTGCTTTGCCATTTGTCCACATATCCATACTTAAATGGATGGATGGAGATGAGGAATATTGAAGGGCATGTCTTACTGAGTCTGAGACAGTGAGGAAAAACTCAGGAACAGCACGGGTAGAAAAGTATGTCCTGGATGGGACTTTCCATTTTGGACAGGCACGGGCAGCAAACCACCAGATCCCAGAATTCTCCATAATGGAGAAGGGAAAAGATCAATTGCCAGCATTTCTGCTACAGCAGCATTAAGTTCATGTGACACTGTATGATTGGGGTAGTACTTCAGCTTATGCGCAAAAACACTCTGTAACATGGGCTGACTTAAACGTTTCACATGGGGTATGTTGTTGGTCACAGACGGTTTCGCTCTGTGATGAATGGCATTGGCAGGGGGTGGAGTGTGGACATTTGATGAAGACGGTTGCACAGGTGATGATGACAAACCCAGAAATGATGTTATTTTTCAAGATTTGCCAACCGGGGTTGATGTATCACTTGCACTAAACATACCGCATTCACCACCACCAGCATAAAAACTGCTACTTTCACTGGCACCGGACAACATTTCAAAGTCATTATGGTCCTCCACCTCACCATGCCTGTAGTAATCTTCTGCTCTTATTACCGCACTACTGCACTCATTTAATTTCCTACTGGGCTTAACAGTCATGGAAGGGGATAACATGCTGGCTATGGTTGTCGGTGATACGGGTGAATGCCCCAGTCTGGTATTAGCTGCCAGCTTGTGCTGGGTCCACATAGCCAAGTGCCTATTCTTAAGATGCGTATGCTGTCCTCCTGTGCCCAGATGGGTCCCCTTTTTACTCGACTCACACACACATGGCAAACCTGGCAGATTGCAACTGAATCATCATTTGCATCTTGAACAAAAAAATCCCAAACAAGGGACTGTGATGCTCTACTTTTAACATGTCCATGATGATGTGGCTTATTTAAGTCTGTTATTTTAAGCACTGAAGTGGGGGGGCACATGATTTTTCAGGCACTGCACACCTGGACTGCAACTGACCACTACGACTACCTATCATATTGATTACTTGGTCATCATCATCATCATCATCATCCACTAAAACCGGTAAATCACAAGTTTTTACATGGGGAGATTCCTGCAAACAGATTCAGACACAGCCACTTTTAATAACTTTTTCTCCAGTTCCCAACTGGGGTCAATTACATCATCATATTCACACACATCCACATCTTCTGCTTGGATACTAACATGTGGAAGGCATGTTGCAACAACAGCAACATCATCATCAGCATCATCACATTCATCATCAGCATCTACATCACCTGATATTTTTTCACCACACTGTGAATAACTGCATGGAAAATGCGTGACGTCAAGTGCCACAGTAGATGGAATATCACATTGTATGCTATTGTTGACAAGATCATCAGAATCAGGTTCAGTTAATAGGATGTTACTGGGAAGTATGACATTATCTACACTGTCACTCACTTGCACTGCTTCACACTCAATATGTTTGGATACGGTACACTGGTCAGAATTAGAACTTGATGCAACAATGCTACTACTACATCCACCACCACTAACACCAGTAACACTAACACCACTGGCTGGGAAAACATCATATCCTCCAACTATCAGTGAAGCTACTGATTGGGCTGTAAAAAACATTGCAGGAGAATTACCTTTCCTCACGTCAGCAATGCACTTCTCCATCCACGTACTACTACCACACCCACAGACCCTCTTACTGCCAACATTGCCATGGCCAGAAACAGCTTTACTTGCACGTCTCTTTGCAGGCATTTGGGGGGATCAACCACAAATATTATTACCAAATTCAGATTTTAATATGGTCACTTTCTGACTGGAGGGTCACTGGCTGGATGTGAAGCAAAATAAACAACTGTGGCTTCAGCAACAGATGAGAGACTACTGTATTGTGACACTGTCACAGAATTAAAACAACTTCAGTAACAAGTGGTGCTGATGGGGTCACAAAAACAATCCAGTCTGGTAAAAAATACCTTTTCAATGTGGGGGTGGGGGGGCACTGAATACAGACAGTGCTGATTTTTATGTCACTACAAGCAGCAAAACTAAGAACAGAGAACACGATTGCAGTACAAAATCGGCAGCTGCAGTGGACAGCAGGTTCACACTGCTGCGCTTAGTTGCACTTATACTAATTTATGTCACAAATTTTAAAAGGTGTATTATATTTGATGCACGCAACACTGCACACAACACAGAATACTGTGTACAATGCTGAACCAGGAATGTGATGCAAATGCAAAAGTTCAGTATACTGCCACATAATGTACATTTGTGATTTAAACAACCTGACCTTATGAAATGCTGCACCACATTCACATAACAAACAGCAAGAAAATTTGTACTATTACTGACAATTTTACTATGTGTACAGTAACACAGTCATATAACAAAAATATAACCAAAACACAAAGAAATCACTAGTTTTCCAACTTAAATCAACCTACACAAAGATACGCCCCTCCCCCACACAGCACACTTCACTGTCTTTCACCACACACACTCAATGTTGTAAATTTACATTCAAAATCCACACAGAAACAAAAATGCTCGATGATGTGAACATAGGAGGGTTTCCTACAATCGATGAACTACAGTTGGATCCCAAAAAAGAAGCAAAAATGCTTTTTGAACAACTTTTAAAAGATTTCTACAGACAGCTATCAGAGCACACTGTCTCCTACTCCTTCCTACTCACACTACCCCAAACTGAGGCTGGGCAGATCAATATAGAGCCCATGTGACCTGAACTCCCCATGAATCACTGCAAAATCTGCCTTCGGAGCTCAAAAACAAGGCGAAGTGAGGCGAAGTGAACTGCCACCAATGTACTTCACCTTAAAATTGAAAGAGTAGTGACTAGTGGAGGCAGAGTAATACAAAGTCACTGTTTTCAATGTACTTTGCATTCCTCATTATAACGCAAAGTACTCCGCTTCACATTGCAGAGCACTCCGCGAATCCGCCTGTGCTCTGCGAAACACTTTGCGGAGCAGATTGAGCCACTTCCCCTACCACCAGTACCAACCTGATGACACCACAACCAAGCTGTAGGTGTTCCCTAGACACCTCAGGTCTGAATTTTTGCACCAAGTGCATGACACCCCTACTGGTGGACACCAGGGGAGTTGAAAATACCCTCCAGAGGCTTAAGACCACCGCCTGGTGATTTGGTGTCACCAAAGATGTTAAACTGTAAACAGACAGATACCTTGTTTGTGTGCAAAACAATCCCATCCCCACAAAATGAAATGCCAAACTACTACCATAAAGACATTCTGGCCCCTGGCATGCCATTCAGATTGATTTTATTGGTCCATTGACTAATACCAGCAGAAGCAACAAGTATGTTCTTGTGGTAACTGACCTTTTCTCAAAGTGGGTTGAAGCTTTCCCCACTAAAACATGTACTGCTAAAACCACTGCCAAAATCCAGATAGAACAGATTTTCTGCAGGTGGGGCCTACCTCTTAAGGTAGACTCTGACAAAGGAACCAGTTTTACAGGTGAGTTGATGAAAGAATCACTTGAACTCCTCAGAGTTCAACAGGAGTTCTACATACCTTACCACCCACAATCTTCAGGTCAAGCAGAGAGAGCCAACAGATGGATTAAGCACATGCTTTCCAAGTTCATTGAGGACAATCACAAGACCTGGGATTCCCTGTTGCCATTACTCCTTATGGCAATTAGGGTACACCCTCAGCCACTACCCAGTTGACACCCTTAGAGGTTATGACTGGAAGACAGATGAGATTACCTGAACACCTGTTGTTTGACCTGCACGCACCCACAGCAGACCTTGTGTCTGTAGACCAATACGTAGAAAAACTCTGACAAGACCTCATACACACACAACTGTATGCTGCAGATTGCAAGGGCAAGGCCCAGCAACAGTTCAAAATACAGTTTTACAAACATGCACAAGAAGTCGATTGGCAAGTCGGAGATCAGGTAATGGTCCTCAGATTTGCACATCTCATTCACTCCTTCTCCAATAAGTGGGAAGGCCCCTATCCCATTGTCAACAAGCTCAGTCCAGCAGTCTACTAGGTTAGACTTTTGCATAACAATAAACTGACTGACAAATGCTTACATGCAAACCAGCTGAAACTGTATAAAGGAGTATAATTACTTTTCCTCACCCCATTGGGTGGAATAGTACTAACCTGCTGATGTTTGATCTTCCCTTTCAGATACACTGACAAGATGGCCATCTTGTTCCACATTTTCCTCATCTCAGAAGTTATCCCCTGCATCCAAGGCATGGTAAAGCACCTCCTTCCTCACCTTGGTCCTCCAATGTCTGCTCCAGAGGGAGTTTCCATCAATACACATGACAATTTGATTACTGTCCAGGAAGGTTCTAATGCCTACCTCACTGCCTCAGTTGCTGCTCCTGACAAATCTACTCCACAAATTGAGTGGCAAACCACATCACAAGGACAAATTGTCCCCGTGGCCAAGCTCTCCAAGGAAACTTTCCATGGATGGCCCAATGCTAAATTATCCCCTAATGGTTCTCTGTCCTTGCTCCAAACTGCTCTTAGATATTCTGGTTTATACAATATCACTGCCTTAATTGATCCCTCATATTGTAATTCTTTGTCTAAGGACTCTGCCAGAAAATGTTGTGCTGTACACAACATGGCCTCTGCTGCCATGCATCTTTCTGTGTCACCCCCTACTGAGAAACAGCTTTTGGAATGTCCAAAGCACACCCCTGGTCCTCACAGTGGTCTCACATCTCACTGTGCTACCTGGTACCCTTATTAATAACTTAAAATGTATGCATATACCTGTTTTGTTTAATTTGACTTACTGGAATATGAAAGAATTTGGTATGTGTCATACTACTTATACTTCAGCATTTTATAGTACTTTACTGCTTGATAGTTTAACAGCTTTTCAGATTCGTACTCAAGACCCTATTGCCAGGTTACATACCACCGAGCATAGAGGCAACTTCAGGAGAAAACGTAATCCTGATGATCAATGTCATGAACATAATACACGTGAAGTTGACAGTTCTGATGTCACCGGTGCCACAGGAACTGTCACAGGTCTTTTTGGTATAGCTATGTCTATATGGAATAGGACAGACATTGCTGCCATCAAATCTCATTCAGCTAAATTCCAAACTGGTTTGGTAAATGATATTTTACCCCCATTATTGCATGGTGTGGTCGGCCTTAGTCAGGAAGAGAGATACACTGTTTATAATATGCACATTGCTAAGGCCATTTACAGATTCTAAAGAATAGATTAACACACTCATTGCACAGAACAACAAAGAAGCAGATAAACAATACATTGCTAGAGAAATCCTATGTTCAGCCTATGGTGTATATATTATCACTACCATGAACAATCTCTTCCGTGATCTAGAATCTGGAAGGATCCCTGATATAATGCATGACAGACGTATTTCTAAATGGTATTGACCATGCCGTAAAACTCCTGGCTGTATTGCTATGGGTATGCAACAATATTTAACTAGTCCTCTTTCTACAGCTAGGAATTTGGGTTTCGTGACCAGACACCCTAATACTGATCCATGTTTCACCTCTAAGAAATGTTCAATCAAAGATACAATGTTTGTTTCTTTTACTGTCTCTTTACCATGTTTTGATCCCACTACAGCTTTGTTCAACAAACTAGCTTCTGTACACTCCATTAGGTGCCTTGATGATGACATCTACAGAAAATGCCCGGACATGCCTCCTCTACTAGTTTTCCATCCTTTTGTGGACACCTGGTTCACCCCGCACATGGACTGCTGCGCTAAGAAGGGGTACATTTACCTGTGTCGATGTGATGTATTTGATGTTATTAAACCTGTAGGTGGTTATTCTTCTGACAGTATTGATTGGTCCTTTTTCATGGACGATGACATCAGCATGAATGGCTCAGACTCTTTGGACTCAGCACTGGCTCTAGACAAATTTTTCCAGTCGTATCAAGAGGAGGTTCATCGCCTGTCAACATGGATTTCCAAGACCAGCTACACCTGCCCAGTACAGTTGCAAAAATGGAGATTGCCTACTGTTAAAATGCAATATAATTCTGATGGAGAATATTGTATAGTGACAAATTATAGAAGTTACACTTACAGAACCCAATCTTGTGTTACTGAGTCCCCAAATTTCTGCTTTGTCCCCCATCAGAAGTCTGTCATTGGACATACCGTTATCACCCCCATCCCCCTTATGGGCGCTGACATCATTGAAGGTAACCCTGATTATCTACTCACTCTTTCTAAGTATTTACCTTCATTTAATGTACAATTGATCCACTCACACTTACATTAAAATCACTTTTAGACAGGAAAGACACCCGCCTCATCCAAATCAGCAGTAATATTAGTAAAGCTAATGAAGCTATTCTTGCACTTATTAATGATGGTGATATGAATGATGCATTGACTAACACTTGGTTAGAGATTACCTTTAAAGGTTTTGTTATTATTCAAAAGTATTTTTTATATTTTTCTTTGATTATTATGCTTTGCTGCCTGTAACGCACACTGCGTCAACACCTTGAGCAGCTGCAGTTCCGTTACGAGGCTCATGCACTGGGTCTGTAAATGACCCCTGCTATCTATCTACTTCCCTATTTTTGCTGTGTTGCCCTGAGAAGCAACAAGGGGGGGGATGTTCCATGAGGTCCCTGCACCCTTATTGGTACTACCAGAGGTACACCGTAGACAGCTAGCAGTTAGTCATATGTCATACTAACATATAAATCTCTAACCAAGTGCAAGTCATTTAGTCTGAAAGAACTCTTAATACTGAAGGTGGACAAAGCAAAGGGGCCTGATGGGATTCATCCCAGAATTCTAAAAGAACTAAGGGTAGAACTAGTGACACCACTGACTACCCTCTTTAACAAATCATGGGAGGATGGGGTGATACCGGAGGACTGTAGGAGGGCAGATGCGATTCACCTTCACAAAAGTAGGAGCAGGGCAGAAGCAGGAAACTACAGACCTGTTAGTTTAACCTCAGTAATAGGGAAAATGATGGAATCACTTCTGAAGGAACGCATTGTCGATTACCTGGAGGCCAGAGGGGCACAGGACCCAAGGCAGCATGGATTCACAGCAAGAAGGTCATGCCAGATGAATCTAATAGATTTCTTTGACTGGGTGACCAAAGTAGTAGATCAGGAATGGGCTGTGGACATGGCCTACCTAGACTTTAGCAAGGCATTTGACACCGTCCCACACAAAAGATTATTATACAAGTTAGCTAGCCTGAGAGTGGGTCCCAAGATGATAGCCTGGATAAAGAATTGGCTGGAGAATAGGACACAGAGGGTAATAGTAAATGGAGTCCACTCTGAAGAAAGGGGGGTTACTGGTGGGGTACCACTGGGTTCAGTATTAGGACCAGTCCTCTTCAATGTCTTTATAAGCGACATTGCAGAGGGACTGGAAGGAAAATTATGTCTCTTTACAGATGACACAAAGATCTGCAACAGAGCTGATGCACAAGGTGGGGTGGAAAGGATGCGAAGGGACTTGGCAAGGTTAGAGGAATGGTCAAATGTATGGCAGCTTAGATTCAATGGTAAGAAGTACAAGGTAATGCACCTGGGAAACAAAAAACCAGGGGAAGAGTACACAATGGGGGATGAGATACTAACAACAACAAAAATGGAAAGGGACCTGGGGGTAATCAAATCAGATGACTTAAAGGTGGGCAAGCAATGTGAAAGGGAAGTAAGGAGGGCTGGGGAGATACTGGGATGTATAAAGAGAGGCATCACCAGTTGAAAGCAGGAAGTTGTTATCCTTCTGTACAGACAGTTGGTGAGACCCCATCTGGAGTACTGCGTGCAGTTCTGGAGACCCAGTCTCTGCAAGGACATAGATAGGATGGAAGCTGTCCAGAGGAGGGCAACTAAAATAGTGCAGGGTCTGCACCGGAAGACATATGAAGAGAGACTAAAGAAGCTTAATATGTATAGCCTTGAGGAAAGGGGGGGGGACATGATAGAAACTTTCTCGTACCTCAAGGGAATCAACAAAGTCCAAGAGGGTAGCATCTTTCAAAAAAAGAGGTGTGCAAGAACAAGATGGCACAATTTGAAGATAGAGGGGGCAGCTCAGAGGTAATGTAAGGAAGTATTTTTATACAGAGAGGGTTGTGGATGCATGGAACGGCCTTCCGGAGGAGGTTGTGGAATCAAAAACAGTGGTTGAATTCAAGCATGCATGGGACAGTCATAAGGCAGTTCTAGGGGGTGGGATAGAAAGAAGTAGGCTGCTGGTTAACTAGGATCTGCAGCTTATCCATTAGGTAGAGAAATGGGCAGACTAGGTGGGTCAAGTGGTCCTTATCTGCCCTCAAATTCTATGTTTCTATGTTTGGCTAAGGGCATCTACCATATATGAGTAGATGTCAGGATATGTATGCATATTATTGTTATACACTTTGCTTTCTAATACATATATGTATTTCTTGCTTACAAGATGTTAGGACACTTGTGTCCTTGTAATGATTATGATATAAAAGTCGGCATTGCCACCTTTGGTGATTTGTACTACTACACTGATTTATGTAAGAACTGAACTCTTTTGTTTCACAAAGTGATGACTACTACAAAATTGTATGTTATCTAGGACCATGGAGACACCTCTAATTTAGCCAGTAGGGCTCATCTTTGTAACTCGAAATGTTTCTATCTTACAGTAACCATAGTAATTATTATAGGTATATAATGTAAGACATTACGTCTTCTGCCTTGGAGACCCCAAGAGACACAGAATCCTCGAGGTATAGGGAACACTTAGCATTGGCTCCCAGTTTGTAGTGGTAAGAACTGCTTAGGCCAACTGTAATTATCCTTTTTGGTAGTAATAAACACATTTTTTACTTTATGCAACTTGTCTGTGATTCCTTGCATTCCCAACATTGCCAAGAACCTGAGAGTGAGATTTATACCTCCTGACACCAGTGATCTTCTTACCTCCCTGAAGGCCCTTCCTAACACCTTGAATCTACTTTGTACTACTTCCATCTTATCCCCAGCTAGTTTGTTGGTACCAAGGTGTATAATTACATTTGGTTCATCTCAACCCCCTTACCTTTTCCCCGATCCTTGGGCACACCTTCCCTGCAGTTATCCTTGGTGTGCAAACCAACTTCCTTCTTGCATTTGAGTCCCCCTTTCATCACCTGTGAATACCTTTAATTATGGAGTCTCCTAGGATTACCACCCTTCCATCCCTTCTATTCATTTTTCCTTCCTTCCTTCCTTGACGCCATACAAACTGCTTCCCCACCTAATTGCTCCCCCTCCATCCTGGTTATTGTCCCACCGCCACCTCTACTTATTCCTCCAACTAGGTCACCATTCCCCCCTCTGTGCTCTCCCCTATCTGGTTAGCTATGCTTTCCTCCACTTTCCCCTCTCTCTCTCTCTCTCCTATCCTTTCCCTTCCCCACCTGCTGCTCCTCTTTGACTGCCACGTCTTCTCTGTCCACCTTGAGTTTCTTGCAGAGTACCACCTTGCGCTCCTGTCCTTTTTCCCCAACCTTGCTGTCTTAACTCACCCTCCTACCAAACCTCCCATTGCTCCTCCCTCTCTCCAGACAGTGTGTCAAATATATTCCTTAAAAGCACCCCTTCAATGCTCCTTTTACAACTGTTGCAGTCCATTCCTTCCCTCTACCACTTTCCATTCCCCCTCCCTTGGGCTCCCAGGCTAGCTGAGGATGAGGTTCCCCCTGTTGCTGGTGATCCTCCCTGCCTCTTTTCCCTGCCGAAGACCCTCTTCCCCTAGGCACCACCCCTCTGCCTTTCTCTCCACAGCCCTGCTTCTCTGTTTCTCCACTCCATGCTTCTCAGCTTCCATCTTAGCTGTCTTACCTCTGCCCTTAGTTGTTCCAGGATCCTACACACTGGACAGCCCCTGTACTCCACATTGTCCCCAGAAAGACTGCTGATCCACAGCTATTACAGCACACCACCCTACTCCCATTTTCCTGCTGCCTGTACATGCTCCTATTCCCCCACATCCTCCAAGCCCCTGCTTCTCCTACCTCCTAGATATGTATCTTAGTAGGGATGTTTACATTAATCACCAAATTCCCTTGATTCACCTTCCCCCTCCTGCTTCCCTGATGCTTCGTTCAAATGTAAGCTGACTCTAGATAAAGATCAGTTGCAATCTCCAAATTCCCTCAATTTACCTTCCCCCTCCTGCTTCTCTGATGCTTATTGCAAATGTAAGAAGAGGGACAGGAAGGAAAAGTATGCCTCTTTGCAGATGATACAAAGATCTGCAACAGGGTTGATACACAAGGAGGCATGGGAAAGATGAGAAGGGACTTGGCAAGGTTGGAGCAATGGTCAGAAGTATTGCAGCTTGGATTCAGTGCAGAGAAGTGCAAAATAATGCACCTGGTAAACAAAAACCCAGGGGAAGATTAAACAATGAGGGTGGGGTAGTAACAACAACAAAAATGGAAAGGGACCTGGGGGTAATCATATCAGATGGCCTTAAGGTTGCAAGCAATGTGAGAAAGCAGTGGAGAGGGCAGGGGGTACTGGGATCTATAAGGAGAGGCATCACTAGCAGAAAATAGGATGTCATTATCCCTCTGTACAGACAGTTGGTGAAACCCCATCTGGAGTACTGCGTCCTGTTCTAGAGATCCCATCTCTGCAAGGACATAGACAGGATGGAGGCAGTCCAGAGGAGGGCAACTAAAATGGTGCAGGGTCTGCAAGAGAAGCCATATGAGGAGACACTAGAGGAGCTTAATATGTATACCCTTGAGGAAAGAAGGGAGGGGGGAAATGATAGAAACTTTTAAGTACATCAGTGGAATCAACAAAGTCCAAGAGGGTAGCATCTTTTAGAAAAAGAGATGTGCAAGAACACGGGGACACAATTTGAAGATTGAGGGGGCATGGCTCAAGGGAAATGTGAGGAAGTATTTTTTCACAAAGAGGGTGGTGGACACATGGAACAGCCTTCCTGAGGAGGTTGTGGGGTCTAAAACTGTGAGAATTCAAGAATGCATGGAACAGACATAAGGCAATTCTTGTGGGTATAGGAAGAATGTGCTGTTGGTTAAATAGGATCTGCAGCTTATCCTGTAGGTAAGGAAAAGGGCAGACTGGGTGGGCCAAGCAGTCCTTATCTGCTGTCAAAATCTATATTTCAATGTTTCTAAGAACCTATACAGATATCAGCTGCAATCCCCTTACAACCCTCTATAGTTTACTTCCTGCTGTCCCTTTACACTTACCTTTCCTCCTGTGACCACGTGGCCTGTGGCCTGTGGTTTCCTCACGGACACTCTGCCAATGCTCCAAACACCATGAATTAAGATGACACATTCCTGATTTGTGGTACTCATGATTAGGGGTTGATCATGCTTTGAGATCCCTAGGGATTGGGGGTCTTTAAAGGAACTAGAGCTGCCCTGTAAGTTAGCTTGTAGCACGTGAGGTATGGTGTCTGTCGAGTGCCTCCCTCACCCTCCCTCTAGTAGCCTCCTCCCTCCTTCCTTTCCCACTTGCAGTCCCCACACAGATCAAGTTTTTCACTAACACATATCCCCCCCTTCGAATGTCCAAAAGAAAAACACACTTCCCTTTTCAGCTTCAAGTCTCTGCTCCACTCACCGGTGGCTTCAGCTATGTGAGACCAGACTACAGGCACTGGCTTCCTTATACCCATAAGCAATAGCCATCTAATTGGCTGGCTTGTAGCATGTGTGGTATGGCATCTGCAAGTCCCTCCCTCACCCTCCCTGCAGTAGGCTCCTCACTCCTCCCTTTCCCATACACAGTCCCCACACAGATCAAGGTTTGCACTAACACATATCCAATAGAGACCTGCCGAAAGTAAAAAAACACAAAAACAAAAAAAAAAAAGTCCCTTTTCAATTCTGAGACCCTGCTCTACAAATGTTGACATTGCTGTGGGAGGGTTTACAAAACAGGCACAAGAACTATAACTACTGAAGCCTCCCTAGGACATTTTGCCAAAACCAAACCAATCATATCATCATGATTCGGGGGGATAAACTACTTTATGAAATCTTTAATAGAAAGATTACTATTTTAAATATATACTGTAAACCTTTTTGTTTTAATGTATATAGTGTACCATCAGGACAGTGACACCGTTACTGCGAAATGCCACCACAACAACAGATCTTGCCAGGTTGAGATCTTTCACTGTGGTGATCCGCTCTCAACAGACAGAGAGATTCGGTTAGTTGCACCCCACTCAGAACCAGCTCTGACTCAGAGTTGGTTAAATAGAGATGGGGCATGCGGGGGGCAAAGCCCCCAACAGAAAAACACTTTGATCCATCAGGAACAATGCTGACTGTCAGCATTGTTCCCATCAATGTGCAAGATGTCTGCATCATTGTTGTTGACGTCCTGCGGTGGAAAATATATACATAGACTTTTAAGAGTTGCAGTACCTGAAATTATTATTAACTTTCAAAAGCAGTGAACTTTTGCTTATATCATAATGGGTAAGGCTAATGAATTAACTATAGAAGGTTCTTCTGCTCTGCTTTTGCAAAGAGAAAAAAGGCTAGCTGCTTGAGTGACCAAGGCACAAGGATTGACTCATAAGCTGGAGGTAGTACTAGTGTCGTCTGAGAGGGTCCATAGAGCCTTGATGGCCCTGAAAGTAAACAAATCACCAGCACTTTATGGGTTGCACCTTAGGGTACTAAAGGAGCTCAAAGGTCAGCTGACATTACCCCTAGAAGGGTTAGTCAATGGGTCACTAACTTCAGAAATACTTCCATGGGTCTGTAGACAGCCTCAGGTACTGTAAAACCACTGCATAAAGGAGGGGAAAGGGGAACCCAGAAAGCTACTGCCCGTTGAGCCTGACCTCAATAGTAGCAAAGATACTTGAAACTATCCTTAAAGAAGCCACAGTGGAGTTTCTAAAGAAAAACTGACCACAGGACACTACACAACATAGTTTTGTTAAAAAGGAGATCCTGCCATATAAACTTTATAGAATTATTTGATATGGCAACAAAGGTGGAAAACAAAGGTCTGTCTTTGGATATCCTATCCCTGGGTATCATTAAGGACCTTGATGTCATTCCACATAAAAGATTAATAAAAAAAAACTTTAAGATCTAGGTTTGGGGGAGGGAATTTTACTGTGAATTAAGAACTGGCTGAGTGGTAGGACTCAGAGGGTAACAGATAATAGTAAGTAATCAGGGAAGAAGGCTGTTACTAAAGGAGTGCCACAAGGGTAAGTACTGGGGTCAGTAATTATCAACATAGTAATCTCTGTGAGTGGAGAGGAATTGGAGGGTAACAAAGGCTATTCACAGAAAATACTAAATTGTGAAAGGAAGCTGTTGTTAATAGGAGGGTGTCAGTGATATGTAAAATGACCTTGAGAGATTAGAAAGGTGGACAAGTGTCTGGCAGCTCAAGTTTAATATAAGGAAACATAAGGTCATGCATAATGACAAAAACAACAACAACAAAAAATCTCAGAACAGAATAATGATTCGGGAGAATTAAGCTAACAGCAACATTGGTGGAAAAGGATTTGAAAGTATTCACTTAATACAACTTGAAGGTTCTGACACAATGTACCAAGGCATAAAGAAAAGCAAAGGAATGTTAGGTTGTATAGGAAGAGGTTTTTCAAGCAAAAGTAAGAAAGTGCTCCTTCTGTTGTATAGTTCCCAGGAGTGACCGCACTTTGAATACTATGATCAGTTCTAGAAATCTCACCTTTAGAAAAGTACAGATAAATCAGAGATTGTGTAGAAAAAAAATGATTGCAGGTCAACGGGGTGAAAATATGAGGAGGGACTGTGTAGCCTGAACACGTGCTCACTTGAGAACAAGAAGGTGGGGGGGGGGCATGAATGAATTTTTTTAATGTTTGACGGAAATCAATGAAGAAACATCCAGCATCTTTTCACATGCAGTATAGGTACATCCACCAGAAGGCATGAGTACAAGCTCATGAAAGGACATTTCAGAAGGGATTTGAGGAAATAGTCTTCACAGAGAGGTGCGGGCAATATAGCGTCACATATTTTCAGGTCAAGTTTGAACTTGAATTATAGGCTGGATTCACTTATAATGGAAATAATACTATTTGAACTTTGTTGTATTTCTGCTAAAAGCCAGCATGTCACTTTAAAGAGCACCTTTCATAGTCCTTTTGACTTTCATGCATAAATTACCCCTTCTTGCATTGATTCTGGAATTGTATTTCATTACTGTCCGCTGCAGTTACATTTTGCATTCTGTGCTGCTAAAAACTGCAGGGTGTACCAGAGATTCTATACCAAGCCTGGTGTTGCTGTGGGCCCAGGGTTGTATTGCTGATATCACTATAGGGCAGAGGCAATGTAATACACAAACAAAAAAAAAACATACAGACAAGGCATTTGGATTTTGGCATAACGCATTGCTAACAGGGTGTCTAGGGGAAGGGGAGCACTGTATGTACACTGAGTACTGGTAGTTTTCCCTTGCAGCAATGTTGCAGCCGCACAGTACTGCACAGTGTGAGCCACTTCTCTGCCCTATAGTGATGTCATCAAGAGCCAGCAGACCAGCAGCTGAACAGCAAAGACAAGGGCAGCTGGGCTCCAAAACAAATCCAGATTATGGAAAGCAGAGTAAACCTTGACAAAAATAACAAATGCACACACCCTTTCAGATCTAGTACTGCATACAATGACAAGCTGTAACTTTTTGGGTCATCATGATAGGTGCTTTTTAAGGTTGAAATGACTGCATAGTTGTTCTGCTAGATTCTCATATTGTGTATAACTATTCAAGAATATATAATTATTTTCCTAAGCCTAGTGTAAGATTTAGTATCATTTTAAACTTTGTTTAAAATCATCATGCAGATAGCAGCCCTGAATGTGCGTCAGCAATAACATCACCTGAGTAAGCCATTTTGGTAAATTAAACACTAGTGACCTTAACATTTCTTGTTACAGAACCAATGTGTGTTAAAATGTAATGAATTAGGACAAGGTTCAAACTATGTTTTGTTGACTTAGGTGAAAAACTGCTTAACAAATGTTACTAACTAAAATGCAAGTAAGTAAGTAAATGTTTATTTCTTAAGTGCCCAATCACAGAGGCTCTGAGCACTTTATAAAGGTAGAAATGCAGTAAACAGACATAAAATAACAAAGTAATAACTAAAATAAAGAGGTCTGGACAGATCAATAACTATAAAATCAAATTTCAGTAAAAATAGCAGTACTTGAATAATATTTATTTATTTATTTATTTATTTATTTATTTAAACGTTTCACCAGGAAGGTATACTGAGCAGACAACTACTAATTTCCAGATGCATCTTGGGGGGGTACATCTGTATACAAAATTTGTGAAAAAATATAATATGTAGAGCAATTCTATAATACAATAGTACAATATGTACAGCAATTAATGAGCACTAGATACAACATAGGTAGCTACAGAGGTGATCACAGGGCTGAGCAGCCTGACCTATACAGGTATGCAAGTGTCAGAACATAACCCTACAGGGTCAGGTTGTTGCATACATAACCACACATGGAATACCACGCAGAACATATCGCATAGTGTACTACGGCAATCAGATACAAAACCACACAAGATACATATGTTGCAAGGGCGATTTTGTACCCTATCACACATGTTGGGAGGAGGAGTTATGCGGAGGAGAAGACCTCAGTTTGGGAGGTGATCTGCCAAGCTACCACCATGGCTCAATGGGATGAGCCATGAGTGCAGGGGGTCAATGTGCGTCTGTGGACCAGGGCTCGAATCCAAGTCTCAAACTTTTCCTAAACCGCATTGTGCAGTTTCTTTTTTTTTTCTTTCTGCTCCACTGTGGTCTTCCTGTCTCTATGTAGAACCTCCCCAGAGCTGATTACATTAATGGGGGGTTCGGGGGTGCAGCCCCCCATAAGGGGGGGTACAAGGGGAAGAGCCCCCTGCAGATAAGAAAGTTACCACCTGTTGCTATCACCAAAATGTGTTTTGGCAAATTATCTGAGTGGCAGCAATGTATCCACTGATTTTACAATGCGGTACATTGCTGCGCTCTTATGTTGTACAACATGACCCCGTGCCGAACTTAACTCAGTTAACAAGATGGTTAGGAGCATATAATCAAAACTATACCCGGCTTCCAAAAGCTTCTCTGAATAAATGTGCATTCAGACCCCCCATAGGCACAACTCAGTTTAACCACCTTAAAGTTTGATGACATGAGATGAAAATTGTTTGCTCCGCAAAATGTACAGTTTAACATATCATCATTTCTTGAGAGAGGGTATGGTATTGCTTAACATTTAATGCCATCAAGAGATGTGATATTGCTTAACATCTAAAGCCTTCCAGATCAGTAGCATTGCTCAATATCTAATGCCATCAACAATGGCATTTTTAACATCTGATGCAATGGCCAAGGTGTGCATAGTACCTTTTAACATCTAGGCACTTGCCATCATATGTCATCTACAGCAGCAAGTCTATTTGCAGCAACTCAAAGTTACGGAACCTCAGGAGAAAGACAACATCATGCAGAATCCTATGCCGTATACCATGTCTCAAAACTATGTCACAATTCATTCAGTAACAAGACTCCCACCTGCTCCAAACATCCACATCAGGTCAGACCATCAAGGGAGAGAATGCCAGAAAACAGGTAAAAACAAATATTTGTAAAAGACTGTGATCCCTTGCCATACAAAACTGCTTAATTCATATATAGTCTTTGGCAATAAAATAAACAGGCTGGATGTGTGATTTTACTTCAAGGGCTGCAGATTTATCCAGTGGCAAATGTGTGCTTGTTTTGCTAAGAACTGTATAAACTGCCATAATCAGGACAGGTTATATACTAGACGAAACTGGGACTCTTTTACTAAGGGTACCAGCTAAAAAGGAACTGTTCAAAAAAACAGACTTTTCCAGCACCCAACCCCCTTTCAGGGGGGAAGCAAAAAACTGTCAGCAATGTAATGTTCTAAAGAAAGTATTGATTTTATTGTAAAGAGGCTACAGAACCTTTATCTAGTGCTGTTGTGCCGAGATAAAAACATGGGTAAAGATGACTCTCAGTCAATCAGGTATCACAATTTTTGAAATCCATTTATAAGCTAAATCATTACAATACCCAGGTGCCTGAAGCTACTCAGCCTGTGGCCTCATGCCTCACAATGCACCCAGGGTTCACAGTGATCTAACACAATGCACACTCTGTTTTGCGTTATTTGCTTACAAAACAAACCACAGTGGTTCAGATATGTATGAAGAAATAAAATTAATACAAAAAACATTTAATGTTAGCTAATGACCATATTCTCAAAGAAACTAACTCCCAAAAAAGTGTTTTTATCAAATCAGGAGCCTTTTATGAAAGGGTTTTACAGCGCTAGTCATTCTCAGTTCCCCTTGTACTGCAGCAATCCTTAAGGTACAAAGGGGCCTATGCACAAATGGGCAAGATAGATGTGCCAGATGTGTGTATCCTGCCTGCATAGCTCCAAACCTACAGACAGGTGCACCCAGCCGGTTTGCACCATCAGCCCCCACCCATCCGTGGGCACACTCACAGGCATGCAGATCTGCACAGGGTCAGCTAGGATGGAGTAGTGGACTCAGCCAGGGCATCCAATCAGATCCTGGCCTGGGTCCCACAGTGGATCCTTTACTTGGCAGGGCGTGGGTCTGGGTGAGTGAATAGCACATGTGGGCACCTGAACCTGTGTGGCAATTCTCCCATGCCCAGCAGTCAATGGAACTTACCTCCTGCCTGCCAGACAGCAAGGCAATAGCACAAAATGTGCCAATGCTCCCCCCACCATGAACACAGGACCTCCTACTCGGTAAGCACCAAACCCCCTCACACACATATGGGGGCTCCATCCCCATGAAGGCAAACCCCACACACACATTTGCCTCACACCCCATCTGTCCACATAGACTCCCTGTCCAGAACAGTGTAACTGGACATCCCTGACACCTGTACCCTGCCCCTCAGGGCAATCATTGGTGTTCAGTGGACCCCCTCGCCCCCTGTTGCACTGACAACCCCCTGCTCCCCCACCTGCTCATTATTGCCGTGTCTCAGGATGGCCAGTGGCACAGCCCTCCTCACACCTCCTTGACAGCCAGCCATCTGAGTGCTGCCGGGAGTGTACCGCTATATATAGGTGATATGCACCCAGCAGCACTTGGACGGCTGGCAGCTGAGGTGGTGTGAGGAGAGCTGTGCCACTGGCCATCCCGAGATGCAACATTGATGGGCAGGTAGGGGGGGCCAAGGAGAGCATCTGTGCCTTGGGTGGGTGGTGGAGCCACTGAACACCTGAGGGTCTGTGTGGACACTGGGATAGGGGGTCCTATCTGTGGTCTGGGGCACTGGTTCTGTTTTCAGGGGGTGGGATTGCCCAGTGGTACTGAGTTTGGGGTTGCACTGTGTTGTGGGGGGTCACATTCAATGCAACTAGGGTATACATGGGTGGGGGTATGCCAGCAGTACAGTGGGGTCAGAGCTTATGGGTGCTGGGGGTGTTCCTGCAACCATTGACAGGGCGGCACTGTGTGATGGAGTGGCTACCTAAGGCAGATTGTGGCTGGGGCTGCACTGTGTAGGGGATGGGGACACATGGGGTAATGGTGCCAAGGTGGCTGTGTGCATGGGATAAGGGGCATAGGGTGCATATGGCAGGGTTCCACCTGGCATAGCAGGTGCCCTCCTCTGCACACCACTGGCCAGCACTATGTGCCTTAGTGCATGGTGCATAATGCTGGCATGCCCACAGACCACCCCAGGTACATTGTGGTCCTTGAACCCAGGGGATCAGGTTCATTAGGGCTGCACACCCCCCATTAGTGCATCCAGCATGGGGGGGGGCACAATGGGTGCAGTGTGGGTACTCATGGCAGATATGCAGAGTGTAGCCACTCCATCCATTAGTGCATAGGGCCCAATGTTTGCCATTAAGGCACCTCACTGTGTTAACTTATTAAGCTGTTGTTTGCAGATTGGTCTGCAGATGGTGCTGGATGCTGCAGTAAGAGGAAATAACCTTTATAAATATCTTCAATGCAGCCTGCGACAAACATGCCCCCCTCGCCAAAAAGTTTCTAAAAACAAGGGACACACCGTGGATAACACAACCCCTGCCACACCAGATCTTACAAAGAGACAATCCCTGGTATAAAGCTCTCAATTCCAAAGTCCCCCATGACAGACAGCTCTACAGGGAGGCCAGAAATAAGTGCACCAAGGCCATTCAGCTAGCTAAGGCAAGCCACTACAAACAAGCCCAAACAGCGTCCTGGGGCTCAGGGAACAAATTTTGGAGCAACATCAAAGAACTATGTGGGAAGTCAGATAACCAACCGCCAACCCAAATAACCTATAATGGTACACCCTCACAAGACCCACCTTAATAGCCAATATTCTGAATAATTCCTTCACAGACCTCAGTCACATACTCCCTCCAAACTTCTTTGACCCACCCACCTCATCACCACACACCCCCTCCCCTAGGCACAGCATCCCACCTTTCCGGTTCAATTCTATCTCGTGCAATAATACCAAACACTACCTCACTCAAGCCTTAAAAAACAAAAGATATAGCAGTGATAGCTTAGACCTCAAGATCCTGCGGCTAACACTAGATGTGACTATCCCTCACCTAACTAAAATATTCAACCTATCACTATGCCTAGGGCAATTCCCATCTCTCTGGAAAAGGGGAATCATCACTCATTTACTAAAAAAGGGTGATCCAACCGACCCTGGTAACTACAGGCCAATCACGATTCTTCCCCCTCTCTCAAAAGCCCTCGAAAGAATAGTGTCAGACCAACTCACTGAGTACATGACAAAGCACTCTCTGCTCTGCAAAGAACAACATGGCTTCAGAACAGGACATAGCACCATCACGGCACTCCTCGCGCTTACGTCCTATACCCATGAAGCTCTTGAAGCGGGTGACTTAGCAGGAGCAATTTTCAAAGATCTAACTAAAGCTTTCAACACTGTAAATCATGATTTACTATTACACCTACTTCCCTCACTCAACCTAGCCCCAGACACCATACACTGGTTCAAGAACTACCTCACAGACCGGACACAAGAAGTAAAAATAAACACCACTCTATCCTCAAAACTCACAGTCAAATCGGGCGTACCCCAAGGATCAATTCTAGGCCTGCTTCTTTTCACCCTATCCCTGAATACCATCCCAAGTGCCTGCAATGGTAAGCTTCTACTTTATGCAGATGATGCAGTAATCTATTGGAAAGATTCCACCCCGAATGCTCTTCAGCACAATCTCCAAACTAATTTCCAGGAAATAGAACACTGCTTCATGAATCAACGGTTAGTACTAAACTACAGCAAAACAAAATCCATGATCTTTGTGCACAGACAAAGCCCTTACTATAGCTCCCAACTAAACATCACCAACCACCAGGGCAACATAATTGACCAAATATCACACTTCAAATATCTGGGCATCACACTAGATACATCACTGACCTATCACAAGCACATTGACCAACTCTCTGCCTCAGTAAATGCCAGACTAGGAACCCTCTTTAGGCACAGACAATGCCTCCCACCCCTCATCCTTTGTCTGGCAGTAAGTAGCTCGGTTCTATCATTGGTAGACTATGGAATAACAATATATGGAGCAGCTGACCCCACGACACTAAAACAAATCAATCTGATCCTTAACAAAGCCAGCCGTCTGGTTACAGATAGCGACAAGCTAACTTTCACAGGCGGGCTAAAATACCACACCTGCCTCCAAGCCAAGAAAATCCAATTGAGGATGGCACCCACTGGACTCCACCCCCTAATAAAACTTAACACACACAGGATTACCCCAAGACACCCAGCTAAAACACATACCTTAGTCCCCCTTAGAAGGACCACGCTAGGCCAAAGATCATTTGGTTATCGGGCACCCACCTGGCTCAATGAACTCCCCCCATCCATATCACAGGCCCCAAGTATTAGCCTGTTCAAAGCCAGCATCAAGATGCACCTACTAGATTCAGAGACATGTAGCTGCACCTAAGCACGATACGCCACTTAGACGCAGGTTTGATTATCCAAACTGAGACAAGGTCCGTTGTCTGCAAAGTTGTTAAACACTTCTAGAAAGTACTCACAAGTTTCCTTAAATGCTGCATGTTCTATTTTGACTTGGGCTGCAATAGCAACCCCAAATGTAACTACCCAATTCATGTAATTTTGTATCTGTCTTATTGTAATCACCTCTGTATATTAATATGTCTTAATTATTGTTGGTTTATCTTGCATAACATGTCTGTTTGCCCTGACGTGGAGCCTTTGCAAAGGAGTCACTGACTCAAAGGTTGTAATTCTGAAACTTTAAATAAATAACTAGTTTATGCCAGCATCTGCCATAAAGGCTTGTAATGGCCACCAGATGGAACTACCACTTCTATGTTTTTTTTTGCCTACTCTCAGTTCAACAGTTGTGCTCCTTGAGCTACATTAGCATATGAGAAGATGAAGTCATCTAGGTTGTTAGTGTTTATAGCTCATCTGCTTGTTTAGAATAACAATGCAGGTACCAGCAAATGTGTGAAATAGCCATTTTATCTTCAGTTAGTATCAAAACCTCCTCTCTCACTGTCAACTGAAAAACACTTTCACCATACAGCTACTGCCCTGAATTAAGTTTTGAATGCTTATCTTCCTGATCATTTACTGCCCTCTGATTTTGCTCAGAGTCACTGTCAGGATATACAATGCTGCCAAATAACACTGACCATTGTTTGAAAACATTACCTTCCCCACAGAGGTGTAGCTAGCTATTTATAAACTGTACACCAACTGGCCAATCTGTTGCGCCCCTCCCCCCCAAAAAAATATTTGCTCATACCATGAAGTGCTGCAGCTTAAGTAGCATAAGTTGGATTGTTACAGTTTGTATTAAGCCCCCCATTAACATGCAGAAGTGCCTTTTATAAGTTGAAGTAGTATTCAAAGGCTTCCGCTGCCCTGATACCATTATAATGCTGTGTATAGCTCTGTAGCCTCTTCCCCACATCGCATCATCGAGTACAGTTCTCTGGTCAGGGATGCAGTGGCAGTCAGCATCAATGGAATACAACTGAAGTAGGGTGATGCTACTAGTAAGTTACTACCCACGGGCACCCAACTCTATACGCGGATGACCTAGTCATACCAGCCAGTTCTCTGGATATTGCTATCATCAACTCCCGGCTTAACTCCAACTTTGATCTTATACAGAACTGACTCAAGGGCCACAAGGTTACCATCAACCTGAAGAAGACCCAGGCCATGATCTTTGGCTCTGTGGCCAAAACCTTTTCCTGCCCTGAACCTCTATATATGGTGCAAATGGCTCCCTGCTGTCGGTCATTGACTCCGTCGAGTATCTAGGAGTTACCCTTGATCTACAACTGGATCTCACCATGCATCTTTGGAATGTATGTAAAGCCTTGAATGGCAAGCTCGGATTTGCCTACAGAGCCAAAGATTGCCTCACCCCAGCCACTTGGCTTGCCATAGCCAGGGGGATACTTCTTCATACACTTTGTTATGGGCTCATAGCCTTTGCCCCAGTCCAGAACTCTAGCCTAGTGAAATGGGACACTGCTTACAACAATATATGCCACTTCACACTCTCTGCCCCTCACCTTATGCATCGCTGTGAGCTCTACTCATGGCTGGAGTGGCTCCCCACTGAAAAGCACTCTGCCTTTGTCCTTGGCAACTTCATAGATAACATAGTTAGAATGGCCACTCCTTCTGCACTTGCCCTTCCCCTTAAACACGGAACCCCTGCCTACCAGTTAAGATCCAGTGAGGCACAGATCTGCCTGGTTCCTAAGACCCGCACCCTTTCTGGGGACCAGGCCTTCTCTGTCCATGCACAAGACTATGGAACTCCCTTCCTGCCCTAGTTCCTGCCTCTCCCTCACATCCCTGCTTCAAAACATCACTAAGGAGCTTCCTCAAAACTGCATCTGCCTATGTTCCATATAGACCCAGCACTATCTCTCCCTGCCCTGATTCACTGAGGGAGCTGTCCTGTGTGCTGATTCACTGAGCACTGATGAATCTCTGCTGATAACCAGCATAATGGCACTTACCGCCCTCCTGTTAGTGAGGCGACCCTGTCATAACATTACCTGCTTCTATCTTGCATTATTTGTTGTACATTCTCTCAAGATAGGTACTCACATCATGTAAATGCTTGCTTGTACTTCCAATTATTTTGATGTAATTCTCTTTTGTGCTGTTATTTGGGGTTATCCTACCTCTTGAAGCTGTTATGTAACTTGCTATTATACTGCCTTCATGACCATTTAAGTCTGCTGTACCATATGCTGTACCACCCACTTGTTGTAGCCTGTGGCTCCTGTATGTTACCTCGACTCTGTATTTTGTTTCCTATGTACTCTGTAACCCTCCCGGGCCACACCTGAGAAAAGGCACTTTGATGTCTAGAGTGCTTATCTGGTTAACAAAAGCAAATAAATAAATACAATAAATAAACACTACTTATTACCTGCACAGAAAAAATTTAAAGTATTGCCAATTTAGATCCTGGGGAAGGCAGCTACAGGACATAAGTTGCCTGCCCCAGTGGTGTCAGCTGTAAGTTTATGGATCGAGTTGGAGGGCTTTTTATGGATATGAGAGTGCCACCTTGCATCTTCTTAGGACCAGAGGACTGCAAACTGAAAGTGAGCAGTTCTTTGGTCCTAAGGTTGCAAGAGGTTACACTCTTAGATCCACAAATGGCCCTTTAAATGGAGCCATAAACTTTATTATAGATCACTAACTTTTTAAAATAAAAAAATCATTTTGATTTAAAATGCTGAAGGCACTAACTGTCAGTGAGAAGCCCGTTACAGTGGCTCAGCCTATGAGTTACTCTTGCATTAATAAGTGTGCCTGACGCACAACTGTAGGAAGCACTGTGTGAGTGATCTGAAATGTTCCAATGATCTATAATGCTCTTTTACATTCAGGGATCAACTTTTGATTTTTCGTTAACAACCACCACTTGTGGCACCAGTAAACAATAAATAAAAAGTAAGTTGTTTAATGATCAGGCTGGCTGCATTCACATTCTTCCCTTCATCACTATATGTATGGAATAAAAGCTGTAGAACACCTCTACCCCATTTGTACCAGTATAACCACATTTTCATATACTGACTCCCCCCCCACCGTTCACCCCACAACAGCCCACTATGCACACAAACATAATGGCTCAATACAACACAAATAAATACTTACAGCAACCACCACTTCAGGGAATATGTCATAACCCCACCCCAACCATGGCAAAGCCAAGAAAAAAGTGTTATCATTACTAAGAGGAGAACCACATTGCTATGATACCGTAAAAATCTGTACACGAGACAAGAGATGTTCACTTGAAGTAGCCCTTGAAGTGACCATAGATTTCCCTGGAACTCTAAGCCTTAAGGAAGTTACAGGAATGGACAGATGGTAAAGCAAGACCCCATCGGAAATGAGATGTTACATCTCAGTAGTGCTGTGTACCCTTGGGCAAGTGATGTAACCTTAAGTGATCCAGCCCCACCCAGCTGCAGAAATGGGCAGAAGGCAAAGCAGGACCCACCCCCATATTGAAATGTTGCATCTCAGCTGTGCTAACCAGTAAAGTGTCACGCAAAACATAACATAGCCCACAAAAGTAAGTTGAACAATGAAAAATACCCCCCCCAAAAAAAAATTATTACAACACAGCCAAGGCCATCAATTCCAGAATCGGGATACTCCACCGCCACAAGCACAGCCTTACATATGAAGCACTTAATATGGCGATCACTAGCTCAGTTGTTACTCTTGTTGACTATGGCCTGGCCATTTATGGTTCTACACCAGACTCAGTATTACATTGCATCTCCCTGGCCCTTAATAAGGCCTGCTGACTCCTCACAGGTGCTGCAAGGCTTACACACACCTGTGAGCTCTATTCATGGGCAGGGTGGCTCCAGATAAAGATCAGTGTTAAGCACCATACCCGTCTACTGACCAAAAAAATCACACTAAATCTGATGCCATCAGAAGTCCAGAATCTGCTCACTCACCATGTAAGTGCCAGGCTGACCAGATGCATCCACATCCAAATTTTCAATGAACGTAGATGCCGCACTGCACAGGGTCAACATGCATTTTACTACCGTGCACCTCACTGGTCCCATGCCCTTCCTTCAGCCATCTCCGATACCACAACTATTGGTGCTTTCATGCATAAGCTCAGGCATCACCTTGCTGCGGAAGACAGCTGTGACTGTATTCGCCATTCATGATGACCAAAACAACTTTCCTACATTTGGACCACCGTACTGCAGTAGCACTTAGTGATCCACCTAATCCTAAGGGCACCTACCTTCACAGCACTTCATTGTTCCATCCCCATCTACCCCCTCCCCTCTCCACGGGGCACCCCTTCCCCTCTCTGTTCCTGCCCTCAAGCCCTCCTGTCTGATGCTCTCCTAGCCCCATTGTCTCCAACCTTCCTTAAGTCTGTTCTTAACCGCCTACGCAGGCATACATTTCACTATGCTGCAGCTGTGCCTGTTCACCACTCTGTTTCTCCCCCCACAAGTATGCCTAACTCTCTGATGCAGGCACCTTTTCACCAATGCCATAGTAATATCTAAATGTTATACCTTAAGCTAAATGCTATCCCAACCTTGTAATTCACATCAATTTATTGTTTACCTAGCTTGTAATGTATTGTTTTGTACCAGCACAATTTTGTACATGCTTCTAGTGCAATGCCTGGCAATGTAATGCTATGTACCTTTTCAATTTTTTCTTGTAATTGACATGGAACATACAAATGAGCATCCACTCACAGGTGTTCTCCAAGATATTCATAAATAAATAAAATAGAACTGCAACAAAAAAATAGAAAAGTCTTATCTTACAAGATGAAGTTCTCTGGCTGCTGCCACTGCTGCTGCTCTCTTGAAGACCGAGGAATGGCGCTACCTGCTTCTGTTCACTGAGATGCTGTTTTTTGTTATATATAGGTCCTCCTGGTCTGCATTGGTGCTGTGCTGTCTTGCCTTGCCTTGTACTGCTGGGGATCAGCTCTTCTCTCTTCTCTCTGTCATTGCTTTTTATCTCCCTCATGTCAGTGTTGTATCCTCTAAAGAATGTTGAGGCCAGACTACACAGAATTAGCAGTTTATGGAACAATGGTTCAATGCTGGTGCAATATGTAGTGCTTGGTGATACTGTGATGATTTGTAAGTATTTTGATGTTGAATTATGATGTGGCTTTTCTCTATTCCCACCCTTGGTAGATGAGCTGGGTAGCTGTAGGGAATAGAGGCCCTAACCAAGGGTGGACAGAGTGCCGGAGAAGAAGAAGGTTGATGGGGAGGTTGGAGGGCGAGTTTCAGATTCCAAGCATGAAATGCTGTGAGAGGTGTGCTTTAGAAGGGGAAGTGGGAAGAGCTTATTCCCCTACATTGAACCTCGGGCTTAAAGTCCTCCCATTCAATGTTGGTGCAATACATAGTGCTTGCTGATACTGTGATGTTTTGTAAGTATTTTGATGTTGAATTATGATGTGGCTTTTCTCTGTTCCCACCCTTGGTAGATGAGCTGGCTAACTGTAGGGAATAGAGAACCAAAAATAATTACCTCCTCCAACTCCAGAGAGAGTGATCAGGAGCACTCAGGAGAGGAAAAAAAACATGTTGGGGAAAACCTCTGAGGACCCATGGCTACTGATCTGCTTGTCCTCTGAGCAAACTAAGAGGAGATAATAGAGAAAGCATTTTTAAGTTCGGAAGTTGTATTGGGGATATACCCTTCGAATGCAAATTATTTCCATCTTCCAAGTCTTTTGATGATGTGAACTGGAATATTATGATGAGACACCATGGTGGCTGCTCCTATTCAGAATGAATGACCCGAGTAAGAAAATGGATCTAGTCCGAGTCTCTGAACGAGGGTACTTGTGTGGTTAATGAACCATTTTGATGTCATGGGTGTGTTGGCATTGGAAGTTAATAGGGGAGAAGATGGATTAGAATTGGAGTGAAACTTCATGAGTTTTGATAGTATTACGACTGGACACCAGTTGTTTGATGTAGAATAATAAATTATGGAAGTCCCAGAATGAAGTCTGTCAGTTTATGATGAAGGTAGATTTAGAATAAAACTGTCATTATGCTTTTCCAAGTTAGATACTCTGAGTAAAGCAGATGAGTGAGCTGATGATATAGTGAATTCTCCAGGACAAAGAAATCCATAGAATGCAAGTGTGATTGCTGAGGACATCATGATATTTGAATGATGCTCAAATGGATTTGAATCCAGTAAATCTAGTAGGTTTCGGAATAGTGGTCCTTTGATCAGAAGGCGATGAGGGGAACTTGAAATGGATAATCATTGGAATCTCAATAATAGAACCTTGATTGACTGATTGGAGAATAAAGATGGTGGAGAAGGAGAACATTGAGAGAGAAAGAACTGGATGCTGGCAAGCTACAGTTTGATGGTACCATGTGGAAAATGTAAGGCCTGATGGCAAAAATGTCAGGAAGGCCAGAACTCGATCAATCGAAATGATGGTTGGTTGTAATGATGATGAAGCACAAAATAACATGTATTTATTCCAGGCTGTTGAATATGCAGCTCAGGCAGATGGGGTCAATGTTGACCACATGATAAGAGAAGCTTGATGTTGATAGTAACTTATATCATTATTAGGTTGTAGTATGATGATTGAGGAGTCATGATGGGATCTGCTGAATGATGGCGATGGAAGAATTCCTGAAATTGAAATCGAGAAAGAGTGTCGGATGCATGGTTTGGAACACCAGGAATGTAATAGCAAGTAATAGTGAAATCATGAATGAGTGAACGCCAGTTTAACCTCTGCATGAACAACATGATGGAAGGTGAGGATGATCTACCTTTGTTAACAATGGCTACTGTAGACTGATTATCGGAGTATACGGAAACTAATCGGTGGGACCATAGGTGCTCCCAAATAGCTGTAGCTGCTACTATGGGATATATTTTAAATTGCGGAGAAGTAGAAGTGAAATCTGTAAGTGAAGAGACATCCAGATGCCAAGGGGCTGTGACCCATGACCGAGAGAATATGGCTGCATATCCATTGGTAGAAGATGCATCTGTGAATATGTGAAGGTGAGATTGAAGTGCTGGATCTGTGTGAAACATGAAGTATCCATTCCATCTTGCCAGAAAGATGGACCACATGGATAGGTCGGATTTTGCAGATGCTGTGATGCGGACATGATGGTGGAGCTATAGAACAGATGATGCTTGAATGAGTAGGTAAGATATAAAGGAGCATCCTTGAGGAACGATTCTCATTGCAAAATCTACGTACCCCAAAAGAGAGAGCAGCTCATGTTTGGTGCATTCCACTTGGCAGAAAACGAAGAGACCAGCCCCTGAATCCTAGATCATTTATCCAATGGAAGGCAAGCTTCCATGTGGTCAGAATCTATGACGATGCCCAGAAATTCAAGAGATGTGGAAAGTCCAGAAGTTTTCTCAGCTGCTATGGGAACCAACAGGTCTGTGAAGAGGAGGATAAGCACAGAAATGCTGACCTCAGGGGTGGAGTGAGGCAGATCAATGAGGAAGAAGTCATCCATCAGATGGAACACGGCAGGCTGGTGGCAGACATTGAGCAGGGCCCAGCACAGAAATTCAGCAAAGATGTCAAATAGCTTAAACCGCTACAGCAGCCAAAGGCAAGGCAGATAGAAAAATACAAAACAGAATCCCAAGAAACACCATAGAGGTGCAAGAGAGAAGGATGAATGGGGAGTAGCGTAAATGCATCGGATATGTCGGCTTTGGACAGCCAAGAGCCATGGGTGGACCGCTTAATGATGGCGATGGTGTTGTCAATGAGGGCATACGCCAAAGAAAAGTCATTGGCTGGAATGAAGAAATTGATGCTCGGTGTGGAAGAATGGTGAGGAGCAGAGAGGTCGATAACAAGGCGCTGTTTGCAGAGAACTTTCAAGTGGCAATGCCAGTGGGATTGATCCTGTAAATAGGAAAAGGAGGGTGTGGGAAAGGTCCCAAAATGAAGCCTTTAGCCACTTCAAATTGAAGGAGGGAGTGAACCACGGTGGGTTCCTGGATGGCAGACTGCAGGTTAGGACATACGAAGGAGGAAGTATGGAGAACAAAGACACCTGTCTGGAAACCATGAGTGAAACCTGAAAGGAGAGAGCTCGCAGTATCCTGGTTAGGGTGGTTGGTCAGTAGCTGAGCCAGGGCAGGTAGGTTCACAGTGTAGAAGGATGAACCTGGGGTCATCTGGAAGGTCTCGAAGCCTTGGGAAGATATAGCAAGCGTGCAATCACCGCAAATGCAGCACAGATGCAGGACATTGTGGGGTCAAACAACCACGGTCATTAAAGTTGTTTCAGATGGACTTGCTGCCCACTGTACCTAGGGGATGACCATGCTGGTCGATGTGAGCATGCTGGCTGGAGACGGTGCAAGACAGGCTTCAATGAGAAGAGGACTCAGAAGGGCGAGAAGGCCCGGGGATGATGAGGAGGGTCGAGGAAGAGACACTGCCAGGGGGAAAAGGGGAGTGAAATGGTTGAATGAACCACACAGGGAACAAGCATAGGCATGTTGGCTGGTGAAGTGGTGACAAAAGAGTTTGTTGTCCAAAATTGACCAATTGAGCTTGATGTTGTAGTGGTTCAGTGCAGAGGCTGCCTTGGTGGAAAATGAGCAATGGTAGTCATAGAAATGCATCCCACCATATCGGACACTGAGGTCGACCAAAAGATAAAGATAGGTATCTAGTTCTTCACGTCGGTCCAGGAAAGCTGAACAAATAATGTCTTGATAGAGGCTGAACGTGAGCACGAATTCAGCTATGGTCAGTTTGTGAAGGAAATGTGAATCATTGGACTTCAGGATGACAGAGATCTCTCCAAAGGACACACTACGATCATCCAAGATGTGAGAAGAGATGAGGAGCGAGACTAAGTTGATGTCCTTACCATCCAATATGTGCTTGTGGAGGTGAGCTGGCACATGATGGATAGGGGAGATGAATAGAGGCTGATAAGAGAGTGATGAACCTGAAGGAACTGTAAGAGGAAGGGGTGGAGAAGGTATCACAACCAGAGATAGACCAGAGTCAGGAAGAGAGACAAGACTTGTGGAAGGTACACCTGCTGGCAGAGCTGGAGCTGGAGGAGGAGGAGAATGAGGAACGGTGGGGTGGGCTTCAAGGGAGGAAAGGCGAGTCTGGATGTCTGAGAGAAGTGGTCATTTGAGCCATGAAATCTCTAATGTCAGAAAGGGGAGCAGAGTCAGGAGTGAGATGGAGGCTGGTTAGGGCCAGGTATAGGTCCAGGTCCAGGCTAAGATATGGACAGCATGAGGCGGTCATAGAGCACCTGCTTCCAAGCCAAAGTAGAATAGGAGACACCCCTTCTGGTTAATTCTGACATGAGCTGAGGCACGGTCCAGTCCTTGATGGAATGACTGGACTTGGATGTGCGCTTGTGACTGACTGGAGCTGAAGAGGGCAGTGGAGTCATAGAAGAATTGTTGAAGGAGGGATTGTTGACTGATGACATGGTCAGAAAGGAAACCTAGGGAAGAGAAAGAAAGAAAAGTAAGTGAAGCTACTGGAAAATGAAGAAGAGGTAATGAAGGTGATGATGAGGGTGGGAAACCACAAAGGCATGGATGGAAGGGGAAAATGAGGAATGGATGGGACAAACTGGAACTTACCATAAAAGGTAGGACCCTGGCATGGATGAGGCAGGAAGAAGGAGCAGATGATCGTGAAGACAAGTACTACGGACCTGAAAGAAATAAGCAAGGTGTGATGGAGCAAGAATTCAAAATTTGATACAATACATGTAGAATGTAGAATGCAAAATGAAGGATATGAGATCCTAGATAAAGTGCACCAAAGGTGCCTCAGCAGAGCACAAATCCCAAGCTTGCAGCAAGAACATCATAGGTCTGGCCTGCGTATCATAGCAAAGGGCCAGAATGTGAAGCACTCTCATATGTGAAATATATACCTTCAGATAGTGGGACCTATAGGGGTGGAGATAAAGAATGATGCTATCCACCAAGATAGAGGAGATATAAGCTCTTGAGTCCAGAAAAGCTCCAACAGTATGAGGAACAGCAGGAAAACCAAGTGGAGCAAGGGTAAATTGAAGTGTGCAAAGTACAGTGCAATGCAAAATGCAGTGTGGTGGAGAGGTATGCCGCCGAGCATCAGTCCGGGAACTAGAATGCGAGGAGGAGAGAACGTAGAAGCTGGGCAGCGGATAGTCATCCTGAGATGCATCCATGGTGCAATGTAGTGGAAACAGAACAGAGAAACAGAACCAGGAAGCATGATGCGAGGTCTGGCCACATGCAATCCCCTGAGAATCATCAGCATTCCCTTTTTCAGCATATCAAATGGCAGGACAGAGCAGAGGACTAATGATGTAAGGGATGGAGCGATGGAGCGAATGAGCGATGGGCATGTGGCGGGAGCTGGGAGCGGGTAAGACTGAGGAGGGTGAACACATCAGCAAATTATGCACACTACAGTTTGAGTCGCCTGTTGCACTGGAGAGCTCTGGTGGCAAAGCTGACAAAGCTAAAAAGTGTCAGAACCTGTTTTGCTGTAAAAGGAGGGGTGGCAAAAACCTTAGGTAATGTTGAGGGCAGGCAAAGAGCAAGCAGAGAAAAAACGCAGGTATGCCACCGCAGGCCACGTAGTCAACTTAAAACGGGGAGGGTCAAATAAGACAGAAGGGAGTACAGGACAGGTTCATGGGATTTGGAAAGGGGAAGGAAGGAACAGAAATGAAAGGCAGACATGGGAAAGTAAACGGCCTACCTGAGGAGGAAGACTGGAAGGCAGAGAAGCAGGCTGGAGGGAGCCTAACGGCAGAATGCCAGAGGGGGAAGGGGGCCTGAACAGCCAATCCTCCAGGAACGCTGACGCTGAACAAGCAAAGGAAGCACAGTGCAACAAATGCAAGACAGGAAATAAAACAGGAAAGTAAATGAATGCAAGCAGCAGGATGAAACCAGATCCGAGTTTCAGATTTCAAGCACAAAGTGCTGCGAGAGGTGTGCTTTAGAAGGGGAAGTGGGAGGAGCTTATTTCACACATTGAATCTCGGGCTTAAAGCCCTCCCAGTGTGACTTTCTTTGTATAAGAATTTCACCTTTGCCTCCTCTTCTGATTGGCACTCCAAAACAGCTGTCTGATTGGCTAAAACAAAGCAGCTTTCTGATTGGCTGTATGATGGCCACAGCTGCTTGCCGGATTGGCCTATTTTGTGCTAGCCTTTAGTTTTTTCCCCTCTTTCTGGACAGATAGGGAACAAAAGGCTTAGTTTAAATTTTGTGAGAGGCACCGCTGTGTCATCACATGTGGGTCTGGTCCCAGTGTGTACATGAATCTGGGCAGGGGGGTTCACTCATTGACTTGCAGTCGTTCCACAGCATCAAGAATAGGAGGAGGGAAGGGAAGGGATTTTATTTTGTTTTGTTCCTGTTGTGGTAAGCACACAACATAGACACAGTGAGCTGAACTCTTGGATCACTTCAAGTTAGCACTGTTGGCCAGGAATAAAGTGGGAGAGTAAAGGGTCTGGCTAGGTGATTGTAGTCTTGGCATACTTTGGGGGAGGGGGCATAGGCTGGCTAAGTGAGTTATCGGGAAGAGGTCTGGCTGCTGCAATAATCATCTAGGTAACAGAGTCCATCCTAGTATACTTGTGGAGGGTAAAGGCAGGCTGAACAAATGATCAATCAGAGAAATGTGCTGTAAAGTAATTACAGGGCAGCAGGATGAGTTGGGATAGTTCTTACAAAAAAAAACACAGCTGCAGTTTACTTTCTTGTCTGCAGCAAGGCTTTGACTACTGAAACAGAGTCTGCAGCTAATTGTGCTAGGAGTGGGGTGGGTTACTAACCTTAACAGTGTGGTGGTAGTGAGTTTGCCATTTAGGGCAGGGTTGTCTGTTGCCCTGGTCGGAAAGAAACTGTACACCATGATGCACCTGATGTTCATTAGCTACATCCTTGCTTCTCCATCAGATAATCATCTGCTGCCTTTCAATCCATCTCAGCTGTTCTCTGCTGAAAGAATGCTTTTACATCAATAATGGACTACAGCAAAGGTATTCCATCCATTTCAGAAAATAGGTACCTTGGATAGTAGCAAAGATTATGACAAAAATCCTAATCGTATGTGAGCTCCCCACCTCAGTCACCCAGATAAAGCCCCCCCAAGTTGATAAACCCCACTCCCAGCCACCCTGTTACTCACCCTGATACTTAATATCTCCCTCCTCCACTGGATTTATGTGATATGGGTGACTCTTGTTGCACGAGTCCCCAATGGGTGAGTACGGGAGGCAGACCACAGATACTGTGAGGTGCCAGGAATGGCTACATCCAGTGAGAGTGTGGTCAGGAGGGTGAGACTGAATGGATGCACAAAGAAGCATGAGTGAGCCAAGGGCCCAGAGACAAGGGCAATTATGGTTGGGTAACAGGCACAGGGTGTGCTGATCATAGTGCACTGCCAAGGGCCCAGGAACAAGGGTGACAGGAGGCAAGCAGCC
This sequence comes from Neoceratodus forsteri, assembly GCA_016271365.2. Classification (NCBI taxonomy): domain Eukaryota; kingdom Metazoa; phylum Chordata; order Ceratodontiformes; family Ceratodontidae; genus Neoceratodus; species Neoceratodus forsteri. The sequence continues at coordinate 859,893,798 of CM057458.1, read as the reverse complement.
AGCCCAAGGGGGCAGAGTACAGGGTGGGGCACAGGACAGGCTGCACTCACACCAGTGGTGTAGCAGACATCAGTCCAGAGGCAGGCAGGCAGTTGACAGGGCACATACAGGGCCACCCACTGTGGTGGCATGTGGCCACAAGGCAAGGGACAGGCATGCAGGTCAAAAGAGCACCTCCACTGCTGGATCCAAGAGCTGTCTGACGTGCACATGCCACATGGCAACAGGTGGCAGGGGGACTGAGTGCAGAATGATGGTCTGTACACCGCAGGCGGCCATGAGGTGAGTGCTGTTTTGGGGGCGTTGCTCTGCTGCTGCTGTTGTGCTGTGCTGGGAGAGTGTCCATCTGTGGGCACTGGTGGGACTCTGTCTTCTGGTGGCTGCATTCCTTGTGGCCTGCTCCTGATGCTCGTTTCTTGGCTACCAGGGCATTTCGGGGTCACCTGCTGTTGTTGTTGTTGTGCTGCTTGGGGAGTCACCATAGCAGTGTGGCTGCCTTTCTCACTCTTGGACCATTGGTCTGCCTTACAGTACTGTCTCTCTTTCAGCAGCCACTCTGCTTGCCTTACACCACCAGCACATGCCGCTGTTCTACTAATAGTGTAAATCAAATTATTTAGAGGCTTGTTTGCTCCTCCTTATAATAAATATAAAAAAACTGTTATTGTTATCAGTCAACCACCCACATGGCATAATCATAGACTCTCCCCCTCACAAGCTACAGCTACAGTCACAAGATACAGTGATTCCCTCACCCAGATTCTAGAAAGCCCACTCAGTCAGAAAGGTAGGCCAGTCAGGTGTTACAGTTACAGGAGGAAGTCTTTTCATTCATAATCTATTGAGAAGAAGTGGAGCACAAGACAGCAGCTCTGCCATGGGACCTAGCTGAAAACTGTCACCTAGCTCTCATGTTTGAGATATCTTGGGTGCTAAGGGAGAGAGTAGGAGGAAGGCAGAGGCCAGTGGATGTGTTGGGTGGGAGTGCTTTCTCGAATCTTGCCGAAGTGGACAGTGTGGTTAAAGTTTGAAGGACCTGCTCTAACTCTCCAGGAATACCAAATCTAAGTAGGGCTTCAAGTATAAAGGGTCATGCCACCTACTTGAAGACTTTCTTCATGTCTAGGCTTAAGAGCAGGATGGAGTCTCTTGACTGGGTGGCATGGGGTAGAACTTGAAGGGTGTGCTTTTTATTATCTTGGGTTTGGAGACAGGACACTATACCCTTCTGATCTAAATTAGTTGGGGAGGACAATAATGGTTCCTATACTTTTGGCCATAATTCGGGTGAACAATTTGTAGTCCACATTAAAAATTGGTATAGGCCAATAATAAGAGCAGATGGATTTGTCCTGGCACCGTTCAGGAATTGCCAGAATGGTGGCCTGACACCAGCATGAAGGTTGTGCAGGATCCCTTTAAAAACGATATATTTATTTTTTTTTTTATGTATTTGTTAACCTGGTAGAGACACTGAACAAGTCCTTTTTCAGGTCCGATCTGGGAACAACAAGAAACAACAACAACTTATAACATCACAAACAATATAAAATTAATTAAAACATTTACAGATAATATTTTCTAATAAAAATTGCTTAAAAATAAACTTGAACAGGAAACTGAAGATGCATAATGTAGAGATAAAGCAAAACATTGACTTATTTTCAGTAACAGGGTAGTGAGGACTTCACAGAATACTTTTTAGAACTCTCCAGTATACCCATCTGGGCCAGGGCTTTTGTTATTTTTAAGAGTTCTGATGGTCTCATCCAGTTCTTCAAAACTTACAAGGGAAAGCAAACGTTGTCACTGTGGTTGAGGAAGTTCCAGCAATCTTGAGAGGTCTCAAATACCTGCAGATATCAGCAAGGTCAGTTTTACCTCTGGGGTATACAGATGGTAATGAAAATAATAGACTGCTTGCAACATCTTTCTTGGAACTGCTTTAACTGTTTCAGAGGTCGGATGTCTAATTTGGGCCGCTGTCATTTGAGTGTTGCACTGCCTCAACTGAAATGAAGGGATTTTCGTGGCTCAGGCCTCCATCTTACAATACTTATGTTTTAGGAACTGCAAGCCAATTTCATGCTGGCATTCGACATCAGTCAATCAATGAAATTCTTTATTTATCCAGGCAAACATCATTGAGCAAGATCATTTACAAGGTGGACCTGCATTACACAAGTCAAGTAACAATGCATTTATATAGAGACAAATAGACAGTAGATGCAAGAGTACAACTGTACAGGTAGGCCTGCAATACACAGGATAAGTAAAATTATATTCGGTTTCAGGTAAAAGACAGTCGGTAAGGGTATACATAACAACAGGGTAGCAAGTCAGTAACAATTTATACCAGATACAATAACATACATGGTTTAGTATTCCTATAAGGTAAAGGTATTATAGTCCAGCGAAGAGATTAGTTGAAGTGGATGCTACAAGCAAAGAGATGTACATAGTCAGTTTAAAAAGACCCAGGCGTATCAAGGGGGAGACATGTGCCGGGAGAAGTGGGCAGCCAGTGGGGGGTCTGGAACTGGGATAATACTGGGAGCAAAGGAATGAGATGCTGTGGGTATACAAGGGATAGGTGGTTGTGGGAGGGTGAGATTTAAGGCGGTAGATAAGTAGATGGCTCAGGGACAAGTTATGCACTGATACAAGAAGGAAGGAGGATGGGAAAAGCAGGAAGGATGTGGAAGGGGGGTGTAAGTAAGCTAGGATCATTGGAAGCAGTTGCAGGCTTCTGTAATGTATTTTGAGTATAAGGTCTTAAACACAGTGAGACTAACAAGAGTCCTCAGTTTCAGTGATTTCTGTAGCACATTCCAGAGCTAGGATCGTTGGAAGCAGTTGCAGGCTTCTGTAATGTATTTTTGAGTATAAGGTCTTAAACCCAGTAATACTAACAGGAGTTCTCAGTTTCAGTGATTTCTGTAGTACATTCCTGAGTGACGGTAGAACAAATCCTATGGCAGATCTCCCAAAACACATTAGGGCTTTGGGCACTTTCAGAGAAATCAGTGAACAGCTTCTTAGGGCATAGGTTCCAGACATATTGAGAGTCAGGCAATCAACAGTGTATTGTGGAAGTTTGCCAGTGATAGCTCTGCAGGTCTAGAGATCCGCATTTTTATTTCGTCTGTAGTGTAGGGAGGTCAAACCTACAGCCGCATATAAAGAGCAGTGATGGGTGGAGAAGCGGAGACCAGTGATGAAGCGCAGGGCTCTGTGGTAAAGTATGTCCAATTTACAGAAGTATGAAGTAGCACATTGGCTGTATATAAAGTCGGAGTAATCAATTAGGGAAAGGAACGTAGACTGAACTAGCTGTCTCTTGGCCTCTGTAGTTAGTAGGTGCTTTAGCCTGAAGAAGAGACCTAGTCTCTGCCTCAGTTTTTTTAACAAATCCTCCAGGTGGTCTGCAAAGAAGAGTTTGAAGTCTAGCCAGACCCCCAGGTATTTGAATTTCGGCACAAATTCCAGGGTTTCTCCTAGGAGGGTGGTGATGGGGGTAGAGCAGGGTAGGTTGCATGGTTAATAGGTGAAAATAACATCTCCTTTGTCTTTTTGGCATTGAGTAGCAATTTTTTTACTAAGAAGCTGATATTGAAGTATGTTGAAGTCAGTGTGCAGGTAGTTACAGGCAGTTTCAGGAGTTGTACCGCTTAGGTAGATCACTGTATCATCTGCCAACAGATGAATTTTTGCCTCATTGATGCCTGAGTCTATATTGTTGATATAGATGGCAAATAGGAGTGGCCCCAGGATGGATCCCTGCGGGATGCCTCTTTTTAACAGATTTGACGGGGAGAGTTCACCTTCAGCCTTGACCTGTTGGTGCCTATCAGAAAGGTTGGTGTGGAAGCAACGCAAGGAGATAGAATCTAGACCAATAGTTTTTAATGAAGAAAGAAGGAGGCTGAGGTCGACAGTGTCGAAAGCCTTACTTAGGTCTAGAAAAATGGCACAGACTAATTTTTTGTTCTCTAGTTCACACTGCCAGTCATTTGTCACCTTGGCCAGGGCCGTGATTGTACTATGTTCAGTTCTGAAACCAGATTGCAATGGGTTTAGCAGGTTAGTATCATCTATGAAAGATTTCAGCTGGGCATTCACGATTTATTCCAGATGTTTTGATAGTACTGGGAGAAGGGAGATGGGCCTGTAGTTGTTTAGATCACAGGGGTCTCTGGATTTAAACAATGGAATAACATGTGCGGTCTTCCACAGTTTGGGGAGGGTCCCTTGAGAAAGGGACAAGTTAAATAGATGCATAATAGGTATGGCCAAGACATGATAGGCAATCTTTATGTAGTATGGATCGAAGGTGTCAGCACCAGCACTTTTTCTGGTGTACAACTGGAGGAGGAGATCTTCTACCTCTTTTAGTGAGGCAGGAGAGAATGAAAAGACTGCATCTGAGTGACTAGATTCTGAAGGTTGCATGGTAAGCTGGGAGCATAGGTTACATGCAGGTGAGTTATCAAAAGCTAGCCCTGCAGTAGCAAAGTGATTGTTGAAGGCTTGTAGTATCGCTTTATTGTTGTTGATAGTTACATTGTCAGAAATAATTTTTGAGGGGAGAGTGTTTCCTGTGGTATTACCAGAAAGTTCTTTTATTGTGGACCTGAACTTGGTAGGGCTGTTGAAGGCAGTGTCGAGTTCAGAGCGATAGAAGTTGGACTGGTTTCCTGAATTAGCTTTGTACAGTGGTTTCTGGCTGTTCTGAAAATATGCCAGTCTTTGGCTTTGTGGGATTTGTGTGCTAGCTTCCAGAGCTTGTCTCTTTTTAATAGTGCTGCCTTGATGTCTGCTGCAAACCAATGGCACTTTCTAGCCATTATGCAGGTTTTGACTAAGGGTGCATGGGTGTTAAGCACGCTGGATACAATTTTGTGGAAAATGGCATATGCTGTTTCTACCGATTTGGCTAAATAAAAGGTCTGCCAAAGCAGGGAGGCTTTCAGGTCATTGATATATGCAAGCGGGTCAAAATTCCGTTTTGATCTTTTGGTATTGAACTTTGTTGAGGCTGTTGGTTCAGGGACTGCTCTTACGCCAGGAATAAAACAATGGTCACTAACATCGGCAGAAAAGATCCCAGCATTGCAGAAGAAATCGGGTTTGCTTACTAGAAGTACATCTAATAGTGTACTTTTCTTGGGTTTTTCTTATTGATATGAGTAGGTTCATTAATAAGTAGAGTGAGCCCATGACAGTCACAGAAGGATTTAAGTGGAAGAGATGTGCTTGACAGCCAGTCATAGTTAAGGTCCCCTAGTATAATTGTTTCCATTGTGTCGGTACTCATAGCAGATGATAGGTGGGACAGGAGCTATGACCCCGAGGACGGGGGTCTATAACATCCTATGACACAGAGGGCCATTAATGTAGATATTTTGATTTTTAAGGACAGGCATTCAAAGGCATTGGAAATTGATGTAGTGTTGAGGGTAGCAACTGTAAACTTGTCCTTAACATAGATGGCTACACCACCATCACTGATTAGTCTATCGGCTCTGAATAACAGATAGTTGGGGATATTGACCTCTTTGTCTGGCATGGATGGACAAAGACAGGATTCAGATATGACAAGTACATCCAGTTCTGTGTGGATAGCCCAAGCCTGTATTGAGGTGAGTTTCTTTAAGAGGCTACACACATTAACATGCATAAAGCTGATACCTTTATACTTCGTGACTTCGGACGGTAAAGGAATTGCTTGTATAGGACCAGGGTTAAGTTTAACATTACCTGAGCATAGCAAGAGGAGGAGTACAACTTCCTCAGGGCAACAAGTGGTAATCTGGAAAAACTAAGCCTTCTTTGGCTAGTGAAAGTATTGGCATAAGAATGCAAGGACCTATTCTTTGTACTGTTCAGTCCTAGTGATACACATGCTAAGACCCTAGCCGCATGACACCACTAGATGCAGGTACTGGGCCGAGTAGGTAACATTCCTTGGGTAGGTAACGAGATGCCGGTGGCTGTCCGAGAGGGAGACTCAGATGAAAGTGGGTACGACAACTTGGGGGCATAACATGAGTTGTATAGGGACTCCATAAGTAGACATTCCTGTGGTAGGGGATATGAGTCCTCTTTGGGGTAAATTCCATTTGGCGTGTACCCTAATAAGGGTAGAGTGCATAAGGCAGTAAATAGGTAGAGCCAGATTACAAGTTCCATGTTTAAAGTCCGGGGGTCAGAAAGAGAAACAGTTGTAAGGGCTTAATCTGGGCAAGGTATCACCAGGTAAGGCTACGCGCCATTTGGTCTGAAAAGGGATATAGGTGCCAATACCACTTGAAGGGAGTAAGGAGATGTTTCTATGGCACAGCGACTAGAGATAGTTACGAGAAGTCGTAAACCTGATCTAAGAAGTATCACCAGCTAAGGCTACACACCACAGGGTCAGCAAAGGGATGTAGGAGCTGAAACCACTTGTAGGGAGCAAGGAGAATTTACTATGACACAGTGACTATGGACAGTAATAAGAAGTCACAAATCTGATTTAAGATGAGTTGTAGGGGAGACTTCAGTGGGTTAGTTAGGATGGGACACTTGAACCTGGAGCTGCAGCCCAAAATGTTTATGTCTGTGAGTGTCCTAGGGAGGTGGGGAGGATAGATTTGTAGGAAAGCCAATGGCAGGGGAGGGCGGGTCAAGGAGGTCTATATAATAATAGTTGTGGAGGGGGATGGGTGGGTAGGCATAAAATTTGCAGCTTTGCCGTACCTCTCCGGGTCTGGAATCCGAGCAAGTGGTCTCGGGTGGCAGCTTTGGGAGGGCCGACCGCCCGGTGGCCACGGTTCTTGCGGCAGATGAACTTGGATCCCTGGAGGGTTCTCGGCTGAAGGGGAAGAGAAAGCAAAGCCAATTAGTACTGGTCCCAGACAATGGTCGAGCTACCCAGTGACAAAACTAATTTACAAATGAAAGGGGTTGATTTCCTTGGAGCCCTGAAGTCTGAGCGGCAGTTACAGAGGCAAAGGAAAGGGCTGTTTCACTTAATCAATCTAGCAAGAGCAGTTTGCAAGTATTACAGCTTTTTGTAGGCAATTTACATGCAGATTCTAACAAAATAGGCATACATTAGCAAGCATAAGTAAAAAAAAACAGCGCCTTTTTAGCTCAGGAGACAGAAAAGATAAGAAGGGATGAAGGACCAATCGAAGCAAGCCTGGAGAAGACACCTGCACTCCAACTGGTTTGTGGCTTTGCCATACCTCTCTGGGTCTGGAGTCCGAGCAAGTGGTCTCGGGCAGCGGAATCAGGAACGCCAACCGCCTGGTGGCTGCAGTTCTTGCGGCGGATGTGCTGGCAGCCCTGGAGGGTTCTCGGCTCTCTGGGTCTGGAGCCCAAGGGAGTGGTCTCAGGCGGTGGCTTCGGGAGCACTGACCACCCAGTGGCCGCAGTTCTTGCGGCGGATGAACTGAGAACCATGGAGGGTTCTCAGTGGAAGCAGTAGGAGAGAATTAGCGTGGTCAGCCTTATGAAGGGGGGAAGGACAGAGTGGTGAGGCAAGGGGCCGTCAGAAATTTAGTTCTGTGGGGCAGGACCACACTCTAGGAGGTGTTCTGCAGCTTTAAATTTGTGTAGGGCAAGATGGCCAATTGGAGGATGTGCACAGAAGGGGGAGTGGTTTAGGTGTATTTAAGAACTTGTGGAGGAGGGGTGGAGGAGGGCAAACAAAATCACACAGAGTCACACAAAGGAGAGAATGGGAAGATGAAGGGGTCTAGCTAGGCTAAAACAAAGCAAACAAACAGTATTTTACTCTCTTTTTTTTCTACCAGAATGAGCAAACACAAGCTAGTAACAATCCTTAAACAAACAAACAAAAAATCAGCAGTAGGAATCCCAGTTTTCAGTTTAGCTGTAATATGTGCACACACTAGTAGAGAGTGCCAAGCAGCACAGACTACAAAATTTGTGTACAGGCATGCAATTAGTCCTGGGAAAGCAGCCACGCTGGATTCCAGAGCTAGCCACTCAAGGAGTTCACCAAGATGGTGAGCAGCCAATGGGGGCACTGTAGTCAGATGGCAGCAGGAATTTAGAAAAACAATCCAGGATCTTCGCAGCAACAGCCACTGAGGGCTAAAGATCTGGCTTCGGCAATTACCTGTGCTTGGAGAACAGTGGGAGGGTGGCAGCAGGAAGGCTTATGGTCTCAGCGCTGTAGTCGGTGGACAGCTCAAGTTTAAAAGTAGCTACGAGGATGAGGTGCTTGCTGGAAGTGGGCAGCAAGCCTGTAGAGAAAGGGACAGAGGTCAAATATAGATAGTCTGGGGACTCAGTGGGAGGGTTAGAAAATTAGCAATAAAATAAAGGGGTAATGTACAGAAACAAGATTAATCTAAATTAGGGGGCAGATCACAGACCTCCAGCAGGTTCCTGGATAACAGTGGTCGGGTGGCAGCAAGCAGGCTCCCAGTCTTGCTGCTGTAGTTGGCAGGCAGCTGAAGCTTACAAGCAGCTGTGAGGATGAGGTGCTTGCCTGAAGTAGGAAGCAAGACTGTGCTTGGAGACCAGTGTTCGCATGGCAGTAGGCAGGCTCCCGGTCTCGCTGCTGTAGTCAGTGGGCAGCTCAATCTTAAAAGCAGCTGCAAGGATGAGGTGCTTGCCCGAAGTGGGCAGCAAGCCTGCAGGGAAATGGACAGAGGTCAGATAAAGATAGTCAGGGGACTCAGTGGGAGGGTTAGGAAATTAGCAATAAAACAAAGGGGTAATGCACAGAAACAAGATTAAGCTAAATCAGGGGGCGGGTCACAGACCTCAGGCAGGTGCCAGTCGAGGACTGCTGGAGTAGGGAGACACACAAGAATCACACAAAGAGACGCACAAAGGAGAGAATGGGAAGGTTAAGGGGTCTAACTAGGCTAAAACAAAGCAAACAAACAGTATTTTACTCTCTTTTTTTCTACCAGAATGAGCAAATACAGGCTAGTAACAGTCCTTAAACAAACAAAAAATCAGCAGTAGGAATCCTGGTTTTCAGTTTAGCTATAATTGGTATTATGTGCACACACTAATAGCAAGTGCCAGGTAGCGAAGACTACAAAATTTGTGCACAGGCATGCAATTAGTCTTGGGGACCAGCCACGCTGGATTCCAGAGCTAGCCACTCAGGGAGTTCAGCAAGATGGTGAGCAGCCAATGGGGGCATTGCAGTCAGATGGCAGCAGAAATTTGGAAAAACAATCCAGGATCTTCGCTGCAACAGCTGCTGAGGGCTGAAGATCTGACTTCAGCAATTACCTGTGCTTGGAGAGCAGTGGGTGGGTGGCAGCAGGCAGGCTCCCGGTCTCGCTGCTGTAGTCAGCGGGCAGCTCAATCTTCAAAGCTGCTGCGAGGATGAGGTGCTTGCCTGAAGTGGCAACATGTCCTGCATTTCTACCTCACTTTTGTGATTTGAGAAAGAACAGATGTGTCACCTTAAAAACATAGAAACATAGAAATCTGTCAGCAGAAAAGGACCATCAAGTCTGCCCTTTTTCTCCCCATGGCTTTTTGGCCATCCTAACCTTATTCGTTTCCTCCTTTCAAACTGTTGCCTCTCATGTTTAGTCCAATATGGGTATCCCATGCCCTCTTGAATTCCCCTACCGATTTCACTCCCACCACCCACTCCAGTAGCCTAGTCCAGGGACTCACCACCCTCTCAGTGAAGTATTGCCCCCTCTCATTTCCTCTGAAACATTATCTCTTCAGTTTGAAGCTATGCCCCATGTTATCAATCATTTCAAAAATGTTCCCATCCCACACCCTGTTTATCCCCTTCAAATATTTAAGTTTCTATCATGACCCCCTCTCCTTTCTCATTTTTAGTGTGTGCAGGCCAAGCTCCTCCAGTCGTTCCTCATATGATCTCTTGTGTTGGCCCAACACCATTTTGGTAGCCCTTCTCTAGACCCACTCCACTCTATCCTTGTCCCCTTTCAGGTGTGGTTTCCAGAACTGTACCCTATACTCCAGGTTGGCCTAACCATGGATCTGTACAATGGCATAATGACCTCCCTCCTCCTGCTCGTGATACCCCTCCCTATGCATGCCACCATTCCATTTGCCTTCCCCACCGCCTTGTTGCACTGATTTGCCACTTTTAAGTTACTGAAATAATGATCCCCAGATCTCGTTCCTGTTTGGTTGTTTGAATTTCCTCCTCTCCCATCCTGTAGCTTACGTTTGGATTGGTGCAACCTATGTGCATAATTTTGCACTTCTTTGCGTTAAATTTCAATTGCCACCTCACTGACCACTCTTTCAGCCTGTCCAGATCCTCCCTCACTTTTTCTACCCCCGTGTATCCACCATATTACAGAGCTTTGTGTCATCTTAAAATAGACACACCTTCCTGCAGATCCTCCGTAATATCCCCAATAATGATATTAAACAGTATTGGGCCAAATACTGACACCTGGGGCACATCACTTGTCACTTTTTCCTCCCTGCTGTTAGCACCATTGACAACCACCCATTAATTTCTGCCCTCCAGCGTTTTCCATCCAGTTCGTTAATTTCCTCCCTACCCCTAAGCTGCCTGGTTTGTTTATTAGCCCCCTGTGAGGGACGGTGTTGAAGGCCTTACTGAAGTCCAGGTAGGCCAAGTCCACCACCCCTCCCTGATCACAGACCTCCATCAGGACATCAAAGAACTTGAACAAGTTCATTTGGCATGATCTCCCTCCTGTTAACCCATGGTGACTGCCATCCAAGAGCCCTCCCTCCTCCAGAAATTGCACCAGTCTTTCATTTATGAGTGCCTCCATTAGTTTGCATACCACGGAGGTATGACTGAGAGGGCAATAGTTTCCTGGATTCTTTCTCCTTCCCTTTTCCCTTTTCTAGGGACAGATGGAACCGGCTTGTGACTGCTGCTGCAAGTTCCTCCTTCATTTCCCTGAGCACCCTGGGATGTAGTGCATCAGGGCCCATTACTTTGTCTACACTTAATTTGCCTAGTTATCCCTATACCCTGCCTACAGTAAAATTACTTTTGTCTAGCTCCCTGCCCTCCTTCCCCATCCCCAAGTTTTGGTCCCCTTCCCTCCTCCTCAGTTGTGAAGACTGAGCTAAAGTACCTGTTTAACATGTCTGCCTTATCTTCTTCCTTCTTGATCAAATCCCCCATCCGCTTTTAGTCTCATTATTCCCTGTTTGCATTTTATGTTCTCACTAATGTACCTAAAAAAAACTTTTTGTCCCCCCTTCTGGCCTCCCTTGCTATTCTCTCTTCTGTCTGTGATTTTGCTCTCCTGACTGTTTGCCCTGCCACCTGAAGTTTTTTCCTATATACTTCCCTTTCCTCCCTTCTTTGAGTTGCTTTGCAAGCCCTGAAGGCTTTCTTTTTTTCCCCTTATTGATCCTGTTGCTGATCCCAGATCCATATTTTTATCAGTGCCTCCCTTCTCATTTAGACCTTGCATGTGTCAAGTCTGTAAGGACCCCAATCTAGCCTGCAGTGATATAAGTTTTACTTCCCTAGTTTTCTAAGATGAGAAGTATAACTTTATGAACTTCCAAGTTCTTTTTCAGGTGAAGCCAGTGAAAGTGACGGGAAGAATTTGGTTATGCTGATGGGGAGAGTGAAATGCTGACCATGTGATTTAAGGCATAAGATGAATGTTCATGAGTATTAAACTTATATAAATGCTAATTGCATTATGGGACTAATACCAAAGTTCAACTAAAGGGCACACATTTATTTTAATTTTTTTAAAACCATCGTGATTTTTTTCCATGTCAGTATTTAAAAAAATTTATTAATGTACGTGTCTTTGTAGAAAAAGTATACTGAGAGTATACTGACAATACTTATTTTATTAAAAACACCTCTGTCATGATGTTTTAATATCACTACAGAAAACAATCTCTAGACAGAGCTGATACGGCTGTGGCAAGCTGCCAAATGACCAAAGTTACACGTGTGAATAGAAAACTTTGAACAACCAGGTGTAACTCAGCTATTTTTTGGAGTTGTTTACTAAATATTCAACATGGTCTTTTTGGGATCCCTCCTTATGAAGAATGCCACTGTCATGTTGTCCTGAAAGGTGATTTTGCAAAGCGACTGTGCCATTCATTGCCACGGGTGTGAAAACACACTTTGGGCATGATGTGAACAATGAATACTGTACTGTTAATAAGCAGGTGTGTAAAAATGGCAATGTTGAAAATCTGGAGTGAAACTATTAAAAATTGGCAAAGTTGGGAGTATACGTAGAAACTGTGTAATGCACGCTTATAACACAGTCATTTTTGGGAATTTTTTCACTAAGTTTGCAGCATGGGATTTTTGTGACCCTATCTCATGAATAGTTGCATTGTCATTTCATTAATTTGTCCTGAAAGGTGATTCCATGTAGCTACTGTGAAATCACCTTTCAGGACAGATTAAAGAAATGACAGTGACAGTGGTCATGATGTTGGGTCCCAAGAACCCCCATGTTGAAAATTTGGGACCAAAATTCCTAATAAATGGCTCATATATCAGCATAAGTTGAAAACCCCATCGACTGCCATTATACGGCACTTACCTTTGATTCTTCAGTTTGCAGTCCAGCTTTGAAGAGTACAGACATGCTCCGGTCCAAAGAAGATGATAGCACCGACCTCCACAGGTACATATGGGGTAAGGGTGTGTGGGAAGGTGGGTGCTCAGTGGGAGGGTGTGAATGGGTGAGGGTGGACTGGGGCAATGATGAAGGACCATTTTCTTTTTTACAGGTAAAAAAACAAGACATCAGGGGATGGTTTTCTTTATTTATAGGAAAAGAAACATACATTTGGTTATACTAGGGTGGGTTCCCAGTGTGCAACATGAGTTGAGGGGAGACATGATGCTGATATGGGGATTAGGCACCCTGATGTCAGAGTGGGAATGGGAAATGGAGGAAGTGGGGAGGACAGGAGCAGTGGGAGGGTGAGGGAGAGTACCATCTGCAAGATGGAGGCAGCAACTCAACTGCACATCAATCAATCAATCAAAGTCTTTATTTAACCAGGCGATCACTGTTGAGCAAGCTCATTTTCGAGGTGGACCTGGGTTTGTTAACAAGGAACAAGGGACAATATACATGGGATGCAACACACAAGAAAATAGTAATATTATAAATAAAGTGAGATACAATAATACAGTATATACAAAGTATCAGCAGGTAGCATTGACAGTAGTACATGTTTGGAACAGAAGATACAGCTTGTTTTGGGTAGGACACAATTTTTCATAAAAGTAAAGAAATATACAGTACATATCAGGTGCACCGAACACAAATAAAATCTAATATAAATAGATATATAGTGATATGGTATTGAGAATTTAGAGCTGGAACCAGGGTTAAAGGAATGTGGAAGGGACAGATATGGGGGTAGAAAAAGGTGAGAGGGAAGAGTTGATTATAGATGTGATCAGTCTTTTAACAGTAGTAATTAGAGTGTGCTAGGACTTATAGGAATCACTATTTAGGGTAGACAGGCACAGGACTCCTTATTATTATGTAGATATAGAGATTTAAAAGCTGCTAGGCTGATAGGGTGAGTTAATTTCAAAGTTTTTTGCAGCTTGTTCCACAGTTGAGGGAGCACAAAGCTGATGGCTGCTCTGTCAATGCGAGATTTTGCTTTGTGAACATAAAGGTAGATATATGACGTGCTTCTCATGGCATACTTCCCCAGAGTGCACAAAGGTAAACAGACAGAGATATACTGTGTCAGTTTATTTAGGATAGCTTTGTATGTCCAAACCGCAGCATTTTTTTGCTGTCTGTTAGCAAGGGATGACCATCCCACTGCCGTGTACAATGCACAGTGGTGAGTTGAGTATGGAAGACCCGTGCTAAATCTTATGGCTCTGTGATAAAGCATATTGAGTTTGGCTAGGGTACCTGTAGGTCCCTGACTATATAGAAAGTCTGCGTAATCCAATAGGGAAAGAAATGTAGTTTGAACCAGTTTCAGTTTAGCGTCTCTTGTGAGGAGATTATTAACCCTAAAGAACAGACTAGTTCTTCTAAGTGATCTGTGAAAGTAAGTCTATGGTCTAACCAGACCCCCAGGTACTTGAACTTTGGTACATAGCCCAACTGCTCATCTAGAATGATATTGATCTGCAGGAGTGTCCCAGCAATTGCAGGATTTATTGCATTTTGAAGGGGCGAGAGGAACATTGCTTTTTTTTTTTTTTTTTTTTTGGCATTTAAGAGCAGTTTCTGGTTTATAAGCTGATGTTACAGCAGATTAAATTCATTTTGAAGGGCTTTACAGGCCATTTCGGGTATGGGGCTACTAGCATAGTGTACCGTATCATCTGCGAATAGCTGTATTTGTGCTTCTTTGATGGGGGCATCTTCGTTGTCAATATAAATGGTGAAGAGCAAGGGACCAAGAATGGAACCTTGCGGTACACCCCCCAATAAGGGGTTTTGGTAGAGAAACTTCCCCTTCTGCCTTTACTTATTGAAGTTGTCCTGAGAGGTAGTTGGAGAACCATTTAAGGGATAGGGAATCCAAACCAATTTTCTGGAGGGATGACAGAACCAGTCTGTGATCAACGGTATCGAACGCCTTACTTAGGTCTAAGAGAACTGCACAGACTTTTTTTTTGTCTAATTCAAGCTGCCAGTCATTTGTCACCTTGGCTAGAGCAGAAACTGTACTGTGCTGTGCTCTAAAACTGGATTGTAATGGGTTGAGCAATTTTTCTGATTCCAGGTACTTCTGAATCTGGGAGTTCACTATTTTCTCCAGCATCTTTGACAGGATTCGAAATAGGAAGATTGGCCTGTAGTTATTGAGGTCACTAGGATCTCCTGACTTAAACAAAGGGACCAGAAGTGCATTTTTCCAAATGATTGGTAGGTCACGCTGGGATAAGGATAAGTTGAAGAGATGAGTAATTGGGACTGCAAGGACACGGTAGCTGACCTTCAAGAAGTACGGGTCAATGGACTGGGAATGGGTTTTTCTTGTGTGTCCAATCTAAGTTGTTGGCGGAGGACATTCGCAGGAGAGGAGTCAAGGACTAGCCCTGCAATGGCAAAATCATTATTGAGAGCATCGAGGATAGATGGTCTGTCGGAGATGACAGTATTGTTGATCAGTAATTTAGTAGGTAGGGAATTTACAGTGGTGTGACCTTCAATGTCTTTGATAGTCTTCCAGAATTTGGAGCCATTTCTTGAGGAGCTCTCCAGCTGACAGTGGTAGAAATTAGCTTTGGCTTCTCTGACCAATTTGGTGCAGAGGTTCCTCACCCTCCGGAAAGAATTCCAGTCATTTATTAAATTAGTTTTCCTAGCAGTTCTCCAGAGTACATCCCTACTCCACAAAGCATCTTTCAGGTCTTCTGTAAACCACTGCCAGGATTTGTTTCTGGTACAACTTTTACTATAGGAGCATACTTGTTGAGAGACCCTAGCACAGTTTCTGAGAAAATATCATAAGCCGTAGTCAGGGACTTGGCTAGATAGAAGTCCTGCAATCGCATGGAGTCTCTTAGGTCTGATATATACCCATGGAGATCAAAGTTGCATATGCAACTTTTAAAGGAGAATTTTGGTACAGTTGTGGATTTAAGAGTGGATCTTACACATGCAATGAAGCAATGGTCGCTAATATCAGAGAAAAAGATGCCGGCATGGGAGAATAAATGGGGTTTGTTAACTAAAATGATATTCAAGAGATTACTATTATTAGGGTTGAGCTTGTTAGGATGAGTAGATACATTTATTAGCTGTGACAACCCAAGGGGATCACAGAACATTTTAAGTGGAGTGGATGCACTGGAGAGCCAGCCTAAGCTGAAGTCCCCTAGTATGATACACTCTAAAGATGCCAAACCCAGGATGTTTTCGAGATGTTTTAACAACTGTAGTCCAGCTGATGGGAGTCTGTAGCATCCTATTATATATAATGAGACACCGGTGGCAATTTCAATCTGTAATGACAAGCTTTCAAATTCTTTTCAGACAGAGGTTGAGTCAATTATAGCGGCAGGGAATTTATCCTTGATGTCAATAGCTACCCCACCACCTCTGGTTTGCCTATTGGTTCTGAACAAAGAGTAGGAGGGGATGTTAACTTCGTTGTTACTGGTCGCCGGTCGGAGCCAGGACTCCATAATCACCAGAACATCTGGAGCAGTATGACATACCCAGGCCTGAACAGAAGTGATTTTTTTTAATAGGCTACATACATTAACATGCAAGAATGTAAGCCCCTTGAGGCTGTGTAGCTGTACTGGGGATTCCATGGGTGCCAGAGGGCCTGGATTAAACTCAACATTTCCTGAGCATAGAGTTTTCTGCAGGGTCCTAGGAGAAGTGTGGGCGGCTGGGTCTTCTTTTGGTTACGTGATTTGTCTGCGGCAGTATAGAGAGTTCTGAGGCTAGTTCCCAGTTTTCCTGATGCTGCATACAATAACACCCTGACCGAAAGAGTCAATGGGAATAGGGGGGAGTATGCAGAAGGTGGTGTAGCCCTGTGGGCAGGCTCTAGGAGAGTTCCTGTATGCCAGTGCAGGTGAAGGACCAGCAGCAGGTTAGGGGAAGTTAGAGCACATACAAGTTCTTCTACTTGACAGGAAAAGTCCCGGTCAGACAATGTAAAAAGAGAGCCATTCTCCACTCTAGGAGTTGTTTTTTGATTCACATTCAGGTCCAATAAATGTAAGATGAGCAGAGACAAGCATAGAAGCAGGTAATATTCCCTCATTATGAGACTATCACCCAATGGGCACTACAAGTGTGGGCAAGAGAAGGATTCTCAGTGGAGGAGAATTTCTTAATCCCTGCAGAATACTACTATAGGCAGTGCAGTCTGAAGCAATAATCCTTAAGTACAGCTCCTAGTCAGGCTAATAAGAAAAGAGTTCACCTAACAATAGAGTAGTACTAGGGGCAGAGAGGATTTGAAGCAAATTTCTGAGCTACTACTCTGGAGCAGACTAAGTAGTAGAGAAATCATCTGACCTAAATCAACTGCCTTAGCAAGACAGAATATGCTAGTCAGCAATAAGCAAACCTAAAGTACCAAGATGGTATGCCTCAGCAAGACAGAATGAGATAAAGCTGCTAGAAGGCTTAGTTGCAAAAAGGGGATGGGAGGAATTGCAGTTGTTGACAGTAAGTAACCAATAAATTGAAACATCAAATAGGAGTGGGCGGAGACTGTTTGCATTTAAAGGAGGCCTAGGAGGGGGAGAGGGGTGGGGCGAAAATCAAGTAGAAGACTGCAGAGCTAGCACTGAATCAGTGCACATACAGTTGGAGAGAAACTGCAGCACGGGGGGAATGGTAAGTTACTTTACATAGGCCGAGCAGAACAGGCTAAATTAAAGTATGTAAATTAGAAGCTGAGTACAGGGATGCAGGCTTACATTAAGCCACATGTCTCGGGTGATCCTGTCTCAGGTAAGTGAGACCAGCCAATCAGGGAGCTGTACACAGGCATGGCGCCAACAGTGCTACCCTGAGAAGGTGCTGAAATTGAAAACAGCAAATTGCAAGTGATGATCTGGTTCAGCGTTCACACAGCCCAGAGAAATCGTGGCAATTTTTCAAGCATCGTACCTTATCTATCTCTTTGGGGAGGTGGGTGAATCAGGCTTCTTGCACCATAGAGGTGCTATGACTGGATCGTGACCACTGCCCATGGGGGCAAGTGGCACCTTATCTATCTCTTTGGGGGGTGGGTGGATCAGGCTCCTTGCACCGTAGAGGTGCTATGGCTGGATCGTGACCACTGCAAGGCATTCGTGCATGCATAGTTGCGGTAATCTGCCATTCACAAGATGGCAATGCCAGCAGAACATGGAGATAACAAAGAGAACAGTGTGGCTGTTACTCCATAGTGGCCAATTGTGGTACAGTGTTAAAATCTCCATTGGGCTTTCGGAAGTATACTTCCAAAAGTCCAACAGAAGGTGCCACGACCGGCCATTTTGTAAGCTACGATCAATCCAAAACAGCTGTAGGCTCTGCCCACAGCAGTAAAAATACCTATTTCTAAATTAATAAAATAATTAGTACTGTTTCATGATAATGATATAATGGAAGGGTAGCCTGGTATTATGTGGGGGAAGAGCTCCTCCCCCACCGCCTATTTAAACATGCCAGCTGACTTCCGCTCTGCTTAGAGTGAGTTGCACTAGCTGACCTGCTGTTGCTGGCCCGTGGCTGCTCTCTTCTTGTGCTTCCTTTCCCTCACCCTCTCGTCCTGCCTTCATTTTGTTTTGTTTTTTGTAGTGTTCCTAGCTCCCTGGCTCCTGTTTCTCCTTCGTCCTTAGTCTGTGTGCTTTTTTTTTTTTATTTGGAGGGGTTGTTGTTCTTCCTGACCTTGCCTTTCTCCATTCTTCTGCTGCTTAGCCCACGCTCCTCCTATTTGTGTACTTATATCACTGTCTCATCTCCTTCCTGAGCAGCCAGGCTCCATGCATAGTCAGTCACTGCTTCGCTCTCCTCACACTGTTACAGTTTGGGGCTTCTTCAGGACCGCCACCACCGTCCACGGGGTAATACATTCCTTTGATGCTACCACAATTGCTGGGCTTGCCATTTGGGGCCATGGCTCCTGCCGCAACACACTGTCTCCTAGCTGCACGTACCTTCCTCCTACACCTGGTGCCTGCTTTCTGGACCTGTCCACTGCAATCCATAGTGCACCATTACATCCAACAAGCTGCAACACGGATGGCTGACATTTATTTCACCTGCTCCATTAGGCACCTGCATGTATTCTCTGCCAAGCCCCTAAGCTTCCTTCGGACAGTGCCTTCTTCTGCTGCATAGTACTTTGGCCGCTTCTCCACAAAAAGGGGTTGGGAAACGCCACGCTTTCTTTACTACTCAGTTGGTTTCCCTTCCTCCAGCCTGACAGGATCTTGGGGACACATTTATTTGGGACCTTTCTGGAAGCACATGTTGCACTTCATTCTCTCTTCACTCCGTGCATTTAACTCCCAACTGCCCAGCTCATTGTGGTTCGCTGCACTTCAAGGTTTGACTGCTGCTAACTTCCTACCTTAAAGCTACTGTGAAGATTTAAAGTGACATACATTTGAACATTTCCCAATGCTTGGGAAATGTACACATCATGTGTTTGGGGAGTTGTTCGTATCCAACAGACTATGCAGTTATCGCCACCACTCCATAAGTGGCATTGTCATATCTATCTACAATAACTTAGGCATTTGCAGCACAGAGGACATTCATCAGTGATATGCCACCGTCTTTCTTCATTGTGCTTGACTACTTACTCCTAGCCTGGCCTGCATTCAGTGCTCATTTCCTACCCTGCATGGGTTTGCAGTCATGTTAGCCTTTGTGGGGCTTAGCTGCCACTCTATACTCCTTCCCTCAGCTACCCTACATGTAGTCTAGCCATTCATCCTGCAAATGCATAGACTTAGCTGCTTCTTGCTTTTCACCTCTGGACTCCTGCCATTCACTCTGCTGTGTGCTTTATCATTACCTATTGCACCCTGTTTGGATTCCGCCTCTGTCCCATCATCTCAACTTCTCCATTACTTGTGATTTGGATACACACCAGGATGTCTTGCTTTCAGTTGTTCCGATTGGATTCTGGATTCTGCAGTTCACCTTGCCTTCGCACTTCTCATCTGTCCAAGACCATCTGAGCTCCTTTGGATTTTTACATCTGTGTCTGAGGATTTCGTCACTCTTCCCCGATGCTTACTGCGCTGCTTGGTTTCGTTTGCTCCTTCCTCTCTCTCCCGCTGCTTATGTGTGGTCCAGTCATATTGCCACCCTTTCTGGAGCTTAGCTGCCACTATTTACTTACCTTACCAGCTGACCTACATGTGGTCCAGCTGCGCGTGCTAGCTTACATGGGGCTAGCAGCTGATCTTACTTAGTTTACCGGCTAACCTCTCATGGTCTAGCTGCATACTAACCTTCTTGGGTTTAGCTGTTAATTATATTTACTCACCAGCTGACGTACTCATTCATTCATACCATCTGCTGTTCATCGGCTGACATACACTTGGTCTGGCTGCACTGCCTTATCTCATTTTGCTTGCTCCCCTTCATTCTCATGGATGTTTCCTACAGAGCTTCTTCTCATTCAGACCTACCTTTCCAAATCTGGTTCCTAATATTCTGCCTCCATTGGATTATTCTGTATTACATCAAGATATTTGCCTCAATTCTCTTGGATGCTCCTCATCATGCTACTTCAACATCCCCGGAGTTACTACTATCGTCTCCGCCAGGATTACCTGCTGACCTTTATTCCATCTGTCTTTCTTGGTTGAAATGCTGCCTAAAATATTCAGTTGCTACAGTTTCCTGATGCTTATTTCCTCTCATCGAGTTGCCAGCTCTTCCGCCATGGTCTCTTCATTGCAATCCTTACCATCCTCGATCTTCAGGATACTGCAGTCTACAGCACCATTCTGCTCTCATAAGTCTGCCTTAACACTACAGAACTACTCTGCACTAAACTTACTCAGGTTATGCCACCGATGACAGTCTACAGAACCATTCTGTTCTCATCAGTCTGCCTGAACACTGCAGTACTACTCCGCACTAACCTGACTGGGATATGCCGCCATTATAGTACCATTTACAATTTTTTTTTCCTCACTACTTCGCTGCTTTCTGCATTACACACGGGTCCACATTTCCATTACATTCTCTACCACTATTCTACAACCTGTCTCACCATGCAGGGCCAGAACTTCGACATCGCATGTGATCAGATTTGTGCCCCAATGGGCCAGAAGTCCTGGGTTCCTATATATTTTTTTGCGCCATAATCACCTGCTCGACTTGCCTTCGCCCTTTGGGCTGGGAGGTTTACTTGCTAATCGTTTGCTTCTACGACCTGCCTTCGCCCATCGGGCTGGGAGATTATCTACTACTCTTCTGCTTCTATGACCTGCCTTTGTCCATTGGGCTGGGAGGTTCCCTCCTTCCGATCTTCTTCTGCCTCATCAGCTCAGGCCTGGAGATTTACTCATTCTACTGCATGTATACTTGCTGCAGTGGTGGCCAGCCAGAAGCTCCTTCCATATGGATTCGCATTTGGCCATTCCTTCGATCGTCATCTATCCTTGGATGCTGTGTCCTGCTGCTTCCGCTGTATGGACTTACTGCTGCTTCCAAATTCCAGGACACTTTGTTGAGCTTCTCAAGAAGACCTTCCTTCTTCTGCTTGTGTTTTACTGCTTCTTGAATCCTGTGATGCTTCTCCATTTGCCTCAGCCTCTTCAGTTATCTCCATCTGGGACTGCTGCCTCGAACATCGCATGCCTACACTTTCAAATGCTATTCCTCATCCAGGTGCCATCTATATGCCACAATTTTCAATGCGATCCCTGTCTTCCTTAATCTATTGGATACGTCAGTCCTCAGCACCATTCCATTCTCTACATCTGCCTTACACATGCAGTACTACTCTGCTCTAAACTGACTCAAGATACGTCTCACCTGGAATCAGCCGTCTCTCTCTCTCCTACCCCACCAGCTGTCATTCAGCTGCGCTTTCTTCAGGGGCCGATTGCCATGTCCTGTTCCTTCTCATCTGTATTCATGGGTGCACTCCTGCTCCTACTACCTCTCACTTCAGATTAGCAGTCCATCTGACTTGCTTACTTTTGGGGTTCACCATATTCTACTACTTGGATGCTTCATACCTCACACCAGTGTCTCTGATTATCCTCTACAGCTTGCCATTATTCCAGCTCAGCTCTTCAGCCATTGTCTTTGTATCAATTCCTAAGACTATACTCTACTTATCAGAACAAGATTCATCAGTCGGTAGCCTGGCTACAAGCCTTCTTTCATTACACGTACTATACAAGCCCTCTATTAGAAATCAGGAAGTCATAATATTTCTATTCATCCTGCCTCGTTGACATCAAGTTTGGATGCAACTATCTGCGTCTGGTCTCCTGTATTGAATTCATCAGTCATCAACTTCATCTCCATCATCATCATTTCCTGGATTATGACCTCTATCAACTGAAGTCCAGAAGAAAGTTCTTCATATATCCACTCTCCATCATTCCGAATTGTACATAGATTTCGGACTCAGACTTTATTAGGAGGAAAATACTTCATGGGACATTTACAATTCAGCTTTCTTAAGCTCTGTTTATCTGGATTAAAGTCTGCAAATTAGAATTCAGATATTAGCTGATTAATTTAGTTTAACTAGGATTTCTCTCCTTTAGTGTGCCCAGAAGGATGGGCAGGTCAGTAGCCATGGGTCCTCAGAGGTTTCCCCCCAAGGGTTTTTTTTCTTTCCTGAGTGTTACTGGTCACAGTCTCTGGAGTTGGAGGAGGTGATCATCTATTCTTATCATTATTAGTGTTGTCATGCATGACTTCTTCAGCATTCAGTTAAAGAACAATTGTTGATATATATTATTCTTTGTGGGGCTTTCATAATTCTAAACCAAGCTTCCTTCCTACAGGTGGGATATAGAGAAAGGCCAAAACCATCAAATATTATCAAACAACTCAATTCAAAGCATCCAAGTACCTAAGCACAATCATTCTATACTACTACCTATAAACATTGTACTCTTAATGCTGGCCTCTGTATCCAACAACCATAGTCATCATTCAACTATATGTTACATAAGCACTGAGCTATGAACCACACATAGTGGAAGGGTAGCCCGGTATTATGTGGGGGAAGAGCTCTTCCCCCACAGCCTATTTAAACATGCCAGCTGACTTTTGCTCTGCTTAGAGTGAGTCGCACTCCCCCACCATCCTCCCTGACACCTCCTCCTACTCCGGCACTCTTATCCCACCAGGGGAGCTTTCATAATTCTAAACCAAGCTTCCTTCCTAGAGGTGGGATACAGAGAAAGGCCAAAACCATCAAATATTATCAAGCAACTAAATTCAAAACATCCAAGTACCCAGGCACAATCATTCTATACTATTTTTTTTTATTTTATTTTATTTAAACAGCAGTTTGGAAAACCTTTGAGCCATAGGCTCATTTACAAAGGTACCTTGTCACAGTAAGACAAACCAAAATACACAGTATAGCAGTACAACACATAGGTATAACAGTAAATTAAGACATAGATACAAACAAGCTGGTACAGGTAGGATGGATGCAAACAATACCAAAGTTATGTTGTCCTTAGCAGCTTAGTAATAAGCTTTGTCATAAGTATTGAGTACGGCTTTGACTAGCGGCAGTTACAGCATCGGGTGTTAATAAGGTGGTTACGTAAGGAAGTTTTGAAGCACGATATAGTTGGAGCTTCGGAGATGGAGGGGGCAGTGTGTTGAACCAGGAGGGGGCCCTAAAGCTGAAGGCTCTTTGGCCGTGAGAGGTCCTAGCTCTAGGGATAACAAGAGAGGTTTTCCCAGAGGTCCGAGTATGAACTAGTGGGACAGACCTACTACTACCTATAAACATTGTCCTCTTAATGCTGGCCTCTGTATCCAACAACCATATTCATCATTCAACTATATGTCGCATAAGCACTGAGCTATGAACCACACATAATAATGACAACATTTCTTAATGGCAAGACTCCAAGATTGTATTAGGAAAAAATGCTTCTAGCACTAACAGTTCAAGAGTTAGACTGTTCTAACAATATTTTCTTTAAAAAGTGATTATTTTGGAACCATTAGGGCTTGAGACTTATTTTTTAAAGAAAGCTTGGAGTCAGCTTAGTAGACATATCCATAATGTATTACTACAGCAATCATATAACAATATAAAGAGAAAACATTAAAGTTTCATATCGCTATAAAAATGTATGATGATTCATTAAATGTTTCATGTCTTGTCAGTTTTTACAAAATATTATATTGCAATATATAGACATGTAGCAATAGTGGACAATTATATTGTTGTGGTATATACATGCTGAATGGACTCTAAGCTTTCAGTTTAAAAAAGTATTATGATTAACAATTCAAATGTTACAACTTTTAAAACATAGTTTGATGCATAATAAAATATCATAAGATTATTTTTAGAAATGGTCGGAAGATACTAGCAGTTGTTCTGTTTAAGAATAAACTCATTCTTTTCTAGTTATGGGCTAAATTTTCAAAGATCCCTTAGACTGATGCAATCTGCAGAAATCTTGGACTGCAATGAACTCCAGGTACATCAGGGACACTGTGCCCAATTCTGTAAAATCAGGGGTCCCTGCACAAAAAAACTTGGGAGTTACCACACCCACAGGCTGTACCAAACAATTGGTGCATTTGTGAGAATTGCTATGGGGATGAATCCCCACCACCCAGAACAACACTAGAGCGTCTGGAATGGTTGGTGTGGTGAAATATGCATACCAGGGGGTCTGGGGCAGAAAGGGTATGGTGGAGTCCATTAGGTGGAGTGGTGGAGATTGTAGGCATGCAAGGAAGTGATGTGGCATGTGGTGGGGGTGACATTTATATAGGTATAAAGTCAATGGGATGATACTGTGGGGGGAGGTGTTCCAGGAACAAACAGTGCTATGACCCCATGAGGGTACAGCGCTGTCAAGAGTCCCAGGTCTTGCTCCCCTATGGCCATGGAACTGTTTGCCCCCACATGCCCCTTCTGCCTCTGGACCCCACTTTCAGAACCCCCCAATTTGCCACACTGTGTGGCACTGGTGCAAGGTGCTTAGACCACTCATGGCTGGGCTAAGTCAAGCCCCTACTGCACCCATGGTAGGGTTTACAAAATATGAAAAAAGAAAATGTTGCAGCCCCACCATGGAACATGTCCTCTTGCAACCAAGTGCACCCTGTTGTATGTCACAAGGGTGGTGCAGTGCCACTTTGACCCAGCAGCTCCCCATTTTGGTGCAGACTGTGTTTGAAAATTGGGAATGCTACATCTTTTGATGCAAGGTTCCACTTGCATCATTTATGTTTGAGAAAACTGCCTTGTTTCATTCTGCAGGCTTTGAAAATTAAGCCATTTGTCTCCACATAATACCTTTTTGAGAGTGTCCCACAATATGGCAGAGTAAAACCCCTCTATGTCATTATCATAGAAACATAGAAACACAGAATTTGATGGCAGATAAGGACCACTAAGCCCATCTAGTCTGACCATTTCTGAACCTAATGGATAAACTGCAGATCCTAGTTAACCAACAACCTACTTCTTCTTACCCCCCCACTAGAATTGCCTTATGTCTGTCCCATGTATTCTTGAATTACCCCACTGTTTTTGACTCCACGATCTCCTCAGGAAGGTTGTTCCATACATCCACAACCCTCTTCATGAAACAATACTTCCTCACATTACCTCTGAGCCATCCTCCCTCTATCTTCAAATTGTGCCCCCTTGTTCTTGCACATCTGTTTTTATGAAGGATGCTACCCTCTTGGACTTTGTTGAGTCCCTTGATGTACTTGCAGATTTCTATCATGTTCCCCCTCTCCCTCCTTTCCTTGAGGGTATACCTATTAAGCTTCTTTAGTCTCCCTTCATATGTCTTCTGGTGCTGACCCTGCACCATTTTGGTTGCCTTCCTCTGGACAGCCTTCACCCTGTCTATGTCTTTGCAGAGGTGGGGTCTCCAGAACTGCACACAGTACTCCAGATGGGGTCCCAACAACTCTCTGTACAGAGGGATAACAATTTCCTGTTTTCCACTGGTGATGCCTCTCCTTATGCATCCCAGCATCCCACCAGCCCTCGTTACTGCCTTCTCACATTTCTAGTCCACCTTTAGGTCATCTGATATAACTACCCCAAGGTCCCTTTCCATTTTTGTTGTTGTCAGTATTTCACCCCCCATTGTGTACTCTTCCTCTGGGTTTTTGTTTCCCAGGTGCATTGTTTTGCACTTCTTTGCATTGAATCTAAGCTGCCATACATTTGACCATTCCTCCAATCCTGCCAAGTCCCTTCTCATCCTTTCTACCCCACCTTGTGTATCAACCAGGTTGCAGATCTTTGTGTCGTCTGCAAAGAGAAATACTTTTCCTTCCATTCCCTATGCAATGTCACTTTTAAAGACATTAAAAAGGACTGTACTCAATACTGAACCCTGTGTTACCCCATTAGTAACCCCCTTTCTTCACTGTGGACTCTGTTTCCTATTACCCTTTAAGTCCTGTTGTCCAGCCAATGTTTTACCGAGGCTACCATCCTGGGACCCACTCCTAGGCTGCGTATTTGTTTATTAATCTGTTATGTGGAACTGTGTCAAATGCCTTGCTAAAGTCTAGGTATGCCATGTCCACAGCCCCTCCCTGGTCTACTACATTGGTCACCCAGTCAAAGAAATCTATTAGATTGATCTGACATGACCTTCCCACTGTGAATCCATGCTGTCTTGGGTCATGTGCCCCACTGGCCTCTAGGTACTCAACAGAGATACTCAAGAGATGAAGGTCTATACTGGCATGATGGTCTGCATCTGTCCAGGAAGGGAAACATGCTCCTAGGTGACAGATTTAAAGGCTTCCTTGGCAAGCTTTTAAACTAGCCAAGGAGGGAGGTGCTGATAGGAAACAGGAAAGTTCAAGCCTCCCCTCGCAAAGCATGGCAGGTAGTAGGGTAAGCACTGAGGTACAGAGCTTGACAGAGGGAAGGACAGGGGTAAATGGAAAAATGGACAAGGGCAATAAGAGCAAGGATGGGGTAAAAAAGGATAAAGCCAACATTAAATGGAGAGCAATGAGTACCAATGCCCGTAGTCTTGGAAACAAGCTTCCAGAGCTAGTAGCCCTGATGGAAGTGGAACACTTGGATATTGTGGCAGTCACAGAAACATGGTACATGGAGAACCATGACTGGGATGCCAACATACCAGGGTACACAATCTACAGAAGGGACAGGGAGGGTAAAAGAGGAGGTGGAGTAGCTCTCTACATAAGGGAAGGAATCAAAGTAACAGAACTAAAAAGTAAAGGGGGAGGACAAGAGGAACTCTGGGTCACATTGGAGGCAGGGAATGTCATCACAATCCGCACAGGGGTTGTATACAGACTCCTGTCTCAAGGGGAGGAAATGGACAAGAAAACGATAGAGGGCATTCTCAAAATGGCTGAAAAAGGGGAGATACTGTTGATGGGGGACCTGAATATTCCAGATGTTAACTGGGCAACATGGACTGCAGCCACATCCAAGAGCAGGGTCATTCTTGATGCCCTACAGGGAGCATGCCTTAGACAGCTAGTGGTGGAACCCACTCGGGAGGGAGCAATATTAGACCTGGTACTATCAAATGGAGAGAGGATCACAAACTTAGAAGTCAGTAGACACCTGGGAACAAGCGACCACTGCACAGTGTGCTTCACAATAAACACAACCATGGAGACAAGCCATACAAATACAAGGATACTGGACTTTAGAAGGGCTGACTTTGGCATAATGGGTGAATACCTGAGGAATGCATTAGCAAATG
The DNA here is from genome assembly GCA_016271365.2 of Neoceratodus forsteri. NCBI lineage: Eukaryota > Metazoa > Chordata > Ceratodontiformes > Ceratodontidae > Neoceratodus > Neoceratodus forsteri. Next base: position 859,866,431 of record CM057458.1, on the reverse strand, counting down.
ACCAGAAAGGAGGGGTGGAAGAACAATGGGGAAAAATCAAAACTGCCATCATGGAGGCAACAAGTCTTTGTGTGAAACAAATAAAGAAAACAAAGCAGAATAAAAAACCACCATGGCTCTCAAAAGAAAGTGTCAGGGAAGGTTAAGGAGAAAAAGGCTGCATTCAAAAAGTATAAGGAATCACAGACTGAGCATGACAGGGAACTGTATCAATTAAAGCAGAGAGAAGTGGGGAAGGCAGTCAGAAAAGCAAAGGCCCAAACCGAGGAAAGGATAGCCAACTCAGTTAAGAAGGGGGATAAAACCTTTTATAGGTACATTAGGGAACATAGAAAGGTTAAGGGAGGGATAGGGAAGATTAATAAAGGAGAGGGGAGGTGGCAGAGGGAGACAGTGAAAAGGCAGAGATAATGAATGAATGCTTTTGCTCAGTATTCATAAAAGAAGAAGAGGGGGGAGTTACCTACACCAAACAGTAGAAGCACTCTGGATAGTGGGGTTGATACCAGTCCATTTAAAGAAGAAAGAGTACCGAAATAACTTCTAAAACTCAAGGTGGACAAAGCAATGGGGCCTGACGGGATTCACCCTAGAATCCTAAAAGAGCTAAGGGAGGACCTAGTGACACCACTAACCACACTTTTTAACAAATCATGGGAAGATGGGGTGGTACCTGAGGACTGGAGGAGGGCAGATGTGATTCCCTTCACAAAAGTGGGAGCAAGGCAGAAGCAGGAAACTACAGACCTGTTAGTTTGACCCAGTGGTGGGGAAAATGATGGAATCACTTCTGAAAGAAAGAATTGTTGAGTACCTAGAGGTCAGCAGGGCACTGGACCCAAAGCAGCATGGATTCACAGCAGGAAGGTCATGTCAGACAAATCTAATCGATTTCTTTGACTGGGTGACCAAAGTAATAGACCAGAGAGGGGCTGTGGATATGGCCTACCTAGACTTTAGCAAGGCATTTGACACAGTCCTCACAAAAGATTAATAATCAAGTTAGCCAGCCTGGGAGTGGGTCCCAGGGTGGTAGCCTGGGTAGAAAACTGGCTGCACAACAGGACACAGAAGGTAATAGTGATTGGAACACATTCTGAAGAAAGGGGAGTTACTAGTGGAGTACCTCAGGGCTCAGTACTGGGTCCAGTCCTCTTTAACGTCTTTATAGGTGACATTGCAGAGGGTCTGGAAGGAAAGGTATGCCTCTTTGCAGATGACACAAAGATCTGTAACAGAGTTGATACACAAGGGGGGTAGAAAGGATGAGAAGGGACATGGCAAGGTTGGAGGAATGGTCAGACATATGGCAACTTAGATTCAATGCAAAGAAGTGCAAAGTAATGCACCTGGGAAATAAAAATCCAGGAGAAGAGTACACAATAGCAGGGGAGGTACTAACAACAACAATAATGGAAAGGGATCTGGGTGTAGTCATATCAGATGACCTAAAGGTGGGTATGCAATGTGAGAAATCAGTAGGAAAGCCAGGGGGATACTGGGATGCATAGGGAGGGGCATCACAAGTAGAAAAAGGGAAGTGGTTATCCCTCTATACAGACAGTTGGTGAGACCCCATCTGGAGTACTGCATGCAGTTTTGGAGACCTCATCTATGCAAGGACATAGACAGGATGGAAGCAGTCCAGAGGAGGGCAACTAAAATGGTGCAGGATCTACATCAGAAACCATATGAAGGGAGACTGAGAGAGCTTAATATGTATACCCTTGATGAAAGGAGGGACGGGGGCATGATAGAAACTTTTAAGTACCTCAAGGGAATCAACAAAGTCCAGGAGGGTAGCATCTTTCAGAAAAAGAGATGTGTAAGAACAAGGGGGCACAATTTAAAGTTAGAGGGGGGATGGCTCAGGGGTAATGTGAGGAAATTCTTTTTCATGGAGAGAGTGGTGGACGCATGGAACCGCCTTCCTGGAGAGGTTGTGAGGTCTAAAACAGTGGAGGAATTCAAACATGCATGGGACAGACATAAGGCAATTATAGTGGGGGGTTGCAGGAAATAGGCTGTTGGTTAACTAGAATCTGCAGCTTATCCAGTAGGTAGGGAAATGGGCAGACTGGGTGGGCCAAGTGGTCCTTATCTGCTGTCAAAATCTATGTTTCTATGTAACTCTTTCTTTCAGAAGTGATTCCATCATTTTCCCTACCACTGAGATTAAACTGAAAGGTCTGTAGTTTTCCGCATCTGTCTTGCTCCCACTTTTGTGAAGGGAAATCATATCTGCCCTCCTCCAATCCTCAGGTACCACACTATCCTCCCATGATTTGTTAAAAGGTGTAGCCAATGGTGTTACTAGTTCTCCCCTTAGTTCTTTTATAATTCTGGGGTGAATCCCATTACGCCCCATTGCTTTGTCCACCTTCAGTTTTAGCAGCTCTTTCAGAACCCTTTCCTCTTTGAAAGGACTGAAATTGACCCCCCTATCCAGAGTGCTTCTATTGACTGTATTGGGTACCTCATCCTTTTCTTCCTTTGTGAATACTGAACAGAAGTATTCATTCAGTATCCCTATTTTTCACTGTCCCTCTCTGCCCACCCACCCTCCTCTTTATTAAGCCTCAGTATACCTCCCTTTGTCTTTCTTCACTCCCTAATGTACCTATAAAATGTTTTATCCCCCTTCTTAAGTGAGTTGGCTATCTTTTCCTCAGTTTGGGCCTTTGCTATTCTGACTGCCTTCCCTCCTTCCATCTGCTTTAACCGGTACAGTTGTCTGTCCTGCTCCTTCTGTGTTTCCTTATACTTCCTGAATGCTATCTTTTTCTCCCTAGCCTTCCCCATCACCTTTTTTGAGAATCAAAATTTTTTTTATTTTGTTTTGATTTGTTTATTTGCTTCACACAAAGGCTTGTTGCCTCTGTGATGGCAGTTCTGATGTTTCCCCATTGTTGCTCCACCCCTCCTTCTTGCCTGTTTGCTAGTGCTTTTCTGAAGCACTCTCCCATTTTGACCAAATCAGCCCTCCTGAAGACCAATACCTTCACCTCTGTATGGCTTGACTCTACAACTGAGTTTATCATGAACCACACTGTTTGGTGGTCACTTGTTCCCAGATGACTACCCACTTCTAGATCTAAGATCCTCTCTCCATCCCCATTTGAGAGTAGAACATGCTTTAGTCTTTCTTACATTGTTTTCCCTGAAAAGCATCAATATTCAATAATGAATTATTGAGTCTCCACAGCATATTACCTCACTAGTAGCCAAGGTTCATTTACAGAAGAAGGGCTGCATGGTCCAATAGCAGAATCGGTAACACCATACAATAATGAGTGTATATAAATGCTCCTTAGACATTTGAAAAATTCTATGTGAGTGTAAATTCAATGGGGCATTAAGCATTGAGTATAAAACTGTATGGTAGGGTTAAGGGTATGCTTCTCATTAGTCCACCCTGCTTCTTTAAAGAAAGAATGACTAATTTTCTGAGCCAGGTAGTCTCTGGGTGGGCATGGATTGGTAGTGTCCCGGGGTTTTAACAATTAGATTATAATCTCTGCCATTATTAAAACACATACTTGCAAATCTACAGTTTTCCTATAGAGTTACCTTATGCTCAAAATATCAGCCAACACACTGAAAATGGATAGATCATGGTATCAGCACTGCAGTACCACTTTTGTTACCCTTATAAAATGTAGATGCAATAAGTTGAGTGAACTGAAAGTGTAGTAATTTAATATCCTTTTTTATGGGATAAATGTGTTTCTTGGAAAAAAACAAAAGGGTTGTTGTCTTCATATTGCTACCAACATTTTAGATCTTTAAAGGGTCTATTGAGCCTGTTTACAATGGGAGAATATGTTTTTGGGAGGTTGCCATAGTAAAGGCATGGTGAGATAGTCAATTACTAAATTCTCCGAATTATCTCGAAACCTGTAGTTACTGCTGGGACTACAAGGTCTCTGAGACTTTGAGTAGTAAGCAGAAGCCTTTTAGTAACTTCCACTGAAGAGCAAAAAAGTGTAAAGTACAACAAAGCCTTCAATAGTTAGAATGTTGACAGTTTCATAACTCCATAAATACAGCAAAGCAATAAAATTTATGGTTAGGTATGCAGCATAACAGTGATAAAGTGTCACACAGTACAGGTAACACAGTTGCAGAGAAACATGGAATTTATCAGCAGGAAAGGACCACTTAGCCAGTCAGTCTGCTCAGATAGTCCCTGCTTACTCAGTCTTTTCAGACCCTAACTGATCTCTGGTAACCTTCCCTTCCTCCCTACCTATTTAATAATATCGCCCTTCAGTATGTCTATGCCATTCATGCTGGAAGCTTCCATACTGTTATAGACTCCACCATTTCAGCTGACAGTCTGTTCCAGGTGTCCATCACTCTTTCAGTGAAGTAGTACTTCGTCATGTCCCAGTACAAACTCCTCCCCCTGTAATTAGCTCAACTGGACCAGAGAGCACAGAAAATGGTGACATTCCGATGTATGAGGTTTTTGTGAGAAGAACCTCTATTAGATCTATGAATTTCGCTTTGCAGTGAGGAGGGAAGCTGTCCACTCTGAAGGTGGCAGGCCTCCATATGGCACAGACAGAAAGGGTTGCATCCTCACAGGTAGTGAAACCTTCTAAACCTGGATTTGGGCAGATGAAGGTGTCACACTCTATTAGCATCCATAAAATAATAAACAGACACCACAAACCAGGTAATACCATAGTACACTATTTCACTTACAGAAATAATTATATGAAATGTTTTCATGCTGCGCACATAAAACTACCCATGTCATATGCATGCTGCAAGCATGATTTAAATGTTAAATTGGAACCAATTGCATGTATGTGGCATGTGTGCAGCAAGCAAGTGTGGAAACATGCTTTTTATGTTAAATTTGAACAGACTGTGTACACATGGCATGCATGCAAAAAGGAAGTGGTCATTTATAACTACACATATAAAAGTTAAGTGACTTGCCCAGGATCACACCATACACAAGTGGGGGTTGATGAGATTCCAACCCAGGTCTTCAGATCTCCAAGTCTCTTAGTTTGCAGTACAGTGCATTTAACCACTAAGCTATACTGCCTGCACACATATGGTCTCACTTGTACTTCAATACAAATCTGCCTACATCTGTATGCATGCGGCATGCTTATAGCCACTGTTATACTTTTTAATTTTCCCATCCCCTTTTAGTTCAGTTGAACTTTAACTGAACTGTAGCACATATACCAATGGAAACACATGCAGTTCTTCCCACCCCCAATACACACTTATCCAAAAAACTACTTAATTACTTTTCTGTGGCCAGTACTCCTACTATTTTCTCTCCATAGGTTTTGAATGCTTCCATGCAAACAGACTTTAAGGGGAAAACACAAAAGTAGCAATGACTCAACACACACACACACACACACACACACACACACACGCACACACACACACACACACACACACACACACACACACACACACCCATGGCTAGTCCCCACCCCCCGTCCATACACACTGTAGCAGATGTGGCCATGCTGCTACAGACAACCCACCAAGTATAGATATAAGTTGAGAGTCTCTTACATAAGTATTATGGGAGCCAGAGGCAGGAATCTTTAAGAGATGATGTCCATGGGTTAGAGTGCTGGGGAGTACCCCCTTGAAATGAATGGAGTTATTTTTTAGTACTATTTTATACATTATGATGGCAAGTTGGAGAATAATGACAGCCACTGTTCTATGAACAAGGCCTTTGTTAGCTGAGCCATGGCCTTCATTAATCCCCAACTCTCAATCAATAATGTATAAAATGACCAGCCCAGTGGTGCAGAGGGTTGAGGTGCTGGATGCCACACCTTATGCCATACAGGTGACCTGAGTTTGGGAATGAGCCTGGGTCATCGGAGGTCAGCAAGGGTGGGAGGGAGAGGGTGTGAGTGGCTGCTGACTGGCAGTTTTCTGCCTTGGGAGGGAGTATCTCATGTCCTCGGAGCATGGCTGCCCCCTGATGGCAGCTAGAGTGGAGGCATTGCTCTGAAGAGTGCTGACACTAGGCCAAGGTTGAGCAGAAAGGCTCATTCTGGAGCTGTGGTGTGCATGTGCACCTCCACATGAATGCGTCACCGCTTCCAGGGTCTCAGGATTTGGGCACCTAGGGGAGAAATTGGAGGAAAGATGGAGGCCACCCAATGATGAAGCCTCCGGTCCAGGCTATGTGGTTCTGCAAGGTGCCACAAGTCCCCGAAAGACCCCGAGTTCCGGTAGGTTGGCTGATGACCAGGTGACCCACCGAAGGAGGACAAAACAGACAACCCATGAAGTATAGATATAAGTTGAGAGTGTCTTACATGAGTACTAGAGAACAAGAGGCAATAGTCTTTAAGAGATGATGTCCATGGGTGAGAGTGCTGGGGCGTACCACCTTGAAATAAATGAAGTAATTTTTTTATTACTATTTTATACATTATGATGGCAAGTTGGAGAATAATGACAGCCACTGTTCTATGAACAAGGCCCTTGTTAGTTGAGTGGTGGCCTTCATTAATCTCCAACTCTCCCTCAATAATGTTTAAAATAGCTGGCCCAGTGGTGCAGATGGTTGAGGTGCTGGACGCCACACCTCGCTCCACACCAGTGACCAAGGATTGGGAATGAGCCTGGGTCATAGGAGATTGGCAGAGGGGAGGGAGAGGATGTGAGTGTCTGCTGACTGGTAGCTCTCTGCCTTGGGATGGAGTAGCTTGTCTCCTCAGGGCATGGCAACCCCCGATGGAGGCTGGAGTGGAGGCATTGCTCCGAGGAGTGCCAGTGATAGGCTGAGGTAGGGTGGAAGAGGCTGGTACTGGAGCTGCAGTGCACATGTGCGCATCCACATTCATGCGTCACAACTTCTGGGGTCTTGGGATTAGGGTACCTAGGGGAGAAAACAGAGGAAAGACGGGGGTCACCCAATGATGAAGCCTCCAGGCTGGGCTATGGGGTTTCACCAGGGCGTGCAAGGCGCTACAAGCCCCCAATAGACCCCAAGTTCAGTAGATTGGCTGACGACCAGTCTACCCACTGAAGGAGAATAAATACAATTGTAAAAAAAAATGTTTATAATAGTAATAACAAAATACCCCTATTCATTTCAATGGTTCATGCCCCTGTAGTCTCCCTTTCCCCATGTCATAATGTTCCTGAGCATTGGGATGTGGAGGTCAGCTTCACTGGGGGGGGGGCATAAGCCTGACTATAGTGGGGCTCCAATAGTCTTCGCATACCATACCTCTCAACTTTCCCTAAATGCAAGGGATAGCCCACATTTTGCCTCTGAAAACTGTTCTGCTTCTCATATATCCTCAGGGAAAACATCCTGCTCATACAGAGCATGTCCAGTAAATTTAGACTTTATGGCAGGGATGCAATTTCAGATTTCAGCAGGGGGCAGCCAACATCCAGTGGAGGCAGGTGCTAGCTAGCCCTAGGTGGCAAGCTCTAGAATGTCTTGAACTTCTCTAAGAGGTAAAACTTATTTGTTGTGACTGAAAAGTGGTATGCAAATCAGGAAAAATTAAAATGTATAAAATTCATCTGTCTATACCCAAGAGCAGTGCATCACATTTGGGCTTAAACCCACCCATTTACTAACCAATTTTTTTTTCTGGCTGAAGTCTGACCCCCATCCCCCCAAAGAAAACAACAACTTGACTCCATTCCATTCAATTCCTATCCCATATAGGTCATGAAACTTCCCAAAGGTGCAGAAACATGAACAACACATCAATATTTCAGTCATTCCTCCTTCCCCTATCCCCCTGTAAAAAAACTTATTTACTTTTACTTACCCGGCCATCTGACCAGAACCTGCAGCCTGGCCCAATGTGCTACCAACCCAGTTTTCAGTCTGCTCCTCCTCCATCCTTCTGCCAGAAACTGCATGCTAGAAAAAAACATCCCAGGTTCCCAGTGTGCTCCATGACTAAGTAACCTCACTAACCAAACCCACTCAACCTGTGTTTCTTGCTTCTTGATTGGCTGCTGCCTTGGCTGCTGCTGAATTGCACTGATCAAGGCCTATGAAGGTCACCCACACCACAGTCACCACTGCTGCTATGCCTAGATTGCTGCCACGGGGGGCCTGTGTTGTTTTTTTTTTTGTGAGGCGAGCCTAGTAGAGTAAGTAAAAGCAAGAGACAAAGCACTCACCAGTATTCTGCAGAAAGAATTATGAAGTCAAGACTTCAAAGCATTGGGGTTTTGGTGTGGTAGTGTGGTAGTGTTCCACACAGACACTTGTAAAATCCAACAAATAAAAGTAGAGATTTGCTCTTCGAAACTTTGAAGACTTGACACCATAATTTTTTATGCAGAAGACTGGTGAGTGTTTTGTCTGCTTGCTTTTTCTACTGGAAGGATTGGAGGGCTAGCAACCCTCAGCAGAGCACTAGGCTCCTAAATCCGTTGTGCCCACCGGTTGCTTTTTTCATGTACTGGTAGAGTAACTAGGTGGCTTAGTCTCCAGTTAGCTTCTAGCTCACCCTCTGCCCTTTCAGCCACCAGGGGAGACAGAGACTCAGACTAGGAGTGGACTAACAAAAATATGTTGCCAAACACTGCTGTTGATTTCAGTGCTCACCAACTCCTCCAAGCTGTTGTGGGCAGCCAGTATACTCTATGTTGGGAAAGACAGTGTCACACTTGTGTGACTCATGTGCTCTTGCTTGGCAGGAGGTCCTCCATGTTGAGTGCTGGCACCACCGCTGATAGTTGGAGAGAGTGGACAATGCAATACAATAATAGTTGAGTCAGGAGTCCACCTGCAACGTAAGTGCACACAGGCCAGGGGGGCACTTGTTTTGCAAAAGATTAAATCCAAATTTAATGCCATTACTGCCACACCATAAAGAACAACTAGGCATAAATGGGGGGGGGGGGTAGCGGCCCCCTCTGCCTGACCTAATAAGCACCCCTGAATTATGATATAAATTCATTCTCAGGTGCTAATATTGGTAACATTACATAGAATGGTTTCCACTGTGTTCTGAGGTACTGTATCTCCATGTTTCAGGATGTGCCCTGATCATCATGAGGGTTAGTGTCCCTCATTGTCCCTCATTTTGAGTGTCCATGCCCCTCATTTTGGTGACAAAATATGAGGTATGGTGCATGCTTTCATGACCCTACACATGACCAAGAGTGCTGAGCATGGCCATAGTGTATATGCTTGATACAGAATGACAAAGGGAAAGTAAGTAAGCCAAAACAGTCATCAAGAAACACATTTGTAACACTAAATATGCATAAGGGGATTTACATGTCCCCTCCAAAAAGGGTCAAGCTTCACAACACAGAGACTCCTTTTCGCACATCTGGAATGGGAAATGTTGGTTGACTATATCCTAGGCATTTAATGCAATAAGCAAACAATACTTTACAAATCAATGGCAATTTAATGACAGAAATCAAAAGTCATTAAACAACTTGCAAAAGGATCAGAATTAATAAGTTTACTTAATTTTAATGGGAAATCAATGAAAATTGTATTTTAATGGCTATAATTGCTAGCAGTAGTATGATAAATAGAAACTATGTTTTTTAGATGAGGTTTGCACCAGCTTAGTTGCTGCACACATGGCAAGCACGGAACATATGAACCTGATGTGGTTTTTAAATGATGTTCACACCAACTTAACTGCTGCACACATGTAAAGCTTGCAGCATGCGGACCTGATTTACTTTCTGAAATTAAGTTTATTTACTTATTTTGTTTCAGTTTAGAAATAATCAGTACATACCACAAGATATCAGGATATACTGCTGAAACATACATCCATGTGGTCAACATACATTGTTAACAGTATTTAAGGGAAAAGGATATTGGATGGGGCAGTGGGAAACTTGCTAACCAAACAACAACAAACACCAAACTAATTTGCTTTTTAGACCTGGTTCACATTGTGTATGCAAACCGCATACAAATATTGCACAATTAACCATGTTGCATGCATTCTGCATCTAGACAGCACACTTATATTTCTATAAGGGTTAGCTGCTCTGAACTTTAATAATTAAAATAAATCTGGTATGAGAATCAGGTCTGCCCATTTTGAGACATTAATCTAACTGGGCAATAATAAAGGAATAATGCTCGACAGGGTGGGTGTTATGCTAGGATAACATCCCACCACAGGTGGTTGGGCCTGAGGCCACTGGCCGAAGGCATCCAATACCCAAGAAGGGATGTTATCCCAGCATAACACCCACCCTGGAGGGCATTATTCCTATTATACAATGGTTCATTGTTTTATACAGAAAAAAAATAATTTTAAAGAATTTTGTTTAGTGATTAAAAATATTTTTTTAAGAAAAGCTGCAAACAATGCTCTAACCTATTTAGCCTATCATCCTCCAGTTGATCAGCAGGGATGTTATGCCAGGATAACATCCCTGTTGTGATGGCCAACTGACCAATCAGGAGCCAGGATTCTTTCTTGCCACTGTATAATCATAACTACGGACCTGCAAGAATGAAACCCCTTCATCGCTGTTGCTTCCTAAAGGTGTTAGAAGAGATGCTGGAGTCTCAAATCTACTCTTGCATAACAAGGCAGATGTCTGATTTAGATTAAAGAAAAAAACAACACAACATACAGTATATACTGGTACATGTCTGCTAATCTGTAATTATGGCAGAACAGTTGCACAGCTCCCTAGTGCAAAATGTAATAAGCACATGTTGTACAAACCATGTCTGGGTGCAGGCCATCCAGTCTAAGGCACAGGACCCGGAGCAAGACTGGGGCCTCCAGAGTGATAACAGGTGTCTGAGGGTCACTACTGCTGAACAAAACTCTCCACATCTACATGGCCAAGCCCAACCCCCCAGTCAGATATCCAGTCCCTTCAGTTCCTACTCAGCTGGCAACCATGCCCAGGTCAGGGGTCAGCAAAATTTTGCTAAGGCTGCACAGGGACTGTACCACAACTTGAAAGAAAGGAATGAAAGGAAGTATTAGGATCCCAACAATTGTAAGTATAACTTTCTGCTAGCAGTTAAACACGAGACAGCAAATTCTAATGTGCTGAAACAAGTGTCAGTCAAGAGCAGAAGGAAACATACCAGTAATCTGAAAATTAAATAATAGTTAATATCCTGCAGGATCTTAGTCTATAGGTTTAAATCAACCGGGATCTAAAGAGTATCAAAAGAAAGTACTTGTCCCATCCCATTATAGGGCATAAGCCAAAAAATTTGGAGCACTTTTAACTTTACTTGGCATTTGATTTTTAAATCGTATTCCAATCTCATCATCCTTTTTAACAATAGCAGTTTCTGTAACCATGTCAGCAACAGTGTGACTAGGAGTTACAAGTCACATAGCACTACTAGTCACATCTGTAACTGGGTACAGTTGGGGAGGCATTGTGCACAGAAAAGAGAAGGTGAGTGGATGACTGAGCAGCTTGTAGCCACTTCTGAAAATGAGCTTTTAACTTTTTTACCTTTTTGTTTGTTTCCTCCATTTTCTTTTTTGGATTATTAATAATTTTCTCTAGTCTTGAAGAACTGCCTAGTTATTTTCAGACTTGGAGAACTATGCTTGGACCTGTTTTGAGATGCACGATGATAACTTTGCTGATCATAGTCAGAATAGTTGTGCCCCCTGTGGTCAGTTTTATTACCATTCTCACAGCCATACCTTGCATCTGGGCCTCCCCCCTTTTGAGAGGGACTCCAGTGTTGGCATTGGTCTGAGTCTTGATAAGGCTACTGAGCCCCAGTTGGACCAAGCATAGACTTTAATTTTATTTTTTTTTGTTAGACATAGGTACATTTTTTCCCCCCCTTAGCTGGAGTATTAAAGGAGGTAGCCCCCCACACCTTAGCTTGAGACACAGAGGAACTTCCTTTTTGCCTAATTTTATGCTTTTTCTTGTATTTTTTGAATACTGTATGTTCTGAATCAGAATACAAATTTCTTTCAAGTCTAGGGTAATTTTGTTTTTGCTCTGAGGTAATTCATCTTTTAAGTCTGATGATACACCCAATGATATACCAGAATCTGTTAAATAATCGAACCTTTTGAATGCTTTTATTTTTTTAACATGACTTTTACTTTGTAAACTGTTATATTTGTTTTCATTAAACGAAATCTTCATTAACTTGTGCATAAGCATCTGCTAGTTTAACAATTTTCTTTATAAATTTAAACACTATTTTTGACATTGCCTAGTTACATTTAACTCATTTTGCAAGACAGCATTTTTAACCTTTAATTTGACTAAATCTCAATAGTTATTAGAGAGGTATTTTTACACTCCTGTAAAAGCTTTTTTTTAAATGTCTACCTGGCTTGCAAATCTACCACACTTAAAACAATTATCATTCAACATTTTCTCTAGCTGTTGTATTATTCTATTTTTATTTTTAATAACAGCTATCTGTGCTGCGGTATAAATTACTGTCTCAGTGCTAAACATATTAGCAGTTACAGCCAAAGTTGTTATGGCTATGCAATAGTGATTACAGACTTTAACAACAACAATTAAGAATTCTTTTGAACAACAGTTAAAACAGCAATAACGTTTTACACAACAATTGCAACAAACACAATCTTTTTCTTGAGGCTTTAAAAGTTCTTTTTTCTTTTTCTTGCTGCTTTACTGTTAGTCAGAGATTCTATTCTGTTCACTTGTATGCTTTAGCTCCCTTTTTATTTCCTTAAGGTAGCCTTTATTATTTGTGCAACTTAGAAATATTGAAAATACTAACAATAAAAACAACATGTATTTTTATACACTGTAAAGGTAGATTGTTATTTACTAACAATTATATCCCAGGTGAGCCCCCAAAGATGTTGGAACAAAGGCTTATAATATCAATTTTTATAATGATGTACTTGGATTTACCTCTGGCCTTACCCAAAAAAAGTTCATAAATGACCAAAAATAATAAAAATTCACATATGATATTATCCTGTGCTCCCCAGATTCAAATATAACTGCAAATATCACTGCTTTTCACACTTATAATTATATGAAAAATATATATTTATTTACACCTATACAATCATTCTAAATTTTCCTCATTATCATAAATATCAAGCATAATACTTTAAACATTAAGAAATTTGTTTAGATAATTTAACAAACTAATAAAACTAATGTTAGCAAATAAACATTGCAAATGAATAAACAATATTTATTATGATAAATGGTAATAGTTATACTAAATGTTTATCATACTTAGTATTTAACATAACTTTATGCATAAGAACATATACTTATAAGAGCAATATCTTAGATTATTTTTGAATAAAACTTGTTTTAAAACTTCATAGCATGTAAAATGTATTTTGCAGCATAACTGGCAGCAGCATATTAAATTACTGTTTTGTACTACACTTTTATAAAACTCAGTTTTAACTTTTTAGATCATGCAAAAATATTTCTTAGTTTAAAGCTTTTAAGCTATATACCCAAGTTTTATAGTTAAAAGTACATTTCCTTATTACTTTTCCAGATAAGCCAATTTAAATTACTGAACTATTAAAAATTAATTAGTGAAAGTAACCAAAACTATACTTATATTTCTGGTTGAAGAAGTGATTCTTTTTATCTCAAGTTAGAACTCTTGGTTGAGCCTGGCTCTGGATGAAAAGACTCTTTGTCAGCTAATTTTATTGACCCTGGAACCTTTTTGGCATGGACAAGCACTGCAAGTTAAATTTCCCTTGCTGAAAGTCACTTTAGCAAGGGAAATCTAACTTGCAGTGCTTGTCCATGCCAAAAAGGTTCCAGGGACAAAACAATTAACTGACATAGAGACTTTTCATCCAGAGCCAGAATCAACCAACAGTTCTAAGTTGAGAGAAAAAGAATCATTTGTACAACCAGAAATATAAGTATAGCTTTGATTACTTTCACTAATTCATTTTTAATAGTTCAGTAATTTAAATTGGCTTATCTGGTAAATTAACAAGGAAATTTACTTTTAACTATAAAACTTGGGTATATAGCTTAAACGCTTTAAACTAAGAACTATTTTTGCATGATCCAAAAAGTTAAAACTGAATTTTATAAAAGTGTAGTGCAAAACAGTAATGTAATAAGCTGTTGCCAGTTCTGATACAAAATACATTTCACATGCTATGAAGTTATAAAACAAGTTTTATACAAATATATTCTAAGATATTAATCTTATAACTATATGTTCTTATGCATAAAGGTTATATAATTTTTGGCTATGATTTTTTTCCATTGGAAACCCATGGCATAATTTGCCATTATAAAAGAGCTTTTATAATGGCAAACACGTGCCGGGTTTCCCTACCACTGATCATGTGCCAGGTGCTGCTCTGCTCTTCTGGTAGCTCGAGACCGTGGCTTAACACCATAGATCACACCATAAACTCTGACTGGGCAGTAAGTCCAAAAAATAATTGCAAGAACTCAGGACTCAAAGTAGGCTTCTGTTTGGGGGAAAAAAATGATGTGCCTTCAGTAGCCGCTTCTGACCATGAACTGAGTCAGGATCGGGGCACACCTCCAAAGTGACATTTTATTTTATATAATTGCTGTGGCAAAAAATCATAGCCATCAATAATATAAAATTAAATATGGGGTGGTGTGTAAACTTGAAGTTTACACACACCCTCATTGTTAGATGCTGACATAAACCCCCTGAGCTTCACTTTCAGGGTTTATGAGCATCTAACACCTCGGGGTTGTGTGTAAACTTCTTGTTACATACACCACCCCATACTTTATTCTACATGTTAAATACTAGGTATGATAAAAGTTTAGTATAACTATTACCATTTATCATAATAATATTGATTATTCATTTGCAATGTTTATTTGCTAAAATCTGTTTTATTAGTTTGTAGGAGAAGACGGAAATTGTTTTATTAGTTTGTTAAATGATCTAAAACAATTTTCTTAATGTTTGCATTATTATGCTTGATATTTATGCTAATGAGGAATATTTAGAATCATTGTATAGGTGTAAATTAATATATATTTTTCAATCAATTATAAGTATGAAAAGCAGTGTTATTTGCCATTATATTTGAATCAGGAGAGCATAAGATAATAGTGTACATAAATTGTAATTATTTTTGGCAATTGGTAAGGCCAAGGTAAATCCAAGTGCATCATTGTAAAAAGTGATATTATAAGCTATTGTTCCAGCGCAAAACTTAGAAAAAAAAATATATAAGCACTGGCTACTGCAAAGGCTTATTTTAAACTAGGAACTCATGTACAAACTGACACAAAAAAGTAAAAACCAAAAAATTGTGAGCCTCACTAGGTGTGAGCTGCCAAATATGCTTCACACATATAATGTGCTTTTTCAAAGGCACAATGCACAGCGAGTGACATCATTAAATAGTGCTGACTTAAAACTGTACATACATGCCACTAACAATTAACATACATAACATCAGACACAGAAAAAAAAAGGTAAAACAAGTTATCAAGGAGAGCTACAGTAAACAAAAGAAAGGTTGCCGGCACCTGAAATTTTTCTTTCAAAAAGTGCCAGGGGGTGTGAAATGCATCAGGAAGAATTATGTGTCTGTTTTTGAGAAGGGGGTGAGTCTTTTGAACAGATGAGCTGTTTGTCTACCACAATGTTTGCACCTACTGTATGCATTTTGCACCTTGAATAAAGTGGAGCACTTTACTTGAATGCGACAAGGTTTGTGGACATCTTTCTTTTTCATGTGCTACCTGAATAAGGCTCTCAGCATGTTTATGATAAGTGGCTATATTTGGCTGGTCTGGTGGTGTTGAGGGTTGATTTTCTGGATGCCACACCTTGTGCCACTCTGGTGACCAGGGTTCAGGAAAAAGTTCAGGCTATCAGGGGACAGCAGGGGCAAGAGAGGATCGAGCATGCAGAAGACTGCTCTCCTCTCCTGGGGGTGGGTGGGTCATGTCTCCCTCTGCAATTGCAACTCCTAGTGGAAACAGGGGGCATCGCAACTTGTGGGAACCACAGTGAGGGCTATGGAGGCAGCAGTGGATGTCCTATGGGAGGGTGCAGGAGTGTGCCCTTCATACACTGAACATCACTGCATGCCTGCACATCTAGGACTGAACAAGGAAAAATGGACTCTGGCATCAGACAGGCGAAGGTGGGTCATGTGTTCGGCCCCCACACCCTAAGCTGGATCCAACCTGGCTGGTCTCCATGTAGCTCCTCCTCTCCCCTGCCACCCTTCTAGATTCTAGATAGAGTAGCGGAGGAGTTATTGTGGTCCCACCCAAGTGGGATCAGAGCTGGGGGGTAGGGTGGTTGGAGGATGTGGAGGAGTGCTCCCTAGAAGTTATTTATTTTGTTGACCAGGTAAATGTAATGATCCAAGGAGCATTTTCATGCATGATCTGGGGCTTATTTAAATAGCCAAAAGGTGTTATAATAAATATCAAATCATACAAATAAGACAAACATCAGTACAAATGATACAAAGCACATTCTATTAAGCTATGTACAATAATATATCATAAGCTGTTGTTTAAAAGTGTTATGTACAGGGTTGCATAACTAGTGTGGGCTATAGGGACCAGACTTGGGAGGATCTCAATGTGGGTGGCACAATGCTGCACCGACAGACCTCACTGGAGAGTGGATCCAAGGGGACAGTGCAGGAGTATAAATAGAGTTGACAAAAAAATAACAGCTGGATCACATGATGCTGAGGTCTGAGTAGCTGCTTCCCAGATCCTCTCCCGCTTCCTAACACCTTTTCCGAGCCTTTTTGGTAATTTTTTCTCCAGACCGCATTACAGGAGAATTTGTGAGGATCTAATGAGCTACCTGATATCAGATTTGCTGGAAATGGAGGCTGAAATGAGGTTAGCCATGCCAAAACATACCCCTCCAGTCACACCGGAGAAAGGCAGCAAGAGATCCCGAGCCCAAGCCGGGGCTAGCACGAAGTCTACTGTGGGAGTGGCCTCTCCCAGTCCTAATCCTGAGGCAACTCCTCTCACCCTTGAAATGTTTCTACAAGAATTGAAACCATTCTGGGAAGATATTAAGTCTGTGGTTAATGAGGTAAAACATATTACCATAGCCCTAGAAGATCTTTCTACCAGAATGGCGGAGTGAATCTCGTCTCATTTCCCTGGAGACAAAATCAGAGCACACTAGTTGTGAAGTCATGGATAATCACCAAAGAATTAAGAGATTAGAACAGAAAATTGAGTATCTAGAAGGGAGGAGCCGCAGAAATAATATGGTCATAATTGGGCTCCCAGAGAAGGAGAAGGGAGCGAACATGGTCTTATTTATGCAGAAGTTGGCAAAGAAGCTGGCTGGGCCCTCTCCGTTTGGCCCAGTTTATACCATTGAATGAGCCCACAGAGCCCTGAGGCCGATGCCTGCACCGGAAGCTAATCCCTGTCCCATGATAGCAAGGTTTTTGAACTTCCAGGAAAAACAATTTATCATGGGCAAGAATAAAGAGATGCAAGAGGTCCTACAGGAGAGGAAATGAATCTGGATCACCCAAGACCTTCCAGCCATGGTCAGGCAGCGCAGAGCTTCATTTCATCCACTAGTCGCAAAGTTCATTGTGGTGACAGTGACGTTTCGCATGGCGTATCCTGCATGATTGCAGGTGCTCATTTCGGAAGTATGGTCATCTTTTGAGGACTACGAGAGTGCCAAGACAGCCCTGCAAAAAGCTTTCCCTGACCTGTTTCCAGGGCGCTGATGTGAGGGAGGAAACCTATGGTGAAGCTGTCGGTTCCTTGAGCTTGTCCTTAGCAGGATGGAAATGATTCACACTTAGTGGAGTACTGGATCTCGGGGGACTTTCACTCATTTGGACTTACAAAGTGTCTGTGCAGGGACCTGATGGACTCACTGCTCCTGCCAATTGGTGTTTTTGAGATGGGAGCATGTTGTGTTTCTTACATGTTTTGCCTGGTGGAGAATTGTAAACCGGGTATAAGAATGGCTGAGTTCTTGTTACCTATGTGTTCCTGATCTGTTTCTAAAATCAGTATTCTGGATGTTTCTATTGTTTCTACAAATAGTTTATGCTGTTTTACAATTTTGATGCAGGGCAGTTGTTGCAGCGAAATGGCTGGCCCAGCATCAAGTCGGTGCACGCAGTTAAAGGACACAGAAGGGCGCTAGAATCCTGTTGCACTCTCTGGTTCTCCGCATAGCACTCAGATCAGTTTACACTGAATGATACATTGTGCTAGCGGTAGAGCAGTAATCTACTTCACTGAGGTTCTTGAATTTTAGAGTTCTCTTTTTCTTTCATCTCACTCCTGTTATGTGGGTATCATGGCCATAGCTATGCTTTAACATTCCCGTGTCTCCACCATGCCCGTTCCTGGGTCAATGGTATCTGATTATGTTGTTTTTTTTATTATTCTCTGGCATTTCCACCACATTTTCAGTTTTCTTTTTCCTTTTCTGGAAAGCCCAAGGTTTGGGCGGACACTTCGTGTCCAGATATTATAGGGGGGCATTAAACAATTATTTTACATTTATTTTCTGGGCGCTCCCGCTAACATTGCCATTGCAACAGGGATTGTTGGTACGGTGGATTTTGTGCCTACACAAGGGTAAGGATGCAGGGAGGTGACTGGGATTGGAAAGCTTTGGACTGAATGCATTGCAGAATCCAAGCAGTTAATGAGGGTGCAAGGGGTATAGGTAAAGGTGGGTGGGCAAGTTTTAGATGTTTTCTTACTATGTGGGGATGGAGGTCTGGGGGGAAGGGGGTGCTTGCTCTATTGAGCACAACTATCCAATCAAGCTGGGCATATATTTGGAGGCTAGGACTTGACCTAGTAATCAGTTTAGGTCTGGTTGATCTACCAGATAACTATGGTTAACCGAATTACAGTTGCTACCTGGAATGTAAAAGGGATCCAGAAAAAAAATTAAGCAGTTTCAAGCCTTAAAGCACCTAAAGCTTTTGGGAATTGACATTGTGTGTATACAAGAGTCACATTTGTTAGAAGCTGAAGTGGCACAGTTACGAAGGCAGCAATTCAGCCAGTACTATTCTGCAGGGATTTCTACTCAAAGTGCTGGGGTGGTGATTCTCATACATAGGAGAATACCTTTCAAGCTGATTAGGGAGGTGAAAGATCCTTCAGGTAGATACCTATTGGTTCATGGATTGCTTTTCAACAAGGAGATCCTGTTGGGTACTATTTATGTCCCGAACCAGGACACACCCAGTTTTTTTACCAATTTGATTCAGGTCTTAATGCCCTTTATTTCATTACCCATGATCATAGGGGGGATTTCAATTTAGTCTATGACTCCTTGGTCGATAAAACATGCCACAAGAGAAAGGGCCTTTCACCAGCCCAACGGACCCTTAGGGAATTAATGGACCACTTAGGTTATTGTGACATCTGGAGGGTGTTACATCCACAGGAGAGGATGTATACCTATACTTCCCCTGTTCATCACTCTTCCTCCAGAATAGATTACATCCTTCAATCTCAATTACTGTTACCAGGGGTGCTCGCAGCTGAAATATTGCCAGGTCCCCTATCTGACCATTTAATTGTTACATGCCAGTTTTCACTACTCTCATTACCCAGCAGAGGATCGAGGTGGAAATTAAATGACCAGCTGCTCTCAGAGTTGGATTCCACCAAACTTATTCAAGAGCACATCCAAAGATATTATGAAAATAACTTTGATCCCTCAGATAGACCTGACATTTTATGGCTCACCTTCAAAGCTTATATGAGGGGCATTTTATTTAGTATGGCCTCCCACAGGAAGAAGACGGCTACTTCAAAGCTGTCTCGACTGTTAGAAAAGATGAGGGAGTAAGAGAGGAACCTATCCCCACAATTCCCTGAGTCGATAAGGCAGGAATTAATCCAAGTAAGATCTGCATATAATGATATTCTGAGGGAAAAAGTGATTTTTACCATATTAAAGACCCGAGTGGCCTATACTGACCAAGAGGAAAAGGCTGGGCATCTTCTAGCTCTTAGGATCAAACAAATGGAAGCATCCCGATACATAGCCGCAATTACTTCTACCCTAGATGGCAACACTAAAATGCATCCTGAAGATATTTTAAAAGAATTCACCAGTTATTACAAAGAGTTATACAGCCCCATGCCATCTCCCCTTCAGGATCTGGTCATACTTCAGTATTTGGACACCGCTAATTTGCCCCAGCTCTCTGAGAGCCAGAGGAACCACTTGCTAGTTCCCATCAATGCAGAAGAAATTTCCAGGGTGATGGATAAGTTACCCACAAATAAATCCCCTGGGGTGCATGGTTTCTCTGCTAATTTCTACAAAATCCTTAAAACCCAGCTAATCCAGATGCTTCTCCCCCTATTCCAACAGATCGTATCCAGGCAGTCAGTCGATTCATCACTATTTGAAGCCCTTATAGTTTTAATACCAAAGCCGAACAAAGCCCCCGATAAGGTTTCTGATTACAGACCTGTTTCCCTTATGAATATTGACGTTAAAATTTTGTCCAAAGTGCTGGCAGACCGCCTTAATATGGTAATCAATATGTTGGTAGGTCCCAAGCAGGCCAGTTTTATGCCAGGAAGGTTATCTTCGGATCATATGCGTACCCTGTCGCATGTCTTCTCGGTGGCTAGAGATGCACCTTATCCGGCTGTGTTGGTTTCCTTGGATGCCGAGAAGGCGTTCGACAGGGTAGATTGGCGTTACTTGTTTTTCGCTCTAGAGGCTTTTGGTTTCCCTGCAGAATTCATTGAGTGGATTAAGGCCTTATACCACTCTCCTTCGGCTCGAGTGTCATGTAACGGGGTGTTCTCAGAGGTATTTAGGTTGCAGTCAGGAACTAGACATGGATGAACCCTATCACCGCTGTTGTTCAATATTTATTTGGAGCCATTCATTCGCAAGCTGTTAACTTCTCAGGCAGTACAGGGGATCCCAATTCACCCATGCGAAGTGAAAGTTCTAGCGTACGCAGATGATCTGCTCCTCCAGATTGCTAATCCCAGGACATCCATACCTTCTATGTTACACATTATCAAAGAATTCAGTAGTATTTCCAATTATAAATTGAATATCAGTAAAACAGTTGTTTTTCCACTAAATCATAAAGTGTTTAAAGTGGATATACTGTCCATGGGGTAAAGATGGAAATATGAATCGCTGAGATATTTGGGTATTGAGCTGGCTAGGAGTACGGGTCTCATTACCAGGTTAAATCTTGACTCTATAGTTCTTACAATTTCCCACAATCTTAACAGGTGGTCATCCCTCCCTTTATCCCTGTGGGGCAGAATAAATCTAATTAAAATGAATATTTTGCCCCAGATTTATTATCCTCTCTCAATGCTTAATATCTACCTTCCAATGTCATGGTTTAACAAGGTCCAATCTCTTATCACCAAAGTTATCTGGCATAGCAAAACCCCCACCGATAGCTTATTATAAATTGACTGCCCCCAAGGCAAAAGGGGGACTTTGCCTCCCTCAGATTCCCACATATTTCTGGGCTAGTCATATCAATAAGTACCTAAAATGGCTCATAACCGAGAATGAACTCGTAGCTCCCGCCTGGCTTAAGACAGAACTTGCTTTAATCCATACTAGTGGCTTACACCCTTCGGGTCTATTATTTGCCAAACAGAGATCCCTCCCATTAAGCATCAGGAACCCTACTATCATAGCTTCATTGAAGACTCATGCCCAGGTTTGTAGGTACCTCAGATATGGCCAGGCCAGAGATCTTAACCAACCTGTAATGGGGAATCCCCAATTTCAAATAGATGGCAAAACAATTCCTTCCAATTGGATACCTGGCCGACAGGATATACAAGTCTCTACTCTTATTTCGTGCAACGGTGAGTGGCTCCCGATCAATGATTTAATTACCAGATTGGAAATTCCTAATAAACACAGATTCTGCATTTTGCAGTCACGACATTCTATAATGAATGTTTTAGGTAAAGCACCTAGTGTCACAGAAAGCATTCCGTTTTGTCATGAGCTCTTAAAGTTTTGTGGCCACCCCGGAGCAGTCTCAGTAATTTATAATACCATCCATAATTGGAAATTTCTGTATTGCTCGGGGCCTACAGACTTCTGGGCCTCTATGTTCCCAGAGTACAATATAGGGTGGCAGGAACTGTGGCATAACTGCCATAAGTTTGTGACCCAAGATAAGCTTAGACTAATACAATTGTTTATCCTGCATAACGCATATTAATCCCCTTCCCGGTTATTTAAATTGGGCCTTAAACCTGCTCCAACCTGTTCCAGATGTACTTTGGAAGAAGGGACAATTCTGCATGTGTTCTGGTCCTGCCCCAAAGTGTCATCCCTATGGTCTTCTATTAAACAGTCAATTGATCCTATCTTGGGGCTTGGTGACCTGTTTAGTCCTGCAGTTTGCATTATGGGGGATCTTTTGGAAGTTAAAGTCTGGGCACGTAAATATCACATATCTCTTAAAGCTATGTCAGTGACAAACCTAATATTAAAACACTGGACTGACCAGCAGGAGATCACTTATAGTGAGTGGTTATCCGAATTTTAGGTGAATCTCAGTATGGAAAGGGCCATTGCCTGCCTGCAAAATAGAATGGAGAAATTTAAGAAAATCTGGGATCCCTTGTACACTCTTTATTCCTTACACCAGGGGTGATCCGGCTCTCTGAACAGTTTGTGCACTGTTGGCTTAGTTTACTGTAATGGGAGCATTAAGGAGATTCCATGATGCATTGGTTGTGCGCAATAAGGTCAGGGTTGGGGGGGAAGTAGAAGGTGGGGGAGGTGGTTGGGGGCGACTTAAGTCTTCGCTTTTCTAATGTATCAAATTCATTCTCATGTATGTCTGCCATGGGTTTGTAATATTAAAATTTTCTTAATAGACTTTAAATAAAAAAAAATAAAAAAAAACAGCTGTATTTGTACTGAAACTCTGTTGGCAGGTGACGGCAGCCTTTCTTTTGCTTACCTTGCTGACTCCTTTGTTTGGCACTACAGACTCGGTTGCACCTCACATGCTCCCTGTCTCTGACAGAGCTATAGTACTAAATTAATAGTCTTAATAAAGCTAGAGTTTATGCTGTACTGTGCTCTAACTCATATATGTCACAGGTGCGTAGTTCTCAGCTAAAAGAACAGTGACTCTTAAGTTGTTTTTTTTTTATTATATTAGGGTTTTGGAACATCCCTAGTTGCAGGCCATCTTCTGTTGAATACTCAGGAAACTCTACCATAAAATGAACTACAACAGGGTATTTAGTTTCAGCATGGAAGGTACATTAAAAACAAAATGGAAAGTTATTAACAAACACTTCCTTATACAGGCTTCAATGTTTCAAAAACCGTGCCAGGTCAAAACCCCAGTTTAAACCTGGCAAATCATTAGCTCCCATGCTAAGAATCCAAAACACTTTTCTTTGTAGAGCTTTCTTAGCCAAATCCCCACCCCTGAGCTCAAACATACTTTTTTAATTCCTTGAAATTGAAATTTATGATCACCCCTAACATTTTTAATATGTGCTGCCATTGTGTAATTCATAGTTTTATTCAAAATGGCATGACATTGTTCTTCCACATGTGTACCAAATTTTCTGTCTTAGCTACATAATAGACCCCACAATTACTCATAACTAAATATCTCACCCCAACAGTATCACAAGTAATAAATTCTCTTATTTCCATAGTTTGCTGTGTTTTGGAGTGGGTGAATTCTTTACACTGGAAGATCACATCACAAAAGGAATATCTTTTGCAGGGATAACATACTTTACTATGTGTCGGTAACCAAGTACTCCTCTCCCTAATTTTCTGTTGTTGCCTATGGACTAAATAATTGCGTAAAGTGGTACCAATTTCTGTTGGTGGCTATGGACTAAATAGTCACATAAAGTGGTAGCCCAATGGTACGACATGCATGGTGGATTGATTACATATTGTTCTAAAGCTTTGTCCCCTATAAAAAACTGGCCAGTGTTTTTTAATGATACTTTCAACATACATATGATGAGCAGAGTATGTTGTCACAGAGTTCATTCTGTTCTGTTTATCTGAAACTTACCTAGTCCAGTATAAAAGTTGTTTATTCTGTTCCTTTACACTAGCCAGTGCTTATAGTTTTTGTCTTATGTCACAGCAGTATTTTTTGGGTAGCACCAGATCCGTGTGGTGCAAGATTTTTTTCTGTGATTTCTTGTCTCATTTCACCCTACTATACTTGCTGCACAGTGGGAAGTGCAAGCAACTGCTTCCATGTAGTGTCAAAGCGGAAACCACCTAGGGTGTGTAACCAAAAAGCTGAGCTGTATGAAGTAGTCTAAACAAAAAATTTAAGTTCTCAGTGATGCTTATGGTTTTCTTGCAAGTGGCTAGAGGGGAAAATCAGTATATCACAGATTTTAGTCATTATGGAGGAGGCTTCTTGTCATCCACTTGATCTAATGTATTGATGTTTTGCCTGTTGTGACTCATTATGTGGTGCAATGTTCTAGGCAAATTGACCTGGATGGGGTTGGATTTGCAGTTCTTTCAAATGAAGCAACTTCAGGGCCTCTTCTGGTAAATGATATACTGTATTTGGATCCCTGACTCCCAAAATACATTGAGGTGGGCAGTGTAGTGGGTCTGAAAGTCTATGTGGTGCTCCTTGAATGTGAGGAGTATGCCTACAGAACAAGTCACATTAAACTGTTCCTCCAATGAGTTGCTGTAGCATTTCTGATTGAGTTGCATAGGTGTTGCTAGATCCAGCACAAATGCTTGCATAAACTGCTTCTTAAGAGTTCAAATGCAGCTTTGCTTTGCACTGTGACTGGACTGCTGATGCATTCCAACTGAGTTGCAAAAACATTCTACAAACATTGCTCTTCAGCTGATTAAGCATTGAAAAATAATGTAATATGAGTCAGCAATGCATTGTCAACAAAAAAACAATGCTAAACCAACTCAATGATGGAAGTTTAATATGACTTGTACTGTACATAGGTCTGCTGATTCTAAAGCCCTTCAGATGGGTAGTCCTGATTAAGGAATAATTTAGTTGAATTATATGCGATGTGTTTTGTTTTGCCTGGCTATTAATAGACTCCCTGTCTTGGCACCCTGTAGCAACTCCATCACTTTCTGCCTCAGCCCAGATTCTGCCAATAAAAATTGTCCTAGGTCCCAACCATAAAGCCCTGACTATTGTCTCCATATACATCCCAACCAGGGACCCTAAACATAGATTCAACGACGTCCTAAACTTTATCAACTCTCATCCTTCTGAAGCTGAACTTATTCTACTAAGGGATTTCAACATAAACTGGTTAGCATCGAGTGCCAGTGCCTATAAAGACTCCATCTCAGCTGCTAACCTCATGCAAATGATAAACTCCCCTACTATGATTAACTACAAGACTGGCATCAGTACCATCTTGGATTGGGTCCTCACCACTCACCCCACAAGGATTTCTTGTATGACCATTCTCCCAGACTCACTTAGTGACCACTCCCCAGTCATGTGTGCATGGTCTAACAAATTCCTTAAGCCCCCTCCCAAAATTATCGCTAACAGAGTCCTTCCTCGTGGAAAACTTCCACATCTCAAACAACACCTGCTTCTACAAGACTGGCTACCCATCTATGAAGCAACAGATGTTAACTTGGCTCTTGATCACTTCATCTCAATTTTCAACAAAGCCTGCGACCTCTTTGCCTCAAGCAGCGCAAAACAAAATCTCTCTAACCCATGGGTCACCGCGGCTCTTCTCTCACAGTTGAAACTAAGGGATCACCTCTGGGCAGTTGCCAGGGCCACTGGCAAACAACTGGACATCCCAAATTACAAACAAGCATGAAATGCCTGCACAAAAGCCATACGGCTAATGAAATCCACCTATTACAAAGACGCTCTCACCAATACATGGGGAAATGGTAGTGCTTTCTGGGACAATAACAAGGATGTCACAGGGAATCAGCCAAAATCCTCTTTGGCCATGTTAATGGTTGCTGGATCCTCAACCCTTGACCCCAAGGTGATCGCAAACATCTTTAACACGGCTTTTTCAGATCTTAGTGCTGTTCTACCCCATGACTTTTTTGAAAACAGGGCCTACTCCCCAAATACCTCAGCCCCTCAGTCTAACCATCCCCTCTTCTACTTCAGGAAGGTAAAGCTGAATGAATCTCGCCGCTATATTACTGCAGCTATCTCTAAATCTAGATCTAGTAGAGACACCCTGGACCTTAAGCTTCTGTTGCTCACCCTTGATGAGGTAATTCATCCATTAACAAAAATCCTAAACCTCTCTCTCAGCTGTGGAAAATTCCCGGACCTATGGAAAACAGCTACCATGACACCCATCCATAAAAGTGGGGACAAGATGATTCACTCAAATTATTGCCCTATCTCCATACTGTCCCCACTTTCTAAGGCACTTGAGTGCATCGTGGTTGATCAACTTACCGACCACTTGGATAAATACAATATACCTTGTCCACAACAACACGGCTTCCAGAAAGGTCACAGCACCACCACAGCCCTTCTTGAGTTCACTGGAGCTTTGCACAAATCCCTTGACAATGGCCTTCTCACAGGGGCCGTTTTCATTGACCTTTCCAAGGCCTTCGATACAATACACCATGGACTACTAATACACCAACTACTGAATGCCGGGCTATCACCTGAATCTTCTCTCTGGTTTAAAAGCTACTTAGAAAATCGGTCACAGAGAGTAAAATTATGGACACTCTTTCTAACACCCTGCCTGTTTGCTCGGTGTCCACAGGGATCCATACTGGGACCCTCCTTTTAGCCTTTTCTTAAACTCCTCTCTTACCACTGCTCTGAGCAGATCATACTATATGCCAATGATGCTGTTGTATTCTCCACTCACAAAGATCCTGCAACTCTTCAACACAACCTTCAACTTGGTTTCAGTTCTGTAGAGACATGGTTTCTTAATCATAAACTGGTCCTCAATGACAAGAAAACCAAATCTATGCTCTTCTTCAGCTCTCATAACCCACACAAGCTACACCACTTGGCTATCTCCACCACCCAGGGGAACACTCTTGATCAGGTGGTGTCCTTCAAATACTTAGGGATACAGCTTGATCCTAATCTCTCCTATGGACTTCATGTAGATAATGTAGCTAGAGCTGCTAATACACGGCTTGGTCTCCTCTACAAACACAGACCACACCTCACGCCAGAAGCTTTGAAGGTTGCAGTCCCCCCCCCAAGCACACTTACTGTAGCGGGTGCAGCCATGCTGCTACAGACAACCCATTAAGTATAAATATAAGTTGAGAGCCTCTTACCTGAGAACTAAGGAGCAAGAGGCAAGAGTCTTTAAGAGATGATGTCCATGGGTCAGAGTGCTTGGTCGTACCCCCTTGAAATGAATGGAGTTATTGTATACATTATGATGGTGAGTTGGACAATAATGAAGGCCACTGTTCTACTAATAAGGCCATTGTTAGTCACCTTCATTAATCTCCAACTCTCCATCAATAATGTATAAAATAGTAATAAAAAAACAAACATTCATTTCAATGTTACACGCTCCTGCAGTCTCCCATGCCCTATGTTATAATGTACCTGAGCTTAGGGATGTGAAGGTCAGCTTCACTGGGGGGGGGGTAAGCCTGATATAGTGGGGCTCCAATAGTCTGAGCATACCACTCAACTGTCCCTGAATGCAACGGACAGCCCTCATTTTGCCTCTGAAAACTGCTGTTCTCCTCATCCATCCCTCATAGAAAACATGCTGATCACATAGAGGATGTCCTGTAAATTTAGACTTTATGGCAGGGGCACCATTTCATATTTCAGCAGGGGGGAGCAAACAACCAGTGGAGGCCAGGTGCTAGTTAGCCCCTAGGTGGCAAGCTCTAGAATGTCTGGAACATCTCTAAAAGGTAAAACTTATATGTTGTGACTGAAAAATGATATGCAGATTAGGAAAATTCAAATGTATACGATTCATCTGCCTATACGCCAGAGCAGTGCATCAGATTTAGGCTTAAACTCACCTAGTTACTAACCATTTTTTTTCTTGGCTGAAGTTCTGAACCCTCCCCCAAAAAACATTGTCCCGATTTCCTCCCTGACGCCATTCCATTCAATACCTATCCCATATGCATTGTGAAGCCACCCAAAAGCACAGAAACATGAAAAACACATCAATATTTCAGTCCTTCCTCATTCCCCAATCCCCTTGTAAAAAAATATTTACTTTTACTTCCCTGGCTATCTGACCAGAACCTGCAGCCTGGTCCAGTGTGCCATCAGCCCAGTTTTAAGTCCAGTCCCTCTCCATCCTACTGCCAGAAGCTGGATGCTAGAACCAACCATCCCAGGTCCCCAACATGGTCTACAATGAAGTTACCTCACCAATTGAACCCACTCAACCTCTGTTGTTTGTTTCTTGCTTGGCTGCTGCCATTGTTGCTGCCACACTGCACTGATCAAGGCCTAAGAAGGCTTCCCGCACTGCTGTCACTGCTGCTTCTAGGCTTAGCTTGCTACTGAGGGGGCCTGTGTTGTTTTTTTTTTTGTGAGGCAAGCCTATCAGAGTAAGTAAGTAGTCTAGTCTACAGTTAGATTCTAGCTCACCCTCTGCCCCTTCAACCACCAGGCGAGATGGAGACTCTTTAAGAGTAGACCAACAAAACTATGTTGCTACAACACTGCTATTGAGGGTTGAGTGCTCACTGACTTCTCCAAGCTGTAGTGTGCAGGCTGTCTAATCCATGGCAGGAAAGACTGTGTTGTACTCACATGACTCATGTGCTGTTGCTTGGCTGGAGCTCCTCCATGTCACATGTGATGGCACTACTAGTAATAGGTATAGATAGTAGACAATGCAATACAAACACAGTTAAGTCAGGAATGCACCTGCAGCATGAGTGCACACAGGCTGGGGGGGGGGCACCCATTGTGCAAAAGATTAAATCCAAATTTAATACCATTATTGCCACACCATAAGAACAACCTAAGCACAAATGCAAGGAAGGGGCAAACTGCTCCTCTCTGCCCTACCTAAATGGCACCCCTGATTTATGGTAGAAATCCATTCTCAGGTGATAATATCAACACAAGTAAACACAATGGTTTCCACTGTGTTCTGAGGTGCTGTATTTCCATGTTTCAGGATGTGTCCTGCTAGGGTTAGTGTCCCTTATTGTCCCTCATGTTGAGTGTCCATGTCCCTTATTTCAGTGACAAAATGTGAGGTATGGTGCATGTTTCCAGGACCATACACAGCACAAAAAGTGCTGAGCATGGCCATAGTGTATATGCTCCATACACAATGACAAAGGGAAAGTAAGTGAGCTGAAACAGTCATGGAGAAACACATTTGTAGCACTAAATATGATAACAAGATTTGCATGGCCCAAAACACAACGGTCAGGCTTCACAACACAAAGGCCCCTCTTCACATCTGGAATGGGGGATGTTGGCTGACAATATACTATGCATTTAATGCAGTAAGCAAACAATACTTTAAAATTAATGTCAGTTAAATGACAAAAAACAAAAACCATTAAACAACTTGTGAAAGGATCAAAATTATTTGAGTTTACCTAATTTTAATGGGAAATCAATGAAAATGGTATTTTAATGGCTACAATTGCTAGCAATAGTGTGAGAAATAGAAACTGATGTGTTTTTTAGATGAGATTCACACCAGTTTAGTTGCTACACACGTGGCAAGCATGCAGCATGTGAACCTGGTGTGATATTTAAAAAATGTGCACACCAGCTTAACTGCTGAACTCATGCTAAGCATGCAACATGCGAACCTGATGTGATTTTTAGAAGATGTTCACACCAGCTTACCTGCTGCACAGATGTCAAGCTTGCAGCATGTGAAACTGATTTGATTTTTAGACCTGGTTCACTTATGTTCACTTTGTGTATGCGAACCACATGCAAACATTACAATTAAGCATTTTGCATACAGCACACTTATGTTTCTGTAAGGGTATCCTTTTCCACCTGTCATTTGGGGTAAGCAGAGGGTCTCTTGGGGCATCTGCTATGTACTTGGGCAGGAGAGCAGTATGCATGATAGAGGAAGTTTAGCAACTTATGATGAAACAGATGATAGAGTATATCAAATTCCTTCCCACCCCTTGTTATTCCCCTTGACCCATGATTTCCACAGCTGGAATATTCACACCCCTCCCCCTTAGAAAGTCTAGGGAAAAATACTCCTACCACTCCTGAATTACACTTCACCCTATAGATCTGTGCAAGCCCCAGAACCAAGCTTGGGCACATTTCAAATCCTCTCATTTCCTGTCTGACTACTTATCTTACAGGTCACTCTGGAACTCCTACACAAAGGAGGTCTGCACTGTGAAGGCCCACTACTTCAGATCAAACCTGAAGCCTAACCTTAACTCTCTCTCAAAATTCTAGAAGATTATCCACTCCCTCCTTGATCCCCCAAACCAGTTTGCTCCCCTGTCCTCCTGGTGGATGGTGCACTGGCCTCCGGTCCTCCCTCAGTTGCCACTCATTTTAATGAATTCTTCATTCCCTGGGTTCTACCCTCTACTCCATCTCCAGGTCACTCTACTATTCTGTCCCTTACTGCCTCGCCCCCATTTTACTCATCTGAAGGTGTTCATTTCCTTCCTGTTCCTCCCAGGAAGTCTTCCTCACTCTTACTTCACCTAACCTTTCCATATCCAGCCCTGATGGTTTGGACTCCAAACTTTTATGTATCTCAGCTCCCACAATTGCCTCTTCACTTGCTCATCTTCTGAACCTCTCCTTCTCCCTCAGTGGTATCTCTCAGGCCTCAATGGTTGTAAAAATTCTTTCTCTGCATGAAAGTGGCAACCCCTCCACCTCTGGCAACTTCTGGCTGATCTCACTCTTTCTCTCTCTTGCAAAGCTTTAGGAAACCATTGACTTCTGCAGGTTTTCTGAAGTCCTTTACTCCTCTGACTTCCTCACCACCTTCTAGTCTGGTTTTAGGAAACACTACACCACTATCTCCGTCTTGCTGACTCTATCCTCACTTAAAAGGATCAGGGACATATCATCACAGCAATATTCATCAATCTAGCCAAAGCCTTTTATTTGGTTCCCATCCTCTCCTCCTCAACTAGCTGAGTTCCGCTTGCCTCTGAGCATCCATTGATAACTGGTTCCATTCATACCTCATTTGCCATCAACAGTCTGTACAGGTGGGAGGCATCCTGTCCCTTCGACTCCCCATCCTAGCATGGATCCCACAGGGCTCCATACTGGGTCCCATCCAGTTCTCTCTATTCCTAAACAACCTCCCCTCTGCATGTGTCTTTTCGCATACACACATGTATGCTAATGACGTGGTAATTTGCACCTCCGACCCTTCAGTTTCACCTGTGGAATTTCCACTCCAGCATGACTTCCACAATGTACTGTGCTGGTTCCATGCCAATCAGCTCAGGGTCAACACCAAGAAGTCTGTGTCTAGGACCTTTGTCACCAGACAGAATCTGGTCAGGCTCTCACCCTCCCCTATTTTCTCCACACTGGCTGGCACTTTTCTGGAGGCTGTCCCGGCCTTCCAGCATTTTGATGTAAGGTTTGATAACAAGCTTGATTTCTCTGCCCACATCAACACCATCCATACCAAACTCTACCCTAAACTCAGAGCCCTTTACCACAACAAGGACTGCCTCTCACCACAAGTCCAACAGGAGCTGGTAACCAAAATGGTTCTCCTGATCTTCAGCTATGAGGATGTGGTCTATGGCACCACCCCTCCCTCCTCCCTTGCCAGACTGGATGCCCTCTGCATTGCCTTCTGTCATCTCTCTACTAACTCTCCCCTCCATACTCATCATTGCTGCTTCTATTCCTCCCTATCCATCCTCCTTCGCCCTTCATGTTGCCAGTCCCACTACCTTTCCTCATTCATCTCCCTTGTCCCCTCCTCTTCTTAATCTTTCTGATCTAGGGATTACTATACCTTATCCATTCCCCACCTTCACTCATCTGCTGGACAAGCATATTTCTCCTACTACCTATGTTAAACATAGAAACACAGACGTTGGCAGCAGATAAGGACTGCAAGGCCCATCCAGTCTGTCCATTTTTTCTACCTTATGAGTGTGCCATTGGCCTTTGCTCCGTCAATGGCCTATCTATTCATACTCATCTGTATTGCTCCCTTATGCCTATCCCATGTCTGTCTGAAGTTCTGCACTGTATTCATATCCACTACTTCCTGAGATAGGCCATTCCATGCATAGAAACATAGAAACATAGACTTTGACAGCAGATAAGGACCGCTTGGCTCACCTAGTCTGCTCATTTCCCTACCTACAGGATAGGCTGCAAATCTTAGTTAACCAACAGCCTATTTCTTCCTACCCCCCCACAAGAATTGTCTTATGTCTGTCCCATGCATTCTTGAATTCTCCCACAGTTTTAGACCCCACAACCTCCTCAGAAAGGCTGTTCCATGCAACCACTACCCTCTCTGTGAAAAAATACTTCCTCACATTGCCCTCGAACCACCCCCCCTCTATCTTTAAATTGTGTCCCCTTGTTCTTGCACATCTCTTTTTCTGAAAGATGCTACCCTCTTGGACCTTGTTGATTCCACTGAGGTACTTAAAGTTTCTATCATGTCCCCCCTCTCCCTTCTTTTGTCAAGGGTATACATATTAAGCTCCTTTAGTCTCTCCTCATATGGCTTCTCTTGCAGACCCTGCACCATTTTAGTTGTCCTCCTCTGGACTGCCTCCATCCTGTCTATGTCCTTGAGGAGATGGGGTCTCCAGAACTGGATGCAGTACTCCAGATGGGGTCTCACCAACTGTCTGTACAGAGGGATAACATACACTAGCTTTCTGTGAAAAAGAACTTCCTCACATTACCCCTTAATTGGCCTCCCTCTAATCTCATGCTGTATCCTCTTGTCCTGCTATTTTTCCCTTTGGAACCTGCTCCCTTCTCTCTTCTATCTCTCCCCTTCACTCCCTGCCTTTAGACACCAGCTAAGGCATCTTCCTTCACCCTCCTGTCCCTGTCAATCCCCCTCTTGATCTTTTGTCCGATTTCTCTTCTCACCCCCCCCTTAACTGAGTCTACATGTGACTCTGGCCAAGGTCTGTTTCTGGACCCCATTAGCACTGTCACCTTCCAAGACAGTCACTGTGCACTTTATTTTATTCTCTCATGACTGTCTAAATATCATTGCATTAATCCATACTTTAATGTTGCCTATGAAACCGCATTCTAAAGTTTTGTAATATTATTCTCTCTGTGCTTCCCTTCCCCCTGCCCTGTATCACACCTAGAAATGAGCCTCAACTCAATGTGCCTTTTCCAGCTGCCAAAGTTTTACTTAAATACATACATACATACTGTAAATAAATAGCTGTATTTTCCTAAGCTTCTTATTCTTAGAACAAGTCATCAAATGTGTAGCCGCTCTTTTCCATGTTTCATCGTGGAGTGGGATACCAAGGGTTTGCTCCCAGCAACTACATACGGTCATGGTGGAAGGAGGAACTGCTCCATGCAGAATGCCATAGTTCACAAAGAGAGTTTTTGGAGGGGCTTAGGCTTATATAATTCTTCTTCTAATGGGGATGCAGGGGCCACTGGCATCACAGTATCTGCCTCCCTAGGTGGTGATCCATCTGTCAGCATATGCCTCACTCTCAGGAAAGTGAAGAGTCCTCTTGGTGGCATGTTAAATTAATCTCAAAGACTGTTGAAGTCATACATATGACCCTCTTCTAATAGCTGGTTAAGATTATTAACACCCCTCCTCTGCTACTGGAGCAAGATCCACAGTAGGAAAATGTTACACTGAGACATGCCTTTCAGAGCCACCCTTAGCTATGTTTGCTCAGAGATACCATGTGTCCAGGCTAGTAGCTTATGGGCCCGTAGCTTCAATCAATCAATCAATCAATCAACCAATCAATCAATCAAAATCTTTATTTTGCCAGGCGGAACATCATTGAGACAAGTTCATTTACAAGATGGACCTGGAGCTTGTGGGCTGCTATCCAAACCCCTACAAGTGTTCTGGTGAAGGGATTTGAGATATTGGGGGTCATCCTTTCATTTAGAGTTGCTGACAGTAAACCCCTTCTAAAATTGACCTCCTTTGCCACCAAGTCTGGTTTCTGTGGGGAGGTCTTTGTGGGTAGATAACTGAAATGAGAGGCCAAGTAGTAGTTTTTAAATTGGGGTAGGGCACATCCTCCCTAGTGGGTGGCAATCTGCAGGATTTTAACCATGGCAGGCCTGCCATGCCACAGGAACCTGTACTCCATGATGCTCAACTGTGTGAAAAACCCTTGAGGCACAGGAATTTGGGGGGATTGAAACAAATACCAGCATTTAGGAAATGGCACATCTTGACAATGTCCATCCTACCTATGACAAAGAACGTTAGCATCTCTCACCACCCATACTTCGCTTTTATGTCAGTCAGTAAGGGAAGGGGATTTAGCTTGTACAGCAGAGACAGACAGGATGACATGTTCACCGTAAGTATTTAATGGTTGTAACTCCTTGCAGCTCCATTTTGTTGTGCACAACACTCCCTCTCTGCTACTTACGAAATGGGATAATTTCACTTTTAGTCCAATTGGTTTTGTGCCCGAGAAGGAGACACATTCATTAAACAGAGAGTTCAGGGCTGGTATCCTGACTGACAGCCTGCTCATATACAGCAGGTTATCCACAAAAATGGTTACCCTATATGTTCTCTCCTTCAAAATGAACAACTGTCTCTTCCAAGTTAATGCCTCATTGCTGCCACCAGGGGCTCAAGAGACACCATAAACAGAAGTGGGGACAGGGGGGAAACCTTGTCCAGTGTCTCTAGAGAGTGCAAAATGCTTCAGACAACCTCCCCATTGACTTGGATTTTTGCAGATGGGTCCTTGTACAAGGCTGCAATCCACCTAATAATTATATCCTTCATACTGAACCTCCTAAGAGTTCCAAGCATGTATCTCCACTCCACCCGCTCAAAAGCTTTTTTGGCATCAAAAGCAAGGTCCACTACTCCATGCCTATCTGAAGAGTAAGACTTTGTCCACTTGCGGATTACACTGAGATTGTGCCTGATGTTATGCTTCCCTTGCATTCTCTTCCTTTGACAAAGATCACCTTACTGGGGCGCGTACAAAAGGGAAGCAGCTGCTTCTGCCTGGCTGTTATTAGTCTGGCTGCTGTTTTACAGTCAGCTGTCATTGGGGATATTGGTTAGTACGAGGTGCACAGGGCAAGGTCCTTGCCCATTTTGGGTTGAACTGTAATGGTTGCCACTCAAGCGAGGGGGGGCAACACATATTTTGAAAAGCTGTTTTCTATCATGTCAAGCAGGGTTCCTGTCAGGGTCTCCTCAAAACATTACAAAAACTTGATGGGGAGGCCACCAAGTCCCAGTACCTTGCTGTTGTGCAGGGCCTTGATCGTGTCCCCTACCTCCTGCTTGGAGAGTGGCTGTTCCAGGATTTCAGTTTCTGAGTGAAACAAGCAGTCAACAGGGGCCTTTTGGAAAAAGGCTTGATACTCTTCTGCCATGGGGTTGGTTTCTGAGGTGTATAAGGTTTTATAGAAACTATTGAAGGTGTCACTCACATTCCAGTAGCGGACAGCATGCCCCACTCTGGGTGCTTGATCTTGGCTATGGCTCACTTCTACTTTCTTTGTTGAAACTGCCAGTCCAGCAGCTTCCTGCCCGGTCTCCATCAAAGTGCTATCCAGTCCTGCACAGTAAAATGGCCCTTTTCATAGCTGCTGTACTTTGTGCATTAAAGTTCAATTTCAGTCTTTGAAGCAACTTAAGAAGGCCTAGTGTGGAACATGCCATATATAACGTCTCCACCTCTATTATTTTCATCACTATCAAGTTCCTGAATCCTCCCCACCCATTTATGCATTCAGTATGTTATGGATCAGTCTCTAACATATGCTTTTAGTGCTCCACAGCTGATTGCATGTGTTGTGTCGTGTCTCTTGTTGTGGGTTAGGAATTCTGTATTAGCCTCACCAATTAACTCTACATATTGCTGATCCTTGAGGAAGACCAAGTCTAACCTCCAGGTCCTTGGTGAGAGGCCAGGACCAGACATGTCCACCATTGCAGTTCAAGATATCTGAGGACAATTAATATATTTGCCTGTCCACCCCAAATTCCCTGTTAGGAGTGTGATAGTAATTTGAAGCATGAGCACCATGGTCTACCTGCCTTATGAGCTACATCAAGGCTAGGTAGAGAGTATTCCATTTCCCAGGGGTCCCAGGCACCTTGTGCAGCTGTTACACATGCACCATAGCAATCAAGGAGGGGAGATTCTGATGCTGATTAGAAGTTGTCCAGACTGGTCTCCGCCAAGGTCTCAGGCAACCCCATTCCCATTACCCCAGCCCTTCCTCCCCATGGTGGAGTCTACTGAGCAAGTCACATTAAACTGTTCCTTCAATGAGCTGTTTTATAATTTCTGACTAAGATGCATAAGGCTTGGGGCACTATATAGATTAGCACCTTTATTAACAACTTCCACTCATCATTTGCTAGCCCAAAGTTTCTTATTACCGTTAATTGACTATGGAGTATTGTATTATTATACTGCAGGGAGGGGCTGTTATCCAAGATAAAAGTGTTACTCAATTCAGTTGCTAGGTTTGTAGTAAAAACACCTCAAAGATTGCATCACTATAATCTTTTAGAACAAGTTGAATGGCTTCCACTTGATGGAAGATATACATTTCAATTGGGTATACTTGCTAAAAAGGTGATACTTAATGGTGTGTGGGATAGTTTTTCTTTAATTTTTAAAAAAACAGAATGCAACTGTTAAGATTTGGTCAACAGATATTTTTTCTCTTTGCATTCCAAGAATGCGTACATCTTTAGGTCAGAAAGCAATACCTTACATGTTACCTTCTTTTTTTTAGTGCACTGCAGACTGTCTTTGATTGTATTAATACGTCTCTTTGTTCTTTTAGACATAAGTTGAAAGAATATCTTTTAATTGTAATTGTTTTGAATAACATTGCTAGGTTATGTTGTGTATGTTTTGGATGTGTTTGTTTCATTTTTATGTTGTCTTGCATGCGTAGTGCAGACAACATATTGTTGTAGCTTCACTGGAGAAGTGGGTTTCAGAGGTGCAGTCCTGCTGCAGTCAATGGCCCCACTGCTTTTTGTGGCTGGGCTCTGTGGTGCCAATGGCATAGCATGCTGTGTATGAAAGCAGTTTGAGAAATGTGCCACTACCTTGAGAGAAATTAGCCACTGCAATCAGGGAGTGCCACGGGGCGGCCCCTCATTTCAGCAGCCAATTACTGCTTGCCCTGTCTGGTGTCCCCTGTCAAGCAACATGGCAGCGGCTCCCCTGTCAGCTTCTCATAGTCCTGACTGAAGCCAAGGGACACCTGCCACCTCTCACAGTCCCTCAGAAAGCCGATGGGGTGCCAAGTCCCCCAGTCGGCATGCCCCTTCCTAAGTTAATTTGCCAATGGGGTGCCAAATCCCTGTCAGCATAGTGTCCCCCCATTTCTTGTGTGCTGAGGGGGTGCCCAATCCCCATCAGCTCATGCAACCCCCCACTCTGTATGTGCCGACGGGGGTGAAAAATCCCCATCGGCTCTATTCCCCCCACCGCAAAACATGCAGGTGGCATTCTGGGAGCCCACCTCAGTGTGCCAAAAGTACATGTTAAAGGAAAAAAACCTTCCTGCGATGTCTATTACTTTTTTTTGACCCTATAAGGTAGAAAACAGTCCCTCACTGTCTGCAGCCCCCTTCCAACCTGCGCCCACCCACTGTGTACCCTACCTTCCCACACTTCCCTCACCCAGTACTTACCTCAGGAGCCCAGTGTGACAATCTTCAGTAGACAGGGAACACCTCTGCACTCTTCAAAGCCAACCATTAACTGAAGAGATGCCAGTAAGCTACATAATGGCATAAATAGGGATTTTCCAACTTTGGTGCATATCTTGGGCATTTTTTAGAATTCTGGCACCAAATTTTCAATGTGGTTATTGGGACCCCTCCTCATGAATTCAGTCACTGTTATGGTGTTATTTCATCCTGAAAGGTGATTTCAAGGTCACTGTGCAAAATCACCTTTCCAGACCGATTAATGAAATGACAGTGCCACTATTCATGAGGTTGGCTCTCAAAAAGCCTATGTTGCAAATATGGTGAAATTTGTTTTAAAAATGACTGTTTTACGAGTGTGCATTGTGCAGTTTCCATGCACGCTCGTAACTTCACAAATCTGTAATATTTTCACTCCAGATTTTCAGCATTGGCATTTTTCCACACCTCCCTATGAACAGTATAGCTGTCATTTTTTACATCCTGTCTGAAATGTGTTTTCGTACTACCGGCACAGAATAGCGTGGTCACTGTGGGAAAGCAGTGTTTGGGAAAGATTAATAAAATCACAGTGATAGTGTTCATGAGTAAATGTCCTAAAATGCCTATGCTGAAAATTTGGTGACAAAAGTCCACAAAATGAGTATGTTACAAGCGTGCATTGCACAGTTTCCACGTGCACTCATAACTTCAAGATTTTGTAATATTTCACTCAATATTTTTAACATTGTCAGTTTTGTACACCTCCTTATGAACAGTACAGCTGTCATTTTTCACATCCTGCCAAAAATGTGTTTTGGCACAACTGGCGCAGAATAGCGCATTTGCTGTGACAAATCAACAGTCCATACAGATGAAGAAAATCATAGTGACAGTGTTCATGAGCAGAGGTCCCACAATTCCTATGTTGAAAATTTGGTGAAATAATGCCACTAAATGACTGTTACAAGCGTGCATTGCACAGTTTCCATATATGCTCATAAATTCGAGCATTTTTAATATTTTCACTCAAGATTTTCAACACTGCTATCTCTTCACACCTATGTATGAATGGTACAGCTGTCATTTTTCATATCCTGCCTGAATGGTGTTTTCCCACATCTGGCACAGAATGGCACGGTCACTGTGAGAAATCAACATTCGGGACAGAGTAACAAAATTGCAGTGCCACTATTCATGAGCAGATGTCCCAAACACTTTCATGAGGTGGGGGCCACAAAAATGCCATGCTGCAAATGTGTAGTGCAAATACCAACAAAATGCCAGGGCATTAGGGTTTCTAACCGTCCCACCCTGTACAGACTGATAGGTGTCAGGGGTGTGCCTTTGCATTGCCAGCTGTCATGTTCATGCCATACAATGCCCCCCCACCCTCAAGCCACTGACAGGCATCGAGGTGTGCCTTGGATTCTTTGGCCCCACAGTTCACCCATTCTCCTATGCTGCACCCATTTCAGCATACAGTATGTCTTTATGAAATGGGGTGACTGTAAAGCCGAACACCCCAAGGTACACCTCAGTACTTGTCAATGTCTGCAGGATAGGGTGAGGTAAAATACCATGAGTGTTATAGCTGATTGGGGTGAGCGTAAGGCCCGAGAACCCCAAGACACAATGTAATATTTGTTGCACTGCATGGTAGGGTGAGCTGAAATGCCATGAATATTATGTCCAATGCCCAAAGGCACACCTCAGTGCCTGTCAGTCTCTGTAGGGTGATGTGGGATTGACGCCACTTTCATACTTCACTGCCATTCCTATTATGCATCTGTTCAACTCCTGCGCTACCGAAGCCAATGTCAGCAAGACAACATACGGCATTGACAAATGCTTGTTGTTATTGTACTTGACTTGATGTATATTACCTGTTTTCTGTTAACTTAATGTTACTTGCACACTGATTGCCCATGAAAACGTGTATTTTTTGCCCATGGTCCTGTCAGTATAAATAAATAAATAAATAAAACAAACAAACAAGTGTTGCTGGATCCAACACAAAGCCCTGCATAAACTGTTTCTTCAGAGTTAAAATGCAGCTTTTCATTGCATTGTGACTGGACTGCAGATGCATTCCAACTGAGCTGCAAAAACATTTTACAAACATTGCTCATGAGCTGGTTGAGCATTGAAAAGCAATGCAGTATGAGTTGCCAATGCATTACCAACTGTAAAAAAAAACAATTGCTAAACCAACTCATTGGTAGAACAGTTTATAATGACTTGTACTGTACTTTAGATGAACATGCAGATGTGTTTTGGGAAAATTTCCCTTAGACCTCCACAGCAAGGACAAAACCTTTAAACAACCCTTAGCAAAACCCTAAAGTGAAATGTTTTCCTCTTCCCTTAACAGAGGTGTGGCACCACAGGACTGGCTTATGGCCACAGTTGAGCCTATCCACAAAAAGGGTAGCAAACAATTGGTAAATAATTATAGACAAATTAGCCTGACTTCAGGCCTGTGTAAAATAATGGAGGGAACACTTTAGGATACAATTTTGGCATTTCTAAGCAGTACTGGAATCATTGATAAAACCCAACATGGCTTTACTAGAGAACACTCATGCATCATTAGTTTGATCTCATTCTATAAGCCCATTAGCGAATGATTGGATAGTAATATTCCTTAAGACATCATATATTTAGACTTAAGCAAAGCTTTGGAAAGAGTACATCATGGTAAACTAATAACAAAACTCCAAAGCCTACACTTGAATGGGATAATTATAGCTTAGATCAAAAACTTAGCAATGGTTAGAATCTGTGGTAACAATTCTGGGTATATCAGCAACACTAGCTGGGTACCATAGGGCTCTGTGTTGGGCCCAGTACTATTCAATATATATGTCAATGATTTGCATCATGGTTTAAGGGGATATGTTAACAAATTTGCTGACAATATCAAAGTCAGAGCTACTACCTCTAGTAATGTTGAAGTCATACATACTCAGAATAACCTCAACATGGTTTATGAATGACGTAACAAATTGAACATGAAACTCAATTCTGAGAAATGTGCAGTACTACACCTGGACAAGAATAATCCCTGTAATGTGTATTACTTGGGAGCATCTAGGTTAAATGCTGTTAGGGAACAGAAGGATTTAGGAATTGTGATAGAACACAACAAATCCTTTAGTTCCAAAAGTTCAGTAGCATATTTTAAGGCTTTGAAAATCATGGGCTGATTAAAAAGACATTTTGTAAATAGACACAGAGACAAGTACAGAAGTTTGGTGCACCCCCAACTCAATAAGAGTTCCCAGTTTTGGTCACCTCATCTGAAAAAAGACAAAATTAAACTCAAGAGGATACAACATAGGTTCACCAAATCAGTCAATGATCAGAAGATCTTACTTATCAACATAGACTGCAATCGTTGGGTCTTTTTAGCCTAGAGAGGAGATGTCTTGGGGGAGACCTTATTTTAATACTCCAGGGTATAATGAATAGTGAATTAATAGCTACCATGAGACTTACATTCAAAGAATTACCATTTAGTTCCCGCTCCCATTATAAATTGTTATTAGGGAAATCATACAAAACTGATAGAAGAGGTTCCTTCTTTTCAGAGAGTGGTTACATTTTAAAGCAACTTGCCAAGGCATATTGTGGAGTCCACTAGCATTGACTGCTCTAAAAGGAATCTTGATACTTTCAGTGACAACTGGGAACACATATGGACTATCACCGTATAGTGGAGGAGTGGACAAGAAGCAGCGCTGTACACCCCTACTCCTTAAAAACCAAAGTACTAAAGTATCAAAGGACTGCACTTTGACTTGCTGTACTGAACAATTGTGCAGAACTGGATGCCATTGAAATGTACAGCAGAAAGGGCTCTAACACATAAATGATCTGATTGGCCTATTCTGCAGCCCGTCTGCTATCATTGGACACTATCTGCACTGTTCTGTACCCACCACCACAATTCCCTAACAATTAGTGTTAACTGTCAACTCTCTAGATGGCACATCACCATGCGGTTGATCAGTAGAACATGGACATAGTACACTTTTACTCTTTAGCCATCCATGAGACAGATGAATTTTGCAGAGTGAACACTGAAGTAAAGCTCAGTGATTTAGTCAGGTCCACAGTCCAGAACTGCTATTCACTTGCTGGAAGTGTCAGTGTAGCCCCTTGAAGAGCAAATTAGGTATTGAGAAATCTATCCACTCTCGAATGAAGTGGAAAGCTTATTTGACTCCCCATATCCTGTTGGCACCCACACTCCCATGGAATGTAATACAGCATGGTCAGGGGATTGGGGAATATCAGGGATCTCACCACACTCTCTTGTCCTTCAAAGTATGACAGTCACAAAGGTTGGGGGGCATAGATCTTCTAGCTCTGAACAGCAGAGGGTCATGCACATTAACATCATGGGTAGTGTCCACCTTCAGCAGAAATCCTCTTACACTGTTGGTGCAAGGCATTCATTTAGCCTTCACGTGTGGGCCAATAACAGTAGCCTTAAGTGACAATGAACTGTTAACAAGGCAAAGAGCATCACATTAGATATGGGAAGAGGGCTGGATCAGTATAGAAGTGATTGGGTTTCTTGCTTAGAGACATCTGGCATGAGGGGTAACATGAGTATTATGGTGGCTGAGCCCTGCCCATGGAGAATAAGAATCAGGTGGACACTGCCACTGCAGCTTTGCAGAGCTGATCCAAACTACAGGCTAAAGCAGCTGACAGGGCAGAGTTTGGTTACCTGAGGAGATCAGAGCACAGGAGAACCAGTAAGAAGATTAGTCACAATCAAAACAGTATAACCCCAGTACCTCTCAGGTAGCAAGGGCAGTGCAGTGAGCCCCCGACCTCACCTCCACAGCTGCATTGTCACAGTTTACATATTCCTTGGCATCTTTAGCCTTGAATAAGATGTAAAGTGGCTGCCCTGGTGTAGGAATTTGCAACATAGAAGGATGTAGGTGGAGAAACTCCAAGTCCATCAGATGGAGTTTTGACTTAAAAGCAGTGAACTGCTAGGGCTTCAGTTATAGCTCTAGATGTAGTCTTATAAAAAACTATGGCCCTGATTCTAGAAAGTTTCTGCCTGGTGTAACAGCACTTGCGCCAAGTAGAATGGCACAAGTAGCAACTTATGCCAGCCATTGCGACATGCATGATTCTACAGTGTGGTCTGTGACATGTTGCAGGCCACTTGCGCTGAAGAGCTGTTATGCCAGCAGTTGCACCATAAACCTCCTGTGACATGGCGCTAGGGGATTTATGGCAGCAGTTGCGCCCCATTTCAGAAGGGCAGCAACAAAGTCCCCAATGTTGGGATTCTACAAGAACCCCCAGAGGAGAACCCACACTCGCCTCTGAGGCCGGGAGATCAGAGGGCTGTGGGTACAGTTCCCACATCTGGAACTTGGGTTAATATCCCAGTACTGACACTGTAGTGCAGAATAAGAGGGGTGCTGCACTTCTGAGGTGCCATCTTTCAGATGAGAAGTTAAACCGAGGTCCCATCTGCCTGGATTTATGGTAGTTCAGGTGGATGTTAAAGATCTCATGGCACTTATTGAAAAGAGTAGGGGAATTTTTTTATTGGAAAATAATATAATAAGACAAAAACTCAAGTAAGGCATAGGAAAAACATATCAAGACACATGAATACAAAAACAGAAACAAAACCACCTTCAATTCAGGGTAAGAATAAGCAGAAAAAACAGAAAAAAAATACAGAAAACAATCCTCAAGTCCAGATCCCCCCTCAAAGAACAATATTCAAGTAACTCCTTCAAACAAAATTAAAGGCAGCGCTCTCCACCAAAACGCCACTAAGGCTGCAGGCAAAGATTTTTTCTCCGAACAATAAATATTAGAAATTTCTTTTGTAATGTGATCCCTTAGTGCCTTCAAAGAAACTATCTTTTGTTGAAGGACAAACAGACATCAGTTGTGCCAGATATACCATTTGCAGACTGCAAACAGAATCTGTAATGTACCCTCAAAAAAGATTTTCCAACTAGGTCCAAACTCCCCATAAATTAAGTCTGAATAACTTAAAGCAGAGAACATAGATAAAGCCCATTCCTGACCCAACTGAGTCCACAATGGTGCTATATAAGGACAATCAAAATACAGGTGTGACATGGATTTAATTTTGCATATGCAGGTATCCCGAACACAATACCTGTCAGTCAATTGCTTATGAGCTTGGTTACCCTTAACATTTAATTTGTTATGACAACACAACCACAAAGTATCCCACATTTTTTCTGGAATCCTACCTTCCATTAATTGTTTGGTTAAACATTGAGTGTCACATGGCACATCAAAACAGGGTGACACCAAGAACATTATTTGCAGAACAGAGGAATATAAACGTTTTCTATTCTGTAACAAGTCTATATCGTAGGACACTTTCCACAGTTTTATCTTTTTAAAAATTTCAATAAGGTAACCAGATGTCCCAGTAGGAATTTTGATAAATGGTTTCCATATGGGGGCCTGACATTTATCCAGAAAATACTGAGAACGAGAACCAAAACTAAGGACCCAGCAATCCGTCATGTTAGCTATGCAGGGAAAAATATTAGAATGTACAAAAATAGAAAAATAAAACAATACCGGGTTTACCATATGAAGACCTCCCTGTTTAATAGGCCAGTAAGTAATGGATCTCTTGACTGGGTTTAGTCTGCTGCCCCACAGAAGCTGAAAAAATAAATTATATACACGGGCTTTGAGGCCCATGGGA
Source organism: Neoceratodus forsteri (assembly GCA_016271365.2). Lineage (NCBI taxonomy): Eukaryota > Metazoa > Chordata > Ceratodontiformes > Ceratodontidae > Neoceratodus > Neoceratodus forsteri. The sequence continues at coordinate 859,821,916 of CM057458.1, read as the reverse complement.
AGGGGAAAATATAACTAACCAATAAAAAAATAGGCAGGATACAAGTTTTAAGCAAATAAATCTGCTTCTTACAGGGCATGGGGAACCATTTCCAACTAACAATTTTGGCTTCAGCTACCTCCATAGAAGAAATCCAATTGTATTCCGCCGCATTTGGCAGGCCAAAAGAAAGACCTAAAATGCAAATCTTTTGCGCCTGAATAACTATTCCCCCTATGTCAGGAGACACCGTCTATGAGGGAATATGAACTGAGATACCCACACTCTTCTGTGTATTTAACTCAGAACCAGAAATCAAGGAGAAGGAATGGACAACCTCAATAGCCCTTTCACTGGAAGCTTGGTCTGCTACCAGAATACAGATGTTGTCTGCATAAGTCAGAGCACTGGGAAAAGCGAAGTCTGGTTGCACAGAGATATGTAAGTAAGCAAAAGTTTATTTATAAGCGCTTTTCAAAAACCAAAGCACTGTACAATAATAACATTAAATAATAACAAAATATTAATAGTAAAATCAATCTTTAAATGCTTTTAAAAACAAAAAGGTTTTTGGCTCAGATTTAATGCTCTCAAAGGTCAGGCAATCTCTTATCTGGCAAGGTAGAGAATTCCACAGGGTGGGGGCAGTGTAAGAAAATGCACGTGCCCTAGATGTCTTGAAACAAACCCTGAGAATCTCTAGCAATCCCTCGTTGGTGGATCGGAGTGAGCGAGAGGGACAGTAGGGAGTAAGGAGATCTTGCAGATATGTCTAATAGTCCCCTCTTCATTCAGTTTCCTGAGAAGAGGGTCAATAGAAAAGACATACAGCAGGGACTCAGGGGACACCCCTGATGCACCCCTCTCTTGATAGGGATATGGGAGCCTTTTAACCCGTTAACCAATGGAGTTGTGCAGGCATGACGGTAGAGATTCTTGATCCAAAGCAGAAGTTCCACAGGCACCCCATACTTTGCCAGGACCGCAAATAAATAATTATGTGGGACTTGATCAAACACTTTAGACTGATCCAAGCTGATAACATAACCTTGCGTATTACTCCCATCAAAGACTTCAAGTAAGATTTTCAAATTAGAAAGCATAGTATGATTTGGAATCGCACAAGTTTGGGTGGAAAAAATCACTTTGGTGGCAATCTGAGAGAGTCTTTATGAAACAATTTTACATAAAATCTTCTAATCGGAGATCAACAAACTAATAGGATGCCAGTTATCCAACTGTTCTTTATCATTTTTATGCTTAAATAAAAAATCAAGTTACTATCAGCTAAGGCAAGAGGTATGGGTAAGAGTCCTTGCAAAATGACATTATATACACTGCCATTAAATAGGGTAATAATAAGGGTTTAGCTTTTTTATAAAACTCATTGGGGATGCCATCAGGGTCAGGAGTCACAGTAGATTTTAAATGACTAATTACTGAGTCCACTTCAGCACTAGTAACAGGCCGACAGGAAGCACTGATACAGTCGAGGGATAATTCGGGAACACCTAAAGAACCCAGAAAACCTTCCCAGACCTGTGGGTTGTAAGCTTGCCCATATAAAGTCTGAACATGGTAGGAAACCTCTTCCAAAATGCCATGATTATCACTAATCCGGGTGCCATTATGTGAAATCAGAGGGCATATATTTAGACTCAACCTGTTGATGACTACTGTCATACGGGTGGACTACTTTGGCCGCCCCTTTTCTCCCATATTTTTGTTCTAAAAAAACCGATGTGGTCCTCTCATACTGAGAGAAGCACATCTCAGTCTTTACCTGCCTAATCTGGGCAGAATAATAGAGTCCCCATTCCGTTTGCCAAGATAGTAATCTTTGCAAGTGCCGACGACACTTAAGGATTGAAAATAGCGATCCGAGGACTTTTGTTTAGAAAACTGCCTACAGAATTTCCTGATATCAGATTTGGTATCTTGCCACCAATAGGTCGGGTTATCATACAGGTCAAAAATGAAATCTTATCCTGGAGAAGACTATACAGGTCCTGCCACCCTCCTTCCTCCCCCAAAACAGAAATATTCATTTTCCAGAAAGTATGAGACACAGGTTTGTTACTGGGACAACCGATGTTTAACATTAACACACAATGATCAGAATATTCACAGGGAAGAACTGAATACTGAACATTAGCCAACCAATGGGAAATAAAAAAGTAATCAATTCGGGTGGCAAATCTACCCCGGTGAAAAGTGTGTGCCGGAGGGTGTGTACCAAAAGAAGCCCCATCTCGCAGATTAGCAGTGCCATACAAGGTGTTGAGAAAATTAGAATCTGAGTATAATTTTTGGGTAACTCCAGTTTTATTGGACAAGGCCAGAATGCAACTAAAGTCCACTCCAAAAATAATGGATTTTGAAGAGTGAAGAAAGTGTTGAATAGCTTTCAAAGTGTTAATCCGCTGTGTTTTAAGTTGAGGGTTATATATATTGATTAACCAACACTCTTGTCATTGGAGAATGACATCCAAAATAAGAACCCAGCCCTGAATCAAGTCAAGCAGTCTAGTAACTTGAATGTCCACCCCTTTAACAAGAATCTCCACTCCAGAACACATATCCTCAGCCAAGGACCAGAAAACAGGCCATCCCTCCAATCCCTAGAGGCCTGCCCAATTTCCCTCAGGGAGTGGAGCCTAGTGTCCTGTAAAAAAAACAATGTTCAATGGTAAGGACAAGAGGAGAGAAAAAATAGCCCTTCTCCTTTTAGCATTTTTGAGTCTATTAGCATTTAAGCTGCCAAAAGACAAGACATCCTCCATAGATAACATTGCAAAATTCAAAACTTCTTTCTACCTCTGACCTTGCCTGGAGACTTCATTTTACACCATTTTTTCTTACTAAGCTGAGTGTCACCAGAAACCTGCACAGTGTCAGTTAACATCTTGACTTGGGAGGATGCAACAGAGGAGGCATCAGACTCCTCCTCAGTTTCAACTGTCTGTTTTCATTTATGTAATACTGCAAACCGGTTTGTCACCACCAGATCGAAGGGTGGAGAGGCAGAAGGCAGGTGAACTCCCTTCAAGAGAGAGATTCTTGTCTGCCTCCTGTTACTCACCGGAACCCAATCCGTGTCTCCGGGTGGGTCATACTGTCTTTAGAAGCACAGGGTGCAGCTGAAGTGCTAGGAGCCGGGGACTGCACCCCAGAAACCGCCGGGGTGGAAACCTCACAAGGGGGCACTGTCCCCATGTCACCTGAGAGAACCTCCAGGCTGGACGTGGGCTCAGTCAGGGGTGTTGGAACCAAAACCGGGTCAACCCGAGAGGAAGAGGGACCAGAAGGAGAAGTAGAAGGTGTAGTAGCAAAAGGCCAAAACTGAGGCCTAGCCTGAGCAGACCGTTGGGCCTGAGTAACGGTCTCATCCTGAGAGTCAGAAGGCATCACAGGATTATTATGGGAGGCCCAGGGACACTCTTTAAAAGAGTGTGAGGTTGCTTCACACTAATTACAGTAGGACGGGTGAGGACAATTAATACTCACATGTCCAGAACCCAGACAAGAAGAGCATTTAAGTTGATCGCAAGCACTACTAAGATGTGTATGGACCCCACACCTAAAACATGATTTGGGCTGACCTGGGTAAAAAACAAAACCCCCATCCCTGACCAAATAAAAACAGCTTGGCAAATGCTGGATAACCCCATTAACAACTGGCAATTTTACCTGCAATTTCCACCCCCTGTCCAAAAAAACTCTGAGTCAATGATTGGATGGGGTAAACTCAATACCGTACATTTAGTAGATAACCAGCGTACAGTATAATCTATCGCTACCCCCTCATTATTAAACAGAACAGTGATATTTTTAATATTTGGCTTAGTAAGGGGAATGACTAAAAAAGGTGACCATACTGGAGTGTGACGAACTGCCTGGTAACAATGCCAAAATGTATCTAAACTTAAGGCTGTTTTAAAGCTAATGTCAAAATAATTATCACCAGAAGTATGAAATAAGGCATAAATTTCAGAGGGAGAAAATTGCAGACTGGATTTAATCAATGTTTTTCCAACATATAAACAATCAGGAAACACTTATAGCCCACTCCTGTAGTGAAGCCGAACAGCATTTCACTGTTTGACCTGCTCAGCGGGGAATGAAATAATCCGGCAAAAGTTTTAGGCTTCTGTGGGCCAGCAGACAATCCAGGCCCCGGAGCAGCAAAGGCAGAGTTCTTGACCCTGGAAGTAGCACTATAAGACATAGGCATAGGGGTCACAATAGGTTCAGATGCCTGAAGTGAGCAGCCCCCCCATCCCCACCATGACAATGGAGGGCTCAGAAGCCAGTGACAAATCTGTATTAAGAGATGGCAACAAAGGGGCAAGAGGCCCATCCACAAGACTAGTCCCCTCAGTATCAGTAGTCAAAGTCCTTTGCGGGAATGCCGCATGTTCTAATCCCTGAGCCCCTCCAACACACCAGGAAGAGGGCTGTGAAAGGTGTTGGCCCAAGGGCACTTTCAGGGGGTCTGAAATGTCCAATAAATCCCCTTGTGGAGTAGGGCTGGGCAATGCAGGGTAGGTCCAGGAATCATCCAAGGGGGATTTCTCCCACCCTGCACCCCAAAGAGCTGCAGCAATAGTCAAGCCCGAAGCAGACAGGTGGGAATCAAACCCATGACCAGGGGAGCTGTGAACGGCATGTCCCGCCGTGACCTGCTGTTGGGGTCCCCCCCAAAAAATCTGCATATTGAGAAGCCACAGCACCTGGACGCCTGGATGGCAACACTCCTTACTGCTCCATAGAAACACTCCATGAAACTGCGTTGCAGGAGCAATTTTCCTAGGGAATCCTGGTGTGCTCCACACAGGGAGGCAAAGAACTAGTCACCACTGCTGTCTTGGGGGAGCACAGAGGAGACTCCTGGCACTCGCTTGTAAGCGAACAACTGCCAGTCTCCCCAGCCCCCAGAAACACAGAGCTGCACTGTGCTCCCATGCCAACACTCACCGAGTCAGCTGCCAGCTTCAGAACACTCAGCTGAGCCCTGTCAGTCCACGTCACATCGTGACTGATAGGACTCATAGCAGCCGGTTGGAGCAAAGCCCCATCAACCTTTCCACAAGCCGGTTTCACCGCAAACTTTGCCTCCAGACAGGAACCATTAGAAATTGCAGCCGAAGGAGTACTCATCTGATCTTCCAGTGCCTGAACAGTTCCAGCTCAAGTAACGGTAGGTCCTTCAGTCGTTTATACAACCTCCAGCAACTGTGCAGAAACCCCGGCTAGTTCCACAGCAGTCCTTTTCTGTTTGGTCTCCCACAGAGAGGAGATAGGGAGGGAGACCAACTCCCCTACTTCCAACATGTCCTCCTCCTCCGATGCCGAGCACCAAGTGGCCATCACAACTGCCGAGGCCCCTACCGAATGAGAAGGGGAATTTCCCTGGTGTCCTGGCCAAATTTCCCTCATTCACTAAAAATACCACCAACAGCTTAATCTGGTTCAAGGTCAATTGGCATTCATCTGTATCCCCCTTCCCCGGGTCGTGCCTGAAAATAGGCAGGATTTATCTAGTACACTTACCTGGTCAAAAAAAACTAAATGAATAAATAAAAAAAATAAAAAATACACCAGCATTTAGCTGGTGTAACTTAAGTATGCCCCCCCGGGGATTCTGTAGACCTGCCAGCAGCCCAGCAGGCAATCCACAGGTGCAATCCCCCATGCCCATCAAACCCCAGTAGGTGCCCTACAGGGCTGCCCACACCCCCTGCCCCCAAATCCCCAAAATGTGAATGCCCTGCTGGGTTACCCACACCTCCTGCCCCCCTGAATCCCCCATTGCTAAATGCCCCACAGGATGGCTCTGTCAAGTCCCCCAACTGTGCCCAGACCCCAAGTCACTACTGCAATTGCTAGCCATACCCAAAACCATCCCTGGTAGTCTAGTGGCCCCTCCCCCACCCAGCTATGCCAGTCTGCCCAGCACCCCCCCATCCCCAGCAGGCAACTGGCACAACCCACCTCTCACCTCCTTGGCCAGCCACCAACTGAGTTCAGTAGGAGCGCTTACTGTATAGACATGCTCAGACATTTATTTCTGAGCACATCTATTCAGTAAGCACTCCTATTGAACACACTTGGCGGCTGGCCATGGAGGTGAGTGGTGGGCTGTGCCAGTCACCGGCTGGGGACAGGTGGGGGGGTTTTGGGTGGAGTTGCACTGCTGGGTGGGGGTTGGGGGGCCACTAGATCACCAGATGTTACTGTAAGGGACGAGGAATGTATGGGTATACTGTACATACTGCACAGTAAGTTGGTAATGGTTTGGTGGATGTGGTTAGGGACACCACAACAGTGGATAGGGGTCCATAGCCCTGCGGGGCATTTGCAGTGTGTGGGCTATGGGGAGGGAGCACTTGCGGTTGCAGTTTCTGACATCCTCGCCAGGTACACCTTCTGTTCAGCATACCTGGCTGTATGTCGTAAGTTGTAAGAGTTAGCTGCAGAGACCCTGCCCCTTCTATAATAAGGTGCAGGGTCCATGTCACACCGGCAAATGGCACAAGTCGCATTTGGCGGCAACTTGTGCCAACCTTCTAAAATCTGGTCCTATGACTGTTACATTGTACATTCTTATGGGTCCATGAGACCTAGCTTCCCTTAACATTCTTTCCTTATCTTGAAACCTGAAGTGTTTAATTACGAAGTGCCTGGGGTGCCCCTCAGACTGGACTTAGGCCACTACAATGCACTATCTTGATCTCAAAATCCAAAACTTCATGGGCCATGCCAAGGTACTTCATCAGCCATCTTTGCACAGTCTCCACTGGGTTCTTCCCCTCAATCCCCTCTGGCAAACCCACCAACCTGAGATTAGATCTCCTCACTCTGTTTTCTTGGTTGTCTGTCTTTTTGAGAAGAGCAGCCATATTAGCTTGCAAATCGTTTCTCTGCTCTGCCAAATCAGATATTATGTCCTCAAGTTTATTGATTCTCTTTACAGCTTTACTGAACATAATGGCACGTGCTGCTGTGGTTTCAGTAAGACCAGCAATAAATTTTGCACATACTGTATTCCTGTGATGATATTAGTAAACCTGCCTTCATTTCTTGCTTCAGGTCTTTTTTTAATCATACCAGGTAAAGCTGATAGGGAGTGGGCTGAAACTAGCGCTGGATGAAGTTAGCAAATTCCAATTTCATGGAATTGTTGTGAAATTCTGTGAAATTTTACAAACTGTTGCACATTTTCATGACATTTCTGAAATGTTTGTGAAATTCCTTAACTGGTTATAACTTGGTCAGTGCTGCAGCTAGACATCTGACATGGGCATGTGCATTGTTTGCAAGAGGTTCTAAAACGATGCCATGTTTCATAGCATTTGAATGAGGTGCAGGGAATTTATATAGGCTCAGAATCTGGCAGTTTATAATTTATGTGAAATTTTTTTTGAAAATATTTCTATGCTTACAACTTAGCCACCTTTGGAGCTAGATAATTGAACATTTATATGACTACTTTATTAAAAGATTCATAAAAAACTGCTAAATAGAGAGGTAACTGGCTGTGTAAATTGTAAGTTGTAGGAGTTCATCATTTCACAGTTTATTTATTTGTTAAACTGTGAGAAAATCTATAAAATATTTGGATATTTATAGCTCAACTGCTGTTGCATGTATACCCTGAAGGTTTGGCATTCACGCAAAGTAAATGTATCATGGAATCTAATTAAGCTGGATAATGTGGTTTAATGGGTTAAATGTTATTGTGGATATATTAACAATCATTGGTTGGTAAACTCTGCTCAAAAATTCATGGACACATAATTGATAATGCCACTAGAATTCCACACAAGGAATTTAACTTTCATAAAGTACATATCACCACTGACACACCTTACCAGCACTAGCATCATGGCCCTACAATACCCCTTTAACTTTTTTGTAGCTATGATACCCAGCATCATGCTCCATCTTGACTAAAGATATCCAGATACTTCTGTCACAATGGCCTTAGTCACAACTAGGTGTAAGGCTTGAGGCTTGACATCACTTGGTGCCAAAGTTTTCAAATAGTAAAAATATGCATTGTTATCTACAGGGTTGTTAAAGAGTCAGCAGGTGGCATTATATGGAAACAATGCTGCATTTGCATGTACTTCCATAACTTATTAAGTCAGTGAGCTCTAATGATTATCTGGCATATTACAAAAAATCAATTTAGTGCACAGTGATGTCCATGACTATTCTTCATATTTTGTCACTCAAGATAGTGACTTGACACTTGGCACCACTATGCTTTTAATATGGACTAGAGCTGTGTGGAATATAAAATTCTGCTGGTGAACACCGCTAAATTACCTTTCAGATTGTCCAGAATTGTAAAGAATTTGCATGAAAATTCTGTGGAATGTTGCAAAAGTTTTAAATTTCAGTTATTTTGGCATGGTTTTTAAAGTCATATCCAAATAATACCACATTTGGCAGATTATTATAACTTGCATAAGTGTACCAAATTTTGAGTCTATAGTCCTAGATTGAAAGGAAGCTGAGATATGGGTGGCCAAAGATTTAATCAAAATTTAATTTTTAGTATTTTATCTAATTTTAAAATTTCTGATACAAATTTCTCCACAGTTTAAAAATCTAGAGACACATGCAACATGGTTATGAGCACCAAGTTTTAAGTCTCAAGCTTTAAAGTGGACTGTGCAATAGGTAGCAAATTACTTTGTCAACATTTTTATTTTAATTTAAAATTATTTTGAAATCATTAATTAAAATGTTGCACAATTCAGCAATTACACAGGATATTAATACATTTATATATGTACCCAGTTTTAGATTTCTAGATCCAAAGGTGTCTCAGCTATATGTTGATAAACATTTTCATGGAATTTCCCACAAAAAAAAATGACAAATTGTGAAAACCCATTTTTTTTGTGACATTGAATCCTAATATCATATTGTTTGGCACCTCATTAGAAACCCTATTAAAAATTAAGCATCCCAAATTTCAAATCTCTAGCTTAATAAGAGGCTGAGTTATGACCAAATTAATGAATGTCAAAAATTCCACTGACTTTTGTCAAATTTTATATTTCAATTATTTAGGTTTAGTTTCTAAGAATGTATCCAAATGACACCAAATTCTGCAGGTATACAGGTATTATTGGCTTTTATGAGTGTACCATATTTAAGAGTCCTAGACTGAAAGAGGGTGAGTTGTGCGTGGACAAACATTTAATCAAAATGTAATTTTCAGTGTTTTCCATCTAATTATAAAAAAATCTTTAAGACTATTTGTGTATGAAAATAGCACCTGGAGGAGGCAATGGCATCCTCTTGACAAAGAGCACACAGTGAAATATTAAGGGTTGATGGGCCATGTTTGTACTTAGTTGCTGGAGAATCATCACTTTAATAAAAGCTTTTTGTACTCTATCTATAGTGATGAGCAGCATCTGTTTTACTGGGGAGCAGTGAGTGTCTTGGTGTCCTGCTGATTCAGATTGTTCAGCATACTGAATTTGGTGTAATTTTGACAAATACTTTTTAAATTAGATGGAATGAACTGGAATCACAATGTTGCTGAAATTTTGTGAGTTTTGCAGTGATTTTAAGACATTTCCAGAGAAATGTTGTGAAATTTCATGAAAGCAGAACTGGAATTTCATCACAAATTCACTGGAGGAAGATAAATTTCATCCAGTCCTAGAAGAGGTGGTATTTCTATTGCTGCGGTTTCTTGCATCTACTATGTTCTGTGCCCTCATCCTTCCCTCCACAGTATCTAAAGATTTTGGAGCAGCTGCTTTTGGCTCAAAAGGTGAAGTGGTTTATTTCTTTTGACATTGCTGTGTAGCTATAGACTTAATCTTGGTTGTGAGTTACTTTTATTATTTAAGTAGATGCAATTTTTGATTATTTTGTTGATTTAGCATGGTGCCTTGTGGGTGTTTAACTGGAACCCAACTGCCATCTTGCCTGGCCAAGCCACTCTCCTTGTTTTATACCTAGTGGTTATCTCCCAGATTGTGCCTGAAAATAAACAAACCTCCTGTCTAGTGCACTTACCTAGATAACAGAAAATGACTTAATGAAAATTAATAAAATGACAAGACTTTGACTTAGATTTCAAACACTCTGGCATTAGGGTGACAAGCAAAACACCAACTTTTCTTTGATGTGGACCAGGCAGCACAATTTCTTACATTCCTAAAGAGAATGACTGCAGTCTGAGGGAATCAGTTTAGTTCTGGTTCTCAAACTGAGGCATTGATATACTCAAAGGTAACATATCCAAGAGGCAGTTTGCAAAAAAGAGCAAAGTGGAGAATCTGCAAGGTAAAATTCCAAATTTCTTGGTTTTGGTGCACCTTCCCAATACAAATGCAAATACTCTAAAACCTTAAATGGAATTCAAAGCATTATGGGTATGAAAATCCAAGTGTGTGTCAGACTAACAAGTCCTCACAAGTACAAACATCATCTGAAAACAGGCTTTTATAGTTGTTCAAAAAACAGAAAAGGCCCACTTTATTCAAATGCTAAAGGGAACAGCCAAGGTAGAGTATACACAGATGCTTGACCTGCTGAGTGCAAGCAAACTAGAAGGCATGTGAAGCAGAATTCAGGGAAACATTTCAATGCATTATTTCACACAGATTATGGTTAACATGGAGAACAACCTATCCAGAAAGTTTGTAAAATCTACCTGTGTTTTGACTTTTGAAGTATAACTGGACAGGTGACTGAGGGAGAATGTCATTGAGGGTTATACAGCATGAAAGGGGTAACAGTCCAACCATTAAAGGGACACCATCAACTCCCTTAGGCATCAAAGTGTCTTTAGTTTAAAATATACATTATGTGATGGGTCACATTCTGTAAAGATTACTGAAGTAGCTGGTAGTTTGATTCTGGTTCCTTATTTCTTTTAAAAAGCGAGTAACCGGCAGCCCATCATACTGGTGTTACCACACAAAAACATGTCTGTTTACATTTTTTATCAACACCTACTGCATCTTTCATGGACTTAGTAACACCCAAACAGAGTCTAACCACTTTTGAGGCAGTGGGATGAGAAGATGCTATTGCACCATGAGTTGCTGCACAGTTTTGGAGCGTTCCTAATGTTCGGAAAGTAAGCAAGAGTAGAAAAACAAAGATTTGAAACAAAACACTTTTGGATAAAATTATTCCATTAGCGTGTGTTTAAGTTCTACTTAGAAAGGAAACAGATATAGCAACCAGCAACCTCAATACATTTTATAAAAGGTAAGCTATCATAAAACTTGTGTTTTCTACTAGTAATAATAAGATGCAAAAATGGTTGACAGTCTCTCTTTAAACTTAGATTTGTGTCCATTCTCAAACTGGAGATAGTCATTGCTGTTGTGGTAGGAGGAGTGGACAATTAAGATCCTAAAGTACTTACATCATCACAACACTATATTAATATGGTACTGGTGCTACTCACAACAATGAAAAGTAAAACCAAACAACCAAAGTACAACACTTGCATTCAATGAACCACAATATACTGATTAATGAAGAAATACTTTATGTGCAAAAATTTGCAAATGAAACACTGTAGCTAGCTCATTTTTGCACAAATAAACCCTTGTCTCACATTAATCAGTGCCCTGTGATTGTTGTACAAGTGATGTGCTTTACTTTATTATTTTTGTTTTTACAGTTCTTCCAATTTAGACTAAGAATTATCACCTACAGACACGATTCCTCCTGTAATTACTCATCACAGCTATGATCTTTGTCAACTACCTGCTACCCTCCTGAGGAAAAGAGGGAATTCTTATGCTCAGAGGCAGCATATTGGAGAGGAAGTTTGCAACAATAGTGATTTGCAGGATCTGTTATAGAAGCAAAAAAAATAACTGTTTTGGATTCCAAGCTGAGACAACATACATTTAAAAAAAAGATGACATTTGTGGTGTGGAGCAGGGGACTACATATTCAGTAGGGAAGAACATAGATCCTGATTTTCAGAGACATTGACTGCAACCATGGAATCCTACAGTAGCCTAACAGTTTTAAGAATTATAATAACAAAAACAAAACAAACAAAAAAAGATTTCAAGGGAAGATTTACATAGAATGATTCTTAGAATATGCATGGGTCTGTATTGCTCATCTTCAGCTAGAAAATCACAATGGGTGTCTGCTAAAAAGGACAATAAGAAAAAACTCTTGCCTTCATCTAGTATTGCTGACTGGATAAAAGACCTACCCCAGTGTCTGATCAGGAAGCTATGGTTCATAACACAGCAGAAAGAGTAGTTGATGCAATTGCTCCAAAACATACAGATATAGAAGACTCTTTGAAGCAACTAAATCTTAAATTGCTTTATACTGACACCATGATTGCTGGAGTCTTCAGCTGGGTGAAAGCTGAGAATTCTGCTTTCATGGAACTTTTGTGAAATTTCGTGCATTTTGAGAAATTTTCTGAACTTCTGAAATTGGCGAGATTGGAATCTTCCAAATGTGTTTGGCAGATTTCCACCCTGTTCCACGGGATTATTTTGCTGAACTGCAGGATGATACACATGAACAGTGGAATGACAGTTTTAAGGAATTTTAGACTGCAGAATGAATATACTAATTGCAGATTAATGTACAGTATTAAACTGTGGAAAAAAATTGTGCAGAACTGACCACTGACAGTGATCAGTCCTGTGTAATCTTTTGCTGTAGATTAATTCAATAATCTGCAATTCATACATTTATTCTGCCGTTCTAATTCATAATTTCTGTGAAAGTTGCAAAAGTGCATTCTGCAAATTTGTGAAAGCAAAATTCTGACTTTCACCAACATTCTGCTAGCAGGAGTTTAATTTCACATGGCCCTACTGAAGCCTAATAGTAATGTTCTTACATGGAGTATCCTCCAGTTACCAACATCATTTACTAGCTGAAAGATGAACTGAAAATCATTAATGAACATGTAAACCTTAGGAATCAAAGCTAGCAAAATAAGACTAAAATTCTAGGCTAAAATTGATAGAGCTCACTGGGCTCTTGCTCAGCCAACTGAAGGGACAGCCAGAATATTAGTGTCTGTAACACAGTAGGTACAGTTGCATGCTTGCCTCTGGGGCTGGAAAATCAGAAGGTTGTGGATTCTAGCCCCACAATAGATATATTGTTGCAGTAAGAGGGGGGTTCTATGCTGCTGAGAGGTCAAACATCTGCTCCTGAAAATTCTAAATTGGAGGTTTTTTAATCCAAGGTATGGGCCAAATTAGTTGGCCCTTACGGAAGGTCCACCAACACCAAATATGGCTGAATATCAGCAGCCATTGATGAGGTATTAGATGTATAAAGGTCTCTGTAAATGTCCTGAAATGCCTGGTTAATTTTTGTGGGCTCTGCAGATATCCTGCCATCGGGTAGCCTCAGATGAGGGATGGGAGTTATTCTTCTGTTTCTTAAGATGATAAGCTAGAAGTGTGCATGTCTTTTCTCCACTCTCCTGGTAATTCCGTTTAGTGAAGACTAGAGACCTCTCTGTCTGGTGGGTAAGGGTGAAGTTCAACTTCTATTCAAGGTGTACCAAGTTCTGCAATTGTCCTGCGACCCTGGTCCAGTAGCCCACCACTGTTGTTCTGCTTGACTTAAATCTGCAGAAAGAGTCCAGATCTCCTGCTTATATTTTGTTTTTGGCCTGTGAGGAATAACTAATAATGCACCCTCTGACATAGGCCTTAAACACATTTCAGATAACTGATGCAGGGATCTCAGATGTGTTCCATTTGAAATGCATTTCGATCTCTTGGGACAGCCAACTAGTGAAGTCTTGAGACTGGAAGATAAATAGATTAAAACTCCACCATGGGAATTTAGAAACTGATGACACGAGTACCAGGGATAGCAACAATGAAGAAAGAAATACTCAGCACTCAGTTTCTGTGATAAATAACTTGTGCAAAAGTGCAGTTTATTCTGGCTGGGTGCCGTGGAGATACCAGCCATGAGCTTTAACCCTCAAGTGGGTCTTCCTTAGGGGAGGATTTAAGGAATCTTAAAATGTAGACATTTTTAAGCAATGAACTTAAAGTGACAGTGCTCAAATAGTGAAAATACACAGTGAAATGGAATATAACATTTTTTCAAGTTTTCATGTAACACATAAACATCTCTTGGTAATGGATTACTATGTTACCTTTATTATTAAATAAGCTTATTTTATCAATTTAAATATTATAGCCATAACCAAACCCATTTCCTTTAGGAGATCACTGTTGAATTGATTTACAACATGTCTGGGTCACACTTGAAAATAGGCATTCCTTGTCTAGTTGTTCTTACCTGGTAAACAAAAGCTAATAAATAAATACATTCTTTTAAATACTCAAGCTCTACAATAATTGTGCTCTAGAAGAAAAAAACACACTGCAAATACACACAAAATAAACATAAAAAGGCATAAAAAAATAACAAGATCTGTCCTTTACTGGTATCAACTGGAAGGCCCAAAAGTGATAACATTTTTTTAGGTACAAAGTTATTAATTTTTGAGGTACCTTGTTAATATGAATTAACAAGGTACCTCAAAAGTGAATAACTTTGTTCTTAAAAAAGATTTCCGCTGACACCAGTAAAGGACAGATCTTATTTTTTTGATGCCTTTTTATGTTTGCTTGCATGCATGTGCAAGAAACATAGTGCCTTCATCGGAGATTTCAGAGGTGTGTCACCTCCTCCTCCAATTCAGGCACTGTGCTGGCAGGCGCGGCCCCTGTAAGCCAGTGCATTTTGAAGCTGTCTATGACACGCTCCAAAATGCAGTGGCATACAGTTGAAAGGGGGAGCTACGCTTGAGTGAGCAGTGATAAGAAGCTGCTCACGTGCAGCTCCCCCCCAGCCGCAGTGTGCGCGCCCCCTGCATGCAGCGTATAGCCGACGGGGTGCCCAATCCCCATTGGGCTCAGCTGCATCATCGGTCCCCAGTAGTTGATCTGCAGCTGGGAGCCCACCCCAGGCGTGGCAATCCATCTTGTTGCCGACGGGGTGCCCTACTCCCCGCTCAGCTGACAGCGCCCCCTCCCCAAAGTCCTTGTGCCATGCTGGGGCCCACCAGCGTGGCAAAGCGATCCCAGCGTTTGTTTTTAATTTTTTTGCCACAGGGGTGCCCAATCCCCGTCGGCTGAATGCCCCAGTCCTGGTGCCATGCTGGGAGCCCACCCAGCATGGCAAGCTGTCCCATTATGTCTTTTTTTGTTTTCCTGTAAAACAAAAGCGGTCGCGGTGCATCTCCGACCCCTCCCACAACCCGCGCCCACCACTCGCACCCAGCCTCCCCACCCCCACCCCTTGCCTTACCTCCGGAGCTCGGACGACGATCATCGTTGGACCAGGAACACGTCTGCACTCTTCAAAGCCGACCTCGAACTGAGGAAATGCCGGTAAGCTGTATAATGGGCTAGATAGGGGGGTTTCAACTTTATTGCATATCTCAGGCATTTTTGGGAATTTTTGCACCAAATTTTCAACATGGGGTTTTTGGGACCCCTTCTCATGAATGATGTCACTATCATGGAGTTATTCGGGCTCAAAGGGTGATTTCGCGCAGTGACTGCACAGTGACTGCGAAATCACCCTTCGGGACTGAATACCACCATGACAGTGACATCATTCATGAGAAGGGAGCCCAAAACCCCCATGTTGAAAAATTGTTGTGCCAAATTCCAAAATGACTGTTTAACGAGCGCATGCGCAGTTCCTACGCAGGCTCGTAAGTTCACGAAATTTCAATATTTTCACTCCAGATTTTCAACATTGCCATTTTACCACACCTTCTTATGAGTAGTACAGCTGTCATTTTTCACATCTCACCCAAAATGTGTTTCCGCCCATGTAGCGCAGAATGGCGCAGTCGGTGTGCGAAATCAATGTACGGGACAAATTAAGAAAATCACAGTGACACTGTTCATGAGCAGAGGTCTTAAAATGGCTATGTTGAAAATTTGGTGAAAAAATTCCTAAAAATGACTGTTTTACGAGTGTGCGTTGCACAGTTCCCACGCACGCTCGTAGGTTTGCGAATTTTCAATATTTCCACTCCAGATTTCCAACATTGCCATTTTTCCACACCTCCTTATGAGCAGTACAGCTGTCATTTTTCACATCCTGCCCAAAACGTGTTTCCGCCCATGTAGCGCATAATGGCACAGTCGGTGTGCAAACTCAATGTATGGGACACATTAACAAAACCACAGTGACACTGTTCATGAGCAGAGGTCTTAAAATGGCTATGTTGAAAACTTGGTGAAAATGCCTAAAATTACTTTTAACGAGCGTGCGTTGCACAGTTCCTATGCATGCTCGTAAGTTTGCAGATTTAATATTTTCACTCTAGATTTTCAACATGTCCATTTTATTAAACTTCCTTATGAACAGTACAGCTGCAATTTTTCATATGTCTCCCAAAATGTGTTATCGCACATGTAGCGCACAATGGTGCTGTTGGTGTGCGAAAGCAATGTTTAGGACAGATTAAGAAAATCACAGTTACACTGTTCATGAGCAGAGGTCTTAAAATGGCTATGTTGAAAATTTGGTGACAAAAGTCCATAAAATGACTGTGTTACGAGTGAGCATTGCGCAGTTTCCACATCCTCGTTAGTTCATGACTTTGTAATATTTTCAGTCCAGATTTTCACCAGTGGCATTTTTCAACACTTCCTTATGAACAGTACAGCTGCATTTTCACAATATGGCTAAGTGTATCCATTTAATCCTATCCATATAACGGTGTGCTGCACAGTTTCTATGTACACTCGTGACTTCACCATTTTAAATATTTTTACTACACATTTGCAACATAGCCATTTTTACACCTCCCCATGAAAGAGTACAGCTGTCATTTTTACAGCCTGTTTGGAATATTTTTGCACCTGTGGTGCTAAATGCCGTAGTCACTGTGCATAAGCAGCTGCCAACAAACTGATATTCCCTGTTCATGAGGTGGGGTCACAAACCAAACATGTTGAAAATTTGAGTTAAAATACCAACGAATGCCTGAGGTATTAGGCTTTTCAACTAAATCGCCCAACCCTATAGAGAATGACAGGAATCAGGGGTGTGACTTGGGATTCTTGCCTGTGATGCTCGTACCATTCCACACCCTGCAGTCACTGAGGAGGGAGTGGGTATGCCTTGGGCTCTTCGGCCCCAAACTTCACCCCATTCTTCCTATATCGCACTCCATCTCACCGTATTTCCTAATGAAATGGGTATGACAAGGGCCAAAGACCCAAGGAACACGTCACACTTGTCAGTCTCTGCAGAATGGGGTGTGGTGAAATGGCGTGGCCGTTATGCCTGACGACCCAAATGCACACCCCAATGCCTGTCACTCTCTGCAGGGTGGTGGTGGGGTTGGCTTCAGTTCAATACTTCACTGCCATTCCTATTACGCAGCTCTGTAACTTCTACACTACCACTGCCAATGCCAGTAAGCAAACATTCGGCATTGACAAATGCTTGTTTATGTTTATTTTGTTTGTATTTGCAGTGTTTTTTTTTTTTTGCTTCTAGAGCACAATTATACTTTAATTCTATTGTTTAAAAATGTCTATGTTTTAATACTCCTTAGACCTCCCCCAAGGAAGACCCACTTGAGGGCTGAAGTGCAGGGCTTATATCTCCACGGCACCCTTCCAGAATAAACCACACTTTTGCACAAGTTATTTATCACAGAAACTGAGTGTTGAGTATTTCTTTCTTCATTGTTGTTGTCTGAGCTGGCTGCTCTATACTCATGCACTGCCGACATTCCTTTGAGCACTTTTTCTTCATTTTTTACCAGGGATAGGAAGCCCAGTGAATGGTCTGATACTGCAATGGGGTTAATTGTGGCATCCACAGTTTTGTAGTAGCACTGCAAACTGGTAAAAAAGAAGTCAAGCCTGCTGAAGGTGCTATGCCTGGAAGACCAAAATGCAAGATTCCTATCTGTAGGATGCATGAGATAACTCTTGCTCTATTTTGTTAAGGGCTTCCCTGGCCTGCTGATGTGCAGACACACCCGGATATGTGGGGATACTAGGATGGGATCCTTAGGTGGCTAAATATCCCTCATGAAATTGAAATATTTGATTTGGAGGTTAACAGATAAGTCTTCTGCGTGACTATGGAAAAAATGTGGGTCATCTGTGTTCAGTCCATAAACACTGACTACCAGTGACTGGCATGTCTGGATCTTACCTTCCACCATGACTCATCTACCTTGCTTGTCTGCTGCAGTACTTGCTGCCACTAGGTGGCACCATATCTTTATCAAAATAGTCACCCATCTTTTCCTAGTTGCAGAGCTACTGCAGATTTCAGTTCCCACCCACTCTTGTACACATTTCTAAGACTCCTTCTTAAGAAGGTGAGTCTCCTGACATAGGGCTACATCATGTTTAAGATTTTTAAACTGTCTCAAAATCCAATTCTTCATGGGATGATTAATGCCTTGAATGTTCCATGTAACACATCTAATCTCTATCATAAGGTATGTCCAAGTGCTTCTACCGGATTCTCATGGATGCAGTCACAAAAGAAGTACTTCAGTCCCTCCCAGGATCCCCAGGTATACAAACCAGGTACTGTAGACAGGTAAATATACTCAGACAAGAAAGGTTATAGGTAGAAAGAAAAGCGTGGAAGACATTCTGAAAAAAGTGAAACAACAGGTTAATACTAGCACCAGTCATAAGCTGTGAAATAATCGTAAGAGAGAAGATCATCTGCACTATGAACATTTGAACATCAGCAGTAGAGTACCTATTTGAAAATTTTGCAAAGGCCAGTAATTTTTCAAAACATCCTAGTAGTTTGGCAGATCCATGGGGAACTACTTGTGGGATGACCATTAGACTGTCATCAAGTCCTCTCAGCCCTTGCTCGGTGGCTGTATTAGCCATCTATGGTAAATAATCCAAGTAGCCGATCACCAGCATAATGCTCTGACCAGTTTGGTCTGACAAGACCTCCCTGTCACATACCTGTGCTGCTTATTTTCATGGAGTCCATTGCTCTCCAAGTAGTCCACAAGGTCTTCTTTGATTAGTGTCTCCATCAGTTTGCCCACAATAGATTGACAGGTCTGTAGTTACCTAGTTGTTCCTTGTCAACACCCACCTTATTGAGCAGTACTGCATCTCTACACGCCAATCTTTTTGAACTACCAAGCTCAACTGAGCTATTGAGTAGCCCTGAAAGTGGCTCAGTTAGTTCCATTGCAAATTCCTTGAGCACCATTGCATGCATCTCATCTGGTCCTGGGACCTTATCCATCTTTAAGGCTGGTAGCCCTTTCCAAAACCTTTCACTGGTAAATACTTGCTGCATCATCTTAGGGATCCCACTTACAACCACCTTAATTCCTCTTCCTTGTGAATACAGAGCAGTTGTAGTTATTAAGAATCACTGCTTTCTGCCAGTCCTCTTCAATTACCCAACCACCCTCTGTTAATCTAACAATTTCTCCTCCCTTCTTTCTTTTTTCTCTACTATATCTAAAGAAGTAGCATTCTGAGGGAGTGTCACTACTGAAAGCCAATGGGCATTTGGGCCCTGTCATTTCCTGCAAGATCTGAGGTTCAAATCCGCCTCTGGATTCCATCTAAGGCACAGCAATGATAGAATTACGTGACCATTTTAACATATATGTGGCTCACAATGAGTCAATTACAAAATCGTGTATTATAATTTCATGAAACACATTATACTTGACATTTTACATTAAGTCCATTGAATCCAGTACCATTTTCGAGAAACATTTAAGTCAGACAGAGCCTTCAGTACTCCTTGGTCCTGTTCCCTGCCTGGGGCTGCACCTTGACATCACTGAATCCTGCAAGGCCTGAGGGTCTCCTCACTATAGTGGCCCAGCTCAGTCTCAAAAAGATCGGGTCCTCATTTTGTGTTAATTATAGGTTGTCCCCTCATGGTACATGAATGTAGGCCTTTAAAATTTGCTCAAATCTTAAAGCTGAAACACATGTAAAAGGATTTAATAATCACATTAAAACGGCAGCAAGACTGACCATTCAAAAGAAGCAAAATGTACAAATTGCTTTGTCATAGGAATCACATCTCCTCATTGTAAGTTTTAAAAACAGCCCTAAAAGCACAATTGTTCTCCCTGGCCTTCAATGACACAGTTTAAATTACATTTTGAGTTTGCTTGACTTTATTTTATGTAAATGTTGGTTCTTTTTAAGATGTTTGATGTATTTTTTTTTTTTTTATGAGCAGAGCTTTGGGCCCCTGGGATTAGGTGCTCTAGGAATAATTTTCTTGTTTTAAAACACATTTTATTAAGTAAGGTATAAATGTTATACAGCAGATACAGGTTCTGCATTGCTTACATACAATTTAGAATACTGTTTAGAGGTGATACAAATCTAGTGAGTACAGTTAAGCAATAAACCACAAGAGGGTGTCAGTTATTCTGGGATTTACCCATGCCTGGTGTGGTTCAATCATGAGATTGCAGGTCGATTGACCAAATCACATCAGAAGTGGGTAAATCCAGGCATAACCCACACCCTGGAATGGTTTATTGTGATTATACAATGGCGAAGTTTGTAATATAAATTTTAAATAAAAAAAATGTATTTCACCTGCTTTTATTCACTTTTTATAGAGATATTCTTCTGCAGTCATTACAAATAGTCCTTTGTTGCTATGTAGACTATAGTTCCACATGTTGACTGCAACTCCGACTCCTCTAGTCTGTATGATTATATTGGGCAGATTTGTGGCACCTTTATCTTTAACCACCCGACCCCCACCAATGTCTTTTTTTATGTTTTGTTTCTTGCTGTCATCAGGAGAGTGAGCAAACAGTGCTTCAAGTCAGTCAGGAGCTTCTGCGAGAGACAGCAGTGATGCAGGTGGGGACAAGCGCTGGTGCTGTGACTTGAATGTAGTTTTACATGTGCCAGAAGTAGTAGTTTATTTGTATTTATTCTTTTGGTTTGTGCTGGCTGAGAGGGGAGGGAGTGGCGAGAGTGACGGAGCTGGGAGACAGTGAATGTACCTCCACCATGCTGACAGCTATGGACTCGGGAGGGAACAAGCATTACAGGAAACTTTAAAAAGGCTTATGACCATGTTTTGTAGGCTGCAGTAACTTTTTTTTACAAAGATTGAGACTGTGGAATTTGTTTTAAATCTGCATGGACTGCTCATTCATCTCAGGCAGTGTTCTGGCTCGCAGTTTTGTGTACCACCATCTTAGCAAGGAAACAACATGGCTGCTTGGATTGTTTCATTTTAAGGAGTCAGATTGATTTCTGTTCCAGATGCAGCTGACTGGAACTTTTGCGTGAGTAATGCCAGGATTTACCACAACAGAAAGGTGCCAGTCAGCCAATCAAGGGAATCCAATTCTCAGACTTCATTGAATAATAAAGGAATAATTCATGACAGGGTGTGTGTCGTGCTGGGATAACGCCATGCCTGGGGGGATTGGGCATGAGGCCGCAGACCGAGTGCATCCAATGCCCCAGGCATGGCGTTATCCCAAACAACACACACCCTGGAATGCATTATATCTATTATACAATGGCTCGTTGTTATATATATATACAAAATAATAATTTTAAAGAATGTTTTTATTAGTGTGGAAAAATATTTTTGTTTCTTAAGAGGAGATGCAAAAAAAAAAAGCTCAGGCTCCAAAAAATCATCTAGCTCCAAATGCTCATCTACAGGTTCACAGTGCTGTGACTAGACCTGTGGCATCGTGCTGGGATAACACCATGGGTCCAGCCCCAAACTGACCAATCACAATCCAAGATTCTTTCCTGCCATTGTATAATCATTGATAAACCAGATTAAGATTAGTTATACATAGCTGGTTAGTACCTGATTATGCAGCTAAACAGACAATGACTTTTGCTTAGTGAGAAATGTAACACTGTTAAATCAGTTAAGGTATACCTTCCCTCACAGCTTCACCTGCCCTTGCTACCACAGGTTTAATGACTCCCTATTATTTACTTGGGCTTTAAGAATATACTTTTTGAGATGGGAGATGCAAGAGGCTGATCAGTATAGCCAAATACCAGATTCAATTGCTGCCACCAGAAGGTTCCACATTTTTGAGAAAAGCTGCTTGTTGCCATTTGCCAAGAGTTGGGCCATGTTTAGTTTGAGACAACTTCCCACGTTTCTTGCTTTTTGTGCCACTGTGGGAGGAGCTTCAGAGATGAATTGCTGAACAATACTTTTATGGTTGTTTAGTAGTGCTATAGACCATAGCATGGTCCCACTCCTCTTCAGCTTGTGCCCCACATAGGCTCCCAGAAACAGGTCAAGTCAGAAGTTGTACAGTTTAAGATGGATAACC
Source organism: Neoceratodus forsteri (assembly GCA_016271365.2). Classification (NCBI taxonomy): domain Eukaryota; kingdom Metazoa; phylum Chordata; order Ceratodontiformes; family Ceratodontidae; genus Neoceratodus; species Neoceratodus forsteri. The sequence goes on along the minus strand of CM057458.1, from coordinate 859,799,589 downwards.
TGCTCCATTATGCTGTGAACTGCATGATAAAATTGAGTTATTTTGGGGAAGGTTAGGGTCATATACAAAAAGGTACCATCGCATAGCTGACATTTGAGCCAAATGTGATACATGTACTTGTCTGACTCTGTTGGCTCTCTGTGGCTAAATTTTTGTGGCTCTGCTTGCTGCCTGTAAGTAACAACATTTTTGAGCACTTTATACAATAAACATAAGCACTTATTAAGTAATGTAATATGCTACTAGTTTGTTTTTAAGGTGGAAGGAGTTTTATGGGGGCCACTTCTCTTTACATATTTGTGAGTTTTATGTGGAGAGCTCCAGCACACTTGTGAGCATCTGTCTTTTGGTGTTTGCAGACTTGTCTGACAGTTTGCTGGATATCATCACCAATGTGAAGTATGCTTCATAAAGAAAGTTTAATTGGATCTGTTTATGCTTATGGCTTCTGGATCAGGTTGCTAAATGAGCTACAGTTCTCCTCCAAGTCTCATTGGTGATTGGTACACCTATATCCTCCTCCTACCAGCCTTTGATACTATCAGTAGGAGGTGGAGCACCTCCCTTTAGAATGCCATAACATACAGAAAGAGGTTTAAGGAAGGTTGAGGTTTTTAGAACTCCTGCTCCAGAGGAGATGAATTAGCTATTGATATCTGTGGCCCAGAATCACCTGTGGATGGTTCACCTGTCAGTATGTAACTGACTCTTAGGTAGACAGAAAGATCTCCTGTTGGTATGGCAAATTTGTTCTGGATGGAGTTGAAGTCCCGAAGATGACCCCCAACTAGCATGTCAAGACAGTTTAGGCCTAGTTTCTCCCATTTGAGGAGCATCTGGTACATAGAAATGTTGTAGCAAGATTTATTCTTCAGGACCATCAGATGTTGTGTCTGCCCAGAGGTTCCCTATGCTGAAGTCAGCATTCTACATGCAGAACTCCAGACCCTTACTTAAGTTCTAGTGAAGAGACTGGAGACTGTGAGTAATGTCAGTGCTCCAGAGTTGCTGAAAATAGGCCTGTTCTAAAGTCAAACCCTATCTCTTCCTCCTCCATGGCCAGCCAGACTGATTTCTGAGAGAAGCCACCTATAGGGATTAAATTGAGTTGTGAGGCCCAAAAATAGTTTCTGAAAGCAGGTAGAGTGCAACCCCCCTCACAAGATGGGAGCTGTAGGTTTGTTCTTTTTCCCAGGCTTGCTTGCTACATCAATCATAGGAACTTGTGCAGAACACTGTTCAGCTGGGAAAATAATCACTGTTTGACTGGAACTGCCAGAGACTGAAACAGATATAGACATTTAGACAGAGTTAACACTTTGACAACATTTACCCTGCCTATAACAGAACGTGGCAAGGATCCCCTCTTTCACACTCAGACTTTATGGCAGCCAACAAGAGAGGGAAGTTCTGCTTATATAGCTGGGACAAACAACATGGTATTTTTACCCCAAAATACTTTATTTCTGTGACCACACTCTCTGTCTGGAATGTATCTATTAGGGGGATTTCACTCTTGGTCCAGTTAATTTTATGGCCTGAGAGAGATCTGTACTCAAACAGTAGTGAATGCAAGACTGGAAGCCCCTCTAACAGATGCTGCAAGTACTGTAAAAGGTCATAAGGTAAAAGAGATGACTTGTGCTCTGCCCCCCCCAACAAGACAAAACACCATGACTCCCTGATGATGCCCAATTGCTGCAGTCAGTGGCCTGAGAGACATGATGTATAGAAGTGGGGACAATGGGCACCCCTGTCTGGTACTCCTGTTCACAGTGCAGAGATGAGTCAGTCCCCCATTGATCAGAATTTTATGTGATGGATCCTTGTACAGGGTTCTAATTCAGCTATCCATTTGCTCTTTTATACTGAACTGCCTAAGGTTTTCAAGCATGTACACCACTCCACCTGGTTGAAGGCCTTTTTAGTATCCAGATCAAGGCCTGCCACAAAGTGTGTTTGTCTGTGGTTTCAGCCAATTTGTGGATGATCTTTAGAGTCCATTTAATGTTGTGCTTCCTTTATCTCCCATTAACAAATCCAGCCTGGTTGGGGTGGCTACAAGAAGGGAGGCATTTGTTTAGCCTGGCTGCTAAGAGACAAGACACCTCCATACCTCAGGACTCCACACGTAAGCTATACTCATGGTGTGAAGACATTGCCACTATACCCCCTGGACCTACCTGAATTTTAGGACTCACCTCCTTTGTTAATGTCTGTGAAAGACACAAGAGCTTCTACCATCCCCGTATTGGTTAGCCATTGAGCCACTCAGGTTGACCTCCTTTCCAGCTGTCGTACCTTTGAGCAATCTGCCTCTCACACACCAACCCAGTGCTTGTCTGATCACAAACTTTGAGCTGGAGCAAAGAGTACTTTAAAAGACAAAGTGCATCCAACTGCTATCAAACCTAGGCAATGCCCTGTGCTGCTTCATGGTCATTGGGTGTACATTCCAATTGGCAGCTGACCTTCATGTGGAAACCCATAACTTATAAACAGAAGACTACCAATACAGCCCCTCCATACCTTTATCCCTGAAGTAATACAGCTAGGGCATACAGGAAGGGCATGCACTTTATCCAAAAGCTGTTCTGAGATGTTGCAGGCACATACCCATTACCACCATCTTGCACTGAACTGATGGAGTGGAGTGATTACAGTAATCAAGATACGAATGCATCACTACAGTGTCTCTCTCCCCCCCACCCCCAGCCTTCAGCCATCATGTATCAATGCTTACACCTCCTGTTCCTCCCACCATTGGGTGGCAACTGTAGTACCAACTGCGTGTCTGCCAAGGACTCCCTTACCCACCCCTTCAGCCATAGCTCTGCCACCCTATTCTGCATTGTCCTATAATAATCATCACACAGTCATGACATTAGACCATGATTGAAGTAGGCAACAGCCACTGGTGAAAGAGCACCAGATGCAAGACACCCTGATTAATCCTGCCAGTTCTTCCCCTGCTGTTATTGGATATTGGGTTCAAAGTCACTGCCTGCCAATGCCCAGCCCCTTGCAATCCTCTCCACTGTTGACTGTCTTCTCCATGGCATGAATGGCAATTAAAGGACAAAGTCTGTTTCACCAGTAACCAAAATGGTTAATGTTAACATTGTGTGCATACATATAGGATAGTTTGTGTTGAAAATCATGTTCGGTACATGCACCCGTGCTGTACATGGGTCAGGTGTTCCACTAATTCGATCTAAAGTCAAGCATGCAAAGTCGATCCTGGGGGATAGCAGATCACCCTCTTTGGCTTCACTGGTCAGTAGGAGCAAACAGTTTCTTCTGCTGCATGAACGCCTAGAGCGCCCACAGTCCCCGCTGGTTCCTGCATTTCAGAGATGATAATCCAGTGCAGTCAGGGCTGCAGAGGCTCTGGAAGCTTGCAGGATTGCACAGTCAGGCAGAGTGAGATCCTCACCCAAGGATGTTGGGACAGTTTGTCAATGGCCAGGAGGGAACAAGGGTCCATATGTCCTGTTAACACAGTACAAAGTGGTTGACACAAAAGTCAAAAGAGCCTCACAGCAGGGATCAGCAGCCAGGTCTTGTAAAATTAGTGTATACAGCTGAATGCTATAAAAAAGGTGGCAGCGCATGCCCTCGGGGTGATCACAATCTGATGGTTACACAAGTGATGACAGCAAAACTCTCATCAGAGGACTGGAGATAATGAACACACCAGAGTAACAGCTAGTATAGTCCCACAACAGAAGGGTAAGTCAGGGAGAGGAGATGGCTAGAACATAGGAGTTGGGAGGTGAATCATCACCAGTCCTGGAGATACCTATAAGTCACTGCATAAACCTTGAGCTTAGCCAGGCAGTGGGCCAGAGGTAAGAGGATGAAGATAGGTCAGGAGACTGATCATTTAATTCTGAGGCATTTGTGGCATCTCATACCTGTCAGATAGCAGGAGCAGTGTGTTGGGCCTCTTATCTCCCCTCCAATGCTGCATCCTTCTGAGTAACATAAATCTCTGTATCCTGGACCCATTTGAATATATGAAGAGAGCATCCTGGTCAAGAGATTCTGAGCTTAGAGGGGTAAAGATGGGCGAATTCGCATTGCCTGGAGTACAGCTGAAATTTAGCAGCAGCAAACTGCTGACACCTGAGCTGAAGTTCCTTACCATAGTCATGGAACACCATGACAGCTCCATTGGGTGTTTTAATAGGTCCATATGATCAGGCTGCTCTGAGCAGTTCCTCCTTATCCTGGAAACATAAGTATTTAATTAAAAAATTCTGTGGTCATTCCCCAGGCTTTAGTTTAGGACCAGTTCTGTGTGGTCTGTCAATCTCAAACTCCAACACCTCTGGTGCAATGCCCAACTGCTCAACCAGCCATTTTTGCACAGTCCTCTCCAGACATTCCCATCAAGCCCCTTGGGTAGCTCAACTAATCAAAGTTCAGATCTTCTAACCGTGTTCTTCTTATTATTGGATTTTTTGAGTAGTGCAGTCACATTCTTCTTTAGCTTGTTTCCTTGCCTTGACAGGTCAGCCACTGTATCTTCCAGTTCACTGATCCACTTTTCAGCCTTGCTGAGGCACGTGGCATGAGCCACAGTAGTCTTACATATTTTGCACATAATGAATCTGTGCAGTGCTGTTAGTAAAACCTGCCTTCCTTTCATTCAGAAGGTTCTTTATCATCCCTGGGAGGGTCACCAGGGAGTTATCTGGAGAAAAGTGTCTTCCACTGATATTTCAGTTTGAAAAGGTAAGGTAGTCTGCTTCTTCTGTGATCACTGGATAGCCTTAGACTGGCTCTTAGTAGCTCACTATTTAGTTTTTTAAAGTTGCTGCAGTTAGTCAGCAAATTACAGTTTTAGATTGGTGCCGTGTGGGAGTTCAGCTGCAACCCATCTGCCATCTTGCCTGGTCAAGCCCAGAAATAACATTTTATTGATTAGTTGACTGATTAATTGATTGACTGAATCTCACAAAACAGTAAGAGACGCTCAGAGTCCACAGTGCCAATGACAAATGCAATACGTTGTATATCAAAAATCACTGGACTCACCATCAGCATATGAAAGAAGGTCCAACTAACTAATGCGTCCAGCTTCCCTCTTTATTTCCAGCAGTGAGCTTTGTGCATAAAATGTAGCCACAGCAGCAAGGAGCGCAAACTCCTGACATTTCATCTTAAAGAAGTTTTTTTCAGTGGATAGTGCATTCTAAGATATGGTTGCTTTTATAGCAACCCACAGACTGTACAATTAACAGTATTAAAGTGACACAGTGAAGTAAAATATAATAGCTATAACTTTAAATAATTATGCCAACATTTTTATACAAACCATGGCCCCAGTAAAAACACCACTGTGAATTACAGTCATCATGTATACACAGCCTAATTTTAATTATGGAACCATAAACAGTGTTTGATGTATAAAGGTTGAAGAATTTCAAAATGGTATAAACGGGTATGGCACAGAGAATAAGGAAATTGGAAAGAGGAGCATAATCAATGTTAAAGTACAGACAGGCTCATTGTAATATTATTTATTTATTTATTTATTTTAGGTCTAAAAGTAATCAGTTGAAGATTAAAACACCTAGGCCCAGATATTCAAACTGTGCCCAAAAAGTGCGCAATAGTAGGAGCAAGCGCAAGTCCATTGTGCCCACGTGCAAGAGGTGCGATATTCAAAAACTGAGCCGGCCAAACTGCACCTACAACTGACGACTGAATATCGCACCACCTGCACCATAGCGCAACTAGAGAGGGGAAGCTGAGCAGATCAGATGCGCCATAGCGCAACAAGGGATGTGCAGCTGAGCAGTCCAGAGGTGCCATAGTGCAACCAGGTATGCCCCCCAGCAGCAGAGGCAATGCAACTGCACAGCCAGGGAGGTAGGGGCCCACCACCCATGCCACAGATGGGCACAGGAACACACAGCAGAACAGACATCGTCCCCCCACACCCTATGCACTGCACAACTGGGGGAGGGCTGGAATAACCACCGCCCATCTAGACCAGCAACCAACCCATAGCTGTGCCATGGTGCCCCATCACACCCCCCAGCAAGGTGTGACTGGCACACAATGAGGGCTGACTACCCCATGCCACACCATCTCCCCAATGCAGAGCAAACCCTGCACCATGACCCCTAGACACCCTGCCCAGGAGCAGCGTCCACCACTGCAGGAAACCCCATGCATGCCACAACCCCCTCTGTGACACTGCAACCCTGTGCACCACAGAACCATGCAAGGCAGCCCCACCACGAGCACCCATCAGCGGGTGGCAGCACACAGCGATGCAAAAATGGGATACACAGTGCCACCATGCAGAGCCCCCCCAAGGTACTGCTGAGAGACCAACCATGCGTCGGCACACGAGGTACCCCACATGGGACAGGGCATGCCCCGGACCCCACCACCAGTGGTACAGCACTCTGCACACTCTCCCAATGACACACCCCAACTCAGCACTGGCCACAACAGCCAGCACAGACACCCACAATGGTGTGTGGAATCATGCACCACATCGGATGCCACACAGTGCATGGAGAGACATCCATCCATACCCAAGGGCACAACAACACAGGGACACAGTGGCGGGGCAACCAAGCCCCCGGCGTGGGCCCATGTAAACTGCGTACACACAACCCACAGTCCTCCATGGCTCTGGAGTGCCAGCCACCCTGCGCAGGCACTGTGGATATGTATGCCACCAGCATTTTCCCGGAGCACAAGTCACAGACAGTGGTGCACATCCCCTGCAACACATACAAGCCACAGCATGGAAGTGGGTCAACAACTGTGGAAGCCACAGTGTCACCCGAGGCAGACATGCACCACACCAGTGACAGGAGGCAACCCAGCATTATGATGGGTACAGTGGCTGCCCTGCATGGACAGCCACCACTGACATGCCAGCAGACCATGCAGGTCACAGACATGCGTGGGTGTCAGCTGCACAGGCCATGGATGGGCTGACAGGGGCGCCATGGACACAGAGCACACACCATGGACCACTGCACACAGTCATCTGGTGCACAGGGCACAAAACACACACCACAGACATTGACTGATAGCTACCCCCACACCATAGTCACCTCCACACAGACACACACACATACCCATGACTGCACCACCCCTGACGCCATGCACACCACTGCAGCTGAGCACCTATAGCCTGTTGCAAATCAGAGACCACCACAGTATTCATGTCAAAATAACTGTATTAAAACAACATATAAAAGGTAACCATGTACAACAATATATACAAGGTGGGGGGAAGGGCCACAAACAAGGTGGGGGTGGGTAAGGGGCAGGGGTGGACAAATGGGACAGGAAAGGAGGGGTGTGACGGTGGGTCCAGGGGGGTAGGGGATATCAGGGGCAGAGGGACTTTTAACGGGAGCGCCGCTCCCCGCTCTGGCTTCTCCGCTGCTTGTGCCTCCTCAGGACCCTGGTCTCATCTATCCGGTGAAGGATATCCAGGGATGCCCTCACCACCTGCAGGATCTCCCGCAGTGCCTCCATGATGTCATTGAGCTGGCGTATACCTAGGACATGGGAGCCCAGTCAATAGGTGTGAATGCACAGCCCCATACAGCCCACCCACTGTGCATGGTACACAGCAGTGGGACTTACCTCTGTGATGGTGTGTGACCACCCACATTGATCTCGGCCACATGACCTGCCCACCCAGGTGCATACAGCCATGTGGAACGCTGCACACACCCACCAGCCAAGTCACGCACAGCACCACCATGGCCATTTAGTGACATGGCTATGTGGTGCAAAGGCAATGGCACAGTCATGTACCCGGTGCACGGATGGACCACCATCAACGCACTCCAGACATGCATTGCCACTGGACAGTGCTGACTATAACAAGTTGTGTGCATGGCAGTGGTGTCGATGGATGGTGGCCATGCCCCACTGTCCACCCTGTTACACAGCATGCAATAGTAATCATAGAGGTATGGCACTCACCAACATCGGGCCAGTCCCTTGGGCGCTGTGGACCCTCGCCCCACCTGGCTTCCCTCTCCTCCTTGTTGCACTGCAGCTCATGGGTCAGGCGCCGCTCCTCCGGGCCTGTGGTGCAAACATGGAGAGAGGAACATCAGTACAATCCCATAGCAAAGCCATCCTGCGCCCAGGTGTGTGCCCTCCCACCCAGTCAGACCCACCCACCCACACCCTGATAACACCACCACAGCCAACACCGGATGGTCCCTCCCCCATGTGCTGGACACATACAACCATGATACCCATATGGAAGATAAAAGTGTGTTGACGTAACACCTACCTGGCTGTGGCACTGTGCCCCTCCTGGCACGTCCCCGCAGGCAGGCTAGCAGCTCCGGCTCCCTCCGCTACAGGTCCCCGTACCTATGGCGGCACCGCTCAGCACTTCTCCCCCATCCAGTGGCTTCCTCCAGTGCAGTGGCCACCTCCTCCCACACCTGGATCCTGGACCTGTCCAGGGGTGCCTCCCCAAACAGTGGTCCATAGTGTGGCTCCACTGTGGCCACTAGGTTGGTCAGTTCCACCTGCGTCCATTGAGCAGCCCTCCTATGCGCCATTCTCTCTGCTCAGTCTGCAAATATGGCGCTCTGCAGCACAGCTCCCCACATGCAGATGCTGCGCAGTACAGCACTGCCATTCCCTATCGTGCTGTCACTGAACAGCACAATAGTGGTGCACCCATGCCTGATGCATGGCGCCTAGGGTGAAAAGGTCAGGCACAGGATCAAGGGTTTCTGGTGCACGGACACGCACAGCGCCATTGGAACCCAATGAGTGTAGCGCGATTGGCTGCCTGTGTGCTACCTCCAGTAGTGGCCTACCGCGCTGTTGCCCCAGTGTGCCTATGATGGCCCAGTGTCACAGCGCCATGTAGGTGAACATCACTATAGCACCACTGGCACAATGGTGGCCATGACCTGCATTGCTTCCCGTGCACAACACGTCAGCAGGGCAGCAGACGCCTGCGTCAGCAACCCGGGTATGCGCAGCAAGGTCTGTACTACGCATGTCACAGAACTGCACCATTGGCTCAGCACGTTCAACACAATTGCGCAAAGCGCAACAGTGCGATATTCAGTCATCATATGCAAAACAGCTAATCAGCCATGCAATGGCACAGCACTGCAATTTGCATCCATTTAAAGTTGCGCCTTGCCTCATTTGCATGGGTTGCGCTATAAAAGTGCGACATTGGGCTGCAGTGGACATAGTCGGTTACTGCAGTCTATTGGTGAGTTGCATGCTGTTTGGGAGTGTGGACTGTGGATTTAGGGGACATGCATGGGACTGCACAGTCACAGGTAACAACTGCCATTCTTACAGGCTAAATAATGACCGAGCAAGATGTGGGAGAGGAGGAACACAGTGGTGGGAGGAGGAGGAGGCCTAATTTTACCAAGGCCGAGACCGAAGCCCTGTTTGAGGCCTACCTAGATCAGGAGCCGCTTCTCAGCGGATGGCAAGGAACACCTCAAGCCCGTGCTGCTGCATGGGAGGAGGTGGCATGTGCTGTGAACCTGCATGGCAGCCACCAGCGGTCCATGCAGGAGTGCAAGAAGAAAAATGGGCACAGACAGGAGGAGGATAAAGGAGAAGGTGGCTGCCATCAGGGCAGCATGAGCTGCGACAGGTGGGGGACAGCTGGAGGTGGTACACCTGACCACACAGGAGGAGAGGATTGCTAGAAACAAGCAGCGTTGTGTCATTGAGGGTGTTCCGGGTGGTGACTTCCAGATGGGTGGTGGCCCATCACTGCATGGTAAGTCATGGTCTGCCTATGGGAGGGGCAGTGTAGGTCACATGCAGTAACATGACTTTGTTTTCCCTTACAGATCCTGAGTGTCTGCATGGGTCAGTGGTGGTGGGCCTGTCCACTGAGGACAGTCAGCTGGAGATGGAGGAGGGCCCATCCACCTCCACAGGTATACGTGGCTCAGTGCGACAGTGGGCCAGCCTGGCTGTCCACACTGATGTTGCTGTAACAGCTGCGGAGGAAGCCCTGCCCGTGTCCCACCGTGACAGCCTCTATGGATGCCAGCATGCTGTGACATGGGCCGGTGCCGAGTTTGTCACTGATGATGATGTCGCTAATGACATGGGCAGTGACACGTGTGTGCCACAGGATGGCTGTACATCTGGTAACATCACGGCCATGGCTGTGGGTGGTGCTGCCATGGAGGCCTGTGTGTCAGCACAGTCCCAGCCTGTGCCTGTCAGTGCCAGTGGGGCAGCACTGGTGTTTGTTCAGGACAGTGGGACTGTTGCAGCCACTGCGGCAGCACCACTGAGCCCTGGGGAGCAGCAGCCAGAGGGGCAACATTAGCGGTCGGCCAATGGGCTTGGGGGTACAGGGTCCAGCGGCAGCATCTGTGCACCACCTGTGGACATGCCTAGACCTGGTCCTGGTGTGCAGCACCCACCCTCAAGAGGTGCTGAGCATCAGGGCCACGCACACCCTGAGGGACAGGATGCCGGGGAGGCAGATGACCACTTGGACGAGCACACCTGCCTACTGCAAGCATCAGTCCAGCAGCAGATACGGCTTGCGACATTGGTGGATGCACTATGTGTGGCTCTGAAGTGGGCAGAGGAGCGTCACAGCAGAGACACCGGTCTGATCCTGGCAGGGATGGACCGGTTGTGGGAGGATGTGACCGCTGCCATTGACAGGCATGCACAGGCATTCACAGCTGTCATGGCCATAGTGGGCACACAGTCATGTGCCCATGCATGGTGGACACCATGCAGTGCACTGTCCACCCCCCTTTCCCGGTGTGGTGCAACACCCTCCCTGTCGACACTGGGTTCAGCTGTGGGCATCCCGAGCACACCTGGTGCAGGCATGTTTGGTGTGCTGCAGACCCCTGCGTGAGAACGGTCGCGTTCACGCAGTGGAATCCCTGGGGGACCATCGGTGCCACCCCATGAGGCCAGTGGTCAGCCTGTCAGTGCTGCCGGGTCTCAGCAGGGCCGCCCATGCATCTGTGGTGGCTGGGGCACTGTGTCGCATGACTGACCTGTCTCCCAACATGGCTACTGTCTGGTGCTGCCCTGTGTGCATCATGTCTTTCAGTGGGCAGTGCACGGGTGGGTAGGTACCCGGCTCTGCACGCGGACACACAGTCCATCTGCACACCCTCCCGGCTGCTGTCTGTAGTTGCATGTGCATGATGATGTCTGCATTGCACTGTACACCAATGTGCAGTGGTGCTCAGCATCTGACACACGCACATGGACAGGCAGTGGGCATGGTGGTCTGTGGACATGTGTGTGGCTAGGGGTGGTATTCTGGGTCAGTGCGCCTCCTACCCTTTGTGCAAGTTTGGTATGTTGTGTGTGTGTGTGTGCATATGTGTGTGTGTGTGTGTGTCCATCCACATGGCATGTTAGAACTCACCCATCCCTGGTTGTGTGTGTGGTTCCATGCCTGGTCACTTCCCTTGATGGCATGCACCCCTGGTGTGTGTCTATGCGTGGTTGTGGGTTGTGCCTTAGCCACTGGTGGTTGCACATGGCCCCATGACTTACGTGGGTTGGCTGAAGTGCTCCTCCATGATGGTGTCCCGGTGCAGCTGTGCCAGCCGGAGCAGTTGGGGGTCCCATCGGCCAAGGGGGGGCTGCCCATCACCATCATCACTGGCATCCTCATCGTCCCCATCGCTGTACGGCTATCCCACATTCGTTGGACATGTTGTGCATGATGCAACAGGCCAGGTATAGCCCACAGGCCTTTGAGGGGCTGAACTGTAGGGTACCGCCGGAGGTGTCCAGGCAACGGAAATGTGCCTTCAACATCCCGAACACCCGCCCGATGACATTACATGTGGTGGCGTGTGCATCATTGTAGCGTTGTTGCGATGGGGTCGCGGGCCACTGATAGGGTGTGAGCAGCCAGGGACGAAGTGGGTATCCACTGTCACCTGTGTGTAGAGGGTGGAAGTTAGTTTGGTGATCAGCATCGGCCTGCCCCGGGCCATGTAGGCCACTACCCATGTCACCTCTGACCATGCCCCCCCAGGCCCTATGATTGTCCATGTGGTTTGCATACTCACCCACTAGGTGTCCACTGGGGATATCCCCACTCTCGAATCTGTGGCACAGTGCTGACTGGTGCCAGATGAAGGCATCATGTGCTCCCCCAGGGTGCATGGCACAGACATTGAGTATGCGCCCCGGGCATCCCACACCACCTGGCAGTTGATGCTAGCATAGCCCTTGTGATTGATGTATGCATCCCCCTCAGGGCCAGGTGGTGTGCAGATGGCCACATGGGTGCAGTCTATTGCCCCTAGCATGCCAGGCATATGTGCTACCTAGCACACCAGGCATACGTGCTACCCTGTGGAACTCCTGTATGTTTGCTGTGCGATCCGCCGGTGTGCTGGGGAAATGGATGTACTCTGCAGGATGTGGCAGCAGTGCGCTGAGGAATTGGGTGAGGTGGCATGACGTGGCTGACTGGGTTATGCCTGTGGTGTCCCCAGTTGGTCTCTGGAAGGTACCCGTGGCGAGCAATCACATGCAAGCTGTCACTTTGGTCTCCACTGACAGGGCATGGCTCTGTCGTGTCGGTGTCTGCATCAAATCACTGCACAGCTCACAGAGCCACCTCAGAATTGCCCGATTCAGGTGGTACCGGCCCACAATCTTGGTATCACTGTACAGCTCGAAGCTGGTGCCGGCTTAGAACTGCCTGTTGGGGGCATACCACCGACAGGCCCTTCCACGGCCATGCCCCCCCTGCTGCCTGCCTTCTCACCCCCCTCATAATGGCCTCCATCTGGAAGGTGGCACTGGCCATGTCCCTGGCTTGTGTTCACCCCCCCCAGCAGCTGTTACTGTATTTCCCCTGCTGTCCTCACTGCTACTTCCCCTGCACTGGGAACACCTGCTTGTGCTTGCCTCACTGCTGTGTGGTGTACCTCCCCCTTGTGCAATGTCTCCCCACACCTTCCCCTGTGGCTATTGCTTCCAGGTGCCATTTCCTGCCTGGCCGTATGTGTCCCTGCTGCCCAGTGTGTCCTGCTGTGTTTTGCTGTCATATGTGGATTCCCTGTAGTGTTCTTGCGCCTCTCCCTTGCTCCCTTTTATTTTGTCTCATTTCCGCTATGGCGCAACTTCCGCTTGCTCCCCTATTGCGCATGGCGCAAGTTGTTGAATATCCCACTGCACCATTTATGCATAGTTCTTCCCCCTTCAGTTGCACATGCCTTCATTATCATTGTGCTGTTGCTCAGCGTGATTTTGGGGGCGCAACTGCTTCCTGCTGAATATCACAGAATGGCGCATTATTGGACTTGCGCAGGCGCAACCCTATTGCGCATGGCTCAACTCTTTTTAATAGCTGGGCCCTAGTGTCCAAGTACAAATACAAATAACAGCCATCAAAATCCATGATGACTTACAACTATGGCAATGAAAGGGGCAGGGTGGTGGTTCTGTATTGGCATGAGCAAGTGAACATTACAATATAATGTTTAAGATTCTGTAATTAAAACATCAGGAGTGTGTGCTCTCTATTGGTGTAACTACTTTGTATGCATCTCTTGCACTGCTGAAATAAAGGGAAGCTGGACATAATCTGTGTGGACTATCTTTCATTACACAATACTGAGTGCAATAACTTTAGATTGAATCCCACTTGACAGATTTGAAGCAGTCTCAATTAATTAGAGGTTGGGCAGGGCAAGCTTACTATTCATCTTTTAATCTCAAAAGTGGGGTGTGTTTATTTTATGCACATGTGGGTACCCTTTGTCTTGCAGAGTTGTGTAGGAGATAAGTAGGTTGGCAGGCCTGATGGCCCAGTGGGCGGGTAATGCGCTGCCATGTAAGTGACCTGAGTTCAGGAGCAAGCTTGTGACAACACATCTGAAGGCGGGCCTGATCACAGCAGCTGCCACTTGGCAGTGCATTGCCACTGAAAAGGGTTGACATAGAAACATAGACTTTGATGGCAGATAAGGACCGCTTGGCCCACCTAGTCTGCCCATTTCCCTACCTAGAGGATAAGCTGCAGATCATATTTAACCAACAGCCTATTTCTTCCTACCCCCCACAAAAATTGCCTTATGTCTGTCCCATGCATTCTTGAATTCTCCCACGGTTTTAGACCCCACAATCTCCTCAGGAAGGCTGTTACATGCATCCATCACCCTCTCTGTGAAAAAATACTTCCTCACATTGCCCCTGAGCTGTCCCCCTCTACCTTCATATTGTGTCCCCTTGTTCTTGCACATCTCTTTTTCTGAATGATGCTACCCTCTTGGACTTTGTTGATTCCACTGAGGTACTTAAACATTTCTATCATGTCCCTTCTCTCCCTCCTTTCCTCAAGGGTATACATATTAAACTCCTTTAGTCTCTCCTTGTATGGCTTCTCTTGCTGAACCAGCACCATTTTAGTTGCGCTCCTCTGAATTGCCTCCATCCTGTCTATATCCTTGCGAAGATGGGGTCTCCAGAACTGGATGCAGTACTCCAGATGGGGTCTCACCAACTGTCTGTACAGGGGGATAACAACTTCCTGTTTTCTGCTGGTGATGCCTTTCCCTATACATCCCAGTATCCCCCCAGCCCTCTCTACCACCTTCTCATATTGCTTGCCAACCTTAAAGTCATCTGATATGACTACCCCCAGGTCCCTTTCTATTTTTGTTGTTGTTACTACCGCCCCCCCCATTGTGTAATCTTCCCCTGGGTTTTTGTTTCCTAGGTGTATTATTTTGCACTTCTTTACACCGAATCCAAGCTGTCATACTTCTGACCATTCTTCCAACCTTGCCAAGTCCCTTCTCATCCTTTCCACACCTCCTTGTGTATCAACCCTGTTGCAGAACTTTGTGTCATCTGCAAAGAGGCATACTTTTCCTTCCAGTCCCTCTGCAATGTCACTTACAAAGACATTACAAAGGACTGGACTCAGTACTGAACCCTGCGGTACCCCACTAGTAACCCCGCTTTCTTCAGAGTGGACTCCATTTACAATTACCTTCGGTGTCCTGCTGTCCAGCCAATGTTTTACCCAGGATACTGCCCTGGGACCCACACCCAGGCTGGTTAATTTGACTATTAATCTTTTGTGTGGGACTGTGTCAAATGCCTTGCTAAAGTCTAGGTAGGCTATGTCCCCACCCCTCCCTGGTCTACTACTTTGGTCACCCAGTCAATGAAATCAATTACATTCATCTGACATGAACTTCCTACTGTGAACCCATGCTGTCTTGGGTCCTGTGCCCCACTGGCCTCTAGGTACTCAACAATTCTTTCCTTCAGAAGTGACTCTATCACTTTCCCTACCACAGAGGTCAAACTGACAGGTCTGTAGTTTCCTATCTCTGACTTGGTCACACTTTTGTGAAGGGGAATCACATCTGCTTTCCTCCAGTCCTCAGGTACCACATCATCCTCCTCCCATGATTTGCTAAAAAGGGTAGTCAGTGGTGTCACTAGTTCTCTGCTTGATTCTTTTAGAATTCTGGAGTGAATTCCATCTGGCATCATTGCTTTGTCCACCTTCAGTTTTAGGAGTTCTTTAAGAACCCTTTCTTCTGTGAAATGACTGGAATTGACCCCCCCCTATCCAGAGTGCTTCTGTTAATTGGATTAGGCACCTCACCCACCTCCTCTTTTGTGAATACTGAACAGAAGTATTTGTTCAGTATCCTTGATTTTTCACTGTCTCTCTCTCTGCCCACCCACCCACCGTCCATTCTATTCAGCCTCACTATCCCTCCCTTTGTCTTTCTACACTTCCTGATATACCTATAAAAGGTTGCATCCCTTTTTTAACAGAGTTGGCTATCTTTTCCCCAGTTTGGGCCTTTTCTATTCTGACTACCCTCCCTGCTTCCTTCAGCCTTAACTGGTACAGTTCTCTGTCCTGCTTCTTCTGTGTTTCCTTATACTTCTTAAATGCTACCTTTTTCTCCCTAATCTTCACCACTACCTCTTTTGAGAACCATAGTGGCTTTTTCATTCATTTTGATTTGTTTGTTTGCTTCACACAAAGGCTTGTTGCCTCTTTTATGGCAGTTTTGATGTTTCCCCATTGTTGCACCACCCCTCCTTCTAGTCTGTTTGCTAGTGCTTTCCTAAGGCACTCTCCCATCCTGCCAAAGTCAGCCCTCCTGTTGTCCAGAATCCTCACTTTTGTATGACTTGACTCTTTAGCTGAGTTTATCATGAACCACACTGTTTGGTGGTCACTTGTTCCCAAAAGGCTACCCACTTCTAGATCTGAGATCCTCTCACCATCCCCATTTAAGAGTATGAGGTCTAAGATTCCTCCCTCACAAGTAGGTTCCAAAACTAGCTGTCTGAGGCATGTCACCTGAAGGGCATCGAGAACAGCCCTGCTTTTGGATGTGGCTGCAACAAAGATGCTCCAGTTAACATCTGGCATATTAAGGTCCCCCATCAACAGTACCTCCCCTTTCTCTGTCATCCTAAGTATGCCTTCTATCATATCCTTGTCCAGTCCCTCCTCCTGATATGGGGGTCTGTATACAACCCCTGTGCAGGTTGTGGTGCCATTTCCAGTCTCTAAGGTGACCCACAGGGCTTCCTCTCCTCCCTGTTTACTCTTTTGTTCAGTTGCTTTTATCCCTTCCCTTACATAGAGAGCTACTCCTCCCCCTCTTCTCCACTCCCTGTCTCTACTATAGGTTGTGTACCCTGGTATGTTAACATCCCAGTCATGGTTCTCTGTGTACCATGTTTCTGTGACTGCTACAATATTCAGGCATCCCTCTAAGACACCAGGCTCTAGTGTCATAGCAACTCCTGTAGTAGGTCAAGGTGTATGCTTCCTCTGCAGATGTTGCTTTATACAGCCAAGACTGCCAGAGAAAACCAGGGAGAAAAAACCTACATACCATCTGTATGACAGCCTGAGTTCCAGGACTTCCCTTGTTCTAAGTGCCTGACAACTCTGGGTCCTCATCAACATAGTAGACTGGCACAGGGAAAGAGTGGTCCTCCTTTGGAAGAATCTTCCATGGAGAGTTGGATATCTTACAGAGAACACAGTGCACAGAGATATTACTCAGTGGTCCTTTTTATTCCAACTAAAGACAAGAGGTAACCTATAGTGACTAAAGGCTACCAGTAAAGTAGTAAAAGTAGTAAAACATTTATTTTTATACCGGAATAATACATGTCATTTGGATAAAACAATCCAGTTTTCAGGATAGTCCTGTGCAAACTCTCTAAGTTTCACATAATCATACCAACTACAAACAATTTAATACAAAATATAAATAAATACACAAGATCTATCCCTAGATTAGAAACATTTTTTCAAACAAAAAGACAACAAAAATCAATATCAAACACATACACATGAGTAAACATAGCACGTCTTTAATCCCTTAAGAAATTTTTTGACAGTTTTTTCAGCTCGTAATGAGGGAGGGAGTATATTCCAACACACTGATGCTTGTGATGATAATATTCTGTCCCCAAACTTATTTTTTCGCTTATCTGGATCAATTCTATTTTGATACAAAGACCTGGCTGAATGTTTCCTAAGGGCAGAATCTTTATCTGCCAATAATTTAGTTATACTATGGTTTAAGTGAATTGTCCTATATTTATAAATAAATAATGACCAGCTTTTCTTGTATTCCAAATCAAGGGATAACCAATTTAACCTAGTTAACAAATCACAATGATGGGTCTTAAATTACAACGTAAAACAAGTCTTGCCACCCTTCAATGTAATTTATCTAATTTGTTTAGAAGTTGTTTAGTTGCAGCCCTATAAATGCCCTCTCCATATCTAAGTACTGGAAGTATGAGCTGTTCTGCAATTTCCCATCCTGCAATTTTAGACACCTAGATGTTCTCTTCAAGGCTCCTAATTTTTTATGTGTCTTGGTAATAATAGATTCTATATGCCCTTTAAAGGTCAATGAAAAATCAATATTTACTCCTAGATAATAATTTGATACTTGTTCTATTGGGGTTTGATTCAGTGTTAACATTGGTATATCTGAGAACTCCTGTTGTCTATTGGTGCCAAAACACATTAGTTTAGTTTTATTTACATTCATTATTAATTGTGATCTGGTGAACCACTCCTGTACCCTGTTAAAGTCGGTCTGTAGGTTTTCATGGAGATCCACTAAATTATTCCCAGAAGCCACCAAAACAGTATCATCTGCATACATCCTTATATCTGTATGCCAGATCACTGATGGTAAATCATTATTAAAGATCAAAAATAACAAGGGTCCTAAAATGGACCCCTGTGGAACCCCCCTTTTAACAATCTGAGGGTTAGAAAGGTGATGCTGTAACTGTACCCTCTGGGATCGGTCAGTTAAATATGACATAAGCCATGTCAGTGGATCCCCAGAGAAACCCAGACCAACCAACCTCTCAAATAAAATGGAGTGGTTCACCAGGTCAAATGCTTTTGACAAATCAATATAAATTGCTGCTGTGTCCTTACCTTTGTTCAAAGATATACATATCAAATCGTTAAATTCAACCAAGGCAGATGTAGTTGAAAAACCCTTCCTAAAACCAGACTGATATTGCATTAGCAAATCATATTTTTCCAACTACACTCCCATTTGCTGATTTACCAGTCTCTCCAAACATTTGGATAGAACACATAAAATAGCAATGGGACAATAATTATTGGGAGATGTTTTATCACCAGCTTTGTAAATAGAAACTATCTTCCCTGTTTTCCATAAAGTAGGAAAATGTCCTTCCTGTAGACTCCAGTTAAATATAGCTAAGATTGTACATGCTATATATGGGGCAGCTATTTTTAAAAAGCGCCCCTCCAAATTATCTAAGCCTGCAGATTTATATGGATTTATTCTTGATAATTCTTTAGTAACTTCCAGTAATGTTAGTTTTTTTAAATCTAAAGGGGGGATGCTGGTTTGGAAAATGTTCTTCACTTTCAATATTAATTATTGTTGGTGTATCTCCTGTTAACCCTAAATTAGGGAGATCAACAAAATAATTATTCAAAATGTTCGATACCTCCCCTGGATCTTCACTTATACCTTCATTCATCCTCAAATTTAAATTAACTTGTCCTCCATGCCCTACAGGATTTGACAATTTTTTTATAATCGTCCTAAATCTTTTAGGATTGACATTATGATTTAATTTACTATGATAATAAGATGATTTTGCCTTCTTTAATTAATTTTCTACACTCAATTCTTTTAATTTTGAACAATTCCCAACCACAATTTTTTTTGTCTTTTTAGCTTTCTTCCAAATTCTATTTTTGACTCTAATTATTTTTTGCAATCTATCTGTTATCCACGGGAATTTAGGCAAGTGACTATGTTTCTTTACCATATCTACATTGTCAAAGACTGAGCCACAGAGGAACTTCCTTGGATTACTAGTTGGCCACTCCAGGACTACTACACAAGATGATTGCTCAAGTAAGTCCTTAAGTGTAAGTGCACATATTTACAACACTTCTCCCTCATAGATAGCCTGGTCTAAGAAACAACTGCATTAAACCTACCCTCAGGAGGACATAGGCTGTTCTGACCCTGAGAAGTTCTGGAGACTATTCTACCACATCTTATACATGTTTTTCTTACTTCTTAATGATGTTTAGATGCA
This sequence comes from Neoceratodus forsteri, assembly GCA_016271365.2. Taxonomy (NCBI): domain Eukaryota; kingdom Metazoa; phylum Chordata; order Ceratodontiformes; family Ceratodontidae; genus Neoceratodus; species Neoceratodus forsteri. The sequence goes on along the minus strand of CM057458.1, from coordinate 859,779,969 downwards.
CCATAGATGTTCTGTTAAAGATATGATATCCATAAGATATTTTTCTCTGCTTCATAGGGTATCTTCAATCTGGGAGATCAGCTGCAGGTAGAACAGGAACTTCTGGGGCAGCTACTGCAAGAACCAGAGGAGTCACTTGAGTTGAGGAAGGGGGAAAAGTCTTCACTATCATTCCATTCCTAAAGTATATCCTCTGCTGGTGCTGGAAAGAACACCTTGATTGTAGGAGGTGCTGCATATACATGAAAGGTCCAGAAAGGATAGAATCCTCCACTCTGGCATTCTCCCTGATGCAAACAATGTCCATTCTCCCACCTATTGTGTTTGGAGAGCTAATCTCATAACTCCCTCCTCCCAAGACTAATCAGCTTCTGTGACTACTCTAAATTTGACCACCTGGCATTTAAAACAGAAACTGAGCACATAAACTAATCCTGTCTTTGGGTCACGGATAATGTCAATGCTGCTGTCACATATTTCAATAGGATATTTAGTAGACTTCAAGACAAATATGAACCATTTACTACTAGGATTGTCAAGGGGTTCACCACCATGTGGATTAACAACACTCTCCTAACACCGATAAACAATAGATATAAACAATGGGCAGTATATAAGGCAACTGGAAGTGTTGCAGAGTGGGAAAAATACAAACACGCTGCACCCAGTGCAAAAAAGCCATTAAACAATGAAAAAGCAACAATCTTAAAAATCTTCTCCCTGCCAATGCAGGAGTCCCACAGCAATATTGGAATCAAATAAATATATTCTAGTTCAGAATAATAGCTTTGTAACTCCAATATGAATATCAACAATATAAACTACAACAACCACTATTGCTAGCACATTTAACATTCAGTTCAGTGATCTGTCCATGTATACACAACTTTTCTGCCATACTAACTCCTCCACTGAAAGTGATGGCCTTCTGATTGACAAACAGTTTGATCACTCTCCCATTTACATTAGCATTGTCAGAGAGTCCGAAGTGCTCAAATTGTTTAAGTGCATCTCAACATCCAAATCTGCTGGTTCTGACAGACTTGATCCTAATCTACTCCAGGTTTCTGCATCTGAAATAGCTCCTGCAAGTACCAGACTGAAAAATCTATCCCTTATAAATGGTGTTGTGCCTTCTGCCTGAATTGTCCCAGTCTTCAAGAAAGGGGAACCAAAAAACCCCAATAACTATAGACCAATTTCCATTCCACCTGTGCTGAACAAAATATTGGAAAAACTGGTAGCCACCCAGCTAACTGAAGATTTGATCAACCATAAACTACTGTCTTCCTACCACCATGGTTATAGGAGTGATCACAGTACCTGAACTGCCTTGCATACACTAACCAATCATATAGTAATTAGAATTGATAGAGGGGTGTACACAGGTATCATTTTCATAGACCTCACCAAGGCTTTTGATCTTGTGGATCATGCCTTACTCCACACTAAGCTCAAAGACCTTGGATGGTCACTTGATGCACTAGGATGGTTTAACAACTATCTCCAACATAAACAGCATAAGGGGGTGTGTGAGGTGGAGGACCACGTAAAAGTATCTATCCTAAACAGATACTTCTGCTCAGTATTTACTGAAGAGAAGGTAGGACATGGCCCACAGCTCAGCACCATGGACATTGGGGAAGGGAGGTGTGCACTAGTCCCTTCACAAAAGAAAGGGTCCTACAAGAGATCAATAATCTCAGGGTGGACTAGGCAATGGGACCTGATGGCATATACATCCCAGGGTACTAAAGGAGCTAAGGGTGGAACTAGCAGAGCCATTATTAGAACTGTTTAGTGAGTCTCTGAGCACAGGAGAGGTCCCAGAAGACTGGAGAAGGGCTCACATGATCCCACTCCACCAGAGTGGTAGGAGGGAGGAGGCAGGGAACTACAGACCAGTCAGTCTTACCTCAGTAGTGGGCAAGACTATGGAAACACTCCTTAAGGAAAGGATAGTGCAACACCTAGAATCCATAGGAGCACAGGATCTAAGACAGCATGGGTTTACAAAAGGAAGGTCCTGTAAACTAATCTCATAGATTTCTTTGACTGGTTACCCAGAGTGGTGGACCAAGGGGGAGCAGTTGATGTTGCCTACCTAAACTTCAGCAAAGCTTTCAAAACTGTTCCACATAGAAGATTGATTAATAAACTGGGTAGGTTTGGGGTGGGTCCTACGTTGGTCAACTGGGAGGCAAACTGATTGATGGGCAGAAAACAGAGTGGCAGTAAATGGTATATAGTCAGAAGAGATGCAAGTCACAAGTGGGGTACCTCAGGGATCAGTCCTGGGGCCAGTCCTCTTCAATATCTTCATCAGTGACATTGCAGATGGACTGGAAGGTAAGGTTTGTCTGTTTGCAGATGACAACAAGTTCTGCAACAGAGTACATGATCCAGATGTGGCAGGCAGAATGAGAAGAGATCTGGATAAACTAGCAAAATGGTTGGAAGAGTGGCAGCTGGAGTTTAACGCAAAGAAGTGCAAGATCATGCACATTGGGAAGAGAAACCCTGAAGCCACCTATAGGCTCTGAGGGGAGTTGCTGGCAGTCTCAACGGAAGAAAGAGACCTGGGCGTCATCATCAATGATGACCTGAAATCATCCAAGCAGACCACTAAAGCAGTAGATAAGGCTAGAAGGATGTTGGGGTGTATTAGTAGGGGTATCACAAGTTGTAAGAAGGAGGTAATAATCCCTCTTTACAAGACACTGGTTAGGCCCCATCTGGAGTATTGCATGCAGTACTGGAGGCCACATCTTCACAAGGACATTAACCAAATTGAGGCAGTCCAGAGAAGGGAAACCAAAATGGTGCAGTGACTGCATCAGGAAACATATGAGGACAGATTAACTGAACACGTATACCCTAGAGCAAAGGAATGACAGAGGTGATATGATTAAAACATGCAAACACCTTAAGGGCATTAACAAGGTGAAAGAATCTAACATGTTTCAATATAAGAAAAATAGCAGGACAAGAGGACACAGCATGAGATTAAAGGGAGGCCGATTAAGGGGTAATGTGAGGACGTTCTTTTTCACAGAAAGGGTGGTGGATGCATGGAATGGCCTACCTCAGGAAGTGGTGGATATGAATACAGTGCAGGGCTTCAAACAGGCATGGGCTAGGCATAAGGGAGCAATACAGATGAGTATGAATAGATAGGCCATTGACAGAGCAAAGGCCAGTGGCACATTCATAAAGTAGAAAAAGAAACAAGCAGACTGGATGGGCCTTGCGGTCCTTATCTGCCATCAACTTCTATGTTTCTATGTTTCTATGTTCAGCTGTAAAATTAGGCAAATCTTTCTCAGAACCATTATCTTCTAGAATTGGAGTTCCCCAAGGCTCAATACTAGGGCTGCTCCTGTTCTCCATATACATCAACAACCTGCAAGAGTGTTTGAAATTCAGCACACCCATATTGTATGTGGATGACCTATTACTTATTGCTAGTTCCAAAAATATCTGCAATATAAATAACATGATTTACCATGATGTACAGGCTGTACACAAATGGCTACAGAAGAATAAGCTACTCCTGAATGTGTCAAAAACACAAGCCATGCTTTTTGCCCCCCTCCCAAGTTTAGAAACTGTCCAATACCACTCCTTTTTAATTTTTTTTATTTATTGAAATGTTTCACCTGGAAGGCACACTGAGCAACAAGGTGCTAGTCTCTCGGTGTGACCTGGGGGATGGGGTACAATGAGGATGGAACCGTAATACATATAAGTTGCACAAGTCAACATTAACATACATTTGCATACGACAGATGTTACATACAGTGTACCATACAATAAGGTACATTGAAAGAACAATAATAAGTGAATAAGTGCAAGGGAGGTGGAGTAAGGGGACAACACAGGTATAGACTGAAATAGAAAAATAAGCAATGGAAGAAGGAGTAGAACTAATAAGAAAAAGAAAAGAAAGACAGAGCAGAGAGATACAACATTTGAAAATCAAACAGGGAAGAGTAAAAGGTAAAACAAGTGATAGAGGGACAGGTGGATCTCAGCCTGTGTGGGCAAACAATATGGAAAATGGGCAAAAAGTAAGTAAACAACTGCAGATGTGAAGAGGTGAGGTGAATGGAGGGGGATGGGGAAAGCCTATATTGAGAAGAACCCCTTCACAATGCTGGGAACCCTGCAAGGAGACTGAGATGGCTAGAGTGAATGGGGAGAAGGATGGCAGTAGGAATTTAGAGAGGGTAGGGAGAGAGGGAGGAAGTGTGAATTGACACCTAAGAGAGGGTAAGACCTAACCCAAAGGAGCCCTTCAGGATGCTGAGAACCCTGCAAGGGACAGGGAAGGCCAGTAGAGGTGGGGGAAGGGGAAATAAAGAAAAGTCTAGTACCAGAAGGACCCCTTTAGGATGCTGAGGACCCTGCAAGGGGACTGAGAAGGCTAGAGAGATGGAGAGAATAGCTGGATGTAGTATTTAAGAAAGGGTAGAAGAGAGAGAGAGATGAAGTGTAAACTAACAACTAGGAGAGGCTAGGAACAAACCCATGGAAAAAGTTCAGGATGCTGTGAATCCCTGCAAAAGTGCAGGGAAGGCCAGTATAGGTGGAAGAAGGGGAGAAAGGGGGAAAGAGAATGGGTGTTGGATCTAAGGAGGAGGAAGGTGAAGTTGCATCAGAAAGGGGCAAGGTATACAGTAAGTACCGAAAGGGGAAGAGGATATGAAGGGAGCTTAGATGATGGAATTAAGGAGGGTCATAGCAGTAACAGCTAGGTGCAAAATATTAATATACAAGTTAGCCAGCCTGGGAGTGGGTCCCAAGATGACAGCCTGGGTAAAGAATTGGCTGGAGAATAGGACACAGAGACTAATAGTAAATGTAGTCCACTCTGAAGAAATGGGGGTTACTAGTGGGGTACCGCAGGGTTCAGTATTAGGACCGGTCCTCTTCAATATCTTTATAAGCGACATTGCAGAGGGACTGGAAGGAAAAGTATGTCTCTTTGCAGATGACACAAAGATCTGCAACAGAGTTGATGCACAAGGTGGGGTGGAAAGGATGAGAAGGGACTTGGCAAGGTTAGAGGAATGGTCAAATGTATGGCAGCTTAGATTCAATGCTAAGAAGTGCAAGGTAATGCACCTGGGAAACAAAAACCCAGGGGAAGAGTACACAATGGGGGGTGAGATACTAACAACAACAAAAATGGAAAGGGACTTGGGGGTAGTCATATCATATGACCTAAATGTGGGCAAGCAATGTGAGAGGGCAGCAAGGAGGGCTGGGGGGATAATGGGATGCATAGGAAGAAAACAGGAAGTTATTATCCCTCTGTACAGACAGCTGGTGAGACCCCATCTGGAGTACTGCGTGCAGTTCTGGAGACCCAATCTCCGCAAAGACATAGACAGGATGGAAGCTGTCCAGAGGAGGGCAACTAAAATGGTGCAGGGTCTACACCAGAAGACATATGAAGAGAGACTTAAGGAGCTTAATATGTATAGCCTTGAGGAAAGGAGGGAGAGGGGGGACATGATAGAAACTTTCAAGTACCTCAAGGGAATCAACAAAGTCCAAGAGGGTAGCATCTTTCAAAAAAAGAGGTGTGCAAGAACAAGGGGGCACAATTTGAAGATGGGGGCAGCTCAGAGGTAATTTAAGGAAGTATTTTTTCACAGAGAGGGTTGTGGATGCATGGAACGGCCTTCCGGAGGAGGTTGTGGAGTCAAAAACAGTGGTGGAATTCAAGCATGCATGGGATAGTCATAAGGCAATTCTATGGGGTGGGGGTAGGAAGAAGTAGGCTGCTGGTTAACTAGGATCTGCAGCTTATCCATTAGGTAGGGAAATGGGCAGACTGGGTGGGCCAAGTGGTCCTTATCTGCTGTCAAATTCTATGTTTCTATGTTATAGAGGGCAGTGCCAATGGAGTAGAAGAAGGAAGATGAGTGATGAATTTGGGGGGGAGGGAGTTCCATATTTTCAGGAAGCAGTGAGAGTAACCAGACTGACCGATGAGGGTGGAATGGCAGGGGACACCTAGTGCATGGGAGTCTGTAGTTCTAAGGGAGTGGGGGGGTGTTATAAATGAGGAGGAGAGGTAGGATGGGTGTTCTCCTAGCCAGTCCTTGGAACTGAATTTAGCACAGTGAGAGAGGTGCCTCTCTGTAACAGGGGAAAAGGATAGGGCTTGATAAAGATTGCAGTAGTGTGTGCAAGAGGGAGCATCAAGGGCAAAATGACAGAAGGAGTTGAAGAGAATAACCAATCTGGTCAGGGAGGACTTGGGAGCAGCACCATAGGCTATGTTGCAGTTGTCAAAATTGGGGAGAATCATCTTCTGGATGAGTTCATGCCTAGAATTCAGGAGGGATGCAACTACGGTTCTTGAACAGGGCACCAAGCTTGGTGAGCAATTTTTTCTGGATGGTGTCAATATATCCAGAGAAGCTGAGGTGTTGGTCTAGCCAAACACTAAGGTATCTGAAGGAGGATGTGTTCTCTAGTAAAGTCCCATCGAGGGTGTGGAAAATGGGCAGGGAGGGAAGCCTAGAGAGTCTCTGCCTTGTGCTAAAGGTCATGGAGACATCATGGAGACAGTCTTCTTGGTGTTGAGGAATAACTGATGGTTAGTAAACCAGAGCTGAACCTTGTTGGAGCCTTGCTGCAAGCTGGATGTAACCTCAGCTGATCATGAGCCAGATGCATACAGGACCGTATCATCAGCAAACGTGTATGGCGGAGAAAGGGCAGCAGACAGATGGCAGGTCATTTAGGAAGATGAAGAATAATAGGGGCCCTAACACTTAACCCTGGGGGACACCAGTGCAGATCGGGAGGGGAGGAGAGATGACATCAAAGATCTTAACTGATTGGGTTCTACCAGTAAGGTAGGACTTGAACCAGCAAGTGGCTGAAAGAGACAGACCAACAGATGAGAGATACTCAAGGAGAAGGGAGTGGGAGGTTGACAAAAATGGCTGAGGTGATTTGGCCATTGTCCATCCTAGTGAGGATAGTGAGATGAAGTAGAAAGGTGGTGGTAGAGTGTTTTTCCCTGAAACCATACTGGAATGGGGTGAAGTAGGAGGTATCAGATAGAAATGAGGTAAGCTGGTAGAGAACAAGGTGTTCTTATAGTTTAGCTAGGGTAGGAAGGAAAGAGATGGGTCAATAGTTGCCAGGGGATGAAGAGTCTCCTCCTTTAGGTAGAGGGAGGACCACAGCATGTTTCCATGGGGTTGGGACTGAGGCGGTTGAGAATGAGAGATTTAGAATTAGAGAGGGGGCCTAGACAATGGCAGGGGCTAAGAGAGAGAGAGATAGAGAGGAGTTTAGGGTCAAGGCCATCAGGGAGGAGCCTTTTGAGGGGTTAATATTGAGGAGGACTCTTAGAGTATCATTAGGGGAGAGTGTAGAGGAGAGGTGAGAGGGTGGAAGGGTAGTTTTCCAATTCCAATTGTTTTTAACCAGGTGAGACACACTAAGCTGAAAGCTTCTTTACAGGTGCAACCTGGGAGCACATGTAAGTTAAGTGACTTGCACAGGGTCACACAGTATGCAAGTGGGGGCTGTGGAATTCAAACTCAGGTCTCCAGATTTGCAGCTCAGAGCCTTAAACCACTGCACTATACTACCTCCAGTTTTGTTATGGGGGAGAGAAGGGGGGTAGGTAGGGAGGGACATCAGTAGCTCAGTGGCACAGGAGGTATAATAGGAGTTAAATTCTGCAGCTACAGCATGTAAGTTGGCCACATGAGTGTCCTTTATTTTAAGTACAGGGGAGGGTGGGCAGGACGGAGGGATAAAGAGCATGTGGACCACCTTCCAGAACTTAGAAGGGGAATTCATGTTTGTGAGGAAGGCAGTTTTAAAGTATTCCGCCTTGGCTATTCTTGTTGCCCTTTTACAGGCATTTCAGAGCTTGCAGTAGGTCATGAGGTCACTGGGAAGCTGGGTTGCTTTGTGACATTTCCAGGCATGATCTCTAGCCCTGAGACAGGCTAAAATTTCTGGAGTAATCCATGGTAGGTGGTTCTCCCTAACCCTGATTTGTTTGAGTGAGTCAGAGTTGTTCCAATTCTCAAGGAATATTTCTTTAATGTAGGGAAGGGCCTTATCAGCCAAGGGGATGGAAGCTAGAGGAGACCAGTCAGAAATGGCAAGGTTATGCAGGAGAAGTTCTACCTCTAGGGATTTAAATTAGCATAATTGCAAGGTTTTATGCAGAGATGTTGGTCTCTGGACTTTCCCAACTATGAATATTGGGTTGTGGTCACTGACAGTGTCAGAAAGGATGCTAGAGTTCATGACTCTGTGGGGGTGGGTGGTAAGAACCCAGTTGAGTAGGGAGTGATTTTGTGTTTTGTGGTTTGGGCAGGTGGATTCCAAGATCAGCTGAGTGAGGTTAAGAGTTCCAATTCCATCACATATTTTGGTTCTTTTAGGTGACAACCAATATAAATCGAAGTCACCTAGTATGCATAGTTCCCTAGAGTGAGAATGGGCAGTGATGGAGGTTATGAGGGCAAGTGTGATAGAGGGCTGGACATTTGGGCAACAATAAAAGCCAGCTGTAAAGATGGGAAGAGTGAAGAGCAGGATCACATGTATAACTAGAGTGTTATGGATTGCTGGGATGGAGGATAAATAAATAATGGAATATCAGAGGGTGGTAAGAACGTACATTGCCACACCACCACCCCTGCCAGCACAGTCTTGCCTTACAAGGGAGTAGCCAGGAATGTAGAATGTAGACCGAGTGGTCCAGGGTTGTGATCTTTAGCCATGTTTCTGTGATGATTAGAATATCTGGTTTCAGAGTGGCCACCATTGTTTGTAGGAGATCAATTTTTAGCAACAAACTATGGATATTTAGATGTAGAATCTTGAAACCCTTCAGTAGTACTGAGGTAGCAGAGGAGGGGGTGGCAGTAGATGAAGAAATGCTCAGAGCACAAGAAGCAATTAGACCAGGTTTGGGATGGATGTAACCAGAGGAGCAAAAAGTAGAGCTAAGATGAGGAAGTGAAGCTTATGGCATTTGGAAGGAGATGATGAGGAAGCCAGGGGTTTGGAGGAGATGGGAACATGAGAGTATGGGAGCAGAAGATGAAGAACAGCAAAGAAAGTTGTCACAGGTAGTAGTGATGAATGAGAGATAATAGAAAAATAAGACCATAGTTTAAAGGGGGAGGAGGGAGTAATAGTGAGGATGTAAGTAGGGGACTGGAAATAGAAGGTGGGGGGCATATTCAAGTCATTTGGAACTGGCAAGTAGTGAGCAGGTTGGGGTGGTAGAGAGAGGGAGGGATAGGAGTAGAAAAGGAGGAGAGAGGAGAAAAGGGGTTGCATTGTACAGGGAGGAGGATATTAGAAAAAATGGAAATTAGGAGAGAGAAGATTTGGCAAGCAAAGAGCAGGGTGGAGGGGACTGAGCAGATGGAGGAGCTCAGCTGTGATTTAGGCAATGAACAGAAAGGGATCTAGATTACTGTGCCCGATGTACAGTGGCATCCCCCAGGATGAAATGCAGTTCTGCAGCATTTTGCAGCACTCTGACGAATGCTGCAGAAGACCTACTGAATAAAGCAATGTAATTTTAATGGTAATTATTCCCCTTTGTCATTCTGGAAAATGTAACACTGTCAGGATGAAGTGAATGCCACAGTTTCTCTTTAGCTATGTTAATCAATTACTCACCTCGATAACAGTTGCAAATCCATTTCTAAGAACATAATCTTGCAGCTAATGTGTTGCCAGAAGCTTGCTCTCTATTTGACACCTTCAAAACCTTGGAAAAAAAACAACTACACAATTATGACAAATTTACTGGAACACCATGAACTTGGAGGCATACCTCCAAGTAGGCAGAATACCAAGAGGATTGAGACTACTTAAAGATGTCACCTATGGCTTAGAGAATACTGAATTCATGAAACTCTGAGAGGAGATCCTATTGAAAGCATGTATGACACTAATGAAACGCATTATCTGTTTTAGTAAAGAAAGAGATATAAAACTATGGGAAGAAATAAAGCTAACAGAAATGGAGGGTTTTAAAATTCAAAGGACATGCAGACTTTGATACTTTGATTGCTAAATTAAGGAATACTATCTCCAAATTAGATCATGAACATAAAGTAGCAAACTAACTAAATTCCATAGAGATATTGGGGATTATTAAAATAACAGTGTATACTCCTAGAAGAAAAACATATTCAACCCAAGAGGTACTTTAAGGTGAGAGGGACGTGTCATTTGGCTATAGCATGGAAGGCAGCGAATTGGAACAGGAATCTGATACACCAACATACAATAAAAACACAGACAGACATTATCCTCCTTCTCCCCAGGATAGTCCAAACCCCGACCCCCTATTTCAGCCATGAAGCAGTCCCAGATTCCAAGCATGGGACAATGACCGAAGAGGTGGAGAGGCAAGACAAGATGAGGTAGAAGACAGAGGTCTAAACAGATACAGAGACAACTACAGGGGCAATTACAGGAACAGGAGGAATTTCAACAATTACTGAGGTAGGAGATGACCCCACAATCCCTAAAGTTAATCAATCTTTCAATTCATGATCTCACATAAAATGAGAAAATGATACTGAGTAGTGCTCTGGGATTAGCACCAAGTACTTTTAATAAATCGGAAACCTTGATGGATTTGAATATTGCATGTAGTGAGGCTAACCTCATTCTCTAACAATAAAACACTATCAACAGGTGTTAACACATGCCAAAAGGGGGTTAAAAATTTTCAGCCGAAGTCTGAATTTTGCCCACCATATTCTGCAGCAATAATGGTGTTCAAAGATCTAGTTGAGAAGGATTTGGAAGTTTTGTTTAATCAAATACCTAAACCAGTCTATAATAATCTTAAAAAATGCAGAGAGAGCTGCACTAGAATCTTGGAAAAAAGTCACAGACATCATAATCAAGGAGGCTGACAAAGGGGTATGCATTGTTCTCCTAAACAGAGAGGACTATATTTCAGAAGTACAGTGTCAGCTAAACAATGATCCTTTTTATACTAAACTCACCTATGATCCAGTTGCAGAGTTTAAAACCTCAATAGATAAGACACTAAGGTCAGCGCATGAACTGGCATTTATAGACAGTAAACCAAAGGAATTTTTAACATCTGATAACCCTGTTCATATGACCTATTATGTACTCCCCAAGATACATGAAACTTTGTTGAAACCCCCCAGGACATCCTATTGTCAGTGGACTAGGCTCCCTAACTGAAAAAGATTTCTCAGTACATTCAGTTCCATCTTTGACCTTTTGTTCATACTCTACCTTTCTACCTCAAAGACATTAAGGATGTGTTAAATGTTTTGAAAGACTTACACCTGACACCAGATGCTATTTTAGTGACCTTAGATATTGAGGCATATTATAAAAGTATCCCCCCATGGGGGTACATTGGATGTAGCACCAGAATTTCTGAACACGAGGACTGGTGCAAAAACTCCACAAACAGAGCTACTAATCATATTTTGGAATTTGTCTTAAAGTTTAACATGTTCTTATTTGACAAAAGCATGTAGTTACAAACACAAGGGATGGCTATGGGGGTGGTCTGTGCACCCACCATAGCCAAGCTTTAAGTCGGGGCTTAGAAGAGCAAATATGTCCTTAATGAGATAAATAATCTATTCAATAATAATGTCTTAACTTACAAATGTTTTATGAATGATATTTTGATTGTATGGACAGGTGGTGAGGCATTGTTAGGGATTTTGTTGAATACATGCATAGTACTAATGATATTTAAAAATGCACATACACTGCACAGAAAGCAGAGATACACTTTCTAGATCTTATGATTATGCAAACCAGTGAAGGATACATCCACACAGGGATATATAGAAAACCAACAGATAGCTACATGTTGCTCCTGGCTTCCAATTGTCACCCAAGGCACACTGTACTAAATATACCCAATGGACAATTTTTGAGAGCCAGGAGGAACTGTAGCACACCTGAAGGGATGAAACAAAGCATGGATGACATGGCCATCAGGTTTGAGGAAAGGGGATATAGTCAATAGACTATACAAGAAGCAAGAATATATGCAATTATTCAATGGGGTATGAAAATCCTGTAACCTCATTGGTCAGAAAACACATCACATGACCGTGGTATATCCTGTAATAACCCACAGCTGAAAAATGGCATTTATAAAAAACATACATAAACACACTTAAAATGTATTTTACACATGGGTCCATTGCATAATCGCAATAAGGCACTCCAGGGTGGGGGGTTATTGGGGGATTTACCCACTTCTTGTGTGCTTAAGTCACTCGGGTGCACCTCATGACACACCACACAAAGCGTGGGTCAACCCCTCAATAACCCACACCCTGTTGTGCCTTATTGCTTAAGTACACAGAACAAGGAAAACCTATTGGAAGACAGGGTAAGGGAGGTTGATAGAAATAGCAGATTCAATTTTGTGACAACTTATTCTGTACAAGCTAATTACTTGGAGCAGATTTAAAATAAACACATTGACTGACCTTGGCTAGTGACCAAGGGGTAAAAGAAATTACTAAACAGCCACTCAGGATATCATGTATGAGGGCTAAGACATTAAAAGACACACTTGTCCATAGTCATTATATAGAACCTAAACCCTCTAATACCCAGTTAAACCAAGGTGTGAAGGGCTGTGTACAATGAAAGAGGTGCACTAATTGTAAGAATATTGTGAACAGCAGGAATTGTCTAGTGCCAATTCCCCAAAAAAGAATGAGATCAGCCAACTCATCACATGTGACTTTAGTGGTGTTATATATTTAGCCACATATTCTTGCCGAGCTTTCTATGTGGGTAAAACCACAAGATGCTTTAATACTATGGTGGAGGAACATCTTATGCAATCCAGAGGGGTGACATGACATATGCCACAGCAAATCATATAGCACAAGCCATGGATAATTGTGAGCATGTTTTTAAATTTCCAGCAACTGAAAAAGTTAAATTTCCACTAAGGGGTGGTAATTTTAATGATTTTGTACTTAAGAGGGAAAACCTTTTTATTGCGATGCTGGGGGCAAATAAAAAACATTTATAAGGAAGAGAAAATTATTCTGTTTTGTATCTCCTTTCCCTTTATCTCTTACTTATAGCTCTTCCCCCTCCCACTTTCTTTATCCCCACTTCTTCACTGTATAATGCAAACATCAAATATATTGATTCTGCATGTGGTTAATTCTTTTATATACTTGGGTAATCTTACAGACTACAGTGGTATATGTGTGTGTGTGTGTGTGTGTATATATATATAAATATATATATATATATATATATATATATACACATATATATACTGTCTATATAAACTTTTTATTGTTTTTCTATATGCATATATGTTACTACTTAGATGCATAATATATAGGTAGAAATACCTCCTATGTTGTGCTTGATGCTTTGTGCTGTATGACACTGATTTTTTCAATGAAAAACATAACACTACATTACTAGCTGCTCAATTTGAAACATGAAAGCATACATCAGTGTGATGTCATCACTTTATATCTATTTAATGGGTTTATGGTCTGTTTGAAACTAGCCTTTTATAGTCTATACAATCTGAAATGCATCAGGCAGTTTTTCTGCACGCTTTTTTAAAAAAAATAAAATGTATTTTAACTAGCCCCAGTGTCTGTGTTAATTTGAGGTGGCTAGTGCTCGTTTATTTTTACTTCTAAGGTCATATTCTTGTAATTGTAATTCCTGACAGAAGTCAGATGTGCAATGCATAGGATGTTCTGGTGCACAAGGTAAAGTTGAAAAAACACTTTTGTATGTAACAATACCATTGAAATGAAACAAATGAAAAGGAAATAGTTTTCTTAAAAACTAAAATAGAAGCGATGACGTGAATTTGAAAGCTGGAGTGCTTTGTTGATATTGTGATTAGAAATTTAGATCCAACACCCATCCAAGTATTGCTTGTTAATTTAGGCACTGATCCTGTGTCACAGGGAATTGGCATGGGACTCTGAATGTGCTGGGATAAGGACAAGAATGTAATTAAAAGTAATATATAATGGACACTGATACAATCCAGAAATAGTATAAAATGTGATAAGAATGTCGATGTCCATATTGTATCTGAAGAATCAGATTAAACTAAGCTACATAATCAGTTTCCTGCATTGCAAGGATACACCTCTAATCCCCAACATACTACAGTGATACTGATCACCCACAGACAGTTCCACATATAACAATCCTTTAAATACCCCTATGGAACAAGGCACAGAAAGCTTTCTACAGATGGTAGTAATAAGGGCTGTATAATTACTCTAAGTATACCAACAGGGTTATTTGTTGCCATAATAAATAAAACATAATGGTGTCATGCTTTCCTAGAGCCATCGTTCCACATATCAGAAGCTATTTAATTGCTATATTTAGGAACTCTGGGGACAATCCTGTGGTATTAGTCCACTTGGAATTAATGGTATCCATAAGGGCTCTGAAGTAAATTCTAAGCTGGACATTTTAGAATTTGGTGAAGACGCAAAGAAAGCTGGATGCAGAGTCACTTTTTCAGAATTTTTGTTAGCACCTCAGGCTTCTAGTGGGAAACAAAAAGTACTAAGGATTAATACCTGGTTGTGGGAGTAGTTACAATGAGAGATTTGGTTTTCTAAAAAGAAAAGAATACTTTTTGGGACAAAAATGATCTCTTCTCATAGGATGGACTGAATTTAAATACATTTGGCCCACAACTATTGGGTGGTATAATCCATAAATCTCTAATCAATAATTTAAACTAGCCTTGGGAGAGTTGGGGAATGTATGGCTATGAGCCCACATGATAAAGTAAATGTACATGTTAGGCATATAACTAAAAGGGAAATCAAGATACTACCTTTAAATACTAAAAGGCTAATTAATAAATATGATGAACTGAATTTACTAGTGTAAATTATGAGTTTTAATATGTTAGCTGCACTTAAACATTGTGGGCCCCTAATGATGACTTGGAGAAGGAAATTTATGGATATAGACTTGTTAGACTTGATGGAAGAGATTGTAGAGTTGGAGGAGGTGAAGTTCTTATTTCCAAGAAAACTGACAAATAACGAAATATCATTATTCTGGGTGACTGGAGATTGTATCTAATTGAGTTACTGTTAATAATATTGAACCAAAATATCTACTAATGGGGAATTACTACATAGCACCAGATACAGGTGAAGACGTAATATAATGATACTTGGAACAAATTAAGAGGAAGATAACAGAATATGAGAAAACCATAAAACAACATAAAAGTAAGAAGTTCTAAGGGCATGTGAAATATTACAGGAATAATCAGAAATATACACACAAAAGATATAATCTCAGAGCAAGACAAGGGCATCCATATAGAAATCAAGAAAGTGGATCAGATACTGATGGTAGTTATTCTAGACCACATTACTGTTCTGCTAGACAGGAAACTAGGAGCACAAGAGAACCTTTTGTTAAATCAGGGTGTTATTATTAGAGTCCTAAATCTTGTGTGGGTTTCTTTGTCCATAGAGGTGTCACAAAAAAACTGAGACACACACAAATAATTATTTCCTCAGCAAATCTGTTTTTTATTCTAACCAAGTCAGATAACAAACATACAAGGAACTAGAAGAACTCACAGTTGACAAAATGCTGATACCCTGATAGTAGACACTGTGATTACTGTCAGGGCCATATATCATGGTCTGTGACCAAGGAAGGGGTGAGTGCAAACCCTGCCTTAGCTAGTTCTCTCTTATACCATTTCTGCAGTATGACATCATCATTTGTAAAGTTTCTAGAACTTGATCATGCTCAGAGAGAAATGAGGAAGATCCCCTCACTAGACCAGCCAGAGCTTGTTTTTCTTGCTACTGAAACCACAGACTGACTGCTAGTGACCTCTATCATGAATGTTCTGTCACCTCCTAGATTGCTTCTTATAACAAAGCAGAAATATATCTGTGCTGCAAAAGTCATTTTGTACGTGGGCCTACACTGTATAACTAGGGCTTGCAAATTCATATCAGATCAGTCCCCCTCCCCCTACTGTAAAACACAGGCTTGCAAACTCATATCAGATCAAGGGGGCATCAACATCAAACAACATAGACCAATCCAACAATGGGAGCAGTCAGGAGACACAGGAACCCAGGTACCCTACCAGAGCCAGGGACAGCACAGAAGAGGAACAAGAGCAGGGAAGACCAGGTGGCGCAACAGGGCCAGGCAGAGGAAGGGGCAATGTCCGGGTAAGGCAGTCCAAGCAACAACAAAAATAATGCCTGTATTTAATTTGAGTTTAAGAAACCTGACAGATTTAGAATTAAAAGTTCTTTCCAGAGGCCTTTCTTTGCACCAGCAAAAACTGTGTATACCTTTGAACTAGAGTGCGATATACAGATATTTATTAGGAATTTAAGATTAAAATTCCAATCTGAGGACACTAACCAGAGGGACCAATATAAAACTGCCATAAGACAAGCCTTGAACATTAACTCAACATACAACCCACCCACAGGACAGAATCCATTGGTGAAAACCTATGCAAGTATCATAAGCACAGAGATACAGGCTTTGTTTTGAGCAGAGACCGAAAAAAGACTTCAGTGAGACAATTTAACTGGTCAGGAAAGACATGCACTTAATACACTAAGGAAAGATTCCAGCATCATCATTAAACCAGCCAACAAGAGTGGGGGTATAGTAGTTATGAATTATGCTCATTACCACAATATGTGTTTAAGTCTATTAAAAAAAACTATTAAAAGGGCAAAGAAATGATGAGCCCATAAAGATAGATCCCACTAATAATTTGAGCAAGAAGCTTAAGCAAATATTGGCAGACATGGTGCTATCAGATTATCTTAAAGAATGGGAAGAAGCTGGCCTGGTGGCACTGAGGGCTGAGGCACTGGATGCCACACCTCGTGCCATGCCAGTGACCCGGGTTCAGGAATGGACATACAACTGGGAGTCAGCAGGGAGACAACAGAGGATTGAGCATCCGGAGGACTGCTCTCCTCTCCTGGGGAGGGAGGATGCCACTCCATGCAGCTACAGTGGCCCCTGGTAGAGGCTGGCAGTCACAGCATGCATGGAGCACATACAAGGGGTAGGGAGCATCTGCAGATGTCCTGCAAGTGGGTGTAGGAGCACATCCATGTTTTGCTGGACATCAGTGCATGTCCGCTCTCCTGGAGGGATAAAGTAAGAAAATCCCCGCTCCTGGGGCTAGGTAAAGGCACCTCCACCTCCGGACCACACTCCCGACACCTGTCCCTCTCCTCTCTGGCCCCGACTTACAAAGACCAACACTCTACACTATAGGATAGAGCACCCTGGGTGGATAGGGTGGCCCTTCCACTGGGGGTCAGATTTGCGGGCTGCATCGGTCAGAGCAAGGGAGAGTAATGACAGACTCAGATGGAAGGTAGACCCCAGAAAGCTGGAGGATGCTGGAGAGAGTTTCCCAGGATTGGGGCAGAAACAGAGTTGTTAAAAAAAAAAGAATGGGAAGAAGAATTTTTGCAACAGAAATATCCAAGAATTCCAGTTTTCTATTTGATTCAAAAAGTACACAACTACCCCAATACTCCCCAAGGGAGAATCATATATTCAGGTACAGGGAGCTTTTTCAAACCCAAATCGAATTACATTAACTTTCAATTTCAACAACTGTTAGAACATTTGCCCTCTGTCCTGAAGGATACTACTCATTTGTTGCAAGTTTTAAAGGATTTGAGCCTATAGCAATATAACCATAAAGAACTGTTATTGGTCACATTAGATGTTACTGATTTATATACATCTATCCCACATAGTGAGGGGTAGATGCTATGGGATCCCTCCTACACACTTGGGAAGGCATTTCACACTCACCTACCTGGGCCTTAAAACTTCTGGCAGAATTAATTCTCACCAAAAACTGTTTTAGGCTTGAGAACAATTTTTCTGAACAACATCATGGGACAGTGAAGGGTTCAACAATGTCTCCAGCCTATGCAAATGCTTACATGCATGCATTTGAATGTGAATTTATCATGAATTCTAGTGTTAGCCCTTCTCATGAACACACTGTACTGTAACAAAGATACATAGATGATTTATATATAGTATAGAGAGACACTTCAGAATGATTGGAACAGTTATATCTGATGTACATGTACCTATATGTATGCACCTCTCTTTTAAAATTGTTTAACTGCAAAAAAGAATGATTGTAACAGTTTTATCAGTATTTGAAAACATATAAAGTCCATTTGAAATTTGAAATAGCCCTAATAGTGTACTGTATTTGGATATAATGATAAGACTGTCAGAGCAAGGAACTACAACTTCCTTATATAGAAAAGAAACAGCAAGGAATACCGAATTACATGCTTGCTGTTATCACTCTTAAAGTTTGATAGAGTATACCATACAGTATTTAAGTGTAGGAAGAAATTGCACAGTCTACAGAAAGCCAGAAACTGTATACAAAATGAATCACAAGAACAGGACATTATGGTAAAAGCCACTAGAAAGGAGAATATAAACAGAACATAATTTTCTACATGATTTAATTACAAGATAGGAGCCAAAAGAAAAATATTAACATCTAATTTGCATATTCTAAAAGATTTCCCAAGCAACAAGAATATTTTTTAGCAACCACCTTCCGGGCAGTAAAGAACGTTTTCACAATCAAAGACAAACTAGTTAGAACAGACCACCCTCTGGGAAAAAATAAGGTACAGAAACAACTACTATTAGGATCCTTAGCACCAGGAATGTACTGTGTGGATATTGCTCTGTTTGTTGACACACGAGCACAAAATCCACATATAGGCACCCTTATACATTTAAAGAATATACCATAAAACAACACATAACCTGTGAAAAGTTAGGGGTAGTGTACTTGTTACAATTCCCATCTGATCGTATTTATATAGGAAAAACAAGACAACCAAAAATTATAATACAAGAACATAAAAGTAACATACACAATACAGTGCCTAAACCAGTAGTAGATCATTTTAATGTAGAACATCACACAGAAGCCCCTTTGTGGTTCTGGGGACTGGAAGTTGTACAACCTTCAGATAGGGGTGGTGATCCCAATAAAGTATTATACATATATGGAGATGCGATGGATACACAAAATGCAGGCTTTGGACCCAAACATTGGCATGAATATGGAGGCTAACTCGAATGCGAGCTGCTGATCTCCACAGTCAAAAAGCGAATTGAATAAAACCTGTAAAAGACACCCTTAGCTACTAAGTTATTCTACTTTTTGACTAAGATTCAATTTTAAGTCTTTAATTAAAAAATAAGTACAGTTTGATTTGTACCCCCCAAAAATAACTTACTGTAGTCTGTTATAGACACTTGTAACTAAACCTACAGGCCTAATACTTCCTGTCTCTCCCCTCCTCCCCCTCCCGGTTTTTCCCATGTTTACCTAGTTTTAAAATCATTGTTGTCAACAATTCTTTTTACATCGCAGATAGAGATGCAGTGAATTTAAATTCTGCTGGTGAAGTGAACGCGAAGTGAGCACTGCGTTGCCACTCTGCACTATGCGAATTGGGCAATGTAAGTCTCTTTCTCCTTGTCATTACCACTGCGAAGAAGGAATGGCAATGTGAAGTAAGCAGAGTTGTTTTTAATGGACTTTGTGTTACTCATTTTGATTCTAAGTGATCCACTTCATGTTTCAGATTTGGCAGCCCCCTGCACATCACATGACTAACAGTACTGTAGGTCACATGCTCTTTAGCCAGGCAGAAAGGAAGTGAGTCATACAAGCAGACACTTTCACTTTCTTCTGTGCAGATGGAGAGAGAGGAGTGTGTTTTATGACTGCTGATACTCTGAGATCAGAGCGAGGAGGAGATTTAAACTTTCATTTAGACCCAACAGCTTTTTTAAAAGCTACATTATTTTGTCTATTCTGTACTCTTTTTTACTTAACTTGTTCTTTCTGTAAATGATATTTTTCTTACCTTTATAAGTAGTTAGTTGTTTGTCTGTGTCTGTGTGATTGTGTGTGTGTTGTGTGACAGTGTGAGTAGTCATTGCTCAGACTGAGGGAGCGCAGTAGGAGAGATGGCCAGGGTGAGGGAATGTCTGGGTTAGGGGCAGCTCTGGGAGAGTGTGGTGCTGGTAAGTGTCGTACTGTGCACATGCATGGGGGGCACGTGCACCCATTTCTGTTGGAATGATCGAAACTTCTGAGTTCCTCCCGCCGGTAGTAGGGACAGCACTGCCTCCTGAATCTGAGGCAGTTGAACCATCGCCGCCACCACCGTGTCCAGCACCAGGTCCTCTGGAGCAGGATGTGCCTGTGCCCCCAGGTCCAGGTGTGGATCCCATCCCTGTTCAGCACTGTGACCAGCTGGCTGCCAGGTCATCCAGCCCTCCCCTCCCTGTGTCTGGTACTCCCCACACCTCTGTTGTTTGGCAGTTTTTTTACTGTGTCAGGGGGACAGCAGTGTGGTCAAGTGCCACCTATGTGAGCTGGAGGTGTGCCGTGACCCCCAGGGGACTCACCTGGGGACTGGGGGCCAGCGAACCCACATGCTCAATCAACACCAGTTGGAGAGGCAGGCTGCCACAAAACGGGCCATGTCTGTACCTGCTGGCCATTCTGTGGCAGAGGGTGCAGCTGTGCATGGCAGCAGCCCTAAGAAGAGGAGGGCCACAGCAGCATCTGCTGCTCCACCAGCACCCCCAACCCAACCTCCACCAGGTCAGCCTGTAGAACATGTGGACCCCAGATAATTGCATGTAACACAGACTGACTTGGTAGTTCTCTGGAAAAGGTGAGTGCTGTGGAACAGCGGTTGGATTGCTTAGAGGAACATCAGTTGTAAATTATGTCTGTGCTGGAACTGCTGCTGGATCACCATGGGATCCCACATTAGTTTTGTTTCCTCACACCATGTGCCTCCCCAACCTTCCTTGCTGTGTCATAAAATGTATTCCCCCACCATCCCCGACACTTGTATATAATTATGCCCTTATTTTGTTGTCTTCCATGTGCGTGACACTTTGTTTTCTGGCCCCCCTTCCTTCTGTTAAGTGTGTGTGTGTGTGTGTGTGTGTGTGTGTGTGTGTGTGTGTGTGTGTGTGTGTGTGTGTGTGTGCTATTTTGGTGGCTTGTTAATGTTTACTTTCTATCACAGAGTTTTTGTGCAAAAGCAGACTAAGCAGTGAAGTTATCCTGTGCTAAACTGCATGTGTGCAGTCAGTCTTCTTTCCTGTGTGTGTATGTACTGCAGACACTGTCCAGTTTCTTGCAAACATATATATGCTGATTGTTGCCTGACTTGTTGCTGTGTTTATGGTATAAAGAATAAAGATAAGAATATGTAACATATATTTTGATAGGAGATCATAGCAACCAAAAATCCTGCTTTTCAACAAACCGTATCTAAAAGACATGAAGTATTGCTGATGCACCCAAAATATTTCATGGAGTACAGACATTATAAAGTCAGAAAATTTATACGGTCCAGTTCACTGCCACCACACTGTACTACCATATTCTTTTTTTTCATTATTTGTTCTGGATTATGTCTTTCTAGTTTACACTGGCAGTGTCAGTTTTCAGCAAGTTGATGTACACCATAACACGACACAGCACCAGTGGTAGAACAGTGTGGTAGCAGTGTACTGCAATACCTGCTCTATATTCTGATTTCAACATGTCTGTACACCATAAAATATTTTGGTGCCTCAGCAATATTTTATTTCTGTTGGTTATGGTTTGTTTAAAAGCATGATTTTTTGTTCTATTATCTTTGAAAAGTCATGTGTGCACTGTGTCCGTGTGACAAATGATTTAGGTGCACACTGGCCCAAGACGTCTGAAAACATATAACTTTGTCTGCTGCCGTTGATGATACAAATAAAATATACAGTATATATTCTTATTTTTATTCTTTATACCATCACCATGAACAGTGCAACAAGCCAGCATCATTCGGCATATATATATATGTTTGCAACTTGACACTGGACAGTGTCTGCACACACAGCAAAGAAGATGGATTGCACATATGTAGTTTAGCACAGTATAATTGCAGTGGTAAGTCCTGTTTTTTGACAAATGCTTCACAATGGGGGGGCATGGCTAACGCTCAACCAAGATGGCGACTTAACTCCACAGCTCCACTCACGTAAAGCCTAGAACCCTTCATTTATGCCTTTGTGGGAGGAATTTCAAGAAGAAAAGTAAATCAATAGAGATCCGGAGTTATATCCTACTAACTGGGTGACTCCGAGACAAAATGGACTGCAATTGAGCTAACTACAAGTGAACGGATCTGTTGCTCCAACAGTGAGATACACAGTATGGCGTACTTAGTAAAAGAGAGAGTAGAACCTTCTATAAGAGAGATGTTTGCATCAGTTATGGCCAGTATTGATACCCGCACTTTGGCAGCAAATAATTCTGCCTTTTCTATACAACAGATTAATCTGAGAGTCAATGTAGTAGAACAAAAGGCCACCACACAGGAGGACGCACTCCAGAATCACTCTGCCATCATGAGAAAACAGGCGGTCCAAATACAGCTCAGACAAGACAAAGTAGACGATTTAGAGAACAGAAGTCATCGTAATAATTTGCGCCTTCTTGGCTTTCCAGAGAGTTGTAAGGGTGGGAGGGTGCTAGCTTTCTTACAACAAGCACTACTAGAGATTGTGCAGTTACCACAAGGTACAAAGATCGCGATGGAGTGGACACACCGTTCATTGCAACCCAGGTCTGCACAGGGAGAAATGCCTCGCCCTGTCATAGTTAGAATTCTGAACTTTGTGGAAAAAGAAGTGATCCAGACAAGGGCTAGGGAACTGGGGCAGCTCCAGTGGAAGGATCATAAGATTATGATCTTCCAGGATTATTCAAGAGAGCTAGCCGCTCGACATAAAGCCTTCTCCGAAGTTCGTCAAAAGTTACATGCGCTGAATATCCCCTTTACTCTGAGGTACCCTGTAATGTTGCAAATGTTGGTAAATGGAGCTGCTCAACACTTTTTGTCTCTGGATGCGGCCTTGGCCTTCATTCTGAATATGTGGCAGGCAGGCCTGAGCCCTTTGTCCTCTGCTCAGGCTGAAAATAACTCGCAACCTCATCTGTCCAAAGTTGACTCTCTTGATACCTCTCTCCCCCCTGCCCCCCAGGTGGGACTGGAACCCTGAAACATGACAGTTAGGAAAAGGCCACCATCCTCACCACACTTCAAATGGGGCCATACACAGGAGAGAAGGAACACTCCTGAAATACAGGCCCAAACCTCCTCAGCAACTACTGAAGCCGAAATAGAATATGTTAGTCTGTATTTTGCCCACAACCAGTTTTCAATTCTGAGCGAACTTCCTTGATACAGATGTACATGCAGAAATGGACACTGAGAATAGGAAACTGGACTGCAGTATCCCTGAGGAAGTACACACCTCATGGGCCCACAGTGTGGAGTCAGAGTCCGCGTTACCCCCACTAGACCTCCAGGCCCCAGGCTCTCCCCCAAATCGAAACTCTGAGAGAGACCCTGCAGAGGCAAAACAACTAAATCCTCCATGAACATTGAGAACCCTCATTAGCCTAAGCTGTTGAATAGTCAGATAAGTATCTGAGGGCTGATGATGTAGAGAATTTGGAAATTGAAGGGTGGGGAATAAGGGAGAACGACTGAGGCCTGCATAACTGGAGCAAACTTTGATCCATTTTGAGACAGAGGTTTCCTTCTAGTAGCAGATAACACAGTTTGCTTTAATGTAGACACAGTCACTTACTTGTTGGTCTCTTTTTGCTAGTTTCTGTTTTATAGAGTGCAAAGGATGTAAACAAGACAAATTAAGTTAATGTATAATGATGTGACTGCTTGGGGGTTATAATTTCAATGGGTAGGATCACCAGATAACCCTGCTGGTATTGTCATTTACCCTTAAGAAGTTTAATGGCACCCCCCATTGCCCTCCCATAAGGCTCACTACTCTCCCCTAAGGCTGATTCTAAAGATTTATCCCTGATCTCCCCCCACACTGGTTTATGAATGAGTTTTCATCAGTATGTCCTGACAGAGGACCAGTGGGGGTGTAATTTACCCTTAGTGGACCCCATTCTGGGCACAATTCTTGGCCTTTGCGAATGCAGAGACAGGTTTTGGTCTTTGTTCTTTTCTCATGACATCCCTCCACTCAGAATTTGTGCTTGACAGTATGTTTGGCATTTAGAGAAGACGCTGTCAGCTGGTGGTGCAAAAGGGGGAGGTGACGTGCAGGAAAAAGAGCACAGGTACTGGTTCTAACTCAGTTTCAATATACTGTAGTTTAAGTGGGCTTTATGTTACACTGTGCACCCAAAACAGCATTAGTGCTCCTGCACCAACCTTCCCGTGTAATATTAATTTACCCTGTATACCAGACAACCCTACGTGGATCTGAATGTTATTTTATGAGGGGTAGGGCTGTAAAATGGTTCTGCTTACATGCTGCTTACTGTAAGGTTATGTTAGAAATGTTTTAAGCTTGTAGTGCAAAGGTTGACTGTACTCAGTGGTTGCTAAAGATACAGGAGCCATTTTTGGCCTGTTTTGGGGATTTCCCCCCTCACTCCCAGTTGTTTTATGGGATGGTATCATTATAGGGAAGACTCAATGAGCAGTTGACTCACACTTCTAGCCTCTGCACTTTTGGGTTTTCCTTAACTTCTGCCTCCTGGCAGATCATTGTTAACAGATCAATGAATCACAAGAAGGTTAAGCCTAACGATATAAGTGGAGTCTCTGCTTTCTGTACCGGTATATAAGCTGAACACCAGTTTAAGAGCCCGTTGATATGATTCTTACCTCCCATTTGAAGGGTTTGCAGTCAGATCCAGACATGGCTCTAGTAAGAGTTGATTAGCTGCTCTTCCTGATTTCACCTTGGTGCCAGATAACCTAGTATAAGCAACATAGCAGTAAGGTGTTCTCTTCCCCTTTGGGAAGTACCTGTTCCACACCCCCAAGGGCAACAGGGCATACCATTGGCTGGGGCTCTAGCCAGTTTAGTCCTGCTGCACCTCCTTTACTATTTTGTAGGATAAGTTAGTTAATTAGTTAAGACTTTTAGGCAGTATATAGTCTCTATAGTGTTGATAGATAAACCCACGGCCTTTTATAAAGCTTCCCTGTTAGGGGTGGGGTAGTGACCTCTAATTACTTAAGACACAGGGACACGCTGGCTGCCCTTCTCCTTGGGTTCTTCTTTCTGCTTGTTATATTCTGGGGGCCCTTAAACATAATGTCTGATATTGTGATACACACATGGAATGTCAGGAATCTAAACTCCCCAATAAAATGTAAGAAGGTTCTGGCCCACCTGAAACATATTTGTTCCCAAGTGGCCTTCTTGCAGGAGACCAAACTCTCCGGGGATGACCATATCCATATGAGGAAAGACTGGGATGGTCAGCAATTTCACTCCAATGCCCTGACTAGGAAACACGGGGTTCTCATCCTAGTGAATAAATCTCTTACATGGACATTAATGCAGACCATTTCAGACCAAGATGGCAGATTGGTAATGGCCACTTACAATACACCCACAGGTCCACTCACCCTGTGTAATGTTTATGCCCCCAACAAGGATACCCCTCAGTTCTTTCATAATTTGGCAGAGGTAATTCTGGAATTTAACCCCCCAAACTGCTCCCTGCTTATTGGTGGGGACTTTAACCTCACACTGATACCTCTCCTTGATAGGAATGATGGGGGGAAGGAGGCACATCTTAGAAGTGGGAAGGTTCTCCAGCAAATGATCTCTGATCAAGGGCTTACAGACTTGTGGAGGTTATTTCATCCCAGAACAAGAGACTATATGTTTAATTCGGCAGCAAATGCCTCATACAGTCGGCTGGATTTTTGGCTCGGCTCCTCTACCTTGACAACTAAAACCCTTAATGTCTCTGCAATATCTCGGATCATGCCCTAGTCCAGCTTCTTATACAACAGGACCCTGTGGCTCCCCCCACTAAACAATGGAGATTAGACCCACTTCTAGTGAAAGACCCTGACTTTATTCCCTGGGTTAACAAGGAGGCTTCTCTTTTTCTAGCTGAGAACCCTATAAATGACACCTCTGCCAGTAAACCGTGGGAAGCCTTCAAAGCCATGATGCGAGGTAACATTATGGGGTTTGCTGCAGCCAAATGTAGGTGAAGAGAACTGCAGCTGGTCACTCTTGAACAGAGATTAGCTGCAGTTGAAAGCATTTTTATGGCTATGCCCTCTCCTTCCATTCATTCACCTATAGTAAATCCATTTTGGGCATCCGGTTTGAAATTAACAAACTTCTGAACAGAAAAGCTGAAGCCGCTATCCATCACCTTAAGCACACCTTTTGGGAAGGTGGGGACAAAGGGGTAAAGTACTCGCATATCAACTATGCAAACAGCAGGCTAGCAGATATATCCCTGGTTTGAAGAACAAACAAGGGGTACTGAGTACCTCCCCTAGGGATATTAATGATGCTATGTCCTCCTTTTATAAAAGGCTATATTCCTCCACCCACACTGGCCCTAACAGAGACACACAAGGATTGTTGGACATCTTAGAACTGCCTAAACTACAGAGGCAGCAAACACAACTGCTAGACCTCCTCATTTCAAGAGAGGAAGTGACCGCTGCCATCCAAGACTTGAAAAAAGGGAAATCTCCAGACAGTGATGGTTACACTGCAGATTTCTACCAGATTCTGGCCCCTACTATTTCACCCCTTCTAACCCAAGTTGTTTCAGGAGATAGAACTTAAGGGTGCTCTACCGCCCTCTATGCGGGAGGAAATCATAGTTGTTATTCCTAAAAAAGGCAAAGACCCTAACAACCCCTGAAATTACCACCTGATTTCACTTATAAATTTGCACAGTAAACTTTATGCTAAAATCTTAGCCTCCAGACTTAGTTCTCTATTAAGCGTTCTTTTACATCCCTCACAAGTGGAATTTATACCTGGACAACATAGTTCAGATCACTTAAGAACCCTGCTGAACTTGATGCCCCTTATTAAGTCCCTTCATACTCCCACAGCTGCCATCATGGTTGACTTTGAAAAGGCATTTTATTCTGTGGAGTGGGACTATTTATATATGACCCTTTCCCACTTTGGGCTAGGGGAAACATTTCTTGCCAGGATAAAAGTCATCTATGAAGGCCCCTTAGCCAGAGTTAACACAAACTCAATGATTTCTGCCCCATTCCCTTTGGGTAGAGGTATGAGGCAAGGGTGCCTGCTCTCCCCCCTCCTCTTTGTGCTGGCGGTCGAACCCCTGGCTGTGGCTATTCGAAACCACCTAGAGATAAAAGGGTTGACAGTGGGGAATACGTCCTATACAACTTTTATGTACACTGACGATCTCCTTCTCCTTTTGGAAGATGCACATAATGCCATCTCCCCCCCTCCTTGCTCTCTTAGAAGTCTTCTCAAATTATTCAGGTTTACGATTGAACTGGAATAAGATGGAAGTACTCCCTATCAACGCCCACTGTGTACAACAAGTGATAGCTGCAGATGCTTTACTCTGGGCACCAGAAGGGATTACATATCTGGGTATTTTTTGACCCCATTCCTGGAGACAAGATGGCAAGCTAATGTACAACCCCATCTCTCCTCCATTAAGACAGATGCCAATAGATGGAGATTTCTTAAATTCACCTTAGTGGGAAAAGTTGCGGCGGTGACATTGATCTCAGCCCCTAAACTCTTCTATCTCCTGATGCACCTGCCTGTTCCCTTACCAAAACAGTGGTTTCAGGCTGTCAATAAACTAATTAGGGATTTTCTTTGGGAGGGATCAAAACCCAGATTCAGTCAATCTAAACTGAGGTCACATTGGAAGAAAGGCGGTTGGAATCTCTCCTGGCCAGAGGGATACCACCGGGCCTTCTTTTTGGCTCAAACAGTCAAATGGGCACGCTCCCCTTCCCCCCCTCGCCACAATGGATACAACTAGAAACAGATATTATGGGTCTGCTCCATCTCTCTTCCCTTTTTGTAAAGAGGAACAGCCCTAAAAAGTCCATGGCCAGTAACATAAGTGTAGACCTTACCTCACCCACAGTGATTGCATCCAGAGCCAACTGGTTCAGTTCTCATAGTAAAATGAACTTGGACCCCCTCCCACTTACCTATGTGCCAATCTGGCAAAATCCTGCCATTACTATAGGAGGAGTTGAAGTCCTATGGAAACACTGGGTGGAGTTGGGTATTACTAAATTGGGTGATTTGTTGGCCCCTAATCATAGAGTCCTGCAGACATTCCACTCTTTGTGACAAGTATGGGGTATCCCTCACTCAGACTTTTGGAGATATCTCCAACTCAGAGATGCAACTCAGTACCTTTTTTCCCCCAGCTTAAGCCATGATAAAACTTTGCCCTTTACCAAGTGGATACTTTGTTCTAAGGGCCTTGCAGGTCACATATATGCTACTCTCAGAGATACTTTTCCATCTCAATCAGACGAAGCACGGCAAAGATGGGAGAAGATGCTGCAAATCCATATATCTTCTGAGGCCTGGGATAAAGCATGGGTAGATACACATACCTGGTTCACAGATGCCAAATCCAGATTAATTCAAAACAAAATTGCACACATCTTGATACAGAACCCCAGTCATTCTTCATAAAGCTAAATTAATAGAACATGATAATTGCTGGCGATGCCAAAAGCCAGGGGGGTGACCTAGTGCATGTATTGTGGTCCTGTCCAAAAATCCAGCTCCTATGACAAGAAGTACAAAAAATTGCCTCCAGTGTTCTACAACAATCAATTCCCCTTAGCCCTCTCTTCTTTCTCTTGGGTATTTGGGTTGATACACCCACGCTTTCCCCATTAAGATACAGGTGGCTAGCATTTTTGGCTTTACAAACAAAAAGAGCCATTCTATGCAAATGAAGAATCCCCTGATTCCTACAATGGCAGAAATATTGGGGTCCCTATCTACCTTGGCCAAGCTGGACAAGATATCTTAACTGCAGAAGTCCAAACTTTCCACTTTTGAAACATGCTGAGATCCCTATCTTAAATATCTTGGTACAGTCTAATCACCAACAGGGATAGGGTGAATATCCCCATCTTCTCCTGTTGGTATAAAGGTACTACAAAAAGGGATTTCTACTAAAGGACACAATAACATGTGGGGAGGCCCTGGTTTTCCCTTGTTGGACTGAAGATTATAATTATGAGACTTTTTCAATAAACGTACAGGTGGTTGCATATACGATGATATGTAGAATGTTTAACCCATCTAGTACAGATTTAAGCTTAGGATACACTTGTTTCTGTTCCAGGGTCAGACCGGTCTCTTGCAGAGCATATACACACTCTTACCCAACTTTCTCTAGATGGTGTAAAGAGGGATATGTCTGGTTGCAGATACACAGAGGAACTGTTTGAGGTGTTTATGTCCGGCAAAGATGACTTTCTGAGCTGGCACCTTGTTTTGGTGAGTACTCTTACATGATATTTACTCGGATTTGATGAAGATACAGTAGAGTACCCCCCTCGTACCTAATACCCTGCCTCTAAATAATAGTTTTTCTGGCAGGGGAACTCCTTCAGTAAGTTCTGAGGTAGATCCCTTCGACTATATGGTTGACATTGTCACCTGAATCAGAGTGTTCATATCACCAGTAAGTATACTAATGTGTATCTAACAAATAAACTGATATTTGTCTGTACCCCTCTCTTTCCTTCCTCTACCCCTTAACCTTTTCCCTTGCCTACTGTACTGGCACTTTGTACTAATAAAAAGATGAAAGGTTGCTAAATGTATGTACAGAATATGTGACTGTGTACTGTATTATGATTTTTTCTTCTTTTTTCTTACTTTTTGGAAAACAATAAAAATTATTACAACAAATACTTCACGATAGCATGACTGAAAGTAAACATTACTGAGGCTCCAAAAATATTTACCAGACTCACCTGAATTCCCAATCCCAAAATGCATCTGTCTTGTGTTCAGAAAATTGACAAGTGGTAACAAAGTGAAATGGGAGCGTTACACCACATACAAAGTCTCCCAGAAGTAATGGCGCACTCAGTCATGCACGCAGTGGTTACACAGAGTCCCCAGATTTTTTCTGCATCCCCAAAATGCATCTGTCTTGTGTCCAGAAAATTGGCAAGAGGTAAGAGAGTGAAATGGGAGCATTACACCACATGCAAAGTCCCCCAGAATTATTGGCGCACTCAGTCATGCGCACAGTGGTCACGCAGAGCCTCAGATTTTTTCTGCATCCCAAAATGCATCTGCCCTGTGTCCAGAAAATTGGCAAGTGGAAATGAAGTGAAATGGGAGTGGTACACCACATACAAAGTCTCCCAGAATTAATGGCGCAATCAGTCATACATACAGTGGTCACGTAGAGTCCTCAGATTTTTTCTGCATCCCCAAAATGCATCTGTCTTGTGTCCAGAAAATTGATAAGTGGAAACAAAGTGAAATGGGAGTGTTACACCACATACAAAGTCCCCCAGAATTATTGGCACACTCAGTCATTAGCGCAGTGGTCACATAGTGTCCTCAGATTTTGTCTTCATCCCCAAAATACATCTATCGTTTGTCCAGAAAATTGACAAGTGGTAACAAAGTGAAATGGGAGCATAACATGAAATGCAAAGTCCCCCAGAAGTAATGGCGCACTCAGTCATGTGCACAGTGGTCACACAGAGTCCCCAGATTTTTTCTGCATCCCCAAAATGCATCTGTCTTGTGTCCAGAAAATTGACAAGTGGTAACTACTGTAAGTGAAATGGGAGTGTTACACCACATACAAAGTCCCATCAGAAATGATGACCGCCAGCGAACTGCTGTTGGTCCAATGTTTGCTGCAGTTCCCACAAACGTGAATGCTACCATTTCAACTGGATGGAAAGGTGCCCTTTGTCTGTACACTAATAGTAGCAAGGTGAGTTGAGATATATATATATATATATATATATATATATATATATATATATATTTATATGTGTGTATATATATATATATATATATGTATATATATATATATATATTTATATTTGTATTTTGTAGGTGGGGGTTGACATATATAGACATGCACTCATTGCATTGTTTTCATCACAGGTCACAGATACTGTTGGTGTGTACATTCTAGTGCTTGATGAGAACTTTTTGCATTGTAATTGGAAATAGATAACTCTCCAGCCAATTAAGGTAAGTATTTTATTTTGGGGGGGAAGAATATCTGCAGGTAGGTCTCATTAATAGTTTCTTATTTGGTTATTTCTTCACAGATTTCATCTGCATCCTTCTTGAGTCTGATTGATACTAATGATGGTCATCTTCATTGATTGAAATGACTTCTGCGTGCAGCGTGTTGCATGTGTGCCACAACCCAGGAGGGGTGAAGGATGTTGACAAACTTCTTTGGATAAGACAACTATGACACAACAAAGCATATGGAAATTTCCTAAAAAAAGAAATGAAGGACTTCTTACAACTTGATTGCAGCAGTAACACATTATGTTTAAGGCATGGCTGTTCCATGGGTATCTGGATTATTAACACAGATAGTGTACCAGTACCAGGCTGTGTAACCAATACACTATGCCAGTGTCCCTGGTTCTCAATCTCAAGTCAAGTTACATTTCAAAACCACATCTTGTCAAGTAACATAACCTGTGTGCAAGCTTTTGAACACTGTCATGGCTGCACAGCTACAGTTTTGGAATACAGTGCATGATATCCTACAGAAATAGTTTTGGCGATGTACACGTCACCTAGTTTATGAATACTACTCAGTCACATTTGCTGCACTCTTTTAAAAAAAATTGAACAGATGAAATAAAATCTTGGTACTTACCAGTATAGATTTAAAATGGATATTCCATAGGTTCCAGTGTACGGTACTGACTTTCAGTGAAGGAGAGTTTTTATTGTTAACCTGTAAAAATACATAATAAATTTACTGTATTGTTTGATCATTGCGGTTCAGAGAAGCAACAGAAAACAAAACATAGAATTAAAGGAAGTTAAATAGCATAAAAAAAACATTAGTAGACATACTCACTTTATAGTTTTAATATTAAGAAGCTTTGTGCCTGTGGCTAATGGATGTGGCCTCCTGTTTGACTCCCTCTGCCTTGGCATGGTCAATGTAATGGGGAAACATTGGCTGAATGACACTGGTGGTGGCTGCTGGTGGTGATAGCTGTGGCACATGATGACATTCCTTGTGACATCTTCCTTCATCTGGTGGTGATGGTAGTGGATAACAGCAATGGTGGTGGTGGTCCAAGGGGGCAGGCAAACTCATTCTCTGTGGTGGCAGTGGCTAACATCAGTCCCGGTGGTGGTGGTGGTCCAGGGGGGCAGGCAAACTCATTCTCTGTGGTGGCAGTGGCTAACATCAGTCCCGGTGGTGGTGGTGGTCCAGGGGGGCAGACAAACTCATTCTCTGTGTTGGCAGTGGCTAACATCAGTCCTGGTGGTGGTGGTCTGGGGGCAGACAAACTCATTCTCTGTGGTGGCAGTGGCTAACATCAGTCCTGGTGGTGGTCCATGGGGGGGGGCAGACAAACTCATTCTCTGTGGTGGCAGTGGCTAACATCAGTCCCGGTGGTGGTGGTGGTCCAAGGGGGCAGACAAACTCATTCTCTGTGGTGGCTGTGGCTAACATCAGTCCCGGTGGTGGTGGTAGTCCAGGAGGGCAGACAAACTCATTCTCTGTGGTGGCAGTGGCTAACATCAGTCCTGGTGGTGGTGGTCTGACTCCAAGGGGGAATACCACCTTTTAACAACTTCAAACAACTTCAGTTAAAACCTGCTAACATTAACCACATCATCCTCATAAAGAAAGCTGCCCTCACAGTCATCTATGTCTGAAGTCTGACCACTGGGAAATTCTTTCTCTATTGTGTCATCATCTATGTCAGCGGTGGGCCATTCATGCTACCACTGCCAGTGCCACCAGGATGGTCCATTTCTATATCACAAAACCACCATGACTAGGCCGGGGTACTAATACCTAGGTTGCAGTCTGTGTTGGTATGTGCCTCTCATTCATTTTAATGAATGTTAGCAAACTAACATTTGCAGGAGAGAGATTTGTCCGACGATTCCTGACTATAGCACCTGCTGAGCTGAATACCGTATTGAAACTTACACTAGAGGGTGGGCATGTGAGGTACTTCAGTGCCACTGCAATCAGCTTTGACCATTCACTGACCTTTCCACTCCAGTACAAAAGAGGATCATCAGTTATTGATAGATGCTTGTTTTCAGACAAATATGACTCAACCATTCTCTGTGCCACAATAAGTCCAGTGGTTGATGCATAATCCTATTCTCTGGAATCATTTATTTCACAAATCCCCACTTGGGACAAAGCCTCCCAAAGTGGGTTGATGCCAACTGCTTTGGATGACAGACCACCTGGAACCACAATCCCCTTCCCCTTACAGGATATGTTTGATGCTCCCCCAGGAGCACCTTCAGCCTGATTATGCTGCTGAGATTTGCTGACCTTGGCACGTGACTTCTGTGCCTCATAAACCAAGAGCACCAGTTGCCCACTGACATTTTTTACCTGTTCAGACCCTCCTTCCAGTACTGAGGCAATTCCATGTTAGTATCATGGGTCCAGCATTGTTGCTATGACAAAGTTGTCACTATGCTGAATGCTCAAAATGTGACGATTCTGGTCGAATACTGTCAGCATGTGTTTCAGCTACATACTGCTAGCACTGTCTCTGGCAACATCAAGGCCATGCTGTACATTCACCAATGTCTGTCTCAGCACCTGCAGCAGTGGAATTGGTTGGCTAATGGAGGCAGACTCATCACTCAATGCCTGTGTGGCATGTTCAAAAGGCAGCAAAATTGTTATCACAGAGTCCATGAGGCGCCACTGTTCAGTCGTCATAGACATGGAGGCCCTGGAACTGTCACAGCTAGTGTGCCTCACAAGATATTCTAAGATGGCTTTGTATTGTTCATACAACCTTTCTGCAGTGTATAAAGTGGAGTTCCACAGGGTGACAACTTCCAGCTTCAAGCGGTGCTGAGGGAGGCTGTTTCACATCTGCAACTGCTGAAGTTGGTCACGGGCCTTTGCAGATCCTGAAAAGTGACAGCAGATATGGCGTGCAACTGTCAGCATTTCCTTTACATCAGGGTACTGCAGAAACTCCCGCACCACAAGATTTAAACAATGGGCTATGCATGGAATATGAAAAAAGCCACCATTCGTGATGCATTTCACCACATTTGACCCATTGTCACTTGCTATGAACCCAGCTCTCAGAGACAGAGGGTTCAGCCACTTGTCAGGTTCAGTCAGTACCACATCCAACATGTTTTCTTCAGTATGTGAACAGGTCACATTGCGCATAGCAATCATTGCATGCTGTTGAATTCCTGGAAGATTGCTACCATGACACTCCACCTCACTACACTGATTATTCACACTATCAAAATCACAAACAACCCCCGGCACCTGCACCCAGTGTGCATTTTATGCATACATATGAAATCCCTGCTTTTTTGCCACTTGTCCACATTTCCATACTTAAATGGATGAATGGAGAGGAGGAATGTTGAAGGGCATGTCTTACTGAGTCGGGCACAGTACAGAACAACTCGGGAACAGCATAGGTTGAAAAGTATGTCCTGGATGGTACTTTCCATCTTGGACAGGCATGTGAAGCAAACCGGTGGAACCCAGAATTCTCCACAAAGGAGAAGAGTAAAAGGCCAATTGCCAGCATTTCAACTACAGCAGCATTAAGTTCACGTGACACCATATGATTGGGTGAGTACTTCAGCTCATGCAAAAAAACGTAGGCTGACAAATGTTTTACAGGGGGTGTGATGACAAATGATTCTGATCTGCGAATGGCAGAGGGTGAAGTATGGACATTTGATGAAGACAATTGCACAGGTGATGATGACAAACCCAGAAATGCAGTTATTTTGCCAGATTTGCCAACCGGGGTTGATGTACCACTTGCACTAGACATACTGTATTCACCACCACCACCAAAATTGCTACTCTCACCAGCACTGGACAACATTTCAAAATCATTCTGCTCCTCCACCTCATCATGCCTGTAGTAATCCTCTGCTCTTATTTCCTCACTACTGCACACATTTAATTTCCTACTGGACTTAACACTCATGGAAGGGGATAACATGCTCATTATGGTTGATGATGATAACTGCCCAACTGTGGTATTAGCTGCCATCTTGTGCTGGGTCCACAGTGCCATGTGCCTATTCTTAAGATGTATATGCTGTCCTCCTGTGCCTAGATGGCTCCCCTTTTTATCTCAGCTCACACACACACACACATGGCAAACCTGGCAGATTGGAACTGACTCATCATTTGCATCTTCCACAAAAAATCCCAAACAAGGGATTGTGATGCTTTACTTTTAACATGTCCATGATGCTGCTTATTGAACTCCATTCTTTTAAGCACTGATGTGGGGTGTGTGCTACATGATTTTTCAGGAAGCGCACACTTGGACTGCAACTGACCACCATGACTAGCTATCATTATTACTGGGTCATCATCATCATCATCATCACCATCACCACCAACTGAAACTGATAAATCACAAGTTTTTATGGGGGGGGGGGGGATTAATGCAAAAAGACCCAGACACAGCCAACTTGAATTTCTTTTTCTCTGGTTCCCAACTGTGGTCAATTACATCCTCATCATATTCATCAACATCACCCACATCCATATCTTCTGCTTGGTTGTTGGTATGTGGACTGCATGTTGCAACCACAGCAACATCATCATCATCACTTTCATCATCATCATCAACATCACCATCACCTAATATTTTTACACCACACTGTGAATCACTGCATGGAAAATGTGTGACCTGAACTGCAGTGAAATAAATGTCATATTGTATGCTATCGTTGACATGCTTACCAGAATCCTCAGGTTCAATTACTGGGATGTTACTGGGAAGTATGACATCATCTACAGTGCCATTCACTTGCACTGCTTCACACTCCACTATATTTTTGGACATGGTACACTGGTCAGAAGTGGAACTTGAAACAGAAATATTCATACTACCACCAGCAGCAACAACACAACACCACTGGCTGGTACAACATCACTTCCTCCAACTATGAGTGAAGCTACTGACTGGGCAGTAAAAAACATTGCAGGAGAAATACCTTTCCTCACATCAGCAATGCACTTCTGCGTCTGTGTACTACCACACCCACAGACAATCTTACCACTGGCAGCAGTGCCATGGCAAAAAACAGCTTTGCTTGCATGTCTCTTTGTGGGCATTTTGGGGGATCAACAGCAATATTCTAAACAAATTTAGATTTTGGAACGTTCATTCTGCGTGGCGTGGGGGGACGCTGGATGTGAAGCCAAAAAAACAACTGTGGCTTCAGCAACAGATACAGACGCATATTCACAAGTGAAAACAACACCTTTACTAACCTGTGGTGCTGAGGTCACAAACAATCCAATCTGGAAAACAATTCCTTTTGCCGTTGGGGGGGGGGGGAGAGGGCACTGACTGCAGATTTTTATGGTGGTGCAATGCAAGAAGCAAAACAAAGAAAAGATACCACAATGGCAGTACAAAATCACGCACCTGCAGTGAATAGCAGGTTCACACTGCTGCACCTGAAATTACACTGTGGCACAATAAAAGGTGTATTACTTGATATCACACAGCACTGCACACACACTCACACACACACAATTTGTCAACAACGAGTAATGCTTAGCAGATTGAAAAGTTCAGTAATATGCCATGTATTGTAAACAACCTGAAAGTATGAACTGCTGCACCAGATCCACACAATGCACAACTGACACTATTACTGTGTGTACATTAACACAGTCAGTTATATAACAAAAATATAACCGAAAAACAATGAACTTCCTATTTCTCCAACTTAAATCTACCTACACCACAAATACACCCCTCCCCAAAGCACACTTTCACTGTCTTTTACTATACAGACTCAATGTTGTACATTAACACTCAAAATCCACACACA
This sequence comes from Neoceratodus forsteri, assembly GCA_016271365.2. Classification (NCBI taxonomy): domain Eukaryota; kingdom Metazoa; phylum Chordata; order Ceratodontiformes; family Ceratodontidae; genus Neoceratodus; species Neoceratodus forsteri. The sequence goes on along the minus strand of CM057458.1, from coordinate 859,742,907 downwards.
AACAAAAATGCTCGATGATACGAACACAGGAGGGTTTCCTACAATCGATGAACTAAAGTGTGAGCAAACAAAATTACTCAAAAAGGCTTTTTTAACAGATTTTAAAAGGTTTGAATCACAGACAGCTCTCAGAGCACACTGTCTCCTATAGCTTTCTACACACACACTACCCTGAACTGAGGCTGTACAGATCAATATAGAGCCCATGTGACCTGAAATCCCATGAATCACTGCAAAATTTGCCTTCGGAGCTTAAAAACAAGGAGAAGTGAGGCAAAGTGCATTGTTCTTAATTATGAATTTGAAATAGGTGAAATACAGAAATCATTTGCCTACTGTAAGAAAAAAGTTTGAGAAAATAAAAGATGACAACTAATGAAAAATATATATCTGCTTCTGTGTTTTATGGCAAGAATGCTCCCCCACCCCCAACTAGTACGTTGGAGCTTATTTCCAAGAAAACTGACAGATAACCAAATGTCATTATTCTGGATGATGAGAGATTGAGTCTATTTGAGTTTCTGTTAATAACATTAAACCAACATCTCTACAAATGGGGAATTATTACATAGCACTAGATACAGGTGAGAATGTATTATATTCATACTTGGAAGAAATAAGTAATTTTAGTAGTAAAGGTAATGGTTTGATTCTTGGAGACATTCATTGTCTAGATATAAACTGGTAGATGTTCTCAAACTCTACAGTTGGAATCAGTTGTTGGATTCAGTTAAGGGAAAGAGTCATGAACAACATATATGTATGCTCACTAGAAACAATTATAATATTGACCTGGCAATAACTAGTCTTGAAAATAAAAGTGTTCTGGTTATGATATACAATATTCTCTAGCAACCATAGTAGAGTTCTGTTTACATTTAAAATGATTTTGTTGTTGTATAAATATGACAGAGGTGGCTATTGATTGTTTTAATTTTTATGCTTGTTAGCAGATGAGCAAATTGCTCATTTTCACATGTGACATGTTCAAACTGACAGTATTATAAGAAAGAAATAGGACACAACAGGTTGGGCCTTGAGCTGAAACAACCACCCACTCAGGGGTGTAGTTAGGCCTGACACCGCAGACAGCGGGCCTTACAGTCCCTGAAAGGGTGATTATCATAGCATACTACCCAGCTTAGAATGTCTTATAAAAGGGGTAATAGGTTGTATTTTCAATACCGGTAAATAAAACTATAAAGAAAATTAAAAAATATGTTTGTTTTTTTTAAGTTTGATTTAAAAGTAAAATATATCCTACTTGAGCCATTAATAGGGGTAGTTGTGAGCTGTTTCATTCCTGTGTCTTCTGCATTGTCACAGTACTTTTTGCCTGCTATGTGGACCAGGAGGACAGAGTGACAGACCTTGATTTTTTTTAATTTTTTCTCCCTTTTTTGTTTATAACAGTTGTCAACTGTGCAGATTCTGGGTATTTTCACTAATTTCATAGCCCTCACTGTCTGCTGTGAGGACCATTACCGACTGTAAGCATGGTTTCAGTTTGTTCAATAACTTTTATTAGTTTGTTCCTCATCGCATCTTCTAGCACGCTGATATTTGTTGCCATGGGGCAGGCTAGCACAAGTACTTTTTCATACCTGGGCAATATGTTGAAATAAATGTCTTGGTGCCAGCATGTCTCAGGAGCCTGGATTTTCTCTACCCAATTTATAAGTATGTCTACACAGTGGTCTTGGTAAAAAGACATGCAGGTTTAAATACAGAACAGTGCTACACTTACAAATACATAACTGAAACTTCAGGAGAAATATCTCCCCATAAAAATCCAGTGTAATAAGAAAATGAAGTTGTTCCCCTGATTTACTTTGTCTGATGAACATTGAGGAAGAAGGAACTTTTTAAAGTAATGAAAAACATATTCTTTACCAAGGAATATAATTTGCAAAATAGAAACAAAGAATGTTGAAAGAGACTATTGAAATGGAACTTGCTAACAACAAAAAATCCTAGGGCATTCTTTTAATAAACAAATTCTCGAAGGAAGGGAGTAGTAAAATTTGCCCTTTAAATGTGAACAAAGAGGTAATCTCAAACATGGCAAAATATTTTTGATAACTGTTTCTGTTCTGTTGTCAAAGCCTGTGATAATTGGAGACCAAGTATTGCAATTAAGATTAGGGATATTAGTAAGGGAATAATTTTTGCAAGCGATATAAAAAGGTCTGTCATCTTTAAACATTTATAAGCTAGCTGTCCCAGATGGTCTTACTCCAAGATTATTGAAGCATGTAGCTGCAGAAATACTGGAGCCCCTGACACTGATTTGCAGCAAATCCCTACTCTTTGGGGAAGTGCCAAGGGATTAGACAATGGCAGATTTGAAACCTTTTTCACAAAACAGTTGAAAGGAGCCACTAGTAACTACCAAACAATATGTTTGACATCTGTGGTGTTTAAATCAATTGATACTACTACAAAGGATCTTGTAAATAAACAGTGTAACGTTAAGGGCATTAGGGAGATTCAGCAGCATGGAAGTAGCAGTGGGAGATCAAAGTCTATGTGTTGCAAATTTAATCTTGACTGAAGTAATGTTGTGTATATGGTGCTTCTGGACCTCAGCAAAGGCCTTTGATACTTTTCCTTATGATAAACTAATCAAAAACTGAACAAACTGAAAATGAACTCAGTGTTGATACAATGGAATGCAAAATGGCTTTTTGACAGAACTCAAAAAGTAATGATTAACAGCTTTAAATCAGATGAGGTATTGATAGCTATGGGGGTGCTGCAGGGACCATTTAGGGACCCCTGTTGTTTAGTCTGTATGTTCTGTACCAGACCTCAGAGATATTTATCCAGCTGGAGTGTCACATTTGCAGATGACACCAAAATTAGAGGCAGTGTAGATTTTGTAGATGCTCATATTAAACTGCAAAGAGATCTGGATATACTGTACTGTATTTTCAAAATGAGCTGGAAGGTGGGGTGTTATATTCAATGCTGCAAAGTGCTCTGTCATGCATTTAGGGACAAAACAATATTAAATATGATTATAGTATTAATGGAATTGTTACTCAAAGAAACATGTTATGAGGAAGACTTTGATATTATCATTACATCGGAATTAAAAAAATAAAAACCATTCAGATAAGGCATTCTGTAAAGTTAATAATCTCTTTAATATCATTCAATTACATTTCTTGTACAAATCTAGAGATGTGCTATTGCTGCTACAGTATATAAAACCTATATCAGACATAACATGAATTATTGCTCACAATTTTAGAGAGCACTTAACATGCAAGAATGAACCAAACATGAAAAATTAAAAAAATATGATGAGAATGATAGATAGCATGGAGCATAGGGTGAGAGACTAAATTAACCTTCTCTGCATCTTCTCCACAGGAGATAAATTAGGAGAGACCTTCTATTATTGTTTAATATGCTATGAGATGACTGGCTGATGCAGGACTTGAATTCAGAATTTAGGACCACTAAATGCGAACACTGCAGTCAACTTTGTGCAAGGACTTTAGAACTAAGAGGAGGGGGGTCTCTTTTGTTCAGTGCATAAATAGTATGCATAAATAGTTTGCAGAAGATCAGTGCAGGAGATAGGGCTCAGATATTTATACCTGACGCAGCAGGAAGGAATGTTTTGTGTCATGGTATACCACACACTGTGATCACATGGTGCTATGACACTGCACCCAAGGGGATAGGTGAAGCGACCAGTGTTTACTACCTAGGTGGACACCATGACCCATCTTAGGAGGCTAAAAGCATTGATTAAGATGCTACACCTTTATGGGCATGGCTACATCCCTTGTCCCATTTCCCTTGAGGCTGCGAGGGGTCTCCTTTTCTGTGATCCATGATGATGTGTGGCAGTTGTAAATATGTTTATGCACTGCTAAAGTATACCAGTGGCTCACTAGCTCAGGACTTGAATGTGCCAAATCATTCAGATGATGACTTGGCCCTTGGCAGAGTTCAGGTTGGGGCTCTGGCTGTGTAAACCTCCATACCAACTGGTACGTGAATATGCTTTGTATATAAATGTTTGGAATTTTTGCAAGCAAGTTAAAGTCTCAGTTGTTGTAGTGTTTCCTTTTTTTTTTTGCTAAATGGGAACAGTATTAACTGAATTGAAATGTAATTCAAGTATTAAAGTTTAATAGTTCAAAGTGTAAAATAAATTAATCCTATCCCAAGCTGCATTGCAAGGATCTGCATAGTCTATGGTATGGCAGTAAAACCTTATCTTGACCAACTAAGAATGGCTCCATTTATCTCAGGAGCCAAGACCATGAAAAAGAGGTCAAGGTCTGGTGTTTTCTTCATGTCTATGAAAGTGGTGATTGTGTCTCTGCTGGTATTCTACAAGGGCAAGTCAACACCAAGTGAGAGAAGAAGAAGATGGTAAAGGGGTATCCCCTATTAGGGAACAGTTTAGTATGATCAAAACAGTTCCACTGAGGTAGCACTGTGGCTGCTACAGACAGTACCCTGGTGGCCATGCCTACAGGGTGTGGGAAAAAAGACCAGGAAAACATCACAGGGGTGGCTGTTGGTGAGGCAGTTCCATCCAGATCCCTTTAAAAATGGAAGTCTTCACCTGAGTCATTTCCCACACCCTTCTCTTTTCTGGGCAAGAAGGTGGAAGGTATCCTATAATATGGAAGAAGCAAATTGAGTGACTCAGTTTGTATGCCTATAGGAGTAGCGACAGGAAAGGTACAGTGAGTGGAGGGAATAGCGAGGGTGGAGGGATGGAATAGTGATGGTGAATGATGGGGGTGTGTATGGTGCTGCTGGATAAATACAGGAGTGCAGCCTGTTGCTTCTGAGATGGCCACCTGGAGTGGTGGATACAGACACAACTTACAGTGGTAGTAGTCCTGGGTTTGGAACTGTCTGCAGGTACAATTTTTGTGTAACTGTGTTGCATGTTGTAAATTTTTTTTCCGTTCTGTGGTTCCCTGTGTTACCACGGCCATGGTATTCCCCCTCCGCTTACTGTGACCCCCTCCCATGTATTCTCCTGTTCCCCCTAGAGTTGATTATAATAATATGGGAGGTGTGGGGGGATTACCCCCTCCGCATAAATAATAAGTGTATATATCACCCCCGTTTAGGAGTTATTGTGTGGTCACGGTGTTGGTGATCGGTGTAGTGCTCATCGATGATTTTTTTTCCAGCGACTTGCACTTACTATATAGGTAGTCACATTTATGTCTTCACTGCTGTGACATAGAACCATCATAGACCTGGCTGAGGGGATTTTTATACACCTTTTTTCAGTATGTCTTAAAGTGGTTGTTGCTGTGTGGACAGGCTGGCCAGGAACTTTCCATAGTAATTTAGCAGTCCCAGAAATGACCATGATTCTGTCATTATTGGATGGTGAGGGCACTCTGACAATTGTTAGCAC